>CM042892.1:19586094-22076094 GCA_023653625.1 Triadica sebifera
GCTACCCCACAACTGAATCAAAAGAAACTTGCACGATGATTGCAAGACCCAGCAAATTAAAATGAAAAATGAAGGGTATAATAATTAAGCTTATCTCGATGGAGAATGCAAAATGGTTGAAGGCGTTACAACATAGAAGAAAAAAATGAGCAAGAAAAGGTACGGATGAAAATGGATACACCGAAAAGGGAAAAAGAATAAAAACCGAAAGCAAAAATCCAAAAAGAATAGGGAGGGAGGAAGATATTTGACATTGGCTATTGGTAAAATGAAAAAAAAAATAAATGAGAGAGAGCAAAGAATGAAAATTATGGGGATTTAAAATTGTAAAATAAAAATTCATGGGTCGAATTTGATATTTTTGCCTAATTATTATTGGCTTGACTTCAAGAATCGAGATGCTTCAGCTTTCTGGCTCCAATAGCTCTGTGGCATGATGCGGTCGTCAAGTGGGCGTCTGGCTTAAACAAAGAATTGTTTTTCTCAGGAAAAAAAAAAGGAGTGAAAAATGAAATCATGGAGAATGGAGATGACGAAGTAGCATATTTTTCCTTGTATGTGAAAGGCCAATTAATTGTGCCCAAACTTATTTCTAACTTTTTTTTTTGGATAAAGTTGTTAGAATTTTTATTGGTTCATAAACCCTGAATAAAATTTCAATTTACGTTTTTCGAAAATGATTTAACAAAAATAAACTATAAATTAAGCATCACATGGAAAAGTGGTAGTCAATTTCAGCAAAATATAATAGTCCAAGAATAGGGTTGTTGGAATTGAACTCTTATTGAATTTCTTGCTTTGACTTGAGAAAGCAATTTCCATTAAGTTGCTTTAACTTCCCTTAATAATGAAAAAGAATATGAAATGGGAAGCCATCTTCCTAGCAGCAGCCAGGTTGATTCTGGTTCATGATTTATAGACTTTTAACTAGTATGCATATAGAGTATAGTTTTCTTTTGGCACCATGTGTTAGATAAAATATTTGAATTCGATATTTCACAATTTTAATTACCTGATCCATACTATAAACTAAAATTTATTGGTGAGATAGTATTATAAGATATTTTGAAAAATTAAATGAAATGAACAAGAAATTGATTATGATTTTCTTGATGTTTCTTAATTTGTCTTTGTAATGGGATCGTCACTAGAAATTGGACCGAGTAAATAACATTTGTTTATAGCCACATGCTTAACTTACATATAGACTATGAAACTGTTCTATTCCTTTGAAGTTTGACTTTAAACTAACAATTTGTGCACCGACCATTTTGTACTTAATTTTCTATTATTTTCTCCGTCCACATGCTTTTGTCTTCCTTATCTTATAATGGAAATTTTTTTAAAAAGTCCTTAAATTGTACAAAATTATGCAAATACGCCCCTCAACTAAATATTAATTATTCAACAATTTTATTAAATTAATTTTCTTAACTATCAATTTTGAAATTGATTTAATTTGCATTTTTTGAACACCTAGTGTCTAATTATTAAAAATTTAAGAGAGTCGAATGAACAAGTTTCTAATTAGTCTCTTCAATGCTTTAATTAATGATAGAAAATTGAATTCATTTTCAGTAAAAAAATAATAAATTAATTTAAAATTGATAATTAAAAAATAATTAAACAAATTTTTAATAGGTGAACTTGACAAAATTCTTACCATTTCTTAACTCCAAAATTTGGGGAGTAAACTCAAAGTATTTAAACCACTACTCTAAAAACAAATTTGAAAATCAAATTTGAGGATGTCATCTCATATTGCATTCTAAATAATTGGTATCTTACACTTTCAAACTTAGAAAGATGTTCTTCAAGTTCAATCCAATTTTTTTGAGATTCCAACTGATACTCATTTTTATTTGAAGAATCATGAATTTATATTTAGAATGAAAGTATTGAACTTTTATAATTATCAACATTTCTCTTAAAAATGTACTAATAGTTTTTTATTTAACAATGAAAAAATCTAAAATATTTAATAAATAATAAGGATAGCGATTCATCTCAAAGTATAACAGAAGTAAAATGAAAAAATAACAATAAAGAAGAAGAAGTTGAATTCCATATTGAAATTGATTAAAAACAATAAAAGAATAAAATTATGTAATTTTTTTTAAAATTAAATAAATAAGTAATTGACAATTAATTAAATTCAATTAAACAAAGAAGAACAAAAATAATAATTTGAACTTGAACTTTTCTCAAACAATAAAATAAATGTAAAATCTTTCTCCTTTGGTTAATTTTTTAGATAATTATTTTATGCATTGGTAACGAAAATTCTAAGAGTTGAGAAATACTGACATATTACTTTTTGTTCTTCTATTGGAAATACAGTTGATAAGTTTTAGATACTTTAGTAAGTCTAAAAGACATAATTTATTATAAACTCTAATCATACATATTTGTAATTTAATGTAAAAAATTCAATAAAAATTAGGTATCAGTTTAATATTGAGAAAAATTTAGAATGTACAATTCTAAATTTAAATTTTAATGAAAAAATTCACTCAAAAAGTAAAGACACAACAAAAAACTTTATTCAACTAAAAGTATTATAAAGAAAACTTTTAACTCTAGCAAAACACTCAAAATTTATAATTTTATTTTTTTCTCCACTCTTTGATGAGTTAAATTTTGGAAGTATAAATATTTATAGGCACAAAGATAAATTCATACCACATATTTATTTAAATCTACACCATATATTTTTAGTAAAAATATTGGTGGTGGTGAGTGTATTTAACTTTTGCTTAATTTTTTAATAAATTTAGTGGAGGTGTGTACTTCATTTTTCAACACAATTAACTTAATTTTTTTACAGTGATAGTAGATGTAATTAATATTTTAACAAATTATTTTAATAAAGAATATATATAAATTTCAAAAATTTGGGAGGATGAACCATCCCATACCCTCTTAAAACTCCGGCTATGACCATTTTGGAATTTCAAAAATTGGTTCTTTTTTATTTTCTTTTATGATTGAATCCAATCATATATATAATTATATACCAAATATATCCTTGTATCCATTGTATATAAAAATGTAAACAAAATTATCCAGTTATTTTTTTTTTCTATTCATCAGTTCTTTCTTAATTATTATTTATTCTTTATTAACATGATTATTTTTTAATCAAACAAACTTAATTTACAACTGATTTAAAAGCAGCAGCAACTACTACTACTGCTACATCCCTTTATTTTCTTTTGTGGGAGGGCGGAACAAACTGCACCGCTGCTTCATCTTTAATTAGAAGGTATACAAGTTGTTATAGCTTAGCATGCTGTAACATGTTGTGTAGCTCCTTAGCGAATCTTTCCATTGCTTGGGTTGGCAGGCAATGCGACACCATAATCCCATTTTCTCCATTCTTATTCTTCAATGGCATATGATATCCAAATACAGCCAACGGAACCGTGCTGGTACCCGTATACGCAGCTTTACCCCACCCAAAATCCACCTCTTGGACACGTGTCAAATCCGAAACGTAGCAGCAGTTCATATTTAAGTGAATTCCAGGCCTATCCCTGGTTACCAGCAAATCTGCTAAAGATCGGACATATTCTTCGGTAACAATGTCCTTAGCAATTCTCACCAATTCTAACGCAAAACTCATTGGGCTTTCAGACACTTGTTTTGCACTTGCAGCTGCCAATGTTGTCACAAATGCATTGCCATAATACCCAGCGGGCACTAAATGCTTCTTCAGTTTCCCACGCAAATTAACAATGCTTATTAAACGGATCTCTTCTGTAGGATGTGGTTGGAGTGCAATAACGCGACATTTCCATACACATGCTATTAATATTTCGAAAGTAGAACAATGGCGGAGCTGAAGAGGGACATATAATCTCCTTAAAGTTGATATGTCTGTCGGGCTAAAGTAGAAACACCGATGACACACGTCATTATTGTCGAAAGGAAACATCATGACTTTAGAGTCGGCCGCTCCGTCGTATTCGGGGTGCGGATATGTGACTTTCGGTGGATTTCGGGCGCTAAAAGCTTGTCTTTCCCACGTTGGGAGCACCGAGGGGGCATTCGCTCCTTTCCCGATTTCCGCTATGGCTGACATAAACTGATATATACCAGCACCGTCGCTCATCGTGTGATTTACACGGATTCCGAAAATAAAACCACCGCACTTCAGTCGTGTCACCTATCAATTTTGAATTACTTTGCATGTATATAGACAATTGATATTAATTAGAAAGTACACCATGTTGTGATTGAATTAGTTATCATGATATATATTGTAATTAGATTTTAATTTTTGAATCAATTATATAGTGTTGTTCAATTCAAATTACATGGAAGAGGAATTATTAATTGTGTTTTATAAGCTTATACCTGATTTTCTCTTTCCCTCCATTTGAAAAAAAAAATTATATATTGAATTTGACAATTTTAAAAAAGATAACAAATAATATATTCTCGTTAGCATATATTACGCACATGCGAATGGTGCATGAATACTAAAAATGTATATCTCGATGGCTCAATAGATCATAAAAATAGATAATTAATTAGGAATTCAATATAATAAAAATTAAAAATATTGAGAGATTTAATAGAATAAATTCAAAACAATTCTAGGTTAAAATTCAACTCTGTATTCAAGGGGTAAAATATGCTACACGCTCTCAATTAGGCAAAATTTTTAATATTTTATTTAACTCTCTTTGCTCAAAAAATATTAATTAACTTTTTGTCGCATAAATTTTCAACAAAATAATTTTGATAAATTCAAGGGTTAAATATATTCATGCTAATTTATTAATTAATATTATTCTGTCAATATATAATTTGTTAAATAGAATAAAATTGAAAGTTAAAAGGATTTAATAGAACAAAAGTAGAACTCGAGGAGGAGCTCAATAACATAAAAGAACTAATTGAGGTAACAACCTGAATAAGCACCAAAGGGCAGTTGACTATCTCACGAGAGCCAGGGACATCAAAAAGGAGCTCATCAATGCATGGAAATGGAGGTGCCAACGGGCAGCCGAACTGCTCAAGAGTAGCATCAGCATCAGCCTCAATAAACAAGATACCCTCACCAGTGCATTCCACTATAAGCTTGCAATTGGGTCCTTCTCTTAGCCTACCAGCCAATGGATAGTAAAATACAAGTGCTTTTGCAATTGCATCCCTAATCACCTTAGCAGGGTCTATCCCTTGCATGGAAGGATTGTGTGGATAGAACGCTAACCCAGGAACATGGAATCTAAGACCATTTTGATCATCTATCTCTGATAATGGCTTGAACTCGTGAGGGGTGGGCTTAGCTGGAGTGATGAGTTCAGGTTCATGCCTGTTAACCATGAACATTAGGGTGGTTGGTGATTGGATCAGAGCCATGGTTCAACGCTCATTAATTATTTGATGAATTAACCATAATGGATTCAGCCACTGACCGATAGACCTGGGGGCTCTAACAAGGAGGGAATTTTGGTTGTTGTTTGCTTGAGAATTAATGGATTCTTTATCAAGGAATTTATAGGAGAAATTGTTGACTTAATTGGGAATATAATATATTGTCTTGAGTAACTCATTAGATCCATTTGTAGTTTAAAATTTGATAGTGCCAATCACATGATTGCAAATTACCATTGTTAATGAAGATAAGTATCTCTCTCTAGTTTTAAAATAGTTAAGGAAAGTTGAAGAAACATGCACATGGTGTATGCTCATTTGGAAATTCGTTTCCTTTTTATTTTTAATTTAATTTTGTCCATGAAGCATGGAAAAAGGAGTGTATTCAGAGATGGTATGACAAGGATATTGCCAAATGAGATGCACACGCTAATAAATAATTAAATTCATGAACATGCCACTTTTTGTATTATATAAAATAATAGTATTAATAGCTGTAACTTAATTATAACTTACTCTTATGATATTTTCTGATCTAGGTTTTGGTTTTGTCAATTCGTGGTTGATGCAATAACAAGACACTTCCATTCAGATCTTGAGGATGCCCGCATGGTGCCACCCAGTAGCATGATAAATTAGTCATATATATAGCTTGACGGCTTGCCATCACCAAGTTAATTATTTTTCCTCTGGTGTAAATTCACTGTTTGACTTTACAATTTGATCACATGCCCTGTACCTTGTTAATTTACAAAAGCAAATATTAAAACCAAGTTCAGAAAAAAAATACATTATTTATATAACTTTTTCTTTCACTTTTTTTTTTTAATTTTTAATTTTTCATATCCATACTAATTTCCAAATATTTGCTTGGCATATCTAAGAGCTTGTTTTCAAGAGCTTCATACAATTATACTTTTTTGTTTATAAAAATGATTCCCAAAATGAAAGTATAAACTATACTAAGAAGATTTTCAGACTGATTAAAACCCAATTTCAGCATACCTTGGAGTGGGAATCGAACATTAATTTTCTCTTCACATTGCAAATTTTCGAGAGTAGTCGGTCTGCTTACAATGCAGAAGACAGAGTGAATTTAGTGCGGCCACCAATTGGCTGGTCCTTCTTCAACATGCTATCTAACTCCTTAACAAATCTTTGCATAGCTAGGCTTGGTAAACAAAGGGTAACAAGAATCCCATCCTCGCCATTCTTAGTTCTAAATGCTATATGAAAGCTAGCCACGTGACCTTTGGCAGGTCCACCGTACACTGCTCTACCCCACCCAAGATCCACCTTATCAAACCTCGCTTGAGCCGCACCTGATACAAGAAATGATCGTGCCATTGTATACCATGACCTGCCCTTGATAACCATCAGATCAGCCACCGACCGCATATACTCTTCAGTAACATTTGCCTTAGCCTTCCTTATCAATTCCAATGCATGACCTATTGATTTTTGAGAGAGATCTCCTGCGCTTGCTTTTGCCACTGAATATGCAGTACAATTGCCATAGTAACCCTTAGGGATGGGAGGGTTAAATCTGTTACGAGCATTGACAATACATATTATACGCGTCTCTTCATCAGGGTTTGGTTGAAGTGCAATTGTGCGACACCTCCACATACACGCAGTTAATAATTCATACCTAGAGCAGGGCTGGAGTTGACAGGGTACAAATCTTCTGAGTGAGGACATCTCATTATGCCCAAAGAAGAACGAACGATGGTCCATTTCAGTTTGAGGGGCTTCTTCCTTAGTATCAACCAGTTCAGCGTACTCGTCGTGTACACATGTTACGGTAGGTGGATCCCGTGCATTTAGAAGGCGACTCTCCCACACTGGAGGAACTGTGGGGACACGTGCTCCGCGGGCCATCTCACCTACAGTTGACCAGAATTGTAATATACCTGTTGCATCACTCATGGTGTGGTTGAGACGAATGGCGATGATGATTCCACCACATCTGAGACGTGTCGCCTGTCATTCCATATCATAATACAGCTATTATATTTTTAACACTAAATTATGAAATGGGACCATCTTAGGATTGTTGAGAATATGAAATGGAATAACAATTAGAATTTCTTAAAAATGGATGTAGAGTTGTTTGATGAAGAATAAGAAATTCCTAACAAAAAGGTCTAATTTCAAACAGGATTTCTAACAGAGCAGAACAAGGCCATACTACATATTCAAACAGGATTATGTCCCACCCCACCAATATGTTCGGGCTTTGAGTGTGATTATCAGTATATCAACCAAGGTGATTTGTTTAATAGTTTGCCAGTACCAGCCTGAATATGGATCAAAATACCAAACTCCAGATTGCACCACAGCGCATGCCATATGCTAAGAGATAGCAAAATCAAAATAATTACTAGACGTCCTATTTTCGAATTCCTATGCGAAGCGCAGACATCCTTTCCCTCGATAAAGATCCCCCACTAAAAAAGCTAGACATTAAACTATTCCTCAGGAAAACTTTACTGAGGAATAATGCTGACCGTGAAAGTATCATCATTCACACAAAAAGGGGTATTTCACTCAATTTGTTTTTTGAATGTTTGTGATGCAGGACTGGAAGAGTGCTGTTAGAGATTTTTACCCTTCGTTACAACAGTTTCGAATTTGCTAATCTTGTCAATTCAACTCGTTCCATGCACATATTTAAGAAAATCCAATAGTAAATATATGCTCTTTCCTTCACCATACAATGTCAATCAAGCCAACCAACAAGAAAAGACACATTGTTTAAATCATGTCAAATGAATTACCAACTGTTTAATCAGCATCTGTCACTTGATCTAAGCGTGAAATCAAAGCAACTCTATTTTCTTGCCAGTCATATCAAAAGAAAATCATCATTTGTTACATTAATTATACTTCCATAACTGTTTACTCAATCTTAAATTAATAACAACGCATCTTTTATAATTCATTTACGGGGTAAAATGATTCAATGATATTAAATTTTTTGTATATATATTAAATTGGTATCAACTTTTTTTTTTTTGTATTAAATTGGTATCGATTATTTGAAATTAATTTCATATCATATTACCAAAATTTTTTTCCATCAATTCACACTGATGTGGCAGCCCGGATTTACTGGATGGTGAAAAAATTTTGGTTACCATGATATGATTTGAAATTCAACTAAATTTTGATACCAATTTGACACAAAATAAATTTTAATATCAATACACATTCATGCTAACAATGAATCATTTTACTGCTCAAAATTAAACATACTTTATTAGAAAAATTAATTCTTTATAAATCTATTGACAACAAGAGACTCAAAATAATTAAGGAGGATGGACAATTAACAATTCCATTAGAGCCAGGCACATCGAAGAGAAGCTCATCAAAGCAAGGAAACGGAGGTCGAATTGCGTCCCCAAACTGCTCAAGAGTGACATCGGCATCCACCTCAATAAACAAGATACCCTCGCTGGTACATTCGACGACGAGCTTGCGATTAGGCCATAACCTAATCCTGCCGGCGAATGGATACTAAAACACTAGAGTTTCAGCAAGTGCCTGTTTAAGGACCCCTAACAGGCTCGTTTCTTCTCATAGAGGGATGGTAGCGGTAAAAATGGATGAGCGGAAGTTGGACTCGAAGACCATCCTGATCGTCGATGTCCGATAAAGGTTTGAACTCGTGAGGGGTTGGCTTGGCTGGGGTTATGAGCTCCGGCTCGCGCCTATTCACCTTGAAAACAAGTGGCGGCGGCGGCATTGCAGATTCCGGGTTTGGGTTAAAGTGTGAAATGCCTTGAAACTTGGAGTCTTATCATATTTTTTCTCTTTTTACGGCGGTGAGGCCACATGATTGGCCCATAATCTCATCCTTTGTTGGATTTAGTTCATTCTAAGTTGGGTTTAACACTATGGGTCACTCATTTAATCACTATTTGGTTTGGCCGTGCAATTAGCCCTAAAATTTATACATTAGTTATCAGTTTTATTTTTTTTTAAAAAAATTAAATTGATTACTGAGGCTTTGGCGATTTGATATTATCATAGTGGTTAAATATTAGTAGTGAACGGTGATAATCAGCTACTAAGAAAGAGCTATTGTAGTTAGTAGCCAACTGGTATGATCAATTATTATAATTAGTAGTGGTCAGCGGATAACTATTTTCCGCGGTGTCGGCTAGCAAAAAGCGGTTAGTTGTTAATAGTCAATAAAAGCCATGAGCTAATTGCTGCAGTTTAATGAAATAGACACTTAATTTCTATGGTTGGTAATAAATAAATAGGAAACATTAAATGTAAACCATTTGAATCGTCCTCTGATTTTTCTCCTCTAAACATTGTATATTTGTATTAAGGCAGATTATATTCCTTATTCCCCCTCCTTGGGGCCTTTTTAGCAGGCTGGTTAGTGGATAACTATTGATATTTCGAGTGTTAGTTGATGGGCTTTGCCCGCCGAAGCCCATAATTTAGATCAGACCACGGCATCATGTTGGTTTATATTTTTAGTGGGAGCAGATGTGTGGCTTGTAACTTGGCGGTGCATAAGCTGCCTATTTCAGCCAGGTTTTTGCTTTTCCCTTCTTCTGCTTCTTCAACTGTAGCTCATTTCTTATATATATATATATATATATATAAACTACAGAAATGGGAAGGCAAAAGATGAAAAGGGGGAAAATGGAGTTTCTTTTGTTCTTGAAGCATTTTCTTCTTCAGTTTTGATCCATTTTTTCATATCAACTTGATTTTTTTTTAATCAAAAGGGACCAGAGTAGTGGTCAAATTCACAATTAATCAAATTATATGTAAGTTTAAAAATGGAAAAAATTTTGAAACAAAAATATTTTACATATATAATACGATACTAAGAGCTAATAAATATTGATATAAGCAGAGCAAATGAATTTGGATTGGAAGCATATTGGAGAACAAACTTACACGTAAACTAACGTAATTTCAGTATATAATCTACACGTAAAAACTAAAATTTATTTTCTGTATAGAAATTTGTCAATTAATATTTTAAGTCTGATGTGGCAAGATCGCAAGGAAGGAAACGTTTGGAAATTATCATATCATGTTACTGAATTAGAGAATTACACATTAAATTAAATTAATTATCATTAAAATAAATACATTATTTTAAAAAATAAAAAACACAGTATCTTCGGCTGTGTTCTAATAAACAAACAAATCTTGAGAAACAAAGAACTTCCCTTCGGAGCAAAACACAAACACCATATATATAATATAAATAAATATACACAAAAGGAATTCCCCAGTCTCTCTCTAAACCGCTTCTCTTCTCTGTCGCTTTCCATTCTATGTCACCAACAATTCTGTCTCTGTTCATCCATTAATCTCCTTTGTTGTTATTTTTCATATATACTTTGTCTTTATTTTCATTTTAATTGTTTTTTTTTTCTGAAATTTCTTCTTTTTTTTTTCCTTCCTTTCAATCTTCTTACTAATATTGATCTCATTTCTATTTATTGATTTTTCTTTTTTCTTTTGTTAAGTTGAAGTTTTGCTTTGTTTTCTTTTGTCTACCAAAGGAGTAAATAGTAATCTGTTTTTATTTAATTCGAAACTGAATCTTGTTCGTTTTCATGGATCAAGTAATAGGGATTTTGTGGTTTTGACTTCTGTTGAGTGAATGAGATATGGGATTAGAATCTGTTGGTGGGTTGTCTGAGTTTTCAACTAGAACCTCAATTGGGTAATCGAGCCGGACTTTTGAATCGCCCATCATTTCATCGCTTCTGATGCTGCAAATTTTAATTCGTTGATCAATGGAACAATTTCGAATTACAGTTTGATTATTGGGGTTTCTTCACCCTTTTTTCTTCTTTTGGATTTTGTGTCAATGGATGAGGTAGCTGCTAATGAAGCACCAGAATTGGAAGCGTCTTCGATACGGTGGCGGCCGAGGCAGCTAGCATTCGAGCCGTATACGCTGGGGAATGAAGCTGCCGACAAGAAAGAAGCTTTGCGCGTTGTTGTGCGAAAAGCTGTCAGTGTATTTCTGTATTCTCTTTTGTCTTTGGTTTGTTTTTATCTTGTCGTTTGGGTTTCTTTATTTTGATTTTGTTGCTGGTTTGGGTTTGAATTTACATATTAAATTAGGCACATATGGTATCTGATACGTGAAATCAAACCTTTAGAAATTGTAACATGAATGACTTAGATTGAGAGATAGCTGTAGCTTGGTCTAGCGGAAAAATGAGGGGCTGTTCAGTCAAATGAGTGGAAATGCATTTTTCAAATACTGAATCCCTGTCTTTGTGGAATTGCAGATACAATATCCAAAATAATGGCAACTATTAGATATAATTTTACCTGCATAATGTCTAAAACACCATGAATGAGGCACATGTTTGAAGAATGAGACCATTATGCATTCAGATGTATGATAGTTAGGCTTCAACTGAATTATTGTATTCCATTGGTGTGCAACTTCAAAATTGCCTTCCTTTAGTTTAAATGATTATAGTTGGCAGACGTCAAGGGTTCACCTTTTAGTAATATAAAAGAATTTTCATTGTCTCCGAAGAGGACCTAATGGAAAACAAAATATATAGATGCCATTTCATGCAGTTTCTTGAATAGGAGAAGAAGTTTTATAAGGCACTGTTATAAGCTAAATAGGACCTAACGGAAAATATTGAAGACATAGACCACATTTCTCACTACAACCTGTTTTAACAATCTAGATTGGTAGATAGTAGAAAATCTAAGAATACAATATTCTCTTTTGTCCAAAACACAAAAATAACAAATATGAAGTAGCGAAGAATACACATTTGTGTTGTACTGTTAACGTTATGAATATGTGTACAGGAAGAGAGAGTAGAAAATCCATTAATAGTAGTAGAAGGTATAATATATGAAAGAAAATCTTGCAAACCCTAACTTTAATAAACCATACTTTGCAAACATTTGAAAGGAGAATTATGCAACCTTAATGAAAAGTTTGTCTCTGTCTGTGCAAGGAATCCTTAAGCCTGAATTGAGTCAGATTTCCATGAGTTAGAAGGAAATGAGTTGGTTTGTTTATAAGGCCTGTGATGGGCTAATGGATTAGGCATACTAATTGAAGCTTTTTTCCATCACTATAAATCTCAGAAAAATTACCATTTCAGTTATTTCTCCAATTTATGGAATTAGGTCATATAACATCTATGATTACTAGAATTCAGGGAACCAACAACATTAGCAATTTTGGAGCAATAAAGGAAATCTTTACAAAGGAGTATCGGGCCTTGGGGGTTACAGACGATGTAGAGATTAGACTTTATTAGATGACTGCAGTGTACATAAAGATATATGACCTTAACCTATATATTTGATGTTAAGATATAAATAAGTGGAGATATGTGCAAATATGGAGGGGAGAAATGCTTGCTACATCTACTGTGCTAGCTTTATTGAAGCCTTATGGAGGTGGGGAGAAATTCATTTCCCGGTTGATTCTTTTGCAAGTTAGGGCCAGGCACTTTTGGTCTTAACATCCTAGTGGATTTATCTTGTAGTTTTTCTTTGTTTGGTCTCATCAAGGTCTTAGCATACTTGGCTAGTAGTGCACTTTTGTGTCTTCAGATCTTGGTTACTCTTTCTTATGGTTATAACTATGCCTGGGCAAAAAATTACATCTAATGTTGGAAACGAAGGGAGTTTCTACTTGGTTTATGAATGTGATAAAGGATATGTATGAGGAGGGGGGGAGGGGGGGGGGGGGGTCACAAGCATGACACTTGTTTGAGGTGATGTACTACGAATTCCCTAACATCGTAGTTTTGTACCAAGAAATTGCTCAAGTTTTTATATCTTTGCTTTGTCAATAGATGAATTAACTAGGCATGTTTCCGGATGATAGATTGCCATATACTGTTTTTCTGACTCTGTAGATGATATTTGATCGTATATGCTTTTTTCTTGTGTCGTAGATGATATCTCATGGCATATGATAGTTGCCAATGTTGTTTTAATAAGTGAATCCAGTGATTCAGTAAACCACAAGTTGAAATTATGGTTTCCCTAGTATTTTAGCTGTCTTGAACATGGTAGAAAAGAAACAGAATATGGTGATTGCAATTTCAGCGAAAGTTGGGGACAGAGATGGGGATGAAATGAACTTGGGTGAAGAATGCAGTGATTGTTTATGTCATCTAGATCCCAACATATGAATAGAGGAAATTGGGAAATATTAGAGGGGATACTACCTATGGAATTAGAACAAGATGATCGAAATTAAGAAGCAAGATATATGATCATAAAGTTGGTGCTAGATGCTAACCTAAAAGGAAAATTTATAAAAATTTTAGACTATTGCTTTTTGGAAAGAAATCTATGCAGTTGGAAGAGTTTGACATGGATGTATAGAACTACAATAATGAATCGGTTAAGAAGAAATGGTATTCAGTAGAATTTAAAGGTGGCAGATTGATGACAAGTTAAAGGAGGATTGGTTGAGATAATTTGGATATATTCAAGTTAGTCATATAGATGTGCAGCCAGTAGCTTATACTGATTGGAGAGACTGATGTGTTAAGAGACCAAAAATGAGATGTATTGAAGTGTTAAATAGAACTTCTTATCTCAACAAATAAACAAATCTGAAAGGGGAAGGATCTATATATCAAGTCTACTGACTGCAAATAGGTTGGGACTAAGGCTTGGGGGAGTTGAGTTGAATATATGTTATTCAGAGAAAAAAAGGTTTAGGTGTCTCATGTTTGCAGCTGTTTTGCACAGTATTGATGATTAGCAACTTAAATTTCTGAGATTTATGCTTCCATGCTTTAGTGTTGGTTGGTTTAAAGTGAATTTGAGCTGCAATGAATAGGTGGATAACATTGATTTATTAGTGTAAGTGGTGCAAATTATGCTCTTTTCCAATATTTTTTTAGAGCATCTGATAATTCTGCAATTAAAACTTTCCATATATATTACTCCTACATTTGTTTTCATCCCAGAACAAGAGCATTTTTAATTGCTTTCTTTAAATTAAATCTTTGGTGTGAATTGCAAAATAAAGTGGTCATCTATTGTAACTGTCCTGAATTTTTTGGGTATTCCTTTCTATCCTCAATAGAAAGTATAGGTGGATCAGATTGGGTCTAACCTGACTAGATAAAATCTGCTGGATAATTGATATTTTCAGTGTCCCATGATGATAGGAAGTTATGGTGGAATCCTAGTAGCAGTAAATGTGGACTTTTTGTACTTTCACTTATGTCTAAATTGACTTAGCTTATAATATTTACTTATATATATTGAGAAGCACACATTTGTATTTCATTATTCAGAAATCATGTATGTTACTGGTTAGTATTTAGTGCAACCAATTTTGGTGCAAAGCATGATTCTATAAGTTGATTGACCTCCCTTGGACAACTGCCATCTCAGTTTGTGTTTCTGCCTTCGGGCTTGCATATTTTTATCTTCATGTAACAGTCAATAGAAATGCCATTTTTTCTGTTAAACTGTGTAACATCATTATTGGTAGTTTAGAAACTCTTGAGTCGAAATTATTTGAGATAGATCTTTGTGCTTACTGGCAGCTTTTTAATTTGTGCAGTTGGTCGCTAGACTAACCAAAGACATAGTCGATACATATCAAATATGCAATCCGCAGTTCAAGTATTCTGAAGAATTAAATCCCAAAAGATATTTGACCAGCCCATCAATTGGAGTCCAGAATGATGGTTGTGACAATGTAAATTCAGACCTTATTCTGACCGTGAACTTTGCCCTGGTCAATCTAGATACACAGAGAAGGTTTGTTCGTGATTTCCATTCTTTGTTTCCCCATGATGTTTCACCTTTTATTGAATCATCTTTTGTTGTTCTTGGAATGCTAAAACCGAGTAGTTGAAATGTATGTGGGCTATCTTTCAAGGAAAGTGATATGGAATTAGAGGTAGATAGGTTTGAAGATGGCTAGTTATTGCTGAAATTAAGATTTGAATCTAATAACTAGGGTTTGGGAGCTGATTTGGTGGCATTGCTTAGGTCAATCTATTCTAGCAAATTGATGGCCAGTAGTTTAAGTAATAGAAAGTAGAAGGAGAATACAAGACAATGATGTAGAAGTTTTCTGAAAGAGAAAAAATGGAGAGCAGAGAGGCATCCAAGGTCTGCTATCAACCTATCAAACGATCCTTACTAATTCTCTGCCTTCCATGGTTCTTTTTCTAAAATCGAAAGAAACATTCTAAAATGTTCTAATATTGTATTTCTTTTCCTGTCTTCATTTAAAGTTCCATGAGCTGTGTTCAATGTTTGTAAGATGTTATTTTATGACATTTAAAATAGGGATAATTACATCTAGACCTTGAACTTTTGGGGATCATTACAATTTGACCTGTAATATAAAATGTTACCATACCAACTCTGAACTTCACAAACTATTATGAAAGAAGTCCTAGTTGAATATTTTAATCTCAACACATATCTTTCATTTCTGCAATAAAAATCTTGCCTAATCGGCAACCTCATTTAAACACCTATTTAGTAAAAAAAAATTATTGAGTCAGTTCTTAAAAACAACAATAATTTATATGTGAACAACAAATAAAAAAGATTTGACCTTATGTCTTTTCTCTAAAACTTGTCTGAAGAACCTCTGACATGATACTTGGTTATTTTTATGAATATTATGATAAAGTAAAGCTTTTCATATAGAGGCTTAAACCCCTAAATCAATTTTTTAACTAACAAATGCAGTGAAAGAAATTTCAAAACAGAAGTCCAGTGATGATGAATATTGAAATCAAAACTAGAGCTTATGGTGGGTTTGCAATGTTTTGAAGTATGAAATTCCATTTATATTGACCCCTAAGGTTCAAGAAGTTGGGTGTAATTATAACTAATATTTAGTTTCAGGCATTGCGATCACCTGCTGAAACAACAACTTGTATAGATGCTTAAGTTCCTAAAACATTTTTTTTTAATTTTTTTAATTTTTGTCAAACAGCTAAATAAATTTGGAAATTTAAAAAAAAAATGGAGATGGTTAATATTGAGGTCCAAACAAAGATTTGCTTGGGCATTTCAATGTTTTAAAGCATAAAATTCAACTTGTAATAATCCCTAAAGTTAATAATTATTATTGATGTTTATTTAACGGCTTTTTGATTACCTGCTTATAAAATATTTGCAGATACATTGTCAAAGATGTACTTGGCCATGGTACTTTTGGACAGGTTGCCAAGTGCTGGGTTGCAGAAATTAATAATTTTGTTGCTGTGAAGATAATTAAAAATCAACCAGCTTACTATCAGCAAGCTCTGGTTGAAGTATCCATTTTGACAACGGTAGTTAGAACCCCATCCTTCAACTGGACATCATCAATAGTTGTAGAATTAAAGCTGAAAATTATTTTTCTTCATTACAGTTAAACAAGAAGTATGATCCTGAGGATAAGCATCACATTGTTCGTATTAATGATTATTTTGTATTTCAGCGGCATTTGTGCATTTGCTTTGAATTGCTTGACACAAATCTGTAAGCTATTGCAACTACCTCTATTTTATTTTCTTAGTGGCTGGCTGTTGGAGGTGTGCATCCTAAATGCCATTATGTACCTTTATGCACTTGCTTTAGTTGCTTTTATTCCCTTATGCAGCATGCTCTTGACGTTTTAAAGTTATTCAGGTATGAACTTATAAAGATAAATCAATTCAGGGGTTTGTCATTGAGTATTGTCCAGTTGTTCTCTAAACAGGTATGGCTTAGAAGTTAAATTTGCTGCATGTTTGGAGTTATTCATATTCTTATTTCCTTTTTGTAATGTATTTCTCAAAAGATTTTACATGGATTGGCCCTGTTAAAAGATGCTGGGATAATTCATTGTGATCTGAAGCCAGAAAACATTCTTCTATGTGCAAGGTAAATTTCTTTTCTTGATGAGTATTGGGCACAAACTGTTTACTAGGTCTTTGTTTCTGTTCAATTTGAACTTTTTGTACTTTGGAAGAACAGTGTGAAGCCTGCAGAAATTAAAATAATTGACTTTGGATCAGCATGCATGGAGGATCGTACTGTTTACTCCTATATCCAGGTTCATATTTTTGTTTATTCTCATGCCTTTCTCTTGTTTCTTTTATCTTGTGAAAGTTGTTTAATTGTATATTTCTGTTTTTTCTGCAGAGTCGTTACTACAGGTCTCCTGAAGTCCTTCTTGGGTATCAGTATCCTTCTAATTAAGGCATTGTTTTATTCATTCTTCTAGCTTCTTTGTGTGCCTATCTGTATGTGTGTGTATCAGTGTGGATGTCTTCTTATTAGGCCATAACCTGAATTTGGATATCTGCTTCTAATAAGTCCATAACTTTAGAGCTTGAGCACCTGCTATAATTGAATTGTGGATTTGGGTTATGGTCTTTATACGTATATATATTGAAATACTTTCTTCCTTCTAATTTTACCAATTTATAGACTTAAGGTTTCATCTGTTTCAAAATGAGGTATAGGAAAACATTTGGTTCACTTTTTATTTTAATTTACTTTATTTTCCAGTTTCTTGGAAGGCTCTCCATCATTTCAAATAAGTTGAGACCAAAATTTTTCAGATCAATTGATGTTGTGGATAATAACTTGTGATTTCATGTTACTTGGGTTTGATTTGAGGATGAAATACAGTATTTAAACCATACCATACAAATAAGAGATTTTTCATTTTAAAGAAATATTTCAATCTTTGCAATGAAAAGCTACCCCATTTCTCCTGTGATCTTCTGGCTATTCCATCCTATAACATACAAGGATAGCTACAAGTTAGCCACCATCATATTTATCCTGCTACTGCTTCAACATTTGCCAATCTCCGTTAAAGGTATTTTCTTGCATACTTTTATCCCTTTGACCAACTCTAGCACCTGACTACCATGATTGCTTTTGATTCAGCAGCAACCTCATTGAGAAATTTTGTGCACTTATTCTTTGTCTTGTTATCATGTGTGTTTGGCTTGGACCTTAACCTTTTCCAGATATACAACGGCTATTGATATGTGGTCCTTTGGGTGCATAGTTGCAGAATTGTTTCTGGGATTGCCACTCTTCCCTGGAGCTTCAGAGTTTGATCTTTTGCGGAGAATGATTGAAATTCTTGGGTAAGTTGCTTTCTTTTTCTTCTGGTAAAATAAGAGCTTAATTGTGTTTGCAGTTTTTAAAGCTTCACTTTTTTTCGTGTAATTTAATAATGAATATTTTTGTATATTGGATTTATATTATATTCCTCTTAATATCACCAAGTTTTCTTGAGCTAAGGAATTGCCATTAACATGAAAATACTTATAATTGCCATATCTAGCTTTTTATCTTTTCGATGTTACGGCAGGTAGTGAATATTTTCATTTTCACAACTCATGCTTTATTATCTGTTTTATGGTTGTCATCACCCTTGGTCTATGTCTAGACTCTCAATTGGTACCAGGATATAGTTCTTATTTGCTATTATTTTTTTCTGCTGGAAGCATGGATTTCCGATCTTATCATGTTATGTAGATGATGCTTGAAATGAAAAAATAAATTGGAGTGAATGCTGGCTGCTTGGATAATTGATAAAAGTTGGTCTTCATGCAATAGAGTTTTAGGTTATGTATGATGATCCAGTGCTTTGTCACGGTTTAGGAAACAAGTTAACATGGTGAAGAGTTGAAACAAACTGTAAGAAAGAGCAGGCAACACATTGATGAGCTCATCATTGAATATGTTGGACAAGTGCCTTTCATATTTGCTTAAAGTCTATCCCAAATAAAAAGTAATTTATCCAGTGAAACATCATTACTGAACATTGGCATTCCTGTAAAAGAACGTCATGACTGATATTTAAATTTGGATTGAACATGTCCTTTTTACCATTTATATCAATCATTTCTAAATCTCTTAATTTGGCCAATCTATTTTCAAGGATACTTATTGAAATAAGATGAAACATCATATAATTTTGGAAGTATTTCAAGCTTGTGCGAAAGGCTTTGCTGTGGATTACTTTTTTTAAAACAAATGCTGCTTCAGAAAAACCTAGAGATGAGCAATATAAATCAATTTGAGAGTCCATTAAGAGGCTACCTTAATTACTTTTCAGATGTTGCATAATACAAGAGAGGAACTACTATTAGGGGAGAAATATAATGAAAGATTGCCAAAACTTGATGAAAAATGACAACAATTCTGCTTAGAAGAGGCTTTAGGGACTTCAAAGACAATGCATGGGTGCATTTAAAAAAATATGTTGTCTCCCTCTTTCAAATGTCGTTTTGGTGGTCAACCATGGATTTTTCCTGTCAAAACTTACATATTTATAGTGTAGTTCTATTGATGTTTCCTTTGATTACTCACTTTTTATATCTTTATCCATCTAGTAGCAGGAGACCCTTCTGTGCTTTAGTTGAGTTTCCTCTTTAAGGAAAGGAGAAAAAGGGTTGATTTGCTACCAATGCTTGAGGCTTGCTTTTGGGACATTAAGTGATGTATTTGTAATCTTTTCCATGTTCTATAGCTGGTTGAAGCGTTGTTTTTTCTTTTTGGCCATAGCTAATGGAGAGTAGCAGCTACAATAAATTAGATCTTATTTGTGATTAACCAGCATGCTTGCTCCATTGTGCTATTGCTGACTCTTAATGCATTGACATTGTTCTCTGATAAATTTGTGTATGTTTTAGTGGATTTGAGCTTTCCCACCCCAAGTTGTCTCTCTCTCTCTCTCGCTCTAATTTCATTTTATTTGAATTTTATCCAATTGATATTTAAGAGAATTCAACTGATGTAACTTGTGTAATTTGTAACCAAGCTCCATTTAAGTACGAGTGGCTAATCTAAATTCCACCTTGAACACCAACTCAGACACATAAACACTTGTAGAATTGTAGTTACAGTCAAGTGAATATCTCTATAAGAAAGAAGAATTTTTTTTCTTTTTTGGTTAGTCTCAGTTGTTTGGTGATTTAATTGATGGAAATCTAATCCCCACTAGAGGTGGAAGGTGATTGATTTCCATAAACTTGGAAGTTGCATTGTTCGGTCTGTGTTTTATTATGTTTGGACAAAAAATTGGGATTTGCTGGAAGACTATTCTGGTTTCTCCATGTTTGGAGTTGACGTTATTTCCTTTATAGTTTTATTTTTACTGCTGCTTCTTCTCCACACCCTCTTTTTTTCTGAATTAAATTATATGGATTGTGAAAAAATTGATCTACTGTTTCCCATTAGATCAACCGTCTTCCTGTATATCATATAGGCACATATTTACTGTAGGTCATTTTCTAATATTTATGCTGTATGCTGTACCTCTTTCCCTGTTTTCTATGTATTGACGCTCTTAAGAAATTCTAGTTAGAGGATGTTCGTCTATGAAAAGGGCATTCTTTTGCAATTGTTTTGAACAGCCATTTTCGTGTGTTGCATTGTTGTAGTGGACAACCTCCTGATTATATACTGAAGGAGGCGAAAAATACAGGCAAGTTCTTTAAGTGTGTGGGCAGTGTCCACAGTTTAGAGAATGGTGAAGTTTCCTGGGGTTGTAAAAGTGCTTACCAAGCTTTAACAATGGAAGAATATGAAGCTGTAAGTTTTGGTATTATTATTTTGGGAGTATGATGAAAATCATAAATTGATAAAAAGGAAATAGCTAATGTGATTTTCCTCTTTAGAGCTTATAAACAAAGAGAGTTGTTCTTACTCTCCTGCTTTTTGCAATATATTGCTCTCTGCTAATGCTGATGGTTTCTGTATTCTGCTCAGAGAGAGTTGAAAAAACCATCTATTGGAAAGGAGTATTTTCATCATATGAACCTTGAGACAATTGTCACAAACTATCCTTACAGAAAGAATTTGACACAAGAAGATATTATTAAAGGTTACTCTTATTTTTTTGCACAAGTATTTTTTTTCTTTTTAACATATCACCATTTTTGTGGAAGTTGTTGATGGTTGTTTAATTAAATTACAACAGAAAGTCAAATACGGTTAGCTTTAATTGATTTCTTGAGAGGGCTTGTTGAGTTTGATCCTGCAAAAAGGTGGTCCCCTTTTCAGGTAATTGCAATTTGCTCCAGTTTTCAGTAATTTCATCGCATCTTAGCCTTGTTTTTTCCTGCAGTGCAATATATCTTTGTATTGTCATAAATGGAGTAGCAACTCTTTTGCCTGCAGGCTTCAAAACACCCTTTTGTAACAGGGGAACCATTTACCTGTCCTTACAAGCCTCTTCCGGAGACCCCTCGCATGGTAAGTAGATCAGTTTCTGCACTTTTTGAATTGATTTATGGACCGTTGATAAGGCAAAATTATCATATTTATCAAACAGTTGATAATACTTGGAGTGATATGTGAAAATGAAGTTTCCTGGAGAATGCAAGATTTCACTATTGAATGGAATTTTATTCTCCTTTATTGATTCTTCTAGCAGATTTAGCACTTTCATTTGGTACAATCTTGGTATAATTTGTCCCTCCTTTTTTCTTATTTGCTGTGTGCTTATTTGTATGGGTTAAAGGAACTTACCCAACATAGGCTTGCATTTGGTAACTGACATTGTCGTTGTATTTAACTGAGGATTGCAAACCCAAGTCTAGGTTCACTTTCCATTAGTTCTTGAAGTTTTTGTACATGTAGAAATATGTAGTTTGAGAATAGGCCGTTTCTGGTCATTATGAATTCTCCTCTGATTTTTCTATCCATCAATTTAATCATCAGAAGGAAGGAAAAAGAAGATTTATTCAGCCTTCAAAATATTTGTTTGATTATTTTTTCTCTTTTCTTTACATCCCTTGCCCATTATTTTATGGTACAGGCTTTCTGTACCTCTGTATGATTATGGTACCTAAAATAATTTTTCTCTGGTTTCTTGCACTTCGGGAGTATATGCTCTTGTATGTTACTACTGTTATTCTTTTTGAATGGTGCTCATCTCTATATATTTTTTCTTTTCTCAATTTCTGTAGCCGGTAGCACAAAATTTTAAAGTGGATCATCACCCTGGTGGTGGGCATTGGTTTGCTGCTGGTCTTTCCCCCAATGTGAGTTCTTGAACCTTTGAGTATTCCATGATTTGATAAATAGTGAAAAACAATTTCCTCTTCCCATAAAAATAAAATAAGAAAGAAAGATTGCAGAGCTACAAATCTGTAAATGAGGGGAAAAACTTACAGCACCTTTACTCTCAATGCAGATTCCAGGCAGGGCCAGACTTTCCCTTCAAAACAGCCCCCACTTTCAAGTAGTTCCTTATCATGGAAATAGTTATAGCAGTATAGGAAGCCATGGCAGTTACAATGATGGTATTGGCCTCGGAAGCAGTTATGGAAGTTACAGTGATGGCAATAATATGTTTGCATATTATTCACCAGTTGGTCCTTCTGGGATGCACATGCATGCACAGGCCTGTCCGTCAATGATTGGAAGTAGTCCAGATGCGAGGTGGAGGTTTATTCAATATTCACATCAAAATGGAATTGGTTTGAGTCCGTCGACAGGAAATTTTGCACCACTTCCCCTTGGCACTAGTCCCTCACAATTCACTCCACCAAATTCCTACGGTCAAGTTTCTACTGGTTCTCCAGGACATTATGGTCCAACTTCACCAGCGAGAAGTAATTGTCATGGATCACCTTTAGGAAAAGTGGCTGCAGCTACTCAATTCAATAGAAGAAAAAGTTGGGGGTACTCCGGAAGTTCTCAGTCTCAAGAGGGTTTGCCATCTTCGCATAGGCAAGTACAGTGTTCTGATGGTGCCAGCTCTACCCAAACTGAGGGAAATCCTTCAGTACTTGGAAGTTCACCCTCACATAGGCAGTCAAATTCTGGCACTGCAAACTGGATGCAGCAGCATAGAGGTAGTGGTATTACCACCAGTCATTCTTCCATTCAGAATATGTCAGGCTCCTATAAGCCTTCTCATATGCAACTTTCTCAAAATGTGGGACCAGCTCATGATAAGCCTGAGACCACCCTGTCAGTACCAGATCCTGGAGATTGGGATCCCAATTACAGGTAAACAAATAGAGTTTTCATATTGTAGTACGGACTTCAACATTATAAGAATTTCACATTTGTATTTAGGTCAATGCGGATTGTAATCATGCATTATTAATTTAAAAATTAACTTAAAAAAATTATCTGGCATGACAATCTCTTAGGTCCTAAAATATGGTGTGCAAAATTTGCTTGTTCTCAGATAGATTGAAAGATAATAGAGAGAATGCATTTTTTTTCTTTTCTATATAATGTGAATTGACGAGTCCTTTGGGTCCTTAATCGTTGGTTACAACCTCGCCAGTATCTGAAGGATGATTTAAGTTGAACCATCAAAGGGTTGTGTAAGGTTTAACTTCTTAAGCTTACCTGTCGTTGAGACATTAGTCTACATGTGTATTTGCCCTCCATATTCTCTAGCTATCCAATTACCACCCCTAATCATGTCATACCAATAACAGTCAATTCTTTTATTGTGGGTAAAGATGCATTATTGATTAAATAACTTTTTGTTACTAAAAGTAGGTTTAGTTATTGACTTGAGATGTTACGTGTCATCACCTTGTTTTCATTCTATTGTGTTAGGTTGGCTCCATTAAAATATTGCTCAACTTGTACGTTTAAGAGGGTGATGGTATAAATACTAAAAAAAAGAGCATGTTGGTTCTGTATATTTCTACTTCCACTAATCATCGAAGTTCCAGAAGTACCTCAATGTTGATTTGGGTACTAATAGCTGATTCACCTAGAAAAATCAAGTAAAAATTTAGAAGTCCAGTGCTTATTTAACTAGTTGGTGTGGCATCTATTTTTCATGTTCCAGTGATGAACTTCTTCTACAAGAGGATGGTTTGGATGTGAGCTCCATAAGCACCGAGTTCAGCAAGGGCATGCATCTTGGTTCAATCGATCCATCAGTTGGTTTTGGAAGATCCAACTGTGCAATGAACCATAGCTCTAATTCATTGATTCAAAGGTATACTTTGTTCTCTTGGGTATATTCACACTTTTTCTTTGAGCTGCCTTCAGCTGTGTTAATTTTATTAACTGAAATGAATAATACAGGAATAATTTTTTTTTTATTTTGTATGTAATTAGTGCAGATTCCCATTATCAAATAAAGTGGGGATTTTCAGATATTTAAATGGGCTATAAATATAGAAGCTGTTGACTAAGTGAGGGTTCCATATGCAATATTAAATCTCTGGGATCTGGCAGTCTCTTTGTTATAATGACATCTAAAAATTGGCGCTTTCACTCCTTTTGTACAAGTCATTTGTGGATTTTGTTTTCAATGAGGCAGTGGGAGCTCTTTCTTTTATGTTTGTTTGTTTTTTTTAACTGTTATTTTGCTATTATTAGTTACACGTGTGGTTGTATGTGATTTGTGTCAGGAAAAATGGACCTATTCAAGCATTTGCACATACTGAGGTGGGTAGCCCTACTTCAGCTCATGATATGTATACTGGATATGGCCGTTCAATGTCAAAGCCTTCACATATCACATCGCATATCCCGCAAAATTCACCAAGCCGTTTAGGACAGCAATCCCTACCGCGGTTCAATCATGGGAGACCCTCTGTTCGAAGTAGTGAGTGGAATTACATCAAGGTTCAGACCCCACGGTCTAGTTTTAATTCTGGGGGCCCACATTCTCCTGGGAATAGTTCACTCAATATTGGCATGCCATGGGGTACTTCCTTTTTCATTAACAAGCCACTTCTAGTTTTTGCAAGTGCAACATTTGCTGAACTACACTGTTTGTGTAAGTGATATGATAAGTTAATAATTTTAACTGAAATTACATTCTATTGTAGGGCACAAGGCCAATTGTCCTGTTGCAAGCATTCCACCAGCATCCCGAGGGAGAAAAGACTATGGAAGGATTGCCTAGTTCTGAAACCAGCTTATTTTCGACTTCGAGGGATTATGTTTTGAGTGTTGGAAAGAAAGTTGTACCCAATAGTTCACAATCCTAGTGGGCTGATGCTAAGAAATGTTCATTCATTGTGTTTGCATAAATATAATTCATGGTTGTTTCTCTGTCTTCTATTTGTTTCACTTGCAATACCCCTCTATTTTTCCCCCAAACAAATCTACTTTAATCACAATTAAGTGGCCCTGATACTCTAATTTAGAGTATCAATTCACGCAGCTTACTAATTTGAAGATTGATTTTTCTGTGTTTGAAGGAATCTAACCTTGTTATTTAAGTCTGTTTAGCAGCTGATATAAGGAACTTCAGTTGGGAGGGGAGGTTAAACGTGACGACAACTGGAGTATTTAATAGGTCATGAGGATTCTTGTTTGCTTTTCATGTTGAAAAATTGTACAGATTGAACTCATTTACTCGAGATATTGTTTAGTGTAAAAATCTAATTACATGGCTGGATGAGCGCAGTTGTTTGTTCTGTTGAAAGTTTCCTGGGAAATTCCTGAACTGCAGGCTGTATCCTGTTTGCCATTCTTACTGTATATATGATGGGATATATCGGGTGTAGGATTCCAGCTTCATCTACTGCAGAAAGGAAAGATTGTTTTTTGTGAGATCCAACCTGTAATAGCACAGTACCCATATTCTCTGTTGGTGCTTTAGCTGTAGCGGTAGTTGTTTAACTCATTTTCATCCAAATGATGATATATTCTTGTTTCTATTGTTCCTTTGTTCCTTTCAGATAATAGACTTCGCATTTCCTGCTAGCTCATTTTGATGCTCTCATGCTATGGCTTTGCCTCTCATGTTATGAATGTAGCATACATGTGTATATGCTTTACAATGTTGTGAGGTCCAATCCGGTCAACAAACCAGAAAAGACAGAGTCAAAGGTTTGAGGTTTAATCAGAGTAAAATTGGTCGAAATGAAATTCTTTTGAAATATAATATTTAATATATTTCATGCATGACAAAATGTGAAAATATTTATATTAAACCTATTTCATGTATATTATATAATAATATGTTTAAAATGTTAAATATTTAAATTTAAATTAATACATAAATATTTTTAAAACTATTTTCAAGTATTGTAACATCTATATTTATATATATTATTTTAAAAAATAATAAAAATAATTTATGCTGGTATTTTTTACTTTTTCAAAAATTATAATAAGAATTTTCAAAAAATAATATACAACATGTATTCATTTTTCTTTTTATGAATAGTTAAAATTAATATATAGCCATGTTTGATAATAAAATTCACAATTCAAATTAACATATAATTATATTAAAAAAATATTCTCAATTAAAATAAAATATTATATTTATAATTATAAATTTAACAAATAATAGAATTAATTAATTAATTAATATATTTTTCAATTTTTAAAATCAAAATAGATAATAATCTAAAATTAAAATAGATAATCAAAACAAAATTCATTAATATAATATTGTATTTATAATTATTAATTAATTAATTGATACAATAATATAAAAAAAATGACCATTTGTAGTCAAAGGTGGGATTGTAGCTTCGTGGAAAAATCTGGTGGAAAAATCTCTCAAGTCCAGGATTGAATTCATTACATGTCGATCGGATCTCAGTAATAACTTGAGTATTACAAGCTTTTGGAATCCATTGTTGCTTAGGTTCATATTTTCTGATCTATTCCAATCCTTCATTATTCAGATTAGACTTCACAATTAAAAGTTTCGATAAAATAAATTATGATTATAAGTATTGCAACAAAAACAAATACTATAAGAAATATAAATACAACAGCAGTTAATTCTGCAAAAAATACAAAAAAATTCAAACATCTCAAGAAGAAAAACTGAAGGTTCCGATCACCAATTGATGGCTATACAAGGATTTTCTCAAGTGTTACAACAATGTTTTATTGAAACAACAAAATCAGATCGGACATGTCAAATATTCTATCTGAATAAGAGGTCTAAACAGATTTATGAAACAAATAGATTAATTATTAATTACAATCCTCTTAATCAATGACTAATCTTTTTTTCTGAAAATTCTAAACTGGAATCCCAACTGCATTCCTTTAGCTATGAGGGTATTTTTTTTTTTTTTTAAAGAGAAATATTAGCAACAATAAGTTAAATTTTTTTTGTACAACTTATGAAATATTGGGATAAGAGGAGAAGATTTATGCCACTATATCAAATGGGATTTGCCTCTCTCTCTTTTTCAAATGGGATTATCGAGTCTCATTTTGCAATGTTGGAATTGCAATAGAAAGACAGCAATTAGCAATCTTATTCAAAGGAAAAGATTATTAGGAATGGGTTTCGACTCAATAATGTAGGATTCACATGATTTGAGAGATCATGAACATGAATGGGTATTTTCTTTTAAAATAATATATTGAATATTTAATGATTTTTTGAATTTCAATAATATTAATCTATGTTTAGTAAAAATTTAACAAACTCATAATCTTTTTGAAATTTTTTTAATTTACATAACAGATTTTGATTCCTTTAATTCATAAATTTTTTCATTGATTTTCATTGATTATGCATTTTTTATATTTTTGTGTATTAAAAAAACACTTCTATGCCACGTGAATTAAAGGGGAAAAATCCCAACAAAATAAATATAAAAAATTTAAAAATGAAAAAAAAATAAATGACGCAATAAAGCAATGGAGCATATTGGAGTTGGGTCAGACGGCTCAACAAGGAGCAGAGAGGGTATGTGAAGCGCATAGTTTTTTGAACCATTGATGTATTAAGTGGGCCCTCCTCTCAGTTTTATTTTATTTCTGGCTTATACAGTTCTATAATATTTAGTGTCAGTTTTGAAATATGTAAATAAATAGCAAAAAAGTTTCTAACTTTATGAATTTATATAATTTATTCCATCAATTAAAAATTTATTTAATCGACTTATTTAATTTAAAATTTAATTATTAAATTTATTCAATTGAGTATCTAAATTACCAAATTTTTACTAATTTAGTCTCTATTATAAAATATTTAACATCTAATTAATGATAATTAAGGGGATTAATGGAATAATTTAATTAATCTTTTTTATATTATACTGGGTATATAATCAATGTTAAAATTTCAATGGATAAACTTCATTAGTTCAAAATTTATAGTTAAAAGAATCCATTAGAGAAATTTGTAATACATATGCTTAATTGTACTAATTCACAAAATTTAAAGTTTAAAATATTCTTTTTATTTTTTTCTCCAAATAAACATTATATAAGAGAATTGAGAATGGGAAAAAAAATTAAAAAGGGAAAGAAAACAAAACAAAACAAGAAAAATGATAATGAGATGAGAATAGGAAGTAAGATATATAGAAATGGCAAAATGGCAAGCTCCACACCACTCAAGGATGGACCCAATATCTCTTCTGCTCAATAGCATCTCTCCCTTCCATATCTCTTCTGCCCTTTTTTGTGACAATACCCAAAAAATTTAACAAGATTTATCACAAAAATGAAAATTTGAATATCACTAAATAAAATAAAAATCATTCAAACTAACAGCTCTGCAACAAGGAAGTTCCCACTGTTTTCTCATTCACTTCATCTGCTTTCTTCTTACTTTGGAAACTTCTCCCCCTCTTCTTCATAGTATTGTTCTTTTTCAGGTATTTACGTTTTTCTTAGATTGACTGTTCTTTCTTTTTGCTTCAAGAATTGAGGTTCAATTGTTTGCTTTTCTGCTGACAATATATCAAGATTTCAACTTTTTCTCTATCTTTTTTTTTTTTGGACATTTTTCTTGGGAATTCTCAGCTTCTGTATATATATTCAAATGTGTCAGAGATAGTTTCAGACAGTGAAGAACTTTGCATAATTCAGAAACTTAACAGTAATACAGAGAACACCCAGTATTAAATCAACACCCTTCTGTGATCATTTACCATAAAGAGACGAATTGGGTTTATGCTGCAATTGGGATTGAACTACAAAAGGGTTAGAAATTGCTGTTGAGAATGTTAAAGTATATGCCTTCCATGGTTTAACATCCTCTATAAATTTACGAACTTTAATTTGATTGAAAGGATATCATATGGTTTTCGAGCTTGAGAATACAGTCGTTTAGTTCGTTCTTACAAATTTATTATTCAACGACTATTAGATTCCGATTAGTGGATTTGAGATGAATCATAGTTAGTTTATACTTTTTCTTCTTGTCTGTGAAGCTTTTCCTGTTGCACAAATGATTTATTGTTCTATAAACCTCCGAGGTTTTTTTTGGTTTCATAATGATAAGAAAGGAAAGAGAAGGAAAATAAGATAAAAGAAAAATGTTGAAACAAAAATAGTTGTCTCTAGTTGAAGGAAGGAAATTTAATGTTTTACTATTCGGCGGTGAAATTTGATTAATTTTAAATATGTTCATTTTATCTATTTTCCTTCATTTTCCACCAATTTTGTAGGAAATGATGTTGGCATTTGAAGGGATTCTTTTTAATAATATCCCTTCTCATTTAGTAACCAAACAATGGAAAGGAACTTCTTTTTTTCTCTTTTCCTTTGTTCCACCCAATTCCTTCATTACAAACTGACTGTTAGTTGAATTCAGAAGAGTTTGTGGATTGACATGGTTGTTGGATTTAAATCTCCAATATCTCCATATGTGCTCTGATGCTGTTGTGCAATTTATATGTATTGTATGAAAAATTCTTGTGGCCAAACAATCTCATGCATCTAGCAATTAGCATTGGCTTTAGCAGTATTGGAGTCCTTTCCAAGGCAGTGATGTTTCAAGTTCAAACCTCAGTTGGAGTTCTCATACATCTGTTTTCTTTCCAGGTTCTACAGTTTAAGTGTCAAATTCAGTTGAATGAATTGAGTACAATTGAAGAGTATAAATAGATTTTTGCTTCATTAAATTGGTTAAAAGATTGTAATGCTCATTGAACACCCCTAAAGAAGCCATTTGATGGCCACTGCTGCAATAATTGGACTTAGTGCGGGAAAGAGGTTCTTGAGTTCCACCTTTTGTTATTCTGACCTCACAGAAAAGCTTTCCACTGTCAGTGATCATGGATTAACCTATTATCAAATTGCTTCAAGTAAGAATGTGACAGTTGCAAAAAAATCATCAAACTATGGTCCTGGTTTCCCATCTTCCAATCGAAATTCACAGTCTATTAAGGCTCTTAAAGAACATGTGGATACTGCATCTACTCTATCAACTGCAGAAACATGGTTGAAGACATTGAATGATAAAGAAGTGGAAAGTTCTGATCTTGACTACTCAGTAGAGGCACTTCTTCTTCTACAGAAGTCTATGCTTGAGAAACAATGGAATCTTTCATTTGAGAGGACAGCCTCAACTGACTCACCTAGAAGTAATAATCAAAAGAAGATACCTGTCACTTGCTCTGGTGTGTCTGCTCGGCAACGAAGAATTTCTGCTAGGAGGAAGAATCTGAGCCAGAGTAAATCTGTAGTTCAGTCTAGTGTCTTTAAGAAGCTAAAATCAACTGTGAGTCCAGAGCTGCTACAGAATCATTTGAAGGGTTATGTTAAGGGTGTAGTGAGTGAAGAGCTGCTAACCCATGCTGAAGTTGTGCGCCTGTCAAGGATAATAAAAGCTGGTCTTTCCTTGGAGGAGCATAAATCCAGGTGAGAAATATGCTTATTAATTGGTGAAGAATTTTGATTTAGTGAAATGATTTGTCTGCATATCCCTTGTGCAACTTGTATAAGAAGTAGCTATGTTGGTAGCCAGACCTCAAAAGTGATAATAAAAATATAGTTGAGGCATTGATATTTTAATTGAATAAAGAATGGGTTGCAGGGTTTTTCTATTCTTCTTATTTACACCTTACTCAATAAATTTAATGTTAAGGCACTTTCTATGTCAAGATAAATGGTTATTTGATCACTTCAAAGTTGTTTAAATCATCCTTTACATATCTTTCATAGATATTGTGACAAAAATTAAAGGAAACTTTGAACATGTCTCAAAAGAACACTTAAGCAAAACAAGGAAAAAATAAAAATAGAAACAGAGGTAGGAGGAAGTATGCCATAGGGGCTTGTTCCTCTTCCTAGAACTTGGAACTTTGTGTATGCCTATGATTTTAAAATTGCTCATCCTTTTCAAAAATCAAAATTGCTTCTTTTGGAAAGAAATTAATCCCTGATCTTCGTATTAATAATTATCATATTCAAACTTGAGAAAAATCTTTTTGATTCTCAAAGAATGAGTGGGAAAGGGATTGTTTATGAAAGTGTTTTTAAAGAAGGCAAAGAAAATGGAATGATAAGTCTACAGATTTTATTGAATCAAGATTGCTTGAATACATAAAGATCCCAACTGAAATGCAAGAAAATCTGAAACACAATCCCGCTAACTTCCTAATAGGTAGGAATCAACAAATCAACAGCTACATGCCTAAAGAGTAGGACTTCAACAACTAAACATATCAAACATATCTAAACTAATTTTCTGGAACATAAAAAACACATCAGCAGCTCTGTAGTAGCTTTGTCATCATTCCAAATCAACATCTTACATCAGCATCATCAGACTTACAGCTCATGAGGCATATTGCAACAGTTTAATGTTTATATTGAAAATGTCAGACTGAAGGAAAGATTAGGATGTGATCCTTCCAATGAACAGCTTGCAACTTCCTTGAGCATTTCTCGAGTTGAGTTACAGTCTAAAGTGATAGCTTGTACTTTGGCAAGGGAAAAACTGGCAATGAGCAATGTTCGTCTGGTTATGTCAATAGCTCAGAGATATGATAATATGGGAGCTGAAATGGCTGACCTTGTTCAGGTGACATTCTTCTTTCTCATTTCTAGGATGAAATATTGATCACTGAACACAGTTAATGTACAGCAGATAGATTTTTCAGTCCCCACTTATAGGCAAAGTTAGTGATTATTTTCATGCAGGGAGGTCTGATTGGCCTGTTGCGTGGCATTGAGAAATTTGATTCTTCAAAGGGGTTCAAAATCTCAACTTATGTCTATTGGTGGATACGTCAGGTAAGGCTGTTGTTTGCTTTTTTATTGTATTATGTAAAAAACTTAGCATTTTGTAACATAGCCAAATACTTTTTGCATAGGTATCCATGGCAGATAATTGGATAATTCCATGTTGGTTGCCAATCCATGGTTTATCTTTCTGAAATTGATTCAGAAGTGTTTGTCTTATTACTAATGGACAAATGTTTTTGTCGAATATTCCCATCTTTTCTGTTTCTGCTCTGTTGCTGTCTTTCTTCCCTTTCTCTTTGTTATTTGCATAAGAAGGGATTTTAAAAAGCAATTTGTTGATTATATCATATTGCCTCCTTCGGTTTTTCTTATGGAATCCAAGTTTTGTGTCCAATGCATTTCTAAACTGAGAAACAAGTCCACCAGATGTCTCTGACCAGAACTTATGTCATTATAGATTTATTTGTCATACACATTATTCGGGCTATCTTGGTTTAGATAGTGATTGACTAAAACTAATGATTTGTAACATTATGTTTGTTACAGGGTATCTCAAGAGCATTAGTTGAGAATTCAAGAACCTTAAGACTGCCTAATCATTTACATGAAAGGTTAGGTTTAATTAGGAATGCAAAAATCCGACTGGAAGAGAAAGGAGTAACCCCTTCTATTGATGTAAGTCCATTATATATGTATAAATATAATTTGTTTCTAGTGCTTAAACATCAATCAGGTGCTTATTCCATAAATCTCAAAGTATTAGTTAAGTGGATTAATCTCAAATTTAGCTTTATTTTATTCCTATTCTGTTTGTCTTACCAATCTGTCTTTTTTCGCTGTTATTTTCAGAGAATTGCAGAATCCCTGAATATGTCCCAGAAAAAAGTAAGGAATGCTACAGAGGTATGAATTACTTCAAGTTCCTGTTCTACTACCTCGCTATGCTCTTGTTTTCTAAATGCTTACCCCATAATGTTATTATGTCCAGGCAATTAGCAAGGTTTTTTCGCTTGATAGAGAAGCATTCCCATCTTTAAATGGTCTGCCTGGGGAGACCCACCATAGTGTAAGGGAAACTTTTCTCAGGTTCTGCAAGTCCACCTGAGAAGGTTATTCACCTTTTTTAGTTGTGTGCGTGTTTCTTGTTCAGGATTAACTCTTTTCTTTTTCTCCCTTTTAAAGTACATTCCAGATAATTGCCTCCAGAATAACCCATGGCATGGAGTAGATGAATGGGCACTCAAGGTAAAATTTTTAGTTCATAACAAATTTTAATATAAGAAAAATGGTTAAATTTCTAGTTGAAGGTTAAGGAGCAATAAACTAACTAGTGATTTAGGTGTTCCATAAAAGTTGATACTAGAATCTTCTTTGAACAGATCCTATAAAAAGCTGGTCTGAAAAATCAACAAAATAAATACTTTTCAAGCTCTAACAAAATTGGACGAAAGAAAAAGAAAACTTCGAATTTCATAAATGTTTGGCTCAAATGATCTATGTTCACACTTGTTAAAGACATAACTGGATATGCTTTATAGTTGCATAATTGCTACATAAAGCTCCTCTTACTGTAGGAACTACATTGTATTTACACGGAGTACAGAAAGAAAATATTGATACCTTTAGCAATGAATTTGCAGGATGAAGTCAATAATCTTATCAATTTGACTCTTGAAGAACGAGAAAGGGATATCATACGACTTTATTATGGTTTGGATAATGAATGCCTTACGTGGGAGGACATCAGTAAGCGGTATGTAGTTCTTGGGAGTAGATATTTAGTGTTGCTTACACAGAAATTTGGCGACACAAGCTCTTCATTTGCTCCTTGCTAGCATAATGGCACATTCTTTGATGCTTTAGGGCACTGACATAATATTTAAGAAACTTGTTAAGAAACTTGTCTTTCTCTATTCCTTAAAGAAGAGAAAATATATTATGTCAAATTTAACAATGGCCTTGTGTCATATCTTCAGGATAGGTTTGTCCAGAGAAAGAGTTCGACAAGTGGGGCTTGTTGCACTTGAGAAACTAAAACATGCTGCAAGGAAGAAGAAGCTGGAGGCCATGCTAGTGAAACATTAAATTTGTGTTTGTTTCATTCAAACTCCAGAGTATGACTGTATATATACAGAAAGGAAAGCTGTATCTTCGATTTCTTTTTTGGGAACAGAAATAACTATAGGGAATCATTGAAGGGCCTATGACCCTAAAATTTTCTGTAGAGTTGAACATGCTGATTAAGGGCTAGCTGCAGCCAAAATTTTCTATGTATTTGAGAAACAAAATCTCTGTACCTTAAATCATTGTCATTTTACTCCATTATGTATTATATTGAGACAGTAATCAACTGGGTGCTTTTGCCGCCTGTTGTCAAATTAAATGCACACATTAAATTTTTATATTAGCATATGCTTATTTACATATCATTATTTTCTACCAGACATGATCTTTCAAGTTATTTTTCTCAAATCCAGTATATACATGCTTATACTTAGACAAATATGAAATTAAATCATGTAGTAATTGGAAATGAATTTATGAAAGCCGACGAAGGCTTTTGTTTCAATCATGTAAATGAAAAGCAAGAAAACCTCAAATTTGAACGATGAAATCTGAATAAGTGATGAACTCACGAACCGCTGAAAGAAAGGTATTGGAGGAAACTAAATCATAAGATTTGTGCCAATGTAAATGGTTTAGTTTCCTCCAATTCTCACATTCAAGATTCATGTTAACATTTGTTTCATTGAACATAAAAGGTGAGAGATATTAAAGCAGACTAAATCATGTGATTTTAGCTAATGCTAATAATGGTTTAGCTTCGTCCAACTCTCACTTTCAACATCCATGCTAACCTGATCAAAATATTATAGGAACAAGATTTCACAAACGGTAGATATAGTAAGATATTGGAGGAAACCAAATAACTGGTAGGTTAGAGATAAAATGATTTGGGTTTCTCCAATTCTTACTATCAAGAAATGTGCACGAATGAACAAGACAGCAAAAGAGAAGAAAAAGAAGCTTCAACAACTGCCCTAACACCTGAGTTCTAATGTTATATTTATAGGGAAAGATGAGAGTCAATGTTTGTTATAGAGAATCTCATTTGCAACTCCTTAATGTAATTTGCGCACATTTTTCTTGTTCTTTCCACAAGTCATGAAAGAGGTGTGTGTGAGAGAGTTGCCCATTGTAGCTTACCATAGAAACAGAACCCAACTGTCCTTCAAGTCAAACCAAGTAAAATAGACACCAAATCACCAAGACATGATCTCTAACAGGGAAATTTTAAGGCTAGACTGGCCCCTAAATTTTTAAAGTTTGTTTTGTTGAGTATTCATTGTTTTAATTGTCTTTTATTGAGCCCTTCACTTTTTTTTCCTTTTTTTCCAATTGGGTATTCGTTCTTCAATGTATTTTATCAAGCACCTCAATCCTTATTTTTTTATCCTATTGAGTTCTACCGACCATGAAAGACATACAAAGGGTTTTTATAGAAAATAATAAAAAGGTTTCAATGGAAGAAAAATAAAAGTCGAGGGGCTTACTAAAACATAATTAAAAAAATTTATAATCTAAAAAGGAAAAATATAAGTGGAAAGGCTCAACAAATTAATAAAAGAAACCCAAAAAGCCCCCAAAGTCAAGAAATCGGTTTATCCAAGTTTCAATTTCCTGTGTATCAAAGTCTTATTTCGATTATTAGCACCAATAATTTTTGAAGGCTAAACTTAGAAATGAAATCTTCATTGGATCCATAAATAGAAAAAGTTGTACTATTTTAGATGGTTTATAGTCCTATCAGAAATGAGAACTCTTTGAATATAGAATGACAATTCAGTGTTTTTTATCCTCAAAAAAACTAATTGTTTTTTTTTTTTGGGTCAAATTTCCTTTTCATAATTATCCCATAAGAGACTGCTAACTACGTTTGCCAAAATAAAGCCACCCTTGTTTGTTATCAAGTAGGTTATTTGCTCTTAGTATACTCCAGTGTAAACCAGCTACAAGCAGCTATCTCCATCATATAATTGTACTTGCGTCAAGGATGGTCGGTGAAATCACCATATGCCATTGAGTTCACAACAAACGCCAAACTAATTTGAGACTGACGGTAATTTTACTTGTAGATAGAATACGCTTAATATGCGGCATACTGTTCATCTTACCTGATAAAATATCTATAACATATAGGCACAACAAAATCCCGGAAAACATTTAGACAAAGGATGAGAAACACGAAGCATAAACTAAAATTATGCTGTCAATAATGCTTTCTCGATAAAACGTATTAACAACAAGAATAAACCAACAAAAAAAGTGTAGACAAGTCAGCAGTACAGCATCATAAAACTAAGGTAATGTCTACAAAATGGAGTTGAAATTATCCTTTCTTACAATAAAAGCCCTGTCCATCACAGCTTAGCTGAAAGGATAAAGAAAAGCTAACCTCTTTAACTTCAAATCTTTAATGGCCTTCATAACCTAAAAGACTGCTTTCTTATCTCAAAGCTGCTCCAAATCCCCACTAGAGCTCAGAAGCTATAATACTCAGCGTTTCTTTGTAAGAGTAGTTTTATGCATCTCAAGCAACTTATCAAGGTTTGTCAGGAACCAATCTTCCTCCTTCTGGGCATACAGCCTTTGATGCACGGAGTCCACATATATGCTAATATTACCATAGCCATAAATCTGATGGCCATTGTATGTCCTGCCATGTTTAGGCTTAAATAGCAAGCCATGATGCTGGGCATGGACCTCCACAACTTCTTTCAGTGTCATCTCAAGACCAGAAGACATACCATCTACATGGGTTGTGCTTCCTGCAGCAGCTTGTTGAGACTGAGCAGCAGCTCTCTGATGGGCCTCAAACTGCTTTCGCTCTTGTGCCCTAAGATAACTAAGGTTTTCCCTCAAGCCAGGTTGGACCACTTCCATGCCTTCAAGTGCCCGGTCAATCATGTTGAGGCCAAGTGTAAATTGATACCTAATATTTTCATGTGCCTGAAGCTCTGGTGGAAGGAGTCCCTTCCAACCTATATACCATTGATGAACCTCCTGTAAGTTTGGATTTGAACACAACCAATGATACAAAACCTGCAGCCACTTGACAAAGAAAAACCTTTCCATCAAATCAACCATGAGATGAATTGGAATGGCAGAAGTCCATGCCATGACCCAATAGAAATGATCAAGATTCTGACCAGCAGGGTTTATTTGGAACTCCTGCAATGCAATCTCCAACTTAGGAATTATAAATCTGCGCATAAGACTTTCCCAGCTCGCTGAATCAAACACAGTTTTCCATGGTGACAAGATAGCATAAGCAGATGAATCACTTGCATGCCAGTCACCAAGAACCATGCTCAACTTCATTCGAATCTTCTCATACAAATACTCTAATTTCTGTCCCAACTGAGGCAGCCATGGATGCACCCAAACATGGATTGGGACAGTTTCCCGACGAGGATCCCATGAGTCCACAGCATGAGACAATTTTGGCAAGACTACCATATCCAATATATTCTGGATAACTGATGCAGGAAGCAACTTTTCCCAGGTCTCCAAAAATCTGAGCATTGGCTCAGGATCCCTAGGCTCCCAAGTATTGATACCAGATATTCTTACAGCAGGGACAACCACTTCTGATACTAACTGTGTATAAGGTGTGGCCACATTCCAAATATCATTACTTTCCCCATCCTGCAACACATTCTTCCACAATTCTACCAGTTCGAATCCATGCAATGGGTTCCTGAGAGGGTCCCATTCCTGAAATACTCTAATAAATAAAGGCAAAGCAAATGAACAAGCGATTGAAGACAAGTTGCAAAGCTTGTAATCGTCTGCAAATTTCCTTCGTAAGTCAGTAAAATACTTCGCTAAAAGATCTAAGGTCAAGGTTCCAGAGGAATTCTGTTCCTCAATACGGCTCAACAAACTCATAATTTCCTCCATGTTATCCACTTGTTTCTTTTGGCGTGCAGCCTCTGATTCCAATTTCTCCTTCTCCTTCTGCAAGCTAATTGCTGTTTCCCTCTCATTTCTCAAATCTCTATCAATCTTCTGAATATCAAGCTCCGCCATATCCACAATCAACCTCACATTGTGCTGAAGTTCTGGCATTGGAATATCATTTTCCCTTGCTTTCTCTTCAGCATTCAGATTCTCCAAATTTGTCAAAACTCTCACCTGTGGGCCCCGCATATCAAGCACCTTCTGTATAACCTCAAAACCCTGTTCTTCCTTCTGTGCCAACAACTCCTCTGCTGTTATATAAGCCTCTTGCTTCTTCTTCTTTCCCTTCATCCAAAGCCTCTCCTTTGCTTTCCCCATAGTCTGATTCTGAATCTGGGTCTCAAATGCACTCTTCTTTTCCTCCTCTAATCGAGGTAACTTAGCTGATGTTTCTTTGAAATCATTGAACCCCATGCCCATATTCTTTGGCCTCATCTTTGCTTCAATTGGAGCTACAATTCCCTGCTCATTCTTTCCTAATCCTCCTCCCTTATACCCCATTTTCTCCAACAACCTCATCCCAATTCCTTTTGTATGCCTCTCAAATTCCCCAACATCCCCAGCTCTTACTTCCTTCCTTTTCTCTCCTCCCTTCTCTTTCTTCTCCAATCTCTCCTGCTCCCTCCTCTGCACTCCCTCTTTTATCCTCCTCCCAAACTCAGTTGGCAAAAAACTATCCTCATCTTCATCCCCATCACCATCAAAATCCTCATTCTTTTTTACCTCATTTTTACCACCATTAAAACCTAAGCCTGCACTAAACCCCAGCCCTGATCCTGACCCTAACCCAGGCCTGTCATTATCATCGGCAAACATATCATCAACATTTTCTTCTTTCAAATTCTTATCGATTTCTTGATTAGGCATTACTGTACCTGTTGAGACAAAATTGACAGGCTTAGTAAGGTCAGGCTTCCGTCCAAAATCACGATCTTTTCTTCGCTTCCTGCCATCACCTCCTTCATCATCAGAATCAGAATAGTCAGCGAAAACCCCATATAGAACGTCATCTTTGGTTTGCTTGCGCTTCTCTTTGCGACTCCTATAATAGAATTCACCGTTTATCCATTGGCCATCCTCGAAGTCATTCTCCATGCCAAATCTTTCCATTTCCTGGTAATCATCCATCTTGATTTTTATCTTTAATGATAACACACTTCTTTAATCTCTAATTCCTTCAATCTGGAAAATGAAAAAACCCTATAATCAAGAGAAAGCAGTAGAAAAACTGAATGGCTTAAAATCATGTTCAAAACAATAAAATTCAAATATGATAATGTTCATAATAATAAAGTCCAAATTGTAAATCAAATATAATAAAACCAACAGGCGAACATTCACAATCCAAGCCAAAGAATGGCAATAAATCTAAATATCATTGCATACTTTTACGTCTATGACCAATAAGATGCTAGAGACTTGGCTTTATGGTAGACTATAGAAATCCTAAATAATTACATAATAGAAATACTGTCCTAATCAAATCAGATTATGCAGAAATTTAAGATACCATTTTGAATCAAGATATATTTTCAAAATTCACAAATCTGAGCAAACTTAAAAACAAAGGCAAGCTGCTGCAGCCTTTATGAATAACAAAATATTGGTTTTGTCAAGATAATCAACTACAGGAGCCAAATTTAGCAGTCTATCTGATACAAGTCCTTTGAATAGCCGAAGCAATTTACAGCATAACTTGCTCAGAGACACAATGAAGCACCAGCCATTCCATCGAGAAAATATCACTCTTTTTGAGACCATGGCTCTCATCATATTCTACAGTGTAGACAATTCCCTGTCACCATAACATGCAAGACAAGCTATGCTACAACTGCAACACATGCAAGGCTGGAGTTTTTGAACAGAGTAGGATGACATGCATATTATTTGCTATTCTTGACTTCACTGACATCGCCATCCTCCTTATCATGTAAACTCTTAGTTGCTGCTCTAGGATTCACATTTTATCTTATTCCAAATGTAGACAAATTTAGCAATTTAACTGATACAAATCCATCGAATAGCTGAACAAATTAAACATTAAAAAGGGAAAATTACACTCAAATCTAAACAAAAAAGAAATTCAAATGTTATTGCCCTGTCATAAATTTAAGAATTTTCTTAGGCAATTCTAGTAACCTAACTTGCAGGAGAAAATCTTATGCCAATCTGAAACACCCAAGTTTTGACACCAGTTCATATTTCCCACTAATCAAAGATGCCCAAATAGCAATCTTAACCAGAGCTCAGAACTACTTTTAATTTTAATTCTCAAAAAAATACAAGCAATTGATTCAGCTCCAGTCAAAACAATATAATAGCTATAATAACACCCTCAAACCTCGCGCGCGCGCATAAAATACTCAGCCTCATCAGGAGTTTGTACCTTAAATTTCAACTAAATCATATAAGTAAATCAATTTTCCCAATATATTTGATAAACCTAAGAAAGCCAAAATTCAAGCTCGTCGCAGAAGCATACCTAATATTTTCAAATTTTTATACGCATGGAACAAATCTTCAAATGCATGGAATATAAACCAAATATTTGAAAAGTTTTCAAGTTTAATTCCATTAAACAAAATTGCTAACCTTGATGAACAAAACGCTAGCAGAGATGATCCATCAACTCGCCCAAGCTTGGGAAAAACCGAAGACGAAATTGATGAATAACCGAAAATCCACCGCTAGTACTTGGGAAAAAAAGACCGAAAATAGGAATCAAACAAGGGACTTGAGATAGGAATTAAGCAAGAAACTAGGGTTTGAACTCTTAAGCGAATTGAGAGGAAGGTTAGGGTGAAACAATCAAAATAGCTAACAGAAAAATATAGCCTTGATTCCTTAAACGGAATAGAAAACCGGTTGACCCTGTGGGTTCTCATTAAAAAGGATTTCTGAAGCTGATCGGATCAAACCATGGACCCGTCCCATTTTTCGGTTTTTCTTGTCCGAATGCGAATTGCATGAAACAAAAATTACAAAACATAAAGTCATAAACCGACTTGAAATGAATTAATAACCTTACCACTTAGGAGTTTAATTTAAAAAATTGGAAACTATTAATATCATACTATTTTTAGTTTTTATTTTTTAAAAACAAAATTTTATTTTTTAATTTTTGAAAAAATATTTTATATTTTAAATATACAAGTGAGATAAATGCAGATGATTAGATTTTGTAAGTTTTAATTAAATATGATTAACTACATACCAAATCAAATGTAAAGAAATGGACTTAACTTTGATAATTTTTTTAAAATCCCTTTTCAAAAAAAAAAGGTAATAAGAGCTATTTTAGACCCACAATAACCCAGATTCTATTTTTTCATGATAACAATTGTTCATTTACTTAAATAATATCTATATTCATTTTAAATTATATTTTTAAATATAAAATAATTTTTTTTTTCAAAAATTAGTTATGACCCCAAAAAATTATTTTTATATTTTTGTTACAATCCATATAAAATAAATTACTTAAAGAATGTCTTCATTCATTTCATTATTTTATTTTAACTTCTTAAATTCATATAAGCATTTACATGATTGCATCCTTTTATTTTTATCAAAATTTTTATTCAATATCATTTAATTTTAGTATCCAAATATGAATTTCTAATTTAGTTCCTAACAGTAAGTAAAGGAAAATATTATAAAAAAACAATTAAGACTAGTTCAATTTATACACTTAATATGAAATATTCTGGATAAAAATAAAATATCATGAATTTAATATCTCGCTTTTTTAACATGTATAAAAAAATATCATAAATATAATGCAAATAAATATAATTTAATAGAACGAAACTTTAGGGAGGGCTAAAAACATTAATGCTGAAAAAAAAATTTGAGGTAAAAAATTAATAAATGCATAAAGATAAAGTAAATAGAAGGAGCTAATTGTAAAAATGGCTATAGCCAAGAATCAAAATCCGATCCAAGGGAAAGTAATAAATATCTCTCTAACATGTCCTCGTTCCCAATACCACATCCGGCCGTACAACGTGTCACCTCGAGATACGCACACCCATTTCACTGTCCAATCTTCTCTCTCTGCCCCTTCCTCCTCCACTCTCCCTTTAAAAACTGCCACTCTCGCTTCTCCCTCTTCCTTCTACTGTCTCTTTTCTTATTCTGATCAAGCTCTGTGTTCAATTTCATTACTTCTTGTGATTGTAATGGCCAAGTCTGTGTAGCCTTTAGCTGCTGCGGCTCTATCGCAGCATTCTTCTTTATACCCAAATTGTTTTTTCCATTCCCATTTCATTACATCAATGTCCCTTTCCTTGTCGCTCCATAAGCCTTCTTGTTATACCCATTATTCTTTAGCTTCGCTCCATCGCCGCCTATGTCCCGTTTCAGCTCTTGACTCCGATGTTCCTCACCCTCTTCACCAGGTAATGTGAAAATAATAGAAAAGATCAAATTTTGATTATTATTTGCTGTTTCTTCCTGGTTTTTGAGAGTTTTTTAATGGTTGATTAAAGGTAATGACTTGTTGGTTTATTGGGATTTGTGGGAATTTCAAAAGGGATCAATGAACTTGAAGAACAGTAAGAATTTTGAACAATGGGATTCTTGGACAGCCAAATTTTCTGGTGCTGCAGATACCCCATTTTTGTTGCTGCAAATACCTCAGACCATCCTTAACGCTCAAAATCGTATTGCTGGAAATAAAATTTCCTTTTTTCAGTACCATGGCTGGTAAGCCATTATCGATTCATCTTTGTTAATTTGGCTGAAATTTTTCATTTTTAATTATGTGAAGAGTTTCAAGGAGGGAAATGTTGTAAGCGCAGTGGTTGTTGACTGGGTTGCTTGGAAATCTTTCGTTGCTTTCCTACTCTGAAAAAGAAGGAAAAAGAAGCAATTCTGGTGCAAACGCTGGGAAACTGGGAGTGATTTCTATTCACATAGTAATCACTCAGCTTGCAATGGCAGAAGCCGTGCCATGCCTCTTCCTCTCTTTGTATCCACTTCAATGGTTGTGGCAACTGGTCTTCTGTTGAATTTCTTCAATTTCCTTGTAAAGCTCAATGCTGGAATCTGGTGCTTTTGGGAATATTTTATAACTGTTGGTGGGCTCTCCGTTCTTCCTCAGGTGCTTTGTTTTCTGTATGAGTTACTTAAATTCACACATTCTTAACCAGATGCTAGTGCACCTCTTCTTGTTTATGATATTTAAAATATTATTATAGTTTGGATTTATTTTGTTAACTAACTCTGATGTATTTATGGATTTGAGCACAGGTCATGTAGTCTACAATTGTCCCATATGTACCGAATACCATCTTGCCTGGGGCAATAGTACTTGTTATAGCTCTTACTGCTGTTATAACGGTAAGCTTTTAAGATTTCATTGTACTTTCTGTAGCTCTGAGATAATCATATTATCAGTGAAAAATATGTTAAAGCATGGATACTTTATTTGTATAAAGGATGATTTCGTATTTCATAGGAATACAGCACATTTACACCTTATCCCAACACTTGATAAGATTTTAAACACGACCCTGTGTGGCCATAGGATGTACTTGGTTGAAGCGTCATCTTACCCAATTTTTCTGTGTGGAAAGTTTATATTGAACCTTTAATATTTTTCATCTTTCATGTCATCCCCTGGGATCATTGTTTTGTAGGGGGAAACAGGCTTTGGATTCAGCAACCTTTTAGACTTGTAATTGCTAAGATTTGCAGGCAAGGACAGGCAAACTTTCTGATAAAGGTGTTAAATTTGTTGGAGGAATATCTGGATGGACAGCAACCCTTCTTTTCATGTGAATGCCAGTTTCACAAATGGTAATCCTTGCTGTCTCAATTTTTTTGGCTTACTCATATTAAGCTTTCATGAATCTCTAATCAAGACTAGTGCTTTTTATTCAGTGGACAAATTTCCTGAATCCTGATTAAAGTTTTATCAGCTTTCTCAATGTTGCTTGCTATGATTGGAAATGGACTTATGCTCCCACTTGCACTCTTCATTCATGATTTTATGTGGTAATGCTCCAAAAACCTTTAATTGGTCCACACCTATCTATGGCTCTTTTTGTACTAAAGTTGCATAAGTTTGAAAATTAATGTTAATCCTTTTTTGTTTCAAATCCTTAAGCATAATTTATAATTGTGTCAACTCTATCAGCTTACATGTTAGCACCTGAATTCTAGAATTGCTACTGATAGGAGTCTTATCTGCCAATGTTGTTCCCAACTTTCTGCATTTCTTAGTCAAAATAAAGGATTGGTTCATTTGTTCTAATAATGAATATTGATGATTTTTAACACCTTCCCCTGACTCCACCTTTTCTTCTGGGATGAGAGAATATTAGAAGCTGCCTGTCCGTGAGATGGAATCATCATAAACTCTTCCCCTTAAATCATTCATCTTTTTTGTTGCATGAATTAATTCATTTAAATATTAGCAGGAGGTATTAGAAAATTCACATACATGCAGTTCCCAAAAAATTTCATGGCCTTAAATCAGGTACAAGGGGAGCCTTAAATTTCTAAATGATATCATAGTTTTTGTGTTAAGAAGCATCACTTCTGAACAAAAACCATTTATTCAATTTACCCTTAATATGTAATAGAAATGACTTTTTGTTGTGTGGGAGTCACAGTTGTAAGTGAACAATGTATACTGGCATTATTTTCGTTTCACATTATTTAATTTGGGCATGTAAGTTAACACAGAAAAAGACTCTGGTGACCATCGAATCCATTTTACTTGGCATCTAAATTTATAGATGAATCTCAATTAACCACTTGTGTACTATAATTTCATATCATAATTAAACATCCTCCTTTTACCTGTCCTTGATTATTGGACTCGCTAGTTGATGCATCAATGTTCTAATAATCTAGTATTTGACAAAGATATTGGTTCGACTACGAATGCAGGTTCACTGGTTCAGGCTGGGCAACGCTCTTTTATGGATATGGAAATATTTTATGCTTGTACTGGTAAATCATCTTTTATAGATGTTATTTTCTTTATCATTCTTACTTAAGAGACTTCAATACCAACTGATGCTGCTGCAATTTTCAGTTTCAACTGTATCAGCAATGAATTCTTTCTCTTGGCTACAATTGGTTTGATCTCATGGATAGGTCGCCCCTCTTTCTCATTATTCCCTCTTACCCGTCTCTTTCTGTCTGTCCCCCTTCACATTTTTTTTTCTTCAAATGAAAGTGTGCATTGATATTATTCTTGAATCGGGGTAGTGGTTTTGAACCAAAGGGAGATTTCTGATACCTCTCTTCGTTTTGACAGGGATGGGTTTGTGGAAAGACACTGTAGTATATGGATACAGCTCGCCTCTTATGTCCTTAAAAGCATTGACTTTTGGATCAACTTGAATTTCATTGTGACCCTTTATATGACGGAGAAGGAATCTGAATCCCATGATCTTACCTCTATGGCACGCAAATGAAAATCTATTTCACAGCTGAGATACCAGTTCTTGGTCAAGATTGCAGCCAAAGTATCCCAACCATGGAAGTTTCAGATGGAGAGTAAGCTGTATGCTAGCGACTTGATGCACTTACATCGAACATTGCTAGTTATAGTTGATATGGTAATAGAATTTTAGGATAGGGACGTTGGAGTACTCAATTTGTGTTTTAAAGTTATTCGGACATGGCAAAGTAACTATACCTGTAAGGGGATATATTATTTTTCTCAAATAAAATGTCCCATTCATTCAAATTATGGTTGGTTGGTTGATGCGTATCATCTTTTCTTTTTCTTTTTTTTTTTTTTGTCATTATTGTTTCTTGATCTGATGCACACTAGTAAAATTCATTAGACTCAAATTAAGAAGTCGAAGATTCAAGGCACGAAGCAATAATTTGTGAAAATAATCTAATATAAGTTCATGACAAGATTGTTGAAAGGGTAAAACTGTACCAAAGACCCTTTTAGGTCCCCAGCTTCCATAGAACCATAATTGGGTCAATTTTTTTATGCTGAATTATAGTTTCATGACATGAAAGAATCAACAATGAGAAACAAATGCCATGGGGAGAGAAGAGATGGAATCCGCAACCGCCAAGTAACTTCTACAAATAGCTGGCGTAGAGATTACATTAAAAAGAAAAAAAAAAAACAGCATATGAATTTCAGAGTTACAGTTATCCAATTCAAATATTTAAACAAGGGTCTCCTATAAAATTGATATATACATGCATTAATTGAAACATCAGCTTTAGCTTTCTCCTTATATTTATATTCCAAAATTTCCCTTGCTCTACATTGCCTATTTGAGCACTTTCAAGTTTCAACCTGCAGCCATTCTGCATAAATGTGATAATATTCCTCCTCAATCTTGGAATGAAGCATCTTGACGCTGACGTCAGGTGGTGAATCAATAATGTCAGAATCAGTCTCTCATATTTCCCTTCGAAAAGTTGGGAAGGCATAACATAGGTGAACTTGCTGACATCACTGAGAACCCTCAAAGCTTCATTGTAGTCTCAAAACTTGGAAACAACTCTCTTTTGTTGTCATGTGAAATTTTCTGCACACTTGGAAAATTCTACTCTTGAGATTATAGCTGTGTAGCTCTGGATTTTCCTATGGCTCCCAGGGTTACCTTGTAATACCACCAATTTTCCTCAATGCCTAGTCGCTTTGCTTCTGCATCTTCTGCTTCTTCTCTAGGAGCATTACAGATACACCAGGACATTTTAATCAGAATCAACTAGACACATTCGAACAACAATAATGTCTTTGTTGCTTACATGTTATTGACAAGAAAGACCAAGCCATCATCCATCCCAATGCAAACTCTCAAGCAAACTACAGCTTTAGATCCAAAAGTGCCCAAGTGATGGGAAAATACATACAAAAGCCACCATCGATGAACTTGCATGTGTTAGCCAAACAAAGTTTCAAAAAATTAGTGTCAAGGAATGATAAATGTCATCTCACATGTGACATCTGGAAAAGAACCAGTAATACCTTTATGAATTAGATGTCAAAGAACCAGTTATACCTTTATGAATCATACCTTTACATGCATAGCAACTTCCTATCAGCTATACAAAGTGCATGGATCAACATCATCAGAACGAAGGGTGCAGTTTCTCAATGATTAGGCAATAAAATTGTCACTTATCAGCTAGAACCTGCAGTGAGAAATCAACAAAACACTTCAAAACGTAATGCACTAATGAATCACGTGTCAAACAAAACAAGACATGCGCTGCTGATGCATGCTAGTAGCACCTCAAAATTAAGGCTTTTTGTCCACTAAACCTATAAATATTATGCATTTTTAACCATTTTTAGTAGGATGAATCCAACTTCATCTGCAGTTCACTTTCCAGCTTCAAGTGGTAGCAATTTTTTTTTTTAATGTTCATTTCCAGCACTCAGACAGGAGATGACATGAACTATAAGAGAAGTAGATAGATTGATGCAGTTCTGGAGAAGTAACTATCAGAATTACATTAATAAACGATAGACTGGATGTCACAATCTAAAGAAATGAGCTCATGAAAAGCACGCCCATGAAGATTTGATTGACTGAAAAAAAAGAAGCCCAATTACTCGAGTCCTTTGTTCTTCTTCCATCATGATATAGAATAAAATAAGCAGAGGCAAAATTAAAGTGAAGCAACAATAACTCCAGCAAAACTAAATTTTGATGGTTACTAATAATATGCATTCTCATCAAGCAAAAAAGCCACACTGATTGCATGGACTACAATAAAGGAAAAACTGAGTGGAAAAAAAAAGAATTTAAAAGTGGAAGAATGCACGCATGCAAGTTCATGTGTTGATCAATATAGGTAATTTTAAAGTTGACTGATCTAATCATAATGTCAAGCGTTAGCTAGTGAAAAGATAGGTCAAACTATACAAATGAAGAAAGACCAGAAGCATATATGACATCGTTCACCACCTAGTTCTCTGCCTTTGCCCAGAAAATTCAAATATCCAAGAAAGTCTGATGAAATTCTGCTTATAGTTAATACCACTACTTATGAGAGAATCAGGCATTAATTAAATGATACTGAAATTGTAATTCAGAAAAGATAAGGGTAAGCCAATACCAGACCTGCTTTCTGACGCATTTAAGAGCAAGCAATAGACAAGCACCGTATGTCACTGCAGCAATATGTATGCCCACAGTCAAACCAAACGCTAGTTATGCCTTTCTTCATTTTTCACCACTCTACTAGATACTCTTTCTTTTATACATTTCCTTCAGCAGCTTCTTGGCATCAGGCATCTTTCCTGGTGTAGCAAAGGTAGAACTGATACAAGTAATAGTACTTTCACATGGTACAAACCCTTTTTCATTCATCTCTGTGATTAATATTTTTGCCTCTGTTCGGCACGTCTTTTTCAATTTCCAGTCAAGATCTGGCTGTTTTGATAAATTGCACCATCCACAAATTAAAATTTCGTAGGTGAAAGAGTTTGGAGGTACACCTCTCACTTGCATCTCATTCAGAAGCTCTCTAGCCTGGTCCATCTTTCCCGCCTTGGCAAAATCATTGATGAGTACATTATATGTGCTAGTTTTGGGGACAAAGCCTCGGGCAACCATTTCACAGTACAGTTTTATAGCTTCCCTCTTATTGCCAATCTTAGCATGGCTGGAGATCAAAGTATCATATGTTGAAGCATCAAGGTTCAAGCCATTTTTCTTCATCTTATCAAATAATTCATCTGCCTCAATCATCAAACCAGCTGCTAAGAGAGCTCCCAGAAGGAGATTGTAAGTAGTAATATTTGGTGAAACTCCATTATTTAACATCTGAGTATAAGTGGCCAGAGCTCTCTCAGTATGACTACTTTCACGATATCCACGTATAAATGCATTGTAAGTTATTGTATCTGCTAAATAACCATCCCTAATCATGTCTTTCAACACTGAAGTAGCTTTTTTAGTCATACCAAGCCTGCAAAGCACCACGATCAGATTGTTATAAACTTCTTTGCTGACTCGAAGTCCCATATCAACAAGCTGCTTATGCATTTGCAAGACTGCATCAGCCTTTCTACTTTTTGAAGATGCATGAAGCAGAACTCTATGGATTACAAGGTTAGGCTGGATCCCCACAGCCAACATTTCATTCAAAACACTCATTGCATTTTCAATGTCACCAGCTTGAGAAAGTCCTCTTACCAGGGTATTGCAAGTTATTGAACTTGGTATTACCTGATGGCTCTTCATCTCATTCCACAGTTCTAAGGCATTTTCTAGTTCCCCCTGCTTGCAGTATGCACCAATCATGATATTATATGTTGATTGATCAGGCGCCACACCCAACTCTCTCATTCCAGAATAAACAGATTTGGCGCCATATTTGCCAAATCTTGAGAGACCATTTATTAACACATTATACGCAATGACATCTAATGGTATACTTTTCTCTGTCATTTCTTCAACCATGTTTAGAGCTTCTGACTCCTTCCCCACCTTGAAGAAACCATCCATTAGAGATGTGTAGTTAACTTGGTCAAGTAACAATCCCTTGGACATCACATCTTTGAGTAATCCCTCAACTTCATCCATTTTCCCAACTCTTTTAAAGTTGTTTACCACGACATCAAATAGAACATTGTTCTCTTCCATTCCACTCAATTTCATTTCATTATAGAGATCAAGAGCAATTTTGTGTTTACCTGCCTTGCAATAGCCATCAATTAATGTAGCGTAAATATATTCATTTGGCATGATATTTTGATTCAACATCTTCTTCATAATGTTAATAGCTTCATCCAGCATTCCTTTCTTTGCATAACCATTTATAATAGAAGAATAAGTAATGACATTTGGACTAACATGCTTCTCCATTTCTTGCAAAAGAAACTCCACTTTCACCATGTCTCCTAACTTGCAATGTCCATCAATCAATGCTGTATAAGTAATACAATTTGGAGTAAGATTAAGTTTTGAAAGAGCCTTGAACATCTCCTCTGCCTCCTTGGGCTTTTTAGACTTAAAAAGCCCATCCATTAGTGCTGTACATATAACCAAATCAAAGGAAATGCCACAAACAACCATTTGACTTTGATAGACGAAAGCTTCCCAAGCACTTCCTGCTTTAAATAATGAATCAATGAGAGTAGTAAAAGCAACATGATTGGGATCCACACCCGTGTCTTCCATCTCCCTCAAAAGTGCTTTTGCTTCTGATAACCTTCCATGCCAGCAAAGACCATTTATAATGGAACTATAGGTAACCACATCAGGCAATAAACCATTAGTGATCATTTCTTCATACAAAGTACGTGCTTCCTCAAGCCCATGCTGCTTACAATATGCGCTTATAAGAGTAGTATGTGTAATAAGATTTGGTTCCAAACTCACATTGCCATCCCTGTCGTTATTATCATTAGTCATTGGGAAAACACAATCCTTTTCCCTCCTAGACTCCAAAATCTCATCAAGTAGACTCTTTGCCTTGTCAAAATCACCTCTTTTACAAAAGCCATTAATCAAAGTATTATAGCTAACAATATCAGGCCAAACGCCCTCTTCCCTCATTCTTTCCAGAAAGTTGAGAGCAAGACTTATCTCTCCAGCTCTACAATATCCATCTATCAATGTATTAAAGCCTATGACATCTTTACTAATCCCTCGACTAACCAAATTATCCATAACCCACTCACCATATTTAACCAACCGGATCCTGCAAAAGCCTTTGACCAATATGTTACAAGTAACAGAATTAAAGTACGTATCTTTCTTTACCATGATAGACAAAAACCCAAAACCCTGATGGACCAAACCTTGCTGACAAAACCCCCAAATAACAGTATTATAAGTAACTGTATCAACCTCGATATCAACATTTCTAAGAAAATCCAAGGCTAAATTGAAATTACCCACTTTGCACCAAGCATGCACCAATACATTATGAGTGAAAACATTAGGCAAAACCCCACAATACAGCATCTCAGTATAAATATCCCATACCTGAGACACCAAGCCAAAGGCATTGAATTGGTACATGAGCTGATTCCATAGGGGCAAGCTAGGGATAAAATTGTGTTTTCTCATATCATAGAAAGTCTCGGTAGCTTTGGAGAGTCTACCGCAGGTCAAGTAGAGGTGAATGAGAGTGCAGAAAAAAGATGCATAGAGATAGGATTTGGTAGAGGGGATGGAATTTGTGTGAATATAGTACAAAGTAGGGGAGAATTTGCGGGCTAGAGAGTTTTGGTGGGGTTTTAGGATGAAAGGGGAAGGATGTTTGGTTGATGAGAGAAATACTGAGGGAGAGAAAAGCCATGTTTGGTTCTTTAAATGCTTTATCATAATATCAAACTACCTTCACTCAGCTTTGGTTTATTTAGCTGTGTTGTAGCGGAGAGATTTCATGGCAGTGGCACTGTATCTGTAGCCTCCTAAAGGAAACGAAGGGAAAGGGAGGAAACTATGAAGGGCCATCAAACAAGCTTTCCTTAGATTCATGACTTTTCCAAATAAACAGCGTCGTTTTGTACGTTTACCTTCTACTCTTTTTTTAATAGAACATTTGAGTATGGGAGAAATGGGTTAGACAGGCCCTAATTTTGTTCAGACAATTCCTGTAGACTTTATACCATTGGGGTCTCTTTCCCTCGTAAAGGGTTTAGAACGAAGAAAAACCCTAGGACCGGAACCAGTAACACCTCTTACGAAATTTTCTCTCAGATTCTCTCATTTTCTCTCTGTTTTCCTTCTTCCTGGAAATGACTCAGTAACCAACTCCTAAAATGATTTGCAAATCTTTGTCCCGTCTTCTCCTTTCTCAATCCTTCAGAAAACCTAGAAAACCCCCGATCCCACATTTTTCCAGGAAAGTCTCAACTTTTCCTCGCTTTCCCACCACCCAAACACTCCCATTTTTCCATTCTTTCAAAACCTTCTTCTCTACTTCTACAGCTGGCTCCAACCGTGTTGTCCAAGATCTCTTGGCCGAGCTCGAGCGCGAGAAAAAGCGCGAAAGAGATGCGAGGATTAGAGCAGGACTAGGCACCGAGGACGTTGATAAAGAGGATGAAGAGGATTACATGGGCGTGGGGCCACTGATAGAAAAGTTAGAGAAGGAGAAGCTGAAGGCTGTAACTGGAGATTTGAATCGTTACGAGGAACCATCTGATTCTGATAGCGATGATGACAATGAGAAGTTTGGCAGAGAAGCACTGACAAAGAGGTTTGAGGTGTTCAAGAAGAAGCATGAACGCCATAAGGAGCTGCTTGACAACTTTGTTGCTTCTGGTACGTAAATAAAGAGGGAAAATGCTTCTTTCTTGGAGAACAAGTGAAATTTATTTTTCTCCACTTATGTTTCTGTTCTAATTAATAAAGTCATACATAAAATGACTTGTACTTAGTAGCCCATTGATCATACTACTGTAATTTTTTTAATCAACAGAGACACTTGACGATGGTTTCAAATGGATGAATAAAATTGACAAATTTGAGGAAAAACATTTTCGGCTTCGACCTGAATACAGGGTCATTGGTGAGCTGATGAATCGTTTGAAAATAGCAGAAGGAAAAGAAAAATTTATTCTTCAACACAAGTTAAACAGAGCCATGAGGCTAGTGGAGTGGAAGGAAGCTTATGATCCCAATAATCCAGCTAATTATGGGGTTATTCAGCATGCTCAGGTCGGTCCCGATGTTGATCTCATGGACAATTCCGGATTTGAAGAACAAAAACAAATAATTCAAGGTGGGGTCAATGAGGATGACGAGGAAGAGTTTGATGACATGAAGGAAAGAGATGACATCCTGTTGGAGAAGCTCAATGCTATTGACAGGAAACTTGAAGAGAAGCTGGCTGAGTTAGATTATATCTTTGGAAAGAAGGGAAAGGTTCTTGAAGAGGAGATCAGGGATCTTGCGGAGGAGAGAAATTCTTTAACTGAGAAGAAAAGAAGACCTATGTACAGGAAAGTAAGTACTTGTATTCCCTCTAGGTACACTGTTCTCATAGTTTCTTATAACTATTGATTGTTGTTCTTAGTTCAATATCGAAATGTAAATGTTAAGGAAATGCACTCGACTGACTGCTTAGTTCCTTGTGAATTATTTTGGCCAATCAAGGAATAAATGTTTTCTGCTGCATATAACTGTTCTCATAGTGTTTAAGTTTTCTAACAGGGACCGATAATGACCTTAGTTGGAATTTGGTTTGAGAATTTTCTTTATTCTATAGAGATTTTATGCCGAGTTTATGCCCAACAATATTAGGGGGTGGTGTCTTTTCTTTTCATGGATTAATTCATTAATCAAAATAAAATACAGAATGAATTAATGGAATAAAATGCAGAATGAAGTATATTAGCAATAAGGGTTCTGGATATCAGATATTGATCAATTAAAGAAAATTCAACAACTAAAAGAGAAGATCAATTCTTTAAGTAAGTTTTCTCCTTGTTCCATATATCATTAATGCAAAAACCATTGCCCCATTGTGTGTGAATGTGTTGAAAAGGTCGGTCATTAAGTTCCTGCGGTGAAAAAGTGCTAGTTTGTATCATCAACTAATAAGTTTGTTCTCTCGTTTGTGCACTTCTGTAATCTCCTGTTTCAGACTTTTTCAAAGAGCAGAAAAAACAGGAATTTAGCCATATAATAGAGGACTAGTGTGAAAATTTAGAACTTAATCATCATATAGTGTTTTAATGCTTACAGGAAATTAGACTTTTAAAGGGAATTTTTTATCAATCAGGATAATTCATCATTGAATTTTTTTAATTTTGTTTCCTTTTATTTATATTGATGTTGGTGTGATTTTACCTGAGGTGCCCTGTCTGAACTTAGATTTAGACAGAGGTCCTGGTGGTGAACTAGAATAGAACTTATTTATATCACTACAGTGCATTGCATAGTGCATAATCTATTCATAAAATCCCATTTTTAACCAAATTGCTATTGAATAATGCAGGGCTTTGATGTGAAATTGATAGATGTGAATCGAACTTGTAAAGTTACAAAGGTATTACTGCCTTATTTTTGCATCTCTTTAATGTGAAAGTATTGAACACAAATATAAATATATATATATATATATATATATATGTATATATATATATATATATATATATATACACTTCTGTGACATCTTGTATTATATAGGGAGGACAAGTGGTCAAGTACACTGCCATTTTAGCATGTGGAAACTATCATGGTGTGGTTGGTTTTGCTAAAGCTAAGGGCCCTGCAGTTCCTATAGCTCTTCAGAAGGTGACCTAACTATGCCATCTGGTTTTGTATTTTATTCTCAGTGAAAGTTATATGCTTTGTGGCATTACAGATCATGGCTAGATGCTGTGATGGTCTTGTTTTGGCCTGCCAGTGGGGATATCATTGAATTGAGATTTGCTTTTTATGCTATACATGCATTCATTTTGTTGCAGAATTTGTTCTCTGATATTATTATTGTTAGAAGTGAAGCTATTAGATGTTGATTAAGTGGAGCATAGTTGTCAAATTGAGATTCGTATCAAGAATTGTATTTGTCATTTTGTGAATCGAGAATTGAATTGAATCATAAGATTCAGTTCATGTTGATAATATTAATTAGAAATATTATATATTCATTTTTAAGAACATAGTTGATATTATATATTTCATAGTTTTGAAATGTTGCAACATCTAAACCTAAAAATACTACTTAATTACTAATAATAATAAATTGAGCAATATGAAGATCAACCTGGCTTCTTTCTTCCTTTCTTAAGTTTTGTCTTTCCGACTTTCAGTATTCTCTTCTTTTTTTTTTTCCTTTGTTTTTTCTTGTTTATTTTCTAATTAAATTTCAGTGGGTTTTTCTGGGTTTCATCTTTTCTTTATTTTAATTTGTTTTTCTGGTTAATAAAGGTGGATTTTTGTGGATTTTTTTGTCTTTTGAGCTGATTAGTTCTTTTAATTATGTTGAAATATATGCACCAATAGAATTGTGCAATTCAATTGATTCTTGCGATTCACTATCAATTTAGACGATTCAACCACAATTCAGTGTTAATTTCGATTCTTGCTTGATAGTCGAATCGTTTTATATGAGAATTGTATTGATTCGGACAATTCGAATTGAGAGTCATCCGATTCTAACAACAGTGAAGTGGAGTATGCCTGCTATCATGAATATCCCATGAATGCATTGTCATATATTGATGAAAATGATTTTATTTACGTCATGTATTCCTCTATATGCATATTGCATCTGTATCTAAAATTAAAAAATAAATATTTTCCATTCTGCAATAGTATGGGAATTTTGGTGCAGAATACAATTTAATTCAGAAAAACCATATAAATGGTCCATGTGATATGTTTTGGTCTTTTTTGCAATGATTGGTGGCTTCTTTATTAATGAATAATTTCTATCTTGTTCATATACCTGATTTCTACTATTCCTAACTATGAAGGTTACTTTGACTTAGACTCTTTTTCCAAAATTTCTTGTAGTTTTATTTCCATTTTCAAAATTTCAAATATGCTTATTGGAATGAGAAAGATATTTGATTACAAATGCGACCTAGGATTGGATAAAGTAATATGACAGAATAAGCCGTCATTGGCAAACGAGGAAATGGATGTTATTTCTTGATAATGTGGAAGATATAATTAAGAAGTGAAGCTCTTGCTATTTCAAGTCAAGAGGCAATTTGAGTTCAATATTGCTCACATTCAAGTAATCTTTCATTTATATTCTTTCAGTCTTTCTTTAACTTGGATATTCTTTCTAGCTAATGGTGAACTCATTTCTTCTTTTTCCCCTTGACAGAAAATTTGTTTCATATTTCCTTTGGATGAGTCTGTCATTGCAGTTTTCCTTTATTGATCTCTTGTCATGTAACCTTCCTGCTAAGTGTTACATAGCCTTGACTTTTTTATTTCTAATCCATAAAAATTTTTAAATTCAAGAGACTTATACAATAGTTCTTGACTGCATTATGCTTATCTTTCTTCTATTCGTATAGCCTTGGAGAGAAAGCGGCATTTTACCCTCCTCTGTTTCCTGTTATTTTGGATATTTAAAGAACTGTGAGTTGGAAATTGATCCTTAGTATGATGCGTTTTCAATATCTTTCCTTTGACCTTTTAATTTAACTTAATTTCTTAAAATATTTCTGTTTTGATGTCCAGAAACAAATATGCAAACATAAATATATTAACAAATTAAGTAAAACTGATCTTATCACAAAGTATGATGGATATTAGCAGTTTCTGGGGAGTGCTTGTGTAAGCTTTTAAAAAATGTAGTAATTTGATTTAGCAAACAGGCATATGAGAAGTGCTTTCAAAATCTCCACTATGTGGAACGGCATGAGGAGCACACAATTGCGCACGCAATACAAACAACATATAAGAAAACCAAGGTATTTTTTTTTTTTCCTCCTGCTTCTCTTTTGATCTCTCTCCTTCTCGTGTCTACACAATTGCATGCCGCTTTCTGTTTCACTTCATTTTCTATTTGTCTATTGCCATAGGTGTACCTGTGGCCAGCCTCAACTAGAACGGGTATGAAAGCTGGAAGAATTGTTCAAACTGTTTTGAATTTAGCTGGTTTCAAAAATGTCAAATCCAAGGTAAATGGATTTATAAGCTGAATCAGATCAGTGGTGTAGTTCATACAATCTTGAGCTTTATGAAAGTTCAAACTGTTTTATTTATTTATTTATTTTTGTCAAAGGTTATTGGCTCAAGGAATCCTCATAATACTGTGAAGGCGCTTTTTAAAGCTTTGAATGCTGTAAGTAAACCAGTTTGCCAATATGATGAAATTTGCTTTCACTCTTCTTTTTTTTTTTTAAAAAACATAATGCTTTATTGTTTTGCTTGATGCATTTTCCAGATTGAAACTCCAAAGGATGTTCAAGAGAAGTTTGGCAGGACCGTAGTCGATAAGTACTTGCTGTAAAGACGAAATGCCAATGTTTTCCTGGATTTTGACATTCATTCACAGAATAGATGAAATTTTTTTTTCTTTTTAATTTCTTACCCTCGTTTTTCTGGTCTCCCATGAAAATGGTATGCATATCTACTACCACCATCAATATCATTATTGCTGTGTGTGATATATATATATATATATATATATATATATATATCCCTGATGGAAGGAAACAGCAACCCTTTCCTTCTGCAGCCGGTAAAGTTGTTTATTGTGAGTTAAAGATGGGATAGGAGAAAGCCAACTCTTTAGGGGTATTTGGGATTACTATTAGATGTCCAAAAAGTAGGTTTAGAATTTTTTTGATTTAGTTGAATGATTTTTTTAATTTTTTATAAACTGTTTTTTCATGAGTCATAAGTTCATAAGTTCATGGTTGAAAAAATAAGTTTATATAATTGTAAATCCTAACCACTGTTAGCATTAAATCTCAGATATCCATAACTTTTCCCACACAATAATTACCATAACTTTTCCCGCACAATAATACAATACATTCGTATTGATTTTCATCGCGTGGTCAAAATATATTTTATAAAATTATATTCACTTTTTCCTTGTCTGTGCAATCTATTTTATTGAAATATAGGATTATTTACGTTGCTTGTGTTTCTCTCCAAATCATTTATACTTGAAATCATTGTTGTTAAATCAGGACTGATGCACTCGGCTCGACCGGTTTAATTGGAAATTATCTCAAAATAGGTTTGGTTCTTACCCCTAATCAGGAGATATATTAGACTGGTGAAAAAAATCGGTCGTCAGACAATAAAACCATCGACCCTTCGACCTGAAACAATTAATTGAATTTAATCCGTTAAAAAATAATGACTTTTAATAGAGAATTGGAGCCACTAGAATTCAAACAGGGAACCGGAGAGATTGCATGTCACTGCTTTATACAATATTTGACTATTCGCAGATTATTATTCTACAAGTATGTTATTCAAGCGAGCTAGATATAATTGATAAATTTAAATTTTATTATTTTTATTTTTATTATTAATAATTATTATTTTAATTTCTATAACAAATATTATTTTAATTGAAAAATGAATACTCTAATGTATTTTTTAAAATATTAGTATCAATTTTTATGTTAAATATTATTGTTTTAAAGAATTTTATTTCGATGGCTTCAATTCTAATTATATCTTTGACTCTTTATATTTTTTGGTTTGGGATACCATTGCCTTAAATCACTCTCGTTTTATTATTTATTTATTTTGCTTAGTCGGATATTCCTTCTTTTTTACAGATTATTCTCTTTTCTTTCTTAAAAGGGAATGCCAGAATATTCAGAACTAGATCTATACTAAAAATAAGCCAGCTGGAAGCCTGGAATCAGTAGTTAATTTTAACTTACCTTGATATAGTTTAGCAGAAAATTTCATTACATCATGATTATTAAGCTCCAAAATAACCGAAATTTATTCATTGATGCAAAATAATATCTATATGTTGATCCTAAATATCTAAAAATGTGCAACAATCATATTAGAACAAAAAAAAGAGTAAATGTTATTAAATTAATATAATAATTTTGAAACAAAAAAATCATACTTAATTAGCAGCCATTTAGAGAAATTCTTATGTATATTCATAACTAATTCAATCAGATAGTGATACGCATTTAATTGTTGTATTTACATTAATTGATGTAGATGTGAATACAACAATTAATAAATATGTATATATGTCACTATATAATTGAATTAATCTAATAAACCGAATATATTTATGAATTTATCTAGTCATTTAACATCATTAAATATGATAAATGCATTTCTTTACACCATGTTTGGGAACTTTTTTGGGGTAGGGGAAATGAGAAAAAATACATTTATTTTCCTTTATCTTCATCATGTTTGACAATTTTTCCTTGAGTAGAAAAAATATGGACTCTTTATTTTTTTTCATCGTGTTTTGGATTGAAATAATATAAGTAAAATAATAAAAAAGATAAAAGAAAATAAGACTTATTTTTCCTTGTTTTGATAATTTATTTTGAGAGGAAAAAACTTGTAATAATACATACTCCCTCCATTCAGAAAAGATAGACTCGCTTTCTATTTTTGGTTGTCCAAAATTATAAGTCACTTTCATTTGTTAAGTGTAGTTATTTTTTTTCAATTATAAATATACCCTTATTTATATATTCAATTATTATTATGTTACTGTCACTTATATCAATAAAAAAATCATAAATTATTTGTAATACCTACACGTACTGTAAGACATAATCCCACTATACAAGCAAATATCACATGACTAGATGTTATGTTACACCTATTTTATTTAAAAAAAATTCTATCTTATACCACATATATGTATCATGTTCACATTATCTATATAAAAACATTTATTTGTATCTAAATCAAAATTCACATATATACTACAATTAAATTAAGAATTTATAAAAATTCTCATATCCTTATTGAAAATAAATTAATTCAATACACATCCATATTTATTAAAAATAAGAAACTAACTATATCTATCCAAATCATGAGAATATCACAAATGAGATAAAATAAAATAAAGAAATATGACCCAAAAATGGATCTCAACTCTGACCGGCTTGAAATCCTCTTCGTGTCAATTCAATTGTCTATCGGTTCCAAACATATGTGTAGAAAAATTCACAGCTAAATGATTGAAAATTTAGTGGTATATATAAATATAAAAATTATAACATGCAATCATACATCATCATAGCATTCATATTCGTATACAAACTTGTGTGCTTTACAATGTCATCATATAACATTATACTTAATTCATGCTAATTTGATTGGATTACAGTACATTCATGACATATATCATATAAGTGAATCCATATCATTATATTTATTTAGAAATTCTATGTATAAGATAAGTATTTATTTTCTAGTTCCATATGTTTGATTATTGTTTTTTCATATTCTTTTTTACCATTATATGATTTTATTCGAATTCCATATTTCTGATTCACTGTCTGTATTACTAATTTTATAGTTTCACTATATACTGGTTTACAGTTTAACATGTCTGCTTCAAAATTATTGTGTACCGATTTACAATTTAACATGTTCTGCTTTACATTTACTGTGTACTATCCAACACTCTAAACCCCGAACTACTCAAATGCGAGTTGTAAAATAAGAGCGTTTTAACCCGAGTTTAAGTCACTTTACTCACTAACTGTATCCGTCTGTATAGTGATTAACCGAGTTTCTCAAATAAGAAGCGTTCTAACTCGAGCTTAGGTCATCCTGATGAGTAAATGTAATAACTACATGCATATGGGATCAATAGCGCTCTAATCCGAGCTTAAGCCACTTTATTTCTAAATAATCAAAAATGTTTTAATCCAAGCTTACATCACCATGATTAAACTCATAATCATATCATATGGTACTGTAACACCTTCAATGGTATGTCACATATCCTAGCTAGTTTTCAAATAGATAATAGACATTCTTAATTAATATTAAGCAAGTAATCAATATTCATAGATCAATTCATGATTTCCACATCACACTCTGTGTATGAAGCATAAAAATCACACTCACATTTATTTTAGGTTATCATAATGTTTATCGTCTTATTATAACTTATTAAGTATGAGTGTATACTAATATGATATAATTTCATCATAGAAATCAAAATACCAAATTCATATTACAGGGCATTCACGGATATGAATAGTAATTCACGGGCTTAAAGCCTCTTTTTACGGGTTGTTTGTCTTGACTCATCTGTGATTGATTCTATGTGAACAGTCATGGGCATGAACACCTTATTTGTGGGCATTCACGAGTATGGAGCTTTCTGTCACAACTATAAAATATCAATTTATGTCAATTTTCAATACTGTTTTAAAGCAAATTCCGCACATAATCCTGCAAAGTTCTATAGCTAACCAATGTTAGTCACTCATATCAACAATTTCTATAATATTTTAGTATTAAACAAGATATAAATGTGCACATCATATCATTTAGCCAATCGTATAAGAATTCATACCTCAATTATCAAACATAACATCCATAACTATTAAATACTATTACTTCTTATGAATTTGAAATATAACACAATATATCAAGTCAATTCCAACATTGAATATACCAAATTATGCCAAGAAGATGCCAAATAACATACCAATATCATAATTAACACATAACAAGCCATAAAAGTGAATAATTATGTTTATATGTACAAACATTAAAATGGAGCCTTAAAACTCAACTTATCTCTTGCATTTACTGCCTCTAGTGGGATTTTCTACCATCAATCTCAGTCCCTAAAGCGAGATCAAAGTCCAAAAATACCATATGTTCAGTATATGAACCATTCATATGCCATAAACTAACAAAATCTTAACTTATTTATTGGTTTAAAGCCTATAAACCTTAATCCCCAACTAACACTAGATTAAAACAATCAAGTAATGAAGGACACATACTTCCTTACCTTTATTTCTCAGATTTCCGATTGATTGTCATCCCAAATATCATATTTTACCATCTCTTTGATTTTGACTTCGATGGTATGGTAAAAACCTTATTTTTAATCATTTTAAATCTCATTAATGGGATTGGCTTCATATTATATGAACCAAAAATCAAAGGGGATATAAGAGAAATTGATTATGGGATTTCAAATGATCTGGTAACTAGGTTTGGGTGGACAAATCATGAGTTTCTGTCAAAAATATAAAACTTTCCAATTTAAACTACAGGGTATCACAGGCATGAATATACGAGTCATGCCCATGAAAATCTTCAGCTTTAGAATCCAAGTTTCACGATATTCACGTCCATGAATGCTGAAAATTTCACTTTTTCATATTTTTTTAATTATTTTCATGTTTACAATACTCATAACCATTATATACCTCTCATATACCATTCATATACTTTTATTTATTATATGATATTTTTAGACCCTAAAATGCAGTTGTTACATTATTATTCTTAGATTCTTAAATTTTTTTAACTTTTGATTTAAATAAGTATTAATTTGAGTCTTATATTAAAAGATATCAAATAATTATTTTCAAAATAATAATAAATAAAGGGTATTTTTGGAAAATATTAAGCAAAAATAATTAGTTTAACTAAACTAACCAATTTTCTTCATATGTGCGAAAATAGAACTATGTTTATATTTTCTGAACATATGGAATATTTAATATTTTATCCATCATTTTATAAAATAATAAATAATTTACTATAATGTTCAAGGATACAAAAAGTAATTTTATTAGCAATAGTAATATTTTTATCCAATTTTCTATGTTTTCTCTCTATTTTGGAGAGAAAGAGAGAAATGGAAAATAAAAGTTATTTTACCTTTTTTTTTTCATTTCCAAAACAGAGTAAAATGAAAATACATCCTTATTTTACTTTTTTTTTTATTTTCTTTTCTCCCATATTTTTCTTTCATCTAAATACTTGAGGGTGGAAAATTAAATTTATTTTCACTCTCCTACTTATTTTCTTTAATTCCCAAACAAGATAAAATGAAAATATCTCTTTATTTTACCTCCTTATTTTTCTTCCTCTCATAATTTTCCTTATGCTTAATGATGATAGGTAATTTTGCAAGGTGGCATAATGTTTAATTAAGGCATTGGCCAACCATGATATTTAATTCAAATTTTAATAATAATGATCATTGATTGTAGATAATTTTGTAGGATTGTATATTTAAATCTAAGGTTTTACTATAAAGTTGTAGTAAAACTAGTTGCCACGCATCCTAATGACATCTGCTGATATATTTTTATGACAAGAAAAAGATATTCACATACTCCCCTCTGGTATGTGTTCCCCACTGAGCCCCACCACCATCGTCACCATCATAAAACTCTCTAAGATCAAAAACTTCACTCGCATTAATCCATAATTTATCAAAAAAAATCATCATCAAATGCTTTCAGTGCCTTCCTTTTAAGGTTGTATGAATCCGATCTGGGGATTTCTCGGACTCTAATTCTATGTTCAAGTGCTTTCCATGGATGGCAGTGTACTATTTCTTGAAAGATTGCCTCAATGTTGACCCTTCCACTCTTTAGCTCTTTCAACCCTCTGCTTATCTTCTTATGGTCAATAAACCTCAATGCCCTTGTTGCAGAGATAGGAAATCAGTCGGTTGCCTCTTCTAAAAAATCTCAATCATCATCCTTAGATGAGCTTCAATCATTTGTTTGGATTGTTTCCTCTATTATTGGTATCCTTGGAAACATTTTAGGGGGAATTTTCATTGCCAGATACACCCCCAAGCTATGTTCCTTTTTTTGACCTAATCATTGCTCTCCAATTTTTCATAACTATTTCTATTTGCGAAAGCTTTCTCAATCTCTCTAAAACTTCATTAAAAATTGGGATTATAAAACAACTTTCAGATCTCTCAGTTCCACTAAAGAAACTTGAGGTTGTTTACTCAATATCCTGGTTTGTAGCATCCTATGTTGTATTCCTAACATTAACAAGAATCATTTTATTTTATCAGACGCAACATTTGAAGATTGATTCATCATCAATTGGGATTTGTAAGGTTGTTAGCCAGGTAGCAATGCTTCATGGTCTCTTATGTGTTATTCCAGAAAGGTGTTTACTGGAGCATGGGGCTACTAGATGCATTGTACATCATATTTTTTTTAGGTATTTTAGAGGTTAGGGATATTTCTTAATTTAGTGTAAATGGAAAAAAAATTAACAGGTTAGGGGCTTTTTATTTTACAAAATTTCGGTTTTAGAGTAGAATTTTGGTCAAATTGAGCAATTCAAGGTCAGTGCGCCAGTTGGACTTGTGTCACTTCAACTGTGCGCCAGTCAGCTTTGAGACTGACCCCACACACACCAGTTTTCCCACTTAAAATTAAATTTGGGTTATGTGCGTCAGTCCAATTAGCACATAGTATATCTCATTTCAGTTCAACAAAATCACTCTAAAATCAGAAATAGGTTTATGAAAAAAAATTAAACTTAGAATTTTATGAAAATTTATCATAATTTTGTAAAATATTTTCTAATTTACACCAAACTAAAAAAAATTAGAAGTTTTATTATTTTTCAAAAATGTGTTAACAATGTAACTCTACCTACCAGGGTGCAAAGGGTCTTTGATGGCATTAATAGCATTTTCTATTGCATTTACACTCATAGTGAGTGGATATTTTGGTATTGCATTTGCTATTGGAGTAATTGGAGATGATTTTTTCAGAGTTACCCTTACCCTTATAATACAGGCAGTTGCACACTTATGACTATTTATTAGTCATCATGTATGCTAGATGATAAGAAATTCAAAACTAGCACCAAGAACAAAATGTTGATTGATTTTTTCTTTCTTGTTAGGTTTTGTTAGAATATAATTCAAAATTTATTTACACATTTGTATATTAATTAACAAATATTATTATGATATGTTGTAGTTTCAGACATTCTCATATAAGTTGCTTCAAATCAATTCATTTGACTATTCTGTTGTTGAGATATATTATATGTAATTCAATTATCAACCATAGAAAGAGTTGTTTAATACAATCTCTCAATAATTCCTTTTTTTTTAGCCCTTATGGATGGATATGAAAATATTTTCATGATCATGTAGCCACAAGCCTTACTCCTTATGGTTGATTAGTCACCATCAGAAGGTTCCTTTCTTATGGGAATGATGGTACCCACATGCTACTAATTTTCATAAGCAACATTAGTGATCAAAAATATGAAGAAAAGAATCTTAACTAATGTGCAGACTAAGACATCTTGTTCTACCTATGATATAATAAATCTCATTTACATGAGTAATCAAGAAACATATGGCAACACTTTCACATTTACATTCTCTTAAAAGATTTGGTATTCAACTCCTCAAAATATTATATAGTAAAAATAAATAGTTTGAATGAGCGTAAGTCATTGTGTTTGAATCCTGCAAAAACAAACATCACAATCAAGAAAAGCCAACAAATTACTTGGAAATCATTCCATTAAAATCACCAAGTCATAAGCTCAACAGAACATATGAACAATCTAATAACACAGCCAGAGGCTAAAAGCTACAAAAAAGAAGCGCACAAAATTAACTAATACATTGCATTATAATAATATATCCATCATATCGTTCAACACAACTTTAAAACACAGTCATCCCACAGGCATTCTGAGTTAACCTTTCCATCATTTATCAGACCCTCAATTTCTATAAGTGTGCTCAGACCTAAACATTGAGCATGCTCCTAACGAGCCAACCGGATCATCCCAAGCCATAGTCCATATGCTATGTTCATGTTAAATTGCCTCAAAACTTGCTCATGCTTGGCATAATCATCTACCATAACCAAAGAGATAACAAAGATAAAATACTAACCAATGCCCAACACATGATTTCAACTTCCAACAACAACATAAATGATTGCAAGAAACAACATTACTTTCTAGATAATAATGCAATCAAACCATGTACCAACTTAAAATAATCACTCTTTATACCATAAATACTTTTAACATAATACTTTTAAAAACCCATACTTTATATACTTTTTTTCTCTGGAAAAAGAAATTATTTCCTTATTCAAAATCCAAAATCATTTGGGTGGTTAGGATTAACTTTTTCAGTTTGTGCTAAATAGACTGATTTCTTTATAAACTAGATGATTTTTCAAATTATCTTCTCTCCCTTCATGTTTACAAAATTTTAGCTTTTAAAATAACACTCTATGAGTTAAAATAAATATGTAGTGTGATCATAACAAAAAAATGTACTTGTTACCTTTCAAAAATTCCAATATATTAGATTTTTCAAAGAAAATATAAACATGATTAAAACCCTTTTTGGAGCAACAAAAACACTTGAACAAACATAATACACAACCTAGAAAGGAACCCATGTTGAGAAATAAAGAGTGACAAAATACCTTAAAGATCAGGAGCCCCAAAGGAGATCAAGGCCGTTGGTTGGGTGATATCAAAGCCAATAGCAGTTGCATGTTTAAGCGAACTCTTCTTAGACTTTGAGGCTGATTTGGAAGAATAGGACTTTGTAATGCCATATTTTTTGTTCTTTATATGCCTATAAAATCTCTTCATGTCATTTGATGTTGTTGCCATCTCCCCCCCTCCCCCCCCCCCCCCCCCCATTTCCTATATATCCCTAAAAGTTCAAATTTTTAAAAATTGGTTCAATATGAATTTCCTTTTGGAGAATAGAAAACTGGAGCCTGGAAGGATTAGGATGAATTTTACAGATTTATTGTTTACATTATTTGCAATTTTATCGTTTATAGTTTTACCGTTTATAACTTATAGGTTTATCATTTTAAACTTACAGGTTAATCATTTATATGTTCATTGTTTATAATTTATATGTTCATTACTTGCAAGTTTATTATTTTTACCAAATTCGTCATTTTCAACATTCTGTAACTTGATTTTCTCTCTATATTACTCATTTTTAGTTCAAATATTTTTATTTTCAACCATTTTCTTTCATAAAAAATTAAAATAAAACATTTTTTTATCTCAAATAACAACAATAATAATAATAATCAATAAAATATTAAAAAAAAACTAAAAATCAAATCAAATATGCAAATTAAAAAATTCTCTCTAAAAATAAACAAAATATACATAATTTTTTTCTATATATGTGAAGAAAAAGAAAAAGAAAAAAAAATAAGAAGAAGAAGAATACGCTAAAAAATTTTAAAAAAATACGATAAATACATAATTAAAAAAGTGATGTCGTAACAATTAACGGCACACAAAAAAATTATATAACCGAATCTATGATATAATTTGCGGATTAGAATTCTCGATCTATAAAGGGGCAAATAGGATATGAATTAGTTTGTTAATAGGCTTTTAGAGTCATCCACTTTTACAATAGGTCTAACTTATTTATTTTTCTTTTGATTTATTTATTTATTAGGTAGATTTTCTGTTTATTTGCATATTTTAATGAAAATTAATAAATATATTATATGCTCACAAGAAAATATTTATTTAAATTAAATAATTTAGATAGCATTATCTCTTTATAATTTCAATTATATTAAAGACATCACACATCATTCATATATTACAATGTATATTCCTTGCAATAAAATTACATTATATATATATTTTCTTATCTTGATAAATAATACAATAACGTTCCAGTCATTTCCAAATCAGTTTGAAATAATGACTCATCCCATATATTAACCGTCGCCATCTCGAACCTTGGGATAATATGGACTTGCAATGGATTCTTCATTTTCACTGTAGATCCTAATTTCTCTGTCAAATCAACTTCTTCTCCATCAATACTTTTCCATTCAAAATTCCAAATCAAGTTGACTACAAAGTACTCCAAATGAAGCATTGCTAAGCCATAACCCGGGCAAATTCTTCTCCCAATTCCGAAAGGCATCATCTTTATTTCTCCTCCGCCAGTTAAATCAATAGCTTCTCCTCGTCCAATGTTCAGAAATCTTTCAGGCCTGAAAGCCATTGGATCCTCCCACACCATTGTGTCCCAACCTATCTCAGCTACCATGAAATTTATGATCCCATTTTTGGGGATAACATATTTATCCAACTCTACATCCTCTGTTACAGCATGTGGAATCGCAGAATGCAACGGTGGATGTCTCCTTAAACCCTCCAAAATCACTGCTTTTAGATATGGCAGCTTCTTCAAATTTTCTTCTTTTATTTCTTTTTCTCCATTTCTCATTACCCCTTTAATCTCCATCAATAATTTCTCCTGAATTTTTGGGTATTTGATTAAATTGGCCATTATCCATTCTAATGCTGTTGCGGTAGTATCCGTGCCGGCATTTAGAAATTCAGAGCATAAACTAACAATTTCTCCTTCACTTAGCTTTCTTTTCTCTTCAGGAAGCTCCAAATCCAACAAAGAATCAACATAAGAGACAAAGTTTGCATCTTGGCTCTCTGTATCGTTCTCTTCTTTCAACCTCTTTCTTGCTCTTATGAATGGGATCAGTACATCTTCTTGCCTTTTACGTGTTTGAAAAATTTCCTGCCAATGCTTATGCATCAAAATCTTAGTCACGCTTGGCCAGAAATTGAGTCTTTTGAATTTGGTATGAGAACTGATGAAAAGTATTTGTTGTTGAACTTTAGCAATTTGTTTGATCTGGTTTTCATCAAGTTTGTCACTGAAACAGGCAAGGGCTAACAGAGCAAACATGGCGTAATGAAAATGTTCAGTAACGCAAATAGAATGGTTGGATTTTGCTTGGCAATGGAGGTTTTTCAGAAGAAACTGAAGAGCCCATTTGCGCGAATGAGCATAGGATTGCACACGTGAAGGGTGGAGGATTCCTGCGGTAAGATTCCGCCGCAGGAGATGCCAATTAGGACCGTATGAGGCTGTAGCGATGGTGTGCATATTACTACTTAGGAATTTGTTTGTTGCATAAGGTGGTGGACGGTCAGCAAAAATGGCACCATATTGAATCAATGCCTGATGAGCAAGGAACCTATCTGCTATGAATATGGAAGGGGCACGACTGAAAAAGAGGGTGATTATCGGGCCAAAACTCACATGGAAGGACCGGAGGATGGGCTCGAGATGGAATGAGTGACGGAGCCATAGGAGGTTTCCGATGATTGGAAAGATAGAGGGATTTGGTGGGAGGGTAAGTTTCTTGGCAGTGAGGCAAAGGTTGATGATAAATCTAATAAGGAAAAAGAGGATGACCAAGAGCAACACCAAAACCCATGCCTGCATTGTTTTGTTTTGTTTATGGTTCCTTTAGGAGACCAAATGCCTGAGAAATGGTAACATTACCGACTTAGAGATGAAAAATTTCACCCAAGCAATATAGAATTTGCTGGAATACAAATTTATAAGCAGTGGGGAACAAGAAAATGGTTGGTGGAGGATAATTTTGGAGTGTTAGTTTGTTATGATGATTTTTTTTTCTTAGTGAACAAGTTTTTGTGTTGGATTGGATTGGGTGCACCGTGTTAAGCATGAAGTATTGTCCATTGATGGATAAAATTGTTGGGCAACTAACATAATTAAACTCCTTGCATCTAAACAATTCCAAATCAAGCATTAGTAGGCAAGTGATAGGAATGTACGGCAATTTTTTTTAATATATCATTTCCCTACAAATTAATTGATTTTTTTTTTAAGCTTATGTACTTTTATTATATCGTTAAATTTGTATTTAGAAAACCATGTTTATCCTATTTTTCTTGAATTTTTTTTACTTTTGTCCTGTTTCTCCTTTCTTAATCGCCACATCATAAATATTTCCTAATTTCCCTTTATCGCTCCCTGCATCAATCTTGTTTTCTAGTGAGAAATCATTGGGAGCAGAAGCAAAAGCTTAGTTACGGCAGATTCCTCAGCTATATCAATGTGTTTCAATGAGGTTTCATTCCTTTCACGCCTCAATGCTCTAGAGGGTTTCGAATCCCCCACCCACTTATCTAATTGTCAATGATACCACCACCATTGTTTGATGTTGTGCCACAATTAGAACCAGCTCTAGTAATTGTGGATTGAAATGAATTATGAACTCCTTTTTTCCAAAACATTAAGTGGGGATAGAACAATTTCAATTTCCCACAATTATAGGGTTTTAATTATATATCTCTGAATTTGTGCGCAAATGTGTTTTCAATTAAAGAGCTCTCATTAATTTAAATAACACCTGCTGGTAGTTTGATCAGAATAGAGGATACAAAGCCAATTAGCAACCTTTCCTTCAAATATTTCCACATTATTTACACTAGCACATAACAACTGTTTATGGTAAAGTGAAGCAACATATATTCTCTCATTCCTAAAGAGGAATTTTTCAAGTGACATAATTGAAAGCTAAAATTGTAGATTTGAGTTTAAATGAATTATGTTTTATTTGATCCTGGGAGAAATTTGGACCTGCAATGGATTCTTCATCACTATTGTGAACTCCTGTTTCTCAGTGAGATCAACATCATCTTCTTTTTTAATCACTTCCTCTCCATCTCCTACCGCCCCCTTCATCAAGCTTGTCCCCAACACGCATGAGGGCTAACAAGCAAAATATAGAGTACTGAAAATGGCGCAAAATTCGTACCTTTCTCGAGATTTGGACTCTGATTCAAGTCAGGTTTTCAGAATTTGCAGAACCCACTTCCGTCGGTCCGAGTAGGACTCAGTCCTCGAAGGGTGGAGGATTTCTGCGGTTAGATTCCGCCGTTGAAGGCGCCAAGTGGGTCAATAAGAAGCAGAACTGACACCATGTTAATTGCTGGTGTTAATCTCATCCATCCCGATGGCTGGCGGGGGGTCAGCGAAGATGGCACTGTTTTGGACCAAGGCCTGGTGGGTGAGGAAGCGGTCTGCGACAAAGACGGAAGGGCGAGAACCGACGCACAGGGTAATGATTGAGGCCAAATTTTGAGTGGAGGGAGAGAAGGGCATCGATATCGAAGACTGATTTGGTTAACCGTACGGAGCTGCCGATGATGGAAAAGGCGGGTGGACCTCGAGGGAGTTTGCGGGCGGCGGTCGGCAAGAAAAGGTTAACGAGAAACTCAAGGATGGCAGCAATAGAGAGGGAGATGAGGATGATAAACCAAGTTTCCATGATTGAACAAAGTAATTTGAAATGAATATAGTTTGCAGGAGCAAGAAGACAGACTTGGTCTCACTTATAGTGATCATCTTCTTGGTCTTATCTCGGTTTTCTCTGAAGAGCGATAATCATCAAAATTATCGTGGATTCATACTTCTCTAGAAGGTTAATTTAAGTGTCTATTGTTGCTACGCAAGCGGTTAGAAACATCTTCCCACTAATGCTGCTCACCTTGGAAGCATTGGACTCCTGCATAAGCATATGTATTCAAATGAAACGTTTCTCCATTATAATTAAAGAATAATGTACATAAATTTGCATTTTTTAAGCAATTTAACTTGCATTCTTGATGCTCCTTTAATTATTAATATTAGATCAACATCTGCCAAGAACATCGTTTCTTTACAAAAATTTGTCTTCGGTTTCATGACCCTCATCCTTCATTTCAGACTTGCACTTCCACAGAAAGACATTATGCAGTAGACTAGCTACCAAAATATATTTCGATAATTTGTGTACATGCGTGATTATTCAACTGCATGGATTCAGAGTTTAAATATGTATGACATCCATATTAGGCTACAAATTGTTTTGGCTAGTGAGCAAGTTGATTTCTGTTAAGAGTTCATTCCAACAACTTGCAATGCATAATTTTCTCGTAACTTTTAAATGGAAAAACATAGCAAGGCATTGATATGGATCTAAATATCAACTTATGATTACCTCCAGTGCCACCACTAACATGCACACACAGCATGTTTAATTCGTAGAATTTCATTGCCTCTAATATTAAATTCCAGTACTAGGAACTGATTCTGGAACCATGAATTTTGTTATATTTCTATATTTGCAACTTCAACAATAACTTAATTATAGACAAAATAAAGATTCAGTGGAGTTGGAACAAATTGAATTTTAATAACCAATCTGAAATTTAATCCGAAGGTAAGAGACTAATGCTGTAAATTACCTGAGGCATATAATGTTCCTCCACAGTTTATTGGATCAAGGCAATGATTCTGCAGCGATTGACATTATGTGCACCAAAGGAAGATACCAAAGAAACTGGCAATGAAAGACAAGTAGGCATAAAAGTGCAGTTGCATAAAAAAGTTAAAATAACATTGTTGTAACTGAAACTCAAAAAGGAGCTGCATTCATCAATTATTGGATTCTATACTGATAAACAACTAGAAGTAGCATGTAGCATGATTTTTATCTACTAACTCAAGAGGTGGAAGATTAATTTTTGTGGTGTTATAAAGAATATTCCACAGGCATCATATTTCCAAGGCGTTTAAATCATAATGCAGTAAGCAATCTGTATAAAGGGATTGAATTCTACGTTTTTTATTTTTCTCTTAAGCATGTTACATAATTAGAGTGTCGCTGATCTCATTGGATCTTATACATGAGATAGACTCGGTCACAATTATTCTAACAGGGCGAAAGAAAGAGACTGTCTAATAAAATATGTTAGGATCTTCTCCAAATGATTTTAAGGGCTAACCTGAGATACTGCTCAGCAGGCAAATAAAACGCCTTACTTTTTCTGAACCAAAGCTACAAAAGAAATGATAGAACTTGCATTTAGGAGGACACTAAGTTCAGAAACTACATCATCTAACAACGGAAATAGACAGAAGTCTTCTGAAGCAGTTCTTACAGATTGATGCCATAGGTCCATATGTCAGGAACAATTGTTCTAGGCTCCAGTTAGACTCCTAGAGAAAAAATATATTGATTTGAACCAATTTGCTTTGCATGCGATAGATGATGCATCATCTTATGGTACCTGCAAAAAATAGTTAAACGCTTGAGAAATCTCCACAAGCAAGTCATCCAGAGATAGAAATGAGTTATGTTCCTATTCTCCAACAGACATAAATCATGTCCCGATTCTCGCTATGTGCTTTTTAATGCCTTGAGCAAATTGCTCCAAAGTAGTAAATGCCTAAATACATCACATTCCAAGCTTTACCTTGATTACTTCTGCACTTATAAATTGATGCCCAAGATTTGGACATCTGGCAGTGCATTAATTTTGCAGTTCCCCATGAATTTCACGGATCACTAACTTGGAACTATCAACAACACGTTTACTTTCCAAAAGTATATATCTAAATAACTCATGCCTTGGAGGTGGTCTGAATTCTCGTAGTTGTGTATGGGGATTTGTTATCACTAATTTACTATATATCTCCTTTGCTGGTTGAACATGCTTCCACCAGAAATCAGTGAGTGCCATTTTCAAAATGTCCCAGTATTCTACATCTCGATATAACCTGAATAAACTGCTCCCTTCAGGAGTCCAAACATAAAAATCCATCCAATCTCTGTCCAGTATTTCCAGTAAACCCTGAGCTTGAGGAATACAGTATAGGGGAATCCGCCTCCATGGTGAAGCATTGCTCATATCTCCATTGAAAAATGGACACTTTATTTCCAACACCCCTCCAGAAGGTAACCCATAAACTAGACTGTCAACCACCCCATCTGGTGAAGCTGCTAGCCAATCATCTTCTGGATTCTTCTTCCCATAGACCTGAAATTTAGGAAACAAAACAGTATTTCCTGTAATCAGTTTATATCTTTCCAGAGCTTCCTCTTCTTTGATGTTGCTCCAACAAGTAGCAAGGTTACCAGAAAATGGTTCTATTGCACCAAGTTTCTCAAACCAAAGCTGGACCCTCCGCCTGGGAAAAAATCCAATAGCCCCCGCAAATGTGCTTGCTGTCAGTTTATTATTTCTTTGTTCTTGCCAGTTTTTGAACCAATGCTGAAGACTACTTGCCTGAAGAACAGAAAATGTTTCACCAGTTTGAGATTTAAGAGGAGGTTGAAAACGACTTGAATCTTTTTCTAAGGGATGACTGTAGCAGTCAGTATTGACACTGAAACTCTTGCTAGATGAATCCAATAAGCTTTGGCTTGAGTAGTTTCTTATGCTACTAGGATCCACAATAAAGGCAACAATGGTAAAGCTATAACTGCAGGTATCATATGAAGGTAGAATGATGTGGGAAAAGCAAGATACAAGTTCTTCACTGCTTAAGAAAAACCCATGTCAGTAAAGCCAAAGAAACAAACTTATTCACAAATTAATAGTAATAAACAACCACAAAGTTAAGGTAATACAATCAATATTGAAGGACACTTAGTCGTCAAAAAAACATGTATTCCACTCAATCTCCATTGAAAAAAAAATAAAAATAAAAAAACATATAATTATATAACGAAATTCTTAAGCCCGACCTTCCCCTTATCATATACCCACAGAATATCACAATAAATTACCTCTATGACTAAAAAGGAAATAGGATATATCAAGAACTGAAATTAGATAGGGCAGATATGTGAATGAATAAGCATCTAAACAATGACTCACCGGGCAAGTGTGCGAGCAGTACGACGCATAGAGGCGCCAATGGAGCCTTCTGAGAAGAAATAACAGAAGAGCAAATCCTGTGTTTGAAGATGAAGCTAATTTCATGACATTTGTAGGTTTAAATTACAAGGAGGATGAAAAGGGTTTTAGAGACACAAGGAGGGGAAAGAGGGTTTTAGAGACTGAAGAATTGAAGATTAATCGGCTTTTTCTCGGCCTCTCAACTTGCTATTTAAATTTTAATTAGAAGCATTTTTCCCTTGGCCCATGGGCTCCGAGGGAGACTGCTTTGTAATATTCTTTCTATTTAATAAAGTAAGGCATAGCATAGAGCAGAGTGAAATATAATATTAAATTTTGTTATATTCAGAATAAAAGTTAAAGAGTAAATTCTCCCCAAAAAAAACAAAAAGTTAAAAGAGTAAATGACAATAATTTTATTATTTTTAAATTTCAAAATTAAATATAAAAATTATTAAAATCTTCTCCTCATGGAAATCGATATTTTAAATATATATGTATTGAAATCGGACTTAATTGAGAAACAGAAAGCTTTAAACAAGGGTTTTTAACTCTTCAATAAACTGGATTAACCCATTAACCCCATCCAAATGGAGCCTAAATCTCTTGCACGGATTCATGATTTGATTTAATATTAAAAATAATTAACTTCAGTATTATTAAGAGAGAACTCATTTATTAATATTGTAATCTCAAATTACTGACAAATGGAAACAAGCATCCAAACAGAGTAAATGTTATTGAAAACAATGTTAATGCATTGGGGCCAATGCTAATAGAACATCTACCTTCTGAGATTGTCCTCTAAACAAAACAATCATTTATCTCAAAATGAAAATTTGAGGGTTTGCAATTATGATAGTTTATGTTTCGCAAAAATATTATATATTAATTTAATAATACTAATACGATTATCAACTGTGAGATCTCGAATTTAAATTTCGCATCAAATTTTTGGTATTCAAACAATTATTGGATATCATTTTAATTATCTTTAACCAAAATATAAGTATACATGAGAAAGACACAGATTAATTAAACATACATCAAAAGGGTGATAATTAACGAGACTAAATTGGATACGTTTTCTAAAAATGTATTAAAAGTTACATTAATTATCACTAACCATACATCAAAAGGGTGATACTTCCACCTCTTGGAAAGCAAAATAGAATCTTATTTTACATTTTGATATTAAAGCAAAATAGTCAACCACATATTAAAGAGATTCTAATGTGGGATTATCCAATCCTTTATTTTACATCTTAAAATTAAAAATAAAATAGTCGAACACATATTAAAAAGATTCTAATATGCGATCATAAAATCTTACTTAATCACCCTCTATATCTAAAGCAAGAAATCAAATTTTTGGAATAGGAGAGAGTGAAGACTGGCCATATTTTTGAAGCACAGATACCAACTCATCCTTAGATGGCAGATTCTCATGTATGACTTCGAGCTGCAAAAAATTTTGCATCCACTTGTGTACGGAAGGATATTTCTCACTTTCAAATACTTGAACACAGGCAAGTTGCTCAAAAACTTCTAACCACAAAATGGTCCATCCTAATGCAATGTCAAGATACCCAATTGAGTCTCCCCCAAACAATTGCCTGCCTTTGAGCATTCCATCCAGAATTTCTAATCCTTCTTTTGCTGCATTCACTTCTTTCTCTTTTTTCTCCCCTTTAAATACTTTTGCTCTTCTTATAGCTTTATGCAACTAAAACATAAACCCATTAGTTTTAGGCCTTTTAGGGACAAAAAGTTGGAAAGAATAAATAGATGTACTAAGGAAGCAAGATATATAAGAGAAAGTACCTTATCTTCAAAGAAAGCAGCCCAAAAACGTGCCATGGCTTTCTCATAAGGATCTTGAGGCATTAACATAGGACTATGACTCCATGTTTCATCAATGTACTCGAGGATGCTAAGGGAATCAAAAATGGGTTTACCATGGTGAATAAGGACAGGAATTTTCTTGGTGATTGGGTTGATATTAAGAAGAATATGACTCTTATTAGATAAATCTTCTTCCATAATCTCATATTGGATTCCCTTAAGCTTTAGTGCTCATTGCACTCTATGAGCATATGGGCTAAACCATGCACTCAGCAATATCACCTCTTTCATGTTCACAACTTATATGTGCTTTCCTTCCTTCTTTGCTTGCATATATAGAAAGAGAAATAGTATCACACAGTACGGATAAATTTACAAATTGTCTCTCAAATTATCAGTAATGTCTTGTTAACTTCAATTCAAAATATAAATATTCTCCAATTTTAATTAGTATAATAAATATCATATTTATATATATGTTTCTACAGATTTCATATGTTACCTTGATAACTAAATACAATATCACTATCACCTAAGTAGGTATGGATGAGTTGACAAAAAAACTCTTTCAGCTTAATCAGATATTCCGAATTCAAAATTTGTATATACAACTATTTTAAATATGTTTGAGGTAGTAATTCACTGTTTTTTGGAGTTCTACCCAACACACATGTTATATCACTGCTAATATAGAACATATGTAGATTCTTATAAAAAAAATTTACATGAATTAAAATTGGAGGATATTTATGTTAGATTGAATGACATTACTGTATATTAAAGATAAGTTGGAAACCAGTAGTAAAATTTATCCCATGTTACATTTAATTAATTAATAGAAAAAAAAATTTCTTTTCTACCCAACAAGAGAGATTGCATGTTATAAATGTGGGGAAATGCTTTTGTTTTGAAAACACTTTTTGCAATCCATTTATTAATTTTGTAGCAAGATATGTGATTTACAGCCATGCTGGCAATCGCTTATAATAATTATTTCCTTTTTTATTTGTTCTTTTCCATCTGTATCATAATAACAATTTAGTTACTGGTGGCATGTTCTTCTCGTTCTATAATAACAACAAAAGCACTGGTAGTTCTACCTTGCAGGTAGGGATGAGCATTTGATTCAAATTGAATTGACTTGTATTAAATTTTTAGATTGTATTAAAATTAAATCTCATTGAAGAAGTGACAATTTTGATCATTTTCTTTTTAATAAAACAATTTTTTTAATTGATCGAATTGAAATTATATCATTAACCCCCTAAAAAATCACAACTGAATTGAATTGGAAACAATTCGGTTCAATTTTAAATTTCATAAAAATGCAGGTGGCTTGGATGCTATATTGAAAATAAATTTTGAACCCAATTTACTCTCAAAACTACTTAAAAAAAATGTATAATTCCTGGAAACTTAGAAGTCTTATAGGCAAAATTCCTACTTTGATGAATTTAAACAAATTCCAGTGTTTTTATAAATTTTCGATAAATACAAAAAAAAAAAAGGTAATAAATTACCATGATGAATTTAAAATAGGAATAAAAACCATGCTGCATTAGCTATTGATTGTGATCACAGCCAATTTGAGGAGGCACTTTTCCCTCTCTAATTCATAAACCCAAATACAATTAACAATTTTCACACAGCCAATTTCATGAACAGCTGCAATCCATCTACTCAGCTAACCCAACACTATGTCAATATATCCAAAAGTGTGACCACCAAATTAAGAATTTCTTGCCCTTTACCTTCAGCTAACCTTCAAGCATTTCTATTCCTTCCACTGCTTTCTTCATTTCCTCCCATCTTCCTTTCTTCTTCTGTGGCTATGTTAATATCATTATAATTAACATATAATAAATCACTACAATGTGAAAATGAGATTAATTAAAATTTCCCTTTTCCTCATTATTTTAAAATTACAACTTATGAAATGTAAAAAGTGTAAAGTAATTGTAAGGCGTGTTAGCTTATTAGTGCTAGATTTACTTGTGTAATTAAGTTTTTATATATACTATTTTATTTCAATAATTAATGAAATATATTATTATCGATTCTTGGTTGATATAAGAGACGAGAATAAAAGACAAAGAGGGGTCAATCACATTTTTAATCAAGTAAATTCCACAAGTTGTTTTTAATTTAGCACTAATGCACCATATTATCCTTGGAAAAATGATTAGTTTGGCATAAATTGAAAAATATTTTATAAATTTAGAATAAAAAAATTATAGATTTAGAATATTTTAAATTATTATTTTTCATTTTGGGATGTGTATCACTAAAAAGAGTCTATGTGTCACTTACACTTACCTACAAAAATTGTTAGTCTGTACTTGATGTATGTGTGGCCCTTCAAGTAGCCGACAGTTCATATTTTTTTTAAAAAAAACTTATAAATTATTTTATAAATTAAAAAAATTATATTTGCATGTCAAAAAAAATTCTAATCTGTTTTCTTTTTCTAAAAAATAAGTCTAAGGATTAGGCTTTTTGAAAAGTCAAAGGAAAATACAAATTAAAAAAAAAAAAAAAACAGGACAAGCATTAATGTGAAAGACCCACTTCAGCCTTTGGAATTTTTTTTTCAAAAAAAACTCTGTGCGCCGGTTCAGTGTTGCAGTGGTCAATTTGACCAATATTCTACCTCAAATTGATAATTTTTCAAAAAATCACCCTAAAATTTCAATAAAAATAAACTAAGAATTCCTCAACCTCCTTCGAATTTAATTCATATAACATAAATATTTCTCTACTATATATTTTCTTCCTTTTTCTCAAACATAGCTCAAAACTAATTCATCCTAAGCAAAGAATTGGATTCTATTGATAGTTACATTGTAGTATTTAATTACTTAAGGTGAAAGGAAAAAAGAAGGAAAGAAAAAAACCTTTCAGCTGGAATTTATACAAGTCATTTTGGATTAATGCATTCAAGTTGATGAAAGCCGGAAGATGGGCTCACCCATGCACAGTTAGCAAAAAACTCACACACATAAAAACAAAATATACCATTTTCAGAAAACCTGTTCACTGGCAATGGAAACAGTGGTGTATTCTGTTTTTATGCGGCCCCAACCGCATCGTGTTTATGCGTGCCTTTGTTTTGATCTTCAAGCACTGCATGTGATCATAGTTTTTTGCTACTGTGCATTGATGGCCCCATCTTCCAGTTTTCATAAACATTGTGAAAGATAATTCATACATCACTTGTATAAATTCCAGCTGATTTTTTTTTTATCCCTTTCGCAGTAAGTAATTAAATGTGATTATCAATGGAATCAAATTCTTTTCTTGGGATGAATTAGCTTTGAGCTATGTTTGAGAAAAAGGAAGAAAAATAAGAAGATAGACACAGTAAAGAGAAATGGCTACTAATTAATTTAACATCAAAGCGATGTTTGTATCTCTCTTATAATTCATTTATTAAGACAAATAAAATGTAAGTTCACAAACTAATTACAATAGAAATAGAGATAAGTTGCATATATGTCCTTAAAGTTTCTTAAAATTCTCATAAATATTCTTAAAAAAATTTTGAGCTATATTTATTCATTTATACCTTCATTTAACAGTTTGACTTTTAACAATTAATTTTTTAAAAATTAAGGGGATACAATGTAAATATTTACCCTAAAATTTACAAAATTCTCATATATACCCTTGAAATATTTCTGAACCTTATTTACCCTCAATGTTATCTCCTTCAAGAATTAAATTTGCAAACTTATAATCTTAAAAATAATTTCAGTATTTCCAAATAAATTTCATTGTTGCTGTAATTGAAAATACTCACTTTTACTCTCAAGATGAGATAATAAAGATTCATTTTCACTTAATCATATATCTCGAATTTAAACACGGGGCATAAAACACTTTTCAAACTTGGAATATAGCGTTTTACCTTTTACTCTCAAGATGAGATAATAAAGATTCATTTTCACTTAATCATATATCTCGAATTTAAACACGGGTATAAAACACTTTTTAAACTTGGAATATTTAGAAAAAAATAGTTAGAAAAAAATAAAATACTCTCTTCTAATAAATGACTTTCATCAGATAATCAATTGTTTCTGCATACATAATCTAACAAGTGATGTTATTTTCCAGCTTCTGCAAATTTAAAATTGCGTAATACTATGAAAAATTCATCCAACTTCCCCTGTTGAGGTACGCTTTCCTTGACAAAAGGTAACTATACAAAATTCTGCTTCTTTTTTGTATGAATGGAAACTTTTGAGGATCACGAACCTTAACACAAGCAATTTCTTCAACAGTTTCAACCCATATATGTTGATAAAACCCAGCACTATATCAACCAATCCAATAGTGTCACCTCCAAAGAATTTATTGCTCTTTTGCTTAAGCTCTTCTTCAAGCACTTGTAAAGCTTCCACTGCTTTCTCCACTTCCTTAAGTTTTTGATCTTCTTCTTCAATAGAGGGCGTAATTCCCTTTCTAGCTTCAGTAAACTATAAGAAATAACGAATATTAATAAATTTGATCAAAGTTGTTAACATGATTAACAAATAAAACATCTTTAATTAAGAAATAGAATCTTTTTAAGAAAAATTTAGTTAATACCTTATCATCTAAGAATTAAACCCAAAAAACGAGCCATGGCCTTGTCGTAAGGATGTTGAGGAAAAATAGGGTTTTGTTTCCAAATATCATCTATATACTCAAGAATAACAAGGGATTCAGAAATGGGTTTTCCATGATGAACAAGAACTGGGATTTTCTTGTGCACAGGGGTTGAATTGAAGAAGAAGAGGACTCTTGTTCATCACATCTTCTACTACAAATTCATGTGGAATTCCCTTAAGCTTCAATGCCACAGCCACCCTAAACACGAATGGACTGTACCATGCACCTAACGCCTTCACCTCTTCGGCAGTGCCCTTTTTTTCTTTTAAACTTCAATTACACTAGTATTAATTGATAATTATGGAGAGATGGGTTTAATTGTTTTCTTATATAGATGTATGGACATATTAATTTATCATATAAAATATTCACTGGGGTAATTAGACCGAAGAGTTCAATTCATTTTTAGTATATAGAATTCAAATTCTTTAACTTCAACGATTGACTTTTTCACACGAGCCTGCTTTGTAGAAAAAAACTTTTTTATATGCTTGGAATCTGCATCCATAGTCCATAGTAATAATATTCCCAAATTTCAATTTCTAATAAAAGAAAAAGACTTTAGATGAATAATTTCATATTAATAAATTTTTTTTAGTGTTATTTTTTCATGCGAATATACTTTTACAACAATAATGAGCTAGATAAACAAATTTTATTACAAAATTTTTGGATGAACTGAAAAAAAAAATTATTTATTATTATAAAAATTAACCTTTAAAAATATTTTCATCACAACGTAAAACTTAAGACCAAACGAAGTAGGTAAAAATCCCCCGCAGTCATATGGCTGCTAGCTAATCAATGGAAGCCAGCGCACAACAAATTTGAAACTCGTAGCTTCCGGAAACAATGGCTAAGCCACTCTACCTATCAGCCAATAGAAAACTAATTAAACCGAACATCTGATGAACCCCAGAGAAACTTATAAGAACGGTAATTAAACCGAACATCATATTCCAATATTTTGGCAATTGAGTCACATCAAACACAAATGATGCTATTTCTCTTGCCTTGTAATATATGATGACTTCGTTGTTTGTTTTGAAGAGTTGTACGAGAAATATAGAATATTAAAAGAAAAATAGCATATTTCGCTAAACAAGGATTTCAAAGACTTGAAATGTGAATATCAAATTTTGATAAAACTTCAACTTATATCATCATTTGCAATTTCAGAGAAAATCTTGAAAACCCTCAGCATCATGCTTCATTTAGCCGAACAGTTCAAGTTTTAGCAAAAGATAGCATGTAGAATTCAAGGGAAAATCCTATCAATCTGCTATGTGATACATTCCAGCCTACAGTTTTTTACAGGATACATATTACAAAGGTACCTTTTATTTCACCCTTGCTTGTGCCAGAGGATATCAATATCTGAAGACAAGTCTCACATTCTCATGGACATTTCCTCCGGCTCAAATATATTCATAATTTATCTAGTGTTCAGATCAAATTCCCCAACTTCTCGCCACTCACCCTGGGTTCCAGTGTCTCCATTTTCTGTCTCCTCGTCATTCAAGAAATCTTCAGATGGCTCCTTCTCATCTCTCTGTGCATTGTTTCCCCAACCATTCATCATCTGATCAGGATTTACACCATGTTCCTGCTCTCCCATGTCATGACCCATTGGAACATTGTTGCCTTGTGACCCAAGTGCACTTCCCCTTATTGGGGCTCGAGCCATCATCTCTCCATGAGCATGTGATTCCGCAGGAACTTGCTCTGCCTGAACCATGGCTGCCATTCTTAACTGAGCCTCCCGACCAGCTTTCTCCCTGGCATCCATTTCGGTTTTCAACTCCAAGAGAAGCCGCTTCTCCTCCTGGAGAAGGATCTGCTCCATCATCAATCTCTCCTCCGATCGGAATTCTCCCAAAGCTCGCTTCCGGGTAATTATGTTGAAAGCTAAGGCCTGCTTCTCAAATGTGCCTGTGAACTCTGCAACTTTTGCTGCAATATTGTAATCCCACTGCTGAGATCGAGATGGCATTTGACCTGTTGTGTCGGAATCAAGGATTCTATCATCCTCCTCTGCTTCATAATCTGCTACTACATGGTAAGGTAATAACCTGTACCAATTTCAAAAAGGAAGAAAATGAAAAAGATGACTGAGGACTATAGCAAAATTTTCTTAAATGCCACAAAAAATTGGTCCAACGCCTATCCTCAACCATACTAGCTTGAATCACTAAATAAAGCAGTTATCAGGAATAAATAACGCCAGGACAATATCCCATCAATACCCATTTTTATCATCTCCAAGGAACATATCAGTGAATCAACAAAAACAAGTCAATACTCAGAGAGATTGAATTTGCAATGTATATTACTTGAAAAGACCTATGTTGCATGGACTCAGGCACAGGTATCCCGACACGGGTATATAACTAGAAGTCCGACTTCTTATTTTTTAAAATTTAGGATACATGGGTACAGCTAAAAAGTACCGAAAATTAAGATACGGATACGAGAATATATTTATATATATATAAATGTAAATATTTTAATTTTATATATAATAATTTAAGTTAAAAGATAAATCAAATTATAACATTTAAATTGCTAAATAAAATAAAATTGCAAGGCTTCATTACACTTTAAGATAAAATATTTCAAAATACAAACTTAAAAGTCCAAAATCCAAACCACAAAAATAAATAACAAAATGATATCACATAACTTAAAAAATTAAACAAATTAGTGTTAAACAAACTAGTAATAACTCATTTTTAAAGTTCAAGCAACATGTTTTTATACCGGAATATACTCACTCTTAAAGTGAAAGATCCGGAAGGATTCCATACCTACAACTATGTCCTAAGTACCTGACACATATACTTCATTTTTTAAGGGTCCAAGTAACATAGGAAAAGACAACAATAGATTGTTGCTTTGTTTGCTTTTATTGACTCAAATTGGTTTAGTATAGCAAAAGAAATACATATTCAGATGGATAACACGGATAAAGAATGAACACAATTCTTAGATCTTAAGAACAACTGGATTCCTCAAACACCATTTCCCTTGCTTCCTTTCTAGCAAAAATCAGCACAATGAAAATGTATCCAAATATTGATACTTTTATACACTCCAGTATCTGAACACAAAATCCTAATTGTCTGCAGGTTAATGTAATAATTCTGTACATATTTCGTAAATTTCTTTGATGTCCCATGATTTTGTTTGGGACTAGAGTCCAGGAATAAACTGAAAAGTACCTTTTTCCAGCTAATCAAAATAGAACAGAACAAGAGAAATAAAATCAGAAATGGAGAGAATAGTGAATCTCATTCATGCTACTGGTTTTCGAGAGACCAGCCCTCTCCAAATACAATTTTTACTGAAATATTCTCTACCACACTCTTCCTAACTTATTACTTATATAGTTGGCGCTACACACGCACCACACACCTCACAAAACAGCAAACAGAATATTTAACCAAAAAGAAATGACACAGCATGAAAAAGCAATGAGGTCATAACAACTTCCCTCTTGTTGCCATCCTAGTCTTTGACACCCAACTTCCATGTGAAGATAAAAATAAGCAAAGGCTTTACTTTGCCAACTTCTTATCCCCCTATTCTGTGTGTTGCAATACTACAGGAAAAGGGACTGCCTCTCCTAATCTTCCTTTCACATTACATTGGGCATTCAGGTTGCTATTCCAAAGCTTCATTTGTCTATGAATAGACTTTTTAAGGATAATAAGTATAGCTGCCACTTGGTGGTGAATGAGTTACTTCTTGTTTTGGCTTTCAATTGGAGAAGAGGGAGGAGGTTCTGAATGAGTACGAGGTAATGATGCAATAGGAAGCGAAAAATTACGAAGGGAAGAAACAGAGAAGGGAGGAGAAAGCGATGAAGGAAGACGAAAAAGAAAGTCAATGAACTAGCATCAAAAAGGATATTTTATGGTTCCAGTAACGGACATATAAGCAACTTAATGGTGATTTTGGATGTCAGACCAAGGCTATTATCATATACATAGAAATGGAAAGTACATGTACATTAAATATAAACATGCATTTTCAGGATCAACTACATAAAACCTTCTCTATTTAATTCCTGTCAAAAGCCAATGTAGTTGTCACTAATCTCCAACCATACTATATCAATCTTGCAGACATAGAATAAATATAATCAACAACAAAAAAATTCTTGCTTCATTGTCAGTATCTTCTCTGTTGCAAGAATCACACAAACTCATTACTCAATTTTGAGACAGAAATCATATCAAACACAAAATAGGAATCGCATTAACAAGGAAAATGCTGCAATCATGCAGATATAAGCACCTTCAAGAAACAAAAGATTGTCGAAGAAAGAGAAAATAAATCTTCAAAATCTCAGTCGAAAGGAAATTTCAAGAAAAAAATTCATAAAAACTTCTTTTTAGTTTAACAAAATGATATGGAACTTTTTTATCCAGACGATGTGGATCAGCATGCTAAGCAGAATACTAAGGTGATATAGCTAGTCCACTGTAAAAGAACCTCTCTTACATATCTACTGCCAAGACGTTTAGATTAGTAATGAAATTTGAACAAAAACATTGCAAGCACTTCACTTTGTGGACATACCATATCTCTTTTTCCAGATGTACCTGAAGCACCAATTTCATCCTCATTATAAGTTTCAAAAGCATAGTTCCAGCTTTAAGAGATTGCAGTTTGCCGGAGTTCAGATGAAGGCAATAATCCATAGTGGAAGTACGAGTTGATCTAAAGGCTTAGCCTATTATGGATGACTTCATGAAAGGTGCTCCATAGTTGCCTAGGCAAGAGAATGCCGTGTAACTAGAATAAAATTGCCAATAAAGGGACTAGACTGGTCTAACAAAAGTCCAGACAAAAATGGAGTCTATTTGAATAGACAACAGGTTCTCTCTCCTTGAGAAAACATTGGGATATAGACACCAAGACCACTTCAAAGAGATCAATAAGGAACAAATGAAAAAACTGCAAGCATGACATTATGAAGCAAAATCTTATAATATAATCAGCGAATTTAGAGTGCAATTCGTAATAGGAGATAGGCTTTGAATTGCAACAGAAGCAACAAAGACAAATGGAGTGATAAATTCAACATAGAGTAAATTAGATCCCAGCATACCTACATAAAATACTTGTTTCATGCCAAGAAAAATACGATCCAGGTAAGGTTAGAATCATAATGGATTGTAAAGTAAATAACTGTTTAATAGCTACTGCACATCAAAAATTATCTTGATTTCAATTAAATCTCATGTTGCATCATCAATCAACCAAAATCCTTATTCCCCAAAAAACAAAATCTAAAGCATATCTGTAAAATTTCAGCGCAGTAACAATTCTGAATATCAAAAGAAATCTCAAATTCCCCTAATTTCTCTGCAACCACGAAACAGAAAAATTAAAAATCTACATGATACAACCGCATAGAGATCCACATAGACATGATAACTCAATCAGAACTATAAGCAAAAGAATAAAGCATAATGGGCAAACCTTTCGCAAGCATCTTCAAGTGATGAAAAAGGCCGCTTGACGTCGGGGTGGCAGACCCGCCATGCATCCTGGTACGCCATCTGGAGCTCAACCTGGTTAACTGGAGGCCGGATGCCCTTCTGCTGTTGCAGTTGTTGTTGTTGCTGTTGCAGCTGCATTTGTTGTTGCTGCTGTTGCTGTGAATGCTGCAATTGCTGCGGATTCTGCCCCAAATTGGGTCCTTGCTGCTGCTGCAAATTGGAATTAGGATTAGGGTTAGGGTTTTGATGCTGGAGATTAAGCGGACGTTGGAAGCCTAGAGGACGGAGGTGGGCGTCGATGTTGGAAGGGAATCGTGAAATGGCCGCTGCTTGTTGTTGCTGATGCTGTTGCTGCTGTTGTGCTTGTTGCGCTTGCTTTTGTAATTGTTGAAGCAACAGGAATTGCTGTTGATGCTGCGCCTGTTGCTGCTGTTGTAAAAGCTGTTGATGCTGCGCCTGTTGCTGCTGTTGTAAAAGCAGTTGCTGTTGATCCATTTCTGCTTCTACTTTCTCTCACTCTCTGAGAATCACTCTTGCATTCTCATTGCTTATATTCTTTCTGTGAATTTCACGCGCTCCTCATTTCTCTGTTTCTTTACCTGTCTCTGCCTTATTCACAACTATTTTTGGAAATACACCTGTAACTTTTTCTTTCAATGCAATCACAGAATCACTGCCAAATTTTAGGGTTAAATGGTTAATAATATAAATATCAAATTTTTTTACTTAAAACTGGTTTCAAAATTGTAATATTTTCAAAATTTTTATTATAAATTTATAACAATTAAAAATTTTGATAATAAATTGATAAGTTTTAATATTATTTATATTTTTAACCTCTAAATTTTATTTCTGTTGCGCAGTCCGCTCTGTTTTATGCTAATAGGCTTATTGTTTATCAAACAGCGTAAATGTTGTAATTGTTTAATTTATATTTAAATTTTTTTGTAGAAAATATTTATTGTTTATATTTGCATAAATTAGGATTTAATAGTATTTTTAAATCAAAAGGTTAAAAATAAAAAAAAAAAATCAATGATTAAAATGAAATTACTCTCTCATTGTACGTTGATGAGGAACATCGGGACCCAAATATCCTTCAAAATTGCAGCCGAACAACCTGTTTAGGTAGGCGGACGCGGGGGCATCGTTATTGTAGAAAAACCCTGAGTTTTTCACTTTCAATAATTAAAAAATTACAAATAGGACTTAAATGCACGTCAATTCAGAGCCCTTTAATGAAGTAAATGGAGCGCAAAACAAATTATGAATTAAAAAGGAACATTTAATGAAAAATAACAATTTAATGAAATGATTAAAAATCCGCATTCCACCATGTTCCAACTGATGGGATAAGAACACGATTTCTCCATGGCAGAATGGCATCTAACCATTTGTGAATACTTTCTCAGATTTCTGCAAGGAAGCAATGCCAAATACTTACTATTTCAGATATCATTCATTACACAGCTTTGCTTTTGCCTACGGCTAACTCTCTCTCTCATCCCAATATGCGTAAGCACAGAAAACCCATCAAACAATTCAAACTAAACCAAAGAAAGTAGGACACCAAAAAAAAAAAAAAAAAGAAGCTTCTCCCAAATTTAGAGCCTCAAATCCAAGACGGAACAAGAAAAATGAGCAAGAATGCACAAAACCTAACCCTGCCTACAAAATATTAGGGAGCTGAGAATACAGTCTCTGCTGCAACTCCTTAACCTTTATGGAGAGCTCTGCCTTCTGCTCCTTATAGCTTTGCAACAAGTACTCCTTCCCTTCGATTACTTCCTTCAATTCTCCTACTTCCCTCTTCAGCATGTCAATCCTCTCTCCATCTCCCCTTCCCTTGCCCGATAACACATAACTGCTGTCTCTGTCCGTATACCCATTTGCATGACCATTTGCCACCTCTGATAACCATATAGGGGCTGTTGAGGGGTTTTCATTGGCAACCACATGGTTCACACAGTGATCAGCAATTGCCTTTCTTAGACGCTGAATTTCTCTCTCAGAATCAAACAAATCTCTATTAGCTGCATCAAGTTGTGATTGCAAATTTGTAGAATGTGCTAGCTGAGCATTGAGCGAATTCTGCAGCTCCATTATCTGATCCTGCATCTCCATTATCATGTCATCTCTTCTCTTTAATTGCTGCCTCAGCTTCTGTATCACTTCACGTTTGCTAAAGATGTCAGAGCCAGATTCTGAGACACATGGCGAGTCGGAGCAATTTGAATGGTGGAATGGCTTTGGAGGCAATTCAAGCCGATCAGGAGATGATACCCACATAACACCATTCTCCTTAGTAAATGCAGGGCCAGGAACTGTGACCAACGGAAGAGCAACATCGGGTTCAGACAGCATCTGGTCGCTAGACCGGTGCTTTAGATCTGGAATACCTCCATTCCCTGTTTCATACACAAACTCAAATATGATAAAAGAAGAGAGGGGGGGAGGGAGAACATTGGCAACATTACACAAAAACTGGTTCAAATAATTGTAAGAGGCTAAGATATGAAGTACCACATAAAATACAAGTGGCAAATATATCTGTAAAACAAGCATTCATTCAAACACAGGTGGCCAGTGTCCTGACACTAGGAGGAAAAAAAGGAAGAGAAACAGACACCATTATGCAAACTGCAGATCCCATGATAATCCCCAAAAATACACAAAAAGACACACACACAATACAAACCGAAAATCACCCAAAAAAACTGAAAGGGTTACTAAGGGCATTAAAAAATAAAGCATTTATAGTTTCAAATTTTCCCTCACCTACCAATAAATAACAATATTAACACCTCCACAACAAAATCTTGTCATCCATAGGGTGCCCCCTTGCAAAATGAAAAGAAGAAATAAGTAACATGCAGATGTTACTTATCAGACTGGGAAATGTTATAATATCCAGTAGCAAGATGATAAAGGAGGGGCAATATAAAAAGTTTGCAATGAAGCTTTCAATTGGTTCCCCTTTAGTGCCCAAGTTTTGAACAAAATAATCACCATACCTGATATGCAGTTGAAGCAACCATCTTCTTCTTGTGTAAGGGAATACATGTTTGAATGCATATGGCAAACTCCTGTTCTCCTTCTATCAGATGGCTTCTCATTCCCTAAAAGTATAAACTTCAGAAATTAAGCTCGCATTAACATCTACTACAACATGCTTACACTATAAATTGCACAAGACCTTTCAGACTACTAGTAGCATTTGCCTGTTGCTTTGAATCCAGTGTCTGCTTCAGCTTGTATCCAAGGCGAATTGATAACGTACTTAACAAAGCACCGCCTGCAATAAGTATCCAATTTGGCCCCTCGCCCTGTAAATTTTTTCTCTTCTGACCTCTAGGGACCACAGCAGTTCTTGATTTCATTTTAATAGAAAATGCAGAACTAGCATGAAACTCGCCAACTCATCCAAATATGATCTACAGCAGCAATGTGCCAAAATTTCCCTGCTATTTTCACTGCCATATATGGACATATTAAATGAAAACACAAGTGAGAAGCTCATAGGATTTTCTTCTATAGTACATAACAAGTATGTGAAGATGCATGATATACATAAGTAAAACTTGGCATGCATGTACATAATAGGCTTATATGCAAATGACATGAGATTGAATGCCAAAAGAGAACTATCAGTGACAAAATTCTGCCATCCATAACTCTTGTCCAAGTTAAATCTCATATCATCAGTATCCTTACATTCCTAAACGCACAGACATGTGACACTCCAATAATTCTGTATTCCAAACAAATAAATGATAAAGTAGAAATATAATATATTACTTTTTGGCTTTTTATTAATCTTTCAAGAAACATATATACCAACAATATCGTCTAGAGCCAGCTTGGAGTCAGATGTTTATTTTGCGTCTCAGATTTTTTGTTCATAATAAAAGCATATTAAATTTACCTCAAAAAGTTGTTTTTCTTGCTCATCATCAACACATTCAAAATCTTGCGTTTTTAATAGCAGTTAAGAAGTGACAAACAAACCTTTGATCAAGTTTTAGCTGTGTGCACACCTTTAACAACTTCCACAAATCCAACCCAACTTGTTAATTACAAACATATTGTCAGGATACAATTTAACCTATCTAAGACCATTCCTCCCACAAAACTAATCCAAGTTTCGAACAACCTATTTCACACTTGCATTATCAAAAATAACCAGGTGAAACATCAAATAACCACTTAAGGCATAGAAGAGGAAGGATAAATGGAATATGGATGCAAAGAACAGCACGAAGAGCCTTTTTTCTTTTTTATCTTTATTACTTCAAAATACTTCCTGGCTGCAGCCAAACATCAAAACCTAACCCCTACTTAACTGCATCTATATCACACAATTGCACTTGGTCAGAAGAACTCCGGGTCATTATTATCCTTTAATATTTATTTCCTCAATTTGCCTCAAAATTAACATGATACTGCACAAGAAGATGCCCCCATTTTATGCCTTATAATGATTAAAATTAGAAACTATCTGTTCAAAAATTAAAAGACAAATTCAACTATCACTATTTTACATTCCTTGCAATGGTTAACATACTTCACTGGACATAAATGCATAAATAAAAAATTCTTTGATATGACAAACTCAATAAATATCACATCATTACGCCAAACATTTTTTTTTTTCAATGACTGCGCGAGACTACCCATAGGAAAAATGAATTAAAAATCCTAATTAAGCAAAATCAACTTAAGGAAACCTACCATAACGATTAGCTAAACCATTTCAAACTGTCAATAAATTTGAAAACGATAAACTGAAAGAGGAGGAGAAGAGAGAGCACCTTAAATCTGCAGTAAAATCCATAAAATAAATTGGCAAATTTCCCACAATCCAACCAAAAACAAAATACAGTAAAAAGCAGTGCGTATTACAAAAACTTCGGATCAAAAAACTGAAAATCAAAACAATAATAGTCATAAAAAAAATAAATCTAATCATAAGTAAACAACCTTCGATATAAACAAAGAAAACTAAAAAATAAAAAAAAAAGGGAATAGCAACAACACAAACCTCATTCAACAGATTAGGGTTAGATTTTGTCTCTTCCTCTCTCTCTCAAACTCCGTTGAGACTGCCGCTTTTTAAATTATCATTTACCATTTCCTAATCATATTTTACTTCTTCCTCAACAAAATTTGACCCACACACACTCAGTCACTCTCTCCCAAATTTACCTGAAAGAGCGTTTGGGGGGGTGGAGGTTTGATATGGCGGCTTTTCGGCAACTGAAGATTTTTACTTTTTCTATTTTCCCCCGGAGAAGTAATTACAGAATGGGGATTTAATTGGAATTTCGCAAAATATTGTTGCTTTTTGCCAAATCAGCAATACACGTGGCCTTTTATGCTTTAGAGAAATCAGGAGCCTCTCGATATCGTCTTTTGTTCGGTTGCCTCTGTCGCCAATTGGCTCCGTTTTGCAGATAAATAGTTTTCGTTCTTACTTTTCTTTTTTTTTTTAACTTTTTCTCATAGCCTCCAAAATTAATAACCCCACAATAATTATATTATATGCAATAGTTCGATTTTTAAATTTTTAAAATTGAATAAATTAAATTTTTAAATATAAATCAAACTAAATTAATTCAGTTTGAGTCTAGTCTTTATTACTTATACATTTTATAGAGCCTTTTCAACCAAATACCCATCATATAAAAATATAAATTTAAAAATAAAAAATCAAATTTATTTTCCTTTACCAACCAATTAAAAATAAATATTAAAAATTCTTTGTTGCAGATTTATATTGCGTCTCAAAATCCCTTATCATCATTTTTTTTTTATTAATTTCTTTTGTGTAATGCAAGAAAGGAATCTTTTATTCTCTTCACACAATTTATTTGTGGGAGAAAAGCTTTTTGTATATGTAAATCTTAAAATTCTCTCATTAACATAAGATTCCTAAAATCATATTGGTTTTGAATCCCCGCAGTCTAACGCGTTTTGCTTGGTGTTGTAAGGCGGTCAGATTAATGGCCAAATACTATCAGCCAAGTCATTTATAACTAATTTTTAAATTTTTTGATAATTTTAATCTATAAAATAATATTCAATTTTTTTATTATGGCATTTACTATATGAACCTTTTATTTATTATAGTGTATGTTATACATATATAATACATAAAATTATAAATTAAACATAAAAATTAATCCATTGTAGCTAAGTTTATCCATGTGATTAATGATTTTTTTTTTCATATTCATTTTACATATTTATTTTAATCTTTCCTATTAAAAAATAATTGTTACATTAAATTAAATTAATTATTTTTAATTTGAATTTACTGTTTTAAATTACTTAACCACTAGCTTAATGGAAAGAGAATGCTACGTGCAGTTAAAATGTGATTCATTCAGGCAATTCGTCAAATGGGTGGATCACACAAAAACTATGAAAGAAGTTAAAGCTTGGATGCATTGCATTAGTACCTTCACTAACCTCTCCAAATGAACAGAAACCATCTTTCTAGGGCTTTAACTACACTCACCATATCAAATCTTCAACACGCACACAAATTTCTTCGCTTAAGCGAAAATTATCACAGAAAACCATAAATAATGCATGGATAGTTGTGAGAGACAGAGAAACCTGTATCAAACAGTTTGTTGCTGAGGGAGGAGAAGTTGAATTATGAACTATTGTCAGTCATGGAGATTAAGAACTTTGTTCATTGTTACTTATACAGTCACCAAGTTCACAGCTGGAATTATGAATTAATAACCAGACTTGATCGAATCCATATCTGATCATTGATGTAGTGAAATTCAGGAATCCTGGACACAAGTCCAAAGAGAATAATATATACAGTTTCTGGTGAAGGCTAAGCTAATGGAGGAGATTGAAAGCAATGAATTAAGGGCTAAGGCAGGAAGGCATGTAGCAGTTGAAGGCAGAAAATATACAATTTTGGAGCATAAATCCAAATTAGAGGGCCGCGTGGAGCCTGATTGTGGAATACCATTCTGCTTCATATATATATATACATATATATAGAATAGATTATACCCAGAGTAAGAAAGGGGATAAAGCACATAACTTTCTTGCACAATCAATGTTGTTGCATACTACACCATTACAGAAATCAGCAATGCTAAAACATTTTCGAGGCATTCATATACTAAAAATTGCTATGTGGTAACTAATGCAATAAAAATACACAACTCTCCAGAGAATTATCATAAATCTGGGACACGGAATAAATTTAGCATAAAGAATAGATGAATTAAAACATAGGGAATAATATCTAGTGATATAATCTGCGAATTTAAGCATAACACTCTACCATCCAATGTTTGATTCCATCTAAATTCCAGAAGCCTTCTTCTTCTCATTCATGTACTCTTCCATTTCTTTCAGCCACAAGTCTGCAAACTCGCAATTCTTCCAGGCATCAAACCATGGCCCTCCGCGAGTATAATGTATTGCTTTAGGAAATGTCATTGCGTCACCCTCCACAACCTTGTTATGGCCTTCAAGAAAATTCCACACAAATGGGATTGAACCTATGTCTTCATCCTCGAGCCACTGAAACCTATGAAGAAAAGCACCTGATTGTGTATTCACAACCTCGGGTGTTAAGACCTTGTTTTTTGGATGGCTGCAATTGTACAATACCATGGAAGACCAATTTTTCCTGGGATACACAGTTTGCACTGCTCCATCCATTTTCGTGGTCTCTTTTGGAGTATAATCATGTTGCACACACATAACAGCATATTTATCATCTATCAAATCCCTCAGTTCCTTAAGGTCACCCAAGTAGAGGAAATCACAATCAACAAACATTGCCCAGCCCTCATAGTTGGCCAAGTATGGGGTCAGGAAACGGGTAAATGAGAACTCTGTGCTCTCCAATTGGCCTCTCTCGCGCCAATAAAGGTTTTTATTCCTAAGTTCTGATTGAATGATGGGGTTGATCTCAACAGGGATTGAAGACCGTTTCCAGATTGAATGGCGACAAACCTCGTAGGCAACGTCTTCGCGTGGATCATAACCCACAAAGATTTTGAAGGATTTGTCATTTGTTAAGCCTCCATTGGTACTCACTGTGTGAACCTCACCATTGGTCATGGTCATCGTAGCAGTTGTCAGATTACCAAATATTTGGTATTTTTAACTGTTCATATAGCAAACAGAAAACAGAAACAGATTCATAAGATTAGCAATAAAATTGTTTAATTACTGTAGCCATTGATATTCTACGTATCAGCAATCTCAGAATTGATGAATACACAGGTAAGATTAAAAACACCCAAAAAAAAAAATCCAACCACAAATTTAGGATATAGTTTGAAATTTTTGGTATTTTAACAAATTGAATAAGAAAAAATTTCCACAGATAAGCAGCATAATGAACGAAAAAGATACATGAAAAAAATAGAAATAAATAATGTTTATAAAAAAATAATGCTAAAAATCCACAGAAACAGCGACCCAGTTCTGGAATTTGGCCATTTGCAAAGAAACTTCATTACTCAGAGTCTAAAATAATGAGAAATCTGACAATTAATTAGGCTTCGTATGTCTCAATTATACGAGTTTTTACCAATAGGAAGCAAAATACATAATAAAATGCTAGGCAAATCTGAATCCAATCGATAATCATAACTCGATTTGTTCACAAATTTCTAAAAAATTAAAACCGCAATTATGATTGAGACAACGAAAAAGAAAAAAACACAAGTCAGTTCATTGCATCAAATGAACAGATCAACGCAGCGATAGAGTTTCTAGAGAGAGGAAATCTTAGTGAGGGAGTACCTGAAAAATTGGAATGCAGGTCTTGGAGAAAAGAGAGAGAAGAATGCAAGTTAAGAGGTGATTTGGGAATCTGCTAATAGGAGGAAAAGGAATTGAATACTGTTCAATGGTGAGTTAATTGAAGGAGATAATATAGGGGAGATTGAGCGGTGCAGATGGGTGTGTGCGGACTAATGGGGATTTATAGCTGTAAAAAGAGGGACAGAATTGAAAGGAAAGTCCACAACTTGGTCTTGTAAATTGTAATGTCAAAGCATCTAACAATTTTAGCAAAAAACTTAAATTATCACATAGTAATCTATTAATCTGTGGATGGGACTTCGGTGGGTATTTCGCGAAGTTTTGATCCTATGGGTTTCTGGTGGGATTTGCAGATTTGTGTTTGGAGCTTATCGATTTTTATTTACTATTGACAGGCGATTCTTATTCCAATTAGCTACTAATTTTATAGCCTATTCCATTCTTTTTCTTTATATGGATTATATCATTCTTTGAGAATTTATTAATTATAATATATTTGTGTCCTTAAACTAATTTTTTATATTAATAAATTATCAATAGTTATGAAAAACTAATACTTAAATATTATAAATAATAATTAAACTAGTTATATTATTCATTTTTTATTATAAAAATTTATATTTTTAAATTTATATATATATATATATATATATATATATTCAAATAAAAATATAACTAAAACACACATATACATAAAAATTAGCAATCCTTAGCAAGGTTTTACCAAATAATTTTTTAATTATTATTACTACTAGTTATTAGCAATGAGCTATTTAAACTATTAAAATTTTCAAATGAACTTTGTAATATTTGGATTTCTTTTCTTCCATTAAGAATAATTTATTCTATAATTGTCCTTTTCTCTGTAAAATAATTGCTCCTTTTTTTCTGACAATATTGAAATTTATTATTTGATATAAATTGATAAAATGTTCAAATGTTTATCAAAAAAGGGATAATAATTAAAAACAAATGAAATTATTATTTGTCGTTAATAGCAAACCATAATATCTATTTTGTGTTTAATCATCCTAAAATTGAAATTTATGTAATTAATCTACACATGATTATTTAATAAGTTCATTTTATTTATTGAAAACAAAGTCATTGTAAAAAATTGCTAAATATACATATTATTATAAACATGACAATAGGATCAGGTTATGTGAATTTTGGACAGTTGTGGATCATTATTTTTGGACTAGTTTTAAATCATATTGTCGTTGATTTGACTCAACTTTTAAAATTTTTTTTAAAATAATTATATTGAATTTGGATGGATACATTTTAATTGAATTTTTTAAATTGAATTAAAAATTATTAAGTCTATAAGTTTAGCATATAATTGACACATGTATTTAATAAAATTAAAATACATTTGACATTTGAAACTAAATTCTCAACCACCCAAGTTTATAAAATTAATGATTTTTAAGAATTTTCATGCACGAAAAGTATGACACATGACTTGTTATATTAGTGTTTATAAATTTAAATTAAAAATTATTTATCTGAAAATAGTTAAATCTATAATTTCAAGTATATAAAAATCATCAAATAAAATTTGATATTGGAGGGAGCCAATTTTATATATGAAAATTTAGTAGACCTATTTCAATAAATTCTAGTATTCGAGGTGGCAATTTCAATCCGTTTTCAAAATTTGCTTCTTTGTCGAAAATTTCATTATTTAGTGCATAATAATAATAATAAATTAAAATGGTGATTTAACTCATATCTCAATTTTCTACTATTATTTAAAAAAAATTAATTTGTTGTCTAAAAAAAAATGATTTAATTACATAAACCTTCTCGGCCTACCCATCTATTCGATTCAAAATCTTTTTGATTTGTAGGCCACCGCTTCTCAAAAGAGACAGAAAGTGTCGATGACCGACGGAATTACTATTGTCATGTTTAATTAGAGTCATAGAAGGAAAAGAAGTTCAGATTTTTCATTTCCTAAATCTCTCTTTTCTTCAAAAGAAAGAACCCTAAATTTTTATGAAATATGATAAGTTAATAATTAGATTTTCTTCTTTGTAACACTAAGGTGAGAATAATAAATAATTAAAAAATTATTTAAATTAGATGTATTAAAAATTATATTTATATATATATATATATACAACGTACAGATTGTGAGTATATTGATTCAAAATTTCATCGGCAGTATAGATTCACAATTAAATAAAACAAAGGGAGCTTGTAAAGGACGTAATAAGAAAACAAAGAAAAATGGGACATGAATTTCTTTTTTTTTTTTTTTGATCAATGAACAAATGAAATCCCATAGAGTAAAGAATCTAAAGATTATGAAAGGCATTGAAGATCTTGCAGGGGTCCATTTATGGTTCCACTCCCTCTCCATTTTCACTTACTCCACCTTTCTACGCCCGAAATAATAGAAAATTTGCATTGTAAGAAATTGGAAATTGCATTTTAAAACATCAGGAAAAAGAAAATTCGTGTTTCATAGCTTTCTGATACTCTTGACAATCTTTTCCGATTTGAACTCATTAACTAATGAAATAAAGTATGTTTTAATCAACTGGGCTTTAGCTCAATTCGTATATTTACAACTGTTTACGAGTGGAGACATAGGATCAACACCTCTATATCCTTCAAAACATCCATCAAATAAATTCAATGTTTTATAATAATCCATGTTTTTAATTTACGCAAAACACAAACGAAATCTTTTTTTTTTTTTTTCCTCTCAATTTTCTTCCATTTTCTTAATACATGTAATTTTTTTCTAGGAAAAAAAATGTTAAACTGAAGTTGGGTATTCTTTCTACAAATTAACTGAAGCGGGCAAGAAATAAAAGGAAAACTTAAACTACATCAACTCATAACCATCATGTTATCTACCACGTTTAAATGAGATAAATAGTTACACAACACTTGGAAGCAAGAGGATGTACCTCAGAGACAGTGAAAGTACATGCTAGAATCCAAAGGCCACTCTCTGCACATAATCAGGGCGTCTTTTACCAGGCATACGAATAAGCCCTGTAATCTGTAGCTCCATCACTGCCCTACAAAACCTCGCTCTGTGGAAAACAAAGTTAAAGAATCTTCATGCAGATTCAATATCAGAATATTTATGGCATTATATGATATTATTGGTGGTGGTAGGTGTAAGCTCTGTTCCGCACATATCATCTATGTCATAGATATTGAACATGAAGGTCCCAAAAAGGACCGACCATCCAGTGCAGGGCCTTATTCTGAAATATTGTATGCTTCCCCTTGCCACCTTTCTGGGCACACTTGGAGGTTCATTCCAGAAATTTGACAAATTACGAACAGACTTACCAACTAGACCTGGCAATCGGGTCAGGTCTGGTGATTTCAAATCAGATTAATCGAGTGAGTCATCAGGTCAATACATTTTTTTGAGGCTGAATTCATATATTTTTAATTTCAGGAAAGCGTATCAAAAGTAAATTGCAATGCATATCCAACAAGACTGAATTAAAAGTGTAATTGGCTATGAATATGATAATTGCAAGAGGATACTGAATTGATGCTTCACTTGGCTTCGCAGGTTCTGTTGTAACTTTCCTTTTCTTCGGTGATGGAGAATGCTTTGTCCGATGTTTCCCTTTATTACTAGAGCTAAGAATTACAGATTTAAATAATTGATACCAGTCATGGAGATTAATAAGATCGCCATGCTCCTGAGCCAAGGTATACCTGAGAAAACAAAATTAAGGACATCAACCTTAGAGGTGAACAGAAATTGACAGTGCCGACTGGGAATATGGGTAATACATGCCCAATTTAAGGTTCTATGGAGCTGAGTAATGTGCAATTTTGAACCCGTAATTTTGATAATCTAAGAGCTCATTCCATAACCATGGCTTTGGATCCTATTGTTCAATTATTTTAAAAAACATATATGATTAATTACTTTCTCCAAGATGCAAATTTTTGAGATTGACTATAAAATCAAAAACCAAAAACAGTATGGACATGAAACGGACCCTAAGCATAAAGAATTGCTATATTATAATGCAAGCTGTTTGAGTCTCCATGTATTCTTTGGAATCATTTTTTGTTTGCCATGTTTTTTCATCACTAGACTTGTGAAGCCTTGACCAAGTTTGAACCAAGAAAATTGTCAAAAGGCCACCTCGGTAATCTATCCAATAACTAGCAACATGTAAGGAATAAAGCGACTGCATATGGCTAATAATTATTCACTACTAAACTCATTTTGGAAAATTACACTAAGGAAATTAACATTGCTGAAGAAAATGCTTAATGGAGAATCTGCTATTGTGAGAGCAAGAGGGAAAGAGTGCTGGTCACAGTTCAATATATGGAAAGGGGAAATGCAGCAAGAGAACAGACCATGAAATGTCAGCTAATATCAGACCAGACAGGTTATTTCAGTAATTCAACTCAGCTCAATTTAAATAATTGGCCAAATAGATGAAGAATGCGGAAGCACTTACATAATTGAGGAATCATGCATGGATGGCAACAGGGTACTAACGCTCCTGCTGCAGCAACCGCACTGCATGATATTGCGGAATTCCAGAAGATCAACTTGAATCCTTCTTCTCGGGTCTCCAATTAAAGCCTAACATATTTTTGAAGCAATAAATGAAAAGAAATTGGCAATATAACAATTTCAATTCTTTAAAATTAGAAGGAAAGCCAAATACTGCAGCATGCGACAATAAAAATATTCTTATTGAAACTTTTGCACAAATTACTAATTTCAGTCAATTTTTTTAATTTTATCAATCTGTAGTTTGACCTTTGGCATTAGTATCAATTTTGGTTGAAATGGACATGCGATATCATTTGGTCAAATAAAATATAAACTTTTATTTTTATTGTCAACTTTTAAAAAATAGTGGATTAATATTCTATTTGAATGAAAAATAAATAATTACTTATAGTCAAAGTTAATACAAATGTCAAAGATGAAATAAGTAAAAGGAAAATCAGCATAAGAGTTGGGATTATTTTCGTAAATCTTACCTATTTGAAGTAATTTCCTATACGAAGCTTTTTTTTTAACAACTGATTGAAGCAATTGTTGTCGATTGATAAAAACAAATGGAGAATAAATTTATACATGTTCACATCAAGTCTCTAGTTATTGTGATGCTTGCCTGCATAACTATTATTTAACCACTATATTTTAATTGATTGATAAAAAAATCACTCTCAAACATTAACTGTTATCTGTCGACTACAACTGCCAGCAGCAAGTCAAATTTTGTTTTCTTACAGAAACCCAAGAACGTATGCAAGTACATGCTTCAAATGGAAAAACCTTAAAATACTTACTGCTTGAAGTTTGTCAACATTTTTAAAGCAGACAATTTCATGGAAAGCTATGCGCTCAATGGGCTTCATAAAGGTTCTGTTCCACACGAGGGTAATATATCAGGAAATCATCTCCAGATTGATCATTTACGGTTTCCCAAAATTATATGTACAAGTAAGAAAAACAATTGAAAAGATAGAACCATTCCATCGCATACAAAATAGAGCATGATCCATTAAGAATTTCAGTACTCTCAAGTTTCACTGATTGTATAAACCCAAATATATTGAATTGCATCCAGTTTGAAAGATTAATGTGCTAAAAGAAATCATGTTGTAACAGGTCTCTACACATTTAATAAAGTTTCTTTGTTCCTTTTTCTGATGTTTAGATAATGTAGTAGACCTGTCAAAATATTCAAAAGAGTAGGTGCATACACTGTTTATAAGAAAAAGTAAACCAAAGAAGAAAGAATTAGGGAACAGAGATAGAATATTCCTACCTAACCATATATTCTGCTAGTCTTGCAGCTTTCTCATTTATTGCTCTGGAGTCCTTTTCTGAATTCAAATGACTCCGAGATGATTGTCTCCTGTCATTTATAGCAAAAGTAGATCTGACAGAATAAATTATTCAATCGCCTCTCAATGGAATTTACAATAACATACACATGCATAACAACAACAATTAAACAAAAAGCAACCAGCAACAGTTTGATCCCCCATGCAATTCTTCAAAGAGTGTTAATTTTATGGCAAGTATTTTAGTTTGCTAAATTACTAACATAGTGGTTCCATTAGAGACAAATGTAATGAAATAGGCCTAAAGACTTAGAAGAATAGGCATGGAAAGAAAGTGGATAAATCTAAACAAACATATACTAGGATCCCGATCCTCAATGATATCCACTTATCGAGAATATTTTACAAGACGAATTTATATCTATTAGACATCTACTTTAATTCTATTCACAGCATCATTATGCAAGAACATACTTCTGAAATCCCAACTAGATTCCTGTACTAAAAGTACAAGCATGTTGCAGTATAATATAACATAAATTCATACCATTGCCTTTGATTAACAAGAAGACAAAGCACATTATCACATCTCCTGAAGTTAACCTTTGAAAATATCTATTTCTTGCATCCATTCCAAGTCGAAGAAAATAAGAACAAAGGCCGACTAATTTCACACAGGACTCCAGAATCCATCACATTGACAACTTATCATCAAGCAAGCCAACCAAGCGTCAACATAGATACAGACATACAGAGCAAGATCATATCAACTAGAATCTCACAATATTATCATATTGCTACAGACTTCACTAATAACATACAAGTAGTTAAACACAATATCTGACATGAAAGGTAAATATTTCCAGATATTATAGAAATGTAAAGAGCAAGAGAGAAGTACTTGGATATATCAATCAAATCTGGCTTCAAACTTTTGTTACTCTCAAAGTTCAATGTTGAAAGCAACTCCTTCACTTTGTCATGGATCTACATGAACTAACAAAAATAAGAATGAGTACATTTATAATTGAATTCATATCAAGGATAGATATGCAAGCAAAGTAGTCTACCTAATCACAAAAAAAATAATGCTTTTAAGAACATCGTATCAGCATTGAAAGTAATACACAGCCTTTACCGAAAGGACAAAAAACAGTAATAGAGTTATGGAAAAACACAAAGAGGAGCAAAATGACAGGAATCATAAATTAACCTAGCTTCTATCGAACTTGGGTTGATGAATTCAGAAGTGGTATCCAAATCCTAGAAGATGACAAAAGAAAAAGTAAAACTGAAAATATACTTTTTGGTCTTCAGAATACTCAGGAATAAGTCACATTCAGTGCAACATCCATCCATCGCAATGCCAGAGAAAGTAAATTGTCAAAGAATCTTCTTCCTAAATGTTGTTGTCTATGTAACTTAAGGTATTTCTTTTACCCCATAAGAAAACCAATATCAAATAACAGTGCAGAGAAATTAATGGATATTATGAGCAAAAACTTTCTCACTAATTAGCACCCTCTAGAAACATATTCGCTACATAATTGAGCAAAACCTTAAATCCCACCAGTTTTTTTCCAATAAATTGAAGATCAGTGCTACTCTGACGATAGCAAATTTATTCGCCACAGGAATATGATTAAACCTTCACAGAGTGAAAACTGGGCGAGACAATCATATATATGCAACTTTAGACATATCACTGGTCCCAAAGCCTAAAAATATGTAGCCCATTTACAACAAACAGAATTATTATGCTCCGTTATCCAAAACTTGCCTCTAATGCAACTTTGTCAGTATCCTATATGCAGGAAGGTGATTTCTATGCACAATATAAACATTCAAATTTCATTATTTTAACGATTCACCAAACAGTTGAACTTGATCCTAAGAAGCTTAATAAAGCATAGAAGTCAGACCAAGACCTTACTTATTCTTTAACCAAATGCAAGAGTGATTGATCTAGAGAAAAGAATGATTGAATCAAATACAAGTGACATTTTCGAGTTAAATAAAACTATCATATATTAGATATTCCAAATCTCTTCAGCCTATGCTCATACCTGAGGGACATCTGCCACATGTTTTTCCCAACCTTTAAGCAACTTGAATAGCTGCACTGCTGAAAGATCCCTGATCAAACTCAAAATTTAGCATATTCTAGGTATAAAGTAAGAAGTATTCAGAAGGCTAATAAAACAACTTTCCCCTTTCATGCCATTATACTTTTCCACAAGACCATGCAGCCCACCCCCACCCCTCCTTTCTCAAACCAGAAAACAAACTCCTCTTCAAATGAAAGAAATAAAGGCCTTCAGATGAGCATTAAACAAAAGGGCGAGAAATCCAATACATTAACATTCCATTAGAAAAAATAAGGCTTTACTTCAAGGCAATGAAGGATGACAAAGTCACTGGCAGCATAAAGTCATGAACCACAAAGCAAAAGGGATTACTTACCTCACCTTGTGAATTGCTTGACAGACAAAACCACCCTTCCATGAACTAGGATATGATTTATGGATATTTCTATTTTGGAAGTCCTTTTGAGTATCAGCTGCCCTCAGCATGTCTGACTCTGGATTGAGGGCCTCACAAAACAAGTCCAACAGTTGGATTTTATCACACTTCCCAGCTTCATATAGGCACTGTGGAGTGTGGACAGTGAAAAAACAAAAGGATTAACTCCAAATTGTAAAACAAGCACACGGTAGTAGCAACTAACATCAGCCATGAAAATAATCATTATAGTACAGATGTACTAAAATTTGGACATAAAAAAAATGCCCATGCTCAACCTTCCCTACCAAACTTTACAACATATTGAAATCACAAATAACAGTGACCACACATGAAACAGCTGCCTCAAGAGAAAAGACAGCCACTAAGCAATTGGATTCTGATAAAAAAAGAGTACACCTGAGGATATTGAAGCTCTCATAATGCTTATTGGAAGCCTCACCATAACTACAGTGCTCCACTGTCTCTGCAATTTCTTCAATTCAGATAATCCATTGACCAATGAGTTACCGATCTGCTCAGCTCCTTTATTTCTGGCAAACGATTATACATTCTAATTCAACAAAAAACTTTCTAATTTAATATTTGGCTTGATAACTGAAGGACAAACTGATGCTCCCAAAGTACCTTGTACAAGATGGAAGCTCCAAGGCACACTTGAGCATCATTTCTGGTGACAGTCCATAATTTTCACCATCTATGACCTGAAAGGGCAGTCAAATTTTGATAACATCAAGCAGAATCAACTAAAAGGAGGTTAAGAAAATAGAAAAGATTAATTAATAACTGTTTATTGATTTGTGTGTTATCAGTGGCAAACGTGTCCATAATTAGAAGAAAGAGGGCAAGCTGATCAAGAGACCAGATTTAAAATTGCACTCCATCACTTAATTGATCAAGCCAGAGGCAAAAATACACTTCATAACTTAATTGATAAAGATATCAGAGGCAAAAATACACTCCATCACTCAGCTGATCAAGACATCAGAGGTAAACCATAAAGAACGCTATGACATTGATAAATGTCTCATAACATAGAATGTATACAAAAGCACATCCAGTCTCACATAAGATAGTGAAAGAAAATAACAAAAGTGAAGTATCTTAAAAGGCATGAAGTGGAACCCAACACAGTGAAAAGGTCATAGAAAACAGAGAAATGAGAATTGAGCAAACAATTGGAAACATTACCTGACTGTCTTCTTCGAGAAGAAACCATAGGAGCATGAAGCTTAAAGGTTCCATGGAAAAATGTTGAGCACATGCTATCTGAGAAAGTGAAAAGTATTTTTCAACACCACTCCATCAGGCATTTTTTATGTTCTCCATAGAGAAAAATTACAACGCTGTTAGGCACATTGATGACTGTTATAGTGTTATCACATCCAGACAAGATACATTGCTAACCTTTAAAGCTCTTATGAAAGATGTTATGGTTCCATCCTGGCTTACAAAGTAATTTCTCATAAAAGCAGCAACCCTGTGGCTTACAATGAACCCAGAACAGTGCTTCACAAGAACAGCCTCAACAACTGCATCCATCCTCTCAGACGGGGTTCCCAAAATGAACTTACAAGGGCACAAATGATGTAGTGCATTTGAAGGAAGTACATTTCTCAGGGCATCAAGTGTTGTTGCAACTCCCATTATTAATATCACTGGGATTTTTAATACCCATTCACTGAAAAAACAAAAGAGTTAAAAACCAAAACTATGCAAAATGACTATAGGATATTTTAACATAATGCACCAATGTGGTGTAATTTGCAGTTATAAAAATCCAAAAAAAAAATCTGCATGCTATGGGACTGAAAAAAGAATGATTCGGTCGAAATTTTAATGAATGAGAAAGAATGCTATTTTTAGGACAGCGATAAGCTTTTTTGAAATATTAGCCAATCCAAGTTCTTGGATTCTCTCACAGATAATACAGTGCTAAAAAACACATTGGTCTGAAACTTAATAGGCTGCCAAAAAATATTGTTTTCTAAAGCATAAAGCAATTCAACCAGCTATGTTGCTATTACATATGTCCATATGACAAAACATTTTCAAAATATGTGGCTATAAGACGTGATATTAAATTAAGAAGAGAAGTACGATATAAAAAGACCAAATAATATGATACTCTCTACATATTCAACATTCAACCCAGTCTGAATAGCCAGATAATAAGGTTTAATGTGCCTCTCTGCTTCCTTTGAGTTAGGAATCTATGCATGATGTTCCTTATTTGGAAGTTGGAACTAAGTTTAATACAACTTTATAATTTCATTCCTTAACTATATAAAAAAATTAGTTTGTACTGTCAACTCTTGACCATAAATTTATAACTCATGTAGAAAAGGATATATATGCATCCACACACTGTAGGAGCATGCAAAGAAGTAATCTTCCTGATATGATGGAGGTAATCGTTCATGTACATGTTTTCATACATAACAGTTGTGCTTCAACTTGTACACTTAAATTTTCCATGAACTCAAAATTACGCGATCAGCAATCACTTGAAAACATTCAATGCTCTCCACAAAGAGGTCATTTCATAAACCAATGAATATCTTATCCACTGATAATTTCCTACTATATGCAAATAAACTATCTTCAAACCACCTAAAAATACCACAAAAAATCTTCAAAGTAGTTGATATGGCAGCCTCATAACAACTTAATATGAAGCTTTAAGCATATCCCACTTCCTCTATGGTGCATTTACCATTTCCCTGGATAAATGGTTCCTAATTCATTCCACTACTAGTTGACCAGAAACATCAAACAGAATCCATTATAAAATAAGCAATCGGGAGAATTTCAACATGCATCCCATGCATGCATATAAAAATCTTTTATGTGAAATATACACAAATTTGAGCATTAGAAGATCGAACTTTGCATATGGAAAGAATCAAAACCAGGCTGAAATAGCATTCATTGTTCAATAACAAAATCATAAATCTAATTTAGTAACATAAATCTAATGGATATAAGAATTGTTGAGCCGCTGTGACAATGATCATGGCTCCACCAAGGCCAAGAAGGATCAAAAGAAACAAAGCACAATTTGGCACACAGAAAAGATAAATGAATAGTAACCAAACAGAACCTGTAATTTGGGAAAAATAAGCAATGTATAATAATCACATGAGATCCAAAGAGAGTAGTCATGGGTAAAAGATGATACCAAGGTGCGAGAAAGTACCTCAACATCAAAATGAAATCAGCCAAGACAGTTCCAGAACATCTCTCCAAATCATCTATAATTACAACAACTGGACTACTAAAGTTTCCCTGTTCTTTATACCATGTTGCTAAGATGGATATATCAGGTGCCTATGCAAAAGATACAAATAAGTATATACTAGTTGACTCTTCAATAAAAACATGTTAACCTGTAAAAAAAATTCCCTATGACTTCTTACATCAAAAGTAACCTTTACAAGCTGCCTCAATAAACTTCTTAGACAACCACCAATGCCATTTTTCACCAAGAAGTCCAATGAGGAAAGGTTAGCAACGTGGCATCCTTGAGATTTCAAATGTAAACCAAGCTCTTCGAATGTCACCAGATCATCTACGAACTCCATATTCTCTGCCAATAATTTGTCCATGAATAATCCGTTGTTGATGAAATGAAACACAAAGCAATAACAATTCTTTTTCAAATATAAGCTACACTAAAATCAAGTCATGCATAAAACTGACATACAAATAAAAAAATGAGAAAGGAGAATCCTAAATCACAGTCTCAAAACATATTTTCTGATGCATATCCTCTCATACATTATTTAGTCTAAAAAATTTGAAGTGCCAGGACCAGCAAATAAGTGACAAGATGTGTCTTAAGCACTGTAGAACAAACAGCATACTGTACACCTACCATGGGATAGGTCAGTTTATTCTCTTCTAAACATCACAAGTAAACAGTAAGGATTTTCCAACTAACTTATTTTCTAATTAAAGGGCATCTAACTACAGTAAAATAAATTTTTGTTCCCTACTCTGGATACACCACAAACTGAAATGGGCAATTGGAGAACTCACTGGTAAGAACCAACCCAGTGAACAGTTGTCTAGAGACAGCATCTTCCACAACAGGATAAGAGCGAGTTGCTTCACGAAAAGATAGTGTTCCAAGTGATGAAATGGTGTTGAAAGATTCACGAACCCACTGATGTATCTCATTGAATATGGCAGTATTAAGATTCCTCAAAACATCCTGCAAAGAGGACTATAAATTATCCATTCTCCGTGGAAACATCATAACAGCTGAATTGGCTGCTAAGAAAATAAGGCATAAAGAATAAAGAAGAAACTATGAGCATGTCTTTTTGTTCCATGTCAAAAAAAATAAAAAAATAAACTTAGCTGCTCCATCATTCTAAAGGTGGAACCATTAAAATCATGCCACTTAAAAATACAAAGTATTTGTCTTGCTCTAGACACCACTTCCTATGAACCCTTCTATTTCAATGCCTTTTTATTGAGTTAAATCTCCTTAGCAATCAAATAGAACCTACAATTTGTATACAGAAAAACATGGAAAACAAGAAAAGGCATAATGCAAGGAAGGATCAGGCTGCATACTTTAACGGTTGACTCTATCTTTGACCAAACAGCCTCAAAAGCTTCCATTCGTCTAATGAGACATTGTCGATCATCACCCACTTCTGCCATCTCGATCTCTGCACCATTCTTAGGTAGTAATGGAGATAAATCAATTTGTCTCCTGGCTTTTACTGTTCTGTTCGAATTTTTGTTGGATCTTTTACATGACCCTCCTTGTAGAATAAAAAAGGGCTGTGGAAAAATAGATCAATGTCAACTATATTAGTAGTTGGTTTAGCTGCCAAGGAAAACTTGAAACAAATTATCACTGCATTCCTTCTGTAAAGAAATAGCAAAAATCATTATTTAAGAAAAAATCATGTTTCTACATAGCCAAGATCTCAATACAATAGTTCTCGTACTTGAATCTTTGATGATTACTGATTAAGTATGTACAAGCCTCTACTTCAATTTTATGATTTCACGAATAAGACAGGAGTCCAAAGTGATTAAATTCGCAGGAAAAAGAGAAGAATAATTATAAAGACTGAAAACATAAGCATAATCTGGGAGCTTTTCCTTTTATTTCTTTTAAATTTTCCTCTTATGAATTTATCAGAAACCAAACATACATAAAAATCAACGAGAAATAGAAAAGCAAACCTGGAGGTTGTTCTCGGTGACCTCCGGGGCTGAAGGAGTTGGCAAATCGGGAGCAGGAGGCGCCATTTTCAGAGAGACAAGGAGGGGAAGAATGATCAGTATGGTTAGGGCTTTAGCTGATTCTAAATGCTATTTGGCCCGCTTCGTCATTTTGGCGGGAAATTCCTGTAAGGGTAAAAATGTCCTACTGTATTTCTATTATCTCGCGGCGTTTTTCGGCCTTTTGGGGTTCAGGAGTTTTGAGATTCGCTTAATCCAGCCCATCAACGATCCAACACTTGTTCTTTTATTAAGCAATAATTCCCATTTTTCCTATTTTTTTATTTGGAATTTTTTTGAATTTTTTTGGAGCAAACAAGTCAAATTACTTGCAAGCTATATGAGTTCAACTCTTAAAATATTCTAATCTGACTTAAAATTAATCGAGTTGAGTTGAATTCGAGTAAATAGTCGAGTGGAATTCAAGTATCACAAGGTTCTACTCATAAAACTTACAAATTTAAACAAGTTGTTTTTTTATTATTTATTAAATTACTTTTATTCTCTTAATTTTGATTTTGAATCGAGTAAAAAATGAGTATACAATTTATTAAAATTTTTATTTGATTCGAATTTTATCAAGTCAAATTTGAGTACCTCGAATATTTTTTCAAATCGAGTTTCGAACAATTAAAAAAAATTAATAGAGTTTAAGTATCAAATTTTTTAATTGAATCAAGTTTAAGTATGATAATATATCAATTCGACTTGAATTGATTACATCTTAGTTTGAACTATTCCCGTTCATGTCCACCTTAATTCCTGAAGTATCTTACTAGTAAATTTTATACTTTTTTAGCTCTTAAAATTTTGTGTCTTGTACTTAAATTATTACTGTAGCACCCCTTACCAATCTGTATGCACTACCGTACAAAGTCAGATAAAAATGTTATAAGATATTTATCTAAAATAATACATTAAAGTTTATATATATATGGGCATAAATATAACTTAATAAACTAATATATTACTTTAATAAAATAAGATAAAATTACGTTCTCTTACTATTTTCATATAATGGTTGTAATTTACATCTCCATACAAATAATTTATATAAATATTAAAATACATCAAGAGAAATATATAAAATACATATATAGTAAAAACTCATCATTGCCGGATATTGTCACTGCTATTTGGCTTTATAGGTGGGGATTCACTGATATCAGCGATGATTTATGTGAACTCGCTTGTCACTTTCTTATATTGCTATAAACTACGCGAGGGAAAACAAAATATCGCGTTTAATATAAAATTCAGCGGTGCAAAAATTTATAATAAAAGTAATTTTAAACGAAAATATACAATTTAAAATCAATAAAAGTGTGACAAAAAAAGTTTTCAAACTATTAATAAATTATTTATTTATATATAAAAATAAATATATATCATTAAACAAAATCTTCTGAAATCAAAACTATTAGTATTAATACCACAAATATATAATAAATGCAATAAAAAATTTAGTCATTTATTAAAATAAAAATAAAATAAAATAATTTTATCCAATTCATATATTAATAGATTATAGACCTACCTTTAAGAAAACAAGAGTTACCATCAAACGACGAAAATTTTAAAATCCAAGATAATCTCAGGATCAGGATGAAAGATAATCACATAATCCTAAATAATATGATCTGATAAAAAATAACTACAAGATCGGTAATTAAATAATATATATAGTTCAAGATAACCACATAAATTATATAATACATTTCATGACTAAAATAACTGCAGGACATAAATTTTCTACCCTATTGTCATACCAACAATTCTCTAGGTTACTATCTGGACTAATATATAGGTTTATCAACATACATAAAATATTAAAGCATTTATTTTACCAAAATTTGTATAAATATAATTGTTATCAATTTTTCATTCAATTATTTAATAACATAAACATTCATCACATAGAAAAAATAAATTTATTTCATTAAAATCTCATATCAACATATTTATTTCATATCAATATATTTTTTTTACCAAAATATTTTATTTTGTTTTTTATAATAAAATATATTTTTAATAACTTTCTAAATATTTAATATTTTCATAAATGTTATATATAATTATTTTATAAAATGTAATTCCATTTCATGCAAATATATATATATATATATATATATATATAAATTTAAATCACAATTGGCATATATTATAAGTTAATGCACAAAATTTTATGTTAATTTAATAGAAACTATTGGTTTTTTTCCTTTACTTACTCCTAGTGTCGGCTCTAATAGTGTACCTGAATAACCATTAATTTTCAAATTGGTTATCGACCAATAAAAATTACTAAATTTAAATAGAAATTAAACAACTCATTTAATTTCCCAAACTTTTACGTTTACAGATATTTTTTTACCAGTTTTATATCACGTTATATACTACTAACGCAAAATTTCTAAATTAATTAAATATTTCTTTTATCTTATAATATTTCTCTTCAATTTATTTAATTTTTCTTTCATACTTTTATTTTTTATTTTTTTCTCCAAAAATCTACTTTCAACTTAAAAATTTCTATTAATTCAATAAATTGTCTAACAATTCCAACTAAATTCTTATAATTAATTTGACTCATTATCTTTCATTTTCCACCACCAATTTCATAATTGTGCCAAAAATCAAAAAATTTGCCAAAATTTGTATTAAAATTTTCTCTTATTCCAAAAATTAATTTTCACTTCCAAATACTCAATGTTGCTCTATTATCATCATTTTAAGACACAAATCCCTCAAAATATTTTTTCAATATTTTGGCCATAATTATGAAAAATTTCTAATAATTCTATAAAAATTTATGAAAATTATTCTCATCAATTTTCCATCATATCTATCATCCTCAAACCTTATTCAACTTGTTTTTCATTTTTATATAAGTTTCTCAATTTTTTTCACCAACCCTAATTTTATGTTTTTTTCAAATTCCATCAATTTTTTTCAAATTCTAGCAAAATTATTTAAGAATCAAACTCAACAACATCATGTAATGAAGAAAATAACAGAAAAATGTAAGAATTTATTACCTTTAAATTTACTTAAAACTTTTGTCAAGCTTTATTTTTCTCCAAATAAATTTTTTCCTCCCACAAATAAATTATTCTTTTCTCTAAAGTTTTATTATAAAGTTTGACAATAGAAAACTGGAAAAAAGAAGAAAAAAATGGAGAAAATTAGCTATGAATGAGTCGGTCAAGGAAAAAAGAGAAATAAAAATTTTTGTTTGATTTTAATATTATGAAAAATGAAAATAAACTAACCACATTTGACTTTTATACCCCAATCAGTAACTAATTAATGCACAATTTTACTATGTATTCATTTTTTTCTTAATCTAACATGTAACAATTTTTCCACCGCCTTATTTCTAATTTATTAATCTTAAAAATATTAGAATTTCATTGCGATCACATATGCGTCATTGTGATTGTAGACTTATTTCTCTAATTCTTAATAAGAAAAATTAGGTTGCAAACCCACGCTAAGAATCATATTTTTTACAATTCAGACATTTAAAATTAAAATCTTACTTTATAACTCAACTTATAACTTTAAAATAATATTTTCTATATTTTAATATGTTTAAATCATATTTTTATCATCGGACAAAAATTTCATATTTAAAGTATAATCTATTGTATCGATTTGCACGACAAATAGGAAATAACAATAATTGATCAATTCAATTAAACTTTCATATTTGACATTTTTATTATCATATGAAAGTAGTTTTCTCGCACTTATTTATCCGTATTTAGACTCTGATTAATACGACTTTGTACTGGAATACAGAAAATCGAAATATACATTTACGGTCATAGTTTAAATTGTGGATGCGACAGTTACTGTTTACCATAAACATATGGATACTTTATACAACTAACCTTTTCATTTTAGATGTTGGTTGCTATATTTGTTTCTTTGTAAAATCTGTTATGAGATAGGAGCTTGGTCTCACAAAATTTCAAGATACAATCATGATTTGTATGTTTTAGTTTTTCATTTTTAGCCACTCATTCTCAATTTGTTTTCTTTATTTTGCACGAAAACAATATATCAAATGATGAATCAAATAGATGCTTTGTGTTTGTGGCTACCACGATAGTGAAATCTAGCTAAACCATTAACCATATTTACTTGCAGCGTTACTCCCATTCTCACTCAATTATTCAATTATGCCCTTTCTTTATTTGCTATATTCACATGAAATTTTATGTTTTTTGTGATAGGGAGAAAGAATATTATAGTCATATTTTATCTCAACTCCATTAACTTCAGTTTAAAATTCATAATTAATATATTTTTTATTTTTCTATCTAAACTATTCAATGTCCACTAAATTATTGAATATTTTGAATTTATAACGAACAAATTTATTAAAAAGAGAAAATACTTTTACCCAAATCTTAAAAATGGTTCATACTTAAATTCAAATTCAAAAAGGAATAATGATCCCTACTATTTCATATTTAGGGATATAATTAGACTTTTAGCTTAATATTAATAAACTTTCTATCATACTTAAGTGGTTTATTGTTTTTTTAAAGTATAGCAAATAGATATGTCAAAATGGGTTTAGCGACAGTCGTGTTCATGCTGTGTTGATTAACTATAGTGACGCAATTAAAATCAATATAAATATGATTCATTTACTATTTTGTGCCAACATGAGCATAAGATGAAAATTAAACAAATTATACAAACACGATAAAATTTTGATTTTTGTATTATGGTAAAGTCATAAAACCCAATATGACATGATCTATATATCAATATATCTCATATTACATGTAATACTCTTTACCTACTTGTATACACTACTGTACACGATCAGATAAAAAATACTACGAGATATTTATTTAAAATAATACATTAATGTAACACCACATCTTATGCATTTAATTATAACCTATATCTGTATCAAATAATCACACATAGCATGCTGGAAAAACAAAATATCATATTAATAGTAATAGTAAATTTTTTTTTTATATCCTGTAATATTATTCAATGACTTTGCAAGTCTCATATCCTGTAATTTCATTTAATGACTTGCAAGTCTCATATCCTGTAATATTATCTAACGACTTTGCTAAGTTAACACTGAGGTTTTCACCACAACATAATATATATCACATATATTAAAACATAAACTTTACACATAAGTATTTTCGAGTTGTTTTCATTTATACATTTTTAAACTCATTCCAAAATGACTATACATATTAAAGCACGTAAATACAAAACATAAATGACATATTTTTCATACTTGTGTGGAATGCAATGAGAGAGAGTGATGAGACTCGGCCAGTGACATGTGCTCCATGTCTTTTATATGCTACTTAAAATGAGATATCACTTTTATTTACCTGAAAAATTATGCAAATTGATAAGTTACGGCTCAGTGAGAATAACCATCAAATGAGCTCTGAAGTACCAAACAACTCATAATAATAAATCACAAATCCAATACATACCATGTACTCCATTTCATTCATCAGTATCATATAAATAACAATAAAAGTTGAAACATATAATCATTACTTATTACGTGTGCAAATGTTTTGCTTATTTCATTTTGTTGTGACTAAGTTAAACAGACATTGCCCCGGGTTTCCATATGAACATTTGCATTTGCTAGCTAACTTGATCATTTGTTTCATTTGCACATTTGTTGGGCCATATGCCTCTTCTTTTGCTTTACAATATCAATTAACCAGTCACAACACCTTTTTAATCCATATGCATATGCACTTCTATTTAATCATTCATCATCCATTGCATCTTTATCATATACAACATACATATATTCCATATATACCTCATATATCATGCATATACCTTGCATATATTATATATATATCATGTATATATATCACATATGTCAAACATATATCTCAAATATATCATTTATATGTACCGCAAATTATCCATCATCATATTATCAAGGACCAATCATGAAAATTATATGAATTACATAGCAAGCAACATTCATTTACACTAAAGAATTCAATTGATAATTAGACTCATCGTTCTCATTTGATTCCGACCCCTAACTTATTGTCTATCCACTGCTTGTGGGTCTCCAATATGTTGCGAGCCTAATACGAAAATATAATTGATTAAATTATGATTAGGGAGACTTAATGTGACTTAAACAAATTAATATGCATTGTTCATATCAATAGTTAAGATTTTTCCTATGAGGCAGTGTGACCTTATGGGACTGTTTAGCCTATAACTTTTTTTTATACTTGACCAATTAATCTGATTATTGTTCCTAATTAAAACTAACATATAATTATAAAACATATTAAAATTTTAGACAAATTGGATCATTGGATAATTTTTGGTGGAATTTATAAATGTATTCTATTTTCTGACTTGTTTTCTGCCTTTAGGCAGTTTCAAGATACTTATTTGGGTTCATCATAACTTATAATATATAAGTCATATTTTAATAAAAATTAACAGACACTTATATGGGTTCATATGGAACATTTTTTATGTTTACAACTTTTATCAATTATGTCTTTAAGATCTTTAAATTATAACAAACATTTTACTGATGTATAATAGAATTGGTTTCCGAACTAGTATGACTTCCAAATGCCATAACTTAGTCTATTTATAACATATTAAGCTGAAATTAGAACCAAAATTTAGATAAGACATATACCTATAACTTTCATATTTTAAGGAGCTCAAATTAGCCAAACAAGTTTCTATATCTGCCCAGGGCACCCTGTAGGCAGTTCAAACCATGGGACAGTCATGGTTCCATTCACCATAACTCAAAATTTACAAGACCTATGAACCTAAAATTTGGTATAAAGATACATAACACATATATCTACAACTTTTATATTTGAGGTACTTGAAATATTGACTTTAACATATCCAAAACTAACAAACATAATAGCTAACTTACTTAGGCTTCACATCCGGACCAGTTTCAGTACGAAAATGATATCTCATCCTATACACCACATCTTGCAAAACTATTTATATATTCATAAATCTAAGACATAAATAAACAACTTTTGTGTTTTAAGCTTTTTCAGATTCAATCTCTAAGATCATCAAAACTATAAAACAAAATACTGCCTATTAATAAACCCTAAACACCAAAATCAAGTTAAACACAAAAATAAATGTTTATTCACCTATAATTACTATTGATTAATCTTGTTGCTGTAATCTTTTGAGTGAAAAAGGGAATAAATGATGGTTAGAACTTGAAAGAAAATAGGTTGAAGAAATGAAGCAAAGAAGAATAAGAAGGTGAGGAAGGAAATGGATATGATGACTACCTAATAAGTTAAAAGACACCACCATTTCATTACCCGTCCACTTCTTTTTTTTTTCTTTTTTTTTTCTGAATTTTTATTTTTATTTTATTTTATTCTAATTATTCTTATTATTATTACACAATTCAACAAAATATCCAATTTAATCTTAATATAGTCATTTTGCATACTTTAATTTGGTCACTTTATTTCATTTATTTTTAATACTTTTTATCCTCATTTAGATAATAAATATACATGTATGATTCGATACAATTGCAATATACTATAAAAGTCATTTTGAATGAAAATATAAAATTTAAAATCAACAAATATATGAAAAAAATATTTTCATTTATCAAAACTATTAATAAATTATTTACTTATATATAAAAGTAGATATGAATCATTAAACAAAATGTACAGAAACCAAAACCATTGATATTAATACTATAAGTATATAATAAATGCAATAAAAATTTTAATCATTTATTAAAATATAAAAAAATTATTCAATCTATATATTAATAAACCTGTAACACCCTTATAACATTTGTTCTATACATACGTTACGTGAGTAAATACGATTATAGCCGATGTATGCTGAAATTTTTTTTTTATTCCTTTTTATTTTTCCAAAAATTTCGGCAGCATAACGACTATAAACTAACTAACCCACCTGCAAAGCAAACAATCCACAGTCCAATATTGGGCACAACAATCCACATAATGTAATATATTTCCATTCAACCACAATTCTATACACATATAATAATTCGCAAATATTCATTTATCATAATATATACATGATTTTATTATTACCACACCATATCTAAACTTATATATACATGTCATTTTATACAATAACTTACAATTATGTCAATATTCCATCAGCTCCCAAAATTTGTATGTCTGCTCCTGCCTTTCCTGCTACTACCTGCACGCAGTCAAATAACTACGTGCTGAGCATTAATATGCTCAGTGGTGATTATTAATCTAAAAATTTCCACTAACAATATTTTCATTCAATTATACATGCAATAATATTTTTAATATACTATTCCATTTACTTTTTAACAATACATTATTTTTTTATTATTCTTAAATCACTATTGAATATCTTTATTTCTCTTTTTTTTTCCCGAACTTTCAATTTCTTTCAAATTAGTCCGTTTTTACTTTGTTTCTTTAATTATCCATTATTATTTATTTAATTAGCTTCAATTTCAATTTAATTCTTAAAATTTTCATTTATTTACAGTTATACCACTAACTATATATTATTTTCACTTTTGCCACTAATAATTATCATTTTATTCATTTTTATCATCTTTTTCATTTTAATCATTTTTCTCATTTTTCATTCACAATTGTCATTTCATTTTTTTTATTTGCCCCTAGATTCAATCTGATAGAAAATCTTCGGACCAGATACATGGGACGTGGACTCAAAAGTCCACTACACTGAAGCGTAATCCCGAAAGATCACCCGAGTACTGCACTGTATAATATTCATTGAATCACTATCACTGTAGTAGACCATCATTGGTCTACATAAGCGAGTCGCCATGACCCGCACCGCGGTAATAATGTCCCTATGGCTAGCTAATTATATCCTGGGATAGATTTAACCATCAGAAAATAACTAAGGGCATTATTTTATTTCTTTAATTTCATTTCCATTAAATTCATAAAATTTATTATTTTTACATTATTAATCACTTAATATTTTATTCTTTTATAACAATTTTATCACTACCAAAATTTTTCATTCTGATATATCAATATTTCATTATGGATAATCAATTAAGTTATAAACTCACTAAATACTTTTTATTCATTATTATTCATTTCATACATAATATCATCCATAAATAGAAAAATATGCAATATTTAATCTAAAAATTTTCAATAAATTTGTACACACCTAAAATCATATTATATTGCATTTCATAACTAAATTTTCATTTAATTAGCAAAGAAAATATTAATTTCTCCACTTTCATTTTTCGGCCTATATTTAATTTGCATCATTAAAATTTTTCTTTCAATTTCTAATTATTCATTTCACTAATTAATACATTCATTTTTCACATAATAAGGTCATATTTTACAATTTCCACTAGTCAAATTTTTTAATTGAAATTAATCATTCTAATTCACTTTTCATAATCCATTAATTATGTTTTAAGCATTAATTTAACAATTACATACAAAACACACAATTTTCTAAATTTTCATAACCCTAAATTATACTTAATTAATGGAAATAATTAGATTAAGGAATCACTAACCTTAATTGCTTATCTTGGTCTTCCTAAGCTTCCTTCTCCTTCTCCTTTCCCTTGGAAGAACCTTCTCCTTCTCTTGAACCTACCATGGACAATATTTTTCTTTCATTAATCCACCATTAATTTACTTCCTTAGCTCAAATAAACTTCATATTCATTATCTACATATCTTAAACTACCTATTTAAACCATTAAATTAATTAAAAACCATAAATTTTGCTTACCTCCAATCAAAGTCCTAAACTTTCTCCTTTGATTTCCTTCCACTTTAACCTTTCAAATGAAGATTAAAAACTTATTTTAACTATTAGAGAGGCTGAAATTAATTTTGGACGGTTGATTTTGGTGTGAGAATTGAAGAAAATGGAAGAAAATTTGAAAAGAAAATGGGAAAGATGTGGTTCGGCCAAGAGGGAATTTTGGGAAAGAAGATGAAGCAGAATTCTAGAGAATTCTGATAATTTGGGTCCATTTTATAGTGGTCTTAAATGGGTGGGCTTGGGCCAAACAAAGCCCAACCCATTTAGGCCCAATTATGCACTATAAATTATTTTTCTCACTTTCCAAGCTCAATTTCACCCAAATTTAATTCCATAATTCCTAAAATATTTTTATATGTCTACAAACAAATTTTCAACTCAATCGGAGTTCGTTTTCTGTCCGGCTCACTTAAATTGGACTGATAATTCAATTTTCGGTATTACCGTAAAATTCTTTTTTCACTGTCAAATAATCCTAAATATTATTTAGAGTCTATCCATGTCTTAAAATAAATTTTTAGATGTCGTTTGCTATTTTTCATAGCCCGGTCAAAGTATGGTCAACCAATTATTTAATCAAATCGGGTCCCTTTTTTTTCTTAATTTTGACTTTTGAGGGCTTATTTGACTTTATTTTCACTCCAAATTTTACCCTCAGACTAGTCATAACCTATATTTTCCGATGATCAAATAAAATATTTTTCACTCACAGGTGTATTTTTGACCCCCGGGTATACTGATCAATCTCGGAAACTACAGTTTACGACTAACCCGGTATTTGGGCCATTACAAAACCATAGACTTTTCCTTAGACAAACAAGAGGTATTATCAAACGATAAAAATTTCAGGATCCAAAATAATCACACGATCAGAGTTAAAGATAATCACATAATTTCAAATAATATGATATAATTCAAGATAATTATAAGATTGATAATTAAATAATATATATGGTCAAAGATAAGCACATGAGTCATATAATATTTCTCATGACCAATATAACCACAGGTCATAAATTTTATACCATATTGACATTTTAACAATTATCTAGTTTATTGTCTAACATAATATATAAGTTTATCGATATACATAAAATATTTAAGCATTTATCTTACCAAAATTTTTACAAATATAATCATTATCAATTTCTTATACAATTATTTTACAGCATAAAAATTCACCATATGGAAAAAATAAATTTATTTCATTAAAATCTCATATCAACATATTTATTTCATACAAATACACTTTATTTACCAAAATATTTTATTTTATTTTTTATCATAAAATATATTTCCAATAATTTTCCAAACATTCAATATTTTTATAAATGTTATATATAATTATTTTCTAAAACTCCATTTTATTTCATGTAAAAAAACATATAAAATTCAATTTGAATCACAATTGACATATATTATAAGTTAATGCATAAATCTTTACAGTAATTTATCTGAAACTGCAGACTTTTTTCCTCTATTTACTTATGGTGCTTACTTTGATGGTGCACTTGAATAATTATTAAATTCATAATTGGTTACCGAGCCAATAAAAATTACTAAATTTAAATGAAAATTAAACTATCAATTTAATTTCTCAAGCTCTTATATTTACGGATATTTTTCTACTGATCTTATTTCACACTATATACTACTAACGCAAAATTTTTAAATTAATTAAATATTTATCTTCTCTTCTAATATTTCACTTCAATTTATTTAATTTTTTATTCATATTTTTCTTTTCCATTTTTTCTCCAAAAATCTAATTTCAACTCAAAAATTCCTATAAATTCAATAAACTATCTAAAAATTTCAACTAAATTTCTATAATTACTTTGACCTATTATCTTCCATTTTCCATCACCAATTTCACCAAAATCATATTCAATAAAATTTCAATAAATTTTTCAATAATTATGCTAAAAATCAAAAAATTCATCAAAATTCCTATTAAATTTTTCTCTCATTCTAAAAATTATTTTTCACTTCCAAACACTCCATATAGCTCTATTATCGTTATTTTAAGGCAGAAATCATTTAAAATATATTTTTTTAAATTTTGGTCACAATTATAAAAAAATTTCAATAATTCCATAACAATTTCTAAAAATTATTCTCATCAATTTTTCATGATATCTATCATCTTCAAACCTTATTCTACTCATTTTCCATTTCATTTAATTTTCTTAATTTTTTCCATCAAACTCTAATTTTATAGTTTTTTCAAATTCCACCAATTTTTTTTCAAGTTCCAGCAAAATCTTCTAAAAATCAAATTCAACAACAACATACCATGAAAAAAAGAATAAGGAAATGAAATAGTTTATCACCTTTAAATTTTCCATTTTTTTCTAAATAAAATTTTTTCTCCCACAAATGTTTTCTTCTGGCCCATAAAACTTAATTATAAAGATGCAAATTATAAAAAATGAAAATAAATAAATTAAATTGGATTTTTGTGCCTCAATTAGTAATTAATTAATCCGCATTAACCCTTAATCTCACATCATTTCAGCTATTCAAAGTTTAATTAACTTTTTAATCTCAAGTTAAATTATTTGTCTATATTTATACTATGATTGATACGCCTCTGTATTGGAGTACAGATGATCGAAATACGCATTTACAATTATGGTCAACACGATATGATTCAAAACAACTTAACATGACTTTGTGTATTAATCTGTATAAATATATTTTTTGTGAAATTACAATTTTAGCATTGACATTATTATGAATTATGTGCATCATAAATGAAATAGATCGGATTGATATAATCCAATATGACATACAAAAATTTGACGAGTTGTAATAAATTTGTATATTAATCTGTTATATAATTCATTTTAAACTGTATCATAAAATATATTAATTTATTTTTAATATAAATCTTTATATATTCAATACTAATCCATTAATTTAATGTATTTTAAATTCACGTTTCATAACTCATTTTGCCTAATAACAAATAAAGTGAATGGTTTAAAAAAAATATTAGTAATATTTTATTTTTAAACATGCTTTTAGAGATATGCGTTGAAATTTAATTTATTAAATAAAATTAGTAAATTTTATAAAATAAAAATTTAATAATATAGACTAATTGTCTAATAAAGTGATAAGAAAGTACTTAAATAAAATAATAAAAAGTATACAAATGTTACTGGGAAGGTGACAGCACTATCCATCTACTGAATTGCACGTCTTCCCATCACCACTGGCTGTCCTGTGCACCGCCACCTAAAACGACAATAAAAGACTCTGCATCCTCAACCCCGACATCCAAGTTTTGAATTTTTTTTATAGGTCTCTCCTCGTTTAGCTCTCCAGTTTTACCAAATTTCGAGGGAAAAATATATTTTTTGGTTTCTAATTTTTATAAAATCGTGTAAATAAATTTTTTAATTTAAATTATCTTCAATTAACCCATTTAATTATCATTATAAATATACATTTGTGTCAATTATGTCATAAATAATAGTTGAATTAGTTTAAAATTAAAAATTAAAAAAAAAGCAGATTTCACGTATTTGATAGTTCAACTAATTAATGGGAAAAACTCCTCAAATACCCAAAATAGCAGAGCAAGTAAATCCATTCCATATACATAAAATGACAAAAGCTTATTCAATCGCAATTCAAGTTTGTAGATAAATGCACAATAAGCAGAGAATTGACCTTTCACCAACCATGCTTTGGTCTCTATCCACACTCTGTGGCAAAAACAAATTCAATTTTTATTTTCTCTTACTCCCTTTTTCTTTATTGCTTTTATCAAAACACAAAAATGCAATGATTAATCTGGAAGTGAGCATATATATATATATATATATAATTATTTTTATTTTATAATTGTATTTGAAGAAAAATAATTTGAAATTGACAAATAAATAAAAAAAGACGAATAATGTAGAATGAAAGGATGTATATATGCAATTTTGTAGCAGAAAAAAAAGCTGCAATTGAAATCAATAGATAATTTGGAAAGAATCCAAAGTTTGTTATAAAACCAAACAAAACTGCACAGGACTTGAATATTTGTTTAAACGTGTTTGTTTTTTATAAATATTCTATTATTTCAATGCATTAGTATTATTATGAGAATTTTCTTAACAAAATGAATCACATGATATCATTCTCATATAAAAATTTAAAAAATACTCTCTATTTCTTATCTGTTAAAGTATGAAACTGCACATATAATTTTTTTACTCATTTCTAATTTAAAAAGTGTATAATAATCTGAATTGTAAATATCTAAGGAAATTATTTTTTTCCAATTTAATGAGTTACAATGTTGATTTTTTAAATTAAATTTGCAATCCCATAGGCAAGGAAAGAAAAGCAAAGAAATACACCAATTATGTATTGACTGTAGTTGAGTTTTGACAAAAATAATTGGAGGATTAAATTTTATTATTATTATTTTTCATTTAGAGGCTTAGCTGACTCATTTTCTTGCATTCGACGTAATAAACTATCACAAATATTAATAATTAATAGTAAAAAAATTTGAATTCAAAACCTCTTATAATTCTCACAATTAAAAATACCAATTAAATCAGCTTTGGACCTAAATATACTTAACTAATTTTTATTATTTATTATTTTTATATATTAAATAAATAGAATTCAAAAATTTTTGCATAGGCGAAGTTGACATTGCCTTTTAATAAAGTCTGACCTTCACCAAAAGTCATAAATAATTACTTCACTGATATTTTTTATTTAATGCTAAAAGAAAAGAAAAATATGCTAGTTATATGGTGATAAATACAAGATATAAGTGGTCCTTGGAATTATGAATATGTTTTAATTTCTTCTTCCTTTTTTTTAAAAAAAAAGTTGAATTGACCCCACAAAATAAAATAATACAAAATCCCAAAAGTCGGTAGAGTTTAAGGGCCCCGCCCCTCTTCTTTATGGGCTTTTCTTTTTGCCAATCTTTCATGGGTCCCACATCGAATATGTCACCTGCATTCCAGCTACCAACAAGTGGCTTTCTTCCTGGTTTATCGGCTATTAGCGGTTACTTGCTAATTACTGATTGGTGATTAAGTAGCTTTTCTTTTTGGGCTTTATGGGCCCGGTCTCTCTCTAGCCTATCACTAAGTAGTTGCTGTCACCTAAAGCCGTAAAATGAATGAGTGCTTTTTCTTTTTTTTTTTTTATTAACTTATTTTGTTTTCCTCTAAATTTCTCAATAAATTCACAGCGTACGAATATAAATGATAATAAATTACAAAAAAATTCCCTTTAATTTTTTAATAAATTATATTAAAAAATATATATTTTTAAAAATTACTAATTTATTTTTTATTATTTGATAAATATTATTTAAAATAATAATTAAAAGTTAAATGTATTGATTGTCAGTTGTTAATAGTGAATAAAAATTTTAAATTTTTATAAAATATTATTAGATTATATTTAAAATTCTAAAAAAATTTACATAAAAATATATTAAATATAGAAAAATTATATGATATATTATACTATAATATTTGAAATTCATGCGGTAATATTATTTTAAATGAAAAGTGTTAAACTATTAGTTTTTTAAAAATTTATTTACATTTGTAATTTTAAAAAATTTAATTTTTTTTGTAATTTGTCCATAAATGATTTATAATTAACTATTATCCATATCAAAAGTTTTTTAGATATTATTCCCATCAAAGTTAAATCTTGGACGTACATAATAATAAATTCATAAAATAAATATTTTTTTCATGGTTTCATCTGGTGACTTAAATTATAATTTATATGATAATTGATCAACATTATATAATAAAATATAAAAATATGTAGGACAATAACTTAAATTATTTTATTGAGATATCATTTTGAAATTCTTAACATGTTAAATTATTTATCTAGCTAAAGACTTTTTCCCTATTAGCATATAGAGCTTTATTTAAAATAAAAGTTTTTGGTTTCGAGATCCACCCTCTTCCCAATAAAAAAAATATTTATCCAAAATTTTGTTGTAATTTGACATGTATTGTCAGTTTTAAAGTTTCACTTTCAATTGAAGTTATCATTTAAAATTCCATCTAAATTTAACGAATAAAATTTAAAAAAGATATACCCTCTTAAATTTGTCACTTCTCAATGATTTAATTCATTATTTTATTGATATACATTTTTATATATTATTTATTATAATAAATTTATAACTGCTGTTGTTAGTGTTAATTATGCATGAGCTGGTGTTGTTTCTGAAATACGTAGAAACTATAGGTTCATACGGGATTGTTATTTTTGCCAAAATGACACGGGGGCACAAGAATATGCAAAGTCCCACAAGAATCTCATGACAAATCTTGGAATTTCACACATGATCAAAAAATATACAATGGTTGCAATTCTTTCATGCTTTTGAAGAAAGAGACATCTCAATCTATTCCGATTGGGGAAAATAATATGATTTATAGTTGTGAAAAAAATTTATTGGGTTCTTTAGCCAGGGTCATAGCGATGCGTAGCTTATATGTCAGTAATGTTTCGAAGACGATTGGGTCTATGCAAATCAGAGTTGCTCACAAAGAATTACCAGCAAATAGTGCTAAGGAATACTATATAAGAAACATGAGGGTGATACCCATATGGTATTAACGGTATAAGGGTGGTATTCTTATCAGTCTTGAGCATACTTCATGCTAAGGAATCTGCCTAGGAGACAATCAAAGCAATTTGATCCAATACCTATGTTAAATGTTGTATGATCGGCGGAAATTGATTCCAATGCTAAGTAGAATTAGGCCATTGCCAACCACTTGAACTGGCAGTGGGTCCGAGGCTACTAAACCCCCATTATGCCAAAAGAAAACAAAATGTTTCGGTAATTGGCAAAGCGCAAATGCATAAAAAAAATCCCATTTTTATCTTCACACGAACAAACACAAAAAAAAAGTAAATAAGTTAAAAGCTTTGCATTTTTCTTTCCTTTCTCTTAAACAAGTAAAAAGATACGGTTTACTACTAACAAAATCTCCCAACAATTAGTTGAAGACTATTAATACACAAATTGGCTCCTCCAACAAAATCAGACCAAACTTGGCCCTGAGGATCCCCTTCGCACAGACACTGCTCCCTTTCCCAACACAAAAGCACACCGAGACTGTGACACGCACACACATATACACACACGCCCTACAAACTAAATGGTTGAGACACAGGTTGATCTGTGTCCCATTTCCCTCCTCCTTGTCCCAGTCCGTATTTAAGCCTCTGGGTTGTCACAATTGTTAATAACATAGTAAGATACTAGTAGTTATCTGTGGTTCTGCTAGTGGTGAGGCGGCGGAGATGAATAGTGGTGGTGTGGGAGGGGATGGGGATGGGGGTGGTGGTGGTGGCAGTGGTGCAGGGGGAGTGGCAGGAGGGATGGGGACAGGGCTGTTAGCAATGAGGTCTCCGTTTACTGAGTCTCAGTGGCAAGAACTGGAACACCAAGCTTTGATTTTTAAGTACATGATGGCAGGTCTGGCTGTGCCACCTGACCTTGTGCTTCCCATTCAGAAAAGCTTTGAGTCAATTTCTCATAGATTCTTCCCCCATCCCACCGGTAAGCAAGCATAGCACTTTATATCTACACATATCTGTCTCTGTGTATGTCTACTTCTCTGTCTGTCTGTCTGTCTGTCTCTCTCGGTCATCTGATTAGTTCTTTCAATCTTGATTAGATTTCTCATTCTTGGGTTGCTTGATTTTATTTGGTAATTTTTTGTGCGTCTTTCTTCTCTTTTTTTCTTGAAGGAATAAAAACCTTGGTTTTTGTTGATTACGAATTTGGTTTTTTGAGAATAAATCTATCTTGTCCATTGAAAAGCATTTCTTTTGGTTGCTTACTTGTTTCTGAGTTCTGTTTACGATTGGGCAGATATAGAATTGAAAGGCTAGAAATTTGAAAGAAATAGTACTTTTCTTTTGATGGGTTTTGAGGGATTAATTTCATTAGCTATCACTAAACTTATACCCTGCAACAGTTAGAAAATAATTTTTATAAAATAAAAATCTAAACTTTAAGAATTTAACTCAAAAATCATTAGATGTAATGTTACATGCTGCCGGAAAGACGGCGCCAAAAAATGAGGTGTAATGGCACATGGTGCCGGAGAGGTGAGGTGGAATGAGAGATGACCTCGAAAAGTTAGGTGAAAAGCTACATTTTTTGCATTGGCATTCGATCTCAGCATACAAATGGAAAACACCCTTTTGCACTTGATATTTTTTGACTCTGAAAGATAGATGAGAAACATGGTTTATGTTCGTTAATCAATTAAATCAGCTTTTTAGAGATAAAGACTGGAGATTTGTGGTTTTTCTGAATTTCTAAAAGAAAAGGATTATGTCGTGTTGATTTGGTTTTATGGTGGAAACAAAAACTTCTTTTTGTTAATGCCTTGCCGAGGATTTCTATTCTTTTTTTTTTTTAATAAAATTTATCCAGAGAAGACAAGATTTTATTCTTTGTTTGAAGAATTTGACAATCATGTTTCCCTCCCTCTTCTGTGTGTACTTGTTGTTGATATCACTCGATGCTTTCAGCTGATTTAATTCCATTTCTTTAGCATTTCCCTGGTCATCCATGTGATATTGTTATTGTCTTGATGATGAAGTGTAGTATACTTCTTGCGGTAGTTTGTTGATACAATAGTCTGACATCGCCTGATTAAAAAGGTTGCTCCTTTCTTAGAATAGTGATCTATAAATTTCTAATTGTTTCTGGTTTTGTGCGTTATTGCATGCCACATAGGATGTATCTTATACTTTTTTTTATATTGATATTGAATGATTTGCTTCACATAGTATCACATTTTCAGCATAATTTTGCAGTGGGTTTTTGCTCCTTCTATGGCAAGAAGGTTGACCCGGAGCCGGGACGTTGCAGGAGGACTGATGGCAAGAAGTGGAGGTGCTCCAAAGATGCATACCTTGACTCCAAGTATTGTGAGCGCCACATGCACCGTGGTCGCAACCGTTCAAGAAAGCCTGTGGAATCACAAACGATGTCACAGTCATCGTCCTCTGTGGCATCGTTGACTGTTACTGGAAGCAGCAATGCAAATGGAAGCTTCCAGAACCTTCCGTTAAATGCCTTTGGTAATCTCCAGGGCACTGGTTCTGGAACTAACCAGTCCCATTATAATATGGACTCCATTCCCTATGGAATTCCTAGCAAAGATTACAGGTATCACTTCTTGTGTGAATGTATATGTGTAGTGTGCTTTTTATTTAGGCTAAGAATTTTATATTAACTTAAAACTGGATGAGTTGAGAGAGCAAATCTTACTTTCTTAGCTGATAGAAACTTGTACATTCTATTTGTTATAATCATCATTATATTATTTTAGAAAGACCAGCAATAAACTTTTAAAAATTTTAGTAGATGCTATGAGATGTAGGTTTTAAAAGACGTTCAGTTTTGTGGTATGCATCACTTTCCTTCATTATGATTGGTGTGATTTCGGTGTCGAAGGTGGATTCTGCACTTCTATTATTGGAGTAGCGGAAATTTCACAAACAAATTTTCAATTGGTAGGCTCTGGGTTCTGGGCCCTTGTGTCTATGAGTGGAAGGAATTCTGACACGAGAATGTATTTTTGATTGTCAGTCTTTCTCTTTTGGTCTGGCACTGTGTCCTTTTATTTCTGTGGAAATAATGCAGCAATTCTGACATTAGCAGTTGTCTTCAGAATGTCAGTGGGTGTAAAGTTACTTACTCTCTTCATTTTATGTCTAGAGGAACTGATGAGAGAGACAAAAAGGCAAATCTCCGAGGTTTATAGATTTTTTTCCTGCAAGAATAGTCAGCAATTTTCAGAATAAAAGGAATTGTCAGATCCTGCCTGAATTTTTATGTTTCCTCAGAAAATTCTGCAGAATTTAGTTGCTATTCAATAATTCATGGGCTTATGGCTTGTTCTATTTATATATGAAACATGAATATATGCTTATCTATGTTGTTAGATGCAAACTTTGTTCTTTCTTTCTTTCTTTTTTCTTTTTTTGTGTGTGTGTGTGTGTGTTCAAATATGTTGCCAATACAGTAAATTTCGGAAAATAAGCTTTATCAGTTAAAATGATGCCAATCTTGTATTTGTTAGGCCCATTGGTTGATTGTATGGTGGAAATTGTATGGAAGACCCTTGTAATCTAGATAGAGAATGAGTTGCAGGAACTTTTCAATTTTATGTTAGATTCAAATTATGGGCCCTGAAGTCCTTGATAACAGCTGTCAATTTCTGTTCATACTCCCCATTTTTGCTGTAATATTTGTTGTAGAATTCTGACAAGCACTCTAATTTGTCTTTAAGTGAGTATGCAAAACTAGTGGCATCTTCCTCTGCAATTTCTGTTGAAATGGAAAGTCGAAAATTTAAGTTAGAAGGGTTCGGTGTCTGAAACATTTTGCAGAAAGTGGGGTTAACTTTTCATTCTGACTGTTTCAGAAATGACTTTATATTCTGCCCTCTTTAATACCTCTGCAACATATCATTGCTGTGTAAGCTATTATGGTGTCTAGAGATTGCTGCCTGTTATTCTTAAAACAGTTAACTGCTCCTTTTTCTACCATGCGACACCTTTCTTTCATTAAATTCTTAAAACAGCTTTTTGAATTGGAGATGCAGTGCATTATAACTGCTTTATTTGGTGTTTGAAGATGCTTGACAGAGGAAAACTCTGTGAAGGATGTCAATTAAATACCACCCTTTAATACGAAGCTTCTCTCTTATTTTTCAACTTTTCCCTCTATAGACCATAATGTCTGTGAAGCTTGCGTAGTGGGCAAGCCACAGAAAGTTGGTAGTAATTGTGTAAAATCTTTTTAATTATTGCAATTGTCAGGTTACTGGAGACATGATAAGGTTTGAATTGGAAATTGTATTCACTCTGTTTGTCTGGTTTGTCTATAAGCATGACTTCCGTGACCTTTTACTCAGCTGCATATCTTATTTGGATTGTAAAATATGTTCGACCTTGAATTGCTGATGTTTATCTTACTGATTTTTGCTGTTCTTTCATGGTGCTATTTCCTTTTGATCTGTCCTGAAGTATTGAACTTGGTTGTCTTTTGGTATAAGTCTAGAGACTGGAATTCTTTAATGTCACTGCTGGATGCTTATTTTTTGTTTAGCACTACATAAGAATCAATGTCTAGTAATTTTTTTAGTTGTGGGATGGACTTCTATTTCTTTTTTCCGAGGGAAGAACTTCATGATAGGTGTCATGCTTCTCGGCTTGCACAAGAAGTTTGTTGATTCATTTATTTCTGTGGAAGCTGTTTTTGTTAAGTTTTACTGGCTAGAATTACCTTGGTCTGATTTTCTGTTGTTCACATTAATTAGGGGTATTGTTCAATACAATTAATTTTACATGTTTTAGCAGATGATAGGCTAAAAAGTCAGAAACTTGATGTGGAGACATCATATGTTCTAGATTGAAAGTTCAGGACCACAATTTGCACTTATAATATCCAAATTGTTTCAGTTTTTATAAGCTATCTGACTATCTTTAAGGAACAATTTAGCTGGCTGCATTCCTCACTAATTATTCTCTTTACAATTCATTGCCTCGCTTATTTTGCCTTATCTCCACTGTAATCAAGGAAGGCCCGGCCTCAATATTTTCTTCTTTTTTTTTTTTTAAATTTTATTTTATTAATTGAGAATCAATTTATAGAAGAAAATTTCTCTTAATGGATACTGATACAGGTACATTCAAGGACTTAAGCCTGACGTTTGTGAGCATAGTTTCTTGTCTGAAGCTTCAGGAAGCAACAGGGGTCTCCAGATGGACCCGCAGCTCGAGAATGCTTGGCCTCTTGTGCAGTCCAGAGTCTCTTCATTCGCCATAATGAAGTCCACTGACAACTCGACGTTGCAGAACGATTATCCACAGCATTCATTTTTCAGTGGCGAGTATGCTACCAGGGAACCTATGAAGCAGGGTAATCAGTCTCTTCGACCATTCTTGGACGAGTGGCCTAAAACCCGGGACTCTTGGTCCGGCCTTGAAGAAGACAGGTCGAACCCAACCTCATTCTCTACAATCTGCCTTTCAATATCCACTCCTATGGCTTCATCTGACTTGTCCACACCAAGTTCTTGTTCTCCGCATGGTGAGTCTGACCAAAGATTGCAATTTTTTTTTTTTTTTCAGAAATGTCTATTTTTTCTGACTTTGTCTTCCGATACTGTGCTGCAGATAACTGAAGGGGGGCAGGTCAAGAATTGGAGCTAATGCTGAGTATTCTCCTATGTGGATGGATGCACGGGAAAATTTATAGAGTTTGATTTTGAATCATGGTTTAACTGCTGCGGATTATATGCACAAATGTGTTGTGTAATGCTATACGTTGGGAAAGCTTTGCAAACAAACTCCAGTTTTTGTTGTGGAATAAAACAAAACTCAGGCTGTGGTGGTTGAGAAACACAAAACAAAATGTGGGATTGTATTAAATCAAGAGGGGCAACAAATTCTTTTGGCATCACTTGGATTTCTTTTGCTGCTGCTTGTCCTTGGTATATAATGATGATTAGCTTTTGCCATTTGGACCATGCAGGCATTGTATCTCGCAAATTAAGCTCTAACATATATGCCTATAGATATCCATGCTCGTGCATATGGATATAATGATCAGTTTTTGTTCATGCAATCTTGTTGAGGGAGAGAGGATTGTCTGAGGGTAATTTTGATCCACACTTTTTCTGGACTTCTTATGATTTAAGTTTGTAACAAATTAAAGTTCCAAACTACTTTATTTTTTATTCATAACCTGTGCAAAAAAGAGAAAAAAAAATTAAAGAAAATATTTTTTTTTGGAATTAAAAAATTTAGGTTGACATACTATGATATTATATTAATGATATTTTAGATAAAAAAAAACTAATGTCAAAAAGATTTTATTTACAGACCCTGTGTACTGGGTTGATAATCCTTAAGATTTATCTCGTTGCAGCCCTTGCTACGAATTTGATTATTTAATGCAATTGCAATTTACAATTAAAAAAAAAAGGTTTTATTGATATAAATATTAAATTTTATGATATTATTGTTATGGAATTCATAATAAGTTCAAAATTCAGAGATAAAAGGAATGAAGTATATATGCGTATGCTTTTCACTTTGTATTTTATATATTTTTAACTATTTTATAAAATTATATAATTAATTTTTTAATTAAATTTTTAATTATTAAATTTGTTCAATTGAATAACTAATAGTTAAAAAAATTATCTTGCACAAATTCATAAAAAATTACATATTATTTTTTTTTGTAATTTTTAAATATATTCATAAGGGACGTAAAAATATAAATAAAATTTATAATATATTAATTGGATTTTTTTATTTTAATTTTATAAGAAAATATAACTAAAAATTTATATTTGTGGATTGAAGGTACTATATTTGAAAAAAAAGATAAAAGAGAGATGAATGTGGGGGAGCGGAGGCATGGGGAAAAATGAGAGGAAGTGACGGCCAGAAGAAGTGGGGCTGGGGAATCACGTGGTTTTGGTAACGAGGAGGCTTTTTGTATTTTTTTTAAAACGAATTAAAACCGTACAAATCGCGTCATTGAGTGCTACTGTCCTCGTCATACAGCTGCTATAGTTTGTCTCCCCAACCCCTATCAGGTCATCCTCGTCATCACCCTTTTAACCTCCCCTTCGCCACTTGGCCTTGGACCCTTCATCCGGCATCTCTATATTACTTTTTTTTTAAATTATAAAAAATACTTTCAATTTAAATATTAATTTTTTACTATCGGCATGATATTTCAATAATTATTATATAGATTCACTTTATCATCTATATTAATTTAATCAGACAAATAATACATAATTTATTATTTTATTTATATTAATTAATATAAATATAATAATTAATATAGTTAAATTAATTTATAAATAATTAAAAATTTTCTCCTAGTATTAGGATCTCTATATTAATTTAATCATGCAAATAACACGTATTTTATTATTTTATTTATATTAATTAATATAAATATAATAATTAATATAATTAAATTAATTTATAAATAATTAAAAATTTTCTCCGAATATGAGGATATTAAATTATTTAAAGTGCGACATGTTAAATTTTTTTATCCTAAAAGATTGAGTTGATATACTATAAAATTAATTAAAATATTTTCTCAAGTTATATATTATGACATAAAAAAAATTTAATTTTATTTGAAAAAAGAAGTGATACCGTTAGTTGGCCAACATTCTATTAAACGTGTTAGCTTAGCATTTGTCATTCAATTAAAAGGTAGATGAATGTAGAGTAGACCAATGGAAAGAAAAATAAAATTTTTTGATTTAAAATGATAATAAAAAAATATTAGAATTTAAATTGAAAGTATTCTTATATCTTAGTTTTTTTTTTGTTAATTTACTTTTTAAATTTCTGTAGACTGTAGTCTACATTTTAAGTCAAGGAAAAAGCCCAACAAGAAAAAACCGCACCGACAAGACAACGGATTGTTCGTCACACGGGTTTATGAAATGGGCCTAATGGGCTTTTAAACGAAAAACACATATGAAAACCGACACACCGGCCCAATGTTTAGTAGAAAGTAGAAACTTTAACAATAACGGACCTAAGAAACGTTTCGAATTCATTTTTCCGTTCAGAAAGGAACGTCTCGTTTTCATTTCATGGAAGAGGACTCCACAGTCGACGCTCAGATGCATTCGCGAAATATACAAATGTGTATTTTCTCTGAAGTATATTTTCGCAGAATCAACTGAAATCTGAATTAGATTTGAGAACCAAAACACTTGAAATTTACCGACTGGTCAGCAAGAAATAGAGGAGAAACTGCAGTACGGGAGATGGGGTGGGGAATGGCGATTTACGAGGGGGTGGTGATGGTCGGCTCGCTTTGCCTCTTAGGTTGGGCGGGATTGTGGTTCTTGAACCGTAGATTGTACAAAGAGTATGAAGAGAAGAGAGTATTAGTGCAGATCATATTCAGCGTCGTTTTTGCTTTCTCTTGCAATCTCCTACAGCTCGTCCTCTTCGAGATCATTCCTCTTCTCTCTAAAGAGTAACTTTCTCTCTCTGCCAAATATTTTTGTTGTTTTTACCTTTTTTTTTGTACTTTTAATGCGTTCGAGTTGCTGAGAAAATTGATGTGCAAAATGGAAAATGAAGAACTATTTAGAGCTCAAAATCAATGCTTATAAAGAATAAGGAAAAATTAGAGCTTCAAAGCTAGTTTTGGGTTGTTTTTGGAGCTAAAGCAGCTTTCAATTGTATGACTGAACTAGTGAAAATTAGGTGGCACTTAATTTAGAGTCTCTGTTCGGTCTCTATGAGGTGTTTAATTTTCCTGGTCATAGTCAGTTGACTTTTTGAAGAAGATGCTGTACAGTACAGTTGATTTACCATTCTTAGATAATTAATTGTATTGCTTTTTTTGACTGTAGGTCAAGGTGGATAAACTGGAAGTTGGATCTCTTTTGTTTGATATTGTTGTTGGTGTTCATGTTGCCTTATTATCATTGCTACTTGATGCTTTGTAACAGTGGTATGTTTTTTTCTTAATTTTTTTTCTGCTCTTATTCGTTTACTTCTTTTATGTGTTTGTCCAGTTGGATTATTGTGCTGTCTTTTCATTTTTCCATCTCTTAGAAAGATTCATCGTTTGCTTTTTTTTTTTTTTTTTTATCCCTGGCTCTAGTGTCTGCTTTACGTGTATTCCCTGTCACACTTTTAGGTTTTGAATATCTTTGGTTTATTTTCCCCCTTCTCAATCCTAATAGAGTGGCAAGTTATGTTAAAAACTATTGTCATTTGCCTTGCAGTTTTTTCTGTTATTTGGTAGGATATCTGTGTTGATGCGTGGTGGAAATTTTCTCTCCTCTAGATGAGTAGTAATCGTTTGCCTATACATGCCTATGTTCTAGGATCAGAAAGTAATGTTACCAGTTAAACATATTTTAATTGAGAAGTTATTTGGTGATTGCTTTATTATTATTTTTATTTAAATTATTATGAATTGAGCTTGTTTCTAGGTGTAAGGAAGGAACGAGCTGCACTTGGAGCCATCTTATTCTTGCTGGCATTTCTCTATGCTTTTTGGCGCATGGGCATTCACTTTCCTATGCCTTCACCTGATAAAGGTTTTTATTTGTTTTCCATAATGTTCATAGCTCTCTTTCTCTAGAAAACCATATCTAGATATATTCTATGGATTTCTGTATGTGTGAGTTGTGCGATGGCTTGCTTATTTTTCCCCCTATATTCTCATTTTATTCCTGCAAGAGATATAGGTGTTTTGGTTGGGATCTAATGCGATGAAAAATCATTGCGTGGAAAATGACATGGATGCTTGTGCCTCAAAAGTATATGTGGGAAATTGGTATGTGAACTATGAAATGTTAAAAATTTGAAATAATCAAAATGGAGCTTTATAATGCAGCATCTAGTTTTGGGGACTATATATTGGAATAATTGTGAAAAGTTTCTCGGTTTAATTTGGTTAATAAAATGTTAAAGTTCTTCTATCTAAAGAGATGAACTTATCTTAATACAAGTGTCTACGTACATGGAAATCCAATATAAAGGCTGTCACGGTGGGAACTCTTGAAAATATTTGGAAATCCATTATGTGGTAGTAATTATATATCTATTTTCCCTGGCGTTCATTTTTGTTTTGTTGGCCTATTCTATATGAAAACAAATGGTGTTTAGGGGTTTTCATGGTTTGTTTCGGTATTTGAAATACTTGTATATCTATTTTTCCTGGCAATTCCATATGAAGGCAAATCATGTTTAGGTGTGTTCAAGGTTTGGTTTAGTAATGTTTAAAGAAATTCTTAAATTTACGATTTGTAAATTTTCAAGGTAAGAAGAGCTGTTAAGGAAACCCAATCAATTTGAACTGAAACATTTTGATTTGGTTTGGTTTTTGTACTATTTGGTACAAAGATTAAAAGTTATATGATAATTTAATTAATTAAAATAACAACAATTATTCCACAAGACATGTAAATTTCATAAAATGATGTGCGTGTAGAAATTAAAATATATATATGTAAACACTACTATTAAAAATATTTTAAAATATAATGTAATAGTTGAAATAATTTCAATTTATCAATAATTTTTTTTTTAATTATAATTGACATATTTTTATATATATGGCAATAGTACTTATAACAATTTATGCCAGTTTTCTGTTTAGTTTGATTTTATATTTTTCATAGACCAAACTAAACCATTTGAAAATTTTTCAAACCAAATAAACTGTCCAATTCAATTTGACGAGTTTGATTTGATTTTTTGAATTGAACGATGAACAATTCTAGTCGTTTTTACATATCTAGATCATTGTTGCCAGCATATTAGGAGAAGGCTATGCATATTTATATGGGATTTTATGGTTTGTATGTGGCTGCATAGCATCTGTCCTTTCTATATTTAAATGTGATGTGATTTAGTGCTCAACCAAATATTAGCTCCATATTTTTCATTTTAATATGTTATGATCCTAATGTGAAGTTTGAACTCCTTGGAGGATAAATCAGTGTACCTATATATGACTTCCTTTATATTTCTATGCATTTTCCTTCTTTTATTGACATTGTTGGTGATAGAAACATTTTGCATTTGTAATTTTGGCCTTTCAAAAATTTTCACTGTCTTTTTGCTGTTTGACCAATTCCATTATTGCCTTCTAGGTTTCTTCACCATGCCTCAACTAGTTAGTAGAATTGGAGTTATTGGTGTGACTGTCATGGCTGTTTTATCGGGTTTTGGAGCTGTGAATTTGCCATACAGTTATTTATCCCTCTTTATTAGGTAAGTACATGCTATTGATTATTGGTCTCTGTGAGACCCACCTGTTCTTGCCCATCCTGTTGCTTTTTATTATTGTAACTAGGCTGGCATTTTTACACATTCACTGCTTCAGCTTAATGGCTGCTTGTGAAGGACTCAGTTCTATAAATTCTAGCAATGAAGAGATGAAATAATGGCTATAACTTGGGAATTTTTTTTAGCTTCAAGGTCATAGTTCAGCCATTAGGAAGGGTGGCAGGGTATGTTTATGTGCTTATTTATATAAGATGATGATGTATGTTAAGTACACCTTTAACAAATGCACTTAATGGTGCAGGTTGTGCTGCAATTTGTCTATTAATGCCATATTAGAGATCTCTAGAATGAAAAAGCACTGGATATATTTATATGTAAAAAATGAATGGATCTTTGACAAAATATGCAGTATAACTGGAATTGAATTCATTCAGCATCATCTCATTATATGTTCATATGTTGAAAATGAATGAATCTTTGAGAATGTATGCTGTATAGCTGGAAACGAATTCATGCAGCATCAGCTTCATAAAGTCTTGCCATTTTAACCATAATAAAATCAAGAAGTCTTCTTTTGTCCTTTTTAGCTATCCCAGTTAAAAATGGTGGTTTTCCTTTTGCTGGAATAACCATAGCATGTTCGAATTGAGAGAACATCATAAAGTTCCCAATGCTGAGGGATGGAAGGCTGGGAAGATGGAGGTGTGAAGAAACATTTTGGCTTATGATCACATAGGACCAAAAATCATATTCAAAACAGGACATCTTCCTTTGCAGAAAATCTGGGGAGATGGTAGAGGTTCTTGATTATTTGTAATATTGTAATAAAACCTCACATGTTAATTTTAGCATGCAGATTTGACGTTGATTATAGGATAAGAGAGGTAGTCATATTTTTGCTACTGAATTACTAAAACAGAAGTGGTTAAAGCAAAAGTATAGAAATTGATTGAGCAAATTCCTTCACCACATTTGTCAAATTTCATGCAAGTATCCTCCATCATATTCTATGGACTATTTCATTAAAGTTCAATCCTGTGTGTTGGCATGTGAAAAAAAGGCTTTTGAACCCAATTGTTTGCTCTACACCAATCCCTATCTACCGACAAAGAATTTTAATATCTTAAAGCTGCACATTTGGGCTTGTGGCAAGATCATCTAAGAAATATTATGATGTTTTACTTGATTATCCTGGTATTTAATAAATTTTCATGGATAGATTTGCTCAGATACATGCTTCTGATTTGCTCCTTGTAGGAACAAGTGATTACTAATTTTATGGAAACTCATGTCCTTTGTGTGGCAGAGAAATTGAGGAATCAGAGATCAAAGCATTAGAAAGACAATTAATGCAATCAATTGAGACTTGTACAGCAAAGAAAAAGAAAATTATTCTTTCTCAAATGGAGATGGAACGAATTCAAGGATCAGAGGAGGTTTCTTATCTTGCTCTCTTCATTATCATTGCAGCATCTTCAATTTAGTAACTTTCGATGTCAACTCTTGACCACATTTTCATTGAACTTCTGTATGCTTTTAATTCAGTTTTTTATTTTTTAGTCTGCGATGTATGGTTTCTTCAGATTTTGTGTCCCATTTGTCAAAAGTATCATTAACTTTCATGGAATTTTGCTTCTGATCTACATGTTTGATTCATATTACATTATATATTTGTCTGGTTGACATGATTCAGAGAAATATAAGCAAAAAATATCTAATGTTTTGGAGGTTTGCTTAGATAAGCAATGCTATTGGCATGAAAGATATGTTTGAATGCTTAAACGAGCTGATACTTTAGAGACATGGATCGTTTTCTCTACATTGCTTGATTTAAGGCCTACTATTTTGAATGGTGTTACTTTAGTTTACCCATTCTTCCACGTTAGTGCTTCCATGGGTGGTTATTGGACATGACCGCACAATCTCTGAGTCAGTCAACCCCTTTTCTGGATTTACACTCAATGGGTGCCACCTCCATCTTACTGAAAATTCATTCATTCTTGTGTTAGTTTCTCTCTTTGTTCCTGTATATCCATCATTCCTGGCATTTGCATTACAGTTCTACCCTTCCTATGGAGTATGGACAAGCTTTTTGTTGAATATTCATTCCTTCAAATCATATATTAAAAGTTGAAATAGAAAATAAACACTCACATGATACAACAATCAATTTATAATAGCAAACATAAAAATGCATGATATCAGAAAAACCCTGTGATTTCAGTCCTGATTTGTTGAGGAAGACATGGGAAGGTCATAAAGTGAGTACCTGGTTGGATTACTAACTTGATGCTTTTAAAACAATATCTTTGAAAAATCTTAAGAACCATTGACCCTTTCTAAAGAGGTCAAAGTCAAACATGGTTACTGTTTCTTGGTATCTATTCATAAGTTGGGATTCTGGTACATCTGTTGAAACCCTAACATGGTTAAATCCAATGCCTACTTAGGTTTAAGATGTAAGTTCAACTTATTGTTCTCAAAAAATTTTGCTCCTTTAGTTTTTATTTGTGTTTTGTAATCCATCAAACATTTTGTAATTGCTTTCTATGACTATTTTAGTAGCCCAATCCATAAATAATGCTAACTCATGATAATTCATTGCAGAAGTTAAAGGCTGGTTCTTTCTTTAAACGGATAGTTGGAACAGTTGTACGAACAGTTCAAGATGACCAAAAAGAGCAAGGTTACCTCTATTACATTTTTCCTTGCATATATATGTTTTATATATCTTATCATTTGGTTTTTGACAGTTCATCATTCATCTTTTTTTTTTCTCCCACTTTTATTTTTGCTGTAACTTTTGATGGTAGGTGAATAAATTTTTCACCATTTGTTTTTTTGTTTTTCTGTTGATTCTAGAAATTTGTATGCTGTATCTAGACTTCTATGAACAGGATGTTTTGCAATATACATATATTTATATGTGTTCTAATTTTAAAGACTTTCATGTGCAAGGTGTCTTGAGTTATTGATTAGCTTTCATCTTCAAATTTACCAATTATTTTTTTCCTTGCTTTTGGCCGTCATTATTTTTAAAATATCATTTTGTTACTTACTGTTGCTTCTTGCTGAGTTAAATGATAGAGGTGCAAGCCTTAGCAATATGCTCATTAGATAACCTTTTGTTTCTATTTGTTGTGTAATTGTTTCAGCATTATTTTTTCTTTTAATTGATTCTTATTGATTTGTTTCCCTTTTCTTTCTAGATATTAAAAACATGGAAGCAGAGGTGCAAGCCTTAGAAGAGCTTTCGAAGCAGCTTTTCTTGGAAATATATGAGCTTCGCCAAGCTAAGGTAACCTTTCAACATATGTTATTTATTAACTTTGTTGTTATTACCTTTAGGAGCTTAGGAACAAAGAAAACAAGAAGATATCATTCAATATTTTGAGGGCTTGTTGTAGGTTGGAGTTGCATGTTTGTAGAACAATTAAGATTTTGATGATTTGACTAGTAAGAATTGTGATTACTACGTACAACTAAGTGTTTGGTTCAGTTTTTGGAACCCAACAGTTAATGATTGAGTACTCAACTGCCAATATAAGGCGTTTAGTAAAATCAAAACAAAATTTAGCAGTTGAAAATTAATTCTTAGCTAGAAAATGAATGTTTTCTATTTATTTTTAGTCATTTTTATTTTAAATTGGGTGCGCATCATGATGAATAAAAAATGATATATGTTACATAAACAATATAATATGGATGTCATTTTTAGTCATTTCATAAATTAGAGTTAATTTTCAACCACTAAGTTTTCAAAAGTTGTACAATTAATTATGAACCACTAAGTGCTAACAATTAACTGTTATTATTGATTGCTGATAGCTAATCACCACTGCTGACCATTGATTGCTGACTAGTATCGCTAAACCAAATAGGCCCTAAATTTTTAAGTAGTGAAAGATGCCATCCTCCTAAAATGGGAAATTTGGTTCCGATTCTGAGCCTGCTATTTGGTGGAAGTCAGTTCAGTTGTATGGGTGAATTGTGCTCCTCTCTCTCCCTTGCCTTTTTTCCTTTTTTTTTTTTAATAAATCCGGTATCATGTGCTGCACACCCTATACAAAGAATTTCATCACTAGTATATAGTTTCACTAAAGCATCCCCGTAAACCTTAGTTCTACTTCTAAAGTGATTTGAATAAAATTTTCCTTTTCATTCTCCTAAATAAGATATGTGATCTTACCAACGGATGCTCGTTCCGGCACTGGATATTTTTTCTATTAATCTTGTAAATTTTGTCTTCCGGCACTCGCTAATTATCTCCTTATCAGAAACAAACTTATGTTATGTGTATCTATGCACTGTTCATTTCAGGCTAAAATGACAATAATTCAATATTTAGCATTGCACAAATATATTAATTTTGATTCATGTTAACCAGCTCTCAGGTTTGTCCTTACTTTGCAGGAGGCAGCTGCTTTTTCCCGAACCTGGAAGGGCCACATGCAGAATCTACTTGGTTATGCATGTTCAGTCTATTGTGTGTACAAAATGATTAAGGTATGGTTGTCACAATGCTTTATGAGAGTCAAGATGTTATTTTCTTGTAGAATAAATTATCAATTCATTATAGCATTATTCAAGTGAAAACTTATCCTGAAATGAGAGAAAAAATTTCAGTCAAACTTTCCTGGTCTATCCTTTTTAAATTAAATAATGTTTTTTCTTCTGCTTCCTCGACTTCCTTTGCTAGCAGAGAAAAATCTCTGGTTTGTTGGTAAGTCATTTGTCCCTTCTGATGTGCCTTGTCATCTACAGAGAGAATCAAATTTCCATATATTGCTGATATGAAAGTCTTTTTGATTTATTCATTCCACTCAATTCTTTTTGAAGGCCACAAAATTTGTTTTTTCTCTCAGTGCAAAGGACTTATTCTACTGGTTTTTGATGTGATTCTTTTTTTTTTTCGAGTTTTCAATTCTGTGTCTAAAAAGTAACTGACTTCTCTTTCCGTTTATGCAGTCCTTACAAAGTGTTATTTTCAAGGAGGTAATTTTCTGTCATGCTCAACTTTGTATTTATGTTACTGTTTCAGATCCTTAAACCATTTTGCGCTCTGTTGTTGGTGTAACTGTAAATAATAATTTGTTTTACAGGCTGGATCAGTTGATCCTGTGACAATGACTATTAAGATATTCTTTCAGCTTTTTGATATAGGAATCAATGCTGCATTACTTTCACAGGTCAGTAAAATAAATTTTAATGTTACACCTCTGTTGAAAAGAGAGAATATGTGCTCTCTCAATCTTATTATGACAATAGGGTTACAGAAGTTTAAATACAAAATATGTTCCTAGAATCAAGGAACAAAAAAGGAAGAAATATAAAAGGAATAAAATCAAAATACAAGAAAGGAAAACAATAGAATGCTGATTTTATGGAATGTTGAAATATTGCAATCGTTTCCACAACCACCAACTTTTGTACTGGTCTTGCAAGATAAAGAGGGATAAATTCACCTGGATATTGGGTGAATTATTCAAGTGCCAACTATTGATTGAAGTTCTTGTGTCTTTGCTGTGTGTATTCTTGAATGCTGTAAATTATGTTTTGTGGCCAAGAGCATTGTCTTACACATGTTTTTGTTGTACAGTACATTTCGTTGTTGTTCATTGGAGTTTTGGTCGTCATTTCAGTTCGGGGTTTCTTAACAAATCTAATGAAGGTAATTTTGATTTCTTTCTAGCTGGTTGTTCAATTAATGTGTTAGAGGATTTCCAATTCTTATTCTGGTGGTTTCTCATTATTATCTTTGCAGAACATCTCTGACCCATAAAAAAATTATGAACCTTGCTTATCTCATTGGACAAGTAAAATTAACAAGAATGAATTTAGACTAGGTTGCGAATGAATGGCTGTAATTAGTCTGTGTGCACTCATTGTAAAATAGGTTGCTATATGATTCAGTCTAAGTGTGAAACCTTAATCTCATCTCTAGTTGTACCAACGAGGAGAGTCAATCTCAATTATGATAAATGAGGATTGAATTGAAGCTGCAATGCCCAGCCTCTGTCCCAAATTGTTCAGTTTAGCTATTTTATATGGCATCCCACTTCTCTTTTCGTCTCCCAATTTTAACTGTGGTCAGTTGAATGCAGTCAGATATGTGCCTGGATAAAGTAAAATGGAACCCACTTATATTGATAATTGACTTGCAGTGTTTTGGCTATGTGCAGTTTTTCTTTGCAGTGTCCAGAGTAGGAAGTGGATCTTCAAGTAATGTTGTGCTTTTTCTATCTGAGATTATGGGAATGTACTTCGTCTCTTCCATTCTTTTGATAAGGAAAAGCTTAGCAAATGAATACAGGTGTGAATGATTCAAGTCCAAATAATTTTTTGTGGTTCAAGACTTTTACATGTTCAAGCATCGGTTTTTACTTTCTAGTACACTTTACTTGCAAATACATTTGCATAACAAAATAAATATTTGATGTAGGAATATTTAGCTATCAAGTTGCAGTTGCATAACAATAATCAAGCCATGAAAAAAAAATAATGTTCATTCCAAATTCTTTTAGTTTTTACCAGTTGCTTCTGAAGGCACCGTCTTTTAATCTTGTGGTTTGATAAAAGTGACTATAGAAAAGCTAAGCCAAAAGTCACTAGAGTAATTGCGTAAAAATGAGATTTCCTCTCCTATAGATGAACACATGAAACCAGAGATTCTGAGATGTACAAGGAGGACGAGGTGACTGCACAGTAATTGCTCACTGTGTTAGCCCGCACAATTAGACAGCTTGCAAAGTGTTCTTGATTTTATCTGACCCAAGTTGGTATTTCTTGGCAGGATGATCATAACAGATGTGTTGGGAGGAGATATTCAGTTTGACTTCTATCACCGGTGGTTTGATGCCATCTTTGTAGCGAGTGCTTTCCTTTCTCTGCTTTTGCTTTCTGCACATTATACATCAAGGCAGTCTGATAAACACCCGATTGATTGATAGACTCATTTGTGTAAGTATCATTCAATGCGATTTTTTGTTTCTCCTGGATCTATTGAAGCAGCAGTTAAAATTTCCCAAATGGAAATTATTTCATAAGGAGGTCATTTGACTCTGATCAATGTGACAGTACAGACATGTATGAAACAACTCAATGTCATAATCATTTGTGCTGGATATCAATGGATATATTGCTTAGTTAACCAATGTCTTTTTTAGTAGTCAAGCCTAAGCTTTTAAGTTAAATATCAACTAGCTCTTTCTTTGAGTTTCCCAAGATCCCTGGGCTGCATTGTCCATGGTGTGAACCTATTTATGCGCCTTGCCTCTATGATAAGTTATTATGTTCCAATAATTGTTGTGTTAAATACTCCATTGCAGACAGTTTAGCTTGCTTTTATATTTGTGGAACAGGGAGCATACATGTAAGATGTTGATTACCATTTCAAGGCAAAACAAGGTACTCTCTTCTTTGTATTCTTACTGACAAATTTCATTGGACTTGTTTTCTCATTACTTCAAATATTGTCTCTAACATTCTCTCTCTTCACTTTTCTGGTTAAATTTCAACATCCTGTAAAATTACTAAGATTATTGGTCATATATATGTGAGAGTCCAGTAAGATGGAGACTCCCTTGTTCCAAACTGATTGTGCTGCTCACATCATATGTATCAGCTTTATCATGCAGCAGATTTAGCTTCTGGTGTGATAATTAGAATTAAAATGAACTCAGCGAATGGAGTTAAACATACTTTGATTTACATGGACTTGAATTACGTGATTTGTATGAGATACATTTGGCTACTGTAGGATGGGTAGCTTATACTATTTATTAGCCGACATGAGGGAAAAGAAATAGGAGGCTTTGAAGGAGAGAAGTTTTTCTTCTCCATGGATAAATCTTGGTTTTGGTGGTCTTGTGGTCAGTTTCTGGGTTTTCAATTCATTCGGGAGTTAGGTGTTGTCAAGGAGATTTTGACGTCTAGATAGCTATTATATGTAACAGGTCATATTAGAGGATTCCATCGTGATGCTGACTGTTAAATATAAATGGAGGCAAAACTAAAGTGTGTGAATTGAGTTAGCATCAACTTCATTTTGCAACTTGTATTATTTAAATAGAAAATTTGAGTGTAAACCATGACAGAAGAAAATTTGGCTAACTATATTAGGGTAACAACTAATTAATTATCAGAGAAGCTCCATACATATAATTTTTATTTCTTACGAAAAAATAAAGGTCCCATCCTTTACAATGCTCAAACTTCTTTCACATGTGCATCCTCTAATATTGACTTTTCTTCTGTCGTTTCTTGCTTCAAAAATAATTTTTTTTTTGTGGCTTATTTCCGATCAAAAAATTACTGAAGATGTAATGGAAAAGATTTTGAGACACTGCTGAAGGCAGGGATTTTTTTTCACAGCCAAACAGGGGTGTACCCGTATGCAATTGGGGCATGCAGCTGTATTTGTGAATAGTTGATGTGTAATACAAGTAATCAACTTTAACTGATGTTGATGATGATGATGATGTTTACGGAAGAACCCGATTCCATTAATTCATTAATGAAAATTACTAGTTATATCAACATGTTTTTGATATGATTTCTGATGGTTTTTATGGGTGCTAGGCTAATCATTATTGATTTTTTGGAAAGAGCAATACTAACAACATTCACTTGAGAAGTAACTTTGGTTCTAATATTCTCAAAGCGTTGTTTTCTAATAGTTCTTCAAAGCGTTGTTTTCTTTGGTGCTAATATTCTCCGGGAAGATAAGCTCCCACTCATTTTCATAAAATAGTGGTGACAAATTGAGGATGCAACAAAAGTAGGATAATTTCCAAATTTTAGCCTTAGGTTGGAGTTCAAAGTTTACAAGCAAGGAGAATGGTATTGATTCCAATTCCAATTTTAGACGTCTTTACCTAGTCATTCTTTTTCTTGTAGGAGAGAGAGAGAGAGAGAGAGAGAGAGAGAGATTTGTCATTAATTAATACAATGCTCAGTTGCTTATCGCATATAAAAAGTTAAAAACTTGTTTAATAATCTCACCACCGCCACCGCCCCGGCGTCACCCTCCCTACCCCTAAATTAATTATAAGAAATCCGCAACACACATTGTCATACCCTACATATGCCCACATATATATTACTAACTAAATATAAATAATTAAAAAAACAGAATATATTTATTTTATGTTATTTCATTTTCAGCCATTAGGTGTTTCATGACAGTTTTGCTGTTTCTATAAATTTCTATTGCCCACTTATGGATCTTCTTCTATTGGTTCACATTCACTCAAATGAATAATAATATAATAGTGTCTTACTTCACATGCTGCAGTTGTGGCCGAATATTGTACGACCAGGTATTTCACATGGCTAACCCACTTTCATTTCAAGCAATAGCTTAACTATTTCACAACTCAAAAATCCATGGACACAAAAGCAATTTAGGTGAAATTGCTTACTAGTGGATTTTTTTTTGAAAATTTGAGCTTTCCCAATTATAAATTATTTTATATTAAAATTAATAACAATTTTGCATATACGACAGTTTACGATTTAATTAATCCATAAAATTAATCATTTGTCCTTAAAGGGAAATTAAAATTTTGTATCCAGTACAAAAATGTAGCAACTTGTTCAACACCAAAACAGACGTAATAAGTAGAACACCTACCAATTATTCATAAACAGACCAAAAGCAATTATGAATATGCATGAAAATAGTAACATACCAGTTTTCTATATGCAAATAATTGCACATAATATAGTAAAAATAAAATATAACGTATTTTTGTATCAAAAAAATATAACGTATTTTTTTAAAAAAATTCTACTATTATTAATAATACCTTCATTTATTAGATGGATTCCATTCCCAGCTTTACAGACTATGCCAGCACAACAAATTGACAACTTAGGAAAAAAAAAGTACGAAAAAGGATCATTGGCATCTTATACCTATTTTTCAAAAAGCTTAGTATATAGATAAGGCTGAGTTGAGTAGTCTGAGCAAAAACTACTAAAGACAAAGCATAAAAAAAAAAAAAAGAGGAAAAAGACTTACGGCTGGGAAATATAATTTTAGGTGAGAGCCTTAGTAACTGAAACAAGGCTAAAGAAACCTTATTTACTAGCACAAAAAAAATAATGTGACCTTAAAAATAAACCTTAATTAGTATAGCTTCAACCAATGTTTAGCAAAGGATTCATTCTGCTGACCTGCAACATGATTCTGCTACAGAAAGGACCCTAATCTGGTTGAGGCAAAAAAAAAACACAAGGGAAAAAAACAAGCATATGTAACGAAGGAGAACTAAACCTGATCATCTGTTTAAGTCTTGAACACCATTCTCTTTGCTCTCTGCTCTCCAAAAACATGCCACTTTTCCTTTTCAGAATTGCAGAAGTAATAGGGCAACTGCTGCAAGTTACAAACCATATGTTTCTGTACTTGATGGAAGACGAATAGGATTGCGACAGATTCCCTTTCCCAACCATCAGGCGACCCAATTCCCCTAGTGGCCGTCTCTTTATCTGGTTTACTAAAAATGTATCCCAAAAAATTCCAATCAACCACCCCAAAATCCAAAAAATATATATGTATATATATTCTCAATGAAAGAGCTAAACAACCAAGGCCAATCCAAGCGCCAAAATACATATCAAAGCTTAAGATTTATGCCACAGCCCTGCACATTGACTCATTGAACCATTTGAACACATTTGTCCAAGCTGCTTCAAGGACTATACCTCCACATCCCTGATCTGCTGCAACCTCTATGCTTTGCAACAAGGCTAATATGTGCCATTAACTTTTTTCTTCTGCACCAATTATAAGGAACTTTGTCTAAACTGCCAGTCTTCTCATATTCACTTGGAAAGACAGTTTAAACCTTTCTTCCCTTCCATAAAACATTCTGCAGACAAACTTAAACTAGTTTTTCCTAAATATAAAGTCTAACCATTAAGCAGGTGGTCATAGACTCATAGCAGATACAGATGTTGAAGTCATACTTGTATTTGCTCAAAACAGGCAGAATGATAACGATAGTCGGTTTCCTGGTATTGATCATAAGCAAGGCCCTACACCTCTAACTATCAAGAATGAGCAGAATTAGATCATCTCATGATGTTTTCCAGGAAATCTCAGTAGAACACAAGGGAAACTGTATCCAACAATAAGAAGAGTATAACAGGGTCATAACCAGCATTGCCAATTTGCTATTATCTAGTTCAAATCAAAATTCTGCTGGACATTAAGCTATGTACTGCGGTCCTTTGAAGCTTTGAAATATTACTGATCATTACGAAGAAAAATATCATATAAGAATCCGAAAAACTGAAAATTTAAAGAAAGATAAGAGAGAACATAGGCAAAAAACACCAGATTTGGTTCCCACAAAAGCAGTGGTATATTTCTACCGGAGGAACAATTCATTCAGCCTGAAGAACAGCTTTCAACAGGAATAAAAGAAAACCATGCTTTGAAGGAAAAGGCCTATCTACTTAGAATAAACCATGATGAATTTCTCAGTGTTATTGTGAGGTCAAATATGATCACCTAAATGCCATAAAACCAATAAGCACCAAAAATAGAAAAACATTACAAGTTAACATTGTAAACTTTTCAATAAGAATTATATTGGAAAAACAGATGTCACCTTCCCCAATCAATTTAGAATTTGATTATACACACATGTCAAAAGTTTGTTCCAGAGACAAGTGTGTACCAATGTATTAGCATCCCATTACCGCACAGTTGTATACAAAGGCACCTGCTCGCTCCTTAACGGCAAGAACATTCCATTCAGACCCATCCATACTTGTGTCCTGGGGGTCCCAAGAATGCAGCACAATAACTTCACCTTCTGGACCTCTATGCCCCCCAATTACCAATAAGTTGTTCCCACATGCTTTAAATGCTAATCCCCAACCATGAGAAGAGTCGGCCCTCACAGGCAACCTTTTCACAGCACTCCATGAATTATTGGTCTTGTCATACTTCTTGACCTCATTTGTTGCTTGATCAGCAGAGTACAGTTGATTATTTACAACAGCAACCAGAGGAGGAGAACGCATGGCAGGATGACCCACACTGGAAACTGGGTACATGTTCTCTATCCTCCTCCATATCCTTGTCTCAAGGTTATACTCCTCACCACAACTTAAACATTCTGTTTGGCTTGACATGCCTCCAATGACATAAAATCTTCCGTCCATAAAAAAACCTGAACACAGCTTGCGCGGCAAATTCATATCTGGCAAAGTTTGCCACGTACCCATTTCAGAATTGTAGAGCTCAGCAGATCTTAGAATGCATCCATTCTTGTCACTTCCCCCAGCGATAATAGCAATTTCCCCCAGGCTGCTTGAACCAAACAGACAACGGGGTAAGGTCATAGGAGGGCATCTAGACCAATCATGAGAAAGTAAGCTATACATCCAAATAGCAAATCCAGACAACTCACGACCAAAAACAAGAAGCTCAGTCCCAACTGCAAGAGACTCCTTGTCCGCAAAAGTAAAGCATTCATCACATGGCATCCTAGGTAATCTCATCCATCTTTGCCTCACAGGATCAAATGCTTCCCAGGGCATCAAAATACAGGCTAAATAAACCCAGTGTTCAATAACACCAAGATGTCGCCTCAATCTATACAAATATCCACTTCCAATCAATGATTTGAATTTTTTATTCACGCAAGCCAGATTTGGGTAATCTGATCTGCAGCTCCAAGCCAAAATATCTAATGCAGTGTCTTCGTGCAGACCAGGCAAGAAGCTATCATCTGATGCTTGGCCATCATGATTCTCTCCATTTGTATCCACGACTACAGTTTTCATTTCCTTCAGCCATATCTGTTCCAAATCAAAACCAAGCATCTGTCTTTCAAGCAACCCTTTTCCAACATCTTTCAGGCTAACATTTTTTGACAAGAGAATGCATGCCAATGACTGCATATCTTGCTGGGACAGTCCCAGTTCTTCCTGAAGATACATGGGAAGCCGAGACCCAACACAGTTCTGCAAACTAACTGTTACTGCTGAATCACAACCAGCCCCTTCCACCTTCACTTTAGGGTCCTTAAGTGCATCTCTGAACACCATCCTGTGTTCCAAACAAGCAACCAAAGCAAAACAAAGCGAAAAATGAAGTCCAGAAAATCATTAACCCGAGGCAACAACAAAGCATGCACTGCCACAAATAAAAACGCCAAATCATTTGCAATCAAAAGTAACAATTGATAAAATTATGCCCACAAGAAGCTAAAAATTCAAGAACAGAAAAAAAAAATAATAAAAGCAGCTAAGTTGAGAATAAATTTCCATTTCAAGCAGTAACCTATTCCCCAGAAACACACACAAAACTGAAGTAGGCTCAACACAATCAATACAGATCCTCCTGGAATCAAATCTAGCAAGTTATACAATTGCATGCAAGACAATTGAACCGAAGAAGAAAGATCCAACAGTAGATAAAAATAAATAAATAAAAGGAAAAAAACCAGTAAATTGAACATAAAAAAAATACCTTGAATCGCTCAAATCCAACAATTCTTGTTGTCGAATTCCGCCAAACGATCAGATCAGTGAAGAAGAAAAGCTTGTAGCATCTCTCTCCCTAAAAGGTAAAAGCTCTACCCAGCTTTAACCCTTCCATCGCCCTCCCTATCCATTCATCCAAACTGTGAATTCATTCTTATCTACATGAATCTTTTATCTTTCTCTTTCAGAGAGAAATAAAGAGAAATTCTTTCTTTCGTTATCTGCAAAAATTGGTTATGAGCGTTTTCGGCATAGTAGCCGACGAATTATTAAAAAATAAAATAAAAAAAGAGCAGAGTTTTTGATTCTTATAGTTATAGCTTTTAACGTTTTCTTTTCTTTTCTTTTTATTTTCATTTTTGTTTACCGCTGGTATGTAAATCTCAGCATCTACAATTTTCTCCTTCTCGCTCTGCGTTTTTTAACAGTTTTGTTTTTCCGTTTGACCAGTCAGCAACTTCTTTTCTAGTGATGCGCACGTGCTTTTTTTTTTCCTAATATATCAAAATTTCCTTTTTTTTTTACACAAACTTAATTTAACAAATAATAAATTAAAAATTATATAAAAGCAGTTAATATATTAACAAAATATAAATTTTCGAATTCTGACATAATTGTTGTTTTTGAGTAATTATATTTTGATATTTTTTTATTATCAATGGGGACAAGATACTATAAATATAATATAAGAAATTATCTATGGACTAAAAGATCTACTATAAAATATTTTAGAGATAGATCCAACCCTGTAATATATATATATATATATATATATATATATATATATATATATATATATATATATATATATATATATATATATATATATATATATATATATATATTACCCCACCACCTCCCTTTTGTTTTTTTTCTTAAAATAAAATTTGATATTCTTGATAATTATAATGTTATCAATAAAAGATGAGATTTAAATTCAGATCCTTGGTTAAGTTGACAGTAGATGGATGAATTAAAAGTTGCAAAGTATTTAAGTGATATGATGCTTAATCTCAATTATCTATTAAATATTATATTTGGACTGGAGCACTTGTTCTTCTCCAAAAACCAACTCAAAACGTTAATTAAAGAAGACACAAGATTCAAATTTGAATCTGTACTTGTGAATAAATAAATGGTTAAGGGATGCAGATTCATCTTCTATACATTGCTTAGTAATTGCAAATCACGTATATATAGTTATTTTATAATATCTTTTATATATGCATGAAACCATATAATATATCCTAAATTTATATGAAAAGTATTTGTTTCAATTCTAATATTGTTTCATAATGAATCAATATGTCTTTTATTTGATTGAATTGGTTATTGGGTTATCATTAAACCTATTAAATTATCACTGTTTTCTTGTCATTTAAATGCATGACACATACTCTTATTTTTAATAATATAAAACTCATATAAAAAAATAGAATTATGTGTCATCTAAAAAAATTAAAAAATAATAGAAAAAGTAATATAAAAATCACTTGTTCTATTTATATACATAATAAAGATAAATATTTCTTGCAAAATTGAACATTTGGAAATTTTTTATTTATTATAATAGCCAATATTATTTAGTTTGATAAGCCATAATTTTGGCGGTACCTATATTTGAAATTTTTTATTCTTCATTTATATTAACTTTTTTCTTTCGAATCAAAATGTCCCAAGTTATTAATTACAAAAAATAATATAGGACATACATGAAGGAATAAAATAAATCTTACTAAATATATTTGTGCAGAATGAGATAAACACAATCTTATATTACCATTATACTTTGCTCAAGCAATTTGACCATTTAGTATTATGATTCTTTCCATTAAAAATTTTGATGATTTGAATTGATCAAGTCTTCAATGCCCTAAAATTTTCATATCTTGACGAACCACGTGGGGCTCTTCGGAGGAAATAGAAAGATCGCTTTAGTTCCTTGGGAAATTATGAAGCAATCAGAAGAGTGTGGTGGTATAGGGTAGAACTCTATCCGACCTCAACAGAACTCATTTTATGAAATTGAGGTGGGAGATCCTCACTAAGACAACAACCTTTGGGTTAAGGTAGTGAAAGCTAAGTACAATTAAGCTTGACTCTGCTATGATCCCTACCATTAAAGCTCCTCAAAATTGCTTCATGATATGGCGTAACACCCGCAGTGTTTGAGAGGATATTCGAAGAAATATTTTCTGCTCTTGTGGGAATGGGAGACGGGGGAATTTTTGGTTAGATTATTGGATATCAGGTCTGTCTTGCCTTAAAGATATGGTGTTGCTAGTTTATCCGCAAGAGGTCTTTTTCTGTTGCATATTATATATCAGATTCAGGCTCTTAGAAGTGGAATGATTCTAGCCATAAAATTCCTCAAAGCACTTTGATGCAAATTGCCTCTATCATGCCACCACCTTTTTTGGCTGAAGATGATGAATTTGATTGGGCTCCTTCTCTATCGGGTCAATTTTCACTTAAATCTGCTTACTTTTATCAAACGAGAGACAATCTCCTCGAGAGCTCACACTAGTGGAAGAGGTTGTGGCATTGGCAAAATCCACAACAGATTCAAATGTTTTTATGGCTGCTCTGCCATGACCGGTTACACTACCATAACCAAAGTCTTTTATTTTCCAGCAATCCATGTCTTCGGTTGCGGCAGTGGTTAAGAAAATATGGGCCCAAGCAAGGGCATTAACGAAGCTTTGGAAAGTCCACCAGATTTCAGTTCCTAATTAAGGTCACTAGTGAGATTCTCGTTGCTTGGTCTCCTCCTTATGAGAGATTTGAGAAATTAAACACTGATGGAGCTTTTAATCACATTGATGGAAGGACTTATGATAGAGGATTGATTACAAACCATAGGGGAGCTTGGGTTGGTGTTTTGTCGTGAACTTGAGGAGTTGTGACAGTATCTTGGCAAAATTAAGAGCTGTGTTTGAGGGTATCTCTCTAGATAAGGAGTTGAATATTTCTAAAGTTTTGGTGGAATGTGACAAGAAGTCATGTGTTGTGGAAATGGTATTGGGTAATTGGCATTTGGTAGCTGGATGTCGTTCTTTGGTTATGGTTGTTCTTGATTTACTCAACTTCTTTGAAGATGGCTGTATTTGTCATATATTTTAGAGAGAGAAATTTTGCAGCTAATTTCATAGCAACTCGTGCTAAACTATTCAAGTTGGAAACCACTAGACTTATCAACCTCATTCATATTTATATTATTGGTTGTATCATGATTTGTACGATGTTTCATATGTTCCTTAGTGTTATTCACTTACCAAAAGAAAAAAAAAAAGATACTATACACATGGAACTAATATTTTTGAGTCAGATTCGTTATATCCAACTTTTTTTTGGGAGAAATATACTCAATACCTATTAAAATGATTTTACCCAAAATTCAAAATGATCTTAAGACGACTTGATGTGAGTTTATTTGCCTCCTTCAAGTACAAAGTCGATCGAGAATTGTCGAAATTTAATTTACTAGCTGTTGAAATATGACAATCCCACATCGGAAAGAGATGATTTTTCCACCATAGCATTAGGCTATAAAAGGACTTCATCCACTCTTAACAATTCATCCCAAAAACCACCAATCTCTCTACTTCTAAGATTGATTGTATTTTTCCTCTCTCTCTTGTAATATTTCACTTTGTAATATTTCTTTGAAATAGTGAAATATTATTTTAGTAGTGTCCGAGGACGTAGGCATAATTGGCCGAACCTCGTTAAATTCTGGTGTTCCTTTTATTTCTATTTAATAGCTATTGTCGGGTCTTTTACTTTGTGATATATTGTGCTTTAAATTATCTTAGAAAAATTCTGTCACCAAGACTCAAGAGTCTAAGGAAGTTGGTTTTTAAGGGAGACCATTTGTGACTCCACCAACTACCTGGGAATTTTTCTTTGTCTTAATTTTTGGCACAATTATTCATTTTGGTGGAAACTAACCCGATTTCCACAACAATTGGTATCAGAGCCAAGGTTACTGAGTTATATGCTCTGTGGTTGCGGCGTAAGCTGATCTTCCACATCAGAAAGGTTTCCTTGGATTCTTGGGTATTCCGCATTTGAAAGCTATTAAATAGTCTTAAAAAGGAAATGGCAAGAGACGGACAAAAATCCACAATGGACACAACAGCTTCTACTTCATCAATTTTGGCGAGAACTGCTGTGGCAAATACGAGAATTGCAGTGGAGATTTTTGATGGTACAGGCCATTTCGGCATGTGGCAAGGTGAAGTTCTAGACGCCTTATTTCAGCAAGGCTTAGACATTGCCATTGAGGGAGAAAAGCCAGAAGGTGCAGATGAGAAGGAATGGAAGACAATCAATCGTTTGGCATGTGGTACAATTCGATCGTGCCTGTCCAGAGAGCAGAAGTATGCCTTTTGTAAAGAAACTTCTGCAAGTAAATTGTGGAAGGCATTGGAGGAAAAATTCTTGAAAAAGAGCAGTCAAAATAAGCTTCATATGAAGAAAAGACTGTTCAGATTCACATATGTTCCTGGTACCACGATGAATGATCACATCACCAATTTCAATCAACTTGTAGCAGATCTGATGAACTTGGATGTGACATTTGAAGATGAAGATTTGGCCCTAATGCTGTTGGGATCCCTTCCTGAGGAGTTTGAGTTTCTAGAAACTACTCTACTCCATGGGAAAGCTGAGGTGTCTCTTAGTGAAGTATGTGCTGCACTATACAGTTATGAATTGAGGAGAAAAGACAAGAAGGATAGCACCAGTGGAGCAGCTGAAGCTTTGATAGTAAGAGGCCGTTCGAAAAATAAGAACAGAGGAAAGAAAGACAGATCAAAGTCCAGAGTGGGCAAAGATGAATGTGCCTTTTGTCGAGAAAAAGGGCACTGGAAGAAAGATTGTCCTAAGTTGAGAAGCAAATCTGGCAAAGGCAAGGCTGTTGCAGATTCAAATGTAGCTGAATGTGATGATTCAGATTTTTCATTAGCATTGATGCCATCAATAAGCAGTTCGACTGCTTGGATCCTGGATTCAGGCTGTAGCCACCATATGTGTCCCAATCGGGAATGGTTTTTCGATTTTAAAGAAATTGAAGGTGGAGTTGTCTATACAGCAAATGACAGCCCTTGCAAAACAACTGGAATTGGTTCAATCCAATTGAGGAATCGTGATGGATCAATCAGAACTCTGACAGACGTAAGATATGTGCCCAGTCTGACGAAAAACCTCATTTCTATGGGAATCCTTGGGAGAAAGGGTTTCACTATAATCATTAAAAATGAAGTAATGAAGGTTATATCTGGAGCACTTGTGGTGATGAAAGGAGTTCAAAGGAGCAACAACTTGTATTACTATGAAGGCAATACAGTTGTTGGAACAACAGCAGCAGTTTCTAGTGATGACCATGAGCTAGAAATAACCAGATTGTGGCATATGCGCTTGGGGCATGCAGGCGAAAAATCCTTGAAACTTCTGGCGAATCAAGGATTATTGCAAGGAGTGCGAACCTGCAAATTAGACTTCTGTGAGCATTGCATCAAAGGGAAGCAGACGAGAGTGAAGTTTGGCACTGCAATCCATGATACCAAGGGTATTCTGGATTATGTTCACTCAGATGTGTGGGGTCCTTCCAAAACTGCTTCAATGGGAGGTAAACACTACTATGTTACCTTTGTTGATGATTGTTCAAGAAGAGTATGGGTGTATACAATGAAGACAAAGGATGAAGTGTTGGAAGTTTTTCTCATCTGGAAGAAGATGGTAGAAACTCAGACGGGCAGAAAGATCAAGTGTCTTCGAACAGACAATGGCGGAGAGTACACAAGTGATCCCTTCATGAAAGTTTGCAGAAATGAAGGAATTGTTCGACATTTCACTGTCAGAAATACACCACAACAGAATGGGGTGGCTGAACGCATGAACCGAACTCTACTGGAGAAAGTTCGGTGTATGTTGTCTAATGCTGGATTAGGCAGACAGTTTTGGGCTGAGGCTGTAACATACGCATGTCATCTCATTAATCGTTTGCCATCAACTGCTATCAATGGCAAAACACCTTTGGAGGTGTGGTATGGAAAACCTGCTACAGATTATAATTCCTTACATGTGTTTGGTTCCACTGCTTACTATCATGTTAAGGAATCAAAGTTAGATCCAAGGGTAAAGAAAGCTATCTTTATGGGGATATCCTCTGGTATCAAAGGATATCGACTATGGTGCCCAAAGACGAAGAAAATAATCTTTAGTAGAGATGTTACCTTTGATGAGTCTACCATGTTAAAGGTAACAAAGGAGCAGACGGATGGTTCTCCACAGCAGGTGGAGGAAACTCCCAAACAGGTGGAGTTTGATAGAAGAAGAATTGTTGATCCAACAATTGTAGAGTCTGATAAAATTACTCCTACGGAAGAAGATGAGATAATGGTAGAAAATGGATCAGATGAGGAAGCAGAGGTTTCAGCACAAGAACCTCCTCAGCAACTTGAGCCAATTGCACTACGAAAGCCGAAAAGGAAGATTAAGAAACCTGCTCGACTTGAAGATATGACTAATTATACATCTTCAGTAGATGATGAGATTCCTTCCACTTATTGTGAAGCTATTCAAAGCTCAGAAGAAGAAAAGTGGAGAAAGGCTATGGAAGAAGAGATGCAGTCCCTTGAAAAGAATCAGACATGGAAGCTAGCAAGTCTGCCAAAGGGAAAGAAAGCGATTGGCTGTAAATGGGTTTATGCAAAGAAAGACGGATTTCCTGATAAGAATGATATCCGCTACAAGGCAAGATTGGTAGCTAAAGGCTACGCTCAGAAGGAGGGAATTGATTATAATGAAGTGTTTTCTCCAGTTGTAAAACATTCCTCCATAAGAATACTGCTGGCTTTGGTAGCACAATTTGATCTGGAACTAGTTCAGCTGGATGTAAAAACTGCATTTTTACATGGAGACTTAGAAGAAGAAATCTACATGACTCAGCCAGAAGGATTTAAAGTTGCTGGAAAAGAAAATTTGGCGTGCAAGTTGAGCAAATCGTTGTATGGATTGAAGCAATCTCCAAGACAGTGGTACAAACGATTTGACAAGTTTATGATAAGGCAGAAATACACAAGAAGCAAATATGATCATTGTGTATATTTACGCAAGCTACGGGATGGTTCCTTTATCTATCTCCTCCTTTATGTTGATGATATGCTGATAGCTTCAAAAGATGAAGGAGAGATTCAGAAGTTAAAAGCTCAACTAAATCAGGAATTTGAAATGAAGGATTTAGGGGAAGCTAAGAAGATTCTCGGTATGGAGATATGCAGAGACAGAAAATTGGGGAGACTTTGTTTGACTCAGAAACAATATCTGAGAAAAGTACTAAAGCGTTTTGGGATAAATGAGAATACAAAACCAGTTAGTACTCCACTTGCTCCTCATTTTAAGCTCAGTGCATCTTTATCTCCGAAAAGTGATGAAGAACGAGAATATATGTCAAAGGTTCCATATGCAAATGCTGTTGGTAGCTTGATGTATGCAATGGTGTGTACGAGGCCTGACATTTCACAAGCAGTTGGAGTTGTGAGCAGGTACATGCATGATCCTGGCAAAGGACATTGGCAAGCTGTGAAATGGATTCTACGGTATATTCAGAATACTGTAGATGTTGGTATAATGTTTGAGCGGGATGAGAAAAGTGGTCAGTATATAGTTGGATATTGTGATTCCGACTATGCAGGTGATTTAGACAAACGTCGATCTACTACCGGTTATGTGTTCACACTTGCAAAGGCACCGGTTAGTTGGAAGTCCACCTTACAGTCAACAGTTGCTTTGTCTACAACAGAGGCAGAGTACATGGCAGTTTTAGAAGCTGTTAAGGAGGCAATTTGGCTTCAGGGGTTGTTGAATGACTTAGGAATTGGTCAGAAGCATGTCAAAGTGCATTGTGACAGTCAAAGTGCTATTTGTTTAGCAAAGAATCAAGTTTATCATACAAGGACGAAGCATATCGATGTTCGATATCATTTTGTACGGGAAATTCTTGAAGATGGTGGGATACTACTTCAGAAGATTTTGACTGCTGAAAATCCCGCAGATATGGCAACGAAAGTTGTGACAGGTGTCAAGTTCCAACATTGTTTGGACTTGATAAATGTTATTAGAATTTGAAATTGGGCGCTTTGAAGCGCATTTGGAGACATTACTGAAATTTGTAATATAAGAGTTTAGAGGATGTTTGTTTGGAATTGTGAGATTGTCAAGGTGGAGATTTGTTGAAATATGACAATCCCACATCGGAAAGAGATGATTTTTCCACCATAGCATTAGGCTATAAAAGGACTTCATCCCCTCTTAACAATTCATCCCAAAAACCACCAATCTCTCTACTTCTAAGATTGGTTGTATTTTTCCTCTCTCTCTTGTAATATTTCACTTTGTAATATTTCTTTGAAATAGTGAAATATTATTTTAGTAGTGTCCGAGGACGTAGGCATAATTGGCCGAACCTCGTTAAATTCTGGTGTTCCTTTTATTTCTATTTAATAGCTATTGTCGGGTCTTTTACTTTGTGATATATTGTGCTTTAAATTATCTTAGAAAAATTCTGTCACCAAGACTCAAGAGTCTAAGGAAGTTGGTTTTTAAGGGAGACCATTTGTGACTCCACCAACTACCTGGGAATTTTTCTTTGTCTTAATTTTTGGCACAATTATTCATTTTGGTGGAAACTAACCCGATTTCCACAACACTAGCTATGCGAATTAAGATTCAAGTCTGTTTTTTTGAACAAAGAAAGAAAATATTCATTACATAAAACAAACCCAGGGTTACAAGAATCTCCATAGATGAAAGTGATAAGTTACATGCATGCAGCTGCATGTTTTAAGCCCGACATGATAAATAATGGGTGAAATTTTTGTATAGATGGGAGATTAAATAAACCAAATCAATGAAAATGGAATAACTTATATGACACTTTTTTATTGGTTTCATTGATATAGATTCAATTTACGCAAAAATTTCTCTAAATAATGGATTTTTGAAAACAATATCCATAATGTTACAAAATTCATAAAACTGCAAATATACTGAAAAACAGGTAGGAAATTTTTATTACTTAAGAATAAATTATAAAAAATCTTTTTAATAAGTTATAATTAAAAATAAAATTTTTAAAAATTAACAATTTATCCCATCATTTGAGATAGTGTCCATTCATTTGATATTGTGTGAATTTCAAACATTATAATACAATATAACACATGAATTTTTTTTATATTTGAGATATTCTTATATTATTTTTTATGATTTTATGTATAATCTAATAATATTTTATGAGAGTTTAGAATTTTTGTTCGTTACCAAATAACCAGTACATTTAAGTTACAATATTAATAATTATCATTTTAAACAATATTTTTTAACAGTGAATAAACTGTTAATTTTTTAAAAATTTGTTTTATTATAATTTATTAAATTTGAGAATTTTTTTTATGTAATTTGTTAATTACTCAAATTCTAAACACTCCTAAGAAGGCCTATGCATAATACATGTGAGAAAAGTTCAAATAAATTAAATAAAAAAAATTCGAATAATATACTACAACGACCAACTTTGAATGAATCTAAATTTTATTTTAATTAAAATTTTATTTTAATGAATAAATCCATGGAAATTTCCCTTTATTCATGGAAAATAGACACTGAAAAAATCAATGCTTATCTTAGACGTATTTTAAGGGAAAAAAATCCTAATAAATGTGCATAACACGCTGCAGGCGCAAGATAGAGAAATGCAGCAAACACGTGTTATACGCCAGGGCCAAAGACGCACACAGGCCTAGTCAATACACGATTACACGTGCCAATAAATAATCCCTCTACAGTCGCACGTGCGACACTACCCTCTCGTGATAGGCTTGTACAATCCGCAGCTTTCGAAATTTAAACCAAAAATGATAAAACAAATGGAAAAAAAAAGAAATCTAAAAAAAAAATCTAAAAATTGGAACAGCTGACCCAAGGGAGAAGACCCTCCATTAAAAAAAAAAATTTTAACTCATTTTCCAGGAAAATAATGTGGAGAGAGAAAAGAAAAATCACGACAGAAAAAAAAATCTAATTCTAGAGAGAGAGAGAGAGAATAACTACACAGAGATACAGAGATGTATAGAGAGAGAAAGAGGCAAATTTAAGCTCAGAAGCAAGAAGGAGATTGTGTGTGCTCTTAAAATAAGCATTTCAGGATTTCTCTTCAGATCATAGAGAGAGGGGGAAGTAGAGAGGGGGAAAGGTTTTAAAAGAGATAATACTAATTATAATAAAAGTAATTAAAATAATAATAGTAATAATTAGTATATATATATATATATAGGTATATATATGGGGCATAAGGTTGTGTATCAGATCCTCTTATGAAAGAGCAGTAGCAGGGATATCGTTTTGATTGATGATTTTATTGTTTTTATTAGTTAGTAGAGAAGGGGAAAACCTAGATAGGTAGAGAGAAATAGAGGGGTGTATGTTCATATATCTCTTGTTTAATTTGAGTTTTAGTATCGTATAATTTGGGGGCCAGAGGGGGCAATTTAGAGCAATTTGTGGCGATTGTTATAATTTGGGTTTGATGTTGTTGGATTGTGGCGGATTCTGTCGTTGGTGGCGGGGATGGCAGCCGGTCGAAGGGAACGGAGCGTGGAGGAGTTACACAATGCGACGGTGGTGATTGAGGAACCGAAGGCATGTAATTAGGGTTTCGTTCTTTTTTTATTTTTTCTGTGTTGAATTTGATTTTTTATTGGACTATACGTTCAATTGATTTGAGTTATTGGACTTTGAGTTTTGCAATTTAGGTGTCGGTTGGTTCGATTATATTTTTAGCTTTTGATGATTGGGCTAGAGATTTGTTCATTTTCTTTTAGCAGCAATGGGGCAACAATTGATGTATTTTTTGTCCTTTTTAGATCACGCCAGTTTTGAGAGGGAGTTATCGCATGCAAGGACCAGTACAGGAGACTGAACATGATATTAAGAAGAATATGGTGAGAATAAAAGGGTAATTTACATTCTGTTGTTCTTATCTTTTTCTTTCTCATTTACTCCATAGTCGCCTTTCCTTCACATCTTCTCTAGATGATCTGGGGTTATCTTTGCTTAATTATTCTTTTAGCAGTTGTTGTAGAGTTTGAGAATGGACTAAATTTTTAGAATTTGTACTTAGTGATCTCCTTTGAAGTTGCTCAAATGGCGTCTAGATGAAAACCGTCTAGCTTTAGGCGCCGTTTTATTAGGGGAACGAGAAGTTTATCAGGTGAGCACAATGGGCTATTGTTCAATCTTCATGATGGGTATTTTACATAATCTTGTCTGTCCAAATTTCAGTGAAACATGTGTATTCTGAATTAAAATCCTGACTGAGTTTGGACTTAACTGTTTGGATGAGTTCTCAGAAGACTACCACATTTTGTTCTACCATATTTCGTTGCTGTTATTCAGTGTTAACTTCGCTGATGAACTTAGTCAAGTTTTATTTCATATATCCTCCAGCAAAACAAGAGGTTTGGAAGATCTTGTGATCCAGATTGGAAGAAATGATGAGGTATTATTTGTTTTTGGAAAAATCTCTCCCGTCAATTTACTTACAAGAATAATGCTAAGTTTATCAAGAACTGAATGGAGTCTGAAAAGAAAAAAATCATAGCTTCTTCACTTTGGCAAGTGTGTAATTATCCAGATTTGATGGATTAGTACTTTGATTATCTATCTCTTTATCGAAAAGTTGATGAAGGGTTAGGTATCATTCAACATGTAGGTCAAATGCATGCAGGTTTGGACATAATAGTGGCATGACAGTTTTTGGAGGAAAAATTTGTGATAGTGTTAATTTGTGGAAGACATTGGGATGTATTTTGTGGTCTAATAATCTAGAATCTACTTATCTTCTGAGTGATTTTCTCGGATAGTATAAAAAAATGTGGAGGTTGACCTGTGATTGAAGTACAGTGAGAATAGGGGTGTACTTAGATGAGGCCTTATAATTTTGGGGCATATGTTGTATGTATCTATCATATAGATTATGTATGTGACGTAGGCAATAATGAGATATCGGTTTCAATTAGTGGGAGATGAAGACTAATGTAGATAGCTCTTTACAATTGGTTTTGTAATCAGCTTCGGCCATGGAAGACTTATAGTGGGGGATGGCTTGTTAGAGCTAAGAGTTTGAATGCAAGTATTATTTATACAGTTGTACTGGAGGAAAAATATACAAAGATTTGAAAGATGAGGGTTATTGGAAGGTGTGAGTATTTTTTGAATTTGGTTTGGGGAATATTTGGTTAATCAAAGAAGAGCTGGTTTGGGTGTTAATTTTGAAAAGAAAAAGGGTTTTATCAATTAAACAATTGTCTGAAAAAAATGCAACACAAAGTAGAAGAAATAGAAACTGAAAATGAATGCAAATTTTATTGACATCCATGTGCAAGGTCATATATTCATGTAGAACACAGGTTTACATCCATGTGCTTCTGAATAGAAATTCTAATTCTGGGACAAGAAAAAATGTCATACAAAGACCTAGATGAAATAGAATTATTTGGAAGTTCAGAGAACATATCTAAGATCCCAAAACCGAGTTTTGAAGTTCTTGAAAATTAACATGTTTACTTGTAACCTTCTTTTATGGTTCAAAATATAAACCATGTTTCAGTAGATATTCTTGGTGTTGGTGATGGTTATTAAATCATGATTATAATGATCAGATGATATTGTTTCTATCTTATTAATAAGTGGTTTAGAATGTTTCTAATAATTGTAACTATAATGAATGCTATACTATGAGAAAAGGGATTACGGTGTATCTGATATTTGTGACTATGCACAATGACCCACGGGGCATGAATATGAGTTGTTTGAAATGTACAAGCAATATTTTGTAAGATGGGTTTGTCGTAAATTATATAAAATAATTGTAAAGATAATTTCACTTCTTGATGAGGAGCATATGGTTTGTATATAAATTTAGAAATTGCAAGTTAACACATATAAGCAAAGTTGTTGCACAGAGTTGCATTATTATATCTTTTTCTTCCATTGTCCTTCTATCAATGATTGACCAGCACTTGAAGAAGCTCTCTCTTCATTTGTTCTGTATGGGAAGCATTTTGTTTTTATACCTGAAGAAGCTGCTGCACACTTAGTTTATATAATAGACTAAATTTGATGTTGGTCCTAGGGACGTGGAGAAGAATGGATGGATTTTTTCTTATATCTGCTCCAGGTTGATAATTAGTAGTATAAGCTGCGGCGTGGATACTTCTTGATGATTTGCAAATCCTTACTGATTCGTATTAGTTATGTTGGTTTTCTAGGTTTACAGTTTTATGATAGACTGTCTATTGATTTTATCTTGATAGTGGTTTTCTAGTCTTTGCTTAATATTATCCTCAATTGTAGCATTGCAGATGCCAATTGTATTGTTATTGAAAAGAATAAAAAGGTTGGACTGTGTTGCTTGTTCTTCACAACCCCTATTAGTTTTGCATTTGTTAATATATGTTTTCTACTCTATTTATTATAAATATTCTTGTCATGCCAATATATATTATTGGGACTCTTATCCTCTTAGGTATTCGTTATCACATTGATATAAAAATAGGATGATGAGTGTATCATGGTCTTACTTCTTCATATCCTTTTCTTGAAGCCATTCAAGGACAAGGTGTTTCTCCAGCTGGGCAGCTGGTATGTCACTATAAATGTATTTTTTCTTTTTGAGATATAGACATAAAAATAAAAATAATTTAAGTTATTTATAAAATTAATTGTTCTTTCCATGCTAGTGGCTGAAATATTTTGATTTGTTGGTTTCTTCTCTTCTCCTCTTTGGGTAATGATTAATAGAATTCAGAAATTAACAGAAATGGTGCCTTGCTATATTACTGGGCAAGGATGCAAAAACAAAAAAAAGCTAACGGTGATATTTGCTTACTTCTCCTTTTCTTTGTCCTGGATATCATTGCAGTCTGAGAAGAGATTAAACAAATCTTCCATGACACGGAAGGTTCACACCAGAGTAGAGTCTGGAACTTGCAACGTGTGTTCTGCTCCTTGTTCTTCTTGTATGCACCTTAAACTATCCTGTATGGGGTCAAAGGGTGATGAATATTCGGATGAAAACTGTCGTGTAACTGCAACAAGTCAGAACTCTGTTAATGAAGATGATGTTGTGCCTTATAACAATGGAGCATATGATAGCTTTCAGCATACCGCCAGTGAAGCAAGTAACCTGCTTAGTGTCAATTCGAGTCATGATTCTCTATCTGAAAATGCAGAAAGTAAAGCAAACATAAGGTGTTCTGATAAAGCTGATGCCTCCGCTGAGTCTAAAACGGTCGCAAAATTGCCATTTGGTGGAAATGGTACAGTGGATGAACTTTCTTCAAAACCACAGGGTATTTTGGACCAGAAAAATTTCTCAAAGAAGAATGAGGATCCCAAAGTTGTAGAAGGCCATGATGATAACATGTCTTGCATTAGTAGAGGTAATGATGTGAGTACATCGGTAAGTCATTATAGCAAGAATGTAGAGAGGAAGAATTTGTCATGTAGTTCAGCTTTAGTTAGTAGTTTAGGACTGGAAGGAACCAGAAAGGCACTACTTTCCCCCAAGTCTGAGGTGCTAGAGACTCCTTCAAATAATGCAGATGCTGGCAGTAGCTCGCCAAATGTTCAGGGCAGGTGCCTATCCTCCTCCACAAATTGTCCGCATTTGGAAGAAGATACAAAATTAGATACTAATAAGGTTTCAGGTGAACTTTATGCAAAGTTGGAAGTAGAGGTCAGAAAAGATTGTGGGAACCAAGCAGATGGAGGTTTTAAATGTTCTAAACAAGTTGAACAAGATGAAAAGTCAAACATGTCAGTTGAGTTACCTAAAATACAAGAGCCCGTTTTGCAATCTGTATCTGGGGATGATAGTGATGAGTCAGAAATTGTGGAACATGATGTAAGTAATTGAAACTTTTCCATTGTTGGTTAAGATGATCAAGTTGCACTTGTCAAATGTTTTTGGGACAAACATATGCACATTATTTTCAGTTTTTGTTAATTAATTATTATATTCTGGTTTTGTGATGCTATTCTTCCCTATTCTTTCTGTTTATCTGTAGTTTCTGTGTAGTGGCAATGGGATGTTAACCCTTGTTCTTATTTCTTGAATGACCTATATTGCAAGAACGATTCAACTCATCAAAGGGAGTTGATACATCATACCTGTTTAACAATGACTTGATAATTAGTGAAAGGAGATCAACTTAAAAAACTCAATGGTTTTTGGATTCAGAGCTGTTGAGCAATTTTTTTGATTTGGTTTGTTTATTTATTTATTGCTTTTTTTTGGGGGTTGTCCTAGTAAGGAGTACATTTGTGAGAAACTAATCCTGAAATTGTAACCCCATTGAAGTAATTTGATGTGATGAAGTGTGTTGATTATGAATTATAAGTTTTTGGAAAAAACATGAAGAATAACAAATTCTCATCAGGCTAATATATTCACAATTTTCAGGGTTCAGGATGTGTTGAGGGTTAGTTTAACTTCTTCTGGTCATTTTTCTTGGAATTAGCATGAAAAATTTTCTTGGAGTTTCTGTATGTGGTTCATTAGTGAGGTTTTCAGGATATGTTGAGGGCTCTTTCTTCTTCTTCTCCTTCTTTTCATCAAGGATTATCTCTTATTTTCTGCTGAAGTTATTGATTTTCTTGAAACAGGTAAAAGTATGTGATATTTGCGGGGATGCTGGTCGAGAGGATATGCTTGCTATATGTAGCAAGTGCAGTGATGGTGCAGAACATACGTAAGCGTATATAACCTTCCAATCTATTGTTTCTTCTGTTGCCAACATAAACTGGTTATATTTTCTATTATGAAATATGTAATTCATTACAAACGTGACATGATTGTTACTATTAACCAGCTATTGCATGAGAGAAATGCTTCAGAAAGTTCCTGAAGGTGATTGGCTGTGTGAAGAATGTAAATTAGCTGAGAAAACAGAAAACCAGAAGCAAGGTAAGATGAATTTGAAGTTCAAATTTCCATATGAAAAAAATTGCAGTGATTTGCACGCGCTAACATTAATATCATGAAATTGAATTTGAAGAATTAGATGCAGAGGTCAAAAGAATGAAGAAAGCAAACACACAAAACTCCATCAAGAGACATGTAGAAACTATAGAGGCGGCTCCAGCTTCAAAAAGGCAGGCTATCGAAACGGGTTTTGGATCACCAAAGTCATCTAGCCCCACGAGAACAACTTCACTGTCTCGGGATAGTTCATTCAAGGTCTCAGATAAAGGGAAAGTAAAGCTAGCTCATCACACATCTCTTACCAATCACAACAGTGTTGAGAGTCCACGACTTCAACCATCCAAGGGTAAGGGAAATAGCTTTTTTTTTTTTTTTTTTTTCAAATGTTTCTTCCAGGTTTATATGTTGTGGATGTGAAATGTTCAAAGGCATCAGATTGAAATTTGTTAGTTTTCTGCCAGTTTATAACCTCTACTTAATCCGTGTATTAAAAAATTAAAACCTAGAATCTTAGATTTAATATATTTTATCCATCAAACATGTTATGTGGAATTTGTATTTTGACATGCATGAGCTAATGTGGATAGAGAATTATATCCCGAAGTGGGTTGGCTGATGGCTGGATTTTATCGAAGTTAAAAGGCGAGTCTTAAACCTGGTGTGAGTTAACCTTGATATGTATAAGTTTCATGGATCCTGTGATTATTCCCATTCTGATGTCCAATGAGTTGTATTTTTATTGCAAGCACCAATTCATTGTGTTTCTCTTTGTAGGTATTTTATTGAAGTCCAATTCGTTCAACACTTCAAATTCCAAACCAAAAGTGAAACTTGTTAATGAGGTTCCTCAAAAGCAAAAGAGCAGCAGAGATCTTGATCCAAAGGAGGGAACTACTAGGATGATAAGCAAATCAATGTCATTTAGATCAGTGAACTCAGGCTCTGAGTCAAAAGTTAAATTGCTTGCACCAAGGTTTTCTCCAGCTCAAGATATAAAAGGATTAAAACAAGTGAAAGAACAGAATGCATTAGAAAATAAAAGTTTGTCTAAAGTGGATAGTCCCTTGGGTAGTTCAGTGACAATTTGTTCTAATGTCTCTGGGCCTAAGGTCGATCAAAGGCTAACACCACATGGTGAAAGTGCCATTACATCCTCTACAAGCAACAACAGAGAGTCAAAGACTTTGCAATCTGATGGTAAATCGGGCAGTTTATTGAGATCAACCAGCATTACAGCTCGTAAAGGTGCAGAAAATCCTGTTACTTCCGGTATGGTCCTACTTGATTGTGAGACTTCACTAAAATATTATATAATCTTGTGTTATCTATCTCATTTTTTTTAATCAAGTTATATTTTTCTTTTCTTGGGTTTGGGTGAACTGTAATCACATTTTATTTTCCAATGCAGTTCGATCTTTATCTATGAATGGAATGAGCAGTGCATCTGTTGAACAAAAGTTAAACCAAGTTAGCCCAAAGGATGAACCCTCTTCTAGTTCTTCTTGGACTGCAGAGCGACTGTCTAATAATTTAGATGAAAATTTACAAGATGGTGTATCTCGGTCACGGGAATCATCAAATCAAAGTGAGAAGACTAGGGAAAGTTCTATCAATCGCTTGAGGCCAGCTGTTATTGCTGGGCTAAAAAATCTCACTTGTCAAAAGTGCAAAGAACCTGGGCATGCTGCAGAATTTTGCACAAGTGTTATTCCTCGGGCTTCTAGCATTGATATTTTTACTGCAAGAAGTACTAGGGACGAAATGAACAAAAGTAGTAAGTTGAAAGCTGCAATTGAGGCTGCTATGCTTAAGAAGCCGGGAATATTCAGAAAGAAAAAAGAAAGTGATCAATTTGATGGGTTGTCCTCATCAAACATGGATACAGCCTCTGAGATAGCTTCTCATGATCAGCTCTCATCGTCAAATAAGACAAGGAATTTGGTTTCTGATGAAGGAGCAGATGAAGGGCAAGCAAACCTTGGTACTTGTTCCTCAGAGACTTGCAAACAGATAAATATTAATAGCATGAAACATTCGGATGATGCTATTTTTCCTTTGGGAGCTGGGGACTCAGATTCCATGGTTAAGTCCAGTCATGCTTTGGCACCGACGCCCCTCTTTTCAAAGATGCTAACCATCCCAGAGCATGAATACATCTGGCAGTAAGTTTTTCTTTCCTCTTCATTTTATTTATTTTATTTTAATCTTGAGACGTGTTTTTTCTTTAATTTCTTATCTCCATCCATGCTCTTCTCAACTATGTTTTAATCCCAAGGTTTTTGTCACATATATGCAGGGGTGCTTTTGAAGTGCGAAGAGGTGGAAAATTTCTTGACATATATGGCGGAATGCAAGCACATTTATCAACTTGTGCTTCACCTAAAGTTCTTGAAGTGGTGAATCAGTTTCCCCACAAAATCACATTGGATGAGGTACCTCGCTTAAGCACATGGCCAAGCCAGTTTCATGACAGTGGTGCCAAAGAGTGTAATATTGCTCTTTATTTCTTTGCTAAGGATATTGAAAGGTAAATAGGTGCATGCACTTTGCTACTTTCTTATCAAGGTTGGTCTTTTTGATGTTTCATTTCCCTTTTCATCTCTTACGCTTATTTAATGTTCTGCATTGTTTGTAATACAGTTATGAAAAAAGCTACAAGAACTTGTTGGATAACATGATTAAAAGGGATTTGGCACTGAAAGGATCTTTTGATGGTGTTGAATTCTTGATATTCTCTTCCACTCAGCTCCCAGAGAATTCCCAGCGTAAGATTTAGTTTTAAGTTTCTATTGTTTACCTCTTGTTTGTAACAAATGAATTCTGTCAAAATTTTGAGGAACTTGTTCTCAATTACATTATTGTTCTTCTAAAAATCATTATAAATGCTAATTTGAAGTTTGTGATGTGTTTAATGGGACTCGATTTGATAAGCCTAATTCTACTGAAGGTTACGATATTTTTTTGGGGTAAAATATTCTCTCTTTCAAATCTAAGTAGCACTAGAAGCACCAATATCAACGAAGTCTAATATTAGACCTCTTTTTACTTCTTGTCTTGTACCAGTAGGTGTTTAAATGCTGTACTTAGAACCTTCCATTTATGGAGATCAAGCAGTTGTGTTGAGAAGTAAAAGTAGTAAAAGAGCTGACGGTTATAGTATATTGTTATAATCCATGCAGTGGATACTGGATAAAGAGTGTGCCTCATGTTTTGGCGGAAACCTGGGTTGCTTATATGTTATGAAATCTAAGAATTTAATTTATATGCTCTGTATTTAATTTTGTCATTGGATATTCCACAGAGCATGTGGGGCTAGTTGAATTTCATGCATTAATGGATAGTTGCCAAACATCTTATTTCATTTCCATCTAAATTCTACTTTATGATTCGTTTGCAAGAAATGAATCTTACGAAAAATTGCTTCCAAACATAGTGTTAAAGCATGGTTGTCCTGCAATGTGAATTTTTGACAGAATTATATACTCAGTGTCTCAAGGTCAACTTTATCTTATTTTGCTATGTATGTGTTGCCCTGTAGCTCAATATGAAGTGCTATATCTGGATATCAGTCAAATCTAATTGTCGACTGGCTATGTGATCCCTGTATACTGGCATATCCATATCTCATATGTTGTTCCCTCATCCTGTTTATTATGGCTATGATCCTCCTTAGTGTCATGCACCAACTCGAGAATTGCCTGAAACTTGAAAAATTTTGGTACCATGGTCGGTACCTGAAACTGTGGTCAGTACCTGAAGTTTATGATCTGTAATTGGCAGGTTGGAACATGCTATTTTTTATATGGGGTGTGTTCAGGGGAAGGAGATTCCTTGGTTCAGATTCCTTAAAGAATTCTGTCATTCCCAGTTCTAATATGTTGCCTTTGGACATGAATACTCCTAACAAGCCAGATACATCATTAAATGGTGACCTTGATGGCAAAGTATCCAATTTTGAAACAAACTCAGAGCAGCTGGGTGGGAAGCTTGACTCCAAATCTTTGTCAAAGAACTCAACAGGCAATGCACCTTTGTCCTCAGAAATTAGATGCACCAGTCCTTCACAGGTAACAATTTCTTTTGGTTCCTTCAGTTGAGGAAACAGTATGCTGCTTGTTTTATGTGTTCATGTGCTCATGTGATTCTTTGGTAGACACTCTTGATAGCATAAGCATGCATGTCCACTTCATCCAAACCCTACAAAGTACAATAGGAAGAAGAAATAATAATTTTGTATTTACCTTTTCTATTTATCAGACTGTCCTGTGCAGAAATTCTGCAAGTCTTACAATAAGTAGATTTTTATTTTATACTTTTGTCATATGATAGGAAGATTAGTGGTGCCTGACATCTGATGTCTCTCTTCTCCTATCTCTTCTTACTGTTTTTTGTGTCATGATTTTTCAAGATCATTGCAATTATTTATGATAATGCCATAAAGCATGTGATTTTCAGATTCCTCGTATCATCATTATTACTAATAACTTGAACTTTAATGCTTATTGATCAAGTATTTAAGGAAGGCTGTGAAAGGGTCATATGAATATTTAACTTCTGGTTATCATTATTCTTCTTAGCAAAGAAACATGCTTTGAGACTCATTTATGTCCATTTACTTCACTGTTTGTATTGATTGATTATTCTTATCAGCATTCTATTTTTTGTTGGCTGTCGTATATATAATATTATGTGTGCTTATATACATAATGGTACCAATCCATTGTGATGCTCAATAGATCATCAAATATATCTCTAATTTAATTAATAAAATCTCTCCTTCTATCTCTCTCGCATGTGTATAGGTAATGCTTAATGTGTTCATGCATTTTAACTTGAGTTAAACTTGTTTGATTTTTGTATCACCTTTATATATATATATGTGTGTGTGTGTGTGTGTGCATTACAATGTTTACTTTTCTTATTACAGGAAGAAATAGCTCTTCCAGATCACAGACCAGATATGCGAAATAAACCATTAATTAATGCAACTGTAACCAATATAGGATCCAGTTGCGTGGAGGAGACACAAATGCATAAAGATGCTTCATGTGTTGAAGAATATTCAACATCTGCCGAGGCTTTTCGTGCATCTCAAGATAAAGCTGTCAGGGGCACTGTTGGCGAAGAGAAAATGGTGGAGAGGATGGACATTGATCAAGATGAAGGTGTCAGAGGGAGTGTTTGTGAGGAGAGAGTGGTGGATATAATGGACATTGCCAGAGATAAGGTTAAAATTGAAAGGAACCTGAATGAAGATTCTCCAATGATGGATGCAGAGACTTCCTCGGGAAGAGAATTAGACATCAAAGGGCTTGATGGCTGGCAGTCAAATAGCTGGAAGCGGCCTTACCTGGATCTTGAAGAGAAAGTTGTTGAGACGTCTGACAGCATGAGTCAAAAAATTCCATGGGCTACTGGAAATGATATATTAGTTGATGGTGAAAGTATCAACAAAAAGCTGAAGAGTGGTTTTTGTGAACGAAATTGGTGTAGCAATGCAAGAGAGGGTAATTCTTTCGGTGATGGTTTTGCTTCCCCAATATGTGATTTGGGTTCCAGTTCCTCAATTGAGGAAAAAGACTGTGAGACAGTTGCTGATGAGAAAGTTATCCTGGAGGATGTGGGAACTACTGAAAGGTACTTCTTTCCTGTGGATTCACGTCGTGTAAAAGATTTTCAATTGGGTGGCAACTTGATGCCCTGGAAAGAATACTCATCAAATGATGAGGATCCATTCCATGATGGGTTCCCAAATCTTGAGCTTGCTTTAGGGGCTGAGACAAAACCCCAGAATAAGGGAATTGTGCCTTTCTTTGTTGGAATGGTAGAGAAAAATAATACCCAGAACAAAACCCCTGATAAGGCGATAGATAAGGAAGAGGAGGATGGTGTCTCCGCTTCCCTTTCCCTTTCCCTTTCATTCCCATTTCCAGACAAGGAACAGACTGTCAAACCTGTTTCAAAAACGGAGCAGCTCCTGCCTGAATGGCCCCATGTGAATACTTCACTGCTCCTTTTCGGGGGCTTCCCAGAAAAATAGGCTTATGGTGACTCACAGTTTGTATATTATTGTGCGCCATATGGATGTGGTAAATGTACCTGATCATGTTCAACAAATGATCTTCCATGGGCTTTATATGGAAACTCGGTTTCCATCTGTTCATAACCCACACAGGATTTACTAATAATTTTTCCTTTTTTACTGGTTAGCTTTTCCGTTTTATGTCACGGCTGTTTGTATATAAAGAGAATATAAGCCGGGTTAAAATGCCATGAGATATTTGCAGACCATTATCTTTTTCTTTTCCCTTTCAAATTTCATTCTGAATTTTCTTACTGGTGTCCATACAATCGTCATCATGTTTGAACTCTTCATTGCCAGGAAATGGTATTAAAAAATGGTGCTTGTGACTTTAGGAGGTGATAGGAAATTCTGCTGTACCTTTCCCCCTTTGTTCTCTCTGTAAGAAGGCCGATGTTTTCTTCAAAGGAGACTGGTCGCACTTCAAAAGAATGCACTTTTTAGTTGATGGTCTAGCAAGGAGCAGGAGTTACCAATCTGTTACTACATCAGTAATTGGAATGTCGAACAGTTTCTTCAGTGCTTGGCTGGGATCACGCTCCATATTTTAAGTGCATTATCGTTTGTTAATATGTTTATAGATCGCTGGGTACTCAAATACCAAATAACATGCAATTTTCCTTCAAAATGGTCTTGATAAGGGCCTGGCTTTCAGATGATGAAACTGAGGCTGAAGGAAAAGGTTCGTTCAAGCAGAAAGCCCATGCTTCTAGATTGTGAAGGAGAAACTGAAAAGTCGGTTCTTCATACTGGCCAACCTGAGGCTTATACTGTTCAGTGATGCTGTTTGTTCAGTACATTTTACATTATCCTTCTCAATGTCGTCTCTAACAAATCTTGAATTCGTTGGGTATCGGAGAAATCTCACTCTTTATTTATTTAGTTTTTCTTTTATGAGGGGTTGTGCCTATGAATTTTGCATATATATATATATATATATATATATATATATATATATATATATATATATATATATATATATATAAGTTCTCTTTTTCGTTCCTTTGTGTGTTATCACCCTCCTACTTAAATCAAATCATCGATCATTTGAACGAGTTGGGATGAGATGCGAATCAAAAGACAAAAGCAACAGCGTTATCGATATGAACTTGAAAGTAACATTGGAACTATATTGGCAATAAAGCATTGTCGGGTCCCATAGCATGTAGGGCTTGTAAATTAAATTCTGCAACCAGCCTTGCCCTGCATTACCATTGGTAAAAATGGTGATATAGATAGAGGATGAAGGGTTTCGTCTGTCCTACCTTTCAGAGATTTTCAAATTATCATACAAGACATATCTAATTTATTTTTGCACTCCGTTAACTTGTACAAATTATTGTTGTCTCTTTCTTGTTGTCTCTTTCAATGACCAATAAGCTTTATAAATTATAACAAGTCATACAAATATAATCATTTGATACTTCATAAACTTTAATAAGTATCTTAATTATGATAAGATTAATATTAATGTAACTATTTATCTAATTAGTCCCTATAAGGCTTGAATTATTGAAACAAAATATTCTAATTAGGTTAGAATTGTAAGTTGAAAAGTCTTACATTCAAATAATTTTTATATGATTTTTAATAGGTTTATAGTTTTATAAGTAGAACAATAATTTCATAAATAGAAAGTTAGGAACATTACAAAAAAAAAATTAAGAAGTTTTTGTTTCATTTTGCATAGCACATTAATGTAGCATGAAAAAATAAAAAATAAAAAAGTTGTCAACTCATAAGTGAGAAACGAGGGGAATTGAATTGAAAAAGCTGTCTATCTCTGTCCAACTAAGGGATTATTCCTAAGAATTGGATAGCGGAAGTGGAAGGCGGATCCGCCAATGCATCAATTGCCTTGGGCTCAACTGCAGGGCTGTCGTTTCTATATTTAATTGTCTTTCCAATACTACCCTTGTTTAACAATATTTTCCTTACATACAAATTAATTGCATTTTATTTTTCACTAAATTTTTTCAAATTGCAATGATTCCCTTATAAGGGAATATATCTCAGTTGCTTCCCTAAATGAAAATAAACAAAACTATCATTGGATTCATAAATAAATTTTGTAAAATCTTTTATCAAAAAAATAATATTTAATGATAAAAAAATTAAGAGTCGTAGATGAGCCGAGCCGAGCCGAACCGAATATTAGTGAGCTTGAACTTGGCTAGTTTAAGTTCATCATAGGCTTGAGTTCAATTTGAGCTTTTATACTTGAACTGGAGTTTGACTCATTTTAAAATTATTAAGCTCACGAGTGACTTGATCTCGGTTCGTAAAAAACTCGTTTATCATACTTAATGAGTTTAGCTCGAGTTTGACTTATTAAGTAATAAAGTCAAAATGTCAAATTCAGCTTATTAACTAATAATGATAAAAATTTGAATTCAAACTTGGGTTTGATAACAAAATATAATATAAATAAATTTTAAATAAATATTAAACAAATATATTCACGAGTTTTTAAATGAATACGTTCGTGAGCTTGTAAAAGAACATATTCATGAGCTAATTGACTAAAACTGTATTAATTTTGAGCTCAAATTCGAAGAGATTTTCGAACTCGGATTCGGCTCGTTAACAGTAATAAACAATATTGAAACATATGTAAGTTAGAGCCTATAAAATAATGCGCAAATAAAGGTATGTAAATGGTATATGAGAAGTATATGTATGACTATGGGTTTAGAATCATGAAAATAATTAAAAAGATATGAAAAAGAAAAGTTTCAAGTGTTCACGCCCATGATAGATAGAATCACAATTGTGAATGTCGTGAAATTTAGATTCTGAAGTTAAGGATCTTCACGGCTGTGACACATGTGTTCACACCCGTGAAGCCCTACAATTTTGTATTTTAATAGAAATTCAAGAATTTTCAATCTAAAACTCTAGTCATTAGACCTCTGAATCCCCAGAACCAATTCTTCCTCATTTCCTTTCAATTCTTATTTAAAAAATACGATTTTCTTCCATAAAAAGAGACTAAAAATGGATTGAAAATGAGGTTTTTACTATATATATCAAAATATAAACCACAGGGATCTACCACATTCTGAACCTTTGAACCTATTATAGAATCCACGAAACAGAGGTAAAATACCATGGTTTTCTTTAATCTTTCAATGTTTCGACTCTTTTTCAATAAGGGGATGATGTTTTAAGGGTATGTTAGAATTTTATATTGATAATAACATATATAACTAGAATGACAAAAATTGATTATGAGGTCTTTGTTATTGTGTTAGGAATTGAGGAAAATGGTGGATAATCCCACTAGAGGCAGCAGATAAGAAAAAATTGAGTTTTAGGGCTCAAACAATTAAGGTTTGTATATATGTGCATTTTAATTTGAAAAATGGTATGTTTGCGTGATGAATTGTATGAATGACAAGTTATTTGGTTCATATGGTTATATAGTAATTACTGGAACTGAAATAAATGACATGATTGAATCTGAATTGGATATGAAAAATTCATATATGAAGTTTGATAATGTGGTAACATTGAAAATGGTTGTATGAATGTAATTATATAATAGTAATTGATGAATTATATGATTGATAGTTTTGGTACGAGGATATATGCTGGAAAGTGTTGACGAAAATGACTAATATTGGTTAGTTTTAGTATCAATGCATGTTGTATGTGAAATTGATTTAAAATAATATTTAAAAATTGTTACAGACTGATGTTTTACAGCGGCAAAAGTAGTCTTCACTTCCGTGAATATATTGCATGCAAGTGAATTTTTACACAAAATAGATTCACGCTCGTGAATGTCCACACAAAACCAATCATGGTTGAGTCATGAGTAGACAACCCGCAATAGAAGGTTTCATGCCCATGAATGTCTTGTATCTTGAATATCCAATTTGAATAATATGATGGAACTACATAAGTATGTTATGCACACACATTTGATATGATTATTTGAAATGATAAACAATGTGATAACATGATTATGAACAATGATTATAAACTAAGTGTTATAAATTATAAAGTAATATGTGTTGAATATTTTGAATAATGAAATGAGTATAAATTGTATAAATAACCAGAATATAATTAAATATGCTCTTTATCTATTCAATGACTAACTTATAATATGTGACATGTCATTGAGGAAGTTATGGTACCGTAAAATATTATTTTGTTTAAATCAGGGTGACTTAAGGTCGAGTCAGAGCGCTTCTGATTATTTAAGGATAATATAACTTAAACTCGGGTTAGAGCGCTCTTGTACCTATATACATTCAGATATTATATTTACTCATCAGAGTTACTTAAACTCGGATTAGAGTACTTTTATTTTGATAAGCTCGATAGTAGTGATACAAACATATACAATTAATGAGCAGAATAACTTAAACTCATGTTAGACCGCTCTTGTTTCGCACCTCACATATGAATAATTCGTGTCTAGAGTATTGGAAAAATAAACAGTGAATTATTATAATACATAATACAATAAATTGTAATATAGTATACAGTGATATCGTAAACCAGTAATATATAAAGTAAATCAAAATTATGAAATTAGCATACAGTTACATTTTGAAAAAGAAATATGAAAACCAGTAATAAGATATATAGAAAAATAAGTTAGATAATTGAAATATAAGATGAAATTCAGTACAATTATGATGATATAAAAATTCTATGAATGAAATGTATTATGACTATGATGATATGTATTCACTTATGCGATATATACTATGAATGTGTTGAAATCAAATCCATTCAGAATGAATAAAGTATTATGTGGATATATATATATATATATATATATGGTCAAACACCCAAGTATGGTTATGAGTATAAATATTATGTTAATGTGTGAATATATGCTAGAATTTTAATATTTATATGTACCATTAAATCTTTAATAACTTAGTATATGAGTTTTTTTGCACGCAAGTTTGGAGCCGAAAAATAGTTGAGTTGATTCAAAAAGAAGACCAAACTAGTCAGAGTTGACTTGCACTGAATTTGTTCATTTATTTCATTCATTTGTTAATTATCATAATATTAGATAGATACAGATATTTAGAACATATTTTAATAAAGGATATATAATTGAGTTAAAAATAAATTTTATAATAAGGGTGAAATGTTGCACAAACTAAAATTATTATAAAAATACATGTTATACATAGTAATATAAATTAGAATTTTTTAATTCAGAATAATATTATATAAATTCAGTCACGTAATATTCATTTATATAATGAGGTTCTTCTGTTGTACAAAAAATGTTATAAAACGAATTTTTTTCGAACCGAAATTTGAATAATTTGGGAGTGATTCGTTGATTTGCAGCCCCCAAAAAAATGCTTCCACTGTTACGTTAGGTTCTGTTATTCCCTGTAAACGAAAGGGTATAATTGGAAAAGAGACGAAAGTCCGAAAACGAAGAGCAATCATTTTCTTCCTCATTTTCTGGCATAAATAGTTAAAATCTTCTCAGTGTCCTCTCTCTAGATATTTTTCCTGTTCTATCATGGCTGCCTGTTTCGCTCCTGTATCCATCTCTGGTACTAACATAAATAATATGCAACATCCAACTTTGCTCTCTCTTTTTGTTTTTGCTTCTTTTGTATTTCTCTTTGTTTGTTTGCCTTCTGAGAAACTCAGGAATTTCCTTAGGTAATGAAATTCAACTGCTCCGCTGGGGCCACTACGCTTAATTCTTTACTTCTTTTATCGATTCATGCTAGCTGTTTTTTTATAATTTTTTAAGTAATAACATGGTTAAATTTTTTGTTTATACTTATTTTCCTTTCAGAATTTTGCTTTGGATTTGTAAAATATTATTGAGATCAATTTGCTCTCTGTGGATACGATTTTTTCCGTATCATTTTTTTTAACTGACATTTTTTCTGGATCATTTTTTTTCCAAGTATTTTAGGCTGGTAAATTGCTGGAAATAGAAGCGATCACTGTTGCATTTATTCTCTTTGATGTATAAGCGAATGCTTGAACTTTTAGGTTATAGATCAAGAACTTATCAATTGAACCTGTCCGTTTCATTTATATAAAATCCTTTATGCATCGACTTTTGATCTTTCAATGAAGGATTGCATCTTACTTTGATAAGATTTTTATTTTTATTTTTATTGTCATTTAATACTTTGACCTAGCTGAATAACAAGGAATGATTATGCAAACACAAATGAAAATTTATGATTGTCATGGAAGCTTTAGAGTACCATATATCATTTTTGTCCAAATTTTGCGGTTTAAGTACCATAATTTTTAAAGTTTATGTATTGTATAACATATTGAGTCTAACTTTTGTTTTGAACTTATAAGCAAGATTGCCGAAGATTGTGTAACTAGGAGTATGTGTAGGTTTTTGAATGATAAGCAATCCACCAGATGGGGTTTCTGTCTATTTCCTTTAAGTTTGATGTTAGCACGGATGAGCTACCGCATGTGTCTGCACATATCAACTAGAAATCAGTAGAAATTACTTCTAGAATTATTTTTTTAGCTTATAAAAATAAGTTTGCAACCTGCCATTGAGTTATTTTGACTGAGTTTATGTTTGGTTCTAGGCGGATCCCATTTGAAGGCACCTGAACTTTGGTCCTCGAAGTCCAATTCATTTCAAAAAACACTAAAATTGGCAGTGCAAAGGAAGTCAATCAAGGTGGGAACCAACCGCAATTTGTCAGTCCGTGCAGATTACAAGTATGTTTGTTCTGGACTTCTTTTAGTGTAAAGTTTTCTAGGTGAACCATATGAGAATTGGCTATTGACAAGTGTGAAACTTAGGTGCAAGGCATATATATTTAAAATTTAAATTGGTAAGTATGATTGAGAAAAAGAAAATGAGTAGCTTAGAGTTTCTAATCTATCTTTTATTATCACCCTTGCTTTATTTATCTCCAATTTTATTGCATTATCTTTTTTTTTTCTTGGGTGAGAAAAGGACATAAGTGTGAGAGATATACAAACAACTAGGTTTGCATTTTGGACAGAAGAAAGAATGTTTGATTTACTTGCTGGTGGCATTGGATAAGGAAGGTAAGATTTCAGCAAATTCATGGTTAGGAAAGTTGCTTCTTTAACACCATGTATTACAAAACAATTATGAAGAAGTGATGGATCTTGAACTTCTTAAGTTTAATTTTTAGAAATGACCCTGAAGCTACCATTAGTGGTACTGGGAGAGAAAAGGGTGTTGCCAGCTGCCCGCAACCACAAGGACCTGATATTTCTGTTACTTGCATGGTTCTCATGTTTACTGACTCTGCCATCTTTGGTTATTCTTTATTGATTTAGTTCATAAATTATTCATGAGGGTTGACCTGTTGTTTATTCATAAGGGGTCCCCTTCCTAAATGATTCTTAATGGATTCTCTCATTCAGTGTAAGTTATGGGTGTTGAATGTACCATTCTTTTTCTAAATTATTGTTGGTTATATCTGTGGCAGCCTATGGTTTTTGTATACTTGGAAGTTGGCACAATATTTGTGTGGTCCACCTAATTGTTATTGTTTTGATGTTTGAAATAAATGATATTTGTTCTCTCAGTATGCTCCCTTTCCCCTAGTTTTTGAGATTTTTCTTATTATATCCTCTGTTATGTGCAGTGATGGCAGTAGGGGTGGTGGCAATGATTTTGTTGCTGGGTTTCTTTTAGGCGGTGCCATATGTGGAACGTTAGCTTATATTTTTGCCCCGCAGGTGATTTAGAAATCTTATTTTGACCAGTAAAATTTTTTGGCATTAAATGTTCTATCAAAGGATCAAAAGGCTGACATTTCATTTGATGACCTAGGCTAACATTTTCTTCATTTAAATGCATTATGTAGAATAGTAGATATAGAAAACATGACTTGCTGAACAATTACAGAATGACTTTCCAGCACATGTCAGGTTGTGTTTTGCATGCCTGAATCATGCAGATTGACATTAGTGTTACCATCAATACTTCAACAATTTTGCTAGTTGCATCTTTAGCTTGTATTAGGTAATCAATCTGGATGATTGCTTGTCTGTATTAAATGTTTTCCTTCTCTTAATTATAGTTAAGCTCTACATGGCTGTTATAATATATTTATACTATGCCTTCAATATTGGAGACTTTTGATGGTGAAATGTTGTTTCATAGCACTGTCCATTGTATGATACCCCTTGATTTGGCATTCTGATTAATGTCAACATAATATTAGCTGTTCAATGGCAATTATTAGAGTGATATAGTTAATCCTGCAATGTACGGCTGTAATTTTTACTTGATTCAGGTGTCTGCAAGTATCATCTTAATGGAACATCATTGCTGAAGCTGCTTCTTTGCATAAATAATTAGAATGCCTATTTTTATTATCATTGACGAGCAGTTTGTGGGGATATTTGTTTTTGTTGTTCAACACATTTGAAATGTTTAGCTGTCTTCTTTAGCCCTTCTGCAAAGGCTGAGTTTATTTGTTTTTCATGTATTTTTTCAGATCAGAAGATCCCTGCTAAATGAAGATGAATATGGGTTCCGCAGAGCCAAGCGACCGATATACTATGATGAAGGTTTAGAGGTGATGCCCTAATGTTTTTGTTTTACTGTTCATGCATTTTTACTACTAGTAATTGGTTTATCTTTGACATTCTTCCCTTTTCTTAAAAAACAGAAGACCAGGCAGACATTGAATGCAAAAATCAGCCAACTAAACTCTGCTATTGACAATGTATCTTCACGCTTGAGAGGTGGCAATAATACACCTACTGTTCCTGTCGAAACTGATCCTGAGGTAGAAGCTACCATATGATATTTGTTTCCATTTCCTCATAATATTTTAGAGGCCACATATCGTTTGAAGACATAATTTTCTTTTTAGCGCTGCTGATGGGAGGTCTGTCTTTGATGTTTAAATCATGTTACAAGTGTTATAGTTGGTATCAATACAGCATTTTTATACTGGCTTCTTTCATATTTTCTTGAGCGTCTGAGGATTTGTAATGGGATTTGTATCCTCCAATGGCTATTGCTTTTACTAATTGTTTATGTTTCAAGGGTGCTTGAATGCTGTTACATTATCGGTTAATTCTTTTAATGGGATTGTGAAGGTCTTATTCTCTTTTGTGCCAATGTATCTTAACCTGTGAAGACCTGTAGTAAAGTGCTTTGCATTTATCAACTGCAGGCATGTTCCTTGCCAATGAATGCATTATATAGGGTTTTACCAGGTAATTGGATGATCTAGATGGAAAAAATTGGGAAGTTTATTTTGATAATATTTTCCTGATCCTCTCCTAGGTGGTAATCCTAGAAAGATTGGGTACAGCAATGATTGGACATACCGCTGCATATTAATTGGACGGTTATATGTTATTTGATATTGAGACCAAATTTGTTGATCTTAAATTTGTAATCAACTTTGCATGTCTATTTATTAGCCTTGACAGGACAATGAGTCGAGTCTTTATTTGAAACTTGAAAGTGCTATAGTAGAGTTTTGTTTAGAGACAGAAATGCTTGGCGATTGTAGGTGAAGGCGATCAAATCTTGATAAGAATCTTCAAACAATCTGGTTGCTTTAATAGCTCAAATGCCTTGTCTCTATCTTCCAATGCAACTTCACGAATCAAAAGATGATCAAGATGCAATTCCTGTTCAAACGTTGGACAGCATTAGTGGCTGCTTTTTGTTATTCATCAAGTATAGGTAAGTGTCGATAAATGACTATACCGCTTTCTTGCATTTTTCCAGTATGACAGGAATATAACATCTTATTTTGTGCCCTCCAAAAATTGATCCCTTTATAGTTCTGCCTGACAATAAGGGATAAAAGTCTATCTTCAGATTCTCACTTCCTGATCTTATCACCATTACTTTGGCTGTTCCCTTCAATGTCATTAAAAAAAAAAACTCGTAATTACCCTGCACTATTTGCCTGCCAACCTAAAAAAGCACAGAGGGAAAAAAAAGTAGGAAATAGACAGTTAGACAACGGTTTTGTGGCTCGAAGGGCTTGATTGACCAGCACCAGTACAGGAAGCAAAAATCCAGTCCTACTCCATCAGTCAAGCTCAGGTCCCTCACCACATCTGAAATTCAGAAATTGGTTTATCAACCTAGGATGACAATTAGATCTGTCCCACGGTGTCAAGCTCTGAATCCGCCTCAAATAATATGTTTTTTTATTATTTTCTTGCCCTATCTAGACCCCATTTTGACCTCAAAATTTCTTGGAGGTGAGATGAGGATGGTATGCATATACCATGTCCTAATATATATATATAATTCATTTTTAAAAATAATAAAGTAAAAAAAAAAATTTAATATTAAAATAAAATAAATTTTTTTAATATAATCGGAAATTGGATATGGATTGAGAATCTCGGTTTCCATATAATGCAAGAACGGAGATCTACAATTTTTTTCCGTTGAGTAATGGAGCAGGATCGGGGATGGAGTTGGTGAACACCCCAAACCTGCCACTCCTATCATCTGGGTTTATGAAATAAGTCATACTTAATATATATGCTTTATTCTTCTTGCTTCCATTTATATCCACACCAATTATTTGCGCTGCCCCTTGCGCTCGAGCCCCTTCACAACCTGTTATTATTTTCCATCAACACAGTTACACAAATACTAAACCAACCCAAATAGATCTAGAAATGAATATGAGGATTCGAGCAAATATATAATATGAGGGTCCAACAGCACCGAGGCCAAAAACAGCCACAGTTGAGCCTTGTTTAACCTAAGCTTCCTTCCAAGCAGCACCATAGCCCGTGGTAAACCCACAAGAAATGAAACTTGCACGAATAGATACTTGGAATGGATAACCATATATTCAGACCATGTTGAGCAGGTAAACAAGTGGTACAGCTTATGCCCTCTAATTGACAATCTTGAAGTGTCGTCTGGCATTAGACCCTTGAAGTTTACTGGCTAATTTAAGCACAATCGGTCTCTGATGATAAGCAATTCTCACATTCTTCACACACTGCTATGTATGTTGGTATTACAACAAATTCTTCTTTTAACCCATTTACATTCTCCTTTATGCTCTCCACCACACTTCACCTGCACAAATCACTTGTTATATATATAAAAGGTCAAATGGGTCAAAGAGAGAGCTCACCCAACGCCTTCATGCCTTAGAACTCGAGGGAAAAGTGGCTGAAGGGGAAACAAGTACGCAAAGAATTGATTAAAGACTCTGATTATCCAAAAAAATAATTAAAATTAGAAGAAAATTATTGGTGAAGAGTACACAAAAATGGAAATCCATTGGCACGTGAGAGATCAATGTGACAAATACTAGCATATAGCATCTTCACTCTAACTTCAGATGATTTAGGTGGGTCAACTTTTATCTCTTACACCTTCAATGGCTGCTTAATTCCCCAAATTACAGCAGCTGAAATATCCCAAATAAACAAAATTCATCATTTAAAACAGATTGCAAGTTATGACTTTTCAGCTGGTCTTTGGCTTGTGGTGTACAAACTGGTAATTAGCCATGAGAGCAAAACAAGAAACAAGAAAATGGAGTGATTAATTTTGTATTCTATCAATATTAATCAAAAGAGTAGTTACAGAGTTGTTTGTGTACAAATGAATATCATGAAGATGAAGACTGCCAAGAGAACAAATGTTACAGCTATTTTTGGCGCCAATAGCAGAAACTTCCAACTTCAGTTAACACTGCTACTATGTGCTGCTGAAAGCTTGACAAGGGTGCTTGAAGTTCGGATGAGGTGAGCGCAAAACCCTTCTTTCCACTTTCATAGAAATCTCCACCCTCACAAGCTTAATTAATAACCCTTCATCACTTTTGATTAATAACTCATCACAACAACTTACCTCAATTTTTTGTAAGTACTTCATCTATAAAGGAGAAGATTAGAGAATTACACAGAAATATATATGCATATTACGTTAGGAAGCTATTGTTAGAGATTGACAGTATTTCAATTTTTAAGAATACATGAATATTACATAATATATATCAATAAAATGATCGATAAATTCATTGGAGTTGATTGTCACATATCACAGAAAATGAAATATGAAATTCAAATATGAGTTGCTTGAAAGACTGCTACAGTTTCCAACTAATAGGGCTAAAGGTAATTTCCTAATTTATGTGTTTTTTGATAAATTTTAAGTACAAGTATTTCAAGATATAATATAAATTTGCTTCTTTAATTCAAGATAAAAAAATTTTACTTTCTTTAATAGGGAGTCTACATTGTATTGTGAAGAACACCAATGTTAGACTTGATTTAGTTTTGATTTTAAATTTTCATCCAGATTACATATTCTTCAGTTCAAATTATCAAAGTAATGGAATTTAGTCTTATACCGGCGATTCAAACAATGGACGAAAACAAACAAGTTTAATTAAATATAACACGAAGTGACAATAATCAGCTACCACATTTTATTTTGTTGCAGTCAAAATTGTACAATACAGACTTCAATTCTTAAGTCAACAAACCTTTCTTTTTATGCATATATACCATAAAAGGGAAATCATATCCTGAGCCTAATTTTCATATTTTGGCTAATAAGACCCAAAACTTTGATTTTTTCATATTAAAATCTTGAACGATTATGATTTTATTTTATTTTTTTGCATAAAACCCTTGTTAGATGACATAAAAGGAGTGAGTATGACACATTTTTGGAGATGAAATGATCAACCAACGAGATAAAAATGAAAAATGAAAAAGAAGATAATTGTCAACAAAAAAGTCAAACTTAGAATACAAAAGGGAAAAAAGTTGCTGGAAAATAAAGCTTTCTATGATGGAATCATTTGCAGAAAAAACCGCAAGATGAATTATTTAAAGCTTGATGAGGACCTTGACGCAATCTGCTTGCTTTACAATCTGGAATGCTTTGTTTATATCTTCCAATGAAACTTCATGGGTCAATAGCTCTTCAACGTGAAATTCCTGCACAAAATTTTACTTTCTAATTAGTTAGTCTTGTAATTAACCCAATAACTAGTTTTTCTACACACTAATTACTCACCTTGTTAGAGCATTTATTAAACAAGATAGGAAGATGAGTTTTAATCTTGAGTCCTCCAAAAACACTTCCCTTCAAAGTTCCACCACCCAAAAGAGGGGGGAAGTTGATAGCCACAGTTGCTTCATTTGTTGCACCAACTAGTATTGTTTTTCCTTTTCCCTAAATTAACAAAATATCCTTTATAATATTCATCTTTAATTATATGAAAAAAAAAGGGAGGTGAAGATGATTTGAAAGGGATTAAAATGTTAATTAATGATTAATTACCGGTTTTGTGGCCATGAGAGCTTCATTAACCAAAGATGGTACGCCAGTGCACTCAAGGCAATAATCCACCCCCAACCCACCACTTATTTCTTTTATTATTTCTGAAATTGATTTTTGATATTCATCTGGGTTTATAAACTCTGTCATTCCAAATGCTTCCCCCTTTTCTTTCTTTTTTCCATTTTTGTCCACTCCAATTATTTTTATGGCCCCTTGTATTCGAGCTGCCTCTATTGCCTGCAATTTAATGGAAAGCAACAGAGAGCTACCATCAAGCCATTGCATTCACAAATTTCAAAAGATCTAGGCCTGTAATATGTATTTTTCTTTCCGAGAAAAAAAAAAAAAGAGATAGAAAGTGAAGAATACATACCCCGAGTCCAACAGCACCTAGACCAAAAACAGCAACAGTTGAACCGTTCTCAACTTTGGCTGTTTTCCAAGCAGACCCAAATCCAGTGGAGAACCCACAAGAGAGAAAACTTGCATGTGCAAGATTAATGTTTGGATCAATCTTGAGAACATAATTGGGATCAATTACAGTATATTCAGACCAAGTTGAGCAAGAAAGAAAATGATAGAGTTTCTGTCCCCTAACTGACATTCTTGAAGTGCCATCAGCCATTACCCCACTCAGTGTTATTGGGTATTTCAAGCACAAATTTGTCTTTCTTGATTTGCAATTTTCACATTCTTTACACTCCCCAAGATAGGTTGGAATCACTACATCTCCTTCTTTTAAATCTTTCACTTCTTCTCCTATGCTTTCCACCACTCTGCAGTAAATTAATTTATTATCTTAATTATTAATTTTATTAGCTAATAAATTCTTCTGCTTTTTCAAAAATTAAGAAATATTGGATTAGGATTTGTGGGTCTAACTGAGTGAGTTAACATCAGACTCAAGCTTGAGATTAAAAAATTCAATATTCGAACTCAATTGAGTTTTTTTTATTAATTATCCAAAATTTGACTAAAAAAATTTCAAATTACCTTGACAAATCTCGAATCAATTAAAATTTTTAATAAAAAGTGTATTTGACTTTACTCAATTCGATTAAATTTAAATATATTTAAACTTAATAAATAATAAAAAGAACAATTATTCGATTAAACTCGCGAACCTTAGGAGTTTTCAATAAACTACTCACGTTATTTGAGTTCAAGCACAATTCGATTAAATCTGAATCGAATTTAAATATTTTACGAATCGAGATTGAATAATTTGACTTATTTACACTCATATATTGGATAAAAAAAAAACTTACCCAACACCTTCATGGCCTAAAACCCGAGGGAAAACTGCCTGAAATTAAGAAGATCATAAGTCGGTTTCCCAAAAGAAAATAAAAGTAATTAAAAAAAAAAGGAAACAGAATTAAAGAGAATAAATCAATGGATGATAAGTACTGACCCAGGGGAATCCATGGGAGAATAAAATGTCAGTGTGACAAAAACTAGCAAAAAGCATCTTAACCCTAATTTCTGAAGATTTAGGAGGATCAACTTGTATCTCTTCCACTTTCATTTCTTCCCCATCTCCCCAACATACAGCAGCTGCCATTTATTCATTCATTCATTCAAATTTCCAATTTACAACTCTGTTAATTAATTATACATAGTGAATTCAAATACCCAAAAACATTATTAACACATTTAATTAGATATACCTTTGCATGTGATCACTTGTGAGCTTCTCTTCGTCATTATTAATTGCTAATTAGGAGCAGCCAATTATGCAGAAATTGAGTTATCACTTCCGTTGATGAATGTAACGAGTAAATGCTATATTATATACAAATCGCAGTTATCATCAGCACCTTCGTCTCTTCAGAGTCAAATTGCGGTTTGGTGCAATGAACGCCAGCAATTATGAAAACTGAGAGAGTCAAATTTGTTCTAATTAAAAAAAAAATGATTTAAACAATATGAACCCAATTATAAAAAAAAATGAGAATTTTCTTTCTGACTATAAAAATAGTATATTTCTGTAGAAATTTGTTATACTTATATTATTGAATAAATTAGAGATGCACTGACCCAATTGTGAAATGGAAATTCAAAGTTATTGTGCATAAATAAAGTTGAATAAATGTGCATTATCTGTTATATATTTATGTTATTTTTGAAGTCAATCAGACAATCACTAACTTCCATATTTCCAGTCAAATTTTTTTATTTGACTATATAATAATACTTTGAAATTAACAACTCTTTTTTGTTTTTTTAGACATTTTTTTAATAGAACTCCAATTAATAAGAATTTGTTTTTATGTGTTAAATTGTAAGATATACATATGCAGCTTAACTAATTAATTTTCACATTAAAAATATAAAATTTAAATGATAGATTTACATGTGCTTAGTCTTCAAACTTAATAAATAATGACTAATTAAATTTGAAGTGCTATAGATATTGATCTCAACAAATTAATAGTTTATGCAATTCTATTAAGTTCATTCAGGATCTGTTATCATGTTGGGTCTTTCAAGTTAAAATGAATTTTCTTTTACTGATTGGGGTGGGTGGGGGAATACAGCTGTACGTTGTAGTGTAGGGTTAAACATTGAATGGATATGGATTGTACTCAATAAATTAATTAGCACAAAACACAATCTAATTAATATTTTTAATTCCAAACAATTCCAATTATTTATATCTTGATAAGAACCTTGATGCAATCTGGTTGATTTATAATTAGTTGAAAAGCTTTGTTTATATCTTCCAATGATGATATTTCATGGGTCAATGGCTCATCAAGATGCAATTCCTGCACAAATTGGAAAAGCAACACCATTAACAATAATTTCCCACATTTCTACGTTGTAAGTACATTCATTAATTGGTCGAAAAAGAAAAATGGAATAAAAATGAAAATGTCTATTTTCAATTATAAATATCATATCTGATGCAAAACTAACCTTATTAACGCATTTTTGGATTAAGATAGGGAGGTCTGATCTAAGCTTGAGCCCTCCGAAAATACAACCCTTCAAATTTCCACCGCATACAAGATGAAGGAAGCTGATCTCCACTGTTGCTGCACTAACTCCTATTGTTTTTCCAATTCCCTACCAAATATCACATCACCCACGAAAAAAAAAAAGTTGGTCACTTTTATTATTAGGTGAAACTTAATTATTTGAGGAATGCTCATGAAATTTTTTTAAGATACTTTCCAATGCTTTTAGTTGGTGAGAAAGAAAAAAATATATTCTCATCAAGAAATAAGTACGGAAAAATATTTTAAAAAGTTACTAAATATACTTTATAATTAAAACGAAATAGCATACGGAAGAGAATTTTTTCCTTTATTATTGACCTAGCCATAGTCATACCGGTTTTGTTGACATAAAGGCTTCATTTACCAACGATGGCTCACCGCTGCACTCTATGCAATAATCCACCCCTAATCCTTCTGTTTTTTTTTTTTCTTTTATTAGTTCTGATATTGATTTTTCTGATTTTTATAAAATCACTCATTCCAAATTCTTCCCCCTTTTCCTTTTTTCTTGGATTTTTATCCACACCTATTATTTTAGTAGCTCCATGTATTTTAGCTGCCTCTATTGCCCGTAATTCCAACCAAAAATTTTAAGAAAAAAGGTGTTCATTAACAAGAAGAGTTTGAGCATTGACATAAATTAAAAAATTTAATGACAAATGCTAGCAGCAAATGAACTGTTCAACATTCACAACTTTATCAATTGTCGAGTATTGAATAGTCACTCACTATTGGCTGTTGCTAACATTTCTCTTTTAATGCTACATACCCCTAGACCACAGCACCAAGGCCAATAACAGCAAAGTGGAGCCTTTCTCAACCATGGCTTCTCTCCAAGCACACCCAAATCCGGAGGAGAACCCACATGAGAGAAAACTTACATGTGCAAGATTTATATTTGGATCATTAATCTTGACAACATAATTGGAATCATTCACAGTATATTCAGACCAAGATAAAAGATGATAGAGTTTCTTGCCTCTAACATACATTCTCCAAGTTTCATCATACATTAGTATAACACCTCTTAATCTAAGAGAAATCATGTTTGATTAAATGGTATATTTGACTAACTTACTGATGTGTTTGTGTAAAACTTACAACCATGTATCAATATATGTTTATACTAAATAGACATGTATGCATAAAACTTTTATATTTCATAAGAGTTACACAATATCATCACTGAAATTTTTATTATTTATTTTTAAATAAAATACAACATGAACTATTTAAAAAATAAAATGTGAATACCTAATTTACTGTTGCTTTGCTCTAATGTGTATCTTATTAGTTATGCGATGCTATATTTAACCTGGATGAGAGAAAAATACTCTCACGCTGAGTATAACACTTAGTGGTACAAGTTTTATAACAATAATCTTATAACATTCATATTATTTCTTTTATTATTATAATATACATTTTCATATTTCATGCATACATTTTGTACAAATATTTGCCGTTCAAATTATCCTGATATGTTTTTTTCTTTATCAGTTATAAACATGTTAATATAATATTATTATACAAGATATTTCAAGTTTCTTATTTGTTGTGCTCGAAAATTAACCACCTAAACTTAGTATTCGAGAGACATAATGGGTATTTATATGTATAAGACGTCTATCCGCATGTAGATTCAAAATATCTTTATAACAATATGTTCCAACTGAGTCGGATATAACCGTATTTTTCAGCTGAATATAATAATCCGTATGACCCAATTGACATGTCAATAAGTCTACCCTATTCTAGTCCATATTCATTTATGGGTTAACATAATATCTAGTTGTACATGTTATCTCACATATAATATCATAATGAATATTCAGTTAATACTAAATATATGTTAATCATATACCTTATATATACCCATAATATGCCTTATATATACCCTTTTATATACTCTCTCTATATATACACTCATGTACTATGCAACATTTATATAAAACATATTCATTATATTAATTGTATTTACAACATTAATAAAATAAACAATTTTATATTTTATATTAATTCATTACTATATTAGCATTTGCAATACCATATTAATTATTATTTATAGAACTTATATTATATTTCATATGTTATCAATTATCATCATTATTAGTATTATTATTATGATGACTATTATCATAAATTTTATACAAATCAGTTTATGTTATTTTCTATATCCTTGCCTCTTTCTACTTTCGGCATCGGTTTCGTCATGGTATATGATAATAATTGAACTCCTAATTACTTATTTTCATTAAAAAGTATTAATATTTATTTTAAAAATTAAAATTTCTAACAAAATTTTTCACTTTTCGCATTTATTAAAATTATATATCGGTGTTATCACATTGCATGCAATTAACGTGTACCATTTCCAGTCATCCGACTTATATAACGATGTGACCACTCATTTCCTAATAATATTTCTCTCTTCCTCATTTTTTTGGGTCATATTTTCCTATAATTAGTCTATTTTCCTCGAATTCATTTCAAAAATTCTATTTAATTTAATTTTCTTATTTTTCCTTCCCCATATAATTTCCTCAATTTATTTTTTTTCCATTTTCTTAATTATTAATTTTTTTATTTTTCCAAATTTTTGCTCAAAAATTTCCATTAATTGATCAATTTTTCTAAAAATTCTAATTAAATTCCTATAATAATTTCAATCCATACTATTTAATTTTAAACTACCAATTTTTACTTAATTAAATATAAATATCCAAGAATTAATTCTTTAGTAATTCGGCCATACTTTGAAAATTTTCCAAGAATTATTTATTCGCTTCAAAAATTATTTCACACCTCTAAATATCCCAGATTACTCCAATTTCAGCAAATTAAGTCATGGTTCACCCAATTTTTTATCCAATTTTTCAGACATAATTATGAAAAATTTCTACAAAATTTTCTAAAAATTATTTTTATCTATTTCTCACAACTTCTCATCAATTTCATCTCTAAATTCTTCTCTTTTTTTTCATTTTTATCAATTTTTAATTTTTTTCCATTATTATCTATCAAACCTTAATTCATCAATCTAAAGGCACATTCAACCTTGAATCAATTTTTAAGATAAGATGTAAACAAAATCAACCCAAAAAAATTAAAAAATTAAATGAAGAAAATCCTCATCTCCCTACATTATACGAAATTCGGCCACCATATCTTTTGACTCCCAATGAGTTTCTTTCATTTTTCACTTGAAATTTTTGCTCCTTAATACTTGAATGTTGAGTATTTAAGATAGAATAATTGAAATAATTTAAAGAAAAAAGAGGAAGTTGTTTCATCCAAGAATGGAAGAGAAATGAGATTAAAGTTTTTTTTTTTTACTTATGGAATTGTAGAGAAAATTCTAGATAAGAATTGGATAAGATCAATTGACTTTTTATACTCATAATTAGTAATTAATAACCCTCATTAAGCTTAATCTCACTTTCCATTGGATAATTAAAATGTCAAATAAGAGATAAACTTGATAAGTGACTCAATTGTATCTCAATTTAATTTGACTTAATCAAAACTTTTACCAATCACATAATTTTTTCAAATTATTTCATAATATAATTTATTTTCCTCAAATTCGATCTCCAAACAATCAAATTCTGTCAAACTAAATATACCAAAAAAAAATATCTCTTCAAAATGGTCTATTCAATTTGGTGAAACAACATTTGGTGCGAAAATTGTATTTTTTTCTTAATGAGACATGTAAAAATTTACCCACCGTCTGATTTTTAAATTATTAGTTTCAAAAATCTTATAATTTAATTACGATCACATCATCACCATTGCAATCATGAACACATATCTTTAACTTCTAGTCGGAAAATCAAAATGCAAATTTACACTATCGACCTTATCTTTGCAATTTTTGAATTTTGTCATCTAACTTTACTTATGATCTTAAAATATTATTCTCCACGCTCCGTTGTGTTTAAATCAAAATTTCTTATCTAGGAAAATTTCGTATTTTTTTGGTCTTGTCCATCACCTCGATTTATGTGTCAAATACGAAATTACAATAATATACCCTTATTCACTAGTCTTCATATCACATATAACACTACCACCTTAAATTATATTTTTCATACCTATATGACTATATTTAAATCTAGATAATAACATTCTTATACGGTCAGCCTTTGTTGATTTAACCGTATCGGTCATAGAATGCACCCACTAGATAGGCCCTAAATCGGCGGTCTGTGACAATTAACCCATTGAATCAAAATGGGTAATTTAAGCATAAATTGCTCTTTCTGGATTTGCAAGTTTGACATTGTTTACATTCACCAATGTAGGCCGAAATCACAAGGTATCCTTCTTTCAAATCTTTCACTTCACAGAGAGAAAAAAGAGATTTATAAAAATATCAAATGTTCCCCTTTATTCTTCGTTTGAAAATTGCAGAATGTTGGAAGAAAATTTAGATTTATTTAGCCAAGGAATTGAGAAGAAAAGAATTTTGACTTAATTTACTTTCCTAAAATTATATATATAGAAAAGTTAAATTTCTTATTTACTTTTTTCCATTGAATTTGAGAAACATAATTGGGAGTATATATATAAAAAGTAATTTGAGAAATTAAATTTCGCTCATTTTCTTTTAGTTTACTTCATTAATTTGTTACATAAATGATGAGAAGATAAGAAATTCTATATATTTTTCTCTTTAATTCCACAAAATCCAAACAAAGAGTTAAATTTTGCAGAAATGGAAAGAAGTGAAAATGAAGAATTAAGGGAAAAAAGTACTAACAATTGGGAATTCATGGGAGTAGGAGATGTCAGTGTGACAAAGACTAGCAAAAAGCATCTTAATTCTGATTTCTGAGGATTTAATTAGGAGGATCAAGTTGTATTTATTCCATCTTCATTGCCTCTCCATCTCACTAACATACAGCAGCTGCATGCCCTCATCCACAATTAATATATACCAATAATTGTAATGTATCAAAAACAAAATTCAATTCATTTATTCAAGTTATAATTAGTTATAACAAGAAATGATTAGAGCCATATATATATATATATATATATTTATATATACCATATTTTAAATATAATTACCTTTGCATGTTATTACTTGTAAGCTATTGCTCTTCGACATTCCTCAGCATTTGCAATACTATATGCATACTTGTTAGTTCAAAATGGAGTTATTGAGAGACTAATGTTCTTCTCCTTTTAAAAAGCCAAAAGATACAAAATTTTTGAACCAAACATTGCTTTTCTGGTTAAAAATAACTCAAACCTAACGTTCATCAAAATTTTAGGTTATTTAGATCTGTACGAATTTTCTCCAGATTAATTTTCGAGTTTGCTCGGATCAAGTAAAAAAAAGATTCATTTAAAGAATGTCATTAAGTTGTCCAAAAGTTGAAAGAATTTCTCTTCCAATAATAATAATAATAATTTCTTAAAGTGTAAAAAATAATTAAAAAACACTAAAAAAACATAATTAATAATGGAGATTTAATAGAATAAAAGGGGACAAATGACATTTTTTTAGGAAATCTATGATTGACAGCTAATTAATTTGTTTTTTCTTTCTAAATTTTAGTTCTTTTAGGTCTTAGATATATTATTTATTTATCATGGTTACTTAGAAAATTTGTTATGAGATAAACAAATAACATATATTCTTTATTAGTTTTGGTACTTATTATTTGAAAAAATTTGGTATGGGTCCCACCACATATAATTTAAAAAAATTAAAAGTTGCGGCAATTCAATTTTGAATTGAATTCCTCCGGCCAATATTTTTGACTTTTTTTATTTATATTCACATTAAATATTTTATCTATAAATAGACAGATCTACTTTCATTTGAATTACAACAATCTCAATTCATTTCAGCCAATATTTTTGACTTTTTTTATTTGTGTTCACACTGAATATTTTGCCTATCAATAGATAGATCTACTTTCATTTTAATTACAACAATCTCAATTCATTTGTGAGAGAGTTAGACTTTGGAATATTTTCAAAAATTAAAGAGTGACAAAAATAGTGAAAAAAATATTTTGGGGTGTTTTTGAGAAACACTTTTATGGTACTATTTTTAGGTTTATCTCAAAATTGTTGTATTACCTTTAGTCTGTGTCTAGGGAATACTCTTTTTGTACCCATTAATTTTTATTAGTGAAAGAAAAATATTTTTCATGGACGTAGTCCAAATTAAAGGGTGAACCACGTTAAATTATCGGTGTTATTTTTTGCTAATTATTTTATTTTATATTTATTTATGTTATTTTAACTGTTGTGCCCAACAAGTGGTATCAGAGCCAATCTGTCAGTCTTATAAAAATTTTAGTATGCTCTGTGATTACAGTATTGATTGATCTTTTATATAAGAAAAGATTTTATTAGTTTACTGTTAGCTGAAAGAGTCTCATTTTTTTTAAATGGAGACAAATGTCACTAAGATGATAAGCTTAAATGACACAAATTATCACATATGGAGAAACAAAATGAAGGATCTCCTATTTGTGATGAAAATGCATATACCGATATTTATTACAACTAATCCCGAAGGCAAGACGGATGAGGAGTGAGAATTTGAGCACGAGCAGATATGCGGTTACATTCGAAAATTTGTCAAAGACAAGGTGTACAATCACATTTGTAATGAGACTCATACTCGGACGATATAGAACATGCTTGAACAACTTTATGAGTCAAAAACAGGTAACAACAAATTGTTTTATTTGACAAAGTTGATGCAGTCGAAATACAAGGAAGAAACTTTCATAGCAGATCATCTGAATGAGATGCAAGAGATTATGGACTAGCTATTTAGAATGAGCATAAAGCTGGATGATGAAGTATTTGCTATGCTAGTATTGGGCTCTCTGCCAGAGTCATGAGAGAATTTGAAGATTTCAATTACCAACACTACACCTAACGGTGTAGTCAATATGGAGTCTGCAAAAAGTAGTATCCTGAATGAAGAAATGAGAAGGAGATCACAAAACTCATCTTCTTCATCACAATCAAATGTTCTGGTTACTGACTATAGAAGAAGAAGTCAGTCTAGACAACAAATGTCTAGAGAAAATAGTAGAGACAAATCAAACAAATATGACAATATTGAATTTTATTACTGCAAAAAGAAAGGTCATATCAAGAAATACTGTCAAAAGTTCAAAAAGGACTAGAAAGACAAGGAAGTAAAACAAGATGACAACAGTGATGATGACATAACAAATACCATGAACGAATTCAATGTCGTTTGTGATGATACTATCAATTTCACATCCCACGAGACCATTTGGGTAATTGATAGTGACACTACAATTCATGCCACATCTCGAAAGGAATTATTCTCATCATATACAGCAGGAGATTTTGGCGCTGTGAAGAAAGGAAATGATAATCTGTCAAAAGTTGTTGGCAAATGAGATATTTGTCTGGAGACTGTGAATGGTATTAGATTAGTCTTGAGAGATGTCAGACATATTTCAGATATTTGTCTAAATCTTATCTCTGCAAGAAGACTCGATGGTGCAAGTTTCTACAGTACATTCTCAAATAACCAATGGAAGCTTACCAAAGGTTCCATGGTGGTGGTTAGAGGCACAAGACATGCTACTTTGTATGTGATGCATGTGAAGCTCTCCAATGACACTGTGAGTGTTATGAAGAAGGACAATGCTATTGAATTATGGCATAGATGACTTGACCACATGAGTGAGAAATGGATAACTACCCTTGTCAAAATGAAGATGTTGTCCAGAATGGAAAAAGTACATTTGGAGAAATGTGCTGACTGTTTAGCAGAAAACCAAAATAGAGTTGATTTCAAGAGTTTCCCTCCTTCCAGAATGAAGAATGTGTTAGATTTGGTCTATTCAGATTTATGTGGGTCAATGGCAAAGTCACTGGGTGGTTCTTACTACTTTGTGACTTTCATTGATGACCATTCGAGGAAGACATGAATGTATACTTTAAAGACAAAAAATTAGGTGTTAAATGTCTTTAAAGAATTTCATACCTCAGTTGAGAGACAGACTGGAAAGAAGTTTAAATGCATCAGGACAAATAACAGTGGAAAATACATTGGACTTTTTGATGCCTACTGCAAAGAACAAGGTATTCGACATCAGACAACGTCTCCAAAAACACTGCAGTTGAATGACCTGGCTGAAAGGATGAATAAGACTTTGATGGAGAGAGTCAGATGTTTGCTCTCACATGCAAAATGACCTAAAATATTTTGGGGATAAAGCTTTACTCACGGCTGTGTACGTGTTAAATATTTCACCTTGTATTCTCTAAAGCTAGATGTTCTAGAGAAAACATGGTCAGGAAAAGATGTTTCCTATGATCATCTGCGGGTATTTGGTTACAAAGTTTTTGTACATATTCCAAAAGATGAGAGGTCCAAGCTCAATTTCAAAACACGACAGTGTATTTTTATTGGTTATGGAAAATATCAGTTTGATTACAGATTTTATGATCCAGTGGAGAAGAAACTTGTCAGAAGCCGTGATGCTGTTTTTCGTTGTGAAGGAGACCATTGAAGATATTGTCAGGACAAAGAAAGGTGTTCCTGATTCCAATGGTGACTCAACAGATTTAGAATTGATTCCTCCAATACCGATGCCAATACAAGTTGGGGATGAAGATCATGTTGATCTGCCTGAAAAAAATGATGCTCCCATCGACAATTCGGAAGATGATGCTGAAGATGATGATGTTCATCATCAACCATCACCTATGCACTCCCCAGTTCCTGTGAGTAGGAGCAATAGAGCAAGACAACTGTCTACGAGATATCCAGAAAATGAGTATTTGTTACTCACTGATGGGGGAGAACCAGAAAGGTTTGAAGGAGTAATAACTGATGAGCACAAACAAAAATGGATTGAAGGCATGCAAGATGAAATAAAATCATTGTATGAGAACAATACTTTTGAACTGGTGAAGCTGCCAAAAGGCGAGAGAGTTTTGAAAAATAAATAGGTGTTCAAAATCAAGCATGAAGAGAACAGTTTTTATCCGAGAATTAAAGCCAGATTGGTCATCAAAGGATTCAATCAAAAAAAAAGAATTGACTTTGATGAAAATTTCTCACCAGTTGTGAAAATGACATTCATCCGTACAGTGCTGGGGTTAGCAACAAGTATTAACTTGGAGATTGAGCAAATGGATGTCAAAACTGTCTTCCTACATGGTGATTTGGAAGAAGAGATATACATGGAGCAATCAGAGAGTTTCAAACATAAATAAAAAGAGGAATATGTTTGCAAATTGAAGAAAAGCCTATACGGCTTGAAGCAAACACCGAAACAATGGTACAATAAATTTGAGTTTGTTATGGGGGAGCAAGGATGCCATAAGACTACTTCATACCATTATGTTTTTATACATAAATTCTCTGATTAAGATTTCATCATTTTTCTGTTTTATGTGGATGACATGTTAATTGTTGGTCGAAATGTTTCCAAAATTAACAACTTGAAAAAGCAGTTGAGCAAGTCTTTTGCTACGAAAGACTTGATGCCAACAAAGCAGATTCTTGGCATAAAAATTATCAGAGATATGGATTGAAGAAATTGACTCGACTGAGTGAAAAAGAAAAGAAAGAAATTTAATTAACTGCACTTTGTTTATTTTTTCTTGTTTGGTTATTAAATGATAAGGGAAATCAATAAAAATAAGAGAAGTATGAATACCTAAATACCCTCCAAATGCTAAAATTAATTACAAACAAATTAATTAGAGAGGAGATTATGGAGAGAATATAAGTAATAATCAAATTAAATTTATTAATATATCCTTCACATTTCACTGCGCAAGGAAATATGAATATGATTAAGTATATTTTCTTAACCAATTAAGAAACCAATCTACATAATGCAAGAGTTGTAGCTTATACATATTAGAAACGGATGACAGCCTTGACACAATCTAGTTGCTGCAGCAGATCAAATACTTTATTAATATCTTGTAGCTGGACTTCATGAGTCAAAAGCTCCTCAAGGTGGAATTCCTGTCAAAAGTAAAATATCCAGATCTTAATAAGTAAAATTCAAGTCACAACCATACATAGAGATAAAGCTACCAAGCATTCAAGTCACAACCATACATAGAGATAAAGCTACCAAGCAGACTACTCAGATTTCAGATTTTAACAAGCCTCGTGCATTTAGATGACTAGGGTTGTAAATGAATCAATCCGCTTGTGAACTATTTGAATTTTTGTTTGGAAAAAATTTATTCGAAATTGTTTATTACTGTTAACGAGCTGAGTTCGAGCTCGAAAATCTTAATGAACTTGAGTTCGAGTTCGATACTGTTTGGTTTCGTCAGCTTGCGAACATATTCGTTTACGAGCTCGCGAACATGTTAGTTTAAAAAGCTCAAGAACGTATTCATTTACGAGCTCGCGTACATATTTACAAATATATTTGTTTAAAAGCTCTCAAACTTGTTCGTTTAAAAGCTCTCAAACGTGTTCATTTAAAAGTTCGTCGACATATTCGTTTAAAAGTTCGCGAACATGCTCATTTAGAACTCGTTTATATTATATTTTGTTATCGAATTTGAATTTTTGTCATTATTAGTTAACGAACCGAACTCGAACTTTTGTCATTATTAATTAACAAATCAAACTCGAGTTTTTGTCATTATTAATTAACGAGTCGAACTCAAATTTTTGTCATTATTAATTAACGAGCCGAAATCGAGTTTTTGTCATTATTAGCTAACAAGTCAAACTCGAGTTAAGCTTGTTAAGTATAATAAACTAGTTTTTTCAAGTCGAGTTCGAGCTGCTCGCGAACTTGATAATTTTTAAACAAGCCGTACTCGAGTATAAAAACTTGAATCGAGCTCGAGCTCAAGTATAAAAGTTTGAATCGAGCTTAAGCCAACCTTGAAGCTGTAATAAATTTAAACGAGCTGATATCAAACTTACCAATATTTCATTCGATTTGATTCATTTACCGTCGACCACATAAATTTTCCCATTTACTTAATTATTGAGAAAAGTTTGAATGGAATCTATTAACTTAATAGTTTTCATAATTCATAAACCTTATCATCTTTTTATCTTCCTTTTTCAATGATTAAAGCTAGTAACCTTTGACTTCATAAATGTTTTAAATGCATAAAATATTTAGAATGTGAAGCACTTATGTTCAATATATATATATATATATCTCTGCACTTAGAAGCTAACTAATTTTTTTTTTTAAGTTTTATAAAATTAACTATTCAATCAGACAATTTGCCAATACAACAATATCATAAAAACCAAACTCTGCTATTCCTTTCTTCACACTCTAACTGTATTGTAATTATATATGGCAGCTAAGTAAGGAAACCACTATATGATGGCAAAATTCATTAATCAGAAAAAGAAATGAACCTTGTTTTTGCATTTTTCAAGTATTGTAGGGAGATCAGATTTGATTTTGAGGCCTCCAAATATGGAACCTTTCAAACTCCCACCAAATAAAAAGGGTCTGTAGTTGATCTCCACTCTTGTACCATATCCTACGCCAACAGCAATTACTTTTCCCTTGCCCTGAAAATCCCATAAAACAACAAACTTTTTTCAATATCCATCCCCTTTTTTTTTTTAGAAAAAGTTATCTTTGAAAAAATTCCAGTCATGGATTAATTACATACTATTTTTATGGATAGTATGGCTTCATCAAGCAAAGCTGCAACTCCAGTGCATTCAAAGCTGTAATCCACTCCCATTCCATGGGTTAATTCCTTTATCGATTCAGAAACCGATTTATCAGAATTGATAGGGTTTATAAACTGAGTCATTCCAAAAATTTCACCCTTTTGTTTCTTCCTCCCATTCTTGTCTATCCCAATTATTTTATCTGCCCCTGCTATTCTTGCTCCCTCTATGGCCTAAAATACCAATAAGCAAAACAAAGCAGCATTTTTCCCATTTAAAAAAAGTTGAAACTAATTGATGATCCAATACCAGAAAGACAAATTATGCTCAAAATGAATTGGTATACCCCTAATCCAACAGCACCAAGGCCAAAAACAGCAACACTTGATCCTTTTTCGACCATTGCTTCCTTCCAAGTTGCCCCAAATCCGGAGGTGAACCCACAAGACATGAAACTAGCATGTGGTAGTGATATAGTTGGATCAATTTTGACAACATAATTGGAATCTACAACTGTGTATTCAGACCACGTGGAGCAAGACAAGAATTGGTACAATTTCTGGTCTCTAATGGACATTCTTGAAGTATTATCAGGCATCAAACCGCTCATGGCAAATGGGTATTTTAAGCATAAATTGGTTCTCCCTGATTTGCAATTTTCACATTCTTCACATTCCCCAATGTATGTTGGAATAACGACATCTCCTTGTTTTAGGTCTCTGACTCCATCACCCACACTCTCCACAACTCTTTAAAACACGTAATCAGGCAGAAATTGACTTTTATTAAAATGACAGGATTCAATTCAACTGCAGAATGGCTATTGATCTATTTCCAAATTTTCAAAGGCAGTAACTTAATGAGAGACTGCACAATTTCATTTTAACAAACACTTACCCTACACCTTCATGCCCAGCAACTCGAGGGAAAAGAGGCTGAAAGAAGACACTAATTAATATGAATATAAAACAATCAATAATAAAGAATAATAATATCAAATTTAAAATTACTAACAAATGGCAAGCCTTTCAAGAAAAGGATATCAGTGTGGCAAACACTAGCACATAGCATCTTGATTCTAACTTCTGTCGATTTTGGTGGGTCTACTTGAATTTCTTGCACCTCCACCGCTAGCTCCTCCGGCCCCCAACATACCGCAGCTGGCACAGAATTCAAGATTTTAACATGTAGTTACAAATAAATACAAATGGGTTGGTTGGGACTGTTACCTTTGCATGTTATCACTTGGGAGCTGTTGTTGGCCATTCTTAAGAAAATGGGTAGTGCTGCTTCAACCTTTTCAATGGAGTTCTACAATTCTAGCTTGTAATCTTAAACCCAAATATTAATGGATGGCGAAAAAGGCAAACCACAAAGCTTTTCTTGCTTCAGATCTATAGATTGGATAATGTTTGTGATTCTTGCCTAGAATATAGGCAGATCATATCCTGAGACCCCAGAACTTTTCGTGCTTGGCCTTTAAGCCCTTTCACATAATTTCGTCAAATTGAGCTCATAAATAAATTTTTATATATGTTCTATACCAATCCTTTATTGGCCAGTAAAAAGGAGAATGAATATCAATTGACACAAACAAAAGATACGAGTTATTTTAAAATCAATAATTTAAACTGGATTCATGTTAATATATATATATATATATTTATTTATTTATTTATTTATTTATAATTGGTCAAATTCGGTCAACACTCAATGAAACTCCCTGGGGCTGGATCATGTCTTATTTTGATTGAGTCAACTAATTTTTTTTCTTTAAAAAAATGAAAAATCATCCCTTTTTTTATCAATTTTAAATAATTGTATTTATTTTTAAGATTTCATATTTGATAATCTTGATAAGACCAATATAATTTATTTATTTACTATTTTAATTGTGATCTAAACGTGAAAATAACTGTTGTCTAACCTGGTTAATGCTTTGTTATGGGAAAATAAATTGCAATCACCAAAATGATATCCTAGCTCGCTTGCTGGAACATTTGCAGGAATTGAAGATGGCATCTGATTTTTGTTGTCTGCGAAATGGGAGAGATGTTGGAGCAACAACTAATCTGAGTTCATGGGCAGGAGGGATATGCAGGAGTAATCCGTGACTGGAATGGAGGATTCATAGAATCATAGCTGCTGCTGCTGCTACGGGTCATCTGCCAGGTTGTGTAGATGCAGCTTTAAATGAGGCACTTGCAATTGGAAGTATTCAAGTATGGCTTAGCAACAGCTTCTCTACCCCAAGGATTATAGAAGTAGATGCTCACAGCTTATTTCATGCTATCTATGCTGAATTCAAAGTTAGATTTATCTGAATTATATAACAATTCCTAGGCAACATAACAATTGGATTGTCCAAATGTGCACAATGTTCACTAACACTCTTCACCATCTTGTATTGCTGCTCTTTTGTTTTAATGATGTTGAACCTTTCTCTCAAAAAAATGTAAATTAATAAGATTATTATGTAAAACATATTTAATTATTGATTTTAAAAATTTTTCTTATTATAGATCTAAACTCTATTCCACTTTGATTGAAATTTTAATTATGCCTTCTTCCATTTTTTAACTGGGCCGGATTTTTTCTAGTAATTTAAATTTGTGTCAGATATATCTATTAATGGGTAAACATATTCCTTTCAAATTTTAAAAGCATTGTATACTCATAACTTGAATTTGAAGCTTTTAGAAAAATCTTTTACCATCTTACCTCACTTATCTGAACTTTTTTTTATTTGAACAAATTACAGAAAATTCTCCTGATTTTTTAACAAATTAAAGCAAGAAACAAACTTTTAAAAAATTAATAGTTTATTTTTTTATTATTTGAAATAATGTTTATTCATTTAATACTATATGAATTTTAAACATTGTACTGCAATATATCATATAATTTTTTTATATTTAACATATTTTTGTATGAATTTTTTAAGATTTTATACATAGTCTAATTACATTTATAAGATTTTATAGTTTTTACTTGTTATTCATCACTATAACTGCAAAATAATCAGTATATTTAAAATTTTTATTTTAAACAAAATTTTTTTCAATAGAAAATTAAATGTCTTAGCTTTTTAAAAATGTATTTCTAATTTTAATTTAATAAAATGGTTATGTTTGTAAAGCTCTAAGGTTATAAACCCCAAATTCCTCTTTACTTTTTACTTGAATTCCGCACGTGCAAGACTTACAGATAAGAATTTAAAAAAAAAAAAAAAGGAAAAATTTGCCAACAGAAATTCAGCGAAATAGGTTAAAAATCCCAAAATCTACACAGTTGTGAGCTGTAGCATCTCAAGCAACTGCGCAATTGTGGCATCTCAAGAACCTTACCTTCAATTTTCAGTTTTTACTTGCAATATTCCAAAATCCACCACACAAAAACCCAATTTTCATTTTTTTTTCTCTGCTTTTATTTTGCAGATGTGAATAAAAACTAAACTAATTTTCATTTATTTGAAGAAGAATCAATCGATATCCTCTTTCTTCTTGTTTTTCTATGAAATGAAGTGTGCAAAAACTCCACTTTACGCCAAGCACATAACCATAGCAGATGGAAGGCAATGAGAACTCCACCCAAAAGGTGCTCAAGGACAACCTCACTTCTCCTACTCATTTCTTTTGTTTAATAATAATTTTAGTTTTCACTTTTCCTTCAAAGGTTGTTGATGATAGTGATTTCTATTGTGCCAGTTGGGATTTTGGGGTTTTTGTTTCTGGGTCTTTATTTTCTCCAATCATTTATATATAAAGATAAAAAAAACAAAATTGTGTATTAATTATTCAAGCTTTGGGGTCAATTTGAATATACATATTTCTCCAAATAATTGTGCTTAATTTGGAGCTATTTGCATTTCTTTCACGTGTATGGAAATCCATTTCCTGTTGTTGGTGTTGGCTTTTGTTCATTTTAGTACAAGATGTGCATTGTTTCTTAGGCCATGTTTGGTTCATGGAATGAAATAGATATGTAATAGAATAGCAATTCCTAAAGAATAGAATAGTTATTTCTAAATAATTTTTATTCTATGCTTTGTTTTATGAGTTTAGATTAACTGTTACTAGTTAAATATAGTATTATATTAATATGTATGTAGCAGTAGTGATGGTGGTTGTGTGAGTGATGATTAGCAGTAATGGATAGATGGTGATGAATCGGTGGTGGTGATGATAGGTGCATGGGTGGTGGAAGTGGCGGCGGCGGCGGCAGCAGCGGTAACGGTGGTGATGGGTGAGTAGTGGTGGTGGTGGAGGTGGTAGTGGTAGGAGGTGGGATGGTGGTAGAATATGCTATTGCATGAGTTGTAGAATTGCTATTTTTTAATTTATTAATGGAATGTGTATTCCACAAAATTAAGGAATAGCAATTCCATGAAATTATTATTCCTTGTTAAAATTTGAACCAAAGCTTGGAATAACTATTCTACATGAAATAACTATTTTATTCCATGGCCATTCCATGAACCAAACATGGCCTTAAAGAAATACTAGATGCAGAGTTCGCATTACATTTTTTGCTTTTGTTCTGATTAGCAAGGTTTAGTGTCTCTGAGGTATAGGTACCGTTTTATTAATCAGAAATCGTAGTAAAGAAACTTTGATGGTTTTAAGACCCGGTATGTATCTTCAAAGGTTCCGTAAAGAAGACCCCTGCTGACCCTATCTAAAAACTTATCTTATTTAGGTTGCTTTGCCATCTTTAGGGTGTAATAACTTGAGAAACATAGAACTAAGAATTTTATTCTCTCGCCAACCTTTTGAAGAGGCCTTTTCACTAAAAATTGTTTGTGAAACATAAATTATTGCCGTTCCATCCCAAAAAAAAAAATAGACTTACGTTCCCTTTTTATTTGGCCCAAATTATAGGCCACTTTTCTTTTTAAATATATAGTTAATTTTTTAATTCTCTAGTATTCCCCTATTTAACATACCTTGATGTCAACAAATATAAATTATTATTTTTAGTTTTTAAATATACACCTAATTGATGTAAGAATATATTAGGAAAATGTTAGTAACTTTATAGTTTCAAACTTATTAGCTAATTGTTCTTAATCTGTGTGAAAATAAAAGCAAGCCTATCTTTATGGGACAGAGTAGTTGTATTCATAGCATATATATGAATAGCTATCGTTGATACAATCTGGTATTGCTTTACTTTCTAAAATTGCATAATTACTTGAATCACAATTCAGTATCAGATGATCAAGTATCTAGCTATTGCATTAACTAGATTATTTATATGCTCAGGTAGCATTTCTTTTTGGTAGTCAATCTGGCCTGCTCAAAGAGAAGTAATGTTATAATCTGAGAGTTTAGCTCCACATGAGTGAAGCTTTTCCCAATATTTTCTTTTCTATTTCCTTATTTTGCTTTGGAAATCTTTACTGTCCTGACTATTTATGAAATCGTTAGCATGAGTAGTTTGCAATCTCCTATACCAATCAGTCTGTTTGTAATGGTGTTGGATTTGCTTATTCATATAGTATATTGATTCTACCTAAAGAGTGAGATGTTTCTTTAGATTTACCGTTATTGCAGATGGCTCCATGAATTGCATATATTTCAGCAGCTTCATCATTTATTTCCTTATTGGCTTGAATGACATTTCATGGCTTTATTTTCCCCATCCCAAATGCTTTGTAACAATGCACTTTAGAATCAATATTTCTGCTTTCGTAAAATTAGTTAAGTGCAGATAGTATGTCTTTTTGGCCAGTGGTCGCTCCTATGAAGCTAGTACGATCAATGAAGTTCCAAGAGCATAAAATGCTATACAATTTTAAAAAATGAGGCAGCATAGATTATGGATGGGTTCTGAGTTAAAAAAAAAAAAAGAAGAAGAAGAAGAAGAAGAAGAATCGAGGTTATATGGACATATTTTATTTATTCTTAACTTGCTTTTCCATAAACAACCCCTTTCGAGTCCATTTCCAGCCTTTGTGAAACTGTTGGCCTTGGCCCGTTTCCTCTTGTTTAGCCGGCAGGCATCTGCTTACAAGATGATGTAACTTCTTAATGGCATAATTATATGGGCAATAACTTACTATGATATGGCATCTTTGTAAAATTTGATGCAGAAAATTAATCTTGTTGAAAGAACTCAGCAGGATGAAAGATACATGAAGGATATGAAGAAAATTAAAGAAATGATCAAAACATTAAAAGAAAAATGCTTGAATGTTTTTCAATTGGCCATCTGCTTTGCTGCACCTTTTCCATGGATCAAGCATCATTTCAGTTAATAGCAAGCCAGTAATTGACTAATTCTGTCATCTGATATTGCTGTCATAGTTCTTTTTTGTGGGACCAATTTCTGCAGATTTCAGGTTTCATCTATAGAGCCTTTATTTCCAAGGCATTTGCACTTGTGGCACAATTTTATTGAGCATCGTGACATAGATTTTAGTTTGTATTTTCCTGTGTAATCTACTTCAATTGACATCTGATGAGGAACTCTTACTCTATCCAGGATTATTACAAAATTTTGGAGGTCGATTATGATGCAACAGATGAGAAAATAAGATTAAATTACCTAAAGCTTGCGCTGGTTAGTGGTGCATCTGCTATGAGCAGCTTCTTATGTGAGCTTTTACATTTCTTGATTGCAATGTCACTTTATTTTGATCTATGGGATGATTGAGGACATTTGATAATGTTTTAATTTGTCTACAGAAGTGGCATCCTGATAAACACCAGGGTGATAGTGCTGTTACTGCAAAATTTCAAGAGATAAATGAAGCTTACAGAGGTAATTTATATATGATAGGTTTGAAGTTCATGTTCTTTTATTCCATATGATGCATATTGCTTCCAGTGGATCAAATGATGCAGACACATGTATCTGAGTTGCTATGTTAAATGACTTATGTCACTATTTTCTTCTATAGTGTTGAGTGATCCAGCTAAACGCTCAGACTATGATTTGAATGGAATATATGAGATTGATAAGTACACTTTGCGGGTAAGTATGTATTCTTTGAGGAGTTGTCAACTTTTAACTGCAAATAATCTGTTGATGCTTATCAGAGAATTCTGTTATTTCGACACAGGAATATCTTGCCAGATTTAAAGGGATGATACTTACCTGCAATGGGCTTGGTATCAGTCATACATCGACATGGTAAGCTTTGCAGGAATTTCTTACCAGTTTTAGCTTGAAAAATGTGTTACTTGTTGAATGGCCAGAATGAGCTATTTGCAATTTAGTTTTGAATAGTAATTTTTTTCCTTTCCGCTTGCTAAAATTGAATTTCTTCCTAGTGTTAGATATAGAATTAATAGGATTTAAAAGTTAAGTTTGGCTTTAACAAAGGCTTCTATGACTTACCTTTGTCTGAGGTATTGATAGGAAGCTGAATTACATGGTTGATTTTATACAAGTTTTATCCAAGTCCTGCGAGTGTTTTGTATACGTTGTTATTAATTTGTATTAGTTGCCAGCCTGCCGCAAGTAGGAAGTGCAGCTGAAAAATCAAATTGAGTCCTGGTATTTCAATATTTATAGCACAGTCTTGGAGCATAAGAAAGTTAGTCTGGCTGGAATTTGAAGGCAACTTTTCAGCCATATTGGTGTGCAAAAGAACGGACTTTGTGATAGTTTTGGTTGAATTTACTGAAAGTGCAATTTTATTGCAATATATCTGTCTTTTCGTGCAGCACTAGGGTGGAAATCTATGTAATAGATTGCAATCTAGTTAGTAATGAGCATACAAGAATTTTTCTAAATGAATTCAAGTGGTCAGTTGCGGGTACAGTGCAGCGGAAACCTGATATTTTTTTACTGATGCCTGCAGCTAAATCTATATTTTCTTTTTGAGCAAATTGCTAGGTAATACTCACACTTGCTTCCCTACGTTTTCAAAGTCAACTAAATAGTCTATAATATTTAATTTCATCAATAATATAGTTCTTCTGTTATTCAGTGCTTTTCAAGGTAGTCAAAGGCTGAATAGTAATTAAGTTTCCAAAAACTACCCCATTGCTTTTTATTGTGCCGTCATTTCTAATTTCCAGCAGAAGGGATTGGTTTGTTGGGGTAACTGATACCCAACACATTTATCTCTAATTTTTTATCGCTCGTGCATGCAACTCCTCACAATCAATCACCATCTAAAGAAACAGGATTTTCTTTCTGATCCCCCATGATTGGAAATTAAGCTAAACAACTCTTGCAGCCTTACTTGCCCACAGGACGAGTACAATTCCTTGAAGAGTACAAGACCCGCAGCTGCATGCTAGGGTTTCAAACAAAAAATGACATAATCCAACAACAATCAATTGCATCTGGAATTGATTAAAAGATAGTTGGATCATACATATAATCTCAAATTATTAGGTAATTGGTTTCTCTGTAGTTTAGTTTAGAAATCTTAAATTACTATTCAACCTGTGACTGCTAAAAAAAGCATTTAGTAACAGATTATTAAAAAAAAGAAAAAGAAAAACCTGACAGAAGGACTACGTTATTGACAGAGTTAAATATTAAGCACAATTTAATTGAGTTTTGAAAAAGCATAAATGCAAGTGTGGGTATTGCTACATGTCTTTTAGTCATTCGCTCCTATTTTAGTTGACCTAGACCAGGAGTTTGCACTGAAATTCTCTGTTGAGAGCCACCTTTGCACTCCCTCCTTCCCCTTCCTTTTTTACCAATATCAATTCAATGCTACCTAGCTTATTCAGAATTTTTTTAGATTCCCGGAGCCATATGTTAGAAGTTTAAGATAAGAACAAAATACTACCAGACCAAAAACTTGTGTTGCTTAATTTGAATTTGCACTCATGATCTTCATAATATGACAGGACTCAGCAACTGACTGAAACCAATGAAAATGCAGATAAATAAGGTATTATTGAAAATACTAACCTATATATAACTTCTTTGGAATAGCATAGTTGTTAAGATGAAGCATCAGTTCCTGAAAAATCTAAATCACATTTGATTTATTTACATGTCATATCAATTGAACCAGGTATAGAGATATCCACGCTCATGTACCATGTTGCTAGAGCATATTAGACATATTCTCTCTGAATCTGAGGATGGAGATGGAGCTATCTGTATTTGTTGTATTAAGGATACTGATATAAACCCATGTTGATGATGGGCAACATTCACTTTGGAAGAACAGGCTGCTCATTTTGTATGTAAAATACTGTGATACTAGCACAGGATGAGATAATTATGCGGCTTTACACTGTATGATCATGTTTCATTGGAGCATTCATTTCATTTAAAACCATAAATTACATGCGGTTAATCCTGCGATTTTAACTAAGCACATGCAGTGGGTGAATGTGCTTGGAATGAATTTCTGAAGAGATGCAAATGGAGACATGAAATCTATGTCTTGTTTTAGATAGAGAGATTACAAAGTTACAATAATATTTCGTCAGATCATAACATTATGCAAATGTATTTTGAGTATAGAAGTCTTTAGAACTTTTCAGGTTAGGTGATCGAAGGTGAGGCATTGGCAATTCAATTATTTACTGCTTTGTGTCCTCAATATGTGTGCTTTATTAGTTGGACTTTTGGCTTTGTTGCTTGCAGAGTCCTTGCCCCTTCATATAAAACTATGAGATTAAGCAATAGTCATCATTTGGTCATGTGATGACTTTTAGGTAAAGCAAAGGACTATCCTGTAACAATAATAATAATAATAATAATAATAATAATCTGTGTGAGTTTAATACTTTAATTAAGAGACATTTAATTAAAGAAGTAATGAGACAAACTATATAATTATTTAATTTATGATTAAAAGTCAACACAAATTCATCTCTGAATAAAAATTAATCAAAAGTCATAAATAAATAAGGAATAATTGTGGCACTTGGGCAATCAAATCAAGCAAAGCTGGAATCTTGTGGAATATGCAATGTGCACGCCACTCTTATGTCTACATACAGAAAAATTGTGCAATTTTTAAGCCATTGTGGTTTGTCTGCTACCTTATCATTCATTATGTATATGATAATAATAATAATGATATATAAATTTAATCTCATTTAAAGACATGATGAGTTTACTTGAGGAAATATCAATCTGTAGCTGGTAAATTCGATTGAAAAATCCCACTCTTTTAGAATTTAATACAGTAAACTTGCCGGCTGCAGAAGATGTAGAAAATTGAATTGAAGAGAGGAGAATGAGCAGAAATACCATGGGTATAACTGAACTTCCCATCAGAAACCCGTAAGTTATAACTATGGCACAAACACAATTGCAAACAAACTTTTCGAATTAATTTGCATCAATTGAAGAAACAAATACATGAATCTGCTCCAAAAAACTCATATTCTCTGGCCTATCTTTCCTCTTCACATATCCTTTAGATTCCTTCTCTCCGTACACTTCATACCCTCCCTTTCCGCTCCTTTTCCACATCTCCCCCGCGTAACTCCTATGCGCGTAATACGCCTCCGCCGCTACCACTTTTCCCTCCTCCTCCTCTCTATCCTCCTCCGATGCCACCGTTATAGGTAATCTCTCGTAATGGCAGCGAGTCGTACCTTCCAGCTCATCCAGGCGCGCAAGTCCTCGGGCGTTCACGGCGTACAACTCTCCTGTGACACACTGGGATCCGGTGGCTCCCGGGAGGTTGAGGAGGAATGGGACCCTGTAGGGTCCACAGACGAGAGGATACTTATCTACGGTTCGATGAATGCCTTTGAAAAAGGCGTCTCCGGTTCGCAACAGATCTTGCATCAGTCCGTGATTGGAGAATCCTCTCTTCAGAGTTCCATAGGTGAATATCAGCGTTGTTGTTGTTGTTGCTTCTGCTGGCGGATCCAATTGTATTTCTATGCCCATTCTAGAGAGAGAAAATAGTGTGTTCACCAATGGAAGTGAGAGAGAAAAAAAACAGATTGTATTTTTGTTGAATTATGGGTTTTATTTTACCGTGTGGTGTGAGCGAGGAAGAAGATGATCTATTTATAGTGGTCCAGCGTAGGTTGGATTTTTCTTTTCCATAATTTCTTTTAAGATTTTTTTTAATAGTTGAATCTGTTGGAAGAGAAACAGAAAAATCTTAGGATTAAATCTTTTTAAATCTTAATATTATTGCGTTTTTTTTTTAAATTATTTATTTAATTGAATGTTGACGGTTGCATAGATTTATTTAATTGTGGACAAAATTCAAATTTATGGGGGAAAAATAAAATAAACTCAGATTAGAGCAACAAAAACAAAGGGCATTTTAGGAACAAACAAAGTAAAACAAAGGGCATTTTTAGAACAAAGAAAAAAAGGATTGGGGTGTCGTTGATCCGATTCCGATCTCCGTATTTCGCAACGGGACTTATTTGTCAGTTTTCCTCAGTACAAACGAATTACTGAACTTAGTCGTACAGCACGTATCACATACGTCCGTACATGCGCCTGGGATGGCTCAATCTCATCACGTGCTACCTCTCATTCACATGATCACTGTATACGTGGCTCTTTTTTCAATGTTACTATCTTATTTTTCAAAAATATATCAAAAAATTGATTATTGCTCTGAATTTTATGTTTGAACTTTTTTAAAAAAAAAGAGCAAATAGAATATTTCCAAGAGAGAAATGTATATTTTTTTCATATAAAAAAATGTCTTTCATTTAAAATTATATAAGCTTACTTTCATTGTTCTTAAATATATATAATCTTTAAACTCAGGCAAAAGAATTGCTCTCAATATATAATTTTAATTGATTAATTAAAAATATCTATAGTTTGACAAAAAAATAAATATAATTTTATTACAAAATATGACATTTCCGGTTATCTATAAATATTAATTATTTTTTACTTATATTTATTTTTATTTAAAACTAGAATTAATTTTAATATATAATTTTAGTTGACTGATTGAAAATATCTATACTTTGACAAAAAAATAAATATGATTTTATTACAAAATATTTGATATTTCCAGTTATCTATAAATATTAATTATTTTTTACTTATATTTACTCTTATTTAAAACTCAATTTTTTATATAAAACTACAAATTTTAATAATGGATTAAAAATAATATAATATTTATCTATATTTTAAACATATTTTTTTAATTATTATACAAAAATTTTAGGCGAACGTGTGTTTAAAAACTTAGGAAATAATTGAATTATGTTATCATCAATAATATTTGGCACATTTTCTGAGTGCGGATTACACAGATTTTTTATGGATATTGGGCTTCAGAAGTGGGCCAATGAATTAGCTTAATTAGTTACTGTTCAGCCTAATGGCTTAGATGCTATGTTCCTCAGTGTTCTTTCCCCTCTTTTAGAGATATCAATGAAATAAATAAGTATTATGCATTCAAAAATAAAAATTGTACTCTTCATTTTTAGGGTTTTTTTAAATATAATTAAATAAATATTAATGAAATAATTTTATTTTCCAAAAAAAAGAAGGAAATAATTTTGATTTTAAAAATATAAAATAGTCAACTTTATCATAATTAAATTGTAAAATGAACCGAATTGAGTTATCCATGAAAATTGCTAGCCTTTATAGCACTCCAAATCTTTTTCTAACATATTAATTCATACAAAATTGACTATTTGTTTTATTTCTTTATTATTATTCATATCTCAATTATCACACATAAATACTAGCATTTAAGAAAATTCTAACTTTGATTAGTCTATTTGATGTTCATTTATTTATTTTTTTAATCTTAAAAGTATTTTAAAGAAATATGAATTATTTAAAAAATATTTTCTTTCTAACAAAAAAATATTTATAATAATTAAGCTACATAAAAATATTTTGTAAAAATATTATGGAAAATATATCATATATATTAATCAAACTCGATTCAATAATTGAATGGGAAAAATAACATTATCTTGTAACTCAATAGTCCAAAAACTATCTTGATTTAAAATTCATTATAAATTCTTTCTTATAATGAAAATGTATATAAGTCTATTCTGGTCTGGTCCGGTATAAATTGAACTTATAATCATGGAATTGACACGATTATTCCAATCCGTAATCGCAACGATCCAAGTGCAAGAGTGGAGCTCTACCAACTGAGTTATATCCCTCCGAACCAAGTGGAGCATGCAATCAGATGCTTAAAATGATTCCATCCATTTACAATTTTACCATTTCCAACATCCGATGATGCTATTAGAATGCTCCGATTTTTTTTTCTTTTCAATATACACTATTTTGAAAATTTTAGATATTAAATTTCTGATTTTCATTATATATAGTTATTTAATAGATAAAATGTATCAATTAAACCATAAGTGGAGGATTCAATTTACCAATAATAAACGGTGTAATCATAAATATAAAAAAATCCAAAAACATATTATTATTTGTGTTCTTTGTGATCAAATTACAAAAAAGTATCCGAAATTTTAACAAATTATAATTAAAAATAAATTTTTAAAAAACTAACAGTTTATCTTCTATCTTTTAAGATAATGTCAATTTATTTTATATTGTATGAATTTTAAATATTTTAATGCAATATACCATATGATTTTTCTATATTTGAAATGTATTTATATGAATTTTTTAGATTTTTATATGACCATTTAATTATAATAATTTATGGTTTACATTCGTTATTAACGACTATAATTATAAAATAATCATTATATTAAAATCAATTTTTTTAATTATTATTTCAAATAATATTTTTATCTAAATAAACTATTAATTTTTTAAAAGTTTATTTATAATAGTAATTTGTTAAATCTTAAAAAAAGTTTTCTATATTGATTCTTTGTAAAATCAATTTTTGCTGGTTCACCCATTTTACCACGTGTTGAAAGGATTACCTCCCAAGTTTCATATACAACAAACAAAAAGTCTGTCCAAAATTTCCAGATGCCCAACCAAAATATATCATGTCCAAGTAATTCCTTTGATATATATATATATATAGGAAGAAAAATAAAAATAAAAATATCATACAAGAACCATCGAAATTTCGTAAAAAATAAAATAAAAATTTAATTAGTTTTTTATGTAATTTAAAATCAATTTTATTTAAATACAAATAATCAAATCACACTATTGATAATATTCTAATAAAATGAACATACAGAATTAATACTCTCTTTCCCATAAAAAAAAAAAGTCGTAGTTTTTCTCATTTATCCTAAATTGTATTTTTCTCACAATATAACTAATTTACAAATTTTCTAATACTTAATCTCTTTCAAAAACTAAAACTCATATTTTTTTTTCTATCTTAAAAAGATAATGTATAATTATTTGAATTTTCTTTATTATATTGCTACTTATTTGCCTTATCATTAAAAAAGTATAAATTTTTATTCTTAATTTTTTTAATAATACTTTCAATTAATGTTGAGTATATTAGGTAAACTTTAAACTTTTTAATCATATAACTAATTCTTTCAATATGAAAATAAAACTATATCTATATTTTTTTTTAAATGGAAAGAGTATATCTTATATTAATGTGATTTATTATTTGCAAATAATTTATTATTTTATATATTTTTTTAAAATTAATAATTGATGCATTAATATAATAATATAAATATAAATAAAATTATCACACATAAATACTAGCATTTAAGAAAATTTTAACTTTGATTAGTCTATTTGATGTTCATTTATTTATTTTTTTAAATCTTAAAAGTATTTTAAAGAAATATGAATTATTTAAAAATTATTTTCTTTCTAACAAAAAAAATATTTATAATAATTAAACTACATAAAAATACTTTGTAAAAATATTATGGCAAAATGTATCATATATATTAATCAAACTCGATTCAATAATTGGATGGGAAAAATAACATTATTTTGCAACTCAATAATCCAAAAACTATTTTGATTTAAAATTCATTATAAATTCTATTTGAAAATGATTCCATCCATTTACAATTTTACCATTTACAACATCCGATGATGCTATTAGAATGCTCCGATTTTTTTTTTCTTTCTAATATACACTATTTTGAAAATTTTAGATATTAAATTTATAATTTTCATTATATATAGTTATTTAATAGATAAAATGTATCAATTAAACCATAAGTGGAGGATTCAGTTTACCAATAATAAACGGTGTAGATCGTCTTGTAAGTCGTAAATATAAAAAAAAATCCAAAAATATATTATTATTTGTGTTCTTTGTGATCAAATTACAAAAAAGCCTCTGAAGTTTTAACAAATTATAATTAGAAATAAATTTTAAAAAAATTAACAGTTTATTCTTTATCTTTTAAGATAATATTAATTTATTTTATATTATATGAATTTCAAATATTGTAATACAATATAACATATAATTTTTTTATATTTAAAATGTATTTGTATGAATTTTTTAGATTTTTATATACAATCTAATGACCATTTAATTATAAGAATTTAGAATTTATATTCATTATTAACGACTGTAATTATAAAATAATTAGTACATTAAAATCAGTTTTTTAATTATTATTTCAAATAATATTTTTATCGAAATAAACTATTAATTTTTTAAAAGTTTATTTATAATAGTAATTTATTAAATCTTAAAAAAAGTTTTCTATATTTATTCTTTGTAAAATCAATTTTTGCTGGTTCACCCATTTTACCACGTGTTGAAAGGATTACCTCCCAAGTTTCATATACAACAAACAAAAAGTATGTCCAAAATTTCCAAATGCCCAACCAAAATATATCATGTCCAAGTAATTCCTTTGATATATATATATATATATCAAGAAAAATAAAAATATCATACAAGAACAATCGAAATTTCGTAAAAAATAAAATAAAAATTTAATTAGTTTTTTATGTAATTTAAAATCAATTTTATTTAATACAAATAATCAAATCACACTATTGATAATATTCTAATAAAATGAACATACAGAATTAATACTCTCTTTCCCATAAAAAAAAAAGTCTTAGTTTTTCTCATTTATCCTAAATTGTATTTTTCTCACAATATAACTAATTTACAAATTTTCTAATACTTAATCTCTTTCAAAAACTAAAACTCATATTTTTTTTTCTATCTTAAAAAGATAATGTATAATTATTTGAATTTTCTTTATTATATTGCTACTTATTTGCCTTATCATTAAAAAAGTATAAATTTTTATTCTTAATTTTTTTAATAATACTTTCAATTAATGTTGAGTATATTAGGTAAACTTTAAACTTTTTAATCATATAATTAATTTTGTCAATATGAAAATAAAACTATATCTATATTTTTTTTAAAATGGAAAGAGTATATCTTATATTAATGTGATTTATTATTTGCAAATAATTTATTATTTTATATATTTTTTTAAAATTAATAATTGATGCATTAATATAATAATAAAAATATAAATAAAATTTATTATTCTTAATTAATATTAATTAAATTTTTATAACTTATATAAAAATAACGCAGACGGAGTAATAAGAGAACATAAAAGAGAATGGTCAATTCCTTGAACCAAACGCATCTTTGTAATTTAGGTTCAGGTTCGGGTTCGGAAATAGGTATGGCGGCGGACTTTTAAGCCAGAGATAAGCAAGCAAGCACGCCTCTTTCCACCCACCACTACAAGTTTACTATCGCCACTCTCAATTTCTATTATATTCTCTTTTCTCTTCTTTTCTCGTCTCTTTCCTTCAATTCAATCAAACTTCCATATTTTTCGTTCTCCAAAATATGTATCTGCCCCAGCTACAACATGATCGTCACTGATCAAGGACCCACTGTCAGAGAAATCAAGAACCCACTGTCAGAGAAATCAAACCCAAAAGCAGAAGAATCATGGTTTCCTTTAACTTCATCTCTTTCTTCATTCTCTGGTTTCCTGTAATCATCATATTATTATGTAAAAGATTTCGTCTTGCTTTCCTGGTTAATTATTATAGGGAGGTGGAGGTCCAGATGATGATGATTATGATCATAAAGAAGATATCAAGTGGCCGCCATGGCTGCGTCCTCTTCTTCAAACAAGCTTCTTTGTTCAATGCAAGCTTCATGCTGATGCTCACAAGAGCGAATGCAATATGTATTGCTTGGATTGCATGAATGGTGCCCTTTGTTCTCTCTGTCTTTCTTTTCACAAAGATCATAGAGCCATTCAGGTGAATTTATTTATTTTATATAATAATCATAATTAAAAGAAAGTTACCGTCTTAATTAATTTCTTGGTTTCTGAAATTAAAAGAAAGTTACCTTAAAGCATAGGGTATATTGACTATTGAATCACAATTATACTGAAATCGGTCGGATCTTCCATAAAATTAAGCTAAATAACCTGAAGGAAGTTAAAACTCTATTAAATGATGATATAAATGCTGTAATTCTAATTTTTTTGTTAATAATAATATTAATAATAAAGCTATAAATGGTGATACTGATTTTCAAGCGATTAAATATCAATTTGTCTCAAGAATTTTTCAAAAAGTTCAATTTATTCCAAAATTAATTTACAGCAATAAATTATTAAAATTTGATATACAACTAATTTAACTTAATTATAGACAAATTAGTAAAATTGACTTTTATTATAAAATGACTAATTCAGTCCAAAGTTATTTTTATACATGTGTGAGAGTTTCGGATAGTATTTTGTTTAAAATTTTATTGTAAACATTTTTCTAATCATTTATATTCTCAATGATGATTACTAAAAGCCTAAAACTGAGATTAATTTGGTCATAAATTTCAACTCTAATTAACATATTTTGAATTATAAGTAAAATTTAGAGACCCCAGTAGTCTATGTTCTTTTAGCACATGTCTCTTCATTTATAATTCGCCATTAAATTACTTGACCAAAATGTTAAATTCCCATTCGATTTTGATTTTGATTTTTTTAAAAAAAATAAATGTACAGCAAGTGTAATTAAATTAAAATTAAAATTTAGAAATAATATAATTAATTAGTGATAAGTTGGGGGGATAAATAAATGAAATAATTACCTCCACAGACTGGAGGTTCTGGCCATTTTCTGACCACTAAAATGTTCCACTTAATTAAATAAAAGAAATCAAGAAATGGGCTCACTCTCACTCTCACTCTCTCACATAAAAGCAAACCATTGAATTTGAATATTCAAACTTTTTTCCCACTTTCTGTTTCATCATTAACTTTCCATAGTGAACAATTTTTTTTTCCTTGTATAACTTTTTTGACTAGTTAGTTTAATTATACTGGTTCAATTAACGAATTGATAAAAACAAAGGATTATAAATCGGAGATTTAATCACAATTGAGTTTGAACCGATCAAACCACTAATGTGTCGGAAGATTAAGTCAATTTGGGCCCTAATAACGAGTCGGTTGGGAGGTTCTTAATATATTGATGAGTATTGAAGAAGTCAATGCTTCCACGAATTTAGAAATGAACTGGCAGGATGCTCATTGTAGGGCTTTAGATGGATTAATAATGGCATGAATTAGGCTTTTCTACGTTTCAATTGAATTGAATTAAACTGAATATTAATAAATTCGAACTCAGTTCATTTAAATTTGTCATGAACTTGAATTCAATTTATTTAAAAATTATTAAGCTTGTAAATAGTTTAAATTCAGTTCGTAAATAATTTGTTTATTATATTTAATGAGGTTACTTTAATTTCGACTTGTTAACTAATAATTATAAAAAATTGAACTTGAATTCAAACTTGATAAACGGATATATTTATGAATTTTTAAATGAATAAATTCGTTAGCTTTTAAAAAAATACGTCTGTAAATTTTTAAATAAATACATTCGCGAGCTCTTAATAAATATATTCGCGAATTAACAAAGCAAACAATATTAAACTCGATCTCAGCTTGTTAAAATTAATAAATGATCTTAAACGAATTTGTTTTTTTCAAATTGATATCTGAATAGTTTACTAGCAGTTTGATTCATTTACAGTTCTGAAGTTATATATATATTTCACTATTTTGTATCTTAATTAAAAAAAATTATATAATTTTACAAATGTCAAAACATCTCACTCTAATTAAAAAAAAATGAATAGGATACTATTTTCCTCTCTATAAATTTCCTTGAAGGTACTTGTGAAAATTAGATTGAATCTTGCCATGAAGATACAAAATCAGTGCTAAATGTCAAACAGGTTTGGCCTTATGGTAAGTTTTTTTCTGAAAAAAAAGATATCAAGTCTTTGCATTGACATATTCGCCTCACCCCCCCCCCCCCCCCTACAATGTACACTGTATCGAAAAACAAGAAAAGGTGCTAAAAATATATTTTTTCTATGTTATGGCCTAACTGAATTTGAATCACATATATGCCAGCTTTGGTGATAATATATGCTTTTTGTAATTAATCCACCAGATTATGCCAAACAATGAATTAGCAGACAATTTAAATTTGTAGCATATGGGCATGTAACAGCCAATTTATTATCAGAGCGTCCATATAAGATGGGGCATTGCCACTGTACTAAACCCTATTACTTGCACACCAAATTAAGGGCATGTTTGGCCAACCGTATATCAACTGTCCTTCCACGCTTGTCTTCTAACACTGATGTCCAACAAAAACTGCCATTTATAACTGCACAATCCCACTCCTGTTGTAAACTGAAGAGAAATATGCTTGGGATTTTTCAAGCAAATAAGGAAAACCCTTAACTTTTTAATGTAGCTCATGAAACAACTTGAATATCACCAAATCAAAAATGATTGATAACTATGAGTATGATTAGGTTGTAATGGCTTGCACAGACAATTTAGTAGATCACAAAAATTTGGATGGACTTGGCAAATTAATTGCCAGTATGATCAATGAATATATTATTGGTGTCACGTACATAGTTACACTGCTACTGACAAAGGAATACAGTCTACCAAAAGAATTGAGACCTAGCCACCAATGCTACAAGCTGGAAATGTGATCAGAACCAACATCTGAATTAATGGTGGAAGTTTCGAGATTAAATGCAAATGATTCTGCTAATTTAACAGCATCCTGAACTCTAAGTCGAGTACCCTGTTGCCCGACCACTGTGGCTGCAATCCTAGCTGCTAGTGTACCCATTCCTTTCAAATCTGATACACCTCGTAATATGCCATACAAAATACCAGATGCATATGCATCCCCAGCACCACAGGTGTCAACCGGCACGCATGGGGAAGGAGAGATATATACAGCTTCTCCTTTTACCCCAATGTAGGAGCCTCTCGGTCCATCTGTAACAGAGACTAATGGTACAAAATGACTAAGATACCTTGTAGCTGAAATCGTGCTTTCCTTTGGGGCAAAATCACATAGAGCTCTGGCTTCGTCACTGTTTGCAAACAAAACATCTGCATACTTCTCTACAATTTCCCTGTGCAATCAGAGGAGAAATTTGATTAATCTATCAGATATTAAACCAAGAAAGAGAAAAGGGTTCATCATACCCATGAAAACCCTTGTTACAAACAGAGAAAGAGAGAGGGGGAATACGAACAGCAGACAAGTTAATATTATTTGAACAAGCTTCAGAACTGGAAATAAATGCAGAGCATTATTATTGCTAGGTGGAGAAACATGTAACTTCTTTTCCTAGCTGGTCCTTAAAGAAGTCTGAATACTTTGTTAGCCCGTAACCCCAGCAAAATTTATCCACTCTTAAAGTAAAGTTATCTCGTGCAACTTATTCCCCCCAAAACATACAAAAAAATATTTCCAGACCAATACAAAATCGTTTAAGATAAGCATCCTATTCCACCAAAACATGAAAAAGCAAGTAGGCAAATGATTAAATTGAAAATGTCCAATTATGTTTTAACATCCATGAGGCCAAGTGTAATACATATTTTAGGAGTTAATTGGATTTGCGAACTTAAGTATTTTAGTGAAACACATTTTTTTTTTTATAATTTTCTTAACTCACTCAAGCCATGGAATTAATAACATCATCCAGTCACATTCAAAACTCATAAAAAAAATGCTGCATTAAAGGGAGCACTTCTCGCTGTTAAAAGACAGCAAAACCATAAAACAGGACTTGATCCCTAAATTACATCTAAAAATTGCCAATTCCATTTCATGCATGCCACAATTGCCAAGATGTGAGGACATATTCATCCCAATTCAAAAGGAGTTTACAAGAGGGACAAGTTCCACAAAATTGACCATCCAATCTCACATGGAGGCAATGATCTGCGACTTGGCAATTCCCAGGAGGAATGGGGAGAAATCTATAGGCACACTCAAAGAATAATTTGCAAGAAAACAAAATAGAGCATTACTTTCAGCAAGGAATGTATTTCCTGGCAGTGAAACTCTGCAAATGAAAACCTTTTTAAAAGGGCTTCTATTGCAAGATGAAAATGGTTGTCACATTATATTTATCACCACACATCCGATGCTAAGTTATTTGAAAACAATAAAAGTAAACTTTTTTTAGTATGAACAAAAACCTGAAAGGATGGTTGATTTCTGATCAAAATTCTTCAACACCACTTCTATCACACTTTTTTCATTAGGGAAGAAGTTTTCAGTCATGAAATAAAAAATTCTCCAACAAAACAAGCACAAAATACAAAACCAAAAAAACTACAAAATAATCAGCAAGTATCTAGCAATTTCAATCATACCAGAAACCATCATAGTGTCTCTCAATGCAGGAAACATCAGATGCTGTGATTGCAACCAGTGCACCACTTCTGCGTGCTTCTTCACATGCTCTTGTGATTGTTCTAATTGTATCAGGAAGCTCAAACAAATAACCTTCAACTACCAATATATTTGTCTTGGAAATTATGCCAGCCAAGCATGGATCATAGTTGACAGTTGAAGATGTTCCCTAAAAAGGCTTAAATTATGATCACTTCACACACCAAAATACAAATGCTAAAGCAAATTAAGGCATATATATAATTAAGTTTGCTTCTTCATGGGAAATGAAATAAATGCACTCCATGAAAAATTAAACCAACTGCATTCAACAACAATTCCAGAAGTCTGGAGATAATGTAAATCATATAGAAGAAAAATAATATATAAAGAATCAGACTTAATGTTAGACAATCCAAATCTGACATTCATAGCAAACTTGAACCTACATGCCCTCTCCCTTAAACCACAGATTAACCAATTTCAAACTCCTTGTTAATGCACTTCTTAAGATAGACTAATATACCGATATATGGTCCATAATTAGTTGTCATCTGCATCTATCTTGCAATGACAATGTAATTATATGCAATACAAGTTCATAAATGTTGTAAACTGAAGCACAAAAAACAAAAACTAAGGCTCTATTTGTCTTGCAGGAAAACTTATTTGTGGAAAGTGTTTTCTGGAAAATAATTCATTTTCCACTGTTTGGTTGTAATAAAACATTAATGGGCAAAAATTGCTTGGCATTTGGTATACTAATGATTTTTTTTTGCTTACTAATTTAGAATAAGAGGAATTATATAGAATCTATAAATTAAACAAAACCATAAAATTTTGATTTTACTAAACCAATTTGAATAAGCATTTGGAATCACAATAAATTAAAAATAAAATTTTAATAAATACTTAAACTAAGGAATATCTATAACCAAATGGTCCAGATCACAAAAATCACAAATAATGTTTTTAGCTCAATACAAATGAGATCGTGAGGATGATGCTAATAATATAATGGTAATTAATAATTTTTGCATATTTATCAATTAAAAAGATAATCATATAACTAATTGCTTAAAAATGGCTTGATGAATCAATTCTTGTACTACTATATATTTATTTTAATATGTACCATAGAATAACATATTTATTTATTTATTATTATTATAGAATAAAATGATATAATTATATTATTGATTATAAACTTAGAAGTTAGGACATTTAGAGACTAGAACAAGGAAAAGAGAAAAAAGTTCAAAAAAAGCCAAGAAGAAGCTGTGATGTTAAGGATAGACAAACACACCATACATAGCATGGCGTGAAGATGTTAAAAAGATCATTTGATCTCCTTAAGTGAGCTGTGAAACAATGACTTAATTTTCCTGAAAAAGAGCATTTTCATTCAACTGGGAAAGTGTTTTTTGTTTCTTTTATTTTGAGCTCTTTAAACACCAGAATACTAGGAAAACATTTTCCGGAGGAACAACTTCCAGGAAACAAACAGAGCCTAAATGATTAATAGATTCATCAAAATACTCTGTTATTCAAACATATATTACCTGATATGCAAGCATAGTTCTCTGAGCATCTGGAGTGGTGAGTACAATCACTGTTCCAGTTGTCCCATCTTTGACAGGTTCAGAGAGAAAATTCACATTTGCCCGACGCAATTTTGCTCTATCAAAGGCATTAAGCGGAAGATATTGAAGTTTATCAGCTCATAACAGCAAAGATATTCAAATGCCATAATAAGAGGCAAATCATTCGAATTTTGATTATAGACTAGGCTGGGTCAGTTAACAAGATTTAACTATTTGAGTCACAAAATTGATAGTCTAATGAACAAACACCACAAATTTTGATCACATAGAAATACTCGGAAACTAATTAAGAAAAGACAACTTCTCATCCCAATAGTTTGCAAGAAAGATGTATTGAAAGGAACAAAAAGCAGAAACAGGGCAGCAGACTACTGATTCGTTGCCTCAACTCTAAGTGCTTTGCTGCAGTGAAGTTCTAGGATAAAAAACTCATTAAGTAGCTACATTACAGAAAGAAGTGTAGTTGTTGAATGGGACTTCATTCAGGAAGGAGACAGAAACCTCTGCTGTATGGACCTTAATGGGTCTCCCAAATGGACACAAAAGAAATTAAGGGGAACAAAAGAAAAATACAAATCACTTTGGACGGTTCATGCCAACATTTACAGACTAATTGATAAGTAAAATTTTCTAGCAGCACATCAATTTATTCAATGATCAAATCATAGTTTTCAAGGGAACCTTTTTTTCTTTAGTAGATGGCCACTTTCTAAACTACTAATTGGAATGGGAAGACAATAGTAGTTACTAACTATTTAAATTGTTAAATTGAAACTACTATCATCCTCAAGGAAACTCAACAATCATGCCATAAATAAATCACAAGCTAACCACCAATGTCTTGATTTTCTATTTACTCTTGATGACTTGGAGACATTATAACATAAATTTATAATAATAACAGCAATCAATATTATAAGCAACTCAGCCAGAAATGATAAGAACTGTATAAGAAAATATAATAGGTATGTATTTCAATATTATTTCCCTTCTACCTAGAAAAACTCCAACAAGAACAATCTAGACAGCTGAAAGTCTCACCCACTTAGTTTTTCATATGAAAAAAGGTAGAGAATAAGTAAAATAAAATGAAATCAGATTTGGGTCTGACCTGTAGAAGCCACCTAATGGATCACTCCCAACACTGCCTGCCATGGCTACATTTATAGCAGGGCCTGCAATGGGCTTGCAACCAAGCCTTGCCAAGGCCACTAGACTGTTAGAAAGAGATCCCCCAGCAGCCGCCTTATAGCTGCAACCATCCATAGCTTGCAAAACTCTACCCCTCTCCTCATGATTCACAAGTTTTCTTGTTCCCTTCTCTAATCCCAATCTTTCCAAAAATTCATCATCAACCATGCCAGAGAAGTCTACCTAAAAGTAAAAATACGCATCTTGAATTAGTCGAGTTTTCTAGATCATATCGTAATATCAGGTTAGAAAACAAACATGAAACTCAAAGCTACTTGAATATCAAATAGACCATAGTTGTAAGTTGAAGCAACAACCAAACACTCAACATCGTCAGAGGTTACAAATGTTTTGGCTAAAGTAGCACAACACAATTTTCGACATATTCCAATGGCTTCAAAGGTAATAACTGCTGCAAAAATATCCTAACTTGTTATAGAATCTGACATATATCAGCATTAAACTGTGCAAATACAAATACACCTGTATGCTTCCCAAATGTAGTTTCATAATTAAGCATATTGCAACGAAATTACTTTACCACAATGCCATATTTCGAAAAGTATTCGAACCCGTCCTCTTTTTTTCCCACAATTACTTCACCATATTTTTCATTCTCTTTTTATGTCCACATACCGTAAATAAACAAAAAGAAACATGCTGACAAATAGAAGTTTCAAACAAGATATGGCACAATATAAAAAATTTCTATTTCATCTCTCAACTAAACAGAAATCAGAAAAAGAAAACAACAAAGTAGAAAATTTTATCAAACTAAAAAGAGAGGAGGCAAAAGATGAAATACCATAGCTTGACCAAGACCCAGAACGTCCCATCTTTCAGGGACAGCGGGACTTAAGGCATCAATATCATCCTCTTCTTCTTCGTTACCAGTATCATCATCATCATCTTCCCCCACATCTCCCTTTACAGTTTCTCCACTCCTGCTCTCTAACTCCCCTTCTCTACAGCCTCCAAAGCTAGAACAAGAAGAGACCCCGAAATGCCCACAAGGTCTTCTTTTTTCCATAGAATCAACTCCACACAATCTTCTGGGTCTTGTGTAACGGCAAGAAAGAAAGGGTTTTGTGGTGGAATATCCATATAAGGAAGAATAAGGATAAAGCGAGAAAATAGGAGAGAAGAGAGGCGGAGAAATAAGAGACTGAAAAGAGAGAGGAAGAGAGGAAATAGGAGGAAAGAAAAGAGAGAAGGACATGGTCTATAAGTATATGTTGATGGGTTATTGGTATTTTATCGTGGAATTGTTGAGGATGGAGATGGAGATGGGCGTGGTCGTGGGCGCATCTCCATCCACAAAAGGGAGACTTCCCTGTGTCGCACGCAGAGCTATGGAGGATAAAACCAATGCCTGCTTATCTTTTGCACGGTTGTCCCTTATTCTTTTTTCTTTTTCAATCCTTCCTCCTATTATTACTTGATGGCAAATAAAAGGGCTAAATTATATAGCTGGAGGACCTAATGGAAAACAATCACAATTTTATGACTCCTTTTGTAATAAATGAATATAAAACGTAGAATTTAGTTTCCAAAAACTGAAATTAGTTTTGAAGCCATTTGTGAGGAGTCAAGCTCACAAATTAAAAGTTCAAATAATATTTACAGATATTTATGGTTGACAGCTGAACATTAAAGTTGATCGAAACCAAATTATTCAATAAGTTTAAATTTAGAACGTGTAATTTAATTGAATTTCACATAATTGAAATAAATCATTAACTATTTCTGATTGCATTAAGAAGATGAAAAGGTTACTTCATAAATCAAAGAAGAAATCATGGGAGGGCTTTCCTCCACAATGCCATCTCATCCAATGAATCATCACAAGATTTTAGTTAAAACAAGCCAGAAAATCTACGCTACTCAAAATTAAATACATAATAAATATGTAAAATATAATATTATAGATATAAATATACATTTCATATTTACACATATCAAAATATTTACAATAATTTATGTAAGTATACTATAATTATTATCAAATAATTAATTTTAGCAGTCATTGTGTGTGGATGTAAATAAAAGATCAATACATTTTTTTCTCTTGTAATTTAAAAAAGTTAAATATAATTAAATGAGACAAATTGAAGTGGAAAAGTTAAATAAAATAAAGAAAATTTTATATTTTATATTAATAAAAAGTTCAAGAAAGTTATATTAAAAAAATATATAGATAAAATTTAAAATTCTACCGAAGTCAAAATCCAAAAAAAAGGAATAAAACATAATTTTTTTAAAATTTGATTTTTTAATGGATATCATAATTCCATTTTCATTATTGTAAAATTAAATAGATTTAGCATATAATCCCTTAAACTTATATGCGGTGGCATAAAATTTTAAAACTTATAATTAATATTTTCTAATTTCATCCGATAAAAAGAAATATAATAAAAAAACTAATTGAAGAAAAAATAAAATAAAATAATGATAAATTGTAACTTTTTCATATTAAAATAAATTTTAAATTTACGTGTGATATAAATATCTAGAAAATATTGGTGAAAAATATTATGCATAATTTTTTTTTTGGGTTTAAATAACTTATGAGCTTTTTTATTTTATTTTAGCTTAAATAACTTATGGATTTAAGCCAAATATATATATATATATATATATTTTAAAGACAAAAGTTACTATTACTGCTGCGGTAACTTCATGAAGCGTTTTAGTAAAATATAATAATACGGGTACACAAATTACAAGATCTTTGTATGAACAGCCTGCTAAACAATCTGCTAACAAAAAAACTCTTAACAGCTTTGAATTAAATCAATAGAAAGATAGTCGGCCCTGAAGAAGAAATAGAGTTTACACAGTAATAACGATGATTAAACAAAAGAAAATATACAGTGAGAAGAATCAAATTCAAAAACTGACTTCCCAGTAGAGTTGAATCTCTAGAATTAATGAATCTCCAATGACAACTGATTCCAGAATAATAATAATAATAATAATAATAATAATAATAATAATAATAATAATAATAATAATAATAATTCCACAACCAGAATAATGTAATTCTTTACAGAAAAAAGAATACCCCTGTGGCTCCAAAAGAAGCTGGACAATTGTGAACCGCTCCTTCAACATTAGGAGATATGGAACAATTCGGTCCAGCGCAATTCTATCTCGTAGGCTTAATTCAAAACCTGCGATAGAACTGCATAATTTGCTTAGGAGCAACAAAACAAATCAAAACAGGGAGAAACAAAAAAAAAAAAAGAAAAAACTAGTTTGTACTTGATCTACATCATTCTTGAATTTTGTTTCTTCTGTTGACCAATCTAAAAATGCTTGGCAAGCTTCAACAACTGATCGAAATACTCGGTGGAGCAAAAAATCCTGATGGGCCCATCAATCTTGAAGTCTAGATCGTCTTCCTCCGATCTGATAATCAATTCATGCAATGATGGAGTGGACACAAGATTTATAGGAACATCATATCGTTTACCTTCTTCGCCCACAACCCCAACGTACATTGCAACACAGTCTCTTGGAGCTAGCCGAGGCTTTGCTTTCTTGGTTTCCCGCCGAAGACGGTGGTATGAGATTCTATGATTGGTCAACAACTTTTTCATCAGTGAATTTAGTTTGGCAGAGAGTTTTCTTGCTAAATCCATGGCTAATTAGTTTCTTTCTTTGCTAGGGTTTGATGAATGAATGGAAGATAAAAACCAAGATTCGTAGCAGAGATACTGTCACGTTAGTGCAAAATATCCTACTTTCCGGTGGGTAGGAATACGAGTGTGAAATGGAAAATTATTTCTTAACTGGAATTGGAGAAGTGACTTAATTCAATTGGTTTATATGTTTCAAATTTCAATCCTTGTAGTAGTAGAATTTTATCCCTACATCTAAAACTACACTTTAATTACTCGTTGCTTTAATAATTTTTTGGTAATTATTTTAATAAAACCAATCTTATATTTAGTTAATAAAATGACATTCATTTTAACAATTTGATCCACACAATGAATCATTACATAATTTAGTTATAATATATTACTAGATTTTTATGAATAGCCATTCGCAAAATCTCAATCTCTTTTTGAATACAACTAAAATTGAAATAAGTTTATCAATTGATTTAAATCATTTTGAGTCAATATTAAATCTACGATGACTAAACTCAATTCTATTCTAATACAATATATTGGTCCATTATTTTTCATTAGCAAAACATTGTTTTATTTATGAGGTACTAATCAATATAATATATAAAAATAAACTTAATACTATTTTTTTCTTTTTTACTATTGATCGATTTTCGGTCAAAAATTATAAGCCATAGCTTGAAAGATGACATAATGACACAAATCAAACAAGCAGCAAATTAAATACCACTTGATTCTATTATATCTCTGGCCATATTCATTTTTTTTAATAAATAAGACGAACCCAGTTCAAATAATAATAATAATAATAATAATAAACGCTATCATGTAAAAACTAAAAAACCAAATCCGTCAAAAAAGAATCGAGCCAAGTGATATCTCAAAATAAAATTTTTGGCCTATCGACGAAAGAATCAGCATCAAAATTTTGCCATAGGCCTATATCCAACCTTAATGACATAATGCTCTTGATGTGATGAAACACCTCCGAAAATGGCCTGAGACAAATTACGGCACTCAAGACACTCATCACCATCACCCAATATTGTTTTCAATCTATTAATTAATTAAGACTTCCATAGCAATTTTACAAATAACATTATAGACACTAATTAGGTTGATGCTTTAGTAGGATGCGTCGTCCTCATGCCATTGAGAATCCCATCTGCCATGCACGGCTTGTGAAGCAATTAGTTCATATCTCTCGTTACTTGAGAGGCAAAACTCCAAAAATCCAAGTTATGTTGAAGTGTTTTATAATATAATAATTTAGAACTAAAATATACTTTAAATGTAAAAAAAATTTAAATACATTATAACTAAAATATATCTAAATTTTAAAATGAATATTATAATATAATATACATTTTTTGATATAATATATAATATAATTTAAAATTCATGAATTATATGTTAATCAAGACGTGACAGTAATTATCCAGTGACTTAAATTTAAGTATGGAGTTAAATCAAAGGTTAATATAGCATAAAGATTAATGGTATTTTCTATGAGAACATTTTATCATAAAAATGGTATGTTACAAATAAGTAGGCGACAAAAGATTTGTTAAAAGGAGCAGTGTGAGAGTTTTTGTTTTACAGCAATAAATAAGTGAAGTGGGAACAAGATTGCCGTTCGATCGACACCGATGCGTACAGTCTAGGTTATGTTTATGGATGAGATTAAAAGATACCAGCGGATCACAAGACCGATAAATGTAGAGAATCATGGCTCTCTAATCACAAATCTCTTGGGGAGGAAGCTGCTCCCAGAACATGTGCTCTATTACCAATTCAGGTACACAGACTCCACGGCAAAAATTCAGGTGCGGCATCGATCGTCATTTCTCTCGCTCTAAATCTGTCCTTCCATCCATGTCAATTTCACTTAATTTTCGTAATTTTTGCTTTATTTTTCCTTCTTTTAATTCCATTTTTTAATCGAATTTCAAAGCAACCAACTCGACGCACATTTTATTTACATCTGATGACAGTTGAATAATATTATAGTTAGGATAGGTTTTGCTTTTTGATCTGATTTTTGCTTGTTCTGTTAGTGATAATTCACTCCTCTCTCATTTTTAAACTCTTCTTCTATAGATTTCTCGTTGATTTTGTCGCCGGTGAAAAATTTTAGATTTATTAATTTCGAATGCTCTAAACTGATCTTAATTTTCTGCCGTATTGAGTTCTTTCAGTATCAATGGACCAAGCCGAACTGACTACGGAGCAGGTTGGTGATCTGATCATTTTTACTATAATACTCGCAAATTTAAATAGTTAGGTTACAGCAACTTCTATTTTATATATACATATATATATATATATTGGAATTATCTTCCTGAACTTTTAAGAGAGTGTTGTTACACATATGCTTTTTGCCGAATTTTTTACATCTAATGTTAAAGAGTTTCAGTTTTTTCCTAAGTTCATTGTGTGAAGTGATTTTGTTTTAATTAAAAATTTTTGTTCCGTTATACAGGTTGTTAAGAGAGACATTCCATGGGAGACTTATATGATGACAAAGCTGATCTCAGGGACTGACCTTCAACTATTGAGGCGATATGAAAATCGATCTGAAAGTTACAGGGCACAGTTGTTAGATGATGTAATGTTTTACTAATCTTTGTGCACCATATAGATTAAAATTGTATATGCGTTTTTCTATTGAACTTGTGTATTTGTGTATGTTTGAACTCGTATGAATTGATGTAGAGATCATTTGCTAGTCTGTTGGTAGAAGTCATGGGTCAGCAGCAATAGGAACTCAAATTCAAGTATTTAGAATAGCTTCTTCATAGATAATGCTTGTGATAGGACTGTCTTCGAACGCTCCTATTTCTACCTCTCTTTTTGGTGGGAAATATGATTGAGTAATGTCCTCTGTGTAACAATTTCATTTTTTTTACTTTAAAAGTAAGCTGCACATCATCATTAATTTGATGAGTACTGTAATTATTTAAGAAAGGTAGGAATGTTGAGGAAGGTGATATTCTTCTATCTCTGGAACAACAGTTATTCTTTTCGCATATTTGGATATAATGTAAAGTGGACAACTATTAATGTATCTACCTTCTTTGAATATTCTTCTATTGAATGCTTGGAAGTACTTGTGTTCCTTCCTGGTTACAAACTGTGAGTTGCCTGAGTTTTGATTTTGACTGTGACAGGATGGTCCAGCATATGTTCAAGTATTTGTTAGCATCTTGCGAGATATATTTAAGGAAGAAACAGTTGAATATGTTTTGGCTTTAATTGATGAAATGCTAAAAGGTAATGAAAGCTTTTTGGCCTCTTAGTTCTATTTTTTTCCATTACTAGTTGACTTATTGTTGGTTTTCATTGGCAGCTAACCCAAAAAGAGCGAGATTGTTCCATGATAAGTCTCTTTCAAATGAAGATACTTATGAACCTTTCTTAAGTTGAGTTTTATTTTTTTGGGTTTTATTTTCTGGGTTTTATTTTCATTTATTTTGTACTTTTCTATCATTATATTTGGAACTTATCCTTATCTGGTATGTGCTTTACTTCAGTTGTAAAATCCATGATTCTCTTGGTTGAGCCTGAATTGGTTCTCAAACGTTTTGTTTGCCTGGGACCTGTTTTATTTTGAGTTTAGTATATTAATTCCCATTTGCCTGTTGAGCTCCCAACTTTACTTCCTATTGGCTGAAGGAGTCTACTCAATTTAATTGGAATTTAAGTTGATTATTCTTGCATTCAGAGAATATTAGTTATATTTGTTTAATTGCATTAAACTCCTTGCAGTATGATTCTAGTGTATAGTGGTTTTAAATGTAATAAGCTTTAGACTCCTTGCATGATTAAATGTTCAGAAAACATCAACTCTAATTCAGTATCAGTTTGCATGGTTGTGGTCTGCATTAGCAAATGTGAGTGTATTAAAATTTACCTCTGAGCATAAAATTAGGCCATTTGGATGGTCAAATTTCTGTTGCTATGATGATACTAATGACTTTTCTGCAGATAGCATTGCAGTTGGAAATATAGTCTGCAGTAAAATCATCAAATGCTTGCATGGGATGTGTACATAATATATAATTCATTTAGTGCCTCCTGTGTATGGATATGCATAGTTGTATATGCTGAACCTTCAACCATTTGCTGTTTTATCTTCTGAAGTATGAACAAAAACAATTAGTCCTTTCATATATATATATATATATAATATGTTTATGTGTGTGTGTTTATTGAATATTTTTATTGTTATCTATTTCATTCAAACTATAAAAATTAAAGAGACCTATAATTTGGCCCACTTTCAGATTGCTTTGGAAAGGTAACTGGTTCATACAAGAAAAGAGTTGCAAGATACTTGCTTTGATAGTAAGGTAGTTAAAATATGGTCCACCTCCTGTTGGAGAGTAAAGTGTAGAGAAATATCTTGTGAATGACTTTGCTACTATCATAGTGCTAGGCCAAAAATTCATGATGGCGTGTTTGCAAATGGAGGAGCCTCAAATTCAAAGAGCAAGGTCACTACCATTGATGATGTGCTGAAAGGATTAGTTGAATGGCTTTGTGCCCAGGTTTGTGCACAGTTTTGAGACAATTTGTTGTTGGCTGTAGTATATGTTATAATACTTGTCATGCTCTGCTCATGGTACTTAATGTCGTGTAGCTGAAGAAGGCATCACATCCTAGTCGGGGTGTTCCAACTGCTATTAGTTGCCTAGCAACATTACTGAAGGAACCTGTGGTCAGGTCATCATTTGTTCGAGCAGATGGAGTGAAGCTGTTGATTCCTTTAATTTCTCCTGCATCTACACAGCAATCTATCCAGGTAACCTTCAATGCATTCTGTATAGCTGCATTCCATAAATGTTTCTCCACCTATATATGTGATTTTAAGTCAACTAGTCATCCTCATAGTTGGCTGGCTGAACGAACACATGTTAATTCTACAAAATCTTTTATCTGATGCTGAATACTGATTACCTTTTTTTTTCTATTACAGCTTCTTTATGAAACATGTCTCTGTGTCTGGCTATTGTCGTACTATGAACCTGCTATTGAATATTTAGCTACTTCTAGAACCTTGCCACGTCTAATAGATGTTGTAAAGAGTTCCACCAAAGAGAAGGTGAGGTCTTCTTTTTGATTTTTCTATAATTGTCCATCCTCTTGGTCAAATTGTGCATCAGATTTCAGTTAAATACTTCATCAATTTTCGTCACATTTCCCATCTTATAGTTACAACCTTTTTTTCTACAAGCTGAGGAGTCACATTGAAAATATGCAAGTGGTTTTCTGCAAGGCAGAGCTTGTCCATGTCAATCTTTCAGCATTTTGTCATGCTTATCATTGTTAGCTGAACTAATACTATGCTTCATCTGATTTCACAAAGTTGGTTCCACCGGTTTCTGCCAGGTTGTCAGGGTGATTGTCTTGACGTTTAGGAACTTGCTTTCCAAAGGTACTTTTGGTGCACAGATGGTAGACCTTGGACTTCCACAAATTGTTCAAAATTTGAAATCGCAAGCATGGAGTGATGAGGTAAGAGAAGGAAATAGTTTAAATTTATTTTCTCCAGATGTTCATTGATGCTATTTTGCAATTTATAAGTAGAATAAGACATAGAAGGAAAGTAGGATGTTTTTTATCTTTTAGCATCTGTATTAATTGGGTTAATTATTAGATATCCCCTAAGGTTGGAATGTATTACAGGCTTGGTTTTCCTGCATTCTAAAGAATTCATATTCTTAAGCTAATTGAAAATTAACATTTTAATCCTTCAAGCAAGCCAAATATGTTATCTGAAGCAACATAATTGAAAACGAAAATGGGACTGATAAAACATAAGAACCATAGTGACTTAAACAGCCGGCTACCATACTCCTGAATAGTATTATCATTTCTAGTGTGCAGTCAAGTTTTCATTGTGCTATTTTTTAATTATCTTAACACACTTTCTCTCTACCATAATCTTTAGAGGACTTTTTACCCAATTCTGCCTGACACTCTTTATTTTAACTTGATATTGCAATCCTTTCCTTTACCCCATCTCTATCTCTCTCTCTCTCTCACTCTCACACACACACACACAATATGCATCTCATTATGTGGTGTGTTCTTGAATTTTGAACCGAAACAAGTGGTTCTCTGCAATATATATAGTAAGTTTTAGCAAAACAAGATTGGTTTAAGTGAGTAACTAAGTTTCGGATTTATCTTCAGTTTACTCATATGGTTTGCAGGACTTGTTGGAGGCTCTGAACCAACTGGAAGATGGCCTGAGAGATAACATTAAGAAACTTAGTTCGTTTGATAAGTATAAGCAAGAAGTCCTCCTTGGACATCTAGACTGGACTCCTATGCACAAAGATCCTATATTCTGGCGTGAAAACATTAACAATTTTGAAGATAATGATTTCCAGGTACATTTTTGTCTATCTTCTCATGCCTTGCTCCAGTCCCTTAAGGATTTTCTAACTGATCAAAGCATGCATTGTCCTGAGGCAGCTTGATAAATGGAATAATCCTAAATCAATTACTTGGGCCTAATCGAGGCATGTTGGTGATAGGGCATATATAAAGAATTAGTATTCTCAGCTCTCCCGTGCACACATTCGCCAATACTAAGAAATTTATATTTTCTAGCTGCTGACCTGAGGTGTCCTGGAGGACTGACCAGGCAATTATAAATGCAACAATAATGTAAAATTTTTTATCGCTTTTATTGTTATAATAATCCATATATTATATATTTACTTGAAAAAAGATAAGCTATTTGTCATTCTACTGTAATGCCAAATAGTAAGATAGTGTCCTGAATAACATTGGGAGGGAGCAAAGAGAAGTGTTGGGGGTGAGGGGTGGGAAGTGAAAAAGCTAATTTAATAAGACATCCAAGAAAGCTTCTCAACTTGTGATCCTGAAGCCCAACAATTGACATGAATAATCCTTTCTTTGGTTCAACTACCCTTCTGGTGAAGTTTACAAAGCCGGGTAACACTTGCATGAAATCAACATTATAATATAGAGATATTGCTACATTGTAGGTTGCTTGTAAGTTGTAACATGGAATTTGTGGACAGAATGAATATCAATATGACAAAAAGACAGACATAGACCCCTGGGGTGCTCATTGTTTTGGATTGTGGAGCCTCAAAATATGTAACTTCTGCTATACTAATGTAAGATCTTATGCCACAGATTCTGCGGGTCCTTGTTACAATTTTGGACACATCTAGTGATCCAAGAGCCCTTGCTGTTGCTTGCTTCGATCTTTCACAGTTTATCCAGTACCACCCTGCTGGGCGGATTATAGTGACTGACCTCAAAGCCAAGGAAAGGGTGATGAAGCTGATGAACCATGAAAATGCTGAAGTTACCAAAAATGCCCTTCTCTGCATTCAAAGGCTTTTCCTAGGGGCCAAGTATGCAAGCTTTTTGCAGGCCTGATACTATATTTGATCTGCCTAAAATGAATGGACCTTGAAGTCGGCTCCTTGGTTCTGTTTGAATATGATTAATTTACCGGTAACTTTAGACAAGCAGTTGAGGAAATACTGGAGGAGTCTACCCAACCGAATGGTTGGACATTAGTTACAGATTTCGGGGTATATTTATTTGTTTATTTATTTCTGTTTTTTTTTGCCGGGTGGGGGGGGGGGGGGGGGGGGGGGGGGGCGGAGGGGGGAGGGGATGTGGGTGTATATTGTGATCCTTGGTTGTTCAATAATGCCATCGCGCAATGGGAAAATATTGAGTTCCTATCCAGTTCAATCCATTGATTTATGCTTTCTCAAATCTGGTTCATTGTAATATATCTAATGCATGGGATCAGAACATATTTTGAGATCATGATCCAAATCAATAATTGTAATATATTGAATCATCAGTTTTGCTTAATCTGGAAAAATAAATTGAAATTTCAATTCGTTAACTGTTTAATGTCTAAAGGGATAATTGAAAAACACAGATGGGTTTATAGGACTTTCTTGTCTTGCATGATTAAATCCAGTGTCATTATTCTTTATAGCATCAAAATAAACGTTACCTAATTCGAGGGAAGCTGATGAAATACATTGATTGACACCAGATCTAAGGTAAGTCGGCCATTAGCCCTGTTTGCTTCAATGTAACGATGATACTTCACTGTCTCAGCTTTAATTATGAGCCTCCTATTTGAGCAACTCCTCATTAACTTCACAGGTACTTTAATTGGTGGAGGATATTCCTTCTCGTTATCCCATGGCAGTTTACTTTCAGTCTCATCTCCACCATCAGGATTATAGGCTTTCTCTTTCTTCAACTCTTCAATTCTTGTTATATCTTCATTACTGCTCATGAAGGAACCATTTTCTGCACCTATGAAATCAAATGATGAAGAAGAATTCATTTTATTTTTATTTAAAAAAAATGCCTTGAAAATGTGGGTTTGCTTGTATAAACCTCTTTATAAACCCTAGTGATGTGCAAGGAATAATCAGAAGATCTTATATTAATTATAATCTTTCCCACGAAAAAGTCTGTCAAGTAAGGCAATTTGACATATTTTTTGATGATATGCTAATTTTTTGGTTTGAAGATTTTTTTGCTTTCCTTTTTTGTGAAATAGAAATAAATGCAACATTACATAAAAATAACTAAGCTGAATCCTAAATGCATTCCTAAATTGTTAGCGCCACAGTCTCTTTGCAATTGCTATTTTGAAAATATTTTATTTATTGTCCAATACAGTCCCCTACCTAATATGTTGACATTATTTTAAAATTTTGTGATGTTAAAAAAATATATAATTTTTTATGCTCCATCCATCTCAAAGGAGATGTTCATCTATAGTTGTGTACATTGAGAAGAAAAATTAGTTAATATGGTTAGAATTATAAATTTTGCTTAAAATTTTCTAGTATACTCTTATGCTCCCTCCCTATCAAAATAGTATCTTTTCGAGAAAATTTTTGTCTCAAAATATTAGTTTCTTTATGAAAACAATATATTTTTTTTCAATTTTAGAGAGATCTTATGTTGTGTGGGAAATTGTGAACTAAAAGATATTGTAGTTAATTATTTAGATTATGAATGATTTCCTTAATTTTAGTGCCAAATCTAAAAATGACTAATATTTTAAGATGGAAGGAGTATTAATTACGAGATATTAAACAACTGAGAAAATAATAATTTTTCTTGACTAATAATAAGACATATTATATAGTTATATTGTAAAAAAGGAAAGTTATTTATAATCTAAAATAAATGGAAATGAATAAATTGTTTTTGTAATGGAGGGAGTGGTTTAAGGATAAGCCCAAGAGAGACGTATAGATAAAAGGGCTGATGATGGGCTCAAAATCTGTTTTTAAGAACAGAATATATCTATATCTATTAAGAATCATTATGAATTCAACTTTTTATAAATATAAGAATGTCTTTATTTTTATATATTTTAAAAAATAAAATTTTAAATATTTGAATAAATGATAAATGATATTTTATGAATATAAATTTATAATATAATTTGTTTAGAATAGAGAGGAGAAAGTCTTTGGCGCATTAGCAAACGACCTTGGCAAAACTAAGTCACTTTATTATGAATTAGAGGTGACAAACTTATACTTTAGGCAACATGCTAAGCTAACTATATATTCTAGCTATCTTTTCATCTTTTTTTTATTAGAAAGAGGTATTGTATTGCAATATTTTAAAAAATTTTGGTACTAATTGAGATCAATTAAAAGATTTGGTAACAAATGTATTTATATTATTAACCCGCTAATTGACAGAGAAATGGAGAAAAAAAGGAAGGGAAGGAGAATGAGAAATTATGCAAGAGGTGCAATCAGACTTATACTTCCGCCTCCAACGCCTCCTCTGCTTGTCGTTTCCATCCTTCATTCTTCATCTATCGCCCTCACGATTACCGGAAAAAGGTATCTGCTAACTTTTGCTCTCTACCTGGTATTAAGTTCATATCTTTTATCCGGCTATTGTTTATTAATTTATTGAACAAAGATAATTGAATCTCCATTTGTTTTAGGATTCCTTCACTTATACTGAATTCATTCATATGGTTCCAATCAGTTGATCTTATGGAATTGAGTTCTTGTTTTGAAATAATAATTATTTTTGAAGTAATTGGATAAACGTTTCCTCTACTGGAATTTGATTATAGGTTCTAAAACCACATTCAAAGCTGGAATTCAAAAAGCAAGCCCTCACCTCAATGCAACCTTGGTTTATAATTTGTACTAATAGGTGCAGACATTACGCTTATTGGCATACCTGCGTTCCAAAGCGCTGCTGCAAACAAATCTTTGCGCGGAAAATGCTATTTTGAATTTATCATTTAATGAATCTTAACTAATGAGATGCAAATGAAGTTGTTTTGGTCAATGTTTTAGGAAGCTAGAAGCTAGAAGGAAATGCAATACGTTTTCCTTTTGTTTCTTATTCCTCAGTTGACAAAATAAAAGTGATTTGTTTTTTTTTTTGGCTGTAGAAGATGACAAAAGCGATAGTTTTGTTGAAGGCTGTGGATGTCATAAGAGTGGTGAAATTTTTCTTCATGTGGTCATTGATTAATTTTCTCTGATCTCACAGCTGGAGTTGATGATGTTAATCAACTAATGGTGACCTAAACATAAATGAAGATGGTGATTTTATTGGCAGTACAGTGGTAGCGATTGTGTTAGCCGTGTTAAAGTATGAAGAATTGATGCTTCTCATCATACTGGTTGTAAATAATTCAAACACGGTAGAAAGTTCCTTTCTGTTTAATTATCTTATGATTCGATTAAAATATTGATAGTGTTTCAAGTAATGTTCAAATCGTGTTAATAAAGGCAAGAAGTGAGAAATAGGCAGATGATTTTATTCTGGTTCGTAATCTATATGGGACATTATTGAATTTTATGTCTAAATTTGGAAATTTTAAAATTTTCAATGGGAATAAGCCTATAATTTGGTTCTTATATCTGTTTTCCATGTGAGCATGAACTTTGACATCTGCGTCTGAATCACTTTGGTCTGTCATATTCAAACCCTAAACACGTCTTTAAAATGTAAGCAGAGCATAAAGGTGCCAAAAACAGAAAAGGAGAAGATTTTTATAGTTAGAACCAAGTGTAGAAAAAATCATAGTTTATGTTCATAAAATTTTGAAGAGCATAACATATTAAACCAAAGCATATTACAATTGTAGAGTTGTATGAAATGCTGGGGAAACTTTCATTTAACAGAATTATTTTTGTATTAAGAGTTGCTTAGAAAGAATTGAAGAGGATTTGGTTCCTTTTTGTTTTAATTCTATCAGCTGATGAGGTGATGTTTTGAAACCATTAGTTGTGGCAATGGGTAGTCAGTCGGTCTACATTACTTGTGACAGAATGGTTTGGCTCATCAGGAATGTTGGGTTGAAGAATTTTGGAGTGAAGTCTAAAGTGATTATTTTCTGTCCCCCTTCTGAATCAGCACAATTTTATTTTGTTGAGAAAGGCGTGGGTTAGCATTATAATGATCATTGGAAAGTAGAGGGCACATATCTATTACGAGATAGAGGGGAAATACAGGGAGAAAAGTGATGGAGAGATCTATAGCGGAAATCTGGCAGATCTCTCCTCTAGGATCCCATACATGCTGTTTAGAACACAAAACACATGAGTTTAATTGAGCAGGAGGAAGATGTGTACCTGATTTGGCTGAATCAATCGTCTTAGAAACGATCCGAGAAGTTTTGCACCAAGATTTTCTCTCGTTTTCTAACCCCAGAATGATGGAATTCTTATCTTATCTTTTCCTTATCCTCTATCCACCTTTATATAGAGGAGCTTAATCATTAGGGTCAGCAACAAGAGAGACTTAGCTCACCGGTATATAATAATCATGGGCTATCCATCATACCCATATTATTATCTGAGCCCACATTAATTCTCCCACACTTAATTAATAAATGAAGTCATGCCTAAATAAAGAATTGATCAAATTCTTAAGGCCCTTTATTTGTAATTTGTCCTGATATCTCAATTAAAAGCCCATAAATATAAGATATTAAAATAAAATATCTTACATTCTCCCACTTGGGCGTATTAATTGAGAACGTATTACAAAAAAACTTCATATTCCCGCTCGATTCAATAAGATTATCAACATAGGATCATGGCGGAAACCACATAATCAAGAACATGGCACATTCCATAGTCACACATGCCAATAACCCTATCAATCATAATGAGCATCAGTGTGGTAATGTGGTAAGAATTATTCAACACTAACTTTATGATCAAAACTTTATGTGTTGATTTTCTTATCATCCAGATTTCTTATCTTTATGTAACACAGTTACTTCATAAGAAATCCTTTATTACTTCAAATTGAAGTCTGTATGTCTTAAACTTTATATCTCGAGATACTTTATGTGTCACAAGACATACACCAAGGCTATAAACAGCAATGCCCCAAGCCTTCGCTTAAGATAACACTAATCTTAAGACTTTAAAACATTTAATCTGATATATCACATAATATTTTCCAATGAAAATATGACAATGTATTGATAACCATCAGAATTACAATAATGTACATTTATACCAATGTATAAAGTACGAACAAACATTACATAAAGTAATATAAAATCCTCCCACTAATCCAAGGGATCAAAACCAGACTTTAGACCCATACTGATGACATGTCTCACATAAATAATGGGCCGAAGTCCCTTGGTAAGAGGATCTGCTATCATATCTTCTGTATTGATATGATCCACCTCAACGTCACCTTTCTTTATCAGCTCTTTCAATGTCAAATATTTGACTTCCATATGCTTAGACCCTGTGATATTCTTGTTGTTTTTAGCAAACAACACAGCTGGAAGATTATCACAATACAACTTTATGGGCCTGTTAATGGAATCAACAATTGACATTCCTGCAATGAGATTTCGTAGCCATACAACCTGTGTGGCTGCACCATAACATGCTACAAACTCAGCCTGCATCGTGGAAGAAGAGATTAAGGACTGTTTAACACTTTTCCAAGATACAGCCCCACCAGCCAACATAAAAACATAACCTGATGTGGATTTTCTATCATCTGAGCAACCAGCAAAATCTGAATCTGTATAGCCAGTTAACTCCAGATGCTCAACCTTTCTGTATGTTAAGATATAATCACTAGTCCCCTTAAGGTATCTCAAAACTCTTTTAGCCGCAGTCCAATGGTCCATTCCAGGATTAGATTGATATCTACCCAGAATACCAACTGCAAATGCAATGTCCGGCCTAATGCAGACTTGAGCATACATCAAGCTTCCTACTACACTAGCATATGGCACTGCTTTCATTGATTCTCTCTCAACCTCATTCTTAGGACACTGTGCCAAGCTTAATTTATCACCTTTAGCAATTGGCACATCCCAAGATTTACATTCATGCATATTGAATTTCTTCAATATCCTCTCTATGTATGCCTTCTGAGAGAGACCTAAAAGGTTTTGAGATCTATCCCTTAAGATTTCAATTCCTAGGACAAAATATGCTTCTCCAAGATCTTTCATATCAAAATATTTAGATAACAACTGCTTAACCTCATGCAGTGTACCTAAATCATTACATGCAAGCAAAATATCATCTACATATAATATCATAAAGATATATTTGCTCCCACTGATCTTGAGATATATGCATCTATCAACTTTGCTTTCAACAAAGCCTAAAGAAGTGATTACATCATCAAACTTTAAGTACCACTGTCGTGAGGCTTATTTCAAACCATAAATAGACTTTTTAAGTCTACAGACAAGATGGTCTTTACCATCTTCATGAAAACCCTTAGGTTGTTCCATATAGACCTGCTCGTTTAATTCTCCATTCAGGAATGCGGCTTTAACATCCATCTGATGTAGCTCTAAATCAAAATGAGCTACTAGTGCCATGATTACTCTAAATGTATCCTTAGAGGATACAGGAGAAAATGTTTCACTGTAATCAGTTCCTCCTATCTGAGTAAATCCTTTGGCAACTAATCTGGCTTTAAACCTCTCAATATTCCCTTTGGAGTCTTTCTTGGTCTTATAGACCCATTTACAGCCAATAGGTCTACAACCTTCAGGTAATTCAGCAAGCTCCCACACGTCATTACAATCCATAGATTGCATTTCATCTCTCATTGCTTTCCACCACAGATCTGATTGGGTACTAGAAACAACTTCCTCAAATGATATAGGATCAGAAACATGACCAATGTCATAATCACTCTCTACTAAATAGACCACATAATCAGATGAAATAGCAGATTTCCTTTCCCTAGTAGACCTCCTGAGAGGAATCTGTGCAACTGCACCCTGTGATGATGAAGCCTCATTAAACTGTATAGGCTCATCCCTTAATACTGGATTAATCACAGGTGTAGGATCCAATATTGCAGGTTGCTTGGGAACAGGTATATGTATAACTTTAGTCTGTTGTTCCTTACTAGTGATCTCAGAGTGTTCATACTGATCAGCTATATCAAATTCTAAAAATTTAGCTGTCTGTGATTCTACAATTCTAGAACCCCCTTCTCTACAATAAAATTTGTAGCCTTTAGAATGATCTGGGTATCCTATAAAATAGCAACGAGTAGATCTAGATTGCAATTTACCTTCAGTAGGATTATAAAGGCGTACTTCTGAAGGACAACCCCAAACACGGAGGTGACTCAAGCTAGGTTTCCTATTAGTCCACAGTTCAAACGGCGTTTTAGCCACAGACTTACTGGGTACTCTATTGAGGATATATAATGTCGTTTTAATAGCCTCACCCCATAAAAAGTCTGGGAGATTAGATCTTGACATCATGCTTCTAACCATTTCATTTAAGGTGCGATTCCGCCTTTCAGCCACACCATTCTGTTCAGGACTTCCTGGCATAGTAAACTGAGCTACTATTCCACAGTCCTCCAAGTATTTGGCAAAAGAACCTTTTAATTGTCCTGTTATACCGTATTTGCCATAATACTCACCACCCCGATCAGACCTAACAATCTTGATAACTTTTCCCTGCTGTTTCTCGACTTCAGTCTTAAAAATCTTGAATTTTTCAAGAGATTCAGACTTTTCCTTAATCAAGTACAGGTAGCCATATCGGGAAAAATCATCAATAAATGTTATAAAATATTTATTATTGCATATTGTGGGTGAATAAGGTCTGCATATATCTATATGGATTATCTCTAAGAGATTTGAACTCCTGATAGATCCTTTTTTCTTAATTTTGGTTAGCTTACCCCTACAACAGTCAACACATGTTTCTAGGTCACTGAAATCAAGGGCAGGCAAAATATTGTCTTTAATTAGCCTATCTACCCTTTCCCTAGAAATGTGGCCAAGTCTTTTATGCCACAACATGGATGACTTTTCCTTTATTAAGGGTCTTTTGGCAACAATATGTTCAACATTACATGATGTAGAATATATTTCATTTGAACTTAAAGAAACTTGATACAAACCATATGACAAAATACACCGGCCAACTGCCTTTGAATTAAGAGTTATATTAACAACTCCATCTTTAAATACAAAAGCATAGCCAATTTTGTCTAATTCAGATACAGATACCAAGTTTCGTCTAAAAGTTGGTATGAACAATACATTAGATAAAAATAGTTCATAACCACTATCTAAGTTCAAACAAACATTTCCAACTAGTTGAACATCAACTGTAGTATTATTGCCAACTGTGAGCATTAACTCTTCTTTATTTGGCTTCCTTATGTTTGTGAATCCCTGTAATGTGAAGGCAACATGTTTAGTCGCTCCACTATCAAGCCACCAGGAACTAGATGTGGCATCAGCCAAATTAGATTCACAAATAACAAAACCAAAAGAGTTACCTATAGGCTCACGCTTTTCTAACCAAGCTTTATATTTAAGACAATCCGCCTTTTTATGACCTTTCTTTTTGCAAAAGAAACATTTAAATTTCTTTTTCTCTATGCCTTTAAGATCACCCACAGCACTAGATCGGGAAGACTCATATCCCTGAACAGAAGAAGAAGCATTAGTCTTAGCTTTCTTACCTTTCAGTTTACCTTTATGCTGAGGTCCGGATACAAGAAGCGCGACACTGGATTGTCTCGCCTTTAGCTTCTCTTCCTCAGCTACGCAAACAGCAATGAAAGCATTGACAGTCCAAGGATCCTCCCTTGAGTTGTAAGCCGTAATAAGCATCTCAAACTCAGAAGGCAGAGTATTGAGAGCTTGATGCACAATACAAGCATCAGGGAGAATAATGTCAAAACCCTTTAACTCATTCGGTATGTGGACCATCTTTAAAATGTACTCCCTAACACCTCCAAGTCCGTTATACTTCATGGAGTATAACTGTTTCAGAAGGGTACCAATCTCAGCATTGATTGACACTTTATAACGCTGAGACAAAGCTGTAAGAAACTCTTTTGCTATATGAGTTTCAGGAAGACCGCTCAACAGATGCTCTGGAATTGACCTTTTAAGGGTCAAATAACACATGCGGTTCATCTTATACCAGGTTGAGTATAACTCTTTTTCCACATCAGTACTCTCAGGAGTCAAGTCAGCTGGTTTAGGAGTAGTTATGGCAAGATCAATATCTGCCAACTCCATAGCCATTTCAACATCTCTTTTCCACTCCTTGAAATTAGAAGCTGTTAATGTCTGAACTGTAACAGTGCAGTTATTAATTGAGAAGGTGACTGAAAAATCAACAATGTAATACTTTAGTTCAAGACAATAATAATACTCAAAGCCATAAAAGAGTATTAATCCGAAGAATTTCAGCACATCATTATATAATCACCTTTGGGCAGAAAATATAACATGTAATAGATAATTCTTCAATATAAGAACGATCTAGAAATTTACACAGTCTTTGTAAATTTAAACACCTTTGGGCAGAATAAATCACTCAGACCAGTTCATTCCCAATCAAATGTCTTATATTAACATCTCAAAATTTGAATTTATAATAAACACCTTTGGGCTGAATAATTATAAACCAAATCTGAGACATCCCTAAACCATATAAGTCTGTATATTTCTTAAAATCTCAGCTAAAAAGGTCACTTTGGCAACTACATTTTAGCCAATTTTAAAAGAAATACTTATATCGGGATGCACCTTATTTATTGTCTTGCAAAATATAATTTTTCATTCCTTATGGACATGGGGCTTAAATGTCTCGAAAAATTATGATCACAAAATAAAATTATATCGTCAACTTTATCTGAGAAAAATTAATTCCATATGTGACATTTTATGCCAATGCATAAATAAAACAAATAATGAGATAACCATTTATCTCCAAAAATGTCACAATTTTTCTCAATTATGGCTTTTAAAAATTAATTTAGAAAATCTAAATTAATTCCAGAAGAAATCGGGTAAAAAATAGCCTTATGGAGTGAAAAATAATGAATTAGGGACTTAATTGAAAAAATCAGAAAGTTCAGGGGCCAAATTCGAAAAACTGGAAAGAGGGAGAAGCGGCGCGCGCGTGCATTACACGCGCCTGACGCGCCTGCGCGTGTTACACACGCGCATGCTGCTGTCATCGGGCGCGTGTATTACACGCGCCCGACAGCTCCCCCAATTCTCTCCCCATACGCGCCAACACGCGCCTCTGGCGCGTGTACCACACGCGCCAGAATGAATCCTTCCCAGTCTCCACCGCGCGACACGCGCGCCTCTGGCGCGTGTATCACACGCGACAGCGTCTTCCTCCTCCCGACTCTGCAATTTTTCTTCGAAAATTTTCCCAAAAAATTCAATTTACTCCAAAACCCGAAATTTCTTCAAATTTTTGCTTTAAATCAACATGCAACAACATATTATTCTGATTTTATTAAGAAAAATTTACCGAAAAGCAATAAAATCAGAGAATCAAGCATGTGATTAACCAAATCAAAAATTCCTCAAAAACTTAATTAAACTCAGTTTTTCTCTAGATCCTGATGAGAAAAACTCAAATATGGTTCTAAAAACATGTATTTAGGCTCTGATACCACTTGATGGAGAGATCTATAGCGGAAATCTGGCAGATCTCTCCTCCAGGATCCCATACATGCTGTTTAGAACACAAAACACATGAGTTTAATTGAGCAGGAGGAAGATGTGTACCTGATTTGGCTGAATCCATCGTCTTAGAAACGATCCGAGAAGTTTTGCACCAAGATCTTCTCTCGTTTTCTAACCCCAGAATGATGGAATTCTTATCTTATCTTTTCCTTATCCTCTATCCACCTTTATATAGAGGAGCTTAATCATTAGGGTCAGCAACAAGAGAGACTTAGCTCACCGGTATATAATAATCATGGGCTATCCATCATACCCATATTATTATCTGAGCCCACATTAATTTTCCCACACTTAATTAATAAATGAAGTCATGCCTAAATAAAGAATTGATCAAATTCTTAAGGCCCTTTATTTGTAATTTGTCCTGATATCTCAATTAAAAGCCCATAAATATAAGATATTAAAATAAAATATCTTACAGAAAGAGCCCACCTTCTGCCTGTCTTGATACTTAAATGAATTATAGTAAGCGGCTGAAACTACACCTTTTATTTGGGAAAATCATTCTTTTGAATCACTGGAGGATGCAAATTTTCGTACTTCTGCCTGTTTCTGATGAAATGTCTTCCTTAACAGTTAACTGAAAAAGATTTGCCCTCTTTTTATTTATTTAATTTTTGTTGAAGTATTTTTTCACTCTCCTCAATTGGGGGTCCTAGCCATGCTGGCCAATTCATCCATCCCTTTTGCTGGTTGAAGGTACTATGAATTGGGACCTAACGATTCACCAAATGCTGCCAAATTTTATGACTGTTGCGGGGCCGAGGACCACTAGGGGCCTGGCTGCACCACCAGTTTTCATGTTTCATATGATGATTGATATAATGTTTATCCCTAGATCCTGATTGGATTAACTTGTATATACTTCTATACTTCCTCTCTAGCTAATTACTACACTTCATCTATACATTTTAACTTTGTGCCTCCATAAACGCATCATGTAATAATTGTTTTTGTTAGAATAATAAAATAACATCGTCTACCTTTAGTTAGGTCTCTGGTGCTTCTAAATATTCATTATGTCTTGTGTTTTACTCAACGGATTTGGATTTGCAAGGAACAATTTCCACGTGAGTAGGTTAATTTTTAGGTTTATATCTCTAGGTTGCCCACGTTGGTCACATGGGTTCTCTTTTGTATGGTAAATCACGTAAACTGTTAACAAGTTCGATAAGTTTTGATCCCTAGGTTGCCTGTGCTTGTGTTGTGCAAGTGAAACTATTCATGAAACTCTACGTTCCTTTGATGGGATGCATTATGACTTTTATAAGTGATCTGAATTATATCTTTGCATAACGTGTTAAGGACGTCGAACCTTTGTGATCGCAATCTTTTTTTTTTTTGGGTTCAAGTGGTTGTGATCGAGATTCGAACTCCTAATCAAATAATATTTATTTTTGGGTAAGCTTGTGTAGTTCGCCTTGGTAATATTATAATTTATATGTGCTTCGCCATTTGGCTATCATCTTCTTGACGCCTATCCTAATGAATTGGAGTACTAGTTGGTGGTTCTTTATTGTTTTTAGTGAATACTTTAAGTAGAAAAGGGCAAAAAGGAAAACCTCTATGTTTGGGGTTAATAGTTGAAACTTGAGAACGTAGAACATTTAGATTGTACATGTGGAGGCAGTCTTCCATTTATGAACTGTAAATCCGTAATCCTTGGGGTTTTACAGTTGAAAATGCTGATCGACCTTGGTTTATATAGAAATCACAAACAGTATAGCAAATCTTCTACTTGTCTTCTCACCTCAGGTTTATGACAGTACCATTCGTTGCTAATTCTGCAAGAGAATATGCAGCTACCGATGCCATGATTCTCGTGAGAGTGAGTACATTGAGTTAAGAGTTGAGGTTGGCAGAAGAATGCTGACTCCTGAGACACTGAAAAGGGAGAAGAGAGAGAACATGCTTCCCATATCAGGCTGGTACTAGTACATCTTGTCTTTCCTCTGCCTGTCCCACATTTTTTCTTTTTCTTTCTTTTTTTCCCTTAGCATTTTAATCTATTTTTTTTATCCTACTCCATGTGCACGACAGCTGTGTGGATTTTTGTTAGGTTTTGGATCCCTATTAAACAAAATTTTGTCATAAAGACTTAGTTGTCTTATTAGTTCTTAAATGTTAATGTCAATGATTACTTTTTGATTGTTTCCTCGTTATTTAGTTATTTAAGACAATAGAACGAACTGCATCTCCTTTTATATAATGAAAGATAAATCTTGTGCCTTCTTATAGCCAAGCCAGAAAAACAAAATGTTGGAAAATCAAAGGAGAGAAGCTGTTTGCTAAGGGTGATTGGTGAAGAATTGGAAGCATAAATATAGTTTGATCAAAGTTGAAACATGCCATGTAGGAGAACATGTGGATTGCTTACCCATCTTAGTATATATGTTACTGAATTGACACATCATTGGGTCAAAAGAAAAAAAAAAGAATTGCCATATCATCCATTTGGTATTAGCACTATGGCTTTCAACCTAAACGGTTAACTCTTCAAAGTCTTGTAATGTTATGGATTGAAATTTTTTTATAGTTCACCCAAAGTTCACCCAAACATGATAAATCATATTAGGGTTATTTAGCCATTCATTTATAATTAAATAGTTAAAATTAAATTTTATTAAATAATTTCTTATTTTTTAAATTTTTATACGATTTAATCTCAACCATTCATTTATAGATAAACGACTCCGATCACCTTAACATGACCTATCATATTTTGGTGAACTTTGAGGGTATCTTAATCGTAATTAATCTTATACTATGTCAGATTGCAGTTGAATAATATGTAAAGTAAGGTATGAGAGATTGTCTTCATTGGCAATACTTAGAACTAAATTATGTTTATTTTTGCAAGAAGCAGCCTTATATAAATTATCAGATATTTTATAGCAATTACTCAGATCACACGGTGGATTTTGAAAAATACTCAGTTTTTTCTTAGAAAGTTTCCGAGAATAAAAATACAAAATGATAGAAAATGACAGTAATTCTAGTAGTATAATAGAGACAAGAAAGTTAAAAAAAAATTATTGGGAATAGTCATTTTCTCAGGGGAAAGAACAACAAACATTAATTAGAGATATGCACATCCAAATATTGTCTATAGAGGCAATGGTCCATTGCAGTAACTCCAAAATTAATTGATTAGTAGAAGCATGAAAATTCAGATTAATTGCCAATTAATTACTTACATTATTTAAATAAACAAATACTGATTAAGAAAGAAATGTAAATGAATAGAATTATCAAGAAAAATGAAAAGGGAAAGAAACACATGGTGGACGAAATCATAATCAACTTCACATAGTTCATGAACATTATTACCAGAGTCACATGCATATCAATGATTTCTATTTGTTTCTCTGTTTTCTTTTTTGTTCTTTTAACTCTTTTTTCACTTTCAAAAATGGGAAGTAAATGGCATATACGCTACGGGGACTGAAGAAGTCATCCATTTGCGTGAGCAACAGTTAATTAATTAAATTAAGCTCATGATGTAGCTATGGCTTTGAGGGAAGAATTTATTTTTGCACATATCAACTTATCCATGCATGCATTTTCACGACAAACTTTATCTATTTTCAATATAATAAGGTTTTCAATGATTCAATAAAAAAGAAAGCTCTGGCCCCTTGAAACCCTTTCCTTTAATAGCTTCAGAGGCAATCTCTCTTTTTTCTTATTCTTTAGCATTTTTCTAGCTTTTTTATTTTTTATTTTTAAGAAAAAAAAACAAATTCATTCTTTCTGAATATATATATATATATATATATATATATATATCTGATAACACCAATCTTAAATTTTTGTTCCTACAAGACTGAATGAGGTTAGAATGATGTGTCGGGGGTGCTCCAGCACAGCCACTCCGATGCTCAAGTTAGAGAGAGAAAGAGAAATTTACAATAAAGAGATAAATGAAAGTTAGAAGTGTTTTTGGATTATTCTTCCTCTGATAAGGAGAGAGGAAGAAAGGATATGAACAAAGGTTGAAAATTGGTATTATCAGCATTCTCTTTTAGAATTTAGCTAGAATATTTTGTGTCTCTTTCTCAGATTTATTATGTCTTTTGCCTTAGGCTTGTAAAATTCCCCTTCAAGCCTTTAATTTCTTCCCTAGATCAGAATAATGTTATGGATTAATTAGAGGGAGCTTTTACCTTAATATGCTAGATTTGTTTTGCGTGCTTTATTTGTGAGGTGCTAGATGGAACAAATGAATCATCAAGGGCTTTAAGGCAAGGTTTGTTTAAAGACAAGTTAACTAATTTCATTAGAGTCTTTTGTAATTTTTTTCCTCAACCATTCAGTATCATATAACTAAATGACTAAAAACTAATCTGAATGCATGCAAAACACTTACTTACAAAATTTAAAAATATTTTATATGTATACCTAAAATTCGAATTCGAGACTTCTAATTAAAAAAAATATATTCTAATAATATCATCTCATTCATAGGAGACATTCATTTAGAATCTTTTAATTAAGTTTTATGTGGCGTTATTATGGAGGACGTTCATGCCTCTTCCTTCTACCTTCATAGACAACAGTTTCTTTTATATATGAGGGACCAAAATTAGGTTTGACCTTGATAAGCCTTTAATGTTAAAAGAGTGGTCCGTTTTAGCTCAAAGATTAAGCATTTAATGTTAAAAAGAGTAATGCATTTTAGCTCAAAGATTAAGCCATGGTGACTGATATTTAGAGCAGCAGAAGCTCATTGGAGGCTACTAATTGCCATTGATGTATATATGAATTAATTTAGGGTTTCACATTTTTTTTTAGTAAAGGACTCCTTTATTGCGTTAAGCTTTTTTTCTGTTTGTTCCTTGTATTTGGCATGTTAAAATTGTTAATCTTTATTTTATGTGGCCTTCCAACAATGTAAATATGCTTGGATTGAAAAAAAAATTGCATCCATTTTCACTTGCTGCTAATATAAATTATAAAATTACTAAGTTCAGAAAAAAAAATCGAGGTATCAACAATTATTTGGATAACTAATCATATATATGTATTGCATGTACATAATTATTCAACTTCTATACTATTAATTAAAAATCAATAGTAAATTTTTAATAAAGGATTATTAAGTATTGAAATTATTTTGCTAATTTGAAAGAGGGATGGCGGGGCAGAATGTACATCTTCATTGAAATCTAAAATCTAATAGAATTACATCTTCATCTTCATGCAAGAAAGGGTGAGCACTAGTATTGGATATGTATATATACCAAGAAAATAATATTTTGGAGCCCACAATCCAAAAGGCCAATGATATATATATATATATATATATATATATATATATATATATATATATATATATATATATATATATATATATATATATATATATATATATATATATATATATATATATATATATATATATATATATATATATATATATATATATATATATATATATCACAACCCAAAAGACCAATGATTTGCATGATAAGTCTGCACATGGCTCTGATATATGCCTTGATGAAGAATGATAGAATATAATATTTGATGAATATTCTTCCTCCCTATCCTAATAAATATTTCACCAATTTTCCTCCACACTCTTTGCATCATCCAAACAAACTTTACTACAATTCTTCCACTTCCTTCCCCACCTCTCCACTATATACATATATATTAATTTAATTGTTTTGGTAATCTAATTTTGTACTACAATTTTTCCACTTCCTTCCCACCTCTATATACATATATATTAAATTAATTGTTATGGTAATCTCATTTTGTATGACATCATTTTTTTTTCTCTTGTAATAGCTACAATTTAGTACCAAATTGTTATTACTAACGTTATACATATTGAATTTAATATGCAAAAATTGCAATACATTTTTTTTCGTTATATATCTTGTTCAACAATATATAGAGACTATAACGAAAATGAAAAAAATTATATATATAAATTTTCAATTGTTACAGTTTTATTAGTAATCATCATTAATTTTTAATGTTAAATAGCATTAAATGCTAATTATTATTATAAAACTAATTAGAACTACTAGATTTTTTATCTAATAGTTAGAAAAAAATAGTATCCAATGGAACCATAACCATTAAAATATCTTCTTATATATCAATGAAATTAACTGTCAATAATTATCAATTTTATATCCATAATTACTGATATGAAATACTAATTAACGAATACATGATCCACCGCTTAATCATTGATACAAATTTATCTTAGATTTTTACAACGCGTCCCTAAAATTACTGACTGATTTTTGTCAGTAGGTTTCCTTACAATGTCATCGATAATTGTTTTTTTTAATAACTTAACCAAGATACAATGAGTCTCTCACATGGGTCATCATCAGAAACATAAATTAAACCATTGATAAATTTAATCGTTAGTAAATGTGAGCAATGAAATTTTCCTTCATAGCAACTCATATATTCAATTATTAATAAAATTTTCATTGATTATGCATCACATCAGTATCATTAAATTTATACCAAAAGATGTCTATAGGGTTGCTTGTAATTGTATGTGTTAATATAAGATATTTAGTAAGAAAAAATAAAAAAGTTTGATTGTATAAAATATAAATAGATCCAACCCTTGCCCCTAACCCCTTTTTAGGTTTAGCTAAGAAAGTGAAATTCTAACTAATTAGGGAAAGCTACATTAATAGGAATAGAGAATGTATAAAAATAAAGAGAGAAAATCATGAATTTTTGAATTATGGAAAATGACTTGAGACAAAAATGATTTTAAGGATTAGGTCAAGTACTTATCAAGATTGATTTAAATTTGGCATATTTTTACCCAATTCCGGTTTCCTTTAATTGTGAATTCATTTTGGGGATGGATTCCTTCTAACTTCTTCAAAAGTGATGTTTCTGTCTTCCTAAAATAAAATCAAAATCATTCTATTTTGCATTAAAAAAAAAAGTGATATATTATTTGAACTCCATAGGAATTATATATACACTTTTGATCGACAAAATTACTGTTCATATCTTTAATATTTAAAGTTATGAAACTCTTTTTTTTTATATAAAGATGATTATAATTTTACCACTAAACTTTAATTTAACGGTACTAATTTTGTAACAAGATCCGTGAGATTTGAAGTTCTAATCTACAATCGGACACAACACAATACTAAAAATACTTTTTTTTTTTTTTCATATGGGCAACTTAAATGTTTTGAAAACTAAAAAAATATAAATTGCTTGTTTACTAAAGAAAATAAAATACATATGCAAAGATAATTTTATCAATTTGCATATGTAACAATAAATTGATTGGAGTGCGATTGGACAGCAATCAGTGCCACGCCCTGAAATTAATTTGTTTCTGTAGTAAATAATTAGTTACCCACCTTGTGACATATATTAAAAATATGATACTATTCCTCACTTATTTAACAATTTCGTTTTTAAAAAATAGAAGTTTACTTCTAAAGAAAATATTTAGAATGATTGAGACTTCCACCTTCCACCTTAGCAATATATTGGATTTTACCCTTGATGAAGGGTTTCAGATTTAAGATTCAACTCCACCAACAGTAATAGGTGGACAAACATTCCCTCTTCCTACATAAAATAAAATAAAAATAAAAAGATGAAGCTTGAAACTAATTAGACGCAAATGAGTTTGAGATTGAAATATGGTAGCGTTAATGAAAGAGAAATGAGGTTTTAGTTCACTTTCAAATTAATATGGACCAGCCAAAAATCAAAATAAAAATATCAGCCATTCCATTGAATTTTCCTTATAAAATGAATTTTTTAATATATTTTATAAATATTAGGCATTCAATTCATGATATTTCATTTTTACTATTTCATAATTAATGTACTAATTGAGCTAATCTCATTTGATATGAAATCTTAATTATGCTTAAGTTAATATCGCACAACATTCCTTGTAAACTTAGCAATCTTGCCCCTAAACTCTAATTTACAACTAAATAAATTCACAACTATTAATCTTTAGTACCCTATAAATGACTAAGCTGACGTGGATTTTTCACCAACCAAAACATGACATGTAGCAATCTAACTCATCTTTATATTTCAAGAAAAAATGTATAAATTAGCCTATGAAGTTATGACCAAATAACACTCCATCCACATAGTATAGTATAATTTTTGGCCAAATCAGCCTCTAAACTCATAACCATTAACCATTTTTTATGGATTACAATTTTTTGTCCGAGATTTTGGTGTTTTTATCACTATCCATCCATTCAATTAAAATTAAATAAATGACAACTTGATGGTCCATCTGCCATCTCCTGGATCTTATCAGAATCTTTAGAGGAGAATGCTTCTATAGAACCATCCCGATGTTGCTCACCCAACTCTTCAACCCCAATTGGGTGGCATTTTCCTAATTCCTATAGAACACTATTTGAACTATTTTCTTAATTATATCCAAAAACTAAATTTTCAAATGTAATTAATTAATTTAAAGAAACTCATTGCCTTAACATATCTAAAGATCTTGACAAATAAGCAAAACTCATTATTTAAACCAATTTTTTTCCCACTGATTTATTACTAATTCCCATCAAATTCATGGTAAAATATGTCAATTGAATTAAACACTACTCGATAACACCTAGGTAGATAAAAATAAAATAACTTCCAAATGCAATTAATCTTACCTAAAGAAGCAAAATTTTTCCTTTACTCAACCAAAAAAATAGTGGATTCCATTGAAAGAGAGATAAAGTTTTTAAAATAAATATGAGCTAGGTTGCCATGTGTCAGATTTTAGTTGGTGAGAAATCCACGTCAGCTTAGATATTTATGGGTTATGAATGACTCACAGTTGTGGATTTATTTGGCTGTAAATTAAAGTTAGGGGGATTTATTAGGCAAAAAATTATACAATGATGGGTGGGATATTCTTTGACCATAATTTTAGAGCCTAATTTGCACCCCTTTTTTTTTTAATATAAAGATGAGTTGAGTTTGTTTCGTGTTAGTATTTTGGTTTGGTAAAAAATTCATGTTAGCTTAGCCAAAAATGTACCGTGAGGGTGAGTTCTTATTTGACCATAACTTCATGAGCTAATTTGTACATTTTTTTCCAAAATTTAACCAAGGAAAACGATGTCAGCATCTTTTTGGTCCTTATTCTACTTTACCATCTCACTATTTCTCCCCCTCCAATCCCCTCCTCAACACACAGTCATGGAAATTCAACAACTTTACCACCCAAAATATAGTTTAATGTCCTTGCAACCCAAAGACTAGCTAACCCATTTGCCTTAATCCAATCTAGCCTCCAAAAAAATCCATCTTTACCACTCGTTACGCTTCAAATCTCATCTCAAGAAACAACTCTCTCTGTTGCTCCACAAAACCAGATACCAACAGAAATTTCCACATTAGCTCCAATCCTAGTGCAAATTCCTATAACTTATCAACACCTATTTCAAACAATTTGCTTTTCTCCTTTTCTTTTCCATCTCTTTGTCATCTTCTGGTAAAAAAAGTTCATAAGTGATGATGAAGAGATATGGTATATATGGATGGTACCATGAGAATTTTGAAGAAAACTCGGGTTCTCATTGTATATGATTAGCAATTTCCAACAATGAGATTTATTAAGAAAAGATGTAGAAGCTGCAAAATCAAGTTGGGGAAGATCATGGATGGAGGAAAGATTGGATCTTTTGATGAATTTGGTGTGATGAAGCAGATTGATAGACGAGATTTAGATATCCTAGGGTTTTAGAGAATGAGTTTGATATATGTGAGAAGAGAGAAAAAAAAAAAAAAAAAGACGAGAGAGAATATGCTTATGTGGTATGTTTCATTCTTGCTAACTAGGATAGGTGAGTCCCACAATTTTTCGCCACATCAATAATTTGTCTGTATTTAACTGTAAAATTGACAAACTATCCTAATTGGAAAAAATTGATAGCATATATATGGGGTTCAATTAAAAAAAAAAAGTTATTGTTATTGAAAACAAGGTTAAATATTAGAGGTATTTTTAAAGTTATTCCTGAATAATTATCATATTTATATAATTGTAGAAGCTAATATACACATTTTCGATCTTACCCTACATAAACATGCATGAGACAATTTCCATCAAAGTACTATCAAAACAAACATTAAAAAGAAGGAAAGAAAGAAAAAGGAAATATAAGGTGGTGGTAAGGTAGATAGATCTCCAAATGGGATCAATCAATAATATGAGAAGTAGAGTTTAGTTATAATTTCACACAATATACGCTATTGTTATAATTAAAAATAATCAATTAGCTACACCTAAAAGAAAAAGGGATAGATTGTTGGTTGCTAGTCAGCTTCTCACCATACCAAAAGCGGTTTCTTTACTATTTTCAAATTGACTTCACCATTGTTTATTACGCCATATGTGAAGCCATTTAGCTCTACTAACACTATCTACCATTTCTACTTAAAAAAATTATAATTTATAGGAACCCAATTCATTCCTTTAGGCTTTAGATTTTAGATTCTTAATCATAGTGGATTTAAGGTTAACTCTAGTGGTGAACTTTTCCAATTTTGTACAATGGGCGTGAATTAATTTCTAGTTATAGAGCATCATTATGCATTAAATATATACTTTCTTTATTTGTTATTTTGACATAAATTATATATTGTCTGCTTATAAAATTTAATTTAGAACATAATAATCTTTATAATTTTAACATTTAAGTTCTGAGGTTGATTTTTTATTTTTCTAATATGATTCCAAATCTTGGGTTTGAATATATTAAAGCCTCTTTTTATAATATGTTTAACTCTTTAATTTTGTAATAATATGATTGTAATTAATTAAGGGCAAATGAATTTAATTCTGCCCCTTTTCGTGTGGCTACATAACCTTATTGTTATGGTTATGGGACAAACCAATATATTAGGCTGTCCTTTGAGGAGTTTTTTAGGTAGAAAGTCTTGCATCAATAACATGACATTTTTTCGTCGCATTGTAATTCTTCTTTTCTATATTGGGAAAAAAATTGAAGTTTGTTATAATATGCCTAATATAAGACTTTTTTTGGAGTCAAATTTCACATTTTATTAGAAAGCTAAAGTTCTTAGATAGGTGAATTTTAGCCTAATGGATAAGTGATTCCATCCAAAAGAGACATTAATCCACTCTTTGGATATATATAACTTAACAAATTAACTTCTCTGTGGTATAAATTCACTTAGCATTAGTGAAACTAAAAACATAAATAAATAAGCAAATTTGAATCTTATATGTTTTTGAATTTGAAAAATAAACTTGGCCATTTTAAGTAATAACATATAAATATATAAATATTCGTCATGATTAGTTGAATTAATTTTTTTTTAATTTTAGATAAATGAAATATGATGATAAGAGTTTCTATTTTTTTAACTAGAGATATTGAATTATCATTTAGAAAAAAATATTTTACATCAATTGAATTGAATTGTTTATAATACTGGATGATTTAAACAAACTAAATTATATTTCTTATATTTTAGTTTCGTTTCATTGTATAAGAAATTACATTTCAAAATTCATCTATGATTTATAAATAACTCTAAAAACAATCTTTTTGGATTAAATAAAAATAGCAATATCATTAATTAAAATTATAACCTATAAAATTCCTGAACTCTCTTGTTGAATCGTTTATTACTATTGGTGTCTATTTATCAAAATCTTAAACTCTCTTTCAGTTAAAAAAAGAAAAAGATTAAACTCTCTCGTTGAATCATTTAGTAGTAGCTGTATTCATTCACCTGTATTTATTATTTTTTTAGGAAATATTAGAGAGGGAATTTAAATGTCAACTTTCCTTAAAAGCAGGGTCAGCCTGGTAAGAACATCTGCAAAAGTAGATAATACCTTTGACAGGCAGAGAAAAGAAAAGAAAAAAAAAAGGTAAAAGAAAATGAAAAATCAATACTCCAACACTAATCAATCAGGGGCATTTCAGTACTTTTACCTTATCCTCTTGTACCAGGAGGGAAAAAAAAATGATAACTTAACAATGGAGGACAAGAGAGAGAATAGAGAGTAAGCAACTGGATTTTGTTTTTGAGTGTGGCCGCTCTTCTTTCTGTCTGACACAGACACCTTCCCAAATTATTTGCTTCTCTTCTCCTTCTGTAAATTCTTCAACTTGGTTCTTTCTTCTATTGCAATTTCTTTGTCTATCTGATCTGAGAGAAAGGAAAAAGAAAGGAATTTGCCTTAACTAGCACAATTTCTTCCACAATGTCACCATTTTAGCGTTTTCAAGTTTTTACCGTACAACCGACTTCTTTTTCTTCATCAAAGTTCCCATTTTTAAGTTGTTTCTCATTTCCCACTTCTCCGTACCATCATCATCGAGAACCAGAAAGCAAATATGGCTTCTAAGACCAAGTAAGCATACGGGAGTATACATACTAGAATTTTTAGCATATGGGAGCATACGTACTAGAATTTTTCTTCTTTAGATCTGTTTTATTTTTCACTTTTTTTGTGGTTTAATCTCTTATAAGCTTTTGTCGGTATTATAATTTTGAAATTTTGATTTCGATTATGGAATTTTTGTTTCAATTTTTGTGATAATGGTTCGGATTGGATCAGTCTTTGTTAGGTGTTCTCTTCGCTGGTTCTCTTTTTCCCCTTATTGTTGCTTCATTTTGAATTCTAAGGGTGTGTCTTTCTCTCTCTATCGTCTTATTTTTTACTGTCACTCTTACTTCTGTATTACACACTTAAAGGTTTTTGCTCTTTGCTTTAAAATTTGACACGGGCTGTACTTCATTTTTACTGGTTTTAAGCCTGATTTTTGTTCAATTATGTTTTTTTTTTATATTTTGATTTCTTCTTTGGATCTATTTGCGTACAATTTCTGCTTGAAATTTAAATTTTGATACACGGAACTGTATGTAAGTGCTATTAGTTGGGTTTGATTTTGTTTAGGAGTAACAGAAATATTATTACTTTACTATGTCTTCTCCGAATTTGGCATAGATCCATTCTGTTTTTGATACATTGGATTTTTTGTCTGCTATGGATTTGCATCTAATGTTGTAATAATGACACTTTAAAATTTGAACAGATCTGGTTTATCTGAAACGCCCAGCAAAGCAACACCTGCAACTCCTAGAGTGAGTAAAGGGAATAGGGGGGTCCCTAAGTCAGAGCCTGATTCACCTGCTCCCGTGCAAAATTCTCGTCTTTCAGTTGATCGATCTCCGCGATGCATTACTTCGAAGCCCACCATTGATCGTAGGTCACCGAAGGTCACAACTCCACCTGAAGTGAGTACTAATCAATGCCCTTGAAGTTTTAGTGTTTTTATGTTTTATTTATTATCATATGCCTTGTTCATTGTGTATCCTAATGCAATTTGCAATCCCCCATAAACTTTGGTAGAGGAAAGAATGAATCTTTTGCATGCATTTTGTTAATAGGAAAAAAAAAGGGGAAAAATTATGAAGGTGGAAATTAAAAGCATTGGCTCATTTTCGAAATGGGTTCTATTTTAGGAAGAAACAAAGTATTCCGAGATGCTTTTTGTGATTTGTATTTTGTACTCATGCACTGCATTTATTTATTGGATTTGGTAATCAGAAACCACATACAAAGGTGGTGAAGGGGTCAGAATTACAAGCTCAATTGAGTGTTGTTCAGGAAGATCTAAAGAAAGCAAAGGAACAGATAGCATTGATTGAGAAAGAGAAGGCACAAGCAATTGATGAACTGAAACAAGCACAGAAGCTTGCCGAGGAGGCAAATGAGAAGCTGCAAGAAGCTTTGGTGGCTCAAAAGAGAGCCGAGGAGGATTCTGAGATTGAGAAGTTCCGTGCTGTTGAGTTGGAACAGGCTGGGATTGAGGCAGCCCATAAGAAGGAAGAGGAATGGCAGAAAGAGCTTGAAGCTGTTCGAAACCAACATGCTTTGGATGTTACTTCCCTTCTCTCTACCACACAGGAGCTTCAAAGGGTGAAGCAAGAACTGGCCATGGCTACCGATGCAAAGAATCAGGCATTGAACCATGCTGATGATGCAACTAAGATTGCGGAGATTCATGCGGATAAGGTGGAGATTCTTTCTGCTGAACTGACTCGGCTGAAGGTCTTACTTGATTCAAAACTTGAAACAGAAGTAAGTGAAAGCAACCGGATGGTGATGAAGCTTAAGGAGGAGATAGATATATTGAAACAAGAACTTGACAGAGCTAAGGCTTTTGAGGATAAATTCATTGAAAGAGAGGCTTCTGTAGAGCAGCTCAATGTTGAATTAGAGGCTGCTAGAATGGCCGAATCTTATGCATGCAGTTTAGTAGAGGAGTGGACGAGCAAGGTAGAGGAATTAGAGATGAAGGTTGAAGAAGCAAACAAGTTGGAGAGATCTGCATCTGAATCTTTATGTTCAGTCATGAAACAACTTGAGGGAAACAATGATCTGTTGCATGATACAGAAAGTGAAATTGATACTCTTAAAGAGAAAGTGGGGCTGTTGGAAATGACTATTGCAAGACAAAAAGGCAATCTTGAAGAATCAGAGCGTTCTCTCAGTGTGGCAAAGTGGGAAAGTTCTGAAATGGTGAGAAAGGTTGAGTCTTTGATGTCAGAGTTGGAAGTAGTCAGAGAGGAGAAAGCTCAGGCTTTAAACAATGAGAAGCTTGCAGCTTCTAGCGTTCAAAGTCTATTAGAGGAGAAAAACAAACTCATTAATGAGTTGGAAAACTCCAAGGAGGAGGAGGAAAAGAGCAAGAAAGCAATGGAAAGTTTAGCTTCTGCTTTACATGAAGTGTCTGCAGAAGCAAGGGAGGCTAAAGAAAAGCTGTTGTCCAATCAAGTGGAGCATGAAAGCTATGAAAGCCAAATAGAAGATCTGAGATTAGTCCTGAAGGAAGCAAACCAAAGATATGAAACTATGCTAGATGATTCAAAACATGAGATTGATCTTCTTAAAAATACTATTGAAGAATCCAAGAATGAATTTCAGAACTCGAAGGCTGAGTGGGAGCAAAAAGAGCAAAATCTGGTTATGCGTGTAAAGAAGTCGGAAGAAGAAAATTCCTCTTTGGAAAGAGAGATAGATAGGATGGTAAATTTACTCAAGCAAACTGAAGAAGAAGCTTGTGTTTTTAGGGAGGAAGAGGCTCAGTTGAAGGATAGCCTAAAGGAAGTTGAAGCTGAGGTGATTTCATTGCAAGAAACTCTTGGGGAAGCAAAAGTTGAGAGCATGAAATTGAAGGAAAGTTTATTAGGCAAGGAAAATGTGTTGCAGAATCTTATCCAAGAAAATGAGGATCTCCGAACTAGGGAAGCCATTTCTCAGAAGAAGATTGAGGAATTGTCTAAATTGCTTGAAGAAGCTCTTGCCAAGAAGCAAGCCGAGGAGAATGGTGAGTTCACAGACAGTGAAAAGGATTATGATTTGCTTCCAAAGGTTGTTGAATTCTCTGAAGAAAATGGACATGTGAGAGAAGAGAAGCCGAAAATGGAGCTTCCACCACAGCAGCATGAGGATCTGGGAAAAGAAAATTCAAAGGAACCGAATGGCTTCAATGACAAGACAGGTGCTGTGGAAGCTACCAAAATTGAGAATGTGAATGGAAAACCAAAAAAAGATGAGAGCAAAGAGAAAGAGGATGACTCTGTTGAAGTTGAATATAAGATGTGGGATAGCTGCAAGATTGAAAAGAAAGAGTTTTCACCAGAAAGAGAACCGGAACAGGAACACTTCGAGGACAAAGTTGACTCCAAGGTAGAGGGTGGTGAGAGCTTTGATCAAATAAATGGTTTATCCTCAACTGAAAATGTTGATGATGGTGGGAACCCACCTTCGAAACAACAACAAAAGAAGAAAAAGCCTTTGCTCCGAAAGTTTGGAAGCCTACTCAAGAAGAAGAGCACCGGCAACCAGAAGTAGGGAAGGGAGCAGTTTTAGCTTGACATTTGCCAATTAACAGGCAGGTATATTTGATAATATCATTCAGCTGAGTGTTTGTTTTATTGCTTTTTCTATGATTTTCAGAATAGGTTTAAAATGAAGAGGCTTGTATTATCTTTAGTTTCATTTCCTCTGTGATGTGATTGCATGTTGGGGAGTATCATGTATGTGATTAAGATTTTTTTCTCCTTGCCCTTCTGATCTACATTTCATGAAAAGGAGTGGTGTCTTTCAAAGTGTAATTTTAATACTCTTGCATCTATTTTTTTACATGAAAAATATATATATATATATATAGTTAATTGTTGCAAAGATGGTGGTCTAATTTATTCACACTGAAGAGTTTCTGATGGATTGAATTGCTGCATATGAAATATAGGAATTAGGCAATCTCTTCTGCCTCCTTGACCGGAACCTGTAAAGGAAATTACCTGAATTTATCTGTTTCCACTAAGCAATCTCTGCTCTTCAGGTGTTGTACTTTGCCAGGAAGGTGGCTGAGTTTTAACAAATCCACTACTAGATATTGCTGGATCAGTAAATTGTTTTTTGGTTCAGTATTTTGCTTATGAATTATGGCATAGATTCATTGCTAGATTGTGCTGGATCAATAGGGTTCTGTTTTGTTCAACATCCTGCTTTTTGGCTTTCTATAAAGTAATTTTCACAAATTTTGAGTTTGCTGCAAAAAGAAATTTAAATGGACGCAAAGTGTAATGGACATAAAAAAGGAAAAAAAAATAAAAAGAGCACTCACCATGTGAAATTAATTTTAGCTTTCTATCAAAATAAGGAAGCTTTGAATTGCATAAGTTGAATGAATTTATGAAGAGTCATAAATTGTTACCAAAGCATGGATAGAAAAAAGAAAGAAAGAAAGAAAGAAAAATGCTTCAATTTGAAGATTTTGATGCCATGATGGTAAAAATGCTTTAGGAAAGAGCATAAACGAAGCAACACAACTGGGTCCATTAGGTAATGGGTCATTTTGGATAATGTCTATTCTGCTTCAGACAAATTCTCAGCAGAGAAATAGAAATTTTCTTATTTTTTATATAACAAATGTATATACCAAATTGAAGCAATTTAGTGATTTTATTTCAATTAGGTTTTTGAATTCCAAATTTGATACCTTAATTTTGATATGGAACTTTCTATAATTAAATGTTAAGGCAATGATATTAACTATTTAGTAGAAAAAGAAATTTATGTTTCAAAAATTATTGTTTAATGATAAGCAAAAATTATTAGTAAAAGTAGAAGTTTATGTTGATCTTCATAAGTAGTTTGTTTGCACTAAAATCCACTAAAACAAAATAATACATTTTATTCAATTTTTACATCTAAAATAGTCATAACAAAAATGATAAGTTATGAATTCGATACTCAATTTTTACATAATGTATAAAAAAAGAAAAAATTACATTCTATATCCATTTTTTTATTAAGAAAAAGAAACTTTACTCCCTTTCTTTCTCTTTTACATTTGTACTTTTTTTTAATCTAATCTTTTGTAATTAAATATTAATTTTGATGTTTTGACTTTAAATTAAAAAAAAAAAAAAGGATATGAATGAAATTGAGATTTCAGGGAAAATATAGTTTTTGGAATGAGTAATTTTTTGAAGTAAAAATGGCAAATTGGATATTAAATGAGATAATTTTATACTTTTTCCAATAAAATAAAAGAGTACATTTTAATTTAAAAAAAAACATGATTCAATTTGGGCTAGGGTTCAAATTTCACTATTTCAAAGATCCAACCTCACTTGCTCAAATCCATTCTAAATGGAAAAAAAAAAAAACCCACTCACTCACACAAATTTAATTTGACAAAACAAATATTAAAAACAAAAACAAATAATCTAAATAATCTAAAATTATTTTATGCATTATGAATTTCAGTAATATCTTGCAGTATTACTTGTAAAATAAAATAAAAATTTAAAATTACATTTTCATTTCAAAAATTAATATTATTATTTAAAATTTTTTTGGCCAATTTCGATAATCTTTGATACAGATTTGAAAGATTTGAATTAAAAAAAATAGTTGTTTTATTAAGTTTTTAAAATGAATGTAAATGTTCACATATTGCTTAGCTATTAAGGTGGTTCATTAGCTTAATTGCGGTTAGTCCGAACACGGTCTCTCCTTTGTTCAAACCGACGCCCTTTGTTTAACCGAGAAAATGGAACGGAAATCAGAATGAAATGATTACATGAAAAGTTAGCGTCTGAAAACAATTGTCTCATTTCTTTGTTCCTAACCTTAAGTATCTACTGGATCCGCTTCCCCTTTTCCCTTTCTCTCCATCCAAACGCCTTTTATCATCATTATGTGGGTAGAGATCGTCTGCGGTCTAATCATTTACAAGTTGTTCCGTTGCTTCTTCTCCGAGAACGACGACCTTTTGCAGCTCGAAACTTCAGATACCACCGCTCTTTTTACTGTCGCTAATAGGTTTCATTTTACATTTCTTTCATTTTTTTTCCTCTTAATTTCCTAACTATCTTTTCATTTTCCTAGATTTTGTTCTGCTCTTGATTTGACTTGAATTTCCTGTGTAATTATAAGCATTCAACCGTTTTAACGTTTTTATGAATTTAATTTTCGGTATTTTACTCTGTTGATTGAGACAACGTTAACGGAAACTGGAATGCGTTGCTCTCCTGTTTGGAAGATGAAAAAAAAAATTATTCGCGGTATATAGTCAAATTGTTTGGCTTTTTAGCTTAACAAACTAATAAGTCGCGCTTATAGAATTCAATGTCATTCTAATGCTTCTTTTGATGTTTGAATAATTAAGATCAGGTCGTTTCTTTCTCCTTTTATTTCGTTGATCTTTGTAAGGTTTTTGACTGACTTATGTGTGTTGTACTTGCATCCTGATTATAGATAGCAGCTGAAGTTTATGTGCTTGTTGATTTTTATATGTGCATGTTTGTAATAGCTTGAATTTATTTTTCTTTGCAGACTTGAAAAGCTTTACGGAGGAAAAGTGTACGTTGGGCTTCGAATTCCAGATGCTGATATTGGTTCACGGCAGAATGTTGACATGGTGCTTGTTACCAAAGGGTGGGTGCTCTAATTGTTTTAATCTTGAGTCTGTTGATTTCCTTGTATAAGTGCTTTATGACAAAATGTGGGAAAATAGTGCAATTAGATTATCCTTTGTGCTTTTCCGTGTTGATGGACTAACAAGTAACAAGCGATAAATGTATTCCTGAGCTTAGTCTAACAATTTAGCTTATCCGTGTGATCCAAACTGGGAAATAACAATTCATTATGCTAGTGTTTATGGGCTTTTGCAGGGAGGCAGCTGTGGTTTCTGTCAAAAATCTCTCAGGATTGGTATCAATTAATGGGGATGGAAGCTGGGTATGTGGAGATAATGATAAACACAAGGCAGAGCATCATCCAGATCCTGTAAGTCATTTTTAGTCTCTGATTTCTCAGGAAATCAATTTAGCCCTATCTTATTGCTACAAGCACATTTTGAAAAATTAGTTAGTTATAGGGAACTTTAGTTTGCTGATATCTTCATATTTGTGATTATAAAATGAAAACTACACTATGTTACTTGCTGCTTTTGTTCTTTACATGGCTGCATTCATTGTTTGTTAGTAACATAAACGCGCTGCTCACTTTCTACTGTCTCTTAAACTATCCAGATTTTCAGATTTTCTGAAATTACTTGATAGTGTATAGCTCTTGTGGTTGAATATTTATGAGTCTCTGTGCTGGGTGAATGTCAACTGAGGTCCTGGGACTGTACCATTTTTTCTGTTATACAGGATGCTGAAAATAGTATGAAATTCTCTTGTTTGGAAGCATTATGACCTTTAGGTGATTGGATTATAAAAACCAATTATGTTTTCTTAGGCACCGTTCATTCTGCCAATATGCTTCAAACCATAAAATTTTCTTTCTGATTGTATTTCAAAATCCTATGTGAACTGACATCTTATGCATGAAGGCATTCAAGCAGTAATAAGAGTGGACAATATAGTAGTGATTTCGGAGCAACATATGTGACACTCTTTAATTTTGAACACTGAGAAAAGAGTACTACAGCTGTGCTGCTGTTCTATGGAATTTAAACCTAATAAATTAAGGCTTCTAAAGTTATTCCCCATGAAGGATTAGAATTTCTAAGATATTGCGCAAGAAACTAACTCAAAGATGAAGTGCTGTGAATACAGTAAAGTTAGCCCTAATTTATTTGCAACTCAGCCTATAATACATAAGTTTTAGTCATGTTTTTTATTATACCGAGTAGCATAAATTAGGAAGCTGAAATGGCTGAGATTGAAAACATAATGCACACACATATATAAATAGGTCCATTTTGCTTATTACAGTTGCCACCACTCAAAGTTCTTGAGCATCAGTGAGACTGTATTCTTTCAGACATGTCTCTTTTTGAGGGTTATGTTATATTCTATTTCCATGCCCTTAGGAAGCTACTTTTGATGTTTTTTTTTCACCCAAAACCATTCCGTGTTTATGCATCCTAGTTCTAGATCTTCTGTGGTGTCTATAACATGACAAGGATTTGTATTTATGATAGTGATTTAGGAATCCAGTGAGTACGTGAATTGTTTGCTTTCAGCCGCCACTTATCTGATGCTATTTTAATGATATTTTTCAGGTGGAGGAGGCAAAAAAACAAGCTTCAGTTCTTGAATCATACCTTGAACAAAGGGGAGTTGCCTTACCAGAAGGATATTTGTCTTACAAAGTTGTGATTCCTAATCCAAAGTTCTGGTATCTTTTGAACCTTTATATATATGTGCATGTTAACAACTATATGATTTATATAATTGAAGCTGGTAGTTAATGATCAAATACACCCAAATCTAAACCTACACATACACATTCCTGTCCTGGAAAAAGCACATTCTAGTCACAATGCACTTTTTCTTTTTTGTGAGTCCAATTTTTCAATACGGTAGATTACTAACAAAACTTTTTTCTTTGCCCAATTTCCTCAAGTATAACGAAACTGAGTATGCCCTTGATGGTCTTTTTTACCTTTTTCTAAGAGGTTTGAAATCAAAGGAAAATTATGGCTCTGCAACATATACGGTATACCTACATTTCGAGGTTGTACTGCTCCTTAGAGCTGTGATAATTTAAAAAAAAAGAAAAAAAAAACTAGAAAAAGAAAAGCTGCAAGTATGAAGAACCAAAAGGAATTGCTAATCATCAATATGAATGCCAGCACAACTGCACAAGTGTATTGATAGGGAAACAGATTTTGCATGAATGGAACATTAGCAAGTGTAATCCAATGGACGCTGGACATCTAGTCTGCCAGATATGCTGTGTTGTGGTTCTATTCAAAGGAATAAATGGTTTTACTCTGAGAAATACAAGTATTTAATGCATTGCCAAGTATATATTCAATAATTAAGTTACGCATCTATATTCTAGTAACATTTGAAATTTCTATTATCCTTCTAGGACCATTCATGCAAGTAATTTTCCACCTGAGGTTATTACCTATGAGCAGTGGGTGCAGCTCAAACCAGAACCCAAAAGTATGTTTTCTGGTTGGATTAAGGGTGCCTTCCATGGTGGGAAGAAAGAGATGCAGGAATCTATACATGAGAAGCTTAATTTCGTTCTTGGCACAGCTCCGATGTGGGATAGGTTTGTTTCTTTGTGCCTACGACGTTCAATTCATGTTTGTGTTCTGATTGTATTCATTCTGTTTGTTTTGTTGTGTGTATTATCAAAGAACGCATTGCCCTTATACAAAACACAGGTATCACGAAACACAGGTAGAGCTTTTAGGCAGAGGCACTTGAATTCAAGAATTAAATGATAGGCTACAAGAGCTTTTAAAACTTAGAAAAGCAGGAAAAAGATGCTATTTTAATTGGGTCAATTTTGATTGCAGATTTACCTTAAGATGACAAGTTGAGTCTATCCATTGGACTGCAGTTGCACTAATGTATTTAATTCTTACATTTATGCAGCTGTGTGTGCACAGGCGCGCGTGAGAGAGAGAGAGTTGCATTGGGTACATAGGTTCTATATTTATGTGTCTGGTTCCTATATTTAAATGTTCTGCACGCATGAGTGAAAGAGAATCTTAACTTTGAACAGTTACAAACTTCTGTAGCAGTTAACTATAGTTAATTCATTATCAAATTTTTGTTCTCTGTATTTCTGGATTTTCATTTTTTAAAGTGAGAAAGAGGGAGAGAGTATTAACTCAAATTGTTTCAAAACATATAACAAACTACAGTTTATTCATTATCAAGTGTTACTGGGCTAGTTTGGTATCAAGATTCTGCAACTGGTGATACCATAAAGTTTCTTAAACTTCATGATGTATGATTGAACCAGGAACATGGCAATGGTGGAACAGATTGCAGGTGGAATGTGCAGAAGGAACAAGATGAATCTGAATCAGGCTTAGGGGTGGGATACGGCCTGAATTGGCCTTGTACCCTTCCCAGTCTTCTAGTCTAGTAGAGCAACTTTAATTTCTCACTTGTTTAATTGTTCTTCGTTGCAATTCTTGTCAGCCATGTTATATTAAATTGTATAGTTGTTGCTTGAAAGCACAATTTGATTCTGTTATTCTGGGCAGGTTGGAGCTTAAAGGTAGCAAATCTGTTCTGGGAGAATTTCTAGAATTTAAAGGAAAGCAAGAAGATGTTATGGCTTTAAGAAACATCAAGAGATCGAAAGTTGGTAAACTTGTTGTCCAAAAGACAAGCATGTTTGGACTAGGTAATCACTCAAAAATTTCTTATACTTCGCTAGTGTGATAATTTTATCTTGTGCAACAATGCGATTCTCCATGGTCAGAGATTAAAATAACAAAAAATGTCCGTGTAAAGTGAATGTTATGTTATGTTTAACGCCTATATGTAGGAAACCTATACATTGAGACACCTTATCTATTTTAAGGATAGAACTGAGGCGGATACAAAACATGATAATTATGATTGGAAACTTGGGTGGGTTGGGCCAAATAATTTCCTTCGATCTCTTTTTATGAAGGGTCTTGAGGCATGCACATGGTCGTGCTTGTTTAATTGATTTAGCAACTTTGGTTTGTTAAAATTTTATGTTGTGTTACTTCTCTGATCAAAATTCCATGACCAAATGCCAGCCCCTTCAAGACTTCAAGTTTTGTACTCTCCACGGGATTATCGAAGTGAAGGGACTTCGGCTTCGGAATGGAAAGAAGCAACTGTGAGGTCAAGTACTGAGGTCCTATTTCAGCCCACGAATTCCAAAAAAGTCCGTAAATTCAAGCTCTCTTCTGTTGTCTCCATGTCACTTAGCGCCTGAAGATGCTATTGCTGAGTATGTATCTAATTACCCAAGCTTGTAGAAGTAGTGGTGTTCCTATTTTTCTGTTAGGTATACTACATATATGTATGGGCTTATAGTAGCTTAGCTTATATGAGATCAATTTTGAAAAAATAAAATATAAAAGTCTAACCGTTCTCTGATTTGTATGATCTTGGGTTATTAACTAAAGATTGTGCTCTATTATATCTTGGTTTTTGATTGAACCATTTGCTTTTGGTCTATTATGTTGGATAATTAACTAACACAAAAGATATTTTTAAAAAAATAAATAAAATAAAAGGAAAGAGAGTGATTACAGACTCATAATCTACTTGAGAATTAAGCATAACATACAAAAGAAAAGGGAAAGGGAAAAATGAGAGTGAACATATGCGTAGTCTTGTCTCAGGGAAAGTCCAGTTTTCATCTATCCAATTTCGATGAATTCTTAATTGAGAAACATCATAAGAAATCATTTCGCCAGTAGATGTAGACATAATACTTAGACTCTGTTGCTTGCCTAGCAATCTTGCCAATCAACCATCCATTGTCGTCGAAAGCATTAACTTCAAACCCAGAATTAATCATCGATTCCATTGACGGCGAATACGGCAGCAGTGGCGGAGAGAGTGGCCAGACTTCATCTCGCAGAAACCTTTTCTATCAAAGGCCTAGATGATAAATCCTTGCTCTATCAAATTCTTGTAAACAATTAAAAGTTAGTTCCCAAAAAAAGGGGTGTTGACGTTAATGCAAAAAGGGAAAAATCGTAACCGACAACCATCTCAAAAATGTTAGCCCAATAGTTTAAACAGATTGGACCAGTGATTTATAGTAGTCTTCATCAAACTTTATATTATACTTACAGCAGTTAGATGATATTAATGGCCAGTTTTCAAACACCATAATAAACTTTAATTTTTTTTTCATTAAGTTAAAGCCTAACTATTCTTGTGGAGATAAGAAACTATGTTATTTATAATTTCATGGTCTGGTTTCAGAATTTCCATTATAAATTAATAAAATTGAGAATAAATTCATTTATCGACGAAGTTGAAGTTAGAATATAAATTTTAGTATTACATTACAATCATCAATTGATATTTGAGTTGATTTTCTATTTTTCTTTCTTGTGAAATTTTATTTACAGCGCATTTTCCAGGTGGTAGACTGTGGATTTACAGGAAAAAGAAACATCTTTTTAATGTAATTTTGCTGCAAAATTGAAATATTGGTGACTAACATTACGAATCGCATTTCTTTGTCTTGAGATCAATTTTGAAGAAATCAAATGCGAAAATTATTGCTCTCTCTCTCTCTTTTGCCGGTTCTCATTAGCTTACTTATACATAAAAAAAATAAAAATAGAAATAAAAAAGCTTTAAATTACAAATCAAATATCAAAGAAGTACATTTTGTGGTTGTAAAATTGAATATTTTCATTCAATCATTTTTCCATGTATTTTTCATACATAGTTAGATTCACAACATATAGACAACTGCGTGGTTGTACTTGTACAGTTGTAGCCATTTTTGGCATCTCTAATGAGCAAGTAAATCCTAGTCTTTAAACAATGAAACAGGAAATCAGAATCAGACATCATAAAATTATGTCACAATTACTTTTGACAACATCTTTTCTTCCAAATTAATCAATTAGAAGCTCATTGTCAAAATCCACCATCAGTTTGTTTAGTTTCTTGTTGCCTATCCTCTGTTGATGCACTCTTGTATCTTCAAAACTGCAAAACCAAAACATTCATATCAAACCAACTATACATATGCATATGAATATGATCACACAACCATAAAAATACCTACAGCAGTGTGCTAAAATTATTATCTCTGGTCTACAACAGTTGATTGACAGTTGTTATATCTGTTGCTGTAGATTATTGCAAGAAATAAAAATTGAATGGTTACTAATTTACTGCCAAATAATTAATACAACATTTTGCATCCGCTGCTAACAGTATGTTACATTAACGTCTTAATGTATTAGTGTCATTATATAGAACGAAACTTAAAACTAACCTTTGAGGAGGAGAAGATTCGGAGGGCGGCAAGAGTTGGTTGGCGAGCTTAACAGCATCTTGTTGGCAATTGATGACATGGTTAAAGCAGAGATACCTTCCATAGGATGCAACATTTTCAAACACACAAATGTGGGCATCCACAAGGAAGCAGAGATCCACCGTGACAAAAACACCATCTTCATACATTTCGGCTGCTCCTTTCAAGTAAGGATTTGTGATTGTAAGATCAGTGCTCATCAATAGCCCTCCGTTTATGCTCACCATGTTGATCCCACGGTCCATCGCTAGTGCCCATGCTGTCTTCTCTGCTAGAGTCTTTGACATTCCATGCCATAACTGCATCAAATTGTTTCATCTTGTCAACCCAAATATCATATCAAATCACCACCGTATCTATCATTAGACTAGTAGTAGCATGTTGGTCGAATCTCTGCCTTGGAGTGCAGCAGGTTAAGGGTATGAGATTAAAATTGAAATTGAATTCACCTTCAATTTCCTGCAGAAATTGACGTCAGTCCAATTTCTCTCATCTAGATCAAGGGACTTATCGCGATCATTACACCATACAACAGCTGTAGCAGAGGAGGTAAAAACAACTTTGTATATGGTATCAGTTTGTGCGCATGCTTCTAACACATTATGTGCTGCTCTTACCTCCACATCTGCCATAAACTCCTGCACCAACCACCCCACACAGTCTTCTTCAATATATTTATTTATACATATTAATTCTCAAGTATCTAAATATAGAAAACTAATAATTCCTTAAGATTAAGATTAACAATGAAGAAATAACATACATCATAAGAGGGTTGATCTGAAGGAGGTTCAAAGGAATAGAACAAGCCACAACATCCCTTTATTGCATCCATTATGCTTTGGTAATCAAAGGGGTCTGAATAGAAAACTTTTAATTTCTTGCTATTGCTAGATAATTCTTCAAAATATTTCAATTTACCTGCAACCCCAACAACACACAAAATGATTTTTATAAATAATGCAACTGGCACCTAAATCAAATAATTGAATTAGCATTTAGCATTATCTACCAAATAAAGAATCGTATAACTGGAAATCGAAGTCTTCATCTGGCTACTTGTAACATACTTTTCTAACAATTTGGCACATGGTTTAAATATTATATATACACACACAGTCCGTTCATTTTTTATATTATTTAGAAAAAATAGGGGAATTGGGTTTGTTTTCAAGGATCATACATTGGATGCTAGAAAAATGCATGCATGTATTGTGTGGCTATATATATATATATAATATTATAAAGAGAATAAAAAATTCCTTCTGCCATTTATTTGCACAACTGTTCTAGTTTATGATCAATTCCTGAAATAGAAACTTAGCCAAGAATTCCCCAAATTCAAAATTGATGAACAAAGATCTTATAAAACTAACGAAATACATACATAGGGATTCTGCTAAATTATAATTATAAAAAAGTGAAAAAGAAAGCATGTGAATTTCAATATCATATGTGACTATAAATACATATATGAGAGAAAATTAGGGCAAATTGAAGAAGAAAATGGAATGATAAATTAAAAAAAAAACCATTATTTTCCAATGAAGGGTAAGAATTAAACCATGGTTCTGGACAGCAGCATGAACAGTGTAGCCTCTATTTAAAAGCCTGTGAACAAGAGAGATGCCTAAACTACCAGAAGCATCCATAACACAAACGGTTGTTGAAGATTCATTGAAAGAAGAAGCTGGTGCCATTATACCTAAGAAGAGATTTTCTTGAAAGATAAAATAACAAGAGATTTTCTTGAAAAGAAATTTTCTTGAAAGCAAGAAAGAAAGAAAACAAGAAAGAAGGAAAGGAAAACAAGAAGCCTCTAAATGCCAATGCCTAAATACATCCTAAGAGAAACATTGAAACATATAAAGTGGGGAGAAAGAGAGGGAGAGAGAGAGAGAGAGAGAGAGAGAGACTCAAAGAGAGCATTGAAGGAGTTTGGTTAGCAGATAGTTGGGGAGGTGTGAGGTAGTTAATTACAAGAAAGAGATGTTTATGTATATATTATTTTCTTCTTCTTTTATTTATTTGTTTGGGTTATGAGTTTGAAAAAAAAAATTGAAGATAATGCATTTAATTTTGATTGGTTCATGTATAGTGAAAGTTTGGTGGCAAATGGCAATAAGCATCTTAGATGGCTTGTGCAAAGAGAGGCAGATGGATGGAAATTAATGACAGAAGATTGTTGCTTAATATAATATATTAGTATATATATTAGGCATGTAAGGGTTGTGATGTTTTGTTGTATAAAAGATGCAAGCTGGACCCATTGATGGAGTGAAAAAATGGAAGCAAAGGACAAATTCAACCTTATCCCTTTTTTTATATTATTAATTAATTCTGCCATTGACCAAATGATTAAAAAAATTAAATCAAAAAACAAGAAGCCAAAAAAATTTTCCAAGTGATAAAACGTCAATCTTCAAGTTTGTTTTCTTTCTCTTACCTCCATATGTTTGTTGTTCTCTAGAACACACCTTTTTTAAACCTTGAAAACTTCTATTTCTAATGAAGTAACTTTTTGATATTTATATTATCAAAAAAAAAAACTTTTTGATATTTAAATTTTTTTGAAGTTACTATTACTTTTCTAATATGAAAAAACAAGCATTGAAAGTGGCCAAAAGAAATGAGATTTTGTATCTTAATTTATTTCTTATACCACAACATAGACATTTGTGTGTTGAATTAACACTTTCATAAGTAATTCAGTAAAGAGAAATTTGTGATGCGTCTCAAATCTTGAAAACATATACAACTGCAAGATTGTGGGGGATCTTTTATACTTTTGCTTTTGACAAAAGTCTTTTTTGCAAATGAAATTAATTTAGGAAAAAATTCACAATAATACACAAACTTCATGTAATGGGTCCAAATTTATTAAATATGTAAATATCTTATTGATATGTTGAAGAGAGGTATAATTGGAGTAGTTATAGTTGATGGGCATATATTGTTTGATGGTAAGGATTTTTAAGAATTGGAAGAGAAGTGACATGATTCCGCTTGTAAACACTACTGTTGCAATTGGAAGCCTTCATTGACCAAATTGGGAGGTCCCTTTATCAGGAATATTACAGCTTTTCATCTTTGAACACTTAATGCTTTTGACCTTTCAATGCAGGTTTATGATTGTGTTGTATTTTTTCCTAGAAAATAAAAAAGAAAGTGAAAATTTATTAGGCGGTTGATGCAATAACTCCAAGCCAACAAAATTAGTTGTACTTTTATTTATATAACCAGCAAAATGCACATATGGCTCTAAGTTAAGGAGCCTCCAATTTAATTTGTGCCAGCTATTTCACACCTTAGATAGCTGTTGCCTGATGGTTCCTGCAGTGCAGGGTGAGCAGGCTTTCATATATATTGAATGCATCCGACTAAATTTCGAATTTGATATCTCATATTTTACTCACTAAATCAAACACCATTAAATTAAAATCTATTGAGAAAGATAAAATAAAAAAAATAAGTCTATTTTCTTTGGGACAAATTAAAAAAGAAAAATAAGTCTATCTCGTTAAAACAAATAGAATACACTATACATTGAAAAAAATAAAAAAAACCTCGAGTTTTGCATCAATAGGATTCTTCTAACTCTCAAAATGAGAACTCTTTTGGTATTTATTGAAATTTACTGCACAGAAACCTTTTATATTTTCCTTCAAGATCTCCATCTGCAAATATTTAGGATTTATTACAATAAATCTTTTAAATTCGCTTTTAAATTCCTACTACAAAATTTATTTTGATAATTTTAAAATAATAAACACTCAAGTGTTCATAAGATAGAATTTATGGATTTTTTTTTCCTGTAATTAAGCCAAAGAGTTTAATATTGTAAAAATACCTAAGTAATGCTGGCATGTGGTGACTGAGTAGAAATAATAATTGAGAAAGGCTCTAACCTTGATGTTGAAATTGTGGAATATTGTTTGACAAAGCAGATTGGACCAATGACAGGAAATCCTTCCCTACAACATTAACAAGCAAAATGATGTAATGTCAATCATGGAGACAAATATCTCATGAGAAGTGCCTAACTACCTCCTTTCCTATTTTGGTGTCAGATAGTAATTTTTATGTCTTAAATTCTTAATTACATGAAGAAGAAAAAAAATACTACATGTCAAAACAAAAAATTAGTAAAAGAAAAAAATAGCTAGCAATCTCAAGGCCTTATAACATCCATAAAACAAATTTTACTCAAAAACAGAGATTTCTTTTGAAATATTAACCTATTTTACGAAATTTCACAGGCCAACCATTTTTTTACTAACCTGTAGCATTTTTTTCTCCTTCATTGACATTAATTAGGAAGGTTGAGATTTTGTATTCCTTCAACTGCAATTAAATTTGGAAACGAATTCAGATCAGTGAGTTAAAGTAAATTGAAGAGCACAAATAAACATTCATTAAATGATTATGTTTCATTATTTCATATTTTGACCTTACCCAAAAAGGCCTTTGCAAGTTCTAATGCATCAATAGATGAAGGACCCCCGCTATATGCAGGCACGAATTTCCCATTTTGATAACCAGCCAAGAAGTGATAAGCTGCTTGACCAGGTGAGAGCTTTGATAAAGAAGGGATATTCCCAGAACTGCTTTAACACATAATACAAAAGATAAGTAAAATAATATACTCTTTAATGGAGGTGATAGGTGAAGTATCTTAAAAAAATTCAATGGCCATTCTGTTCTGATTTTTGTTTTATAATTACTAAAGTAACATATTCATATGAACAGCACAAGCTGCAAGACAATTATACCAAGGTAAATGAATATTGAGAACAAGGATATTGCCCGATACTATAAAATAAGTGGTTGTAGCCTGTAGGCGGCTATGGCTGAGAACCATCCTTGAGCTTGAGTTGAACAGGGAATTAACATCTAAGCATTTACATTTGAATTAGTGCTTTGTTTCCTATTTTGTTATATTCTCCCTATTCTTTAAGAGATATTCTTTTCTTATACATATCTACACTACTGTACATAGGGCTTTAGTTCCTCACGATTAATTCAACTTTTAGAACTCTTCTGTTCAATCCACATTCCCCACCTATTACTTAAACTTAAGGCATTTCACAACAAATTTCTCTCAAAAATTTGTGCCAGTTTGCAAGTGTTCGCTAAGAAAAATTTCCAAGAATGCATCAAACCTACATCTAGAATATGTTAGCATATACTTACCAAAGTATTTTTGTTATGTATAAATCATTTGTGATTTTGCCGTTGTCTCTTGATACGTGCCAAATGACTCATGACAATGTAAGTTATGATATCTATACTATAATGTTTTCTGCATGGCATTAAGTAGGCATTCTACTCCCTGCCCATAGTGCTTAGAAACAGTTAAACTTTCCCATGCAACTCATAGCATTTCTATAGGAACATGTTTGTGACGGTAGTCCAACAAAAAGTCATCACTAAGCAAATAAAAGAGAATGGCTTGTAACAATAAGTGATTCATACCTATCAGAAGTTGCAAGAACATCAGCTGTCGGGAGTTTGAAAAGACTAGGGCTTCTGGAATTCTTAGCTGAAAAATATGGTGCAGTTTACTGTGAAGAAAGAACAACACCTCCATCTGCACAGACCAACTGATCTGCGCAGCTCTGAATGGTATTCTCAGGTGTGAATAACAGAATCACCGAGTCACCAAACACTAGAAGCCTGAAATATGCCACCTCCAAATGTAAACTGTAGATTGTGGATTTTGCAACATTTCGTAAGATGAAGAGGGAGCGTCCATTACCTTGCAGGTAAAGGAAGGCCTCCCCGAGCAGATATGACAGCTTCAGACAAGGTAGCTAGTGCCTTTTTAGTTGCATTACCACATAAAATGAGTGAAGCACGTTCAACATCAGCATCTATGACCCCCTTATTTGCTTGAACTCCCAGTCCAATGGCTTCCACCATACCTTGACTGTATGGCCAAAAGGTATATGGAAAAAGCCCACAAATGAAACTTCAATTCTCATCAATACGTGTATCCCTTGATGCACAACAAGGAAGAAATATTCAAAAGATAATATCTTAGCAATTTAGATCAACACATTACTTTGAAATTCAAATACATTCCATATTGAAATTATACTGCTAGTATCACTGGAGTTGCTGTTATACTAGCAGTGATGGAGCTGGTAGCATATTGCATCACATAGAACCAACAAAAAGACAAATAAATATTTTCTCCATTTTTTTTTTTTTTGCTCGGTAATTTTTCAACCTTAGGTGTAGCAAAATGCTGAACCACTACCTTAACACTTTGAACTGATTATGAAGGGTATTCTTAAAAGATGAATGCGACATTATAAAGGAAAAAGCATGGAAAGTAATGGCAATCGCAGAGTTGTTATCAACAAACAACTTGGTTGGCGAAAAACATGGAAAACCAAGATCTTCAAGCAATTTTCTCAGCCAAATGGCTTGATTTGCTGCTGCTTCAGCTGAGATATACTCCGCTGTGGATTGGACTACTACTTCTTGCTTCTTTGAGTTCCAAGAAAACACACCTAAGCCAAAGGAAAACAAATAGCTTGATGTGCTTTTCATATCATCTATGCAACTGCCCCAATCACTATCGGAATAGCCTATCAACTCCATTTTTTCTATTCTTAGATACCATATGCCATGATCTACAGTTCCCTTAAGGAATTTTAAAACTCTTCTTGCAACTCCAAAATGCACTTCGCTTGAAGATGCCATGAATCTAGACAACATGCTTGCGGCTGTTATAATAGTGTGTTTAGGACTGCATTGATTATATCCACGTGCCATATCTGTTTTCAGTTGCAGATTATGTAAAGTGGTTCCAGATTTTTAGGAGTTGGTTATTTTTCTGTTTTGATCATGGTTTGATTTTAGCTCCATGATCCTAGTGATCTGTTTTTGTTTTTAAGTGTAAGTTTGCAGTCAATGAAAGTGTGGGGATTCTCATTTTTCTCTGCATGTTAAGCTGCAATTTTTTGTCACACTTCTTTTCTTCTATTCTAAAACTAACAGCGGTATTGGAGCTGTCTTCTTTAAGGGACCTGTGCATCCATGGAATCTGAATCCAATCTAACAGCAATTGCTTCACAGGTGTTTGATGGCACTAACTACCAGATGTAGGAAGTGCGCATGGAGACCTATCTAGAGGCCCTGGGTCTTTGGGAGGCAGTGAAAGAAGACTATGAGGTGACTGCTCTTCCAGCCAACCCTACCATGGCACAAATGAAAACTACAAAGAAAAGAAGACAAGCAAATCAAAGGCAAAAGCTTGCTTGTTTGCAGTTGTGTCTCCAACAATTTTCACTCGAATAATGTCTCTCAAATCAACAAAGGAGATATGGGACTATCTTAAGAGTGAGTATGCTGGAGATGAAAGAATCAAGAGAATGCAGATTTTGAATTTGATCAGAGAGTTCGAGCTACAGAAAATGAAAGATTCTAAGTCTATTAAGAATTATTCAGACAAGTTACTTGGTATAGCAAATAGAGTAAGATTGCATGGGGCAGAATTCACAGACTCAAGGATTGTAGAAAAAATATTGGTTACAATCCCTGAGAGGTATGAAGCAACAATTGCAGCCCTTGAAAACACTAAAGACCTGTCAAAAATTGCCTTAGCAAAATGCAAAATGCCCTCCAGGCACAGGAACAAAGAAGGTTGATGAAGGAGGATACTGAAGTTGAAGGAGCTCTGACTGCCAAACATCATAATACAGTTAAAAACAAATGGAAAAACAAGAAAAAGGAGAATGAAAGGAGTGCCACTAGTGTTGTACCAGCAGAAGCAAAAGGAAAAAAAGAAGCTCAAAAGAAATCCTACCCTCATTGCCAGCATTGTGCAAAGAAGGGACATCCACCCTTCAAATGCCTGAGAAGGCCTGATGCAAAGTGTTTCAAATGCAATCAGAAAGGGCATGTGGCAATCATTTGCAAATCCAAGACTCAACAGCATGAAGAGGAAGCTAAAGCTGCTGACCAGGAAGAGGAAGATCATCTCTTTGTGGCTACTTGTTTTTCCAGCATGGATTCAAGTGAGAACTGGTTGATAGATAGTGGCTGCACCAACCACATGACCTACAACAAGGATTTTTCACTAAATTGAGTGAGGCAAGCTCATCAAAGGTTTGAGTGGGTGATGGCAAATACATAGCAATGAAAGGAAAAGGTACTGTAGCCTTTCAAACTTGTCTTGGTACAAAATTAATTTCTGATGTGCTTTATATACCTGAGATAGATCAGAACTTATTGAGTGTGGGCCAGTTAATTGAAAAAGGAAACAAAGTAGTGTTTGAAGGAAAAACCTGTCTAATTCTAGATGTAGCAGGGAAAACCTTGTTTCAAATCATGATGAATGGGAAAAATTTTGCTCTAAATCAATTGGAGGAGGAGCAAATTGCTTTTCCAGTAAAGGGTAACATCTCTGAGTTGTGGCATAAAAGGTTAGGACATTTTAATTATAAAGGCCTGATGGAAATGAAGTCTAAGGAAGTAGCTATAGGACTTCCAGAACTTGTAGATCAAGTCCCATCTTGTAAGGCCTGTCATGCTGGAAAGCAGTCTAGAAAACCTTTTCCTAAAGCAGCTTGGAGAGCTACTGAGAAGCTGCAACTAGTTCATACGGATATAGTTGGCCCTCAAAGATCGCCCTCATTAAATGGCAGTCTCTATTATGCCATTTTTATTGATGACCCGACTAGAATGTGTTGGATTTACTTCTTGAAACATAAATCAGAAGTTGCACAAGCTTTCTGGAAGTTCAAAGTAAAGGTGGAAAATGAAAGTGGTTGTAAGATTCAGGTATTGAGGTCTGATAATGGAAAGGAGTACACTTCTGAAGTTTTTAATAAATTTTGTGAGGATGCAAGCATACACCATCAATTGACAGCTTCATACACTCCACAGCAAAATGGAGTGAGTGAGAGGAGGAATAGGTATATACTGGAAATGACTAGATGCTTATTGCATGAGAAGAATCTACCTAAAAATTTGTGGGCAGAAGCTGCAAATACTGCTGTGTACCTGCAAAACAGGCTTCTCTCAAAGGCAGTGAGAAATATGATGCCATTTGAAGCTTGGTATGGTTACAAACCAAGCCTGCTCCATCTTAAAGTGTTTGGAAATTTGTGTTTCACTCATGTGCCTCAAGTTAAAAGGGATAAATTGGATGAAAAAGCATTGCCAGGAGTCTTTATTGGATACAACTTTTCTTCCAAGGCTTACAAAATCTTTCAGCCACAAAATGGAAAGATAGTTGTAAGTAGAGATGTCCATTTCTTTGAAGAATAAGAGTGGGACTGGAATGATAAAATTGAAGAAAAGCAAAAGGGAAAAAACTTAAAGTTAACTGACCTTGTTTTTACAAACCAAAACTTGGTAAATGATGAAGATTATGTGGATGATAGACCTGTGAGGGGAACTAGGTCACTTGCTGATATTTATCAAATGTGTAATGTAGCTGTGTGTGAACCTACTAGCTATGATGAAGCTAAACAAAGACAAGAATGGAGAGCAGAAATGGAGGAGGGGTTGTTTATGATAGAAAAGAACCAGACATGGGAGATTGTTGATAAACCTCAAAACATAAAGGTTATTGGGGTTAAGTGGGTGTTTAGAACAAAGTTGAATGCAGATGGTACATTCAACAAGTATAAGGCTAGACTTGTGGTGAAAGGGTATGCACAAATACCTGGAGTTAATTATGCTGATACATTTGCACCAGTTGCAAGGCTGGACATCATTAGACTTCTCCTTGCTGTTGCTGCACAGATGGATTGGAAGGTGTATCAGCTTGATGTGAAGTCTGCATTTCTGAATGGTTACTTAGAGGAAGAGATTTATGTTGATCAGCCTGATGGTTATGTGAAAAGGGGAGAAGAAGACAAAGTTTATCTCCTAAAGAAAGCTCTTTATGGTCTGAAACAGGCTCCTAGAGCCTGGTACAGCAGGATTGATGAACATTTGAGAAGCTTAAACTTCTGTAAAAGCTTGTCAGAATCAACTATGTATGTGAAGAAGGTTGGATCTAAAATCCGTATTGTGTCATTATATGTTGATGATCTGCTGGTGACTAGGAGCAAAATGAGCTTGTTCCAGCAGTTTAAACAGGAAATGATGGAGCTCTTTGAAATGACAGACCTAGGGCTAATGACCTTCTTTTTGGGAATGGAAGTTAGGCAGAAAGATCATTAATTTTTCATATGCCAGAAAAAATATGCAAAAGAGATTTTGAAAAAGTTCAAACTTGAAGAATGTAAGAGCATGAATACTCCCATGAATGCAAAGGAAAAGCTGAGTAAAAATGATGGAACAAAAAAAGTGGATCAAACTCAATTCAGAAGCATGGTTGGCTGCCTCATACCTCACAGCCACTAGATCTGACATCTTGAATGCAGTAAGCATTTTGTCAAGTTTCATGCATGGTTCTAGTGAAATGCATCTCAAGGCGGCAAAAAGGGCGTTCAGATATGTCAAAAACACATGCAACTTTGGAATTAAGTTTGTGAAGTGTGAGGAATTCAAGCTGATGGGGTATTCAGATAGTGATTGGGGAGGTTCAGTAGATGATTTAAAGAGTACTTTAGGTTTTTGTTTCTTTCTTGGGTATGGTGCATTCTCTTGGTGTTCAAAGAAGCAAGACATTATGGCTCAGTCAACTGCAGAGGCTGACTTCACTGCTGCTACAGCAACTGTTAATCAAGCCCTATGGTTGAGGAAAGCTCTTATTGATCTAAGTTTAAAGCAGAATGAAAACACTAAGATTCTTGTTGATAATCAGGCTGCCATTCCCATTTATAGGAATCCAGTGTTCCATGGGAAGACAAAGCACTTTAATATAAAGTTTTTCTTCCTAAGAGAAGTGCAGCAAAATGGTGAAGTAAAGCTGGTCTACTGTAAATCAGAAAGTCAAGTGGCAGACATGTTCACTAAACCTTTGCTAGCTAGCAGATTTGAAGATTTAAGAGTTAAGTTTGGTATTTGCAGCTCCTAAACAAAGAGGAGTGTTAGAATAGTGTGTTTAGGACTGCATTGATTATGTCCACATGTCATATCTGTTTTCAGTTGCAGATTATGTAAAGTGGTTCCAGATTTTTAGGAGTTGGTTATTTTTTCTGCTTTGATCATGGTTTGATTTTAGCTCCATGATCCTAGTGATCTGTTTTTGTTTTTAAGTGTAAGTTTGCAATCAATGAAAGTGTGGAGATTCTCATTTTTCTCTGCATGTTAAGCTGCAATTTTTTGTCACACTTCTTTTCTTCTATTCTAAAGTTAACAGTAGCAAACATCAAATTTGGTCTCGTAACCAAACTTCTATAAGAGGAGGGATCTTGGAGCTTAACTCCATCAACTTTTGAGAGTTTCTCATTTTTAGCTAAACGAATTGTGACCGGCTTGCAAGATTCAAGCTTGAACTTCTTCAAAAGATCAAGTGCATACTTCCTTTGGTTAATAAAATTTTGGCATCATTTTGAACAGTTTTCTTCCTAAGAAAATACTTCATCAAGCCAAGATATGACATCTCAAATACTTTCTCCGTCTCTTTCTTGAAATCAACAAAAAATTGAGAATTAGTCTCAATCACAAACAAGTCATCAACATATACAGAGACTATAAGTTTTTCATCATTTCCATAGTGCTTCACATACAATGTTGTCTCATTCACACTTATTTGAAACCTTGTTGAAACAAGTGTGAATCAATTATGTCATACCATACTCGAGGCACTTCTCCTAGCCCATAAATAGCTTTTTTCAGCCTATACACCTTATCTTCACTCCCAGGCACTAGGAAACCTTCAGGTTGCTGCACATAAATCTCCTTCTCAAGTATACCATTTAAAAAAATTGATTTTACATATAAATGGTAAACTTTTCAACCCATATAGATTACAATTGCTAAGAGCAATCTAATTGTATCATGTCTGGCTACAAGGAAAAAGTATCTCCAAGGTCTACACCTGGAATTTGTGCAAACCCTTTGATTACAAGTCTTGCTTTGTGCTTATAAACTAACCCATCTAGATTCAACTTTGTTCAAAACACCCATTTCACTCCTATAGCTTGTTTCGATTCTTAAGTATGGCTAATTTCCAACTATTATTCTTATCAATATTTTGTAACTCATCTTGCATAGCCTTTACCCACTCAGGAGAACTTGAAGCTTCTTTGTAATTTTAAGGTTATTTGCAAGCTAAGTTGAAATGCTCATACACTTCTGAAAGTGATTTGATTCTTTAAGGAGGGTTATCTGTGGTGGCACCTACATCAAACTGATTTTCTTCAGCATCATAGTCATCATTAACATCTTGGGTTGGAGGTAGAAGGTTTGAAATATTTGAGGCAATCTTATCGACAACAATTTTCTCCTTACTCCAATTCCAATGTGCATTTTCTTCAAAATCCAAATTTCTCCCCACTAAAATATTTTTCATACTCAAAACATAAATTTGATACCCCTTGGACTCTATTGCATATCCAAGGAAAATCCCTTTGGTTGCCTTTTTGTCTAACTTGTTTCTGTATGTTGAAGGAATGTGAGTATAATATATTAAGTCAATATTTTTAAGTGTTGAGCTTATGGTATATGTCCATACCATGCCTCCAATGGAGTTTTATCTTGTATAGCTTTGATAGGAAGTCTGTTGAGCAAATACACAGTTGTATTAACTGCTTCAGCCCAAAAGAAGGAAGGCAAACCTTTTTCAAACAATAAACACCTTGCCATCTCCATCACCGTCTTGTTCTTCCTTTTGGAAACTCCATTTTGCTGAGGTGAATAAAGAATAGTGAGTTGATGAAGGATACCTAAATTTTTGCAGAACATGTTAAATTGAGATAAAATGAACTATCTACCATTGTCAGTCCTTAGCACCTTCAACTTGCACTTACTTCATGTTTTAGCTTGCTTTTTGAAATTTTTGAAAGCTGAAAACACATTTGATTTGGCTTTGAGAAAGTAAATTTAGGTCAATCTACTAAAATCATCAATAAACAAGGCAAAGTAGAGGCTTTTATTCAAGGAGGTTGTTCTCATTGGCCCACATATGTCAGCATGAACTAGCTCTAGCTTTTAAATAGCTCTTCTAGTCATACCTGTAGGAAAAGCTTTTCTATGCAATTTGCCAAATTCACATCCTTCACACACTTCATCACACACATCAATTTCGGGCATATTCATAATCATAATAGTAGATTTCATAAATTTTAATCCCCTATAATTGAAATGGCCAAATCTCTTTTGTCATTTGATGCTCTCATCAACTTTGGCATTAAATGCATAACCACCAACAAAATCAAACTTCAAGTAAAAACTATTGTCAACCATTATAACTCTAAAGAGTACATTTCTACAAAAATTAGCAATATAACAATAAACATCTTTGAATGAAAGACTATAGCCATTTTTCAACATTTGAGGAACACTCAACAAAATTTTATGAAGTTAAGGTATGTAAAGAACATCATAAATGGTTCTGGTACCTCTTTGGGTGTTGATAGAAACTAAGCCTCTACCATTGGCATGAACATGTTCCATGAGAAATTTAGGGAAAGAAAAGGAGAAAGAAGAAGAAAAAGAGAGTGAAGTCTGAATTATACAGCTTGATTATTCCCTCAAGCTAATGGGTATATATACTAGATGTAGGATACAAAATAGGAAGTAAAATCAAATACAAATAAGGAAATAATACAAATAAGAAAGTAGAATAATATATTTACAGCAACATACTGACTCTTAGCCTAGAACTTAGCCTAAAATCATGCATCAATATCTCAACAATCTCAATATTCTCCATTTCCAATCTTTACTTTTGGTTGAACTAATTCATCAAGAAAAGTGAAGAGGGACTGGTCATTGGTCATGTGACTTGTACAACCACTATCAATCAGCCATATGAGATTCTCTCTGGCTTTGCTGGTTTGTCTCGCCATAAATAAATGTTCCTCCTTCTCATCTGCTTCTTCTGAGCAATTTGCTTGTTGTTAGGGCTGTTGATTTTGTTGCTTTTTGATCTTGCAATACTTCTCCGTGTATCCCTTCTTCTTGCAAAACTTGCAATAAAATTGAGGCTTGTCTTTGTCTTTAAACCGACAATTTTTCTCAGCATGGTTATCTTCCTTACAAAAGCCACAAGGAGGAAAATTACCTTTATTGGCATTTCCTTTCAAAGTTTCGTTGCCCTTTTCTTTTCCATTCTTGTTCCCTCAATGTTTCTTGTCATGCTAAGTTTGTGAATCTTTCTCTTTGTGCCTTGCTCGGAAAGCACCTTCAACAATTTCTTCTGATCTGATTGAGACTCTCTGCTCTTGTACTATAAGTTTGCTATGGAGACAGTTTGCAAGTCACAAGACTCTACAATGACAAAAATTTTGGTTTCAAACTTTTCAGGAACACTCAGCTTGATTTTCTCAACCACTTTTTGGTCTCAGATAATTTCTCCAAGGAGACTCATGTTTTACAAGATCCATTAATTTGCTTGAGTAGTCTTTGATGGACTCATCCTCCTTCATCTTCATGAGTTCAAACTCCCTTTTCAAAGTAAGGAGTCTAATCCTTTTAACTCTTTCACTACCCTCAAACTCTTCCTTAAGTTTGTCCCAAACTTGCTTTGGTGACTCTAAATCCATAATCTTTGTGAATATATGGTCTGCCAAACCCGCATGAATACAGGTAATATCTTTATCTTTCTTCAACTTCTCTTCTTCATATGCCCTCATTTGTGCAATGGTGGGATTTACTCTCAAAGAAGGTGGATCTCTATCTGACTGCACCACTTCCCAAAGACCTTGAGATTTGAGATAAAATCTCATCTTGACTGCCTGCATATGGCAGTTCTCACCATTGCATATAGGAATAGAAGAAGATGAACTATTTGTATAAGCCATGAAGAAGATCTTCTATTTCTCTGAGTTTTGAACTCACTTACTTTGATTTTCTGGTCTCACTCTCTTCCCAAAATAGTCTCTTTTTGATCTGCCTCACAGTCCTGAAGGAGATAAGGCTTTGATACCACTGTAAAAGTCCGGTATGAATCTGATCTAAGATGAAAAGAAAAAGAAATCTACTAAGAGCTAAAATGGTTTCTTAAAGAGAAGGAGAGTTTTTTGAAAAGATATCTGAAAAGTCTTTCTATCTTCATATTACTTCTAGATTTTTCATACATATATATAGTACTCTATCAAACTGACAAAGAGAAGACATTTTAATGGGCTTACTAATACAAAATTAATTCAAACAACTAATCAAAGTCCAAGCCCATCTGATCTAACAAGAAAAAAAATTACATAACAAAAAAAAAAACTAGAATTCTAATATGTCCATAGTTAATCTCACAAGTTCTAACAAACCATATTTATGAGAATAAGGATAAAAATTGATAAGTGAAAACATAATCATTACATGCAATCAGCATCCTTCATTTTGGATCCTTAAAGACCTTCAGTTCTTCTAGAGTTATAATAATGTACACAAACCAATATTCATCTTTAATTGACAGTCAAAACCAGTTGGCAACATTAAATCCAAGACTCGATACCAGAAAATGCAAATAAATTTTAACAAACGCAGGGTAGAAAGGGGAAAAAAAACCTCATCAATAAGCATTCAGTCTTTGACACTCTAAATATTCTTTTATGAGTTCAAATATGAATTCAGCATGTTCTCCCAAATCTTTTACCACCAAAAAAGAGGAAAACAAAAATGAATCTGTTGATATTAAAAAAGAAAAAAAACGACATTAAACAGAGAAACAATATATGGCCTATCTGCCAAAGAATGCTGGATGGTATGGGTCCTGTCTAACTGATACCGTGATACGACACATGAATTACTTTCAAAAGTTGTGGGATTGCAAGAAATTAACATTGTATATGCTACAAAAATATCCAGCCAGATCATCACAACGTTTCTCATTTGAAGAAATGAAAGGGCTATTGTAAAAAATAAATAAATGACCAAAGGAAAAGCTAATGCAAACTCCAACAGATTCTAAGACAATGTCATTTATGTTGGAAACGCCGAGTAAGAATTAGACCAAGGAAAAGTGACCATTTCACCTTCCTCCGGAAAGAGAGCCAAAGCGGGATCCTGCAATTCTCTGAAACAGAAAAAGGCACAGCAATAGAAGGCTAATGCTGTTAAACAATTATGTCCAACATAGAGGGTAAAATGTTAGATATCACACAACACAAGTGACATTCACCATCCTCTTTCACTGTTTTTCACAAACTTAGAAGCAGCTTTTTAATTAATACCCATATATGCAAGTAAATCTAAACTAAGAGAAATGCAATTATGAGGTCAACATTTAAAATTCAGACCCTAATACCCACTTTTCTTATTTGCCTGCATAAGCATAAATAAAGACTTAAAGCAAAGTTAATCCTCAGGGATCAAAAATTCAAACCCTAAGTAAGAGAAATATTAATGATTCAAAATTGTCAAGTACAATTTATATACTCAGTATTATCCTAAAGAGTTGAGAAGGTTAGTATATTAAACACCTAATAAACTTGACTTAATTCACCAGAAGATGAGAACTAAAAATTATTAAATAAGTTGAAAAAAATCCGAAACCAACTATCGCAAGCTACGAAACATTAGAAGCACGTAGACTAACCATATATAGAGACCAAAGGGTAGAAAGTGACCTGGGCGGTAGAGAGCAGAGAGAAGCATCGGATTTTGAAGTGGAGCGAGAGAGTGAAATCTCCAGAAATCGTTACAAGGCCATGTTCCTCATTTTTATTTGGTAGTGACGATATAAAACACCAAGAAGCTGCACACGCTAACAGAGCAGGATATCAATCGAAATCGAAGCTAGTCAGGTTACCTCCTCAAGTACCGGCCCCTTCTGTTGTTTACCAATCTGCCATTTATGTTGAAATCCATACATACAAATATTTTTTATTTTATCAAAAATTTAACAAATTTGATTATAAATTCGATAGGTCAAGTCATAAGAAAAATTAGATTAACAAATCCAAGAGGTAAATTTATTATTTGCCTCATCGCAAGCAGAGACAAAATCCATCGGCGCTTACCGTTTCAAATACCGTGGTCTGTTAGTTTGCGCCTACTAAATACACCATCATTCATCAATTCAACCATGCAGACAGTAAGGATAATCAAGAAAAAGGATGCTAATCAATCTCTTAATTATACAAATAAAAAATTAGCATACAAAATTTTTGTTACAATTAGTGCCCATCCTGTTTTCTACAAGAGCAGGAAGCCTGATTCTGAAGTGAATTATTCTACGCCTGCAATGGAATTGAAGCTACACTTGTGTAAGCTGCTGCCTTGACCTTCTTATGTGATGCGTCTTTAACTTTGTTCGATTTCCGTTTCTTTGAGCGAGTCTTCTCCTTCAACACTTCAGGGGTTGGTTCTTGTTCCGCCAAAAGTATGCTATCCTCATCCTTCGCTTTAGAGGATACATGAGATTCATTCTTTGGTTCTGCAACTTGAATATTTGGCTCGATAACCAACATCCCTGTCAGAGTATAGTCCACCAAAAATGTACTTCTTACTAGTCTGTCTATCCTGCTGAAATGCCTCTGGGAATATGGGATAAGACCTTCAAGAAGTTCCCCGATGCCTCTTATCTGAAAGAAAATAACATTAAACAGATTTTCATTGATTTGAAGTGCGGAGTCTACTGTGTAGACCCTTTATAGGCAAGCGAACTGACTGAGCCAGGAGTCAGCATTACACTATACTCTCAACGCTTTCTCATATTAACATTGAATAACAGAAAAATAAAAGCTGCAATTAATCACCTCAAGAATCTCCATTGGAGGAAGGATATTGAAAACACGAAAAAGCACATATTGTGCAACATGACAAAGCTTTGGCTTTGTATTCCATTCACGAACATACTCAAAAAGTAGACAAATTTCTTCCTTGCCGAGTGCAAGAAGAGCTTTATCAATCTGATAGTCAACCCCTCCCTTCCTGCAAGATATTTGGTTAAATACTGAAGCAGTGTGGACTAACAAATATACAGAAATTTGCAAATGTGATCCAAGTCTGACCAACCTGCAAAGTTCCGCAAATAACTCAAAGAGTTTATGAGGTCTACGAAGTTCAAATGATATTTGGATAGCTTTAGTGTACTCGGCATCTAGCACAGCATTCTCCAATTCTTGACCTTTTAAAATCTGTTCCTCCTGCACAAATATCATGTTGGACATATCCAACAATTTACTGTTAATAAACTGAAACCTGTGAAAATAGCTTATGAGAAAGTCATTTCTCGGCTATCCTAGATAGATGCCACATTTGTCATTCCACGTACAAGCAATATGAGACAAAAGCTTACAACTTGCCTTTTCTTGCCTTCTCTTTTTGGCTAAGACAAGCTACAATAAGGCACCAATGGAAATGTATAATTCTTACCTCTTTGCGGAAAGCTTCCTCCTTATCAGAAGCAGTTGAGTCATACCATAGATTCACAAGTGCATCACTGCCACCAGTTGCCAGCATTTCCGTCTTTCTTCCCACAGCCAAGGCCCAAACCTACAACCAAAAAGATAAGCACACAAAAAAATTGGCCTATAACTTAAATGCCTCTGATCTCCATGAACTGATTCCATAAAAACATAATTCACTTAAGAAAATGTGAATATAAACTCAACAAGAAATTGATGAAAATTACAAATCAATTTAAACTTGTACGAGTTTTTGTCTCTGTGTGTGTGTGTGTCCAAAGGTCATTGGGATTGAGCATGTGCATGGATTAATGCACAAAACCATGCAGCCAAGACAACCATCCAGATGTTTAAAGACTTCTGGAATGAAATGTGGCCCTAAAAACACCCATTTAGAGGATGCTCGCAGAAACAATAACTAAAATTTCAGGTTTGTTTATTGCTGAGAATTAATTAGGACATAGATGATGAGGCTTATGAGAAGCGGAAAGAAAACAAGTAGGTACGAAAATATCTGCCTCGTAAGATGCTAACGAGTACAATGTCCAAGAATCTCCACTTGAAATCACACAAACAATGCAGAAATGTGTACATTTGAACCAGGGATGCATGAAAATCAACTGAAATAACAATACAGAGAGAGGCGAATGATTAAAAACAAAAAAAACCATTAGTTACCTTGTCCTCATGTTGATCAAATGTGGCAATGCATTCATTTGTTTTGACAGTCCATAACTTCACCAGACCATCAGCACCTAAAAACAATTACAAGAGGATTCAATATTGTGGAAAAGCTACATAGGTCTCGCAAGGTAAAGTAAGCATCATTACCACAAGAAACAAATTGGGTGCCCCGAGTAAGAAAGGATGCTCTTAATACACTTGATGTGTGTCCTTCAAATGTCTTCAAGCAAGACCCATCAGCAATAGCCCATATTTTTATTGTTTTATCACCAGATGCAGTAATGACACACTGATCAACTGGTGAGAACTCTACAGACCAAATCCCTCTTTTATGCCCTCTAAGTACAACAACAGATACTAGATCTGGAAGCCTCCACACACAAGCAGTTCGGTCCTAAACGGGAGGGCGGTGGAAAATATTTTGTCAGAAGACCGGAAAAGAAAAGGCTAGAGAACTATAAGCACTGATTTCTGTCCTACTCACCTGGGAACCACTACACGCTAAACTATCATTGGGTGCAACTGCCACAGAATTTATATCTTTATCATGAGCTGCTACAACTGCTTTTGCTTTCAAATTAACAGGTTGGTCCAAATCATCTGATATACCATCCAAACTCCATACCTTGATGGTACGATCACTGAAAGAGGATTGCATAGGTTAAAAAAGCTAATTTTGGCCCCATAAAGTACTTCTACATAACATATAAACAACCGAAAAGAAATCTATAAACCCTTACCTTCAGAAAAGCCTTTTTGAGCCCTATTCTCTAAAGCATCCATATGACAGGAAAAATAAAATAAAAAAAATAAAAGAACAACAAAAAAGGCATTTCATTTATGAACAGAAAGAGATTGACATTATTGCCCATATATCAAGCAAAACATTTTTGTAGAGGTAAGAGCAATTTTTGGTACAATGACAGCCATTACGGTAAAAGAAGCTTCTTTCTTGTTTGGGCTGGCAGCTCAAGGACTCCAGATTTCATTTCTCCAATGTCACCCATTCTTTTGGTTGTAATAAGATTGGATCATTAATCTCCACTTAATTTTGTGCTAATTAATGAAGTTGATTGATAAAAATAAACCAAGTTATGGACCTAATGTCTTTATTTGATCTTTCTATGCTCATACTTATATCTCTTGTTAAGGCCAACTTCCCCAATACCTATTCATTTAATGCATTTTTTGCAATTTGTGCATACAGTTACCACATGACCATTATGTTATGACAATGATGGCCTGCTTTGATTACACCAGTTCACAATTTAAATTTATGATCATGACTTCTTAAAACCGCTTGTTTAATAGTTCTGTCTATTGCCTCTGAAAAGTATCTATTTGCAAAATTGATGTAGACCTCACATTATGTAGAAGATTACAAAACAATTGGTAAGTACATTTTAATGACAAAAGAGCTCACCTACTGCCGCTAACTAAGAAATTTTTCCACTTCTTTGAAAATGCAACAGCTCCAACACCTTCCATGTGGCCTGTGCCAACACCAATGCAATTTTTGCTTTCTGCATCCCACAACCTTACCTATATAAGGAATAATCAGAATGGGACATCAACTTCACATGAGAGATCAAACTTACACCAATAATCATAAAGCATTCTCCAAGGAAAAAACTAAAACCAAGCCATCTGCATCCACATTATGAATAGAGGAAGGACAAAACTTACAGTATTATCCTTACTTCCTGTCACTATGAGTGTCCTTCCAGAATTTGATACGCATGTGTCAAGGCACAGTACAATTTCAGTATGACCAGTCAATACATAGGAGCATGACATAGATTCCACATCATACACCCGAATCTACATTGTGCATATTAAAAGACATATTAGAATCCTCGACTTCAGAGAGAAATTTTAAGAAATTGACAGCATATAATCATAAATATAAGTGCTCTAAATCTCTGAATCAGCATGCATAAAGTGTGAAATATCATGAGCAAATCATATACGGATCCTCGTGCAGATACATGGACACCAGAAATCTCATATAAACTTTTAGATACAACTCGAGTTGACACTTACTACTTGGGTACTTCCAAATATAGAACCTAAAGCTTTTCTTCATGGGTCAGCAAATAAAATGTTCTAGTAATTCATTAAGAGAATTGTCTAACTCACCTGTTCAAGATTTGTTGCAACAGCAAGAGATTTTTCCTCATCTCCCAAAAACCTCAAATCCAGAATCTCCTCATTGTTTCCAATAAGCCTTTTGCTCAGTTCTAAGCTGAATTTCTCTTCAGGGTGTCCCACTGGTAAATAGATTAAAAACTGCTCATCAGCAGTCACACAAAGCAATCCTTGATCAAAAGGAAGGATAGAAGCAGCAGTGAAGCCTCTTTTTGACTCATCTGCTTCCGTGGTGACAGTAACATCTGAGTACTTTTGCTCATAAAGACACACTGCCCTGTCAATAAAGATAGATAATAAGACCAAAGCTCATTTGAATACAAAGACGACAGATTACATTCAACTCAAGAGAAAACAACATAAAGCATCTTCAGTGCCTGTATTCATATTGTTCATAAAAATAAATTGAAAAGCATCTTTATATTATACCGTTCAGAGTTCCATATCCGCACAATCCCACGTTCACCAACAGTCAGAAAATTAATTGCTGATGATCCACTTTTGTTCTTCCCAATCAGCTGATTGTATGAACCCAGAAATGAGGAAAACCTAGTCCCAGTATGAATTACACACACAGATTCCAGCACCTCATAAATCGGAATTGTAGTTATGCAGACATAGTCACGGAGGTTCCACAAGTTCACCACCTAAAATCATTAAAACATCAGTATCACGTTAGCAAACTCATGTAATGTGTGTCATCAATCTCATCCACTTGCAGTAAACTGCACAAACTGATAACAACACCAGTTCGGATGATAGAAACTAGAGAAAAGTTTTGAGTTTAACTTTTTTCCCTATCCACTCAATCCAATCCGCCAACCCCAACTTTTACTTAAAGTGATTTGTGCACCTATTCCAGAGATTATAATATCGTCGCATACCACTAGCTTAGAAGAATCAAGTACATTCAGTATTTGATAAGTAAATTTTACATATTTGTGGTAATGTTGCTCAAAATGTTACCTTATCTCTGCCAGCACTGAGTAACGTCCAACCATCTTCTGATACTGCCAAAGAGGTCACAGTTGAAAAATGTTTTTCTAGTACTGCTGCAGACTTCTTAGCTACAAGATCCCAAACTCGTACAGTTGCATCATCACTTCCGGAGAAAAGCTATTTAAATAAAGAATAAAAAAAGATGATAAATCAATGACTTCAAGAAAACAAAATGAAAAATCATAATTTCTTTTACTAGTATTTAATCAGTTAACAGCTCATTATCTCCTGTTCCAACAAATGTATCCTTAAAGGTGAGATTTCACTAATGAATGTCAAAAAATATAGCAAATTTCCATTCCAACAAGACAATAACTCCATAAAAAGATGGAAGGAGTGGGTAATTATCCGCATAGAAAGCTTTTAAATAGGGCGATTTGTATCTCAGATATTCATCCTCTTTTTGAGGAGATCACCATTTGCACATCACAATTAACTGATCTGACAAGCAGTACATACATTCTGTTTTCATTTTTTTATATACAGATTCATGTTGTAATGAAGACGTATTAAAATCAAAAGCTGCCCACCCAATTTTATTAGCAATGTCCATGACAAGTTCCAAATTGATTTTCTGGATGATCAACAATTGGGTATCAACAAAATTTGATGGATAACATCTATAGAAAGGCATCAAAAACTTGGACATCAAACATTGAGTCAGTTGGTCAGAAGATAGATGCATAATAAGATCTGACTATCTTGTTGATTATATTCCAATCTTTTCTGAATACTTCATTCTTTCTTTTTCCCAGAGAGCATATCTTGCTTTCATTGTCTAAAATAAGAGTGTCACTACTTACAATCCCAGCATAGCTTAAACACACTGTTTTCTCTCATCGGCTTTCATGGCTAGATCTTCTGGCTGCATTCTCGATGTTTCTTATAAATGAGTATTCTTCTCAACTTCTTTTTTTCTCTAGCAAGATATGCAGGTGTTGCTTATTCAGCACAAGTTCTGGTTTGACGAAAGCTGGCTATAAAAGTAAGATTGATAGCATTTTCACTTGCCAGGCATTGCATATACACTCTAACCATTTATAATCCTCTTATAACTTGGAATGATATATAAACCATGTCGTCATTAAACAATATATTGCCAAAATCAAAATTCAATTCAGAATAAGCATAATAGTTCATTTAAAGAAAGGCATTTGGAAGACAAAAGTGTTACACATAAAAACATAGAACAATACAAAGCAAAACATCAGTGTAAAAGACCTTGTAACTTGAAACATTCAAACTTACAAGCATTTTACTTGTATCAGGATGGAACATAATACTTGTCACAACCCCTTTATGACCTTTGAAGAAATGAGTGCAGAAGCCACCATCAACATCCCATACAAGGACTTTCCTATCAGCTCCTGCAGTTGCAAGTAAACCTCCAGATGCATGGCAAGACATGCCCATTATAGGACCATCATGACCCTGTTCAATATACATAAATATGTTACACAGATTAGCTCTTCCTGGAAACAACCAAATGGCGTTTCGTCACTATCACATGCTATTGAAATATTTAATGTAACTTCAACAACAGGAATTTCAGAATTTAGAAGTTGAATATTTCACTAAACTAAAAACCATGCAATATAAAAACGCATATAAAAACTAACATACTTTCCACTCAATTAACCCTAATTGAACTAATTTTATACATTTTTTAGCCTAGGCCAAAATGAAAATGCTGAACTTCTCAATAACATCTTCGCCTAAATATTTTGAAAAAGTTTATCAAAACCCAGTTGATAGTTTTCACATCTTTTATAACCTATATTTAATCCAATTTCCAACAGTTTTCTTCATTTTATCATAAACCAGACAGAAACTGACCTTCCATGAGCGGACGCACTTCAAAGTGGACAAATCCCAGACCCTAATTTGCCTGCTGTGTCCGGCAAAAAACAGCAATTTATCATCAGGACTGAGTGCCAAGGCCGTGATAGAATCCGTATCACCTTCAATTGTCGCTCTTATGGACGAGTTGGACGAATCAACAATCTTTACAGCGTCGCCGCAAGCGCAAGCAATGAACGAACCGTCCGAGGCAACCGCGAATGGCCCGCCACTGTAGAATTGCTGCAGGGACGGCACGCACCGATAATTCTTTTTCATCTGTATCGATGCCATGAATACTAGTCTAGTTTAGATATTGTATATCTGAGTGTAATTGCGTTAATACCTAATAAGTTCCGAAAAACTCCACCAAAATTTACTTGAAAATTGAAATATAGGAGGAGCAGGGGATGGAAGCATGTCCAGGGGTGTAGGGTTTAAGGGTGGCTGGCAATTTATTTAGACGTGGCCATACAGGTACCCGATCCGCCCACTAAATTTTGGATAAGGCGTTTTGTGTATGGGACCGGCCCGGCCCAGCTTAAACCCAACTGCAAGTCCTGATTTTGGAGGCACAAATTATATCATAAATTCATATTTACTAGATATCATAATTTTAATTTTAAAACGGCATCGCATTATTTTTTGAACTAAATAATTCGCATATATTCATTGTGCATTTTGGACATAAACAATTATCGTATTAATGGTTTTTTTCATTATCAACATCTTCTTCTTCTTTTTATGAAAAAAGAAAAAAATGTTTTTTTCATTACATAACTATTTTATAAAAAAAATTAATTTGCATATTTTATTTTATTTTTAGTATTTTTGAATGTTTTAGTTATTATTTTTATTATTTGTAATGAAAAATATTACTTTTAATATATTTGTGAAATAAAATGGATGAAAGGGAAGATATTTAAACTAAAAATGAATAATATAAAGAGAAAAAAATTGTATTGTTAGATATTGAATATGATGTATTTATTAGAAATAATGAACATATAAATGATGAACTAGTGAGTTTTAAATGATTAACATGTAGTTTATATATGATAAATATGTTAGATCAACACGATACATCTGTAAGTTGTAAATGATGAAGTTGCAAAATAAAAATAATAAACCTATAAATTTTAAACAATAAACTTGTAGTTTTAAAATGATGTACCTATAAATTTAAAATAATTAATCTGTAAATTATGAATAATGAATCAACATAATATAATATAATTAAAAATGTCACAATTTATAATAATACAGTATAATTTTTAATTTTAAACTTTTATCGTACAAATATAATATAACTTAAACTTATAATTATATACACTTTAATCCTTAAAATTAAAATAATAAATTTATTAATTAGTTAATAAAATTAATATCACATTTATAATAACAATGAATTTAAATAATTAAAATTTTTAATATGTTAAAAATAATTTTTATGCATTGAAATTTTTATGATAGTTGTGTAGAAAACTAAACTCATGAACTCCATATAAATTTAAAATAAAATAATCATAAGAAAATTTAAATTTATTTTTTATTAAGTGAATAAAAAATAATTATAAGATATAGCTATTTTTCATTTTTTTACTCTAACTTTTCTTCTACTAATTATATTTTTTCAGCATTTTTAATTTTTATAATTATATTATGCAATAAATTTAAATTTATAATAAGTGTAATATAAATATATAATAAAGTTAAATGATTTTGTACCAACTGCTTATTATGATTTATTCAATCCGTATTTACTTATTTTTTATTTGTTCTTTTAATTATCTTAAATTTGATATTAATAGTTATATATGAGTTCAAGGTACATTTTGAATATAATTTTTCTCAATACATATATTGAAGGCTGTTGAGTACTGGCTGGAGAGGACAGATAGGGTTTTCCAACATATGGATTGCACACATAGGCATCGATATAAATATGGTGAGTCTTTGCTACAGGAGGGGGTTTATGATTGGTGGAAGACTGTTACAACGCCCTTAGATACCCAACCCACCTTTCTGGAAATTCTTTTTGGAGCAGTTCAGAAAGAGGTACATTCCCTGGGCTTACACTAATTGCAAGAGGCAGGAATTTATGGATCTCGAACAGGGGGATATGACAATGAAATAGTATGAAAAAAGTACATATGTCTCAGTAAGTATGCAATGAGTGTTATTGATGATGAGATTGATAGATGTAGAAAGTTTGAGAATGGACTACGACCTCTCATCATGGCTAGACTTGCAGGATCACAGATTAAGGAGTTTACCGCTTTAAGGATAGCTGTTGAGGCCATTGAGGAAGCTGTTGTTGAGGAGATGAAGACAGTATTTTCGAGCCGCAACAGGAAACCTTTCTTTTAGTAGGGTACAAGTTCTTTAGTCAGTAAGAAGAATAAATTTTTTGGTAGCAGATTCCAGGGTGGATCTAGAGGTTCAGGTGCACCAGTATGGCAGGGACAGAATACAAACTCAACACCATCAGTTGCCAGTACCCCAAGTTTAGTTGGAGAAAGATTTATTACACACCCTTAGTGCCAGCAATGTGGTCGGTATCATAGCGAAGAGTGTTGATTGATCACCATGGGGTGTTACCATTGTGGTGAGACAGGACATTTCAGGAGGAATTGTCCACTTTTAGGTCAAGCTACATAGACTGCAAGTGAGAGACCTAAACAGACACAAACATCCACTCCTGCCAGAGATAGAGGCAAAGCTCAGAGTCAAGGTGGAAAGACAAAAACAATACATATTGAATCTGAGACAGTAGATAGACTAGAAGTTAGTCATACAACACTTGTCAGAGCTTATGATATCAGAGCTTGAGATGAGCAGGACGCTTGTAATGGCCCAAATACTATATTAGTTATAAAATATAGTTTCCGAAATTGATTTGCATACCTGGAGGTTAAAAATACACCTGAAGATGAAAATTATTTTATTTGATCATCGGAAAATATAGATTATCACTAGTCCAAAGGTAAAATTTGGAGTGAATCTGAGGTCAAATAAATCTTCAAAAGTCAAAACTAAAAAAAATGGGACCGGATTTAATTATATAGTTGGTTGACCATAATTTGACCGGGCTATAAAAAATAGCAAAGACATACAAATTTTTATTTTAAAACATGGATAAACTGTAAATAATATTTAGAATTTTTTGACAGTGAAAAAAGAATTTTACGATAACACCGAAAATTAAATTATCAGTCCGATTTGAGTGAGTTTGACAGAAAATGAACTCTGATTGAGTTATACAAAATTAGACATATAAATTTTTTTATGAATTATGGAATCAAATTTGGGTAAAATTGAGCTTGAAAATTGAGAAAAATAATTTATAGTACATAATTGGGCCTAAATCGGTTGATCTTTGTTTGACCCAAACCCACCTAACTTAGACCACTATAAATAAACCCAAATTATCAGAATTCTCTAGAGAGAATTCTACTTCATCTCCTTCCTCTCCTCCCTTGCTTGGTCGAACCACTCCTCCCTTATTCTTCTCCAAAATTTTTCAATGTTATTCACTTTTTACACCAAAATCAACCATCTAAAAATAATTTCAGCATCTTTAGTAGCTAATAAAAATTTTTTAATCTTCAATTAGAGGACTAGAGTGGAAGAAATCAAAAGAGAAAAATTAGGATACCAATTAAAGTAAGTGAAATTTATAGTTTTAAATTAGTTTAATGATTCAAATAAGTAGTTTAAGGTATGTAGATGATAAATATCAATTTTATTTGAGTCAATGAAGCAAAATAATGGTGGATTAATGAAGAAAAATTAAGGTTAGTGATTTCAAAATCTATCTATGTTTATTAATTAAGCATGATCTAGGGTTAAGAAAAATTAGAAATTTTGTGTGTTTTGCATGTAATTGTTAATTAATGCTTAAAATATGATTAAGGGATTATGAAAAATGAATTAGAATGGTTCATTTCAATTTAAAAAATTAATTAGTGGAAATTGTAAAATATGAAATTATTATTTGAAAAATGAATATTAAGGAATAAATCCATTTTATTCTAATATTATGATACATATGGAAAAATGAAAAGCATAAATTAGTGAAATAAATAAATAGAAGATGAAAGAAAAATTTTAATTATGAAAATTAATATTAGGTTGAAATTTGAGAAGGAAAAATTAATATTTTTCTTGCTAATTAAATAAAAATTAAGTCATGAAATGCAAGAAATTATAATTTTGAGTTTGTAGAAATTTATTAGAAATTTTTAAATGAAATATTGAATTTTTTTTCTAATTACTGATTATATTATGCATGAAATAAAAAATAATGAATAAAGTATGTTTAGTGATGCTTAATAACTTAATTGAATATTCATGATGAAATATTGATATATTAGAATGAAAAGTATGAAAAATTATGGTAATGATAAATTTGCTATGAATGAATAAAATATTAAGTGATTAATAATGTAAAAATAATGGAATGTATGAATTTAATGGAAATTGAATTAAATGAATAAAATAATGCTTTTAGTTATTTTTATGATAGTTAAATCTAGTTCATGATATAATTGGTTAACCATAGGAATATCATTATCACGGTGTGGGTCACGATAACTCACTTATGTAGGTCAACGATGGTCTATTACAGTGATAGTGATTCAGTGAATAGTCCACATTGCAGTGTTCAGATAATCTTTCAGATTATTATTTAGTATAGTGGACTTTCGGGTTCACGTCCCATGTATCTAATCCGAAAATTTTCTATTGGATGGAAATTAAGGGCAAATGTGAATAAAAGTAGTAAAAATGAATAATGTGATAAAAATGATTTAAGAATAAAATATGATAAGAAAAGATGTAAGTGAAAAATACGAGAAAAATGATAAAAATGATAAATATGAAAAATGTGAAAAAAATGACATAAGTGATAAATATGATAAAAATGATAAGAATAATAAAATGGTATAATAATAATAATAATAATGATAAAAGTGGTAATTCTGATAAAGAAAAAATATATAGCAAAATTGAAAAATGAGAAATAAGTGGAATAAAATAAAATAAAATATTAAATTATATAGTTAAAAATAAAATAAATAAAAAATAAAGATGTTAGTGGTAAAAGTGTAAATAAATGTATGCAAAATTGCAAATAAATAAAATTTTAATAACCAAAGTGAAATTTGTGTAATTAAATAGAAGATTGAAAAAAAATAAAATAAAAACAAAATAAATAAATAAAATAAAAAGAAGAACAAAAAGAGTTAACTAGAGTGGTAAGGTGAGAAAATGAACTAAATTGAAAGAAAATAAAAGTCCAGAAGTAAAAAAAAACTATAATATTTATTCAGAAATATAATTGAATGCAGATATTAAATAGTAAATTAAGGGAAAAAATATTAAAATATTGATAAAAAAATAATAAACATATTAAAGATAATTTTTGATTAATGTAATGAATATAATATTGTATGAATGCATACAAATACATATCAATAAAAATTTTTAAATTAATAATCACCACTATACATATTAATACTTAGCACGTAATTATTTGACTGCGTGCAAGTAGTAGCGAAAAAGTCTGGAGCAAGCGCACAAGTTTTGGGAGCAGACGGAAGAATAAAATATTAGTAGATTAGTATTAAAAATGACATGTATATATATGTATGTATATGGAGTAAGAATGAAATGTTATACAAATTATGATAAAGAACATTTGTAAATTATTATATGTGTAAATAATGAAATGTTGACTTGAGAATGAATGTAGACTATTTTGTATTATATATTGGTATTGTTGTACCAAAAAATGGGATGAGAATTATTTGTATTGCAGATAGAATAGTTAATTTATAGCAGTTATATTGTCTAAATTTTTGAAAAAATAAAAAGAATTAATTAAGTACTAATAATATAATGGTCATTAAATTAAGTTGAGGAAAAAAATTTGACACACATTGGCTATAATTATGCTAACCACATAACGTATGTATAGAAAGAAGTGTTATAAGTGTGTCATAATACTCCTAATGTGATTGTTGGTAAAAAAATTTACTCGACTCAGATGTTTATGCTTTGATAGATCCTGATTTTACACATTCTCACATGCGCACTACACCACTAATTGGGGATGATTTCAAGACTGAGACTTTAGAGTATGATATAGTAGTGATGAATCCCCTGGGTCACAGTGTCAGTGTTAACAGAGTGCACCGTTAGCTACTTTTGGTGAGTCGGGATGATTTATATCTAGTGGATTTGATTGAGCTTCCATTCTATGAGTATGATGTCATATTAGGCATGGATTGGTTAACTCACCATTGAGCTATAGTTGATTGTGCAGTTTGGAAAGTTATTTTTAGGAAGTCCGGAGTTAAGGATCAAGTAATACATGATGTTCGAAGAAATGTGTCATCTAGTGTAATTTTAGCTATGAAGGCCCAGAGATTGATTAAGAATGACAATGAAGCTTTATTTAGCATATGTGGTGGATACCAGAAAAAAAAAGTGTGAGGCTTCAGGATATTTCTACAGTTTATGAGTTTCTTGATATTTTTTTGAGAATTTTCCAGGATTGCCTCCAGATAGAGAGATATAATTTGTCATTGAATTATTTCCTGGTACTGCACCCATATCCATTACACCGTATCGAATGGCACCAACTGAGCTGAAAGAGTTGAAAATGCATTTGCAGGAGTTATTAGACAAGAGGTTCATTGAACCCAATGTGTCACCTTGGGTGCATTTGTATTATTCGTGAAGAAAAATGATGGAACCCTACGGCTGTGCATTGATTACAAATTGTTAAAGAAGGTAATAGTGAATATTAAATACTCATTGCCACGTATAGATGACATGTTTGATCAACTAAAAGGTGCAGTGGTATTCTCCAAAATTGATTTGAGATCATGGTATCATCAGCTAAAGATTAAGACTAGTGATGTGCCCAATACTGCCTTTAAGACTCAGTATGACCATTACGAGTTCCTAGTAATGCTATTTGGATTAATGAATGCATCAAAAGTATTTATGGATTTGATGAATCGAGTCTTCAAACCTTACTTTGATCAATTTATTGTGGTCTTCATTAACGATATTTTTGTATACTCTAGAGATTGAGAGAAACATGATCGACATTTGAGGATTGTGCTTCAGACTTTGAGGGAGAAACAGTTGTATGCCAAGCTATTGAAGTGTGAGTTTTGGCTTGAAAAAGTCAGTTTTTTGGGTCACGTGGTATCAACAGATGAGATTAGAGTTGACTATAGTAAAATATAAGCTATTCTTAATTGGAAGTCTGTGACTGAGGTAAGAAGTTTTCTTGGGTTAGTAGGTTATAATTGATGCTTTGTAAAAGGTTTTTCATTGATAGTTGCTCTCAAGACTCAGTTACTTTTTAAAAATGTGAAGTTTGAATTGACAGACTAGTGTCAGGTCAGCTTTGACCGGTTAAAGGCAATATTAATAAAGGCACCAATTCTAATGCAATCCACTCCCAAAAAAGAATTTATAGTATACAATGATACTTTTTTGAATGGTTTAGACTGTGTACTAATACAATAGGGTAAAGTAATAACATATGCTTCCAGACAGTTGAAGCCGCATAAGAGGAATTATCCTACATATGATCTGGAGCTAGTAACCATTGTTTTTCGCTTTGAAAATCTGAAGACACTATCTGTATGGAGAAAAATGTTATATCTATATATATCATAAGAGTTTGAAATATTTACCCTCACAGAAAAAGTTGAATCTTCTACAGAGGTGATGGTTGGAGTTTATTAAAAACTATAACTGTGTCATTGACAACAACCTGAAAGCTAATGTTGTAGCCAATACTTTGAGTCGAAAGACTAGTAGAGTTACGAATTCGACCCACATTAGTTTAATGGATCAAGGAAGCTTAGAAACATGATCCTAGGCTCATGAGGATTGGTGAAGTTGTTTCCAAATGGGAGAGGCCTGAGCATTCTGTAGAAGCATATGGTAGTATTTATTTTAAATGCGAATTATGTGTGCCTGATATGCTAAAGTTGACGGAAAATATTATAAAAAGGCACACGAGTCAGTTTATGCTATGCATCTTGATAGTAACAAGAAGTACCAAGATTTGAAACTTTACTATTGGTGGTCGGATATGAAGAAAGATATTACAAAAATTACTACCAGATGTCTGACAAATCAACAGGTGAAAGCAGAACACCAATTGCCAATAGGGTTATTGCAACATATTGCATACAGGAATGGAAATGGAAAAGAGTCACCATGGATTTTGTATCAGGATTACCTTTGACTCAGAAAAAATATGATGCAATATGGGTTATTGTCGATAGATTGACAAATTATGCACATTTATTGCCATTTAGGATGGACTATTCATTAGATCGGTTGACAAAATTGTGTGTACAAGAGACAGTTCGACTACATGGAATGTCATTGTCTATTATTTCTGATCGAGGTCCCAGGTTTACATCCCACTTTTGGAAGAGTCTTTAGGGATCATTGGGTACTCGTCTCCACTTCAGTACATCTTCCATCCACAGACTAATGATCAATCGGAACAGGTGATCCAATTGTTATAATATATGCTTCGAAGCTGAGTGATTGAGTTTACAGGAGATTGGGACAAATTCTTGACACTGATGGGGTTTGCGTATAATAATAGTTATCAGACAAGTATCGACATGACTCTATATGAAGCACTGTATGGTATAAAGTATATAACTCTAGTGTGTTGGACTGAGCTCAATGAAAAGAAAATATTGGGACTTGATTTAGTTCAGCAGACGGAGGAGAAGATCAAGATTATTAGGGAGAAACTCAAAATAGCCAAAGATAGACAAAAGTCTTATGTAGACTTGAAACGTAGGGACATCGAGCATAAAGTTGGTAACAAAGTATTTCTAAAAGTATCTCCCTGAAAGAAAGTACTACAGTTTGGAAGAAAAAACAAGTTGAGTCCCAGATTTATTAGGCCTTTTGAAGTGACAAAGACAGTGGGACCAGTAGCCTATAGGTTGACTTTTATCTTCTGAACTGGAAAAAATTCATAATGTATTTCATGTATCAATGCTCAAAAAGTACATATCGGATTCTTCCTATGTCATTCGAGTAGAAAAAATTGAGATACAACAAAATTTATCTTATGAGGAGGAGCCTATAGATATTCTGGCAAGAAAAGTAAAACAACTGCGAAATAAGCAAGTATCTCTAGTAAAAGTCCTCTGTATGAGACATACAGCTGAAGAGATGACATGAAAAAGTGAAGAAATAATGAAAAGTCAATATCCTCAATTGTTTAGCAATAACCTATCAGGTATGATTTCGAGAACAAATCTTTTAAGGGGGCATCCCATATTTTTAATTTTGCTCAATTAAGATTTTTCTTAATTTATTTTGTGGCTTAATAATTTTATCAGAGTAAAATTTTATTCAAAATCCAAATTTTATGGAAAATTATAAAATTGTCTCTGAGTATATATAGAGGTTTCAGAGATCAAAGTGATATAATTCATTTTATATCTCATTCTCTCTCATTCTCCCTATGTCATCACTATCTCTGTTTATCAATCAAACGACATCCGATCTTCCCCAAATTCAAACCAGAAGTAGTTATCCATATTTTTATCACTTCGACGATGTATGATTTTTCAAAAACTGACTGAATTTTTGGGATCGGATAAGAGAAATTCAGATTTTGGGTTTGCCCCTCCATTTCTCATATTTTCTGATTTTTTCTCAAATTTGATAACAGAAATGAACTCAAGATGTCCAGAAACCATGGTCTATGTAATTTGAGCTCCAAAAATTGAGGTTTAAGGGCTTATCGGAGCCGGATTCTTTCACTGAAGTCACTACAAAATTTTGCAGATCTAGGCATTTTCAGCCATTTTCAAGCCACGATACTTATATATTTAGACTACTCATGCCTCAAGCTTTCTTTTGGTACCATCCGATCGTCAATCCGCCGTTGTTGAAATTTTTCTGATCACCGAAGTCTGGCAACTACTGATCGAGTATTTTGGACAGAATCTTTAGCTTGTCAAACCGAGTCATCTAGTACATATCACATCTCCTTGTTGTTTTAGAATAGTGAGATATTAATTTATTTATAAAATTTAAATTTGTTTTTATTATTAAAGTGATTAATTAATTTAATTGAATTCAGTGATTAATTGCATATTATTGGAGTTTATTAGAGATTATTTGGAGAATAATTGGATTTTATATTATTAACTTGAAGTGATTATTAGTTAAGTTAAAATATTAAAATATTAAGTAATTAAATTGATAATCAAAAATTATTAATTATGGAGTTATTTTATATGTAGATTAGGTGTATTATATATTTAGAGACCCAAGTAGTATTGAATTATATTGAGAGGAGTTAAAGTGATTATAAAAATTTATTTGGAAATTTTGAAGCATTTGTTGGATTAATATGAATTTTTAAGAGAAAAAATGGAAAAAATAATTATGGAGGAGGAAAAATAAGTGAAATAAAATATTGTAAAAAAAAATAATATTAGAAATTTTTGGTCGTGTTGGTAAGCTTGTCAGACGACTAGAGTCTCAAAATTTGCGTTGAATGCGCATAATGAGGTATGACTCTAATAGAAATTTTTGGTATGCATGAGAGTGAAAAATGATCATGGAACTTTATTTTTAATAGATCGTAAATTAAGTATAGTTTTGTAGTTAATTAAAAATTATATGTTTTTCAAAAGTAATAGCAGAACCGGCGCCAAGGACAGATCGAAAAAAAGAGCCGATGAATATTGACATGTGTTAGTTAAGATCTCATGTGTTAGTTAAGATCTATACAGTAATTTATAATTTTAGTCATGAAATGATAAAAGTATGATTTTAAATAAGTTTTTATTCAAATTGATTTATATAATAAGTGTAAAATTTTCGATACCAATAAATTAATTTTGAATACTTGTTATAACGTGTTTTATGAAATAAATTTTAGTATAACATTTTTATATGTTTTATTGAGAATTTGATCGATATGATATTTGAATAAGCATATAGAAATTGTATTTGATATTTTAGCTCATATATTGCATATCAATAGAGTTTATTAGCCCAGTAGATTTTCTGTGGTTAAATGATGTGTTTTACGACTTGATAGATTTTCTGTGATTGTATAATACATAGAGTCGGTCCGGTGGATTTTCTGGGACCGAGTAAAATTATTTATTTACATTAAGTTCTTCGAATCTGGTGGGTTTCCTAAAATCATGAGATGATATGTAACTCTCGTTTTCCTGAGATTAATATATATTGATTTAATATATGGGCATGACAAGAAATTTTTATGAGAATACAATAATATTAATGAAATGAATTTTATATGATATTATGATTTGATATTAATAAAGGAATTTATATTTATATTAACTATAAATTACTGTTATTATAAACTGTTGTACCACTGAGTTGTATAACTCAGCGCAGTAATTTGTTTTCCTCTTGTATATATTTGAAGTGAAAATAGAGAAATAAACTTTGTAAATATAATATCATTAAGAGTATGTCTCACAATAAACAGTAGTGGAAGTCGTCCCGAGCGGGTTGGTTATTTTAACCATATTTTACTAATTTTATGTAAATACAATTTTACAAGTCATGTGGGATATATTATATATTGCATAAGTGAATGTGTAAGTGTGAAAATTTTATATATTTAGTACTTGCTAATAAATTTTAGTTTTGTTTGTATATTTCAAAATTTATTATTATTATTATTATTATTATTATTCTATATAAATTAAATTTTTTTTAGGGAACTGTAATACTCCTTATTTGTTCTGTATATGTCGGTGTATATAGAGAGAGGTAATGAGTGTTACGATACATAAAATAAATTTAACTTTTTTCCTAGACTGAAACATGATTAGAAAATTTAAAAGTGTGTTTAATTAAATTGATTCTCAATATATTATATAACATATATATTATAATCAGAATAAACAGTTAGTATAAAATAAATATTTTATAATCTAACTAGTATATAACTATCAATATTTTATAATAAAACTTTTTAAATTGTTAACCGATTTAAAATTTAGAATTGTTTGTATTTTCTTTAGTTTTTTTACTTCAAATTATCTTATTTAATTTTTAAATTATTTAATTTAGATTTTTTATTTTTTTATTTAGTGCATTTAAAAATTTTTGAGAATAATAATTAAAGTTTAAAGAGAATACGAAAATTTCATTCTTTTTTATTTTAGACTACATATTTTTTTTATCTTAAATTTCAAAAAATTGATCACTGAGAATTGAGACTAAATTTTTATTTAAAATATATATTTTTTATAATTTTATATTTATAAAGTAATTTCATAAAAAATTGTGAGCCATAATAAAATACTAAATTTAAAATCTTTTGTTTTTTTTTATGATCTAATCAATTTTATGAAAAATATTTATATAGATTACTTCAATTTATCTGTTTTTGATATCGCGAGAAAATTTTATAAATTAATTGATCAAGATGATATGATTACAAAATATGTGATTTACTTTATTTTTCTTTTGAAAAAATTTATCATATAATTACTCTTATCTTATTCTTGGGAACTGCCTTATATTTATATCAGTTATATTATTCGAGTATCGAATTATTTGTACTGTATTGTTTAACACAAAAAAATCAAAAAATTGTATGAAATTATTCTAAATTTTTAGAATAATACAATACAAAATTTTAATTTTGGGCAATACAATACAATACTTATATTTAATTTTTTTTGACATTTCAATACAATTATAGAGATTTTGTGATTCTCGTTTTGAATCCAACCATGTACACCCTGATTTAGTTTCTAATATTTTATTTAATTTCATAAGTTGGACATAAATACATAACAAGTAAAATTAAAAAAAAAACCAAATCAAATAAGCAAATAAGTTTAATCCCAAAAAGTGCAAAGTTGTTTTGCATGATAATAACAATAATATTGACATAATTTTAATCCCAAAAAGTGCAAAGTTGTTTTCCATGATAATAACAATAATATTGACACTAGATTATTCGCATGATAAAAATTATTAAATACAATATATTACTTTTATGATGAGAGTTATTAAAGTGATGGAGTTTATGCCTTGGACTTATGGCCTAATCACATATATGGAGCTTTGTCTCTTCCGACGTGTCTATGTTGGATCCTTCCCATAAGTGGTGGGTGATAGACAAAAAAAAAAAAAATAGAATTTATTAATATTTTGTCATTAGAAAGTCAAAAATTAAATTTAAATAATATTTATAATTATTTTAATTTTAATTTTTTATTTATTAATCTCGTGGGGTACAGACCTCTCTCATACGCTAAATCTAAAAATCTTACTGGGAAAAAAAGAGAGGAAAGTAAATTAGATTCTAGAATAAAATTTAAAATAGTAAAAAAATCTTACTGAATAAAATGATTTTGCATATAATTTAATCATCCCTGCTAAAAAATGAGCGGCTAAATTAGCAGATCGACCAATCTGCTAATTTAAAAACTATTGCATGTAAAACATTATGAACTTCCAAATAGTTCATCATAAACATAGATTTTTAGTTGGTCTATATGTATAAAGTATATATATCACACTTTTCATTCAAAATTAATGTTATGAATTATCTCTATATATTAACAAATAAATAATGGTTGTGATTTGTTTCATATTTTATTTTGAATGATTCTTCATAATTTGTAATCTGTTTATATATGACAAAAATAAAATATTTAATAGTAAATTTTGTTTATGGGCTTAGATATTTATCCACTTGCATTTACTTATAAACTTGAATAATTTTTATTTTTTATTTTTTTATGTATAAGTTCAATTCGATCCAAACTGATTAAAAAAACTTGGAAACTAAATAAAACAAAATTAAATTACAAAAGATAACAATATTTATTTGGCTGAATATTATTATTATTATTATTATTATTATTTTTGCTTTGTATGAAGTTTGGAAATCGAGATTTTAGGGTGGAGCGAACTCATTTAGCACTGTGGCACATGATCTGTGCTATTTGGCTAAATAGATTAACAATCGATGGAAGGCTCATGGAACTCTGTGCAGAATTAAGCAACAGACTAAAGAGAGAAGCAAAGTTTTGACCATTTCTAGACGTGCATACAAATCGCACGTGCAATTTTTATTCGCAAGTTCAATCAGAGCGCGTTATATAATTCTAGTGCGTAGCGTAGTTTTCACGCACTCACACTAGACTTGGCCCCTTTTTTCCTCGAATCACCGCCGTTAACTTTCTAAATTCCATAAAACCTCGACGATCCCGAATCCCCATATCAAAATTTCCCACCGCGCTCTTCTTTTGCTTTCCCCACGCGCTCAGGCGCCCAGCCCTGCTCTATTTGCTCGCTCCCTTTCTTTCTGCCTCACCATTATCCCTGTAAAAGCATTTCTGCACTTTCTTTGTATTGCTTCTCGTTTAAGTGATTTTTTTGATAGTTTATTTTTCTCGAGATTTTTCCTTTTCTGGTGTAGTTTTTATTTCCATTGTCTTGCCTGCCAAGCGGCAACCATGTCGAGCCAGGCAAAACGATGCCGCATAGGCTACGCGTTAGCGCCAAAGAAAGTGCAAAGCCTTGTCCAGCCCTCTCTCATTAGCCATGCTAATAGCCACGGCATCGATCTGGTCCCTGTCGACCCTTCGAAATCCCTAATCGAGCAAGGTCCATTTGATTGTATCATCCACAAAATGTACGGCCCAGATTGGAAGTCGCAACTGGAGAAGTTTTCTGTGGAAAACCCTAATGTGCCGGTTATTGATTCTCCCGAATCGATCGAGAGGCTTCACAATCGGATTTCCATGCTTGAAGTTGTGAGGAGGTTGCAAATCCCCAAGAGAAGCCAAGTGTTGGAGGTGCCTAAACAAGTGGTTGTTTTGGATTCGGAGAATTTGAAGGGAAATGGTTTAGTTGGGGAATTAGGGTTTCCTTTGGTGGCAAAACCTTTAGTTGCCGATGGGAGTGTAAAATCCCATAAAATGTTTCAAATTTTTGATAGTGAAGGGTTGGAGAGGCTAGATGCACCTATAATCTTGCAGGACTTTGTGAACCATGGTGGGGTCATTTTCAAAGTCTATGTGGCTGGCGACCATGTGAAATGTGTTAAGAGGAAGTCTTTGCCCGATATATCTCAGGAGAAGTTGGCCACATTAAAGGGTTCCTTATCATTTTCTCAAATATCGAATTTGACTGTTCGAGGGAAAAATGAGGGCTCTGATGATGATGATGTCGATCTTAACAAAGTGGAAATGCCCCCATTCGGGTTTGTGGAGGATATTGCCAGGGCAATGAGAGAAGAGACGGGGCTGAATTTGTTCAACTTTGATGTTATTAGGGATGCTAAAGATTGGAATAGGTATCTTGTCATTGATATAAACTATTTTCCGGGCTATGCAAAGATGCCAAATTATGAGACCATCTTGACGGATTTTTTCTTGGATCTTATGAACAACAAGAAGAATAGGGAGGTGCTTGCTGAAGAAATTCAGGGCAGAGAGCGGGTAAGCAATATTTGTGTGCAGAAGGGAAACAATGATTAAGTTTGCCAGAAGAATTAGCTTAATTGCTTCACAAGTTTGTATGTCTTCGCAAATGAAATGATCGGTCATCGTCTGCCTTTGGAAAGCCTAGTTTGGCATTTCATGCTTAATTTGTATATCCTGCCATTCTGCCAAATATAGGTACTCTTTAAATACTTGAAGTTTCTGGAAGGTCAAAGTTTGAGGAAAAATCAGTTGCCATAGTTTCAAACCTTGTAGTTGTGTGCGGAAATGTTTCAGCCTTTGATGCAATTATCATTTCTTTCATATTTTACTTTCGTGCTTTGATACTGATTAGTTCGCTCTTGACTTTTCCTTTTAATGTCAATCTTCATTAATGTTGCTTATTTTGCCCTTTTTCTTATTCCTTGATCTTTGTAATGGCATTGATGTAGAAATGACTTGACATTTTCTTGCTAAATGTCAGCTAACTGAGTAGTTAGCAAAAAATCATTTCCTTTAACAGTCCTAATCTTTTGGTTGGCCAAATTTTAGTTAATGTAATGGGAATACCGGTTTCTCTGTACATTTAATTTTCTTGATTCGAATAAATGAATGTTTCTCTTTGGCTCGTGTCATTTCATATAAATATTCCGAATCTTCAATTCACATTTCAATGGACCCTCTTGATCTGCAGTTCTTTTGGAGATGCACTCTTTAATAAAGGCATATGCAGATTGTAAACTGCACGTGGCATCATATGAGATAATCACGTTTTAAATTTGTTGCTGTGCTTGTATTTGTTGTGGCTTTCACCTCCTGGCTCCTCCATATGATCTAATTTCTTACACATGAAGTCGGTCTGGCTGGGCATAGCATAAAGCATGTTTCATAAGATCATAGCAATTTGTTAGGTTTATTTAATGTACTTTATATGCTCGAGATATGAGATCTGACTCTTAAGCTTGTTTTCTCAACGATAATGTACATTATTGATTAATTCATTTATCTGTCTTACTATCTTTGGGTCTGTTTTGTATTGCGTTTGACAAAAGTGCTTTTGGAGAAAAAAATTTTATTTTTTAAATTTTTTGAGTTTTGAAAACCGGTTTTGAAGAGAAACAGTTAAATAGATATTTTTTCCTGAAAAGTTTATAAAAAATTTAAAAAATCAATTAATTAAATCAAAAAAATTCTAAACCTGCTTTTTGGACACCCAACAACAATTCCAAACACACCCTTTGTCATTTACGTAAATAGGCGTATGACTAATAGGTTTGTCTATTGCATAGGAAGAGAATTCTTTCACTAGTCTGGACTTAGTTAGAAAGTGTTTGTTGTGTGGAAGAGGGGGCTTCATTATAATTAAGTATGATATAAATAGTTCTGCCTAGAGTTTGACTATAATAAATGAGCATTTATAACAGTTTTTCTGTACCACATTGGAAGAAATTTACTAGGTGAAAATTTTCAACATGTTTAAGATAATCTGTTTGTTGTCTGCGCTACTGTTGTAGACATGGATGTCTCATTAAAAGAATGTTTTGGTCACATATTTCTTCTTCTTCTGGAAATCTGAAATTTTGATGTGGAGCTGATCGATTTCATCCCCTCTGTAGACAACAAAAGAATGAATATTTAGTTGATGCTAAGTTGATGACTTGCATTGGCCATTCGTGAAAAGATTAAAGTAATGTATTTGGTCGTATGCCTTCAATTTCCTTGTTTTGCTGTCATGAATTTAAATGCTTTTTCATTTTTGTTTTCTTCATGTTGGTTTGCCAAAGTTGATGCTTAGGAGCTTGCTAATTCAGATGAAATCTTGATGCAAAGTGTGCGACCTTGCTTGGAATGAGTTCCCATTCTGTTATGGTATTTTATAGGATGTGCCAAATTGAAATATTTTTAGGGGGTGAAACAGAAGTCCATTAGCTCTATCGTTCTTCATCACCTGAACAATTAAATTTTGGTCTATGCGACCATGTTAAAAGCATCATCAAGTACACGATTATTTTCTCTTAGAAGGTAGCATAAAGGTTCCCAGCTATGCTATTAACCTATTAGTACATATACTGGTTTTTGATCTTTGGGAAGATATTAGCATACCAACGGTCAAATTTAACATTTGATTTTCTTTCCATGGCGTGTTTTCCAAAATTAAAGTTTTTTTTAGGGACCAAAATTGAGGTGTTCCTGAACATATGGTTCATATTGGTTGGAAACCATTTTGGACATGCATGTGTTTCTTAGAGCATTTATCTGCTGGAATATGGACTGCTGATCCTAATTTTGCCCTCTTCGATGTAGTCAGAGTGATAATTCACCTGGGAGTAGGTTTTCACATATAGATGGGAAGTTCTCTTCCCTTAATTCATTATTATAGGGTTGCCTTAAATTTTTACCGTGTGCACTGTGAAATCGGGGTGGGTTTTCTAGTTTTGACTTTATGGATGATTGATATGGCAAGTATTAGGTGGGTATTGTTAGTGTTTTGAAGGGTTTAATATGCAATGGGTTATTAATACGTTTCTTCATATGCTAAAAATAAGGCTATTTCCTTCCGTCTAGTTAATTAATTATACATTTTTTTGGAAATTGTGCCATTAACTTTGTATTATGTTTTACATTTGGCAGAAATATTCTTGCTTTGGGGCCATATTTCCTGCATATGTCTTTCATGGATCAATTTTGTATTTTTTTTTAATTTTCTGTGATAAATTCCTCTTATTTTGCTCTCTTGGAGATGCATCATTTCCTCTTTCCGATATATTTCTGTCCATGATATCTCATGCACAAGATAAACTTTTGTGATGAGATGCGTAACTAAGAAAGTAAGAATGCTCCATTCGCTTGGAAGCTTGTAGTAAAATATCCATTATTGAGTTATCTGCTATTGTGTGGCTATAGAGTTCAAAATGAGGACTGTTGAGGGACTTGGGTAAGAAAAGTTGTCAAAATTGTGATCTAACCTAGATTGGTTTCTGGGGTTGGTAGTGGTATCTTTATTCTTCAGAATTTGGATTTTAGATGCAAATCGGACATTCATGAGATCCAATTTTAGATATGACTTGAGGAAAAAAGCAAATTAAGAGAAAGAACCAACAAAATTGAATGATATGCATACCCTCGTCAAGTCTGATCCTAGAGATGATTGTAAAACACCACTTTTCCAAAAAAATAAATAAATAAATTATGGTGTATTGCCTAATTTAAAATTTATTAGAATGGGTTAATCCTGAAGAGAAGAGAAGCCAGATGGATTATATAGAGTTAATTCAGCTGAGTGTTCAATTTTAATGATTTTAGAAGAAGTGTTTTTTGGTGGGTGATTTTAGAATTTTGGTTGATGTGTTTATATATTATGAGGATTGGTGAGAGTTTGAATTAGTGTGCTAATTTGAACTACTTGAAGTTTCATCTTTTGGTAGATAGGGAAGAGAAAGACTATTAGTTGCTATGTGATTAGAATTTCTCTGTTGTAGAACGAGAATGAAACTTGCCTTCACTTTCTCGGAAATTTTCAACTATAGAGCTTTGTTGAGATTATCCATACATATAGATTTCATATGATTGTTCTATGCCCAGAATGAAAGAGGGCACCGGCCCAAAAAGTATGATTCAACAGGTGTAAAAGGTATAGTTAGAATAAAAGGCCTGTTTTTGGAAATGGGCGAACGCCCAAAGCTGTTGCAGACTCGTATTTTTGTAAATATAAAAGAAAAATACAAGAATCAGCATAGAAAAAAAATTCTATTATGTTAGATCTTGTAACAATTATAAATACCTATCTGTCCATTTGCATCTGTAAGGCTCTCTATGCAATGTACTATCAAAAGCACATATTTCTTATTCATGATATGGACACTTTTATTTTAGAGCATTCAAATTATAACTTTCTTTTTATGAATTTCGCTCACTTTCTTGTGTCGAGATAGAAAAAAAAATCTTTCATTTTATATCTCCTTTACTTTTAGATCACAATTTAACATTTATATCTTACTTCAAACAAAATTATTTGCTATCCGCTCCCTCTTTTGGATTAATTCAGGGAGACATCTTTGCTTGTTGAACTAGCTACAGAATTTCATGGAATCTTCAATTGAAGTGTTGATCAGATTTTAATCATAACATATATAGATTAATAGGTACATGAAAAATATACACGTGTGTGTCCACATATATACATACGTATCACTAAATTATTTTCATAAATCCTTAGGTTGGAATAAATGCATATATTGGGCAGGTTGGTAAGGTTAGTTGTTTTTTAAAGGTCAATAAAAACACCTACTACAGTTATGGGTTTCCCTTCTTGGAGATAGTTAGCTTGCAACTTGGGATTTCTCTCCTAAGTCTATATATCTTAATTAAAATTCAAGAATCGATTTCCTCTCTTTGCTTCTATCCTTTGATAACTTGAGAAGAAATTTGAGTTAGAAACTATTAAACTTACATATAACAAGCTTTTCAAATATTTTCTAATTGGTATACTATTACATAAATAAAATTTGTACAATAAATTGTTCATAATAGAAGTAAAAATGTTGCCATATGTATTATGGTTAAAAATTAGCGATGATTTCGAATTCTAATTGTTGCAACAAGATACTCAAACTTTTATAATACCTACAATAAAAGAAGTAAATATGCTAATAATAGTAATAATTTTAATGCATATATTATAACAATTTGCCTTTATAATAATGGTTCCACCATAATTCTACAAATTAAGTGCATATTAATTGCATAGCTAGCTATCGAAAGAGAAAGCGAGAGAGACAATCCTTAGGATGTGTTTAGTTATGAAAAATAATACTAGTTTTCTAGAAAATTATTCTGAAAAATTTTAAAAATAAAATTTATTGTTTAGTTTAAAAACAAATTTCCAAATTTTTTTTAAGATATAAACATTAGGTATAAAATTAAAAAAAGATAATTTTCAATTTTTTTTTACAAAAGTAAGCGTGTTTTCTAATTTAAAAAATACGGAATTTTCTTTCACCACTTTAAAGCATTTTTTAATTTTCTATTTGGAAAATAGAAAATAAGAAATTCTATAAAAAGAAAATAAAAATTATAAAAGAAAAACACAAAATTTTTCTCAAACTAATTAAACACACCCTTAGGTTCTATCACTATTTGGGTTGCCTTAATTTTGCATCATTTGCTTGTATCTAAAGAAAATGGTCTTACCTAATTAGTAACAAATTGTATTGACTTTTTTGATCAAAAGGCAAAACTAAGAAGTTAATCATCTCTTAGTTAATTAGGGAAGGATTATTTTCAGGTTCATTTTTTATTATTGATTTTGTTTGGTACTATTTAATTAATACAGAGTCACTCTCCAAAGTCAACATCAGAGAGAGACATAATCCAAACATATTAGAAATAGGTTTAGGTTTTTTTGTCTCTGGCTTCTAAACTGTCCAATTTTAAAATGTTTGACATCAACTTATACCCTTATCAAGGGGTCAAACCGCCTTCTAAACTCAAGAATATGGATATTTTCTGCTGATAATTAATGATTTCGTGTTCCAATCTCTCTACAACTACCTCTTTTAATATTCGTCTCCATTTTTACTCTCTCTGATCCGTACTCCTCAAGTAAAATGAAAATTACCAATCAACTATTCCTAAAATTGAAACACATATTACTAGAAATTTACAAGTTTTAAAATTGCTAGAGCATCCCTTAAAAATGAAAAATATAAATTACACATCTAATTAAGGAAGTTAATTACTTTATCATGCTATGATCTTACATTCAACATTAATTGAATATTCCAATAAAAAAAATTATTTGACAGACTTAGTTTACTAGATTAATCCAATTACAAAATAATATATATGTAGATTCATTAATTGTTGTATTAATATTAAAATGCGAATAAAATAATTAAATACGTGTTGATTGGATTAAATTATAGATGACATAATAGACTGAGTTTATCTAAGAATTTTTCTATGACAAAATTGATTTTGACCATCCATCCATTACAGGGGTCTCATGATTTTTTTTAAAAAAAATACTAACCATGGATTCACAACTTTTTAAGCTGAAAACAACACAGATGAAGCATTAAGGAACACAAGAAATTATAGCAAATATTGTGTAATAAAGAAAAAAATAAGTTTTACATGAGAAATATTGAATGTTATATGGTGTTCTTTACACACAAATGACACCATTTGTAAATGTATAGTCTATTTAATCCACAAAAATTGCAAAAAGAAAAAAAAAATAGAACCTTGAAATTAAACAACAGATTATACACGTCTCTGGCTAGCTAGCTGGCTCCTAATGCACTTAATTATCTGACATTGGCCATGGCTGAGAAGATGCTTGGCTGCAAGTAGATACATTATTGTTCATGAGTCAATGAAATATCTTATTAAGACAATCAAGAATTGATTAATGATGACATAAGCAATGATCAAATTGAAAACTTAAAAAAAAAAAAAAAAGATAAAGGAGTCACTTACTCGATTATCTCTCTCCAGTAAGTATCACTTACTTCATCATCCATAAGATCTCCCCAAGCTTCAAAGGTTGTTGAAGTTGAAGAAGGGTTAGAAATATCATTTGGGTTGATCTTGGTTTCTGCTTGGTTCAATGCTGGACAGTGATCAGGTGAAGCAGAAACCAGAGGAAGTGGGTTTGAAGTTGGATGAATAGAATTATTATATGAAGAACCCATTTGATCGTTACTGTTAACCCCAACTTTTGAATCCTTAATAGGATGATAATCACATAACAATGGAGGTTGAAGGGCTTCTAAGTTTGGAAAATCCGGTAGCAAACGAGTGATATTATTAATATCCTGCGGAGAAAAACCAGCAGCAGGTTGACAGCTGCTGATAGGTAATCCGTTGTGGAATTTAATATAATCACATAACTGTTGGTCCCTAAAATTCTGCCCGAGAAGATTAGTGGCTGTCTCCACATTTGGAAAAGGATTTGAGCTTAGAATTTGAAGAATATTGTTCAACAAGTGGAGCTTGGCTAGCTCTGTGGGATCGGTGGGCAGTTGCGGTGGAGGCAGCGGCCGGAGACCACTGTCGAACCAGTTAGGAAGATTATTATTAGTGAAAAGATTGGTGAAGTTAGCAGTAGAAGCTAGTAACTGTGGTAAGTTTGCGAAGATATTAAGGTCAGTTCTTGGCCTGTGAGTGACAGGATCGATTCCCATTTGCAGAAGCTTCTTCTTCAGGTGAGTATTCCAAAAATTCTTGATTTCGTTATCGGTTCTTCCTGGCAGATTCTGGGCTATCGCTGACCATCTGCGATTGAATTGGAGTTTTAATTATAAATTAATTAATGATATAGCGAAACAATTAATCAAATTAAGATTAATTAATAAAATTTAAGTGAACACATATATATATATACTTGTTTCCAAGAAGGGAATGAAGGTTGATGATGATTTGCTCTTCTTCGTCGGAGAATCTGCCTCGCTTGATATCAGGTCGGAGATAATTAGTCCATCGAAGTCTGCAACTCTTGCCACACCTATTCAATCCAGCGAGCTTTGGAAGAGCTCTCCAACTTCCATGGCCATGCTTCTGAATGTAATCTATCAGCTTCTTATCTTCTTCAGGCGTCCATGGTCCTTTCTTCAGGTTGCTTTCGTTCTCCATTAATGCTGGTTTCCTCATCAATATCCCTGCGTACAAATCACCACACATTAGCTTTCTTCAACCTCTTAATTTCCACATTGCTAACAGATTCAGTTGCATTATTTGATTGAGAACTTCATTGTGTAATTAAAGTAATTAATCCGAACCTTAAAATTGGGTTGCAATCGAAATTCAGGAAGAAAAGGCAGAATAAGTTATGAAAGGAATTAAGGGAAGCAGTGGGTATATATATAATGTGTTATAAGCTTATGCTCTGTCCTCATCTTCCATGTTTTGGCTTCGAAAAATATTTTGAAATTCCTTACTGAATTTAGACTTTAATATAACGAGTCACATTCTATTGGTTATTGAATATATCAAACTTCAAATTATATTCATTTTAATTAAGTTAATTAATGATGATAAATACAATCCCACATCAGAAATTTGAAAGATAATGACGACTTATAATTATGATAATATTAACTTCAATTTAGTTTAAATAATTTTGAAGTAATAATAAATTCACAAGTATCTATTTATGAAAAGAATACATTACCTTTTTATTTTTATTTCTTTTTTTAAGCAAAAAGATCTTGCACAACTTATTTTCCACAAATATTATTGGTGAAAGATTAGTTTTCTGTAAGGTGTCATCATTTAGATTGTTTTAATTGGCTTTGCAAAATTACATATGGTAATTATTCATGTGACCGTATTGAATATTAAGGATATATGATAATGTAATTAATTTACTTAATAATCAGACATTTAATTAATTAGCATTTCGAAATAACTAACAGAAAATTAACACCAACATAGTCATAGAAAAATAGCAATTTAATAACATTGTCAAACATATTTCAAAACTTGTTTATTCATTATTTACGGAAATATTCTAAATTCTGTTGTTACAAAATTTACATTAAAAATATGTGTATAAATGTGATAGAATCTATCAGTATTAAAGTGTGAAATAGATTGAACGTTTCTCATTTTTGCCTCATATAGCATTATCTTCGGAAAAAGATTATTTTTAATTTTTTTAGAGATAAACATGTAAATATATGTTTTTTTTTTCATAATCAATTTTGAGAAAAAGTTATATAAAAAAATCAATCAATTAAATAAAAAAATTAAACCCATTTTTTTATACTCAACAATAATCTAAAACACTCATTGATCTTCAATTCATCTAATTATCATAATCATTAACATTTCTATTTATATATAAAAAAAATTTAGTTTTTTTTTTATTTATTTATAGATTTGCTACCGTGGGTAAAGAAAAATATATCAATAACTTTCTCATATATTTTTAACTTTCACAGCATATACCAATAAAATTTAGCTTAATAACATTATTCTGGTTATTAAAATTATGAAATATGGAATATGAATCTCTAATTGGACTCCTAGTCTCTTAAAAAAAAACAAACTTCCACAGCATATATATCTCATCTCTGTTTCTCATGTTTTCTTTCTTTTTTCCATTCCCCCCCTAATTTTGTTTCCTTTTGATAGAATATGACTCTTAATATTCAACGCAGGGCATGCAAGTCAAACGAGAGCAGGTTAAGTTTAAGGTCTGAATTCTAAAAACAATGATTGAAAAAAAAAAAAAAAAAAAAAAGATCGAGGGGTATTTTTGGTAACCATGCAAAATACATAGGTAAAAATTCAACCTAAACGCACATTAATTTGTTATTTGTGTGTTGAATAAGGAAGAAGGAAATAAGAAGCAACGTAGGGTTTGCCATCTTTTGTACACTACAATTTACGCTATCTATTATTAGCAATGGTTACACCAATATTAAGATTAGGTTTTACACGTGCCATTCATCAAGAGGGTCAAATTCCTTTAATTTTCTTAGATCACAAAGAGAAGAAACCTCACTTAGTTTTACTTTCGAAGTTTAAGTTAACCCTAATCATATTTAGTGCTACACGCAACACTATTCAGTCTCTGGGTGGACCCTCCTAAACCCTAACTCAAATTTAACGGCTAATGTTTATTTTATACTATTCATTTAATTAATTCATAGAATGAGGTTTTTTTTTTTAAAAAAAAAAAGAGAGAAAACTTAACAACAGTAGAGAAAACACACCAATCATATCATCTTACCCAATCTCTTGTGGAGCGAACACAAACTTCGTTACTCCTCCATCAAAATTCAATGACTCATTTGCGAGTCAGTCCTCTATACTTTATTTCTCTCTTCATAAGTATGCTGAATTGTAGTTGTAGGAATCAAAGCCAAGAGCTAATTCATAGAATGAGTTAATTATTACTTTTGGATACTGATTATATAATTATTTTAAAATTTGCTGTATTTATTAAGATCAAGTGGCTACAAAATCTCGTTTTTTATATATCAAGTGGATATAAATTTATATTTGTTGATTAAATTGTGCCCTCATTTTAATATTAATTGTTAGCAATTAATTAGGATTAGTCATGGTTTGACAAAAAAAATTATATAATCAGAATTTCTTTTTCTTAGAGAAACAAAGGTCAAAAGATCAAAAGATTTATGTGATTAATGTTACGGTCATCGTAACCAAAAATAATGATATTATGGATAAATTTTCAAAACCTAAAAATTGATAAATAATATGCATGATCCAATATATAAAGTCATTGATTTACCAATTGATAAGGATAATATCAACTGACTTTTCACACTGTTTAAATATATAATGTCAATATGTTCATTTGTTTCCTCATCAAGCAATGATAATTTCATACATTGTAGTTAATTTATAGCGAATTTACCATAATTTCACATAATTAATTAAACTCTTTTTTTCCATAAAAAATAGACTTATTTTTTTTTCAAGATATCTTACTTTATTTTTTTTCTGTTCTAATTCATTATAGATCGCTTTTTTAGTTTTAAATAAAGTGCCAATTTATTAATTTTTGAATACACCCTTATTTAATGTGTCCTATTATTCACATATATATGAATTATCATTTCATAATTTTTTAATAATGGAGAATTAATTATAAAACTGCCGCTTCATACAATCATAAAGAAGTTGATGATCTATTTTGTTGTTTTCTTATTTCATCCACATACAAAAATATCTAAAATAATTGTTATTTCTTTGGTCATATACATTTTTAATAATTAAAAGAGTAAATAAATAATATATATTTTTGTGCATGAAGTAATTTGTCCAACTAATCCTATAATTAAGCATTCCAATTGCACAGTTCATCTTCCCTTCACCAAACAAACCCTTTAATATTGATTTGAAAATATTTTTTTTCCTTTCATCTTTTTCATTCTCAATTAATTTGTTTGCTATAACTTTTTACCAACAAAAAAGTGAAATGTGATCAATTAGGGGAATTAAAACATGTAATCACAGGCTATATGTTCGCAGAATATAATTGGAATTATCATTGGTTCTATTGATATTCAATGTCAACTATCAATTTTTAGCATGCATCAGCTATGATCTAATATCTGCATTTGGAATATACCATGCATGTGTGTTCATGCTTAAATATATGGAGGCTGATATATAGATATGTATTTGAATATATATATATATATATATATTAAAAAAACAAATAGGGTAAGAGTACCTAACAAATCCACATTATAATAGAACATTGATTTCCTTATCTATACATTTAATTCATTCCAATAAAAATATGCATATGATTTTTCTTAATATCTTGGTGGCCCAAGTTAATTAATTTAATTGGACCATATATATATATATATATATATATATTGATTAATTAGTGAGCTTGATTCATTTTTGAGTGAAATTGCTTAGGAAAAACAAAAATTTGTGGCATTCAATTATATTGAGTACTTCATTATGAATATATATATATATATATATATATATATATATATATATATATATATATGCACATTGAATTATGAATAAAACTTTTTATTTTCTTACGTAAATATATCACATACTATAGTGAAAATGCATGGTGAAGTTAGAGGAATTCAACCAAACATATATGAAAAATTAGACCTAATAATGGTTAAAACTTGCCAATTCAATCAATTAGTATTCTCGTTTAAATTAAATTCGCCAATATATTAATTAATAATAATATTGTTAGCAAATTTATTATTAGCAGCTAACTCGGCTATTTATTCCGACTAGATTTCAAGTTGCAATAGAGTGGTTACAAACTGATGCAGATATTGGAATAATAATAGAAGTAAAACAACATTATTAATAATATTATCTCAAAAATAAAATAATCGCAACAATCGTCATTAATATTATCATCCTTTAATTAGAGAGAAAAACAAAAAAAAAATTTGGTAAGCAGCCAAATAATAAGTAAAGTTATAAAACTAGATTTTGACAGTGAAGAAGGAGACCAAAAATTATTATTATTATTATTATTATTATTATTATTATTATTATTATTATTATTATTATTATTATTATTATTATTATTATGACGATGCATGGAGAGAGGAACGTCAAGCAGAATCTCTTTTAGGTCATCTTCGTATCGTTGCCTTCCACTTACGTGTGGAGATTTTCCATTACTTGTTTATATATCCATAAATGCCCCCTCGTTTCTTTCAATATTTACTAATTCTATCCTAATCATAATTTGCTTGCACAGATTTTCATATTAATCCCATCTAATAATTTTATGAAATTGTTCAAACGCAGTATATTATTTCAATCATAATTAATGATAACAACAAACATGCGTAATCCAACAATTGTTAGTGCTCAGTGGGTAGAGTGCCAAAATTGAAAGTTATAAAGAATATTAATGAAAACATTTATAAAAATGTAGGAATTACAAATTTGATTTGAGAGGCCAGAAATCAATATTAGTAGCATGTCACATTGATTTTTATAATCTTAAACAAATATCCATAAATAAAAATTTCATATTTTTTAGCCAAACTAATATAAGTCAAACATAAAAAGTATATTTAAATATTAACATTATAAATTATATTTTTTAATTATTATTGATTGATATTATTATAAATAAATTATTTTAATTATTAATTACTTAAAATCTAACCCTAAATTATAGAAAGTTCATAATTTTTTATTTTTTTTCCAATAATGCTAGACAAATTTTAAATGTTGACAATTAAAAATTTTAATGGCTAGCTTTTTATTTATGTAACCACTTTTGTTAATGATTGAATATTTTATTACCAAATGTTGAATTTTAAAAGCTGGACCAAATAAAAGTTAAATAATATTTTATTATTTTACCAATGTAAATTGTAATAGCTTATAATTGAATATATATATATATATATCAAAATGGCAACCTATTCTTTCTGTGTTTAAGAGTTTACCAGTCCCCTTCTTATTCTTATTCTTCTTCTTCGAATCTTCTTCTTCTTCTTCTTCTTCTTCTTCTTCTTCTAATAATAATAATAATAATAATAATAATAATAATAATAAAGGTGAAACCTACTTAATATGTAAATCTTTTTTTTTTCTAAAATTCTTTTGCTTTTTTTTTTTTTTCCTTTTCCAGAAAGCATATGATAAAAATGTTGTTAATATCAAGCAATTATATGGAAAAAAGATATAAAGTTCAAAATTTTTAAATGCTGAGAAGGCCGTTAGATGTTTCTTTTTTCTTTTTAGTTTTGCTATGAAACCAAACAGGTCTCCATTGGGCCTAATGACATAATTTATTTCGCTAGTCAATGTGGGGGTTAAAAGAGTAGCAGAGCTTTGCCGGAGATTTTCCTCCAAATCTTACCTCATTATCTTCATTCACAAGTCACTTAATTTAATTATACTTTAGAAAAAAAAAATTAAATACAAAAATGTCAAATTTTACAGCACTCATTAGTTATCTTATTCAACTTGGTTTCCTTGAATGGGCAAATCTTTATCTAGTAATTACACCATTTCTACTTGTCTACTTCAACGTATTTGCCTCCCAATGGACAACACTAATTAAAAATTGAGATTACTAATAGCATTGATTATTTTGTTATAATTTTCTCTTTTACCTATTCAATACAATTAAGATAATACTGCCACTGTCAGTGAAAGTGTATTTTATCTAATTTACCTTTTCCCATTTATTATTCCTCAAATTATTTTAAAATAAATTTCTTTTCTATAGCTAAATGAATTCAACTTTCGTAAGTCAAAACAAAATTTTGTATATATACACATATTGTTGGTCTCCTAAAACTGAAGTTCATGCACTCTTTGAATGTTGAATCGGTTTAACTCTCTTATTTATTTATTTTTTTTTTAATTTTATTAATTTGGATTTGTGTTGCCAACCAATTAATGAGGCTGCTAATCTTGTTGATATGGGGGAGGTTTGCTCCATAAAATATATAAAAGATATGCAAAAAAAAAAAGAAGGAAAATAACCAGAAAGAAGAAAAGTAAAAATTATAAAATATAGGTCTTTTTGAATGGACTAGTGTTGTTTCTTTTTATAGAAATATTTATTGTGTGTTCTAGAAAGAAATTTAATTTCAATTGAATTTCTCATTATAAAAAAAAAAAGAAAAAGGAAGAAAGGAAATTGAGTTTTAGGAGTACCATTATATCCACATAAATTTTCTAACAAAATCCCAACACAACTGACTTAGGCTATGTTTGGGGGGAAAGAAAAGGGGTAGGAGAAAAGGGAAGGAATGGAGTGTTGTGTTTGTTTGGGCATAAAGTAGAAAAGGAAATAGTACCCTCCTTTGGGTCCAATGCCTGATGAGTTTAGAGTCCACTGTTGTTTAGCTAGCTGTCAGAAAAGACAAAAACCTGGCGGCTAAAATGACAATTAATGCGATGAATTGCCGGTACTCGTCTCTAATTTATTATATTATAATACTATAATTATAGTAATTTTATTTTAAATCTATTATATTATTTTTTATAAATATATATATATATATATATTCATATTTATACTTCATTTTTTATTACTTTCATACTATTTAATTATTTTATAAAATATTTTTTACATATTTATTAAATATTATAAATTTATTATTTAATAATATCATAAAAATAAAAATTCATTATAATATAGCATATTATAAAAATTTATTAATTAAAAAAATATTAAGTAAAATGTATATTTATTAAAAATGTAATAAAAATTTTGACATTAAATAATTAATAATACAATATTAAAATAACAAAACAATATTATTATTAATTCAATCATCTGAATTAGTATATTACTTCCACAAATACTCTATTAATACATTATGGAGAGCAATGTAAGTATCATTATCTTTGATTTGTCTATGCCAAATAAGAAATTGTTAAAATCAAAAATTATAATATATTATGTGTTAATAATAAATGTATTATTGTTTTAAATTATAATATATGCATTTATAGTTATATATTTTGTACATTTTATTTAATTTTTTTGTTCAATTATATTCAATTTAAAATATTAATTAAAATTAGGATGTATTTAATTATTAGAAATTAAATTTTTATGGACTTAAAATTAACATAATATTAAACATATTAGAATACAATTTAATTGGATGATATAATTTAATTATATTACAATTTAATTGTGAAAAAAGAAAAAAATATCAATTTAAATATTAATATTAATTAAACATCAATTTACTATTAATTAAATTTCAATTTACTAATATTATTTTTATTCAATTAACATGATTTTAATATTAATTAAATATCAATTTATTAATTAAAAAATTATTTATTTAAATATTAAAAAAACAAAATACATAAAAAAAAGTCCAATTTTTTTTCTTTTTCGTTCTTCTTCTCCTTTCCTGCAACTTAAAACCACTAGAAAATCAATTTCTTTTAATTCAGAAATGGTGTTGCTATAATATCACGCTAAATATAGTGTGACACTGTAGCTAGCGCCATTATTGACACTAAAAATAGTGTCCGATTGGAATTTGGATTTCTACCATTATTTTTATCGTTTTTATTGTTTTTGCATTATTTAGACACTAGTTGAAGATATCCTTAAAAACTGTAATTCATTATTGGAGTTGAGAGAAAAACAAAATAATAATAAAATAAAAAACAGTTTAAAAATAAAAAAAGTGGATTGGGGTTCTCGATGATTCATTCACCTATGGCTGAGGCTGCTTATTGAGAATGTCTCCATATGCAGCCTGAAGAGGGTTGATCATCACCGCATGACGGGGATGATTACCCTCAAACACAGCTAAACCTGTTTATGGGCTTCAATACCATTTTCCCGGCCCATTCATTCTCATTCTTTAACTTACATGGGAATTATTTCAAGAAAAATGTGGTAATTTAACCTCTAGTATGTAGGTCAAAAATCATACTAACGTTTATTTTGGCTCAATTCAACCCCAAGGTTTATTTCCCAAACAAATTGCAGTCCATCAAGCACAAAATCCCAGCTTCTCCGCACATTCTTTCAAATTACAAAAATTAAAGAAAGAAAAGAAAAGAAAAGAAAATCTGCCGCCAAGTCTATTTTTCATTTTTATCAATGATATTTAAAATTGACCAGATGTTTTAAATTGAAATTCGTGCATAGAACATCTTTAAAATTTTAAAAGGAGTGTTTTATTCTATTAATAGAACTATTTGTGTGAATCTGGATAGAAAAAAAAAAAAAACAACAAAAACACTCCGTTCATCCTTGAGACATCCATCATTCAAACCCAAATTGACATTACCTTTATCCCCTGCATCCATCTCAGCTGAAACTCGATTCCCAACAACACTCTCATTTTCTCTAGTATTTTTAACAGGAGAAGTTTTGGAAGCACTTTAGATGAATTACTGCCTGGCTCATAATTCCTGGATGATCCTTGTAAAAGAGTGAGGTTTTCAGCATGGGCTTTTGGTGGGGTTTCAACCGCTTCCATTTCTTCCTGGTTAAAAGGAAACATTTTGACAAGAAAATCAATCTCCCACAAACTGAAAATCAATAAGATCCAACAGAAATATAAAAGTCTATAAATCCAACAAAGAAACATATATTTCCAAATTCAAAAATAAAAAAGAGAGAGAACAATATCCCTCGAGAAAGATACATATAGCTACCATTCACAAAAGTATCAAATAAATTAGAGAACATCAAAAAGCAAAATAATGAAGAAGAAGAGGGTATTACAGCTCTGAGCTATTCTCTACACCATTTTCATGTTAGGATCTGAGCAGAGAAAAAACAGCAAATGCATCGAATGAAGGAGAGCGAAATCTTTTTGAACATTAGGACAATCCCTAGCCAGCAATTATAACACATGCCGCCGCCACCGGCCTCCTCGCCCACCTCTCCCATAACCAGCATCTGCATCGCTGCGACCACTACCGTATCCTTCTCCTCCTCTGCTCCTGCCACGATAGAATCCTCTCTAGCTTCCACTTCCTCCTCCGCTGTCGACCAAGTATATTCTGTTTTTTTTTAATAATAATAATAGGGCTGCTGCGGTGTGGGGTGCTTACCGTGGCGTCGAGCTAGGGAGGATTGTCGATGAATTGCTTGCTGACGTTATTGGCAAAGTACAAATACTAGAAGGCGACATGGAGGTGTTGGCACCATAGTCAAACTAAAATTTCCTCCTGTTAATTAAATTTGTTTTCTTTTTGCTAATTTGCAGTTAATCATTTGATTTCTACGAATTTTACTTAGATGGGTATTGATTAATATCATTCAGTTGCAACTCAGGAACTCCTGAAATTGGGTACATGAAGGAAACATTTACAGAAATGGATGATGAGAAACGAGTAAAAGTAACAGAAACCATAGAAGGAGGATTCAAGGATCTTGGGGTGGATCTGTATCGGGCCCGGTCGGAAATAATTGAGAAAGATGTAAGTTCAACTATCATCAGTTCTACAATATAGTACGAGTTTGATGACAGCAAGCCTGATCTTGCTTCCCTTGTCTCCACTAAGCCACTTGTGATTATTGCAGAAACTGTTGGCAAGATCATGCTGACAGCAAATCTGCTACTTAGTTACTATAAAATTGGCCTCCCCATTTGTGCCCATATAAAATAAATTTTTACTGCTTTATTTTCATGTCTTAATGTTAGAGTTTACATGGTTCCTGTTATAAATTATGATGTATTGATTGTTATACATTATAAGTATCTTATTGTAATGATTATAATCAAAGGCTGTTATTATTTTGTTGATAAATAATTTTACTTAATAATATGTGTTACCTAAATCTGTCCATATATGCTCTAGGTGATTCTATAATATAGTTTAATGCAAGTTTAAATAAAATAGCAAAACTCAGTCAGAAAAAAAAAAAGAAAAAATTAACATAACAAATAAAAAAGTGGAAAGTAATAATAAGAAAATAGGAAGAGAATATAATTTTTGTGTCTAATCTCCAAAGTTTAATAAATAAATAAGTAAACATTTGTGATTGAAACTATGCAAACATATAATAAAGTTATATATCCTCATCAGTGATCACCACACTTGGGGTTTAGGCGCCTAATATGATAGGTGAGCAGTCAATAGAAACTCCGGTGGGGACAGTATACCGTGGCGTCGACCTAGGTAGGCTTGTTGATCAATTGCTTATGACGTTATTGGCAAAGTAGAATTTATATAGAAGGTGATGGAGGCGTGGACACTGTAGTCAAACTTACGTATCCTCCCGGTAAACTTTGTTTAATTTCTTGCTACTAATTTGAAATTAATGATTTCATTTTTATTTTACTGCTAAGCTTTATAAATCTATGAAAATTTAGAAGTTATGGTTGTTTCTTGATATGATCTTTAGAGCAAATTTAAGAAGCTTCACCCAGAAAAGGACTGTATCCTAAGCAATCCGTCGCACTTATTTAATTGAAGGATATTTCTTAAGATCCCAAGCAAAAATCCATTGCCAAATCTCTGAATTTCTTGTACTGACTATTAGTGCTTTATTAATTTGATTTATTTGCAATTTAGGAACACCTGGAATTGGTTACATGAAGGAAATATTCAAAACAATGGATGAGGAGAAACTTGTGAAAGTAACAAAGACTATAGGAGGAGGATTCAAAGATGTTAGGTTTGATCTGTATCAAATCCGGTTGGATATAGTTGAGAAAGATGCTGATTTAACTATTATCACATCCACAATTGAGTATGAGATAGATAACACCAAACCTGAACTTGCTTCACTTGTCTCCACTAAGCCACTTGAGATTATTGCAGAAACTGTTGGGAGATATCTTGCTCACAGCAAATCTACCACTTAGGCTTGATAATATTGGCTTACCTACATAAATAAAAGAGTTTAATTAATATTGTCACTCATTTGTTTTCATGTTTTCATGTCTTAGGCTCGTTTGTTTTGCAGAAAATATTCTTTTAGAAATTATTTTCCTTTATTTTTTAATATTTGGGTTACTAAAGAAAAATTAAAAAAAAAATATTTTATGGATTAAAAGGAAAATATCTTTAAAATATAGAAAAATAACTTCCCGTTAAATTATTTTCCAACGCTTATAGAAAAAAAGGGACCACTTTAATTTTTTATTTTTTTAATTTCCCAACACTTAATGTAATCAGTTTTATTTTTTAAAATTTTTAAACCTACAGTGGAATTGGTTTTGTCATGAACCACTAACTCAATTTTTTTTAGTCTTTTTGAAATCGGACCACAAAATACAGTAAACACAAACTCATGATATAATTTACTTGCACAAATTGCGTTTAGAATGGAAAGTTTCTTCTCCTTTCTGGATTGGGCAAAAAAAAAAAAGAATTAAAAAAATAACACCGAAAATTTGCTTTTAAACTGCAGAAATTTTCTTAATGATTAATATCAAGAATATCAATTTAATTAAATTTTAACCTCTCTAAAACAATGGAAGGCATGCCTAGAAGGAAAAAAAAAAAAACTTATTTTGTTAAAGTATTAGCAGAAAAAGTAACAGCATGCAACATTATCCAGAAAAATAATATTGGAAGTAATCTAACAACAATCTCAAATACACCTTAAATTGAATAAACTAAATTATGGGAAGAAAAATTGGCAAACAAAATTAAATTCAGAGCTTGGAAATATATGCATACAAAATTAAGTTGAAGAAACTAAATTATGGTGAAGAAAAAGTAGTTTTAATTAGATAGTAACTCATTTTATCTATAATTAATTTGCAATTATTATATAATATTATAGGTATTAAACTTTTTTATAACTAAAAAGATAATAATATGAATAATAGAGTTTTATGTTTCAACGAATACGGGAAAAGAGTAATTAAGTTGGATGATATTTTACAGCGATATGTTCTGTAGGATTATTGGATATGTCTGGTACTGTAAAAGAATAGAATTTTACGGGAAATAAAATTTTATTTCTAGATTAATGTTTTAAAATTTTAAAATTTCGTTGTGATATTTTTATGTAATAGGAATTAAAATTTTATTTTACATTCAATTTTATTTTATTAAATATATTTTTGAAAATATAAAATATTTTATTTAAAAATATGAAAAAAATTTAAATACCAACAAATTTGAGATATTATGAATCTTATATAAGAATAAAAATTCTATTATCAAATTAATGTTTTAACTACCAAAATTAAATTTAGAATAAAATTTTTATTATTATTCTAAAATTTAAAACATACTGTTACTGTAAAACGGCACAACAATTAATCCTGCATCCAAAAATTCACACCCTTAGCTTCGAATTATCTTATTTAAACAAAAGGACGCTAGGCGCTACGTCCAGTAGTTGCTAAAGCTGTATTGTGTTTTAATTTATGTGTTTTTGTGTCTTTTCTTAGATATATTTAACATAAAATTATAAAATCTAGTAAAATTGCTAAATCGCTAATATAATTTTATCTTAATTGATTAATATACCTACTTTTTTTATTTATATATTTTATCTCTTAAGAGAGATAATTATGATATTTTGTTATTATTATTATTATTATTTAAAAGAAATTATAAGAATTTTTAAAATTTTGTAGAAAAAATAAAGTTAGAAAAAGTTTCTATTTCCTCTTCATAAAAAATGCCATATCAGCATAATATTTATATAATATGATATGATGATAGAATATATGGTAATTCAAGTTATTCTGGTAAATTGTAGCAATTATATTAAATTCACATAATTAAAATCCTCCTAAAATTGAAATTTTTAACATTTTTAGAAATTTTGTGAATTTATTCGTTGCAAAGACTATGTTAAACTTCTTTGTTTAACATCATTAATTATGTCACACGGCATTTGATAGAAAAATAAGTCCAAACCTACTAAAATACAAATTGACTTCACAAGATAATAAGAAAAAAGTAATTAAAAATATATAAATATAAGAGATTGGAAATTAAAAATAAATTTAAAAAATCTTAAAAAGTAAATAGAAATGATATCAAGAAGTATTTGTATAGACGGTCACCTTTAATTAAGTGAAAAAAAGATCAATATCATTTCATCTTACTTTTTTAAAGCTGAAAATAAATTATTTTTTATCTGTATAATTTGATTGGAATAAGTTAAAAATGCACTTATTAATGGACTAAACTTAAAATAATAAGCAAAATCCGAGCTCGGGATTATATATATATATATATATATATATATATATATATATATATATATATATATATATATATATTTGTCATTTGTCAATATAGGTGGTGTGGGAGCATATCAGTTTTTCAATAATAATTTTTTTTTATCTGTATAAAAAGGAAAAGTTCCATCTAAATGTGATGGTGAATTATTCTGTTTACATGAAATTCTCTCATTACTTTATTTATATATACTTGAAATTTATTCTCAAGATTCTCATAATTATTGAAGAAATTAAAAATTCTATGTTAATTTCCCAAGAATGTTGATATTCTATGAATCTTTTCCAAACGATTAAAAAAAAAAAAGAAAAAGAAAAGAAAGAAAGCAAACCACATTAGATAAAATTAAAAGTTTAGAAGGAAACTGATACTCCCCCGTCTATGCTATACATAACAAACATATAATAGTTACTACATAAGAGTCCAGCATGACTTAGTCTTAGGATCCCATATAGCAGGAAGCAAGAAGTCCTTGCCATTGGTTCCATGGGCGTTAAAAGCTCCACCGGTGGCCGGATCGATTCTTACTTTTCCGGTGTAGCCGGGCAGTGATCCGGTGCCGAAAATGCGGGAGCAAGCAGAACCAGCCTCAATGATAGTACAATTGTTAGTTTGTTGAAAAAACCCAGAGTTAAATGGGTTGGTTACAAGATTGACGAGTGCTTGTGCAAAGGCAATAACCATAGAATCCGTGCCCACATTGGCATTTGGCGGGCTCAATTGCATGCCTATTGGCCCCGTTTCAGCCTTATGGAATGGCCATCCACATTCCCCTGGACACATGCCTTCTGGATTCCCCACTACAATGTATGTTCGATTATCTGCAATTTCCATATCAATTTTTTTCTGTTATTTTCAAGCTTTGCAAAATTAACATCTTATCCAACCAACTGTCAAAAAAACAGAACACCTTTATATATTAGCTAAAATAAGTTCAGATTCTTTTAATAGAACAACGCTTTCTGTTTTTAGAATAAAATTTTGGAAAAACTACCAAAATCCCACTATTTTGGGATTTTTTTTTTTCAATTGAAATCCTATTTTTTTTCTTAATTAACAATTCAAATCATAACAACCCTTTGCTTATTTTCTTTCTATTTCTTCTCCTCTCCTTTTCCACGGGCAATTAACCATCAAAGAGTTGCATATCTACTCATGAAGGTGACAATGTGGGTCAATTAGAGATGAGTTCTAAATTTGAACAAGTCTCCGTTAAGGCCTATTAGTATAGATGAATTCTACAAAATTTTATGAAATTCATTTATAAATCCAAAATTTAAATATTTGATTTGCGGAAAAAATATTTAAAATTATTACGAATCAATTTCATGGAATTAATTATAGCTAAACTAAATTTCATCAAAATTGATAGAATTTACGAATGAATTAGGAGTCAAAAGACAAAATATCTTTCTTCCTCTCTCCTTTTTTTTTCCTCTTTGATATAAGATGCAAAAAAAATGGTAGTTAACTATCTATTTTTAATAGATTTTCAAAAAAAAATTATTTTCAATAATGATATTTTTCTTTAAAAAATTTATTTCTCATTCATTTTATTTTTTTATTTTATTTTTTTCTGTGGTGCAAATGAATTACACATTTTGCATAGATCATATCAAATAAGGGAATTCATTTGCAAATCAATTCTATTATGGAATTCATTTATAACTTAAATGAATTTGTTGATAAAATTGAATCAAACAAGGGATTAAATTTTTAACTAGGAATGTATGAAAACCTAAAAAAAAAAAGAGTTTGAATTTAAAATCAAGGTTCAAATTACTAAGAAAAAAATATATTTTAATTAGAAAATCACCCCAATATATTTACTTTTTGCAATTTCCCCTTATTTTTGCCCTCTCCCAAATTTTAATCCTAATTAATATGACTTTTTTTTAATGCATGAACATTTTCCAGTTTACATAGTTACGTAATGGAAGTTAAAGAAGATTAAAGATTCAATGAAGTTACCAAGAACACCATGGATTGAACAGTTGCCGCTGCAAAGGCTCTGCATTTTAACATCCTTAGCAGTGAATATAACAAGAATGGAACTAGGGTCGCCGCCGTCGGCTTTCTTTATTAAAGGCTTCAAGAAATCGGTACTAACAACTTTTCCGCCCGAATAATTGGCATCGGTGTATTGCTTACCGACTTGCACCGTGATATGGGCCTTAGCATTGCCGGCGGCCTCTTGAAAGCCTTCAACAATGCTCCACCATTGATGCACTTGAGGTTCTAAATTGACGTCTGCATCGTAATTCAATGATTTTACAAAGGCTCTCATCACATTCTTTTGGTTTCGCCCAAATGAACCGTACCATATGAAAGTCAGGTTGAGATTTCCAATGAGGAGAGGGCCTCCGTGGTGGGTTAGGAGGGCCGTGGTGGTTGTGGTGGCGGCGAGAGTTGAAGGGAGGAGGAGGAGGAGGAGGAGGAGAATTGCCATTGCCATTTGCCTGTGCCTGTGCTAAGATTTTTTTTTGTTTGAATTTGTAGGCTGTTATTTTTTAATTGTTAATTTTGGATTATTTAATGCACTAAATTAGATTATTCTATTTTGGATAATTTAAAGGATTAAAATGGTTATATTTGGGGGGTATTGATACTTAAAGATAATTATGATTTGAAGTTGGAGCAACTCATCCACAACTCACACTGTTTATATACTAATACTATCATACTTCTTTCAACTGAATTTTGGCTTAATTTAGTTTTTCTTTTTTTAAAAAAAAAATAAAAAAAAATAAAAAACCGTTACATTTGATTTGAGTTCACATAATATTTAGTTATATATTGGTATTATTTTGAGGTAAAACTAGAGGGATATGTTAATTTATTTTTGTTTATTTATTTAAAATTAAAATTTGTAATAGTTTAGAAAGAATGGAATTATTTAATAAAATTTAAATAACAAATATCATTTAAAAAAATATTAGACTTTTGAACAACAAAAATCCATAGGTCTAAATGTGCTTTTGGATGTGACTGATAGTTTTTTAATTCTCAATAATAAAATTGTTTGGTAATAGTATTATTGATTAAAAAAACTCTATTTTGAAGTATTTTTGAAATAATTAGAATTTTTTATAATAAAATTATAAAATTAGTCTCTTTAAAATATAATATACTATTTGTGAAATTTTTTATTAAAAAAATATACATATTTAAAATCAGTCTTTTCAAAATAAAATATATTAAATTAATTGATTATATTTATAAATTATAAATATATATTTATGGAAATTTTTATTTATATATTTATAATTAATTATATTATATTATTGTTATTATTTTAATTATTAAAATATATAATTATATCAAATAATACATAAATATATCAAATAACCACTATATTTTAATTTTCTGTTTATTTATATATAATAGAAAAATATATTTTTTGAAATAAATTATATATTTATTAATAATTTGACATTCCAACAACAATATTTCAATTAGTTTTAATCAGCTACTAGCTATCAGCTCCATTTAATAGCCGAACCCAATACCCCCTAAATTTAACAGCTAATAAGACACTCATTTTGTGTCAAAATTTTAATCTTTTTTTATTATTGCATTAGAATTAATGAAGTTTTTTATGAAGAAAATTTGTATTTCTTCATGTATTTTTCTTTCACACTTGAAAATGTTTGCAAAAACTATATTTATAAGGCTAGAAATCATAATTCTACCATACAATTAGGAAACAAAATGATAACAAATTTAGCCTTAATTATAGGTACCAAACACTCCTTAATTATAGACACCAAACACTTCTCAATTATAGACACCAAATCACGCCTTTTCAATTATAGGCATAAATTTTTCAACACCCTTTAAATTGGGCATATATATTCATCATGTCCAACTTGTTTATAATAAGTTTGAAATTTGGTTTGAAGAGTCCCCTAGTGAGAATATCAACTACTTGTTGTGTTGATGAAGTGACAATTAATTTCAATATGTTTAGTTATGTCATGTTGCACTAAACTATGAGCTATATACATCACTGCATTGTTATCACAATAAAGTCTAATTGAAGCCTCAATTAGTCTTTTTAGTTCAGATAAGACTCGTTTCAACCATAACATTTCACACATACCGTGAGCCATAGCTCAGTGTTTTGCCTCTGTGCTGCTACAAGCTACAATGCTCTTTTGTTTTTGCTTATCCAATTAACTAAGTTACCCCATGTAAAAGTACAATAACCTAAAATTGATCTTTTATTAGTGATTGATCTTGTCTAGTCAACATCTGTATAAGCTTCAACGGTCCTCCAATTTTTCCTTTAAAATACAATTCCTTTCCTAGAGTACTTTATAATTACCTCAAAATTCTATATACTACCTCAAAATGTTCATGTGGAGAATGCATAAATTGACTTACAACACTAACTGAGAAAGTTATATTAAGACGAGTATGAGCCAAGTAAATGAGTTTCCCTACTAGCTTTTGATATCAAGTAGTATCAATCATGCTAGCTTGTGATTTAGATCCATAGGGGTATATGCAGAACGATATCCACTCATCCAAATTTCTTTTAGAAAATCGAAGATATACTTACATTGGGACACAATTAAGCCCTTCCTAGAATGGGCTGCCTCCATCCCTAGAATATAATGAAACATTCCTAAATCTTTGATTTCAAAGCTAGAGGCAAGACTCTTCTTCAACTGCTCCATTTTTGCGAAGTCATCTTATGTGAGGATGATATAATCTACATACACAATAAGAACTCTTATCTTCTCATCTTTGGAGTGTTTAAAAAATATGGTGTGATCACTTTGAGCTTGAACATAATCTTATTCTTTGATTGATTTCATAAATTTGTCAAACAAGACTCTAGGAGATTGTTTAGGGCCATATAATGATTTCTTTAACTTACTAACTCTAGACTAATATCTTTTTTCAAATCTATGAGGAGTTCCATGTATACCTTTTTCTCTAAATCACTATTTAGAAAGATATTTGTTACATCAAGCTGTTATAGTAGCCAATTAAGATTTACTAGTATTGAGAGAAGTACTCCGACAATATTTAATTTTTCCATTAGTACAAAGGTTTCGAGATAGTCAATGCCATAAATTTGAGCAAACCCTTTAGCCATCAAACGAGTTTTGTACTGTTTTAGAGTCATATTGGGATTATACCTTATGGTAAAGACCTATTTATACCTTATTGTCTTATTCTCCTTTGACAAGTATGTTACTTCTCATGTTTGATTATTTTTAAGAGCTCACATCTCCTTTTCAATAGTTTTTCTCCACTCTAGAACATTTAATGTTTCTTATTTTCTGTACATTCTTTGGAATTTCCATAGAAGAAAGTTTAGAAGTGAAAGCAAAAAATGTAGAAGATAATTTACCATAAGAGACATAATTAGATATGAATGTTTAGTACAAGAAGCACTCCCTTTTATAAGACGCTAGAAAGATTTAAACCATCAAACTTTGGATCAAAAGAATTTTTACCTAAGGGTTCGAATGTAGGTTGTGTCCTAGTTTCGTGTTTTTGATTGTGAAGAGAAGGGAAAACTTTTTCTTTTGCTAGGTATTTTTCTAATATAAGTAGATGGATGATATTTAGCTAATTCACAAATTTCACATAAAAAAGTTGGATCTCTATTCTGAAACAAATCTTGTAATAAATGTCTCAAATAATAAAAATTTGGATAACCTAGTCTAAAATGTCATAACATGATCTCTTTATCACTAGTAGTTGTGACTAAACAATAACATATATTTTGAGTTGATTTTATTTATGTGATTCGTCTTCAAAAAATTAAAGTCATCTACTTTCTCTAGCACATCCAATTATCTTCCATGTGGCCATTTCCTGAAATTCACAGAAGGAAGGAAAAAAATTAACTCAACACTTAAGATTATTAGTTAATTTGCTTATAGATAGTAAATTGCATGATAAATTTGAAACATGAAGAACTTTATGAAGTATTAGAGTTTGAGCAATAACAATAGAATCCATCCCAACTATTATGGGTAATGATCCATCGACAATCTGGATCTTTTTATTTCCTGCACATGGACTGTAAGACGAGAATAATTGTGATGAGCTAGTCATATGGTCAGTGGATCTAGAGTCAATAATCCATGAACAATATGGATTTGAAGTTTCATATGAAAGAGCAACAATAAAAAAGATTACCATTTTGAGCAAAAAAACATGAAAGAGTTACTGAGAACTGTGAAGATTTAAAAAGTTTGTACAATTGGCTTAATTGTTCTTTCGTGAAAGTAGATGTCTCAAAGTTGACTTGTTGCTTTTGAGAATCTTCGCTCACGATCTGTAATATCCTACTATCATCTCCATTATTCTTCTTGAGATTTAATGGTTCCTATGTAATTTCTAGCATGTATCCTTAGTGTGCCATGACTTCTTACAGTGTTCGTACCAAGGCTTCTTTAGTATTTCTCCATCAGATTTTGTCCTTTTAGAAACCAATGTTGAAATTTTTGATTCAGGTTCTATCTTGTACTCAACCTTTTTCAGCATCACTTTATATCTTGTTTCTTCTTTATGGACTTCAAAAAATACTTCATGAATTGAGGGAAGAGGCCTCCTGCCCAAAATATGTCCTCGTACTTCTTCAAGATCTGGTTGAAACTATCAAGAAAGACAAATTCTATTATTCTTTTCTCTTTTTTTTTTGGTATTGCACACTAAAGTGACAATCTCATTATAACATGTTGTAACATCTCTATCGCATTGTCTTGATTTCTATAATTTTTCTTTAAGCACAAAAATTTGAAAAGAATTTTCTACATCAGAATACATATCCTAAACATCTTACACATCTTTGGATATGAGCAAAAATAAATGTGGCTTTCTAACTGCTGGCCCTATGGAGTTGATCAACCACACATCACTGAAAAATTCTCTTATGTCATCTTTTTAAATTAGGATCTTCGTTGGCTAGCTGCCTTACCTCTTTGGTAAGATAGCCAAGTTTACCCCTGCCATCAATGATAAATTTTATGAACTGAGTCCATTTCAAATAATTTGAACCATTTAATTCATAAACGATTATTTGTAAGGAATAATTTGAAAAACGAATGAATATGTGCTTGTTGTAGAAATAGTAGTTTGGGACATGAATTGGGTAATTTCTAAATATGAAGATGAATTTCTGCTTGTATGGGTAGTATACTTTTTGGAACCAGTAATGGTTGCATAATAATTCATATTTTGGAATGGGTAGAAAACTTGACTCTGATACTATGAAGTTTTTAAAAGAAGGAAAATTGCATTTCTTCATTTATTTTTCCTTCACACTTGGAAATATTTACAAATGACATATTTATAGGGCTAGGAATCATAATTCTACCGCACAATTAGAAAACAAAATGATAACAAATTTAGTCTCAATTATAGGCACCAAACGCTATTTAATTATAGACACCAAATTTTGCCTTAATCTTGTCTCCTCAATTATAAGCATCAAAACTTCAACAATTAAATTAATTAACTATTATACCCTTTATTTCACAAATTTTTATACAACATAAAATTTTTACATGCAATTATTGCTAAAATATTCATTAAAATAAGAAATAGAGTTTGAAAATAAATAATTAAAAGTTATATTGTTTATACCAATTGGACAATCATTTTGAATTTTTTTTTCAAAGACAGAAAAAGTAATTAATTATACTCATTTCAAATCTATTGACTGTTTATTATATTTATAATTTTATATTTATCATGACAATAGCTTATCACCCATCCTTTCTCGTCGTGAGAACAAATGACACATTTTTTACAAGATATAATAATACAGGAGATATTAATAAGATAACTGGTTAACTTTTTATTGCTGCTCTTACACTTTATCAAACATTTATAAGAAAAGAAAACCTTGGAAGTAGAAACAAAACATATTACAGCAAACAAAGCAACCGAGTTAACGATAAGAAACAAAAATATTCATACTCGTACAGTATTGAACAAAATGAAAGAGAATGGCACTTGGAGATCAATGCAAGTAATTTCAGAAAGAGGTAAATTTATAAAAACAAGTAGAGACTACTTATTGTCAAATAACCTATCAGAAAAATACTAGTGCGTTAGGCAAGGAGTAGAAAAAGGCAAACATAATGTTGTAACTCTTCTTATAAAATCCATAAACAACATGCAAATTGAATAAGCATATTATACACATTCATAACTAGTGCACTCAGTTGTGGGGTTTCTTTTGTTTTGAATTGATATAAGAGAATGAGTTTCTTTACATTTGGTCCATTTTTGCCTCTCCATATTCTTACATATTCTTGTAACTACTGATCTAACACCCTTCCTCATGTAATTCACCACAGCTGTGACAACCTCCCTGCAAAGAAATCAAGATGGCACTTTGTTAACATTAACAATTCTTAGAAATGATTCTTGACGAATTGATAAACGAAATAAGAGATTAAGACAATCACATCATTGAAAACCCAGCATGATATCATGGATATAAGAAAGACATGCCACAAATGATTACATTTTCTTATAGCTAATCGGTCGCTAGGAATAGTACCATGCCTTGTGCGACTCTATTAACGACACATCACGTTGAGTTCATCAGTCAAAATGATGTTTATATGCAGCCACGCTACATGAATCGTGTTACACCAAAAACAAAGGCTCACCCACCCAACCCTTTCACATTTAAGAGAGTATTCCAAAACACAAGCATGTCATTTCACCTCACTGCGAGAACAAGTTTCAACCTCCAAACCAAATTAGCATTTCCAGATACCCAACCGTCAGTTCACCAAATAGCCAGCAATTTCAGATGTATACTAGGTTATTTCCAATCTTACACCCAGCATACACCAGATGTCCACAAATAAAGTATTACATGATCTACCAAAAATCCAATCAACAAGGACTAAATAATCTAATGGTTCTTGCTTTTTCAAGACAACAATCCAGAAATATAGGCCAGGCCACAATTAAAAGAAAGAGGAGATGGGGAAATAAGAAGCACATAAAGTAATTTTGCCTCTTGATTCTCGTCTCTCATCTTTTTAGCTCCTTATTCCATTGGAATTTTTTACTCGTAAAAGGCCAATAGTGCCAATAAGGTGTACACATACACAGAACCAGCTAAAGATATTCAGAACTATGTATGGAAATTTCCATTGAATAAAATTCTGCTGGAATATTCAGAAATTTTATGGTTGCTCTAGTTCAGGGAAACAAAGGCGATTCATAACAGAGAGTGAAAAATAAAAATGTTTTCTACTTACAATGGAGAGCAAGGAGAACGACCGCCATTTACATAGTAAACAAACAAGTATGAGTCATAGTGCTGGCCATTGATTAGATAAAATCCTTGTAACCTCCGTATGCATTTGAATGCCATTTTTTTGTATAAATGAATGGCAGGAATGTTGTAAGAAATGACATGCAAATATGCAGCACGGCATGCTGGAATGCTAGAAGCATATTTGACAACCTCCCAAATAAGAGCAGTTGCTGAAAATCAACAACCAAAAATTGATTATAGAGTAAGTACAGTTTCAGAGTGCATTTCTAACATGAAAGTTTCCTTGCAGAGAGAGAGAGAGAGAGATTCCATACCTATCCCAAGATTTCTGTAAGTTTCAACCACTCCAAGAGTCAGTATGTACACTAGTGTTTGATCTGGTTTCGAGGGGTCATACCTGAGTATATCCCCTATCTGCAGGCAGAAATTGATTAACATAAATGATTAGAACAAATTACGCCTACAAACAAAAATGTGCCATGTATGAACAAGGAAAAATATAACTTGAATGAAGACTCCAACACTTTTAAGCACCCTAAATATAATGCATGCAGCTTACAATATCAGAAAAACTACAATTCAGTGCCAAATTAGAATACCACGAGTAACTGATTGGTTTTGACTCTCTCTATCTCTGAGAGTTAACACCAAAGACATGAAATAGGAAAGAGCATACAAATCTACCCTGTGCTTTAAGGGTCTCATACTGTGATGGTTGTGGTCTTATTATGTTTCATTCTGTGAAAATAGCCCTTTTTTCACTGAAAATTTGAATTGATTTTTTCCAACATGAAATATGATATTCACTTGATATGACTGAACTAGAAAAGGCTTTATCCTTTAAAGTTTTGCTAGGTAAGTCAGCATTAGACAGAAGAAAAATGTATCTTTCACACAACAAATTCACATGGTACTGATTTGATACAAATAACAGCCTTTGAAGTGCCAAGACCTAAATCACATGGTAGTTTTATGCACTTTTACCTATAAAGCATATGAGCTCAAGTTATACAGCAGAACTAGCTTCAATCGTCTGGGAATATTTTGAGCAAAGCCGCATCACATAAACATAGGTAGATTGCCAAGCATAAAAAACTAGCAATGCCATATTTCAAATTCCAGTACAGATGCAAATTATAACCATAAAAATGCAGAAAACCCACCTCACTATCTTTTGCCATCACAATTCGTGCTGTTACAAATCCAATAAGCTCATCACTCTGACCATTAGGTCGACTACGATCAACAGCTGCCCAGGACACAATATCATGTGCATTGACAACATTTTGGAAAAACGCTGACTCATACCTGAAAAGTGATGCATTTTTCATGAGGCAACTAAAACATTTTAAAGATCATTACCTGCTACAAATACAGGGAGGAAAAAGATGGGGAAACAGATAAAGCAATCCACCTGATAGGAAATACATCTGAATGCAGTTGCTCTAAAATCTCCAAATCAGAGGGCCTTATTGGCCTGTAGCATATAGTTGGACGGTCGGAAATTTTTGGGTTTACCATCTATAGTCTTTTTGTTAATCCCCAGCAAAAATATGGTAAATTTGGAGAAAATGCACATGAACTTCTTCTATTTATGCCGCCATTTCCATGCAGCATTTGCTGCAAACTAATGAGAACTTTTCTTTCATTAGTCTCTTCCAATAGGAAAATACAACATATGTGCAGAAAACATGAGCATGCAAGTTCACAGACAAGACACAGAAATAGTATTTGGAGACGCTACATTCTTATATCAGGCATGTAATCCTAGGGGTAAAAAACTAGGCAAACACCAACAACTAGCAATGAATGAATGCTCCGCAAGTCAATTCCACATAAGCATTCCAGAATTCCTAGTAATATTTTAACCATAAAGCTCTTAAGTCTTATTTATAAATTCTCTTTCTCTCAAAATAGCAAGCTCAAAGGTAGAATATAGACTTACCTAGCTCATTATGAGCACAAATCTGTAAGACCAAGAGACCAATAATGTAATTGAAGATAGAAAAGCTGTTGAACCGTTGAAGAAAACCAAACATGACAAAGAGTCATCTACTAACCATTCACAATGGGAAACGACTCCATAACCTATACCAGCCCAATACTCAAACCATCTATTTGACTTATATGCAGTATGCATGCGGACAAGAAGGATGTAATAAAACAATTGAGACACAAAAATTGTGATGAGAAATGGCCTACAGTAACTATTCAAGTTCAAGAAATAACACCTTAAAAAGCGTCCAGAAAATAACTTGAAACGTCACAAAAAAAAAAGTCGAAAATATCAAAGCAATATATGAATAAACTTACATATTTGACGAAGGGAACCAAAAACAAAAACAAAATAAAATAAAACAACTACACAAGAACGTAATAGGATTTCTATAATATTTAAGTTCTGAATGGTGAAATACTTTCCTCAGAAGTTAGGTCTTGTAAATGCTTTCCTATTCATTACATCTAAAATTACAACTATTACAAAAACAAATAAATAGTCCAAATAAAAAGGTAGTATGCATAATCCAAGATCAATATCTCGATACGATATTCAATTCAGGAACTGCCCATTTCGGAAAACAAAGAATAAGCTCAGCCCAAACCATAAATTCTAGTTCTTGCTAAAATCTTGAGCTCGAGTAAAGAAATTCACTAATCATAAGGAAGCTACCTAAATATTTCACACTAGACATAAACAAATCAAATCAATCATATTCATAGAAGCTAATTCCACAAAAAAGCCAATAGAAAAAATATAATACCTAAAATTGGAAGATTTGAAAGAAAAATTTTTTTTAGTTCGGTACCTAACTCATTCAGCAGTATTACAGTGGTAGAATCTGGAGAGGGAAAAAGGGTATTTTCTGGGAATTGTAAGTTGGGTTTTCTTTTTTATATATATATATATATATATTATGGATGAAAAAACGGTCAACTGTATAAGGACTCGATGCTTTCCTTTCGCCTGCAAAAATGAAGAGAGTTAGGCAATCTAGTTTGATAAAGGTAGGATCTTTCTGTGCAGTTTTTCTCTCTCTCTCTCTCTCTCTCTCTCTTTTACTCTTTTTTTTTTTTTTAATACTTTTCTACCATTAATAACGAAAATATCCTCCATGATTTCTTTCAATGTTATTAAAACCGGGCCGAACAATCCGGTCTGACCGGATTAATAGTGAACCGATCAGTTATTCAGTTCGGTTCAATATAAAAACCGTATTAGACCTAGAAAATCGGCTGAAGGGGCAAAAACGGATTTTGTGAATTTATGTTATTTTTTATATAAATTCAAAAAAAAAAAATCTATTGAACAATATGAACAAACAACTGAAATCAATCACGGTTCCATAATGACAATTTTATAGTTTAAGTTAAAAAAAAGAAGAGAATAGGAGAATGAATGTTAGGATTTTGAAGTAAAAAAAAAAGAATGATACAATAAATAAATAAAAAAAAAGAAATAGAAGAAAAAGCGAGGAAAGTTCGTGGTAAACTAAGGATATTTTTGATATTTTGTATAAATTTTTTTAAGCTATGAAAACTGGTTTTAGAGAAAAAATAATAAATAAATATTTTTTTTCAGAAATATATTTTAAAAAACAGTTTATAAAAAATTAAAAAAATTATTAAATTAAATAAAAAAAATTTTAAATTTACTTTTTGAATATCAAACAACAATCCTAAAATACCCTCTAAAAGTCTCTTTGGTATTGCATTTGCCAAAAATATTTTTAGAGAAAAACATTTTATTTTTAAAATTTTGAATTTTGAAAACTGCTTTTAGAGAAAAACAGGTAAATAAATATTTTTTTTATAAACAAATTTAAGAAAAACATTTCATAAAAAATTAAAAAAAATTAGTTAATTAAATTAAAAAATTAAACATACTTTTTGAATATACGACAGAAATCCCAAATATCTCCTAAAAGAAAGAAAGGGAGAAAGGATGGTTGTAGGATTACACAAATGAAAATGGTAAACTGAAAAAATAAAAGAAGAAAAACAAAATAATTGAGAGGGAAGAAAATGAGAGAAATTAATGTTTGAAATTGTTATTAGATATTAAATAATTTTTCATAAAGAATTCTACTACTTTTTTTAAATAGTTTTCAAAACTAATAAAATTACAAATAAAAATTATTTTTTTCCGATGCATATCAAACAGAGGAGGTGAGTTTTGGGGTTTTAAAACGAGAAAAGGGCAAAATGGAAAATAAAATAAGAAAGAGTGGTAATATGGGGAAAGGAGTTGACTTTTGACTATAAAAATGAATTTGCAAACATTGAGACTCCAACCTGGGTATTAAAGCAGCAAAAACAGCCTCCATTCACAGCACCACAAATCACCTCAGAAAAAGAGTTAAAATATAAAATTAAAGAAAATGGGGTCAATCCGGTTGAGCCGATTGAACCACGATGTAGTTCCAACACCGGTTCAATTTTTGGTATGATTTTAAAAACAATGGTTTCTTGATTACTTCCGTGTCTGAAAGTTACAGAGATAAATGAAAAGTACTGTAAATCCAAAACAAACAGATCTAAACGCGTCATTTGTGTTGGACGAGATTACCAGAATCAAATTTGAATTTTTTTTTTTTTTCATTCATAGTTATGCCAAGTGACAACTAGGAGGTGCAATTTTCAAAATAATTTAATATAATTAAAATTACTTTTTATTTAATAAGTTTTCATATAAAAAAAAATCAAAATAAAAGTTATTGTCAACATTCAACAAACAATGTGAATAAATCATTCCGTTAATTAATTCTTAGCGGAATCTCCATCCAATAATAAACTAATAACTGAAATTTTAACCAAAAAAAATATTTATAAAGAAAAACTAATAAAAAGGTTAAATATACAGCCTGTAGGAATGTTTATATATTTATATATATTCTGCTTGTTATTTTTATTTTGAATATATTGTATATGATTGTATGCAAATTTTGAGGGTAAATTTTATAAATCAACCTTTAATACAGTATTAATGCGCAATAATATTCATCATTTTTAATTTGTAACACTAATATATATGAAATTTAATTCATATAATAAAAACATTTTTTTTATCAGTTTTAACAGATTACTTGATGACTAGGTGTTATATCACCACTTATATAAAATACATTTAATGACTAAGTATATGTAAACATAAAATATACATTTTTTTAAAAAATGTGTTTAAATGAACTTTTTTACGTTGATAAGATTGTGCTTAGATGATTTAAAAAAAAAATTTTACTACGCGATCATCATAGTGTCACTATATCAAAATCATTGAAATAAAAAAAATATTTAAGCATAACTCTTTTAAAAAATTTCATGTATTTTCTGTAGGCTGTAAATGTGATGTCTCGTTATAAATGATAATTTGTAAAGTTGTAAAAAAAGGTAAGAAAGACATTTTTGTTACATGAATTAAAATTGTGGAATATTAATGTTACAAACAAAAGTTGAAGATTTTATTATACATTATTATTACTAAGTTGAGGTTATGTAAAATTTACCTTAAATTTCAATGACTAGTGTAACATATAAAATTTCAAGTAGTTAAGGATTTGTAAATGGAAGGCTATATATTATAAAAATTGTTGAACACAATTTTGTCGGCAATATATAAGAAAAACATAAGTTGCAGAGATTTAGGATTGCTGAAATTAATATCAATTTAAGATTGCATCATAACTATTTTATTCAAATAATAGTTAATTGGTAATGTTTAAGGAAATAAACGACAGCGCCAACGGGCGTCTGTAGTTTAGTGGTAAGAATTCTACCTTGTGGCCGTAGAGACCTGGGCCACATCTTCAAATTTTTCCCAAACACCAACCGGCTGTTTTTATAAAGGAAGAATCTAATATACTCCAATAATGTCAAGGTAAAATAAAATCAAATCGAAAAAGGAAAAAAAAATGCTTCTCATTCTTTAATAAAAATAATTCTTCCTCTTAAATCAGTTCTGTCAAAGGAAACTAAAACCTGATCAAGAAATCAAAAGTCGTAATCTATGCGACTAAAGTGCAGCCCCGGTCAAGAATCGATGGTTGAGTACTGCTTCTGCAATTGGCCGTTTCCGGAAGTCAGGATTTAGCATTGCCTACACATGGTTTGTTGAAAAACATTTAAGTAGTAAACCATGAAGACTGAGTAACCATTGATGGAGTTACACAGGAACAAGAGAAAAAAAAAGAGAGAGAGTAAAGACCCGTTTGAGTAACTTGCTTGGGGACATTGATCTAAGGAAGTGCACCGACATAATATATATATAGATATATATATATATATATATATATATATATATATATATATATATATATATATATCATGGAAAATTTAGTCATGAAAAAACTTAAAAAATAAAAATTCCCTAAGATATCGTAAATGAAGGATGAGAGACAGATTTTACTAGTGCAGCATATGAAATGATTCAGTTCGGATTGCAGAAATCAGAAAAATGTGAATCAAATATGGAGGGTTCAACTAAATTTCAACCTGAAGTAATTGCCAACCAGCCCTATCACCAAGATCCAGAAACTTGACAGCTTCTTCCAAGCGGTCATCTGCTAAACAGTACCTGCATCATGTAAGCAAAAATAACATGTAACAAGTTGAGGACATAACAACATCAACACTGTTCAAGAAAGTTCATAGCATGTAAAGCAGGACAGAAATTCCTATACGTTCTCATATTTCATCGTCCTCTGTGATTGGCAATATTCATCCTAGTCTTATATCTCAACCAGAAATGAACATTTGTGTGATGCCCGTAGGTGTATATAAGAAATGAATCTCTTCAATGGTTATACGATCAGATATAAGGAATCCTTTTCAGCATTACAGTGAGCATCATTGCACAGTACATAGCCAAGAAGTCAATTGCTAGAATTTTATATCATTTTTATTGTCTTGTACTTTTGCTTGAACAGTTATGAGGTTTCTGCTGTTCTGTGGAGCCATAGTTGATAGTACCATTTCATCTGTGCCTGGTTTAGGAGTAAACGCTAATTTAATCCGAACTCCACTCCTAGGCTCACGAACAAGACACTTCCCCAGCTTGAGGAGAATCCTGTAAGATGCAGTTTTGCATTTTATGGAATCTATAAATATCCATGTAATGCATAGCTACTTTACATAAGCATTCTCTGTATGAAATCAATATGTAGGGGTGTTTTTAGACTCGTAGATAACAGTAAACAACAAGGAGACTTAAACTTCCAAAATGTGTAAATTAATTTGGCACAGTACCCAAAGTCACACAATTCAAAGAAGTTCACTTAATCAATGTAGTCTATCTAATAGGCATCTCAACTGTAAATTCCTATAATATGAGATTCATCTTATACAGTATGATGCAGAAAACCACAGTTTCTCCAGTCATAGGGTATATAATTTATCTTACTCTCTAGCAGCATCAAGATCAAGTTGGAAAGTGCTTTCAAACAGCCTCTGCAAGTTCATGAACAAGTGATCAGGATCATAAAAAAAACACTTATATGTGTAGTGTAAATTTTTGGGTTTGCATATCAAAACAAAGATTGTCTCCAAATAACACAAGAATGAAGGGGTACAAAAACGACGTAGCTTACTTGCAAAGAAATACTATCCACTATCCCTGCTTCACAAAATGGAACAAAAGCTAAGTATGCAAAAAGAAGACCTGCCTCATATCTATATTGGACCCAAAAAAAAAAATCAGTCAACAAAACAAACATTGAGAAAACCTACAGATGTAAGGGTCCAAGGGAATCCACATTATAACAGCTTACATGTCATCTGCAATTCCAAAGGCTCTCTTCTCCATAGGTGTGAAGACTCCCGCAGCGGTTGCCCTTCTCCAAAGGCCTTCTGAGAATGTGCCAAGGCCTTCTTCTAGATTTGATATCCTGGAAAACCATGTTTATAGGATATAAAGATCTAGAAACTATTGTGTTTCAACTGAGAGAAATTATTGTGCAGCATCATTAAGAGGATTCATAAATGCTTTTATTGTTCTAGAGAAATTACGTGAGTGTGGTTAAACCAAAAGAGAAACCTCTGCACTTCAGCATGGTTGGTGATCACAACAATTGGTAGTATAACCAAAAACTCGATATAACAATAGTTAAAACAGAATAGAAGCATAGTCATTATTTTGTTAATCCTTATCAAACAACATAAATTTCAGAGCATAAACACTTTATGTAAGTAAATATGCTGAAAGTTGGATAACATTTGAAAAGAGATGGAACATTGCAGTACCGTATATCAACAGAAAAGGCTAGATCCCGAAGTCGCGGAACTAAGTACGCAGCATCTTTCTCTATAATAGTACTGCCATAACCCATTAGTCAAGTATCATTTTGCATAGGCATCAAGAAATAGAATACATTATATTCAATATTCCAATTTAGAGAAGGAAATTGTAAAATGAAAATTTTCCAACATACTTGAGAACAATAGAGGATGGTCCAAGACTCTGGTGCAGCCTGTCATGGTTGTGCATGTATGCTAGGCCAGCAATAGCACCACTGAGAAGCCTAATAACAAAATACCTTCTGCGTTTTATTGTTTCTGCTTGCTCAAAACGATTCCAAGAGTTTTCTCTTTGGGAACAGCTTTTCGAAATTCTTTGACTCGTAATTTTTGCATAGTCTGCTGCACTATATTTCCCATCATTTCGAAATGCAAGCCACTGCATATGTATTGGATTTCATCAATTTGATTGAACCTAAAGAAACAAGCGACTTTATAATAAATAATTTATACTTCTGTATAGCATAACATACCTGTTCCCCAGTCTTGGTCTCAAACCCTCCTACAAGTATCAGAAGATTCTGACAGATACCTTTTGTACTGCTCTGCAGAAGGCATACATGGTAAAGATAAAGCAACGCTATATATTTTCACCCTCAAATACAAGCAAATTGTACTATAAAAGAATTCATAAAGATGAAAATTATGAAAGAAAATATGCAATTATATTAAAGATTTTTTGGCCAGATATAGGACCTTTCATCGTACCTGAAGTACAATATGTGTATTGAGCTCATTTGCCGCCATCATATCCGCTTCAATACCACCAGCTCTTTGTCCAGGATAAACCTTTACAGCCAACAATGTCAACAGAATATTATAGAGAATTTGAAGTATCATACAAGGTGAAAGTAAAATTATAGATAGGCCCATATTCTTCATAGTTGCAATGATCAGTGGACAGACATATACTTTGCAGGCGCAATAATTGAAATTAATCAAGAAATTATGACCATTACAACAAAATATTGCGAATTTTCGGTGAAAGGAAAGTACATATGTGTGCCTGCATGCTACATTACATCAAAGAAATTGAAGGCATAGCCGCACAGGTCCGTAAGAGAGGCATCCAATTGTTGCACAAGTAATCCAAAAGAAAAAGCACAGAAATAAATCAGATGATACTCACCTTAAAAATAACTTGTGTGCCTTTAAGAGGACCCTGAGCTATTCTCCCTTCGTACAGCCTGCAAAATAACTGCCGTGAATAGCATCACTATCAGTAACAAGAACTAAAACAGTTTACCAATCTTTTTTTTTTTTAAAGTAACCGTTTACCAATCTAAGTTCACATATATGCACAAAATGCACCTGATCGTTATACCGCCTTCACCCACATCTTGAACTTTCAGTTGCCCCATGTTCTCTGGTGAGAACTCCATATCCAACCTCGATTGGTACCCTGAATAGCTGCCAACATACAAAAAAAGAGCAGTAAAAGAATAAAAGAAAGAACAGTGAAAGGAAATTGAAGACAAATTAAATAGTAAATATCTAATAATACCTTGTAATATTCATGAATCCATAGCTGCCAATGAGTCTTCCTACCTCGAAGGAGTCGGGGCTAGTAATCAGGCTCGCTCTACAGAGTTGGGTAGAGCGACTTCGACTAGGTGAGTTGAATAAAGTCGGGATCTTTGAGGGCATGGAAGAGAATCTGAGACTGCGATAGTGGGAGAAGGAAGAGGAAAGAATCGAAGAAGAGGAGCAATCGAGTGCGACGGGAAACATGGCTAGAGCTAAGGCTGCAAAGAGTGATCTCTACGTAAAGTGCTTACTGTTATGCGGTTATGGCAGGAGAATTGGCGCCACCAACAGGAAGTAGCCGATAAGGTAGTCTGATATGTTGGCCAGACTGCATAGATAATATCCACGTCATCATCGTGAATGTGAGAGGGACAATTGGGTTATTCTTTGCTAGTTGCTTCCATTCCAAACTAAATTATGACAATTTCAATTATCTATTTAAAAAAATTCTAATTTTTTTTGAAATGAAATGTCTGATTTTTTAACATAAAATTTTTAAAATTTGATTTCAACATAAAACAAGCTTTTTATCCTCTAATATTAATTTCTTTTCTTAAATCTAGAGGGAATTGTTTTTATTTATTATAGTTGGTTTTGTGTCTCGAACTAGAGACCTTTCATCAAAAATAAAACTCCATATGATGTTAGCTGGCTCCTCCAATATCACTTAAACATTCATATAATAATTATCATGTAACATTAATGGCAACTTAAATATTAAAAAAATATGATATGAAAATAACCATCCCACTTTTGATATCGTCATATTTTGATTTTAATTTTAATTTTAATTCTAGAATTAGAATGAAACTATTCCCGATAATAATAATAATAATAATAATAATAATAATAATATAATTTTATCAAAAATATTATTATTTATTTATTTTGTAAAATTTATTCTTTTAGAAAAGTATAAAGAAAAATTTGCTAATATTATAAAAAAGGGAATTTCTTCGAGTCAAAGAAAGCCATTAAATTAAAACTAAAATTAATTGAAAAAAAGAAAAAGAAAAGAAAACCAGTATCACAGGTGGCACAAAACTGGGCTTGTATACGATTTTCAGAGTGTTTACTGGTTGTACGGGCGGTTCATTCTCATCTCCTTCTCGTCTGCAAATCTTTAAAAAACCCTCATCTTGACCGACCCCACGATTGACTACTGTCTTTCCCCCAAATCTTTCTTTCTCATATTATTCAATCTTTCTTTGATCCCTGTCCCCCAACATATGCAGTGACGCCCTATACTCTTTCAAACTCTCAACTGTGACTACAAAATGCTCTGTAAGCCCTTGAGCTGATTTTATTCCTTGCTGGAGTTTTATTAAACCTGATCAATTTTCGTGATGGAATCTGCGCATGCGAATACGGTGCCGCCATTTTTGAGCAAGACGTATGATATGGTAGATGACCCTTCGACGAATTCGGTGGTTTCTTGGAGTAGCAGCGATAACAGTTTCGTGGTCTGGAAGCTGCCCGAGTTTCAAAAGGAGCTTTTGCCTAAGTACTTTAAGCACAACAATTTCTCTAGCTTTGTCAGACAGTTGAATACTTATGTCGGTGCTCTTTTCTTTTTCTTTTTACTTATGATTGATGATTTTGATTCGTGTTATGCAATAGCAGATATGTAGGTTGCTTTTTTCTTTTTCTTTCTATGTGATTTTTTATTTTAATTTTATCAGTGTTTATTTCGGTTTTCTTTCTTGGTATTTTGGTTTTTGTGTGTGGTCATAAATTGTTGGCAGTTAAGATTTGTAGGAGAGAAAGAATGGTAACATACTGGATTTGGGGCTTGGGTAAGGGAGTTAATAGAATTGGGTTTTTATTTTGTTAAGTTGGTTCGAGAATGATTATATTATCAATGGTTGTGAGTGGAAAACTACTTATCTTGAAAAACGCATACTTAGGTCTCATGCTACTTTGAAGTGAAACGTGCCTGTAACAGTTTCATACTTACAATATAAAACTTAGTAGAGTAACTTATTGAAGAAAAATGTATTAGTTGATAAGAAGATCAGATTGAGTCATTACTTCAGTCAAGATTCTGAATAATTGATTAAGAAATTTGTTTTTTTGTCAGGTGAGCATTACCCATGTTTTGTGCATATTCTTATAGCAGCACTGGTGACTCATAGCAGCATTGGTTGACACAGTCACGTTATTTTCCTTAATCATGCTAGGACTAGGGAGTAACTAGAACGTGTAGAATTGCTTAATTTGATTAGGTCTTTCTATAGTTATTAGTAACTGAGGATTTTTCTGTGTTTTTATATGGGAGGAATATACTTACTGAGTTGCAGTGGTCCTGTTTCCTTGAGTTGTGCTATTCATGGGCATGAGTTCATTTCTTGGAATTTGTGAATTTTAGCAGGGAGTCGCTGAATGAAGCAAAAGATTTATATTTTTTCTCTTGCTTTAATCCAAAACTTCTCAAGGACTGTTGTGTAAAATGGTTGCTTCCTGCAATGAAGCTTTCGTCCTGATTGTGTAATGCTGATTTGTTGAAGTTGTAATATTGCTGACCTCTACATTATCATACTTACTATTATAATGATCTTTTTCCATTTAGCCCATTTTTGTAGTCCTTTGTGTGGATACTAATTTGAAAGATCTTGGTTAAAGAGCTTATTTGCACTATTATTTGTGAAAAAAGAGCCCTTGAGATTCCTTGTATTTGGGGAAGCAAAACATGATAAATGTATCATAGTATGGGTCATATTCTCTATTGGGAGATCATAATCTCACAAAATACAATATGCACTGCTTTTTCTAAAGATTATTTTTATGTATGAACCTTCTGAATGTTTCATTGAAGGCCACAAATGTGTATCATGTTTATCTCGATTGCTTGCTGTTCCATACATGGGGATCACGGTCTCTTTTAGACACGTTAGGTTATTTGTTTGGCTCATTTGTGCAATCATGAGTGCTCTTATTATCATTCTATCCCTGGATGTTTTTGTTTTTATACTTGGTTGAAATGTCAATGCCTTTACAGGGAGAAGGAGAAAGGTTACCGATGTCATAGTTTGGTAACTAGAAAATAAGATATGAATTGCTTCTTAAGCCTGTGTGCCTTTTAGTTCCAGTTACAAGCTTTAAAGCTTATTTAGACTTGTTCATCAGTCAGTGAGCAAGATTTTTTGAATAAATTGTCTTGTCATTTAGGCTTTCAATAACTCCACATATAGGTAGGTGTTTCAGTTTTCAAGTCTACCTGTTTCTGATCATCCCTTTATTAACTGCACAAGCCTTTATATATATATATTTTTCCTTTAGTTGCTTCCTACAAATGCCGACATCTCTTCACTTTTTTCATAAGAAAATACTCAGTATCGCTCCGCTGTTTTGTCATGCTCTGTTTTGATGAGCAAGACTCTTTTTTTTGTATAGAGCATTTTACTTAATTTTGTTTCACCATGTTTGAACAACTGAAAATGGATGTCATGCTTAGCAAATTTTACTTTGTCGTCAACTGTGGCGTGTATTAACCGATGTGCTCAAAATTTGCAGGTTAACTTACACCTTGATCGGGTATACTTGAACAATGTTCTGGTTACTTGGCAGTTTTTTTATAAATGCGTTGGTATTGTGAGTTAACAGAGTAAAAACTGATTAATTAACAAGTCTAAGCTTCAGATTGTAAGTTCTCTGTGAAATCACTTGAAACTGAATGTTTGCATTTTATTCTTATCTATATAACTTATGCTATTTTAAGCTACTTGTTATTAGTTTATTCATTTGGAATAGCTTGGTTCACTATCCGGCATAATTTAACTAGAATTTAGTTCAAGCTTTTGATTTTTTTTTCTTTTTTATTATTTGGATTCATGGGTACAACTAGATCTGCATGCTTGCTTGTATTTGTAATGATGTGGTAATTGGTAATTAGAGAGGTTTCTGGTGATTTTTTTTTATGGTATGATGGAGAAGGATATAATGCCATGTATGAGATTAATTTTTATGCATAAGCTCCATATATATACACATATATATAGGTTGAAACTATGTGTTGCCTTTACCGATCATAGACACACTGGTTTAGCTGGTTGGGTAGGATGTAAAAGAGAAGTTATTTGGTGCACCTTAATCTCACATTTAGCTAATCCAATAGCTAATTCATAGATGGTATTTGATAATGATGTCATCCTTTTTTGTGAGTATGAATATAAACCATGTTGCTTCAGCTTGATTCTTGAAGTTGATTTTGGAGTTTGAATTCTGAAGTTTGTGTTAGGGCAGTGATAGACTTCAATGGTAATTCAACTTGCAATTTTGCGTGATGGGCATTTTCACTTCAATTTTTCTCTTGCAGTTTTTTTAAAATCTTTCTATTGTTAATATATTAATAAATACATATAGTATCATGCATGATTTTAAATAACGGCCGTTATTTAAAGGAAAATGAATCTCCCATTATCGTTACACCCGTTATGCCACACTATTTATTTTTTATAATGAAAACGGCCGTTACAACGTTATGTAACGGATAACACCGTTATGTAACCGCGAACAACCGTTACATAATCATTTATTAGACTGATTTTTCGTGATGATGTATATTTTGAAATTCCTCATTCCAGTGATTGTCTAAACCAAACTCTAACCCTAAGTCAAGCTCTACATTGCCCAAACCCAATTAACAATTCTTATCAGTAACACCCAAGTCAAATTCATTAAGAGAATTGGAAATCAATGTTTGTTTTACATAGTTGCATTTTATTTTATTTTTAGTGAAATTTAATTGCATCAATGGTTCTTAATTCTTATCTACAATAGCTTGTTTATTTGTTGGTTGTTGGTATATCACTCATTTTGGTAGTAGTAGCATGTTAGATAATATAATATTCCAAACAGTATTTTGTACTAGTTTTAATAATGACTTAAATATATAAACTGAATGTGTTTTCCTTTTGAATTTATGTTAATTAGATAGTTACATTTCTTAATTTTAGTGTATTCATTTAAAATAAATTAATTTCATGAGTTTTGCAATTTTTATAAAAAATTTTGCGCCGTGGTAGTCCGTTACCGTTACATTACGCCGTTATGCACCCATTTTCGTTACACGCGACTGCATCCGCAATCATGGCCGTTACCGCGATTTAAATCTATGGTATCATGTTCTAACTTCTCATTTCTATAACTGGTGCAGTGAATGTTATATTCTTAGTTCACTTGCTAACCAAAATCACTAGAGCTCACTTTAGAATGGAATAGCAATTGAATGTTATGTTCTTAGTTTACTTGCTAATGAAGTGCAGAAATTATCTTAATTTATGCTTGTTTTCAAATTTTATCTTTATTCAGAATCCATTGTACTTCCTAATGAAATAACGGACAGCTTATAAGGTTTATGGAAAAACCACAAAATGAGTTGTGCACTTGTACCTCCTCCCATGAACTTAGGAGTAAAGTTTGCTTGAAAAAAATTTAAAAATCCCTGTGTACTTTTGCGATGAGATTGTGGGCATTGTTTCAGATTCTTCTCATATTTTGATTTTCCATTTTCTGCAGCTGTTTAAGCAAGGGTTTGACTTATAAAGTTGAGTTTTTATTTCTTGCTGTGATGCAGGACAATATATGCCCTGTTAGCAGAAAGCATTTGATATTCTTGACTGTAGATGATAAAAGTTGAAGAATCTATCACGTTTAACCACTTTATCATGTGAAATTCACGTAAAATGCAACATATACTAGGTCTTGGGCTTTAATTCCCTTAAATGCAGGTTTCTGTGTTCGGATCAGATATTCTTGATAATGATTGTCAATCCTTATGTTAATTACTTTCTTGAAGCAGGGTTTCAGGAAGGTTGACCCAGATCGCTTTGAGTTTGCAAATGAAGGGTTCTTAAGAGGGAAAAAGCACATCTTGAAGACTATATCTCGGAAAAAGCCTCTTCATATACAGGGAAATCAATCATCTCTAGTTCAGGGCGCTAAAGTTACAGCGTGTATAGAAGTAGGGAAGTTTGGACTAGAGGAAGATGTTGAAGGACTCAAACAGGACAAGAATGTGCTTATGCAGGAACTGGTTAGATTGAGGCAGAAGCAGCAAGATACAGATAACCAGTTGCAAACTGTTGGGCAACGTGTTCAGGTAATGGAGCAGCGCCAACAGCAAATGATGTCATTTCTTGCAAAGGCCATGCAAAATCCAGGCTTCTTAGATCAGTTTGTACAGCAGAAGAATGAAAACAACAGGCACATTGGAGGCAGTAAAAAGAGGAGACTTCCTGGACAGGAGGAAGAAAATTCGGTGGGAAAGGTTCCCAGTAACTCTCCCGAAGGACAGATTGTGAAATTCCACTCTTCCATGAATGAAGCACACAAAGCAATGCTGCATCAGATTCTGAAGACAAATTCATCATCTAGGCTGGAACCATCAATAAACAACTCTGGTCCTTTCCTGCTTGACAATCTTCCTTCATCTGGTGCATTGGACAGCAGCACTTCAAGTAGGATCTCAGAATTGATGCTTCCAGAGGTTCAACCAACTTCTGAATCATCATTGTTTCCTGTTGAGTCAGGGTTTTCTGTCAATCATCCATCTAGTGCCATTTCTGAGGTCCATTCTACATCATGTTTGGTAATTGATCATGTTAAAACAGATCAGATAGCTGACATGAAAGTGCACAACTCTGGGCAAGATACAATTCTCTCCAACTCCCTTCTGAGAGAAGGATTTGTGCCAGGAAGCTCCATTGAAATTCCTGGTGTAAATTTTGTTAGTTCTAATGCTCTGAATGCAGATAATTTCAATTCATCGACATCTGTCTTGGATGTGGTAATGCCTGTAGAAACTGATGCTTTCTCCTCCAATCAAGAAATGGACATCTTGGTGGATGGAAACCCTAACCTTCCTGGCATTAATGATTCATTTTGGGAACAGTTTCTTACAACCAGCCAACTAACAGGAGACTCAGACGAAATTAGTTCAAGGTCACCAGAGACTCACATGACCAGGGAACAGGAGTTGCAATCTTGGCCGGAGAATGGCTGGGACAATATTCAATGTATGAATCATCTTACTGAACAAATGGAACTGCTGGCATCGGAGAGTAGGAGGGGGTGAATTTTCATAAATCAAATATAAGCTTCTTGCTACTAAAGGTAAATTTTCAACTTCTATATACAATGATAAGCTTGAGCCCTATCCCTTTTCGGTTGCTGTCAAAATCAGATGGTAGATTTGGCTGCTTTAAGGTTTCCAGCCTTGATACGTCCTTATTCCTGAATAGCTATCACAGGGTATGCTTAAATAGTTTTTATTGTCCATTTTAGGGGATTGACCATTGAAGAAAAATAAAATTTTCTATGCTAAGCAGTATGTTTAATAGTTGTTTGTATACAAGTTTTCCCATGATATACAAAAAAATAATAATAATAATAATAATAATAATAAAAGATTACGAATGGATCAAATCTTTCCTTTTTTTAGCCTTAATTTGGCCTGATTATTGAAAATATTGGTGAATGAGGAAAGCAAACATGTTATTTTTGAAAAATATTTGTATTTAAATTATCATTTGATGCATGCTTTTGCTGAAACTTCTCGACTTCTCTGTGGATGAATATCTTGTTGACCTATTACCAGCTGGAAATTATGTGCTTCCAAATATGGACTTCAATGTGTCATTCTAATTTCAGTAGAGAAATAAAGTATTGTTTTCAGAACTTGCATGTTCTCTAATTATTGCAGTTTCGGTGTGCTGCTGTTGCTGAGCAGACAAATACTTTTTGTTCAAAGAGGGAAGACAAGACAATTTTTGAAATGTAATAAAAAGTACCTTTACCGGTACCATGTGTAAGATAATTATGGTTTGTGCTTGTTTTCACCCGAAAGAAACAATCTCTAAGGTTCTAAATGGTTAATACAATGTAGTAAAAGATTGAAGGTTGATGCAGCTGTCCTTTGTTGGAAATATGCGGAAAGCAATTGCCTTCTTTATTTGTTAATAAAAATAGATAGATATTAGGATCCAATCTCTATTCATGCCCGTGGAAAGACTCGCAAAGGAACTGTTTATTGAATTATGCTTGCCCCTGTGTTTACATTTGATCTGTCTCTGCATATTCCGAGTCAGGGCAAAAAATATGTTTGGGCAAGAGGAAACTGTGCAGAAGGAAAATATATCTATCTTGGAAAGTGAGCTTAACTATGCATGCCGTTGTTGAACTTCCAAACTTAAAACAATAACAGAAAAAGATTTTCTTCCTTAGGGAATGGAAACAATGGCTATTTGCCTTTAACACAAAATTAGACGAAATAGTGCGAGAATGCCCTTGTTATCTCTTGCTGAGCAAACGTAACTATCATCAGATTTCAGGGACCAAGAGACTTGTAAGGGGGATCTGCAACTGGTTCTGATTAGGTCACTCTCTGCTCATGCACAAATGCTGCCATTGCTGCCCCATGAATGGTCCGACCCAATACAGCCAATGGTTCTTCCATTTCCACCACATGAATGCAGGACCGAATGCTCTGGCAGGGTTCATGGATGCTCCTGAGAATGGTCCCCCCAACATAACATTTACCCCTGAAACGAATCCGATGGCCAATGGGGCAATTGCTGTTGCATTACGATTACCCTTTTTATGATCATCGATGGCAGTTGAATACTCTGTGTATGCCAGTGTGAATGCCAATGTTACTTCTAGGATAAGCCCATGCCATTCTTGGATGCCACATAGCCCTCTAAGACCAGCTGGTTTGTGGAAAAGATAAAATGTGATCAATGTTCCGCAAAGTTATGTCAATTCATCACTACATTTTTGTTTAGATATGCAAGCAAATTGTTAGTGGCGGATGTAAATATGTTTATCATATTAATTTTATATTTAATAGATTATCAATCATTTCAAATTGTAATTGTTGCATCAAAATATTTAAATTGTTTTAATGAGTTACTGGTATTGGAACAAAAACATATGTAATGGCTTTTAATTATAATGAAATATACAAGCGAAGGAAGAGTAGAAGAGAGGAATGTGTAATTACGGAGCCAAAGGTGGCAAGTTTGAGCAGGAAAGAGGCGAAAACAGCAGCTGAAAGCTGAACAAAGCAATAGAAGAAGGCCTGAAGAAGAGAAATCGTGCCTCCAACAAGAGCTGCAAAGCTGACAGCAAGATTTACGTGCCGTCCTGATGTGTTAATGCTAACACACACAGCCATGAACACCAACACTCCATGTGCAATCGCTATGCCTACCAATCTATATGCCGATGTTGTTTGATAAGTGTCCTTATATGCCTTACCTGCAATTTAATTAAGCTTTATGAACACATTCGGACCCATATATAACAAGGTCATTGAAAAATTATTAGAAGATTATAGAAATATACCAAGAACAAGGACAGATGCTTCGCTAGGAAGGACAAATATGAAAGTGGCAATGAACTCTGCCACAAGGGCTCTTATGTTGTGAGGATGAGTGGCCTCTTTTAGTCTTCCAATCTCATCTTCGACGGCACCTCACTCAACTCAAGAAAGGAAATTGAAGAAGAAGAAGAAAGAGAGGGGCATGAATGCAGGCGGCGTTGGCTAAATTAAGACAATTTTGAGGATTTTTGGAGCTTTGTACAATTGGGAGATGGTATGCTTGAAGACTGACAACTGGATATTATATTTACTGAATTTAAGTTCATCTTCTGATTCTAGCTTGGCAATAACGGATAAAGTTTAGGTTATCATGTAATCTGCTTATATCATAAAAATGTTATTATTCAGAGTTCCTGTACGAATACGAATAAATCAACCTGTTTTGGAGGTGAAACAAGTCAATTTTGGAATAATTGAAAATCAAAATCAAGTGACAGCGTCATAATTTGGTTCATTCGGCAGAAGCACCATTTTACGAACGGTGGGAAATGTCATCGTTGTTCGTATTTGTAAGAGTGTGTCTGAGATGTATTATGGCAACTCAAGTGTGTTCCATTTCTAGTTCTGTTTATTGTATATAAGAAGTCTGTGTATTTTGAGTTCTGAAGCCGTGAAATTTGCTGCCCAGAATTTGGAAATTGCTCAGCCTGGACCAGGTACTCAGCAGCACAAGGTTTAAAAATTTCCAAAACTTTCAACAATGCATAAACCCTGCTATTTATCGAAGATGAGAGCAGTTAACAGGCTGCATAATTTCCCTTCTACTAATCTTACAAATGCATAAAATTCATACAGAATTTTAACAAGAGTCAACAGCATTAGAGAAATTCAGCCTCTTGAATACTGAATAATTGTACATCAATGACCATCTATGGATGCACTCCAAAATACTTCCTGTGTTGTGTGGCGAGGGGGAGAAATATACAACTTGAGTGAGGAAGGATTTCCATATTAAGTTACCCCTCTAAGACTCTACTTTGGCCTCAAGATCACATATCATACGACAACAGAATATGTTGTGCTCAAGCCACAACAACTATAATGACAATGAGAAGAATGATCCCAAAAATCACAAGGAGCAAACAAAGCTGCATGAGAGAGTTTTTATATCAGATACTTCTTTCCATAAAAATGGAGAACCAAACACGTAAAATGCGATTACTTATATAATTTTATTTCACGTGTCCATACAAGTTGGCCGAATTAAGTTCAAATTTTTTATCATCAAACTATCAAAATTCTGAAGTAACTGAACTAAGATACAGAATATAGCTAACATTGTCATGCATAGAAAATGAATAGTTACGTAGGAAAGTGTAGACAGCATCAATACAACTATATTTTAGCAGAATAAATAAAATCCAGTGATTACCACGTCACTTTTATCCCTTGAATTCAATTAACTTTCGCCTAACAATTATTTTTTAAGTTCTAACTATAACTTACAGCTAATCACAACAAGCATAACTTGATTTAAGCATCAACACATATATGTACTATAACTTCAGAATGGAAAGAACCAAACGAAATAAGTATTGCAGGAATCAAACTTTACCAGGGATGAATTAGATCTTTGAATCTTGGAAGCTTTCCTGAGATGGGTTGTAGCTTGGGCAGTTGCAGCATGAGAGTTCTCGATGTTTGAACCAATATCATCTGCAAGGAGAATACTTTAAATTTTGTGATATAGTGAAGACACAACCCAAGAACAAATGTTAAAAAATAGAAATATAATGCTCTGAGGACATAAAAGCACATCGTACCAATCATAACTCCTTGTTCATGTACCAAGACAGCTAAATCTTTGAAAATCTCATTTACTTCACTAATTTGTTGTTGAATTTCTTTAATCCCCTGCTCTCTTTCTTCAATAATAGCTTCATTAAATGCAATCTCATTGTCCAAAAATACCACCTCTTGTCTGCATAAAAAGCATTAGGAATGAAGGCAGCCAGTGGATGCAAAGACCTAACATATATGCAATAGATGCTCAAATTCAATGATTATTTATTTTGCCATTTCTCACCATCTTAAGTTTGGCTATTTACACCTTCCTTCTTCGGGAAAAGTTAAAATCTTTGAACAACCACAATATGAAGAATATTATGTACAAATCAAAACCATCTCACTTTTAAATAAGCAAATATGTCAAATCCTTTCTCAAATATATATATGATCCAAACCAATAGGTAGTCCACCCAAAAAGAAACCTCTTTTTTGATGGCTCTTTTTAATTTTTTCAACTTCCCCTTAATTTTTATTTTACCGATCAATGGATTTGCCACCGATCTCCACATTCAAGCAAGAAAAACATAGGGAAGAACATTATATTATCAAAATTTCCAGAATAATCATGGATCGAACATCATTTTATAAGTGACAAATTTTACATCCCTGGCACGCCACCAGAATAAATGCAAACAAAATCTCAGGAGCTACCATAGAGAACAAATATTTGCAAGAAATAGAGGATAAAATAAAATCTTACCTTCTAGATTCTAGAAGAAGGGATTGTTGCTCTGTACTTTTGGATGAACTTACATCAGGCTCCTGGGCATCAGAACTGCACAACATTTTATCAATGATATTAGATGAAGCAGGCTGTTGAAATCATACATCTACATGCACAAAAACAATTCTTCACAAGATATTAATGTTGGCATAGTTTTCAATCAAGCTAAGGTTTGACAGTTGTGATGAAATCATCAACCTATATGGCCAAACAATCTCAGCAAATGCTACCAATATAACAATATTTTGCTTGAGATTTTGTATATAAATTGTTTGAGATTTTGTATATAAATTGAATATTTTCCAACATAATTTTGCTTTATGAGGGTAGAGTCGTAGTAGCCACACCAAACTTGTACACATCATCAAATGAATCACACTAACAAAGACTAAAGAATTTAACCCATCAAGTGCCTGCAAGATGACTGTAACTGAATTATTGATTTCAGACTTCTCAAGTAAGCTATAACATCCTTAAGTCAAAATTTAGAAGTTTTGATAGGACAGAACATAATGTAACAACTACTAAGTGGTTTGATAGTTAAACTCCCAATGTACAGCAGATAAATAGCTCCAAAATCACTATATCAAACTAACATGTCAATGTTAAGAAAGGAATTTAGACACCCTGATTAGACTTCGTTTTTTCGGCACCTCACTTCCTTCCATGTTTAACAAAATTTCAGTAGGCTCTTGTATAAGAAAGTTGTTTGTACAAATCAATCTTGTAAGATTAGTTTAACATATGTTGTGCGAGTCAGTAAGGATCATTGACCAGTGCAATAGAAAAAGCTTTTATTTAAAACCACAAGCATTTAGGTTTAGGTTTGCATTTTGACAGCAATTGCTTATTGCAAAATTGTTAAACAGTAGTATAGTTTCCAAACTTTTCTTCCCAGGACCACTCTTCAAAGTTTTGATTGGTCATGGCCTTCTCAGTATTGTGAAATTCAGTAGGAAAAATCAAATATCATACCGATGAATCTACTCAGAAGCATTAATCAAAAGCCTCAAACAGAAAGGTACATAAGCACCAACCAAATCAATCAAACAGATACTTAAGGAACAGCTATGGTATCTAGTAACATTTACCTGGATGGAGGAACTTCTTTGGGAATGAAAGGAGCATACATAGTTTCCCTCTCAGCTGCAAGCCTTTGGGCCTTCTGAAATTCATTAAGAGCTGTTCTAAACTCCTTTGCAAGTTTAGCATCATTAATCTTTTTGGTGGGCTGCAGTCCAGAAAATAAGTTTCAATACCTGACAATATAACCCGACACCTCCCAAACCTTTGACAACAACTGAACATATAAATAGATAGATCTCTCCTCAATATGTTATTGTAATGAGGGAATGCAATATCTACCAGCACATACTATAAAGAAGGGCCAGAGATGTAGAATATGCAGAGATAAGAGTAACAAACAAACAAGAAGAAACAATCTTATTCTAGTCTAAACCATGACTCTTTTAAGAAATGAGTTCGAATTGAAAGAGAAATGTAAAGGAATCCTAATCATGGCAGAGTTGTTATTGCTTTACAAGGCAAAGGAATGCATTGTTTCAAATGTCCAATGCCAAAGGGAAACTGTGATTGCTAACTGATCTACAAGAAAAAGATGTTATCAAAGAAGAGATGCAATCATATGATCAAACGTAAACGTGGAAATTCAGGCTGTTTAATTGAAACATCAGATTGGGCCTGAAAAAATCAGCCAACCAACTCAGAGTAATTTAGCTTCGCATATTAGTGGAACCATTTTGACCTAAAATGTGCAAGAAGTTTCCTGTGGCCAGCCTAATCAGCCCACTAATTAATATCTTGAATAAAGTCCCATAAGACAAAATTTTGTAATTCTGAAAAATAACAAGCATAGAATACAGAGCAAGCACTTACACTAACTTCTTCATAATGATCCGTTTCACTGGCTTGCCTAAGCTTGGCAGAAGTATCTTTTACCAAATCACCAATACGTTGTCTAGTCTTATGCCTGCCACGTAAAGTGAATCCAGTGTAAGGACCAAAGCCACTAAGTCACCCCAAACAGCCACTAGAAATATACAATATGAAAATATAAACCAGGGAAAATAAAAAGGCACAAGCCCAGCATAAGCTGAACAAATATTTATTATCAAAATCCACCGTAAGAGAGTCGTAAAAGAAAGCAGATAACTCGCACTAATCCGCAACTGTGCACAAAAAATAAAAAAGAATCAGAAAGGACTGGAATACTTAACAGCTTATCCCGCAATTCGATGGTGTCTTTGGGAGTGCCGAGGGAATTGACGAGGCGGTTGAAAGAGTAAACGGCGGTGTTGATTTGGAAAATTCCGGCGGCCACAGATTGAGAAGGGTCTTTTGTTTGTAGCTTCTTTTGCGGGAAAGGCCTTCCAGCTTCGAGATCTTGAAAGCTCATGATGATGATGATGATGGAACACAGTAATTTTGAGAGTGGAAATTGAATATTGAGGGTTACTCTTATCCGATTTGGGTGGGGAAGGAAGATAAAATTTGTGACACAGAGGTGAAGAACAGAGAGAGGAGGAGAGGACTTGGAAGGGAAGTTAGTTGAAGTTGTAGCTGTACCGTCCAAGTCAAAAGGAGAAGAAGCTTCTTGGTTGGTGGGGCCGTGAAATTACAGGGCCTGTTTGGAATTTGGGAAATTCTTGGTGTGTATTCTCTTGGAGGAAACTTCCTTTCCTTCTGGCGCGGCACAGGAATAACTGTTTCCACCGGACCGGAGTCACTGTCACTCGTTAGCTTTAGTGGTAGCATTTTTTTTAATATATATATACATGCGACAATTTTTTGAGATTTATATTAAAAAAATAAATATTTACCATCCAATCATGACGATAAAAAATAATAATTAAATCACTAGTTCTTAGAAAGCAAGTCATATATATATATATATATATATATTATTAATACATGGGATACCATTAGAATTTTGAAATTAATATGGTTGGGTGAGAGTAGTATTGATAAGATAAGTGACCTCTAATGTCTAACGTTTAGGGATCAACAAATTGTCAAATTGGAAACAATTCCACTCGATCTTATTTCCAACAACACATATAATTTTCTTTAAAAATTAATTTGATTTTATTTTAATTAAAAAAAAATTGAAACGAAAACCAATTTTTTTTAGGACAAATTGCCAAAATATATCTAAACTATTAGATGCTTAACAATTTTATTACATCCTGTCAAAACTTGCAAAATAATACACAAACTCTATTTTTTGTTTCAAAAATAGTTTCCGATACAAAAATGCAATCCCATCAAAACGGTGCAAACTGCAAGTACTCCATTTCTTTTATGTATATATATATATATATATATATATATATATATATATATATATATATATATATATATATATATTTCTCAAACAAAAGATGCACAAATATTTTATCATCTATACTAATTTGGATCCCGACTTACACAAATATTTAGTAACTAGATGCGTTGGACAAATCGAAACTCATGCATGTTCACGATGAAAATTGAGACAATGTGAGCCAAGTTTAAAATCGGAATAAGAAAAAAATAAGAAATAAAAATTGAAATTTTAATTTGTAAATAATTAAGTGAAATTGAAAATTCGGACTAAATCGAAAATAATGCAAAATTTAATTCAGACCAAGATTAAAATATTAAAATAGTTAATAAATAGAATATTTAATGGAAAATTATTTAATTTGGTACAAGAATTGAGGGAAAGAAGCAAAAGTTTAATGAGTTAAATTATAAAAATTAGAAAAAAAAATAGATCGAGAATTGAGTGAGAAATTAAATATAATAAACTTTAATCAACCGCCCACCTCCACCAATTGCACATTTAATTTACCACCTCTTAATTAATCAAATAAAATTGCCTATATAAGTGAAGGTGGGTCCATCATCTTTATTCTTCAAAAAAAAAAACTTTTCCACAGCCTTCTACAACTTTCCTTTTCCATTTTCTTCACCTTCTTATGCACCTGACTCTTCCTCTTCAATTAATTTCTCTTTAATTGTTTCGGCCGTCACTGTTAAAGAGGGTGAAATTATGATCCTTTGAAGAGGAGCTCACTCTGCGTATAAAGAAGCATCGGGTGAAAAGAAAGGGGGAATCTGGTGAAAGGTGGTTCGGCCATATGAGGTATGTGTGAGCTAAATATAGTGTTTTTAAATCCAGTCCGATCAACGAACCCAAAAAGATAAATTGTCAAAAATTAAAAATTTAATCGGAATAAAATTGAGATTGAGCCAGTATCTTTAACTATATTCATATGGTAAAATATAAAATATATTTTATATTAAATTTATTGTTTAAAATACTAATATTTATAATTTAAATTAATATATAAATATATTTAAGGATATTTTTAAATATAATAATCAATATATTTATTTTATTTATTATTTTAATGATAATAAAATTAATTAATTAAAATATATTTAATTTTTAAAAATAAAAAAATATACAATAATTTTTAAATATTTATTTCTCAATTAAAAAAATATTTTTAATATAAACTAAGATAGTTCTAAAAATAATTTATATGAAATTTTTGTGATAACACAAATAATTAAATTTTCAAAATTTTTAAATTATATATATCTCATAATTAAAATTAGTATATATATTTATTACTAATATTAAAATTTTTTAGAAAAAAAATATCATTATTTATATAGAATTTAATTTTCAATTAACAAATTTTTTTAATAAAGTTTGTTAATAATAATAAAATATTAATATTTAAATTTGAGTTAATTACTTAAATATATTTTGGATATATAAATTATAATCCATTATTAAAAAAAAAGTTGGTAAAGCACAAACAAATTGAGCATGCAGTTCAGTTGGCTAAATGAGACAAAATTCTTTAATAGGTTGGGGATTTGAATCCAAGCAATTCCAACTTTTATCAAGTATTATTTTCTAGCCGATCAAACCCGTGAACCGTGACCGGATTGATCGGTTAGCCATTTAACTGTCTAGGTGGCCAGTCCATTGCACTTCCGGTTCACAGCAGTAAATTCATCCGGATTGGAGACCGGATTCCAGTTCAACCAGTTAAATCGGCCGGTCCGGTGTGGATTTGATAACACTGTGTAAATATAATCCTCATCTAAATATCCATTTTGTTTTAATTTGAGAAGGATCAAAGCTTATTTTGCTTGAAATTGGGAGGATTTGATTAATTGGGAAAAGGGGGTGAGGTTGGTTAGATTAATGGGAATTTCATGGAAGTGATTATGTTGGTTGATGAAAAAGTGATGATGGAGGACTTTTGTCAAATTTAGGACCGAAACAAATTTAGGAATTTATGGGAGTTGCATTGTAGAGATGATGGGGAAGAAGACAAGTTTAGTAGAAAAAATAAATAAATAAATAAATAAATAAAGGCATAAGCATATATCCAAGCCCTGTATTTTTCTATTTTCTGTCATTTTGTTAATTAGTTTTTAATCCAAGTTACCCTTTACATTTTTTTTTTTCATTTTACCACTACAGATCCGGGCACATCATTGCCACCACATGATTATGAACGATGTGGCATGTTGGAAAATTTTATCAGCATTTATGATAAATACACCATTATTTTTTTGGTATGACAAAAATTTTGAATTTTTAAGAGACAAAAATAAAATATATGAAATGGTAAAACTGGACAAATATAAATAGCGGAATATACATATTTTTTCCATAAATAAATAAAAACAATTAAATATTAATTAGGCTTAATTGGTGTAAAATTAGAAGAAAATTTACTTAAATGAATAACTGTTTTCTTTTGACAAAATAATAATAATACTAATAATAAACTAACAAAACCAAACCCTGGCTGGATGTGTGAAGAAGGGGCTGTTTCGCTTGGTACAATGAAGAGGACATTGGTAAAAAATTAAAGGATTAAGTTAATCGGTTAAAAACTAAAACTTGGTTAATGATTAATTAGTTAAAAATGAAAGTATGGAAAAAAATATGTGTTGGCCGTAGCAATTGAAGGATAGAAGGGGCTCTACCTAACTATTTTGAAAATGAAGGAGACGGTAAAGATCAAGGAGAGTTAAGATAGAAATATTAAGTAATGATTAAAATGGAAACAAAAATGGTGAATTTTGGTGGGTGAGTGGGTGTACTTTTAGCTTAATACTGCGACCAAGAAACAAAACCTTAAAGCTGGAAATTTTAATAGGAAAAGGGGGGGAGTTAAGTGAAATTAAATTAGTGAGAACAAAAAAAAAGAGAAACTTAATTGCACAAGGTAAACCGAGATAGCCCTACACCTTTTTCAATTGAGGCCAATTTGAGACCAATTCAGGAGAATAAAAGGGCTAGAACTAAAGTGGAATTGGTAGGGAATAAACTTTGTAAAAAGGAAAGTTATATGGGAGATAAATGGCAACTAAGGGAGGAAGGAGCATAAATTATTTCGTGAAAAGAAATCAATAATAATAATAATAAAATTTTATTATAAATATAGGTTGCCCCACTTTCCTTTTAAAGTCATAATATTAGAATATGATATAAGGTCAGGAAAAATGAAAATAAATAGAGAATTAAAAAGAATTAATTAAGGCAAATTGATAATGAAGAATTAGAGTAAAAGAAAAAGAAAAAAAGAACTTAAGTAATTGAATTATTAGCTGAACCACTGTGAAATTTTAAATATACATGTAAGGTGGTAACTCAACTAGAAAGGCAGGCGAGGAGCCTTGATGGTAGACCGGAGAGTGCAGTGCAGTGACAGAAGCCAATAGTCTTTGAAAGCTTTTAGATAAAAAACTGTCAGATAGTATTGTGGGTCTTATTACCAGAAGAACAATAGCATTTTGTATATATAATTTGGGGTTGATTTTATTGTATATATATATTTTTTTTTTAAAAAATTGCATTTTATTTTATGAGTAAATAAATTTAGACTATGTAAAATTGGTCTATAATGAGGCATAAAACGTCAAATAAATTATCTGATTAATGTAAATTTTATTAATAATGGATAATCAAATGAGTTGATATGAGCCACTAATGGCTTGAATTATGCTTTTGAAAATTGATGAGATTGGATTACGGCTTGAATGTTAGAAATTGTATTTTTGATAACAAGTTTTCCAAATGGTTATTTTTTGAAAGTCTTAGACTGTATCATATCGGATTTTAAATAGATTTAACAGATTTAAATCAATAGTAGAAGTTAATAAAATAAAATAAAATAGTAAATAAATATGCATCACTTAGAAAATTACAATATAGATACTGATTCAATTATGGTAAATCGAAATATAACACATATCATCGTCTAACTCTATTCATGTCACTTGATAATTTGACTTGCTCTTTGCTCCTTTATTCATGTCACTTGATAATTTGACTTGCTCTTTGCTCCTTTATTCATGTCACTTGATATGGCAAGCAGACTTAAAAGACCAAAAACTATTGGTATATTCTCTTTCCCCCTTTTTATTTCCAAAAGTTGATTCGATAGGAGCATAATAAATATTATAATTATAATTTATAAAATAAATATTAATACTTACATTATATTAAATTTTTATTTGTAATATATATTATAAAAAAGTAATTAAGTATAAAATTATAATAAAAAAATATAACTTTTAATCAATATAAATTATTATAAATGATATAAATATAAATAAAAAATAAAAATTATTTTTTATATTACTTATCTAAAAACATATTTTTCATTTGAGAAATTGAACATAAAAAATAAGATTTTCAACCACTAATTTTTATTTTTATTTTATTAAATATTCAATTCAATTTTTAATTTTTAATTTTTTAACAGTTAAAAATTAAAATATTCAATAAAAGCTTAACCACAAATAAATAAATTAATTAATTAATTACAGGAATGAAGATAAAAAATGACAAAATGGATGGACAAATTTTATAAAATATTTGAAAAAAATAAAAATAAATTAGGAAAGCATCGAAAATGAAAGCCGCGTGACCACGTTCTGCACCGCCTTTAACGCGTCAACAGTTTTAATTATCTGCCACCGATGCATATGGTTTCTGTGTACCATGCTTGTCATTGTAATTGCTTATAGACATTTTTACCCCTCCGCTTCTATTAAGGAAACAAACGTACAACACAGAAAGCGTTATCTTTCAAAATGTTTGTTGGTACCGAAACTATTTTATGTATTTTAAATTGATATTAAAATTTTATTTTTTATTAAATTGATATTCAAATTTTAAAATTATATTTTAAATTATGGTGCTCTAACATTTTTCTGTCTCCATATTAATAAATTTGATATCTACATGAATTAATTGAAATTTTTTTTGATAGAATTAATTTCAAATGAGATACTCATTTAATTTTTAAAAAAATGTGGTTTTAATTTGCAAAAATTTTGCTAACCTTCAATTATTTCACCCCATTATCTTTTGTAGAAAAATCGAACTCTGATATTTAAAAAAAACTCTGATAAAACCTCCTCTCTCACGTTTCCTTTTTCTCTAGCTCTCTGCATTGAAAAAAACTGGCCTTTGAAGTTTGGGATTGATATCTGATTAGTATCCATGGAGGTTAGTATATCTTTTTTTTTTTAATTAGTCATTACAAAAAATCCTATCTTTTTCTATCACTTTTTCTTACAGATTTGATTTTTTTTTTTCCATTTACCCTGTTCTTATTACCCAAAATTTGTGCTTGATTTCATTTTATAGAATTAACATAATGAAAATAATTTGAAGGTACGCAAATGGAAAAATAATATATGCTTAATGGATTGTGGGTTTATTAAATGTTATTGTTTTATTTGGTAATGTTATTTTGAGGGTACAATCCCAATATCAAACCTAGTGTTAAAGATACATTTTATCTTTTGATGCTGCTATCAGATGGGTCGATGCAATCAATTCTTTGGTGTGGTTTCGTGAGTCATTATTAATTAGGTTTAAAAGGTCAGTGATCGGGAAGTAAAAAACACTTACTGAAAGGAATTGATTGGTTGCCTTCATTGATGTGTTGTGAAAGTAGAGTGAGAGACAAAATGGGATGCAAGTGAATTGAATCTTAAAGATTTTACATTATTACGTCTTAAGAGAAGCAGATATGATAGTTGATCTTTGTTCTTCAGTTTGTCCCATATCCATTTTCATATCAACTATGTACTCCACAGAGTCGTGAATTCCTATGGGAAAGATGACATTTGCTCCAGTAATTTTTTCTTCATTAATTTTTCTTATAAATGAGACCTATCACTTTTCTCTTCCTTTATCCCTGATCAGCCAAAATATCAATTTTCCTCTCCTCAATATCGCTGTCATATTAACTATTTTAGAATCACTGCTCAAGCCTGTGAACTGTGAACCCTCTTGAAGGAGAAGGAAACATTGAAACAGTTGATATGGAGTGTGAGATTGTTGATTAAACATGCTGTAATAGTGTTCAAAATATTGAATTTGATTATGATTGGTTTGATCCAATATGATTTTCTTGAAACTTGAGAGTGTCCTCCTGTTTTTTAGTTGACCTTTTTTTCTTTTAATTTCTCAATGATGAATCAAGTAATCCACTTCTTAAGGTTTGGTTTTATGGTTTTGAACTCAATTTTAGAAAATAATGAATACTTATGTTTGATGGACAATTTCAAATTAAGTAGATTTGTTTTCATTTAGATTCTTGCTAGCTGCTCTTGAATTTCTCAATTTGCGTTTTTGCATATGAAGAATTATTACATGGTCTTGAAAGAAGGCTTATTCCTGTGTATATGTGGAGTCTTCTAGTGCAAAGAGAGAATTTTGAATTGAGGGGTATTTGAATTTGACGTTGTGTTTATATTTTTTGATATTTCATTTCAAACACAAATTTAGGGGTACCTTCATTTCAAATGCATACCAAATGGACTAATCTTTTGAATTTAAGCATGACATCCTCTAGATAAATATTTATATGTATTTTTAATGCTTCTCGATTGCTGTGGTATTACTTGTAGTCTAATTATTCTCAAAATGGTACTTCCCATCTGGCCTTTTTCCTTTTATTCCCCAGTGTGCTATATATTTGGCTAGATTAGTCTATTTATTTTTTGCTTGTTTTTCTACTTGTCATAAACAGATAAAAACAGTGAAAATCAGCAATGTGTCCTTGGGTGCAATTGAGCAAGATGTAAAGGAGTTCTTTTCTTTTTCCGGTGAAATTGATTATGTTGAGTTACATGGGTTAGTTTCAAGTTATTTCAGTTTCAATTTGAGCTTTTTCCTTTATATGCATGGACTAGATGATTAGCGGATGAAAAGCAATTTTGGAAGTTCGTAGTAGTATTAGATATGTCCCAGTGGTGAAATCAGAATTAGGAATATAGTTGCTTGTGGATGGTAGTTACCATGTTATATTTTGTTAATATATATCTTCTACCTCCATTTTTTCAGTGTTACTGAGCGATCTCAAATAGCACATGTCACCTTCAAAGATCCACAAGGGGCAGAGACTGCAGTTCTTCTTTCGGTGCATTAACGTCTCAATACCTTTGTAGCTCTTTTTTTTTTAATATATTAACTAACGGTTTCATTGTGCAAGCTAATAGGTGCTTATAGTAAAGTGATGGATGCTAGGTTCATAGTCTTTGTTATTCTTCTGAATCTCTTACAAATATTTACTTGATTAGAATGAATGCTATGTCTTTGACAAAAACCCTTTGTTTTCACCGATTTCTTGAAGTGCTTTACAAAATTTATGGCTAAAACTATCATTGATTACTGAACCTAATGCACTCTAATGTTTCTTGAAATAATTTATTGTTAGTAATGAAAATGGTTCCTCCTAAAAAATGATCTAATATTCATTGGATTCAGAAATTTCTGAAAGTTGCTCCAGCTGGACCTGATTTAGATAATTTGACTAGATCTTGTAAATGATTATTTTTGCTTCGTTTAGTACTAGTCTCTTTCATGCTTTATTTATTATCCCATTCATTACCATTTTGCTTCATCTTCTCTATTTCTTTCCTTTTTGTTTAATTTCTTCTAATAGATTTTAGATGTGATGCTGATTAGCACTCTTCTTACTTTTTCCCCCTCTTTACAAAGAAAATCTTTTGTACTTTTTATGTATGTGATAAATATGCTTGGTGTTCTTCAGGGGGCAACAATAGTTGATCAGTCAGTTACAATAGAGCTGGCTCCAGATTATAAGCTTCCAGCTGCTGCTTCGCTCCCAACTAATGTAATACTATATATCAAGCCATTAAGAATTATTGTGTATTTTTTTAAGTCAATTCTTTATAATTTTTCTTGCAAAATAATTCCAATGCTATGAATTGTTTGATCTCACAGGTTGCTCAGAGCATAAGCACATCTGGTGCTGAATCTGCAATCCAGAAGGCTGAGGATATTGTAACTAGCATGCTTGCCAAGGGCTTCATTCTAGGAAAAGATGCCGTCAACAAAGCAAAGGCATTTGATGAGAAGCACCAGTTCACATCAACTGCCACCTCTAAAGTTGCTTCTCTGGATCAAAAAATTGGTTTGAGTGAGAAAATTAGCACTGGCACAACCCTTGTTAATGACAAAGTGAGGGAAGTTGATGAGAATTTTCGTGTGTCGGAGACAACTAAGTCTGCCTTTGCCACTGCTGAGCAGACAGTCAGCAATGCTGGATCTGCAATCATGAAGAACCGTTATGTGTTAACTGGAGCTTCTTGGGTTACTGGTGCATTCAGCAGGGTTGCTAAAACAGCTGGGGATGTCGGGCAGAAGACAAAAGAGAAGGTTTTGGCTGAGGAGGAACAAGAGCGAAGAGCAGAAGGATACACCCAAATTCACGAGTCTGACTCTCCAAATATGAGTGAGCAAATGTCCAAGACCTCACATTAATGCAGTTTGGTGCTTTGATTTCGTCAAGGTTATGTAGATATCTCTTTTTAGGGAGTTTGGATTTTCAACATTACCAGTGCTGTTGTTCAAGTTAAGTGCAAAATATCTCCAAACTTGCCGCGGGCATGTTTGCTATAAACTTAAAATTTGCAGTGATCGGTGCTTTGATTTCGTCAAGGTTATGTAGATATCTCTTTTTAGGGAGTTTGGATTTTCAACATTACCAGTGCTGTTGTTTAAGTTAAGTGCGAGATATCTCCAAACTTGCTGGGGGCACGTTTGCTATACAAACTTGAAATTTGCAGTGATATCTTGTATTTTCAAGTTGCCTACAAGCACTAGTTAGTATGCAGTACCTGTTTCAAATCAATTTTTTATAAGTCTATTTTTAATAATAATAATAATAATAATAATAATAATAATTGCTTTTGAGTAATTTCGATGTAATATATTTCCTTCCATTCTGCTTGGTTGATACCTTGAATTTGGATATTTGGAATGAAGGATGAAAGCATTCAGATGCCAACTTGAGGCTATTTCGTGAACTCTCGGAGATCCTTTGTGCAGAGTCCGTGGAACATTTGGCCCTTGTTTGACTTTGTTTAGCAAAATTCTTTAGTGATTCCAGTTCATTTTGTATCCTAGAGATAACGTGTAAATTAAATTTCATCTCTATTCCAGAGAGTCGGTGCATAAGCTTTTCGAAGAACTCCAATCGAAATTTCAACTAAAGCTCTCACTCAATTTTATTTGACAAAAAGAAGTAACAAATTCATATATATATGCATTGTTGCAATGGCTAGCATCAAACTGTACTAAGTAGATGTCACAGAGACATAAGCATCAAAACTGTCAAAGTAAAAGATAATATCATACAACAAACTCTTTGTAATTTGCCCAATCTGCCTCCCATGGGGTACAAGGCAATTTCCAATATCATAAATATGTGATCACAGCCAAATTTAATTTACATATTCATATACATAGGCATCAAATTAATACATAATTTCTTATAAAAAAACAACAATCCAATCCCTTGTCCTCTCAATTACCATACCAAAACTGCCTAATTCCAAGGCAACTGATGATTGCATACGCTACTTATCACTATGCTTTAAACGAGTCTTCCCACGGATTCTCCACCCCATTTATTCTATCACCAAAATAAAAAATTATATATGATTTTCTTAGCTTCCAAACATATATAACACAGTCGAGAATTTTAAGCAAATTCTGGATACCTTCAGCACCAAGAATTGTCAAAAGCAGCTGAGGTAATAGCTTGGGAAAACTCCTGAAAGTTGATACACCCATCGCCATCGGTGTCTGCCTCCTTGATCATCCCCGTCAACTCCTCCGCCGTCAAAGCATGCCCTAACTTGGCCATGGAATGCGCTAACTCCGCGGGGGTAATATACCCATTTCCGTCCCTGTCAAATATTCTGAATATCTTCTTCAATTGATCCTCTGTGTACGGGCTCTTCGCCTGAACAAGGTCAGGCTCCACAAGGGCTACAAACTCCGAAAACTCAATCAGACCATTGCTGTTCTTGTCCGCCTTCTGTATCAACGTCTCCAACTGATCTTCGCTCGGCTTCAGGCCCAGTGATCGGAGTAGCGATCCTAGCTCCAATTGCGTCAAGCTTCCGTCATTGTTCCTATCGAATGACCGGAATATTTCTCGTAGCTCCGACAGTTGTTCGTCATCAAGCTTCTCCGGATCTTTGCCGCTCATATCTTATTTCTTTCTTGATTCTTCCCCTACAAATATAATTTTTTTTTTAACCTTCTTTCTTTCTAATTCCAATTACATAAAATTAACCTGAATACGCCTTACCATTTTCTTTCATCTTTTATGGATTAAATCATCGGCGATTGTCACAAAAATCAAGATTTGAATTCTTGCCAAAACTTTTTCTTTACCAAGAATCTTGAATCCAAATGCCAGCAAAGAAACTAACAAAAAAAATTTCTATAAAACCCTCCAATCCGAGATTCTCAGAAATCACTATCTATAAAAACAAATCCAAATTAAAGACAATCTTTTCTTTCTTCTCCATCAAAAGATCTCGTAGAATCTTTCCAAATTCTAAAGAAAATATAACGTTCAACCACATAAACCTTTTCTCTCTTTCTCCCTTTCTTTCTTTTTCTCAGTTTTTGTCTTTTTGGTTCGTGAAATTCAAGGATATTGAACCATTGAACCCGTTCTTGTTGAGCTAAAAATTTGGATCTTGTAACCAAAAAAAAAAAAAAAAGATCTAGAAAATGCCTACGTGCATGCTCGTGATCAATGGATACTAAAAAAATACTAAAAAATAAATTAATATAAAAAAAATTAAAAAGATGTTGTCAAGGGTCAATGCTTCGGATTCTACTATTCTAGTATATAAGAATGTGGAGTTATGAGTTATCTACCAAAAAAAAATGTTGTGGAGCTGTTGATTAGATTGCTAACGTGACCATTTACACTATTATTTGGCTAAAATTTACCTACTCTTTTTCTTTCTTTCTTTCTTTTTTCCTTAAAATGTTATCAAGATTAAGATTAAGGTGACATGTTTTATTAATAAACTTACAATATATAACCATTTCATTAACTACTTTTAATCTTAACTATTAGATTAAGTAATTTGGAACTTACTAAACTAGGTTATCATTTTTTGTTTTTAATTTTTTTTTATCACAATCACTCTCATTTTAATTACATCACTTTTTCTCTCTCTCCAATTCTCTAATCTCTCAAATTTCAAACTAAATTAACATATAATTTGATGAGAAATATGCTTTTCCAATGAAAATTTATCTATATTAATATTAATTTTTTCTGCTTATAATTTATTTAAAATTTTTTTCATATTTATTATTTTTCATTAGAACTTATTTTAATGTTTGACAAGTGATTCCAAGATAACTTAGAACTTGATGGGAAGAGAAGAAAAAGGGCATGATTGCCTCTTACCAGAACATTAAAATTCCCAGCTATATGGAAAGGCAAACCCTGCAATGGCTAGCTTGTATTTTCAATAGAAAAATAAAACCTTTCAAAAGGGGAAAAGAGCATTTTCAAATTGCTATATTTCTCATATTCTTCAAGATTGTAATATAATATGAGTTCAATTGTGATCATCCACAAATAAAGTTAAATTATTATAAAAATAAAAATAAAAATCTCATATTTTGCTATCTATAAATATTTTGTAGGCATGTTGCTTAGTTTGGAGTTAAAGAAAGAAAAAAAAAATTACATAATACATATCAAACACTCCATCATTATAATGATTTATTGAATATTCATTATAAAAAAAATATAATGAATTTTTTGAAAATTAATTTACCCTCCAAATTTCTTTTTTAATAACTAATTTATCACAAAAGTATTTTACTAAATTTAAAAAAAAAAAGAATTTATATTTTAAAATTTTTATATCACTACTAGTATTCATTACTAATATTGTGGACAAATTTTTTATTTTCTTACTACTTATAATTATCATGAATTTTATAATTAATAGCCACTATATATGATGTACAATTTCGTATTTAAATTTAATATTTCTTTATTCAATAGAGATTTTGTGTAGGTAATTTAAATAAAAATATTTAAGATAATTGAACTTAAATATGTATAATTCTACATTGCAAATATGTAATTTTATTAAACGAATTTAAAACATATATATTTACTTTTAAAATTTTTTAATTAAATTTATATACGAAGTTTTTAGGAACTTAGGCAACGTAGATTTTGTTTGAGTTTTATTTTTCCTGATTCGCATGACAAGTAAAAAACTTGTAAACATGTGGACAATTAAGGAACAATAAAAAAATCCCAACCTTTTAACAAACGGTTCACAGACACTGTAAATAAGTAGTGAAAAACTGAAAATTTATGTTTTTTCTTTAAAAAAAAAAACTTATTTTCTAATTTTTGATTAATCATTGAGTTGCGAGCCCCCTTCTCCCTCTTTATATATATAGGACCACCTTTCAATTGGGCGAAAAAGTCTATAATAGAGTTGCGCTCAATACTTAATTAGTATTAATTAATGCTCAATTTACATTAAATTACATTTAAAAATTGTTAATAATAAAAAGGCAAATCCTCATTATGAAATCTCTGTATATTACTTAATATTTACCTTGGTAACATGTTAATAAACTACTATTATGGGTAGAAATTTAAGTTTATCTATATACTAGGAAAATTGTAGCAAAAGTCTAAATTAAGGGGATAATTATCAGTATCGAAAAAAAGGGATAATTACAAAAAAAATTCCTAACATTTGAAGTAAATTTCAAATTACCCATCAACTTTTTTTTATATATATAATAATTTTGCTTCTAATGTTACAAAACTTTCCAATTTAAATTATACATTAACGATTTTGTTAAAAAGTTAATTAACGATTTTCAGTTGCAACGGATTTCTTCTTCTAATCTGTCGCTATGTTATTTATAATTTTAAAAATATATATATATATATTTTGATTTTAACTATAACTTTCTTAATTTAATTTTTACATAATTTAATTTTTTATTTTCTAATCTAATTTTTAATTTATTATTATAAATTTATAAAATGTATAATTATAATAAATTTATTAAACTTTTGTAGTTATGAGAAAAGGGGTAAATTGAAGAAAATTTTAATTATGATTAATTCTTATAAAAAACAATTCGATTAACAAATGGTCTTTGTATTATAATTATAATTGTAGCTATACACCACCAAATTTTATTTTTCAAAATTTCATTGTAATTAATTGTTGTAACTATTTATAAATTTCGAAATTTATTATATATAGTTATGAAATATAAATTAATGATAATAAATAAAAATATATATATTAAAAATAAAAATATTAAATATAATCTTGAATGAAACAAAAAAATCAAAATAAAAAATTCCCGTTAAGATTAAAAAATATTTTTTTTTTCAAAATCAGAAATGATATAGCAACAGATTTGCAAAGAAAAAAATCCATTACAATTTAAAATCATTAAAAAATTATTGATGGAGGTGATAAATTGAAAAGTTTCATAATATTAGAGGCAAAATTATTATAAAAAAAAGTTAGAAGCTAATTTAAAATTTGAATTAAATGTTAGAGGTTTTTTTGAAACTACTCCTAAATTAATTAATTAAAAACATGAACAAATTAAAATAAGTTGGATTAGAAGACATTCATAGACCCTTTAATTGCGGTTGTTCTGATTTGGGATATATTATCATATATTAGTCTGCAATAAACACAATATTATCTTAATCTCCTAAGATCACATGGCTCTCTATAATTTTTAAGTTAATTTTTTTTTCAAAGATAAATAAAATATAATTTATATGATACTTTTTCATTGATTTAATCTATGTAGATGTAGATTTAGTATTTTTGACTCATTTGCTTTAATTTATTTTGAAAGTATCTTGTACTCTTTTCAATTATTATCACCAGCAACCTACAAGGCTTCATGGCAATATTGACCTGCCATATGTTACTAAAAAATCTCAAATTTATTTTTCATATAACTTTTTTATATTTAATTATAAATTAACAACATAAAATATTGATAATTATATTACACATTTTAATAATCTTTTCCATTAAAAGAAATTTATATTTTATTCTGATGATTAAGTTAGGTAAAGATGTAACTAAGTGAATGCTGAGGTTTCCAATTGTCAAATTTTTGATGTTTCTTCTTAATACAATTGGCTTTTATAAAAGAGAGCGAAAAAAAAAAGAAAAAAAATGATATTGCTTTAATATGATCCAAATAGTATTAAGTACTTTTTCACTATAACTAAACAACAGAAAGTTTCAAGAAAATTATTTTTTTTAAAAAAAAAAAAAAAGTCATATCGCGCGAAATAATAATGGTATTCAGTGGCGAAAGGCGCGCAATATAGTGTTCAGCCATCATGTTCAAACCAAAACCATCGTTGGAGGCTGCCTACGGGAGGTTTAAGTGGAACGCTGATGCCTCCGTTTTCCACTGTGACTCAAGACTGGGTGCTTCGAGACAGCAGTGGGAATTTCTTGAACGCTATCGCTGGTTATATATATTCGTGGTATTTTGCAGCCGAAAGTAGCCGAATTGCTATTGGAGTAAGAGAAATTTTGTCTTATTAGCTCATTGATAATAATTTTTCACATGCGGATTTGGAGATGGATAATCCAGAAATTTATTTTGTTCTTTTTATCTGAAAACTACGATCTTATTGATTTTGATAATGTGATTTTTGATTCTAAGAGGTTAGGTTGGCAAATTAATAGCCTTTCTTCATGGATTAAACTACAAGTTAATTTAAAGATTTATACTGTTGCTAGAGTCGTTATTTTACATGCTAATGCTCATATTTAATTTTTTTAGTATTGTTATTCCGGGCCAGATATAATAAAGAGAACTGTTAGCTCGGATTGCTTGCTTGATATTTGAAGTTTCTTTGCTTTTAATTTATTCCTAAAAAGATGTCGTATTGGATTGAAGTTTTTATTCCAAAATTTTTTATATTTCTTTTTTCATATACAATTACTGATTTTAATAATTGGTAAAAATTAATTATCTAAGATAATATAGTATTTTCCCTATATTTTAAACATATCACTTAATTATTATTAATTAAGTAAAAATCTTAAACGGGAGTGTTTCATATTTTAAAAAAGAGAAAGTTTGGATGAACTCTTTATTTGTGTTTTTTAAATCGGACCAGTTCATAAACAAATATATGTAAATATTGTAAAATTTTACGGTTAGAAATTAATGAAAAAGTTAGAAATTGTGAATATTTTTGTGGCTTGAGTTATGGACAAGTATATGACAATTAAGAGAACTACATTAAAGATGATAAAAATGTCAAGTTGATATATTAATAACTATAAATTTATGGGTGATTTAATGACTACAAATTTGACAATTATTTTGACTTATAAATAGCCATGATTTCTCGTATCTAAAGCATCTCAAAGCAATACAAGTTCTCTTCTTTCTTTATTTTTTTCATTTATGAGAGAAATGTTCATTAGTAAGAGAGGTTTGAGTGAAAGTGTTATTGTGTAATTTTTTTAGGTTGTGAGAGATATTTATTGGAGGCTCTTGTAATATTCTCATTTTACATAGTAAAAATTTTCTCGCTGTTCTCCTATTGTAGATGTAGACAAATTGTCAAACCATGTTAAATTATTGCGTTCTCTTTTATCTATGTTATTAATCATTTTCTTACTCATTTATTTTTCTCTATATCGACACTCTATCTCAATAAACTGGTATTAGAGTCTAACTTGAGTGTTAATATTTATTTATCGTATGCTATGTTGTTACCACTAATAAGTGGATCTCCCACATCAAAAAATAAGTTAAATTATTATTCACCCTTAAAAGTTGTATAAGAGTTCTGACTACGACAAAGTTTGACGTGGAGAAATTCAATGGAAAAAATGATTTCAATCTATAGTGTGTAAAGGTGCAGACTCTACTAATACATTAAGATTTAGTAAAAATCTTAAAGGATAGAGATGCTATGTCATAGTAATAGAGTCTAACTTGAGTGTTAATATTTATTTATCGTATGCTCTGTTGTTACCACTAATAAGTGGATCCTCCACATTAAAAAATAAGTTAAATTATTATTCACCATTGAAATTTGTATTAGAGTTATGACTATGACAAAGTTTGATATAGAGAAATTTAATGGAGAAAATGATTTCAATCTATAGTGTGTAAAGATGCAGACTCTACTAATACATTAAGATTAAGCAAAAGCTTTGAAGGATAGAGATGTTATGTCATAGTATTTGTCAGACAAAAAGAATGATGAGATAATGGAGAAAATACATAGTGTGTTGCTTTTGTATTTGGGAGATGAAGTTTTGCAAGAAGTTTCCGACGAGGATACGGCTTGTGCATGACCAAGTCACTCATTAACCAATTGTAATTGAAAAAGAAGCTTTATACTTTTCAAATCAAGAAAGAAAACCCATCAAAGAGCACTTGGACAAATTTAATAGAATTATTCTTGATCTTAAAAATATAGATGTCAAAATTGTTTAAATTTATATGAGCACTTCATCGATACCATGATATATACGGTCATGATACTCTTACCATGGAAAAAGTCAAGACAACATGGAATTCAAAAGAATTGAAAAAAAGAGTATCAAAAAAATATTTAAAGGGTATGTGGAAGGTCTAGTCGTAAGAGAGAGACAAAAAAAAGAGAAGTCTCACTAATGGTCAAGTCAGATCAAAGTCCAAGATAAAATCAAAGCCAAGAAAATTCAAATGCTATCAGTGTAACAAAGAAAGACATATGAAGAGAGATTGTCCAAAGCACAAAGCCAAAAGAAAAGAAGGCAACTTATGAATCTGGAGATGCAATGGTGGCAATTAGTTATGACAGTGTGGATGTTCTTACAGTCTCTGAACATGACTCAGAAAATGAATATGTCTTTGATTCTGGTTGTTTGTATCACATGAGTCCCAATAAGAATTGGTTTATTTCATATCAACCCTTAGAGAGAAGGAAAATTTTATTAGAAAATAACAAATCTTGTAAGATCATTGGTATCAATTTGATAAAGAACAAGATGTATGATGAAACTGTGAGAACATCGAAAAATGTCAGGCATGTTCTGAAGCTAAAGAAGAATCTGATTTCTTTGGGCAAGTTTAATTCAAATGGCTTCAGTTACAAAGGTGAAGATGGAGCCATATAAGTCTCAAAAGGTGCTTTTTATTGTGATGAAAAGAAAGAAGGTTAATGACATTTACATACTGGAAGGAAACATAGTTACATATACTACAGCTGTAACTTCAACCTCTGATTCTGATATCACCAAGTTATAACATATATGTCTTGGACATATAAGTGAAAGGGGTCTAGTTGAATTGAGTAAACAAGATTTGTTGTGCGACCAAAAGACCAAAAATTGAACTTATGTGAGCATTGTGTATTTGGAAAACAATGTAGGGTGAAGTTTAATACCATAATATTCATTCAGATATATGAGGTCATTCTCAAATTTCTTCTCACAATGGTAGCAGATACATGTTAACTTTCATTGATGACTACTCAAAAAAGGTTTAGGTATTCATCCTGAAACACAAGGATGAAATGTTTGTCAAATTCAAATAATGAAAAATCTCAATTGAAAAGCAGACTGGAAAACAAATGAAATGTTTGAGAACAGATAATGGTTTAGAGTTTTGCGAAGGAAAATTCAACAAGTTCTACAATAATCATATCGATTGAGAACAGATAACAATTTGGAATTTTGCGAAGGAGAATTCAACAAGTTATGCAAGGATCATAGTATTGTTAGACACTATACTATAAAATACATCCCACAATAGAATAGGCTCTCAAAACGAATGAACATAACTTTCATAGAAAGGGAAAAATGTATGCTCGCTAATATTGGGCTATCAAAGAAGTTTTGGACTAAAGCTGTTAACTCAACTTATTATTTGGTTAATAGATGTCCATCTTCGACAATAAATTTCAAGATTCCGGAAGAAGTATGGTCAAACATTTATGCTAGCTATGAAAATCTAAAACTATTTGGATGCGCTGCTTATGCTTATGTAAATGAAGGTAAATGTGAGCTAAGGGCAAAAAAGTGCATTTTTCTTAAGTATCTTGAAGGAGTAAAATGATACAAGTTATGGTGTCCAAAAAAATGCATCATTAGCAGTGATGTAAGTTTTAATAAAGTTGAAATGCTTAAGTCTCATGAAGAGTCTAAAAAGAAGGTGAAGCTTAAGGTGGAGTCAACCAAACAAACCTCAAATGACTAAGAAGATGAAGAAAAATAACATCCACTTAAGGAAACAAATACAAAACAATTGCAACACTATTAGTTGGCTAAAAATCAACAGATGAGAGAGGTTAAACCTCCCCAAAAGTATGGTTATGCAGACGTGGTTGCTTATGCTCTCAATATTGTTGACAACAATGAGCTTCAATCATACCAGAAAGTTTTCAATAGCCAAAAAGCTACCATATGGATATTTGCAATGATAAAAGAGATTGAATCTCTTCACAAAAATCATACTTGGGAAATTTTTGAGAAACCAAAGGACCAGAAGATTGTTAAAAATAAACGGATCTTCAAAAAAAGAAGAAGGAATCCTCGAAATTGAAGATACAAAGTTTAAAACTCATTTAGTGGAAAAAGGTTATACACAAAGAGAAGACATCGACTTCAATAAAGTTTTCTCTCTAGTGGTGAAATACAACTCAATATGTACTCTACTTGCCATTGTTGCTCATTTCAACTTAAAGTTTGAGCAAATAAATGTCAAAATAGTTGTCTTGCATGGTCATATTGAGGAAAGAATTTATATGAAACAACCTAAGGGATTTGAAGTTCGAGGTAAAGAAGATTATGTATATTTATTGAAAAAATCTTTGCATGGTCGAAAACAATCTCTCAGACAGTGGTACAAGCGGTTCGATATTTGTATGCTTGGAAATGACTACTGTTTGAGTAAATATGATAGTTGTGTATATTTCAAGAAGCTGGTGAATGAGTCTTTTATTTATCTGCTTTTATATGTTGATGACATGTTGGTTGTTTGTAAGGACATGTCAGAAATCAATAAGTTGAAAGCATAGTTAACTGGAGAGTTTGAAATAAAAATTTTGGGAGTTGCAAAGAAAATTATGCGAATGGAGATCTACAAAGATAGGAAAGCAAACACACTCTTTTTATCATAAAAAAGTATATAAAGAAGGTGCTAGAACGTTTTGCAATGAAAATTTCAAAACCTGTTAGCATTCCATTAGTAGCTCTCATTTCAAACTTTCAACTATATTATCACTAGAAATTGAGGACAAGATAAAACAAATGTCTCATATCTTTTATATTAGTACAGTTGGCAGTCTCATGTACGCCATGGTATACACTAGGCCAAACATTGCACACATTATTAATGTGGTCAATATGTACATGAAAAATCCTAACGAAGTTCATTAGTAAGTTGTAAAGTGGATTTTGCGCAACTCAAAATATACTACTAATATGGGCTTGGTCAATGGAAAATTCAAAGATGTTTGAGGAAAATTTACTTGATACGTCGATTCAGATTATACTGAAGACCTAGTTAAGCAAATGTCGCTCACTTGATATGTCTTCACTTTTTATGGATGTACTATCAGTTGGAAAATAAATCTTCAGTTTATTGTTGTTTTGTTTACAATTGAAGTGAAATACGTTACAACAACTGAAGCAGTGAAAAAAACTATTTGGTTACAATGATTAATCAGTGAATTAGATATACAATTGAAAAAGATAAAAATCTATTGTGATAGTCAAAGTACTATACATCAAACAAAAAATTCAATGCAACATGAATAAACTAAACACATTAATATATAAATGCACTTTATTTGAGATGTGGTTGAACAAAAGAATGTTCAAATAGATAAGATATCTATAACAAACAATCCAATAGATATGATAACCAAGCCAGTTTCAATGACCAAATTCAGACATTTTCTGGACTTGATTAGTATATCAAGAAGATAATTCCTTGAGAGGGAGAGCTGCAACAGAAGATACTATGGATAACTTAAGCCAATGTAGAGATTTGTGAATATTTTTATGGTTTAAGTTACAGATAAGTGTATTGCAATTAAAGGAGTCACATTAAAGATGAGAAAAATGTTAAGTTGGTAGATTAATGACTATAAATTTGTTGGTGGTTTAATAACCATAAATTTAAACGTTATTTTGATTATAAATAGTCATGAATTCTCTCATCCAAATCATGCCAAAACAATACAATTTTTTTTTTTTATTTCTTTCTCTTGTGAATGAAAGGTTCATTAGTGAAAGTGGTTTGGTGAAAATGTTCTTGGGTACTTTTTTTGGATTGTAATAAATATTTATTGAAAACTTTTGCAATATTCTTCTTTTACATATTGAAATTTTTTTCGCTGCTCTTCTATCTGAACATAAATAAATTGTTGAATCACATTAAATCATTGTATTATCTTTTATTTATGTTATTAATTTTTTTTGTTTATTTATTTTTTTTTTCAATATACTCATCTGTTTCAACAGAAATTAAATTCCGGCGGGGTATTCTATAAATAGGCCGAAGAAAATTGCCCTTTTTACAATTGGGTCCACTGGGTTCCAGAACCTCGTCACTTAAACAGCCTAGTCAGCGTATGATAAGGAATTAAGGATAATGTCTCTTGTATGAACCTATAAAAGCCAGACATCCACGGAATTTTCCAACTCCCTCACAGCGATAGGGCATCAACTTTCCAGGAAAAAACAATCGCCGGAAGTTTTCTTTCGAACCAAACGCGGTATTTGAACCGGTACATTATCCTTTCCCCTTCATTGTTGTGTGAATCTGTGGACCAATGCACTATTGTAACAAAAGTAGAGCATATATATTAATATGAGAGGATTACGATGTTTTCCTGTTTCAATTTTGTTTACTTTTTTTAACTTTCTCGCAAACCAGACGGTGTATTAGAGTCGGGAGACAAATATTATTTCATTCAAATATGTAGTTATATTTTCTTACAAGTATCTGCATAATTTCTCCTTTTGACTATGCAGTAATGGGTCCTAATAGTACAAAAATTCCCAAATATGAATCTCAAAGGTTTTTATATGAACTTAGAACTAGCCCAAAAAGGATTCTGGTTTGCATAAAGCATTTTGTTCACAATTCAATGCTGCAATGCTTTGTATATAATGTAGTTCCAAATTCACTGAAGATTACGAGAATACACTAAACATTTGAGATTGTTTGCATATTATCAATGTCAAACCATTAATATACGAACTTTCAATACTCGTGTCAAAGGCAATTTCGGCATTGGAGAGATAATCTTGGGCTAAACCTAACAATGGCTAATGAGGAACAAGGTGAAGGGCATATATATTTCTTAATAATACTTACTTAGAATTGGTGAAGTTTGTGATACATGAAGTATATCTGTCTTTTCTGCTGCCAATTTGGAACGCAAAAGGATGTTACTTTTTTCATTTTCTTCCTTTTTTTTTTCGGGCAAAAGAGCAAAAGGATATTACTTGAGATGTTAAAAGAAACTAACTCTAAATCACCAGTGTGGCTGCTCTTTAGTACTTTATTTATTATACATATGCTGAAAACTTTTAACAGGTGTCAGAGACTTACATTTGCCATGCTACACAAGGTAAAATTATTTATAGGAACATTAAAATTGGTAATGTCAGGCCTTGCTTCTTTAATATTTTGAGTAAATCTCAATCAAATTCATGCGCAAATCCTTTTCTTCTATTTGGCAATACCTGGTATCAATATCGTGAATTTGGCAATTACATGGAAAATATGATTCGAGGTTTATTAAGTTACTTAACATGCTCTGCTAAATGTAATGGAGTCATTTGCATTCTGCCTAATTTAAGTGCCCCGTATTTATGTCTTTAAGTCCTTTTAATATCTTGTTTGTATAATTCATAATGAGAATATTATGGGAGCTTTTTGGCTTTCTTCCTTGGCAGGTGAAAAGAAGAGACTATATTTGGAGAATAAAAAAGCCTAAGCAACTAAATTTTTTGATAATTAGATCTGGTGATATTTCTTAACTACCAACTGCTAACATTATGAATACCTCCAGTAAAGGAGATGCTTCAAAAGCCTTTATGTCATGTGGAAGGAGATTAAGGACAAAGAACAGTTCACTCTCTCAATATAACAAGCCTTCAATTGAAATTGTCTCTTCAAATTGGATAGTGAAAAAATATAACTTGATTGATTTAGACTGGACTAATAAAATTTCAGGATGTCCTGTGTACCATCCATCGAATGAGGAGTTTGAGGACCCTTTAAATTATCTGATGACAATTGCCGCTGAAGCTTCCAAGTATGGTATGTTCAATTGATAGTCACGCTCTTCTATTTGGTTTCGAACTGCTGTGTTATGGAAATTGAATTACTTGCACACATTTAATCAGTTTATGATAGAATGCAGTTACATTCATTATGCTGGTGTCTTGCTTTTTTATCCTTTGCACACTTGATACTATTAAGGCTGCTTATGACTTCCAAGTATGGAATGAACTAATGTTCCTTTAGCGTATTTAAGATCATGATAAATGGTCTTTTCAATTTGCAAATTCATTTAATTTTATATTATGGAGGATTTTATCATGATGTTGCATAAAATGTCAATATTTCCTAATTTAGGAATTTGCAAAATTGTGTCACCTAAAAAGGCTTCTATTCCGGCTGCTGAGGTACTAAGGGACTTTCAACTTACATGCAACCACTTCGGCTTGCTGAATGGGATATGAATTACAAGGTCACTTTCTCAGTAGGAGAAAGGTAAGTTCTGCTTAAAATAGACTTCAACTTACATGTTACCAGCATTTTGAATGCACGTTTACTGCTTTTATTTTTCATTTTGATGTCCAACGAACTGCTAACAATATAGTGTCTTATATTTTGTATTATCATTTTGGTCTTATGTATTTGACTTTGTGGTCTACTACAGAAAATATACTTTAAATGCTCTTAAGAGTATTGCGGATCAAGAGTTTGTTCGTAGATTCCCCTGTTCCAAATATCTCTCTCCTGAACATCTGGAGAAGGTCTTTTGGCGGGAAATGTCCAGCAGAAAGCAAGAGACTGTGGAGTATGCTATCAATGTTGATGGTAGTGCATTTTCTAATGATTCTGATGATCAACTAGGAACAAGCAAATGGAACCTGAAGGTATTAGCTTTCACATTTTAATTCTGTCAGATAATTTCTTTGTTATTATCTTTCATTTACGTACTTCTGCCTGGTGTCTCTGCACTCTTATCTCAAAGCATCCTGAAACAAGATTTTGTTTTTTTGATTTCAGACTCTGCCAAAGCTGCCCAATTCCGTATTGCGTTTGATTGGACATGAAATTCCAGTATGGTTTATGATTTTCTGAGTCTTAATAAGGTTTCCCACTCTAGCCATATTTTTGAGTTTTTCCTTGACACCAGTTTATATGTATTCAGGGAATAACATGTCCTATGCTTTATATTGGAATGCTGTTTAGTATGTTTGCATGGCATAAGGAAGATCACTATTTATATAGGTAAGAATGTCATCCCCGGTTCCCCTCTGTCTCTGCCCATTTCATGAACTAATGCCATATATTTTATCTCTGTGGGAGATAATGCAACTATAGATAGTAGACAAGCTAGCAGTAAAACTAAAAGTGAATACATAACCTGCTAATGATATTCTTCTATTAAGATTTCCTGTGTAGTCGGAATCAAAATAACAAACTACTCCATCAAAAGATTTACCAAACTGCAAGCAGTAATTTAAAATTTTATAGAGATATTTGAATATCTACTTTACTAGGACATGACACATACCGACTGATAATACTAACAACTTGAGCAAGATTAAGACATGTACAAACCATTGCATATATCAAATTAACTACGACACTATAGTAAATGACTTTTACCATGCAGCTTTCTTCCTCGTTTGACTGTGGCAGTGGTCGACTTGAGAGTCTAAAATGAGTTGTTGATGTAACACCTTCTCACTCCTGCAATACGTGCCCAGATAAGAGAATGTTATGCTGAATTCATCAGTTAAATCTAATTAAACAATTTCTTAAGAGATCTTACATTATTAAAGGAAATTATTCAAGTTCACTATAATAGTCAAAAATGTCATTTGCTTAACTAAAGATTAGATATTTCATGAGAGAATAAAACATATTGATTTCCGTTATCATTTCGTTTGAAATATTATAAATGAATGTGAGAATATAGTAAATAAAATTCATAATTCAGAAAATTTCAGCTAATATGTTGATAAAATCATTATATGCTACTAAGTTGGATTCATGTATCGACTTGATAGGTCTTGTAGCTTATTAATTTAGCTTCGGTGATACTTTTTTTGGGAGAGAATTGTTAGATGGTGGCGGTGTGAATAAAAGTCGCACCATTTAATTCAAAGTTTGTCAATCTTCCACCCACATTTGATTTTGCTACTGTATTTTTTGAAAATACAATTGCCAATATTTGTTGACTTTTAGCTACCTAAATGGGTCTATAAAAGACACTGCAAGTTTATGAATATTGTACAACAAAATCATTTGAGAGATTCAATCAATTGGGAGATTTAGAGTACTTCGGTAAGAGAGTTAGATTTTTAAATTTTTTTCAAAGAAGTGAGAAAAATATTATTTGGATATTTTTGGAAAATATTTGTATGTCATTATTATTTTGAGTTGGTCTCAATTTATTGTATTACTTCTAATATTTGTCTAAAAAATATTTTATGTCTTTGTATCTATTAATTTATATTAATAAAAAAATTATTTAAAATTTATTCTCAAAAAGTGAACCACGTTAAATATCTAATATTAATTTTTTACTAATTATTTATTCCATATTTATTTTTTATTATTTTATTTGTTGTGACTTACAATCTCCATTCGTAAATATTAGATCATCACATAATCAGAGCTATAAAATCTTTGGAGGATATTCAGGTACCACAAAACAATTAAAGAAAAAACAAAAACAGAAAAGGAAAGAAAAAATTGAGGAATATATTCCATAGTTTTTATGGGTCAGGTATTAATGATATTTGTCATGTTAGTCATGAAGGTGTAATAGCAATTCCTCTGTGATCATTTTGGCCCACAATTTAAAACGATTACAAAAGGATACAAATAAAATCATCCTAATTAGGGGTGCCAATAAGTAGGATATTGGCAAAAATTATTCTATCCGAATTCAAACATTATTATTTATATATATATCCAAATCCGTTCCGAATCCGTTTAAAATTATAATATTAATATTCATACCTGTATCAAATCCGATTAAGATTACCCGATTAATAACCGAATCCGAATAATTATCCGTTTATCATTAAAAAAATTTAAAATAAAATAAAATTTAAACTAATTAAATAATTAAAAATCTATAAATATATAAATAATCTACCATAAATCACTATAAAATCAAATAAAACATAAAATTATATATGAAAAAAATTATGTAATTCATCAATCTATAAAAATATATGAAAAAATAATTATATCATTATATTCAATAAATGAAAATAGAATAAATTGCATAATATATATATATATATATATATAATCGGATTTATCGGGTACCCGAAAATCTATACCCGTACTCTATTTAAATCCGTGACGGGTTTATATATTGCTACCCAAATCCGTCCCAAAATTCTAATAGGGTTATCCATTAGAGTTTAAACGGATTCGAATTGACGCGGATATTCGTGAAATTCGTACTCGTTTTCACCCCTAATCTTAATCAGCAATTTGAAAAAAGAAGAAGAAAAAATGAAATTATTCAAAAAAAAAAAAAAAAAGGAACCTGAATTATTGGCGGAGCTACCCAAAAACTTTCATCGGTGAGCAGCTGAGCACAAGCGTCCTAGGACCATATGTAAAATTTGATAGGTACAAACACTGCCATGATGAAAGCACCATTGCTTTTACTGCACATGTAGTAAAAACTGTGGAGCATATTCTTTTAGAATATAGAATATTCCTTATAGCAAATTAGTACATATTATAATAATTAGAGAAAAAAAAACTAAAAGAAACAGAAATTAATTTAGTAAAATATAATTTAATAAAAGAAATTATGAAAGTTATAAAACAGTACGAGCTTTATAATTAAAATTTTAATTAACAGAGTAATAAAATTTGTCTTGATTTTTTAAAAATTTTTTCAAAGAAAAACTATTATTAAGTTCAATATTCAAAAAAGAAAAAAAAATACAATGTCGAGAAGAGTTCCAGTAAATAGAACTAGTAAAAAAATTTAAAATTCCTTCTCACTTAGTTGACAATTAAATTATAATATTATGTAGTTAACATCTTATAAATTCAGATATTTATAAAGTTTGAATGTATAAAATAAAAAAAATTTATAAGATAAATTAAAAATACAGCTCAATAATTTTATATTTGTTAAAATAGTGGCCTTCTTACTGTTTGGGGTGTCGGAAAAAATGTTTCGAGTGTCTCGATGAAGGGAGATCTGAATTCTGAAATGTGCATGAAAAACGTGCAAGGAAAAGTTTTTTGTTTTTTTATATAATTTTTATAATTTTATAATTTGGCTCTTCATTGATCATTATCCACAAACGCGGTAGCATATCCACACATAAGGAAATGAGACACGAGATGCCCGAGAAAACACGTGGGCCCGTCATTATTATGTCGTACTCGTACATTAAGTCCTTGTTTGGCAATTTTGGCATAGAAAATAAAAAATAAATTTATTTTTTATCTTTATTGTTTTTACTCGTCAATATATTTGTCAATTTTTTTTGAAAAGAGAAAAAATAAATAAATTTTATTTTTTAATTCATGTTTTGAATTGAAATAAAATAATAAAAAAGAGAAAATAAAATAAGACTAATTTTTTCAAGTTTGAATTAGTAGCAATTTATCTTTCACACTATTTTAGAGAGAAAATGATAAATAAAAAATATTTTATCTCATTTTTTTATTTTTTTCTATTCCCAAATAGTATAAAATGAGATTTTTTTTTAATTTTACATCATTATTTTCTACTCCTTTTATTCAAACACTTAAACGGTGAAAAATAAAAATTATTTTATTTTATCTCCTTAATTTTCTTCATTTCCAAGTGAAAATATTTTTTTATTCTATATTCTTTCATATTTTTCCTCCTCCCAAACATAGAGTATTATATAAATTTTAATTTTTTTAAATTTATTTAATTTGAAGTTCTTGTAGATTATTGCAAATAAATTAATTTGTATCTATATATTTCTGCATTATATTTAATTGTTTTTATTTATAGCATTTTCCGAAAAAAAACTTTTAAAATAGTAATAATGATCATCGAAGCATTACAACATTCTCTTAATTACATTCATTATTTAGGTGAGTTATTTCACTGTTAATGACACAATATCTTGAATTTTTAACATCTATCACGAGAAACCTATGCTTTCAAGTTAAGTCAGTCAAAATTTGTAGTTTATTAATAAAATCAAACTGACTAAAATAGTTTGTTGATTAAACAATCATAACGTCCTAATAAATAAAAATTTTTTGTTTTTAAAAAAAAAAACAATGTTGACTTGTTTAATTTTCAATTTTTGCTAATAAAATTCTTCACTTTGAAAGTGTTAATTTGTTACATGAAATTTTATTTCTCCAGCAATAAATAAATTTAATTATTAGTTCAAACGGGAGCTAGATGTATCTTATTCAGATTTTTGTCTTCAAAAAGATGCTGATCTAAGTTTAAACTGATCTTTCTTTAAGAATTTTCCTGTATTTATTATTTTTTTATTTATTACTTACAATTCTATGGGTAATCATCATAAATTTTAGTATTAAATAACATTAAATATTATACTATTAATTAATTGTCATAATTATTATAAAATTAATTATAACTATTAGAAATTTTAAATTTAATGATTGAAAAATAACACTCATATATAAATAAATAATATAATAACTATTAAAATATCTAATATATATATATATATATATATATATATATATATATATATATATATATTTTGGCATGAATCATATCCTCGTTATAAGATGGAAGATAAAAATAAGATAAAATTTTATTAAACTGCCATTAAAAATCCATTTTGAGTACATAATAAGTGGGCGATGATCACAGCCTTATTTATACATTTAGCACACAAAATGGACAAATTAGATGGCTACGAGCTGGCCAGCATTCGCATATACGAGTTTAGTACTCATGTGCACGAGGCACAGTCAGCAGCCAGATGAAGCGGATCACAGCTTTCACAACATTAGCATTGGCCAGTTCACTTGCGCTCTCTCCTGATCCTGCTCCGGCGTCGTTCGATACCCCTTGGAATGAAATGAAACGCTGTCCATTTGACAATGCTCCCTGCAATATTCATTTCATCACCCCATACAATTAATTATTAGTCAGCTTAATTAAGTAAATTTAATCCCAATTGTTATTAATTTGTATACAATAAGTTGAAATATTAATATTGGCATGGGACTAACCAAGCCAGCAGCAACGCTAGCAGTATCCACAGTTGAGACCCTGAAAGTCTTGTAAAGGAACTCTCTGTATGCAGGGTTGTTTACGTATATATCTGAGCTTGAACCTCTCACTCCCACCGTAACATTACCCCCATCGATCTATCAACACATTCAAATTCAATTTGTATTTTGAATCCCAATTGAATAATTAATTATTAGAAAGTTTGTTAAAAAGGACTCGTATACCTCAACTCTAGCGGCATATCGAAGCCATTCAGGATCAGCATGAAGCCAAAAATGCTGATCCAGTACCCCAGCTTTGTAGATTTGAATATCCTCGAAGGCGATACTGCCCAATAAGTTTTCTCCATTTTCTGGATAGTTGAAGTCTCCGATGTTAAGTTGCCCTTTCTGATTTGCATCCTTGCTCTGTACAAGAAAAATCAGCATTTAGCGACGGATTTTTACTTATGTTTGACGACGCTTTCTAGTGTAGAAAATCATTTGTTGTTTTCCTCATTTTTTTAATTATAAAAAATACTTTCATAAATTAAATGTTATATTTTTTTTTCAATTTCAAATTAAGAAATGGTAGAGTTTAGCAGAAATAATAAAAAGAAAAAAAAGTAAAGATTTCATAAATATACCAGCCAGTCCCAAGCTCCAGTGAAGCCAACATCGCGAGGCACAACAACAGTGCCGAGGCTAATAGTTTCGTTAGTGGTACCAGCAGGCCCAACAGTAATGATTCCTCGCAGGTTGAAATTATCAGCCAAGATTTGGACTGTTATACCCACATGTACCTATTTAAGTATACCATCAATATCGATCATTAGCATATTTAATAATAATTAATGAACCAAATTTTGAGGTATCTATAGTAAATATATATATTTGTAGTGAGATTGGATCATAGAACCATACCGATGGAGTGCTGGCTCCTCTTACATACACCGCAGGAGACCCGTAAATAGTGCCAATCACAAATCTTCTTCCTAAGTAACCGAAAGAGATCCTTGTTAGTTAGTTATTATTTTGTGTGAACTTTGTAGTTTTTATATATCTCAAAAAGAAAAATGTATTAAGATTAGTTCAATAAAAAGAGGAGTAGACAGGCTAATTAATTACCATAAAGGTCAACATATGAATCAGGAACGAAGAAACCAGATTCATTAAGTGCCTTCTCAGTGTCAGAGGCAGTGAGGACGAGACCAAAAGCAGGCACATCTGACTTGAGTTTGTGGGCAAGGCTTGGGTTTTTCAAGCTGAGTTGCATGGAGTGCTGTGCCATAGCCAGCACCCCAAGAACCAACATTACTATCTCCACTCCCCTCATTGTTTTGCCTTCTGAGACACTTCACAAGACAAGTTTACTAGTTTGGATGATGCTTCATGGTGCCACTCTTGTGCCTTTATATAAAGGATTTCTCTTCCCTCGCTAATGAGTAGCTAGGGATGAATAAATGAGGAATGCTAAGGATATACTTTTTCTTTTTTTCAAACACTTTCAAACATTAAGAGAGAAATTTCTAAAAATAAGGAGAAAAAAATTATTTTTAAAATTATTTTTATTATAATCAAAAAGTATTTTAAAAAAATTGTGTGCTTTACATTACTCATGAATAAATTTATGAGCCAATTTTATCATCACGTGTAATGTATGCAAATTGCAATCACTTAATTTTTTTTCCTTTTTTCTCTTTTATTATGATTACCTCCATAAGGGCTATATATATATATATTTAAAAAAAAGGTTACTGGTTGATAACTTTGTTATTTCTTTCTCCTAGGAAAAAAATTTTACACAAAAAAAAATATACATTATTTCTCATGTTTGATTGGAAATTGAAAATAAAGTGAACCTGTGTCCAAAAATAGAACGAATTATTTTAATGATAAGATGATATAATTTCAAGAACAAGAGTCTGGATGCAAATTAACAATGTAAAAAATTTATCTCCCCCTAATGAAAAGTGAAATTAATTTTACCCAAAAATGGAAAAAAAAATTAATTAAATGGAGCCAAATTATTGAAAAAATAATTTTAATTTATAAATTTTGGTTTTTGGTAGGAATTGATGGAAAAAATAATATGAATTGACTCGAAAATACACCATATTTTAGGTTTTTTTTATAATTTCCCTATAATTTAAGTAGCGTTTTTTTTTTTTTGAGAGAGTGAAATTAAATGGGGAAAGATTTGAACTTTTACGAATAATAGAAGCAGGTACAAAATAAAAAGGAAAATGTATCTGGTGCATATTATTCGCCAAATACATTTCCCTCATTTCCATCCTTGAGAACAAAAATAATATATGTATAGCCTGAGAAACCTTTGGTTTTTGGTTAATATCTAGAAAAAAATTCATCATTTGCTTTTATTGTAAATTATGAAAAAAACAGGGGCTGATTTCATATAAAATTTCGTGATTATGTCCACCTATCCAGCAAGAAGAAAGTGCAATGGAAACCATTACAGACGGGCCCTGGGTTGAACTAAAATAACTTGCGATTGATTGCTTCGCCCTTTGATAAAAGGCAAAGGAAAAAGGGCCAAGACAATATAATTAGGCACAAGCTTAAAGGCTATTAAAGACACTTCGTCGCTTGAAGGTTAAACACAAGCTGCGTCGCTATACATTCTGTCGGTTACATGTGCAAGACAATCGATCGAATGCTTCGTTTATGTATTTTGTCACTGAATGATCCAAGATAATTAGTCACATACTACCGTCGCCGCAACAGGAACCTTTAGCGACAAAGTGCATGAAGTTTATCCATCTCATTTTTCATTTTGGCTGCGAAAATTACCAATTACATACGACAAAGCTTTTCATTTTTTTTAAAGAAAAAAAATCTAATTAAAAGACTTATCTTTTTTTTTTTTTGCTAGAAATTTAAAAATTTTATTGCCCTAAAATGATCCAGGTCCAAACCTTTGTTATTTTTCAAAAATTAACGATACTTCAAATTTTTCTAAAATTTATGTAGGACTTGATAAATATGATCCACCATTGCTTTAAAATTTTTTGAGGCATTTTAGAATTAGTTTATCTATATTTATAAGCTTTTGTTATTTTTCATATATCAAATATGCATGTGAGATATGTACCCTCCAAAAAAATGCATATGAGATCTTTATTTTAACATTTCCACATTAGGATCTCTATATTTTATCTTTTTTTTCTTGTCCTAATGAATATTGTGGTTAATTTAGAAGATATTTATTCCAAATTTAATAATTTTTGGACTCTTGTAACTGTCCAGGATTTTGAATTTGGAATCATCCATGAAAATTTGAAAAATTTTCATAATCTAAAGGAAATACTGTTGTCCAAGATTGAAATAGATTAAAGTTATTTTATATTCCAATTGAAATCTTCAAAGAAATTTTATATTTGTAAATTTATAGATGTCCACTTTATTTGCATAAAATAACAAATTAATCATATATTTTTTCTGGACAAAGGTGTTTATGTATAGAATCTACTACGTGAGTGACCCGTACCAAAGGATAGGTTTTTCTGAAAATGAGATCTTTTTTATTGTTATGCAGGCCCATTTGTAAGTAAGATTGGAAGTGGTGCTGTAATTTAACATTATTTCAAAATAATTTCATTCGCATTATAAATTTTCTACTTCGCATTATAAATATTTAAAATGATCCAATTCACATTATAAATGAGATCTTTATGTGATATTTGTATGGAAGGTTGTGAGTGGTGAAATTCTTCTGACTTTTTATATATTAGCCATAAGCCATACAAGATTGCCAAGTCACTTGCAAATATGTATGGTTATTTTTTTTACTTGTCCTTCCCATCTACATCCATATGGGCTTATACTATCCCTCAATTGAAACTAACCCACTCCAATTGTGACCTGTTGACTTTAGTAGCTTTTATTTATTTATTTTTTTAATTGTCTATTCCATCTAATATTTACTTGGACTTCTCTCCTTTAAGTCTCAAGCTTTCAAACCTTCATTATGTCAGGATTATATTGGAACCATAGTCTTTACCTATTATATCCTTTAGAGTTATTTTGGAAGATAGAGTTTCTAAGGATCACATTAGACCGTCTCTCTGCAGTGTCCTATTTTGAAGGTAACAATTTTTTTATAATTTTTTTCTTTTTCTATCTTAAAATTTTTTTATGACAGGACGAGAACGGTACATACATCATCTGCCCCCATCCCGTCCTGAAAATATATATATATATATATATATATATATATATATATATAATTGTTTATATTTTAATATAATTAATATTTCTAAAAAATAATAAAATACAAATATAACACTTATTAAAGGTAAAAAATATTTTTTATTTAAAAAATTATATAATTAACTAATTAATTAAAATAAAATAAATATTTTTAATATGAAAAAAATAAAAAAAAAATTTAATAAAAAAGAGGAATGGGGCGGATACGGAAATACAAAAATTTTGTACAAATGAATTTTTTTCTTTTTCTCTGCTTCAACGAAGAAATATAGAGAAGATGTGGATTTTTTGTATGAGATAAATTGAGATGAAGAGGGCATGGATTTGCTTCAGATGTTGGAATGTGCATTTTGGCAGTATATTTGAGATCGTTAGTAGTATGTTACAATACGTAGAAGATCGAATCTCCAATTTTCTGTAGTGGGTAGCTTGAAACAACTATTTAATTGCAGCCACAGGGGAGGGCACCGCTTTGAGAGATAACGGCAATGGGGCTCCTTTCCCTTCTAGTCTATTTATGCTAAAAAGAATGGATTCTATTACAGGTTGTGAATAGATTGGCACTAAGAAAAAATAACATGTCAGTAAAGCTTAGGCTGAAGAAAACGATGTTGGAGAAGCAGAATAAGATGAAGAAAAAGAAGACGATGTTGATTATGAGGATGATGAAGAAAAAGAGAATGGAGAGACAACTACAGATACTGCACATATACCTCACATATACAGTTATTCCAGCCCCATACATATAACTGAAAGAAACATTATGCATAAATCTAATAAATTACACAGAGATATCATGGACATACATCTAAGTTTTTCTTCCATTTTAGAATGTAAAAGTAGATTTCTTGTTTTTAACTAGAGCAGGAAAACAAGCAATGAAACCACAGTTTAGAAAGGTTTTTTATGATGTCTTTATGTTCTTAGGAGTTGAAGTGGGCAAGAAACAAGTTCAAAGTAGCAAAGGAAAAGAAAAAGGAAAGTAAAGAGAAATGAAGCAATATAAAGCTTTATTTAAGTGTATAACTTAAGACAATAGATTATATTTTATCATTAAGTTGCATAATTTGAGTATTTGATATATAAATGATTATAGATTAGTAGTATTTTGTGATAAAAATTTAAAAATATATGTTTGCTAGACTTATGATTATATCTGTTAACAATTGAGTTAGATGATTGTGTGTGTTATTTGTTGGATTCTATAGAGCAATCAGTACATATATTGCTATAACTTAAGTTTTGAAATTCTAATTAATGTATTATTTATTAGGTTCAAAAGACGTAGAGCTAAAACTTTCATGAAGAAGTGAGACCTAATTTTGATGGTAACTATGTTAAAAATTGACATGAATATTGGACCTGAAAGTTTCCTTAAAATTCTGGGTAGAATTTGTACTGAACAGTCAATGTTAAATTAGTTATAACTTTTGTTATATAACTCAAAAATTAATTGATTCAAATTGAAAATGAAAGATAAGATCTGAATCTATAAATCTCTAGAAGACTATTTAATCTAATTCGGATTTTAACAGGACCAAAACTGAGATCAAATAAAAAATATAAAATCTATCAGTAATATGATAGAATATGAAGTGAATAATTTAATATGTAAAAAAATGTGGATTTTGTTATATTATGAAAATTATATTTTTATTTAGTAATTATATGATTAATTGAGTCGTTAAATCCATAAAATGAGTGACTTAAAGAGTTGTGAATTTTATAGTGACATTAATTAAACCGTATAACACTTAGCCTAGAACTAAAGTCTTGGACAGTTTGACATGCCAATCAGGGGTTTATTAATGCCGGTGATGACACTCTTATTAATGCCGATGATGACATATATATATTGATACCGGTAATGATACTTATATATTAATGCCGGTGATGGTAAATGATACTTATATATACGGAAAAGTTGCATGGTAAAAGTCATTTATTCTAGTGTCGTAGGTAGTTTGATATATGCAATGGTTTGTACATATCTTGACCATGCTCAAGTTGTTAGTGTTGTCAGCCTGTATATGTCATGTAACACCACATCTTATACATTTGTGTATAACATATCCCTATATAAAATAATCACACATAACATACTGGAAAGGTAAAATACCTTGTTAACAGTAGTAGTAAAAAATTTTTTTTATATCATGTACTATCATTCAATAAATTTGCAAGTCAACTTTTAGGCTTTCGCCACAATATAATATATCACATATATTAAAATATAAATTTTGCACATAAATATTTACGAGTTGCTTTCATTTATACATTTTAAATATCAATCTAGAGTGACTATACATGTTCAAACACATAAATCCAAAATACATATGACATATTTTCATGCTCATGTGAAATATAAAGAGAGAGAGTAGTGAGACTCGGCTGGTAATTTTTGATCCATGTCTTTTATATTGCAATAAAAAAAGTTAACACTTTTCTTTACTTGAAAAATTATGCAAACTAATTAGTTGCGGTTCAGTGAGAATAATCATCAAATGAGCTCTAAAGTACCAAGCAATTTATAGTAACAAATCCTAAATCCAATGCATACCATACATATTTCATTCCATTCACCTTTATCATATAATCACAAATGAAATTTAAAAATATAATCACTATTATTTACTTATACTCATGTTTTGCTTATTTGATTTTGTTGTGACCAAGTTAAACGGATATTACCTCAGATTTCCATGTGAATATTTGCCACATGAATATTTGCATTTGCATTTGCTAGATAACTTGATCATTTGATTCATTTGCACATTTGTTAGGTCATATGCCTCTTCTTTTACTTTGCAATATCGATTAACTAGTCATAACGCCTTTTAAATCCATATGCATATGCATTTGTGCTTAAGCATTCATCAACCACTATATCTTATCACATATACCAAACATATACCGCATATATACCTCATATGTCACGCATATACCTTGCATATACTATACATACACCACATATATACCTCATATGTCACACATATACCTTGCATATATTATACATATACCGTGTATATATATATCACATATGTCAAACATATACCTGAAATATACCACAAGTATACCACTTATATGTACCACAAATGTCATAAATTATCCATCATCATATTATCAAGGACAAATCATGACAATCATATGAATTACATAGCAAGCAACATTCATATGCACTAAAGAATTCAATTGATAATTAGACTCACCTTTTTCCTTTAATTCCGACCCTTAATTTATTGTCTACCATTTCTTATATATTTCCGATTTGTTTTGAGCCAAATATTGAAATATAATTGGTTAATTTAAGACTAGATAAATCTAATGTGGCTTAAACAAATTATTATGCATTGTTTATATCAATAGTTAAGATTTTTCTTATGAGACAGTGTGACCTTGTGGAACTATTTAGCCTATAACTTTTTATATACATGACTAATTTATCTGATTCTTATTTCTAATTAAAATTAACATATAATTATGTAACATATTAAAATTTTAAAGAAATTGGAGCATTTTAAAATTTGTTGTAGAATTTCCAATTATGTTATGTTTTCTGCCTTATTTTTTTGTCTTTAGGCAATTTCAGGGTACCAAATTTGGTTCATCATAACTTACGATATATAATTCATATTGCAATGAAAATTTATACACATTTATATGGGTTCAAATGGAATATTTTTTATGTTTACTAATTTTATCAGTTATATTTTTAAGACCCTCAAATTATAAGCAATATTTTACTAGTCCAAAACAGAGTTGGCTTCCAGACCAGTATGAATTATAAAAGCCATAACTTATTCTATACATAATATATTAAGCTGAAATTAGTACCCAAATTTAGATAAGACATATAGCTATAATTTTAATATTTTGATAATATACATAATCTATCTCTAAGGAGCTCAAAATTTCCAAACAAATTTCTGGATTTGCTCAGGGCACTAAGCAGTCAGTTCAAATTATGGAATAGTCATGGTTCTATTTACAATAACTCCAAATCCACAATACATATGTACCTAAAATTTAGAATACAAATACATAACATATATATCTACAACTTTTATGTTTCGAGATATTTCAAATAATAACTTTATCATATTTAAAACTAACAAACATAGTAGCTAACTCAGTTAGGGTTCATATCTGGACCAGTTTTAATCAAGAGAGGGTTTCTCTTCATATACATCACATCTTGCAAAACTGTTTATGTATTCATAAATCTAAGACATAAAGAAACACTTTTTAGGTTTTACACTTCTCCAAATTCGATCTCAAAGATCATCGAAATCATGGTACAAAACACTGCCTATTTGTGAACCCTAAACACCATGTAACACCCTCTTATATAGTTAGGAATAATCCCATCTATATAGGAGAATGTCACATGCCTATTACCTTAAAATTCGTTTGAATTAAAGTTTGTTCCATTTTATTTATTATATTTTCATATGTTAACTAATATATATATATATATATATATATATATATATATATATATATATATATATATATATATATATATATATATATATATATATTCATGATAACAATATGTCATTCAATTAATGAATCTATTTTATATGCGGAATTAACAAATCGTGACCACACATTTTTTTAACTATATGTTTGGGCTTTCATTATCCCCATGCTTACAAAATACATATAATCCAAATAAAATTTCATGTTTCCAACATAAAAAGACATGTAAAACTTTAGAAAACCATAATTATACTAATCACCCATGACATGTGTACAGGAACAAAATGCATGTCATGTAAAACACCAACCCTCTGATGTGAATTTACTTTATTTGACTCTGTATGGGCTTGCTTCTCTTCCTGTCAACTTCTCTCTATAGGCTCCGAACCTGCGTATGGAAAAATACTCACACGCTAAGAAACGTAATGCTTAGTGGTACATATGTGCATAAATATTCATACATACACTTATGATATATCATAAAAATTCCATGTTCATATTATCCAATTTTGCATATAAATAATTATAAATAATAATCCATATATCGTAATTCTTTTTATAGCAATATAAAAAACAAGAAATCAATTTATCATATATCAATATGGAATATTGCATATCTGGTTTACTGGTTCAACACATATACATGTCATAATTTACAAAGATAAATTCATATTCATACCTCATTTATGAATTCTATTTCTTTGTTTCATTTACCTGATAACTAATTTTTTTTATATTTCTTTTTTTAAAATATTTTATATTTTATAGCTCCAAAACTCTAAATCCGGACTAATTGGATGCGGGTTGTGAAACAGGAGCGCTCTCACCCGAGCTTAAGCCACCCTGCTCACTATTTGTATCTGTCTGTATAATTGCACAACCGAGCTTCTCAAGTCAAGAGCGCTCTCACCCGAGCTTAAGCCATATTGACTGAGTAAAATAAATAATTGCATGCATTTAGGATCAAGGGCGCTCTCACCCGAGCTTAAGCCACCTTGTCCATATAATGAAATTTTTCATATCATCATAATTTCTACGGTACCGTAAACCCCTCAATAGCATGTCATCTATCCTATTTCTAGTCCTAAATTAGAGAATTGGGTTTAATTGATGTTATCATCTTATTGTTTATATAAATCATCAAAATTCTCATATTCATAAGAATTTCGGTTTACATGCCCTATACATATAAAAAAATTCTCAATCTCATTTAAAACCTCAAACCACAACACATCATATTAATTTAGTCAATACACAATAATAATTTAAAATATAACTATTATCATATTATTTAAAATTAAAACATATATATATATATATATATGTCACCCATTATTTAAAATACCAAATTACTAAATATTTATTTCTGGACAGATTCCTGCCCTGATTTTGGATTGCACATTTCACCTATTGTTGATTCGAATTTGACCTTATGGTATTCTATAAAGTTTTAGATTAATGTCTTATCTTTCATATACAAAAAAAATCATATACATCTGAATTTTTTAGCTAAAGTTATGTCCAAATAACAGTATAGTGCTCAATAAAAATATGGCTAGTATTTTTCAGAATATTCTTAGGTCCGAGATTTTGTATCAAATTTTAGGTACAAAATAAATCGTAACTAGCATTTATACTCTTCATACAGTTTTTGTATCTATGTGTCTACTTTAATTTCCAACTAGTTTTATCTCAATCTAAGTTCCAGAATAAAAGATATATGCAAAATACCATAGCATGTTCAAAAAAATAACTACCCAGAATTTTCTGGGTACTTTCAAATCCGAGATTTTTAAAACTTTTTGGACCAACCTATAATCCGATATAATATCTTGAATTTTTAACATCTATCACGAGAAACCTATGCTGTCAAGTTAAGTCAGTCAAAATTTGTAGTTTATTAATAAAATCAAACTGACTAAAATAGTTTGTTGATTAAAGAATAAATCAAGATAGCTGGTTTGGTTCCATATAATGTTTGGTCATAATTAAACAATCAAAACGTCCTAATAAATAAAATTTTATTTATTTAAAAAAAACAATGTCGACTTGTTTAAATTTCAATTTTTGCTAATAAAATTCTTCACTTTGAAAGTGTTAATTTGTTACATGAAATTTTATTTCTCCAGCAATAAATAAATTTAATTATTATCTTATTCAGATTTTTGTCTTCAAAAAGATGCTGATCTAAGTTTAAACTGATCTTTCTTTAAGAATTTTCCTGTATTTGTTCTTTTTTTATTTTGATTTTAATTCAAATTATCTTATATCAAAGAAAAAAATTATTACTTCCAACTCTATGGATAATCATTATAAATTTTAGTATTAAATAACATTAAATAAATTAAATATTATACTATTAATTAATTGTCATAATTATTGTAAAATTAATTATAACTATTAGAAATTTTAAATCTAATAGTTGAGAAATAGCACTCATATATAGATAAATAATATAATAATCATTAAAACATCAACTATATATATATATATATATATATATATATATATTTGCATGAATCATCATCCTCTTCGTAGAAAATTATAGGATGGAAGGTCCTTAATTAAGATAGAGAGTGGATAGATAAAATTTTATTAAACTGCCATTAAAAATCCATTTTGAGTACATAATAAGGGGCGATGATCACAGCCTTATTTATACATTTAGCACACAAAATGGACAAATTAGATGGCTACGAGCTGGCCAGCATTCGCATATACGAGTTTAGTACTCATGTGCACGAGGCACAGTCAGCAGCCAGATGAAGCGGATCACAGCTTTCACAACATTAGCATTGGCCAGTTCACTTGCGCTCTCTCCTGATCCTGCTCCGGCGTCGTTCGATACCCCTTGGAATGAAATGAAACGCTGTCCATTTGACAATGCTCCCTGCAACATTCATTTCATCACCCCATACAATTAATTATTAGTCAGCTTAATTAAGTAAATTTAATCCCTATTGTTATTAATTTGTATACAATAAGTTGAAATATTAATATTGTCATGGGACTAACCAAGCCAGCAGCAACGCTAGCAGTATCCACAGTTGAGACCCTGAAAGTCTTGTAAAGGAACTCTCTGTATGCAGGGTTGTTTACGTATATATCTGAGCTTGAACCTCTCACTCCCACCGTAACATTACCCCCATCGATCTATCAACACATTCAAATTCAATTTGTATTTTGAATCCCAATTGAATAATTAATTATTAGAAAGTTTGTTAAAAAGGACTCGTATACCTCAACTCTAGCGGCATATCGAAGCCATTCAGGATCAGCATGAAGCCAAAAATGCTGATCCAGTACCCCAGCTTTGTAGATTTGAATATCCTCGAAGGCGATACTGCCCAATAAGTTTTCTCCATTTTCTGGATAGTTGAAGTCTCCGATGTTAAGTTGCCCTTTCTGATTTTCATCCTTGCTCTGTACAAGAAAAATCAGCATTTAGCGACGGCTTTTTACTTATGTTTGAGGACGCTTTCTAGTGTAGAAAATCAGTTGTTGTTTTGCCCATTTTTTTAATTATAAAAATACTTTCATAAATTAAATGTTATATTATTTTTTTTCAATTTCAAATTAAGAAATGGTAGAGTTTAGCAGAAATAATAATAAAAAAAGTAAAGATTTCATAAATATACCAGCCAGTCCCAAGCTCCAGTGAAGCCAACATCGCGAGGCACAACAACAGTGCCGAGGCTAATAGTTTCGTTAGTGGTACCAGCAGGCCCAACAGTAATGATTCCTCGCAGGTTGAAATTATCAGCCAAGATTTGGACTGTTATACCCACATGTACCTATTTAAGTATATTTACCATCAATATCGATCATCAGCATATTTAATAATAATTAATGAACCAAATTTTGCGGTATCTATAGTAAATATATATATTTGTAGGGAGATTGGATCATAGAACCATACCGATGGAGTGCTGGCTCCTCTTACATACACAGCAGGAGACCCGTAAATAGTGCCAATCACAAATCTTCTTCCTAAGTAACCGAAAGAGATCCTTGTTAGTTAGTTATTATTTTGTGTGAACTTTGTAGTTTTTATATATCTCAAAAAGAAAAATGTATTAAGATTAGTTCAATAAAAAGAGGAGTAGACAGGCTAATTAATTACCATAAAGGTCAACATATGAATCAGGAACGAAGAAACCAGATTCATTAAGTGCCTTCTCAGTGTCAGAGGCAGTGAGGACGAGACCAAAAGCAGGCACATCTGACTTGAGTTTGTGGGCAAGGCTTGGGTTTTTCAAGCTGAGTTGCATGGAGTGCTGTGCCATAGCCAGCATCCCAAGAACCAACATTACTATCTCCACTCCCCTCATTGTTTTGCCTTCTGAGACACTTCACAAGACAAGTTTACTAGTTTGGATGATGCTTCATGGTGCCACTCTTGTGCCTTTATATAAAGGATTTCTCTTCCCTCGCTAATGAGTAGCTAGGGATGAATAAATGAGGAATGCTAAGGATATACTTTTTCTTTTTTTCAAACACTTTCAAACATTAAGAGAGAAATTTCTAAAAATAAGGAGAAAAAAATTATTTTTAAAATTATTTTTATTATAATCAAAAAGTATTTTAAAAAAATTGTGTGCTTTACATTACTCATGAATAAATTTATGAGCCAATTTTATCATCACGTGTAATGTATGCAAATTGCAATCACTTAATTTTTTTTCCTTTTTTCTCTTTTATTATGATTACCTCCATAAGGGCTATATATATATATATATATATATATATTTAAAAAAAAGGTTACTGGTTGATAACTTTGTTATTTCTTTCTCCTAGGAAAAAAATTTTACACAAAAAAAAAGATACATTATTTCTCATGTTTGATTGGAAATTGAAAATAAAGTGAACCTGTGTCCAAAAATAGAACGAATTATTTTAATGATAAGATGATATAATTTCAAGAACAAGAGTCTGGATGCAAATTAACAATGTAAAAAATTTATCTCCCCCTAATGAAAAGTGAAATTAATTTTACCCAAAAATGGAAAAAAATTAATTAAATGGAGCCAAATTATTGAAAAAATAATTTTAATTTATAAATTTTGGTTTTTGGTAGGAATTGATGGAAAAAATAATATGAATTGACTTGAAAATACACCATATTTTAGGTTTTTTTTTATAATTTCCCTATAATTTAAGTAGTGTTTTTTTTTTTTTTGAGAGAGTGAAATTAAATGGGGAAAGATTTGAACTTTTACGAATAATAGAAGCAGGTACAAAATAAAAAGGAAAATGTATCTGGTGCATATTATTCGCCAAATACATTTCCCTCATTTCCATCCTTGAGAACAAAAATAATATATGTATAGCCTGAGAAACCTTTGGTTTTTGGTTAATATCTTGAAAAAAAATTCATCATTTGATTTTATTGGAAATTATGAAAAAAAAGGGGCTGATTTTACATGTAATATATAAACTAATATTCTTATCAATGTCACATAAGAAAGAAAATGTAATGATATCATGGAACCTGATTTCTTAAATTTGAAATATGTTCTTCAGTAAATTCCGAACTTTGATGTGCTGGGTTGATCATATTTGGTCAGTATTTTTAGGACTGATTTCATATAAAATTTCGTGATTATGTCCACCTATCCAGCAAGAAGAAACTGCAATGGAAACCATTACAGTCGGGCCCTGGGTTGAACTAAAATAACTTGCGATTGATTGCTTCGCCCTTTGATAAAAGGCAAAGGAAAAAGGGCCAAGACAATATAATTAGGCACAAGCTTAAAGGCTATTAAAGACACTTCGTCGCTTGAAGGTTAAACACAAGCTGCGTCGCTATACATTCTGTCGGTTACATGTGCAAGACAATCGATCGAATGCTTCGTTTATGTATTTTGTCACTGAATGATCCAAGATAATTAGTCACATACTACCGTCGCCGCAACAGGAACCTTTAGCGACAAAGTGCATGAATTTTATCCATCTCATTTTTCATTTTGGCTGCAAAAATTACAAATTACATACGACAAAGCTTTTCATTTTTTTTGTCTTATTTATATGCACCACCAAGTCTAGAGTTTAGCATGTGAGTTTATATCGTACAAATATAGTAAAGAATAAGTCAAAGACAATAGATAAAGTTAACGGTAATCCAATCTAGTAAACCAGCCTATTTTCGAGCACTATGAGTTACACCACTTTAGTATTTTTATTTAAACTTTATTTTATAATGTTTGTAAAGTGTTTTTACGTTTTGGAATGTATACAAATATTTTGTAATATTAATTTGGTATATAAAATGTATTTTATTTTCTTTTATATTAATTGAAAAAAAATAATATACGTCATTTTCTATTAATTATTAAATTATAAAATTTAACTGATGAAGTTAGCATAACATTCTCTTATCTAGGCACCTGTTGCTAGGGTAAGAATGTGTTAAATCGACGGCTCATTTTAGACTCTCAAGTCGATTATTGCCACAGTCAGAAGAAGAAAAAAGTTGCATGGTAAAAGTCCTTTATTCTAGTGTCGTAGATAGTTTGATATATGCAATGGTTTGTACATATCTTGACCATGCTCAAGTTGTTAGTGTTGTCAGCCTGTATATGTCATGTAACACCACATCTTATACATTTGTGTATAACATATCCCTATATAAAATAATCACACATAATATACTGGAAAGGTAAAATACCTTGTTAACAGTAGTAGTAAATTTTTTTTTTATATCATGTACTATCATTCAATAAATTTGTAAGTCAACTTTTAGGCTTTCGCCACAATATAATATATCACATATATTAAAATATAAACTTTGCACATAAATATTTACGAGTTGTTTTCATTTATACATTTTAAATATCAATCTAGAGTGACTATACATGTTCAAACACATAAATCTAAAATACGTATGACATGTTTTCATGCTCGTGTGAAATATAAAGAGAGAGAGAGTAGTGAGACTCGGCTGGTAATTTTTGATCCATGTCTTTTATATTGCAATAAAAAAAAGTTAACACTTTTTTTTGCCTGAAAAATTATGCAAACTAATGAGTTGCGGTTCAGTGAGAATAATCATCAAATGAGCTCTAAAGTACCAAGCAACTTATAGTAACAAATCCTAAATCCAATGCATACCATACATATTCCATTCCATTCACCTTTATCATATAATCACAAATGAAATTTAAAAATATAATCACTATTATTTACTTATTCTCATGCTTTGCTTATTTGATTTTGTTGTGACCAAGTTAAACGGATATTACCTCAGATTTCCATGTAAATATTTTCCACATGAACATTTGCATTTGCATTTGCTAGATAACTTGATCATTTGTTTCATTTGCACATTTGTTAGACCATAGGCCTCTTCTTTTGCTTTGCAATATCGATTAACTAGTCATAACACCTTTTAAGTCCATATGCATATGCATTTGTGCTTAAGCATTCATCAACCACTATATCTTATCACATATACAATACATATACTGCATATATACCTCATATGTCACGCATATACCTTGCATATACTATACATACACCACATATATACCTCATATGTCACATATATACCTCATATGTCACACATATACCTTGCATATATTATACATATACCGTGTATATATATATCACATATGTCAAACATATACCTCAAATATATCACAATTATACCACTTATATGTATTACAAATGTCATAAATTATCCATCATCATATTATCAAGGACAAATCATGACAATCATATGAATTACATAGCAAGCAACATTCATATGTACTAAAGAATTCAATTGATAATTAGACTCACATTTTTCCTTTAATTCCGACCCTTAACTTATTGTCTACTGTCTTCTTATATAACTCCAATTTGTTTTGAGCCAAATATTGAAATATAATTGGTTAATTTAAGACTAGATAAATTTAATGTGGCTTAAACAAATTATTATGCATTGTTTATATCAATAGTTAAGATTTTTCTTATGAGACAGTGTGACATTGTGGAACTATTTAGCCTATAACTTTTTATATACATGACCAATTTATCTGATTCTTATTTCTAATTAAAATTAACATATAATTATGTAACATATTAAAATTTCAAAGAAATTGGAGCATTTTAAAATTTGTTGTAGAATTTCCAATTATGTTATGTTTTCTGCCTTATTTTTTTTGTCTTTAGGCAATTTCAGGGTACCAACTTTGGTTCATCATAACTTACGATATATAATTCATATTGCAATGAAAATTTATAGACATTTATATGGGTTCAAATGGAATATTTTTTATGTTTACTAATTTTATCATTTATATTTTTAAGACCCTCAAATTATAAGCAATATTTTACTGGTCCAAAACAGAGTTGGCTTCCAGACCAGTATGAATTATAAAAGTCATAACTTACTCTATACATAATATATTAAGCTGAAATTAGTACCCAAATTTAGATAAGACATATACCTATAATTTTAATATTTTGATAATATACATAATCTATCTCTAAGGAGCTCAAAATTTCCAATCAAATTTCTGGATTTGCTCAGGGCACTAAGCAGTCAGTTCAAATTATGGAATAGTCATGGTTCTATTTACAATAACTCCAAATCCACAATACATATGTACCTAAAATTTAGAATACATATACATAACATATATATCTACAACTTTTATGTTTCGAGATACTTCAAATAATAACATTATCATATTTAAAACTAACAAACATAGTAGCTAACTCAGTTAGGGTTCATATCCGGACCTGTTTTAATCAAGAGAGGGTTTCTCTTCATATACATCACATCTTGCAAAACTGTTTATGTATCCATAAATCTAAGACATAAAGAAACACTTTTTAGGTTTTACACTTCTCCAAATTCGATCTCAAATATCATCGAAATCATGGTACAAAACACTGCCTATTTGTGAACCCTAAACACCATGTAACACCCTCTTATATAGTTAGGAATAATCTCATCTATATAGGAGAATGTCACATGCCTATTACCTTAAAATTCGTTTGAATTAAAGTTTGTTCCATTTTAGTTATTATATATATATATATATATATTTTCATGATAACAATATGTCATTTAATTAATGAATCTATTTTATATGCGGAATTAACAAATCGTGACCACACATTTTTTTAAACATAAGTTTGGGCTTTCATTATCCCCATGCTTACAAAATACATATAATCCAAATAAAATTTCATGTTTCCAACATAAAAAGACATGTAAAACTTTAGAAAACCATAATTATACTAATCACCCATGACATGTGTACAAGAACAAAATGCATGTCATGTAAAACACCAACCATCTGTTGTGGATTTACTTTATTTGACTCTGTATGGGTTTGTTTCTCTTCCTGTCAACTTCTCTCTATAGGCTCCAAACCTGCGTATGGGAAAACACCCACACGCTAAGCAACGTAATGCTTAATGGTACATATGTGCATAAATATTCATACATACACTTATGATATATCATAAAAATTTCATGTTCATATTATCTAATTTTGCATATAAATAATCATAAATAATAATTCATATATCGTAATTCTTTTTATAGCAATACAAAAAACAAGAAATCAATTTATCATATATCAATATGGAATATTGCATACCTGGTTTACTGGTTCAACACATATACATATCATAATTTACAAAGGTAAATTCATATTCATACCTCATTTATGAATTCTATTTCCTTGTTTCATTTACCTGATAACTAAATTTTTTTTTCATATTTCTTTTTTTAAAATATTTTATATTTTATAGCCCCAAAACTCTAAATCCGGACTAATTGGATGCAGGTTGTGAAACAGGAGCGCTCTCACCCGAGCTTAAGTCACCCTGCTCACTATCTGTATCTGTCTGTATAATTGCTCAACTAAGCTTCTCAAGTCAAGAGCGCTCTCACCCGAGCTTAAGCCATCTTGACTGAGTAAAATAAATAATTGCATGCATTTAGGATCAAGGGCGCTCTCCCTCGAGCTTAAGCCACCTTGTCCATATAATGAATTTTTTCATATCATCATAATTTCTACGGTACCGTAAACCCCTCAATGGCATGTCATCTATCCTATTTATAATCCTAAATTAGAGAATTGAGCTTAATTGATGTTATCATCTTATTGTTTATATAAATCATCAAAATTCTCATATCCATAAGAATTTCGGTTTACATGCCCTATACATATAAAAAAATTCTCAATCTCATTTAAAACCTCAAACCACAACACATCATATTAATTTAGTCAATACACAATAATAATTTAAAATATAACTATTATCATATTATTTAAAATTAATATATATATATATATATACTATACATATAAAAAAATTCTCAATCTCATTTAAAACTTCAAACCACAACACATCATATTAATTTAGTCAATACACAATAATAATTTAAAATATAACTATTATCATATTATTTAAAATTAATATATATATATATATATATCACTCATTATTTAAAATACCAAATTACTAAATATTTATTTCTGGACAGATTCCTGCCCTGATTTTAGATTGCACATTTCACCTATTGTTGATTCGAATTTAACCTTATGGTATTCTATAAAGTTTTAGATTAATGTCTTATATTTCATATACAAAAGAAAATCATATAAATTTGAAATTTCTAGCTAAAGTTATGTCCAAATAACAGTATAGTGCTCAATAAAAATATGGCTAGTATTTTTCAGAATATTCTTAGGTCCGAGATTTTGTATCAAATTTTAGGTACAAAATAAATCGTAACTAGCATTTATACTCTTCATACAGTTTTTGTATCTATGTATCTACTTTAATTTCCAACTAGTTTCATCTCAATCTAAGTTCCGGAATAAAAGATATATGCAAAATACCATAGCATGTTCAAAAAAATAACTACCCAAAATTTTCTGGGTACTTTCAAATCCGAGATTTTTAAAACTTTTTAGACCAACCTATAATCCGATATAGTATTTAAAATCTTCACAAAATTTTTAGGTCTATGTGTCTAGTTTCAGTTCCAACTAATTTCGTCCTGATCCCAGTTCCAGAACAAAAGATATAAGCAAAATACCATAGCATATTCAGAAAATAACTACCCAGAATTTTCTGGGTACTTTCAAATCCGAGATTTTGTACAAAATTTTAGACCCATTTAGAGTCAGATATAGTATTTACCATCTTCATAAAAGTTTTAGTTCTATATATCTAGTTTTATTTCCAACTAATTTCATCCCAATACAGGTTCCAGAACAAAAGATATAAGAAAAATACCATAGAATGTTCAGAAAATAACTACCCAGAATTTTCTGGGTACTTTCAAATCCGAGATTTTGTAAAAATATTTAGACCAATTTAGAGTCAGATATAGTATTTACAATCTGCACAAAAGTTTTAGTTCTGTGTCTAGTTTCATTTCCAACTAATTTTATCCCGATCCAAGTTTCAGAAAAAAAGATATAAGAAAAATACCATAGAATGTTCAGAAAATAACTACCCAGAATGTTCAGAAAATAACTACCCAGAATTTTCTGGGTACTTTCAAATCCGAGATTTTGTAAAATTATTTAGACCAAATTAGAGTCAGATATAGTATTTACAATATTCACAAAAGTTTTAGGTCTATGTGTCTAGTTTTATTTCCAACTAATTTCATCCTGATCCAAGTTCCAGAACAAAAGATATGGTCAAATAAATCAATACTGTTCCAAATGAATTTTTAACAAAACCAGCAAACACAACAAGTTATTTGTTCACCATTCCTTCAACATCAAACATCATTGTAATGCAAATAAAATACACAAAAGAATAAATATACTCATATGTACAAACCTTGATACAATGAAGTCTAAACCTTGACACAATGAAGTCTTAACATCTTCAAACCTTAAGCTATTATAATTATTTTATATTTTTGGAGAGAGGAAGAAGAAGGTGAGGAAGAAGAAAATGAGTGAAAGAAGAGAGAATTTATGTATGGAAGATGGAGATGGAGGCTAGAGTTATGAAATTTGGAAGAAGAAGAAGAAGAAAATAATATTTTTATACTTATGGTAAATACCCTATTAGGTCCCCTCTTGTTTTTGCCAAATATCCACTTAAATCCTTGGTTTTTATCTTATTATTATTAACTTACCCAACATTTTTATTTATTTTATTTAACACACATAACTTAATAAAAATTCACTTATAAATATTTTTATTATATTTTATTTCCAAATTTAGTCTCAAATAATTTTAATTACGATCACTAAATATGTTAATTATCCAAACCTAAATTAACGGGCATTACATTTCTCTTCCCCTTAATAAATTTCGTTCTCGAAATTTACCTGATTGTTTATATTGAAAACAACTGGGGATATTGTGCCTTCATCACTTACTCGCTTTCCCATGTCGCTTCTTCAGTTGAATGATTCCTCCATAATACTTTGACTAATGAGACTCATTTATTCCTTAACTCCTTCACTTCACAAGCCAAGATCCCCGTTGGTTCTTCATCGTATGTTAAATCTGGCCTTACTTCGATGTTGTTGGTTGGAATAATATGAGAAGAATTTGATCGGTACCTCCTCAGCATGGAAACATGAAAGACATTGTGGATCTTGCTCAACTCTGGCGATAAAGCAAATCTATAGGCCACTGGTCCAATTTTGTCTAAGATCTCATAAGGTCCAATAAACTTAGGGCTTAACTTGCCCTTCTTTCTGAATCTGATGACCTTTTTCCAAAGGGAAACCTTGAGAAACACCTTGTCTCCCACTTCGTACTCTATGTCTCTCCTTTTGAGATCTGCATATAATTTTTGCCTAGTTGAAGCTGTCTTCAACCTTTCTTGTATAATCTTCACCTTTTCTTCTGTTTCTTGGACTAACTCTGGTCCCACTAGCTTCTTCTCACTGAGTTCTGTCCAACATAATGGTGTTCGACACCTTCTACCATAAAGTGCCTCATAAGGAGCCATTTCAATGCTTGACTGATAACTATTGTTGTAGGCAAACTCCATAAATGGTAGGTATTTGTCCCAACTTCCCTCAAACTCTATTACACAACCCCTCATCATGTCTTCCAAAATCTGAATCACCCTTTCTGATTGTCTATCAGTCTGAGGATGAAAAGCTGTGCTGAAACTAAGCTTGGTACCCAAAGCTCTTTGCAGACTACCCCAAAACTGAGAAGTGAACCTGGGGTCCCTATCTGAAACAATGGAGACTGACACTCCATGAAGCCGTACTATTTCATTTACATATAACTCCGCTAACTTGCTTAATGGGTAGTCCCTCCTGATGGGCAAAAAGTGAGCTGACTTCGTTAATCTATCCACAATCACCCATAAAGCATCATATTTTTTTTTGTGTCAAAGGCAACCCAATCACAAAATCCATGGTTATTCGTTCCCATTTCCATTCTGGAATCGTGATTGGCTGTAACAACCCTGAAGGTATCTGATGTTCTGCCTTGACTTGCTGACATATCAAGCACTTGATGGTGAATTCTGTGATCTCATTTTTCATACCTGACCACCAATACTTATTCTTCAAGTCATGATACATCTTGTTACTTCCTGGGTGCATGACATATTTTGTCTCATGTGCTTCCTTTAAGATCCTCTGTCTCAAATCTTCCACATTAGGTACGCATAATCGACCTTGGTAGTATAAACTGTTATCTGAACTAATTGTATAATTAGGTCTCTCCCCCTTAGACACTGACTCAACTATCTCAACTAACTTGTTATCTTGTTTTTGTGCATCTTTGATTTCTTGGTTGAGAGTCGGACGAATGTGTAACTCTGCCAAAGTCTTTCGGCTTAATGCATCGGCCACAACATTGGCCTTACCTGGATGGTAGTCGATCACACAATTGTAATCCTTGATCAACTCAAGCCATATTCTTTGTCTTAAGTTCAATTCCTTCTGGGTAGGAAGATACTTTAAACTCTTGTGGTCGGTGTAAATAAAACACTTTTCCCCGTACAAGTAATGGCGTCATATCTTTAAAGCAAAAACAATGGCAGCCAGTTCAAGATCATGTGTGGGGTAATTCTTCTCATGTGTCTTCAGCTGTCTAGAAGCGTAAGCTACTACCTTGCCCTCTTGCATCAGTACACACCCCAATCCATTGTGAGAACCATCGCTATAGATGACATATTCCTTATCCGGGACTGGTTGTGTCAAAACGGGAGCCTCAGTCAACATCTTTTTAAGTCTCTCAAAGCTGTCCTGACATTTCTCTGTCCACTCAAATTTCACATATTTCCTCAGTAATCTGGTCAAAGGAGAAGCAATCATTGAAAAGCCCTTAACAAACCTCCTGTAATAACCGGCCAAACCGAGGAAACTTCTGATTTCTGTCACATTACGGGGAGGCTTCCAACTCATAATAGCCTCTACTTTGCTGGGATCAAATTTGATGCCATCTGCTGACACAATGTGTCCAAGAAAAGCCACATCATTGAGCCAAAACTCACATTTTAAGAGTTTGGCATAAAGCTTCTGTTCCTTGAGGGTCTGCAAAACTATCTTCAAATGTTGACCATGTTCTTCCTTATTCTTGGAATACACTAAGATATCATCAATAAAAACCACCACGAACAGATCCAAATATAATTTGAAGATTCGGTTCATCAAGTCCATAAAGGCTGCCAGAGCATTTGTCAAACCAAAAGGCATCACCAAAAACTCATAATGCCCATATCTGCTTCTAAATGCTGCCTTAGCTATGTCCTCTGTCTTAATTTTTAATTGGTGGTACTCTGATCTCAAATCAATCTTAGAGAAAACTCCTGCACCCTTTAGCTGATCAAAAAGATCATCAATTCGTGGTAACAGATATCTGTTCTTAATAGTCACCTTGTTCAACTGTCTATAATCTATGCACAACCTCATAGACCCATCTTTCTTCTTTACAAACAATACCGGTGCACCCCATGGAGACACACTTGGTCTGATAAAACCTTTATCTAATAACTCTTGCAGCTGTGCCTTTAATTCCTTCAACTCCGTCGGTGCCATTCTATATGGTGCAGCTGATATTGGTGTTATACCTAGAGTGAGCTCTATAGAGAATTCAATCTCTCTATCGGGAGGTAGCCCTGGTAAGTCATCTGGGAACACTTCTGGGAATTCATTCACTATAGGGATATCCTTAAGATCTAGACCTCCCTTCTTAGTATCAATCACGTGAGCTAAGTAGGCCTCACACCCCTTTCTGATCATTCTTTGAGCCTTCATCATAGATATCACTTGAGCAGGTGGTAGAAACCTTTCACCTTCCACTACTACCTCTTCTAGTTCTGGAGTTTTAAGAACAACTGTCTTAGATCGACAGTCCACTACTGCCTCATGTTTAGAAAGCCAATTCATGCCCAAGATAACATCAAACTCGTGGAATGACAATTCAATCAAATCTGCTAAAAATTCTTTCCCATGCACTATCAAAGGGCAACTTTTGTATACCCGGTTAACAATTACACTGTGTCCCAAGGGATTTGTGACCTCAATCTCATATTCTAGATTTTCGCTCGTCATACTGTTTTGACTAGGTGTGCTTGTGCATACATAGGAATGTGTATAACCAGGATCTATTAAAGCACATAAAACTGAGTCATGTAAAGAAAACATACCCACAATCACATCAGTGGTTGTTTGGTCCTCTCTTGCCTTCATAGCATATGCTCTAGCTGGAGTCCTGCTGGGTCCCGGCCTGTTGATTGTTTCTGATATGGTCTGATTAGGTCCTGCTCGACCTCTTCTAGTATGAGTCTGATTCTGAACCCAAGCTGATCCTGCAGTATGTGTAGGTGCACTAGTAGTCATCATAGGGCAATCTCTTTTCATATGGTTCTTGGACCCACATCTGAAACAAGCACCTGTGACCTTCCAACATTCTCCTTTATGGATCTTGTGGCAGGTACCACAAATTGGAGTGCTCTCTCGGGTAGCCTGTGTATGTATGCTACCGACTGCAGATGTAGTGTAACATCACACCTCTTATGCATTTAAGTATAACCTATCCCTGTATCAAATAGTCACATACTGCATACTGAAAAGGCAAAATACCCTGTTAACAATAGTAGTAAAAAAAAATTTTCATATCATATCCTGTAAAATCAACTAACGACTTTACAAGTCTTATATCCTGTAAAATTACTAAATGACTTTTCAAGTCAACATTAAAACCACAATACGATATATCACATATATCAAAATATAAACTTTACACATAAGTATTTCCGAGTTGATTTCATTTATACATATTTAGACTCATTCCAAAATGACTATACATATTCAAGCATATAAGTCCAAAATACAGATGACATATTTTTATGCTTGTGTGGAATGCAAGGAGAGAGAGTGATGAGGCTCGGCCAATGACCTGTGCTCCATGTCTTCTATACACTACTCAAAATGAGCTATCACTTTTCTTTACCTGAAAAATGACGCAAATTAATGAGTTGCGGCTCAGTGAGAATAATCATCCAATGAGCTCTAAAGTACCAAACAACTCATAGTAATAAATCACAAATCCAATATATATCAGGTATTCTATTCCATTCATCAGTATCATATAAGTATCAATAAAGTTGAAACATATAATCATTACTCTTTATGTATGCAAATGCTTTGCTTATTTCATTTTGTTGTGACTAAGTTAAACAGACATTGCCCCGGGTTTCCATGTGAACATTTGCATTTGCATTTGCTAGCTAGCTTGATCATTTGTTTCATTTGCACATTTGTTGGGCCATAGGCCTCTTCTTTTGCTTTGCACATTTGTTGGGCCATAGGCCTCTTCTTTTGCTTTACAATATCGATTAACTAGTCACAACGCCTTTTTAGTCCATATGCATATGCACTTGTATTTAAGCATTCATCAACCATTATATCTTATCACATATAATATACATATACCACATATATACCTCATATTCCACACATATACCTTGCATATATTATACATATACCATGTATATATATCACATATGTCAAACATATACTTCAAATATACCACAAGTATAACATTTATATGTACCAAAATGTCACAAATTATCCATCATTACATTATCAAGGACCAATCATGACAATCATATTAATCACATAGCAAGCAACAGTCATTTGCACTAAAGAATTCAATCGATAATTAGACTCACCGTTCTCCTTTGATTCCGACCCCTAACTTATTGTCTATCTGCTCCTTGTGGGTCTCCAATATGTTGCGAGCCTAATATGAAAACATAATCGATTAACTCATAATTAGAGATACTTAATGTGACTTAAACAAATTAATATGCATTGTTCATGTCAATAGTTAAGATTTTTCCTATGAGGCAGTGTGACCTTATGGGACTGTTTAGCCTATAACTTTTTCTATAATTGACCAATTAATATGATTCTTCTTCCTAATTACAAATAACATATAATTAGAAAACATATTAAAATTTCAGACCAATTGGATCATTTTACAATATTTGGTGGAATTTATAAGAGTGTTCTGTTTTCTGCCTTTAGGCAGTTTCAGGGTACTCATTTGGGTTCATCATAACTTACACTCTATAAGTCCTATTTTAATGAAACTTTACAGAACCTTATATGGGTTCATATGGAACATGTTTCATGTTTACAACTTGTACCAATTATGTCTATAAGGTCTTCTAATTATACCAAACATATTACTGTTCCAGAATAGAATTGGCTTCCGGACCAGTATGACTTCAAAAGGCCATAACTTAGTCTATAGATAAAAAATTAAGCTCAAATTAGTACCATAATTTAGCTAATACATATACATATAACTTTCATGTTTTGAGAAATTACATAATATAGCTCTAACAAGCTCAAATTAGCCAACCATTGTACTGGATCTGCCCAGTGCACTCAGTAGGCAGTTCAAACCATGGAACAGTCATGGTTCCATTCACCATAACTCACCATTTACAAGCCCTATGAACCTGAAATTTGGTATACAGATACAAAACACATATATCTACAACTTTTATGTTTTGAGAGACATCAAATAAGGGCTTTACCATATTCTAAATCAAACCACACAGTAGCTAACTTGGTTAGGGTTTACACCCTGACCAGTTTCAGTACGAAGAGAATATCTAATTCTATAAACCAAATCACGAAACACCGTTTACATATTCATAAATATAAGACATAAAGGAACAACTTTTGTGTTTTATACTTATCCAGAATCAATTTAGATGTGCATCAAAATCGGGTTGCAAAACAGTGCCTATTAATGAACCTAAGCAACTCAAATCAACCCTAAAGCAATAAAAATTGATTACTTACCAAGGACGAACTTGCAAGGGATAAATTTGGTGCAAAAACTAGGTAAAACAAGGAAGATTTAAAGTCTGAAATGGAGGAAAATGAAGGAGAAGTCGGGGCTGAAGTGAGGAGGCAGAAATGGGAAAGATGAAGATAAAGGCAGATTTATGTTTTTGTCTTTTTATCTTTTTCTCATCTCATTTCTCATTTCTCTTCTCTTTTCTCTTCTCTTCTCTTCTATTTCTCTTTTGTTTCATTTTCATTTTATTTTATCTATATTATTATTATTATTTACATATATATATAATTCGACTAATCTACACAATAATACCGCTTAATCTTTTGGCCCGGTTTAACTAAATTAACAATGCAAAATGTTTACTAATCTTAATCTAATCATTTTGCTTACTTTAATTTGGTCACTTATTCAATTCATTTCTAATACTTCATAATCCTCATATAGGTTATAAGTACACATGTGCTACTCGATACAAGTGCCAAATGCTAGGACACGTAGCTAGTGCGTGTGATAAACTTGTTCCTACGAAAATACGTATGAAATGCATTTGTTCAATTGAATTGTATGCAAGATGCTTATGTTCAATGAAATGCATGTGGGGGAAGGTCAAGGATGTTACATGTAGCCTTAGAGGGCTACCCCCTCCTATGAAGTCCATCCGGTGTATAACTCCTGTTATGTCCCTGACTCATTCCATAAGACTATCCTGGGTAGTATCGACCCTTCTTGCCTATAGATTGAGCCACTGGAGTTACTGTCTGCTTAAAAGCTTCATCTGCTCTCTTTCTCTTTCTCTTTTCAACACTAACCGCGGATGCAATTAGTTGAGTAAAGTTGACATGCTGAAGTGCAGTCACAAAATCCCCAATCTCTATATTGAGGTAATCCTCAAATCTTCTACACTTATCTCTCTCACTCATGATAATCTCAGAAGCATACTTACTCAATCGAGTAAACTCTCTCTGATACTCTGTCACTGTCATCTTGTCTTGCTTAAGGTTCAGAAACTCCCTCTTTTTCTCATCTATGTAAAATGGAGGAACATATTCTTCCTTGAACTCAGTGATGAAGAATTCCCATGTCATAGGCTTTGGAGCCTCTGGTTTCAAAAGAACTGACTTCCACCAATCATAAGCATCTTTCTGAAGCAGAGATACGACATATCTTGCCTTTTGGTCAGTAGGAACCTCAAGCTCATCAAGGACTCTTTCGGTCTTTTCTAACCAATATTCTGCTGCAGCAGGATCATCATCTTTCGTACCCAGAAAATTGGTGGTTCCATACTTACGAAGCTTGTCCATCTGTATTTTCGGTTTCAGTGGTGGAGGTGGAGGAACTAGAGCAGGTTGTGGTACCACTCTTGCAATCTGTTGCAGTAAACCAGCCATCTGCTTCATCAAAGGATTTTGGTCTTGCTCGGCATGTTTAGGAGCCTGCTAGGTTGCGGCTGGTATAGCATTCGGACCCTGAACACTAGCTACACTGGGCTGGTTCGGTGCTCCAGTATTAGGAGAGCTATTGCTTTCAGTATCTTCATGCGCCTGAATTTCCATATCCTCTACTAATCCTACAAGTCGACAGAGAAGTAGCCCATGTCAGAGTCATATGAGACATACAATGCATGCATGATAAACCTTTAGCCCACTTAGGTCTAGGATTGCCTAAACCTGGGCTCTGATACCACTAAATGTAACACCCTCTTATATAGTTAGGAATAATCTCATCTATATAGGAGAATATCACATGCCTATTACCTTAAAATTCGTTTGAATTAAAGTTTGTTCCATTTTAGTTATTATATTTTCATATGTTAACTAATATATATATATATATTTTCATGATAACAATATGTCATTCAATTAATGAATCTATTTTATATGTGGAATTAACAAATCGTGACCACACATTTTTTTAAACATATGTTTGGGCTTTCATTATCCCCATGCTTATAAAATATATATAATCCAAATAAAATTTCATGTTTCCAACATAAAAAGACATGTAAAATTTTAGAAAACCATAATTATACTAATCACCCATGACATGTGTACAGGAACAAAATGCATGTCATGTAAAACACCAACCCTCTTATGCGGATTTACTTTATTTGACTTTGTATGGGCTTGCTTCTCTTCCTGTCAACTTCTCTCTATAGGCTCCGAACCTGCGTATGGAAAAAAACCCACACGCTAAGCAACGTAATGCTTAGTGGTACATATGTGCATAAATATTCATACATACATTTATGATATATCATAAAAATTTCATGTTCATATTATCCAATTTTGCATATAAATAATCATAAATAATAATCCATATATCATAATTCTTTTCATAGCAACATAAAAAAACAAAAAATCAATTTATCATATATCAATATGGAATATTGCATACTTGGTTTACTGGTTCAACACATATACATGTCATAATTTACAAAAGTAAATTCATATTCATACCTCATTTATGAATTCTATTTCCTTGTTTCATTTACCTGATAACTAATTTTTTTTCATATTTCTTTTTTTAAAATATTTTATATTTTATAGCCCCAAAACTCTAAATCCGGACTAATTGGATGCGGGTTGTGAAACAGGAGTGCTCTCACCCGAGCTTAAGCTACCCTGCTCACTATCTGTATCTGTCTGTATAATTGCTCAATCGAGCTTCTCAAGTCAAGAGCGCTCTCACCCGAGCTTAAGCCATCTTGACTGAGTAAAATAAATAATTGCATGCATTTAGGATTAAGGGCGCTCTCGCCCGAGCTTAAGCCACCTTGTCCATATAATGAAATTTTTCATATCATCATAATTTCTACGGTATCGTAAACCCCTCAATGACATGTCATATATCCTATTTCTAGTCCTAAATTAGAGAATTGGGTTTAATTGATGTTATCATCTTATTGTTTATATAAATCATCAAAATTCTCATATTCATAAGAATTTCGGTTTACATGCCCTATACATATAAAAAAAATTCTCAATCTCATTTAAAACCTCAAACCACAACACATCATATTAATTTAGTCAATACACAATAATAATTTAAAATATAACTATTATCATATTATTTAAAATTAAAACGTATATATATATATATATATATATATCACCCATTATTTATTTAAAATACCAAATTACTAAATATTTATTTCTGGACAGATTCCTGCCCTGATTTTGGATTGCACATTTCACCTATTGTTGATTCGAATTTGACCTTATGGTATCCTATAAAGTTTTAGATTAATGTCTTATCTTTCATATACAAAAAAAAAATCATATAAATCTGAATTTTCTAGCTAAAGTTATGTCCAAATAACAGTATAGTGCTCAATAAAAATATGACTAGTATTTTTCAGAATATTCTTAGGTCCGAAATTTTGTATCAAATTTTAGGTACAAAATAAATCGTAACTAGCATTTATACTCTTCATACAGTTTTTGTATCTATGTGTCTACTGTAATTTCCAACTAGTTTCATCTCAATCTAAGTTCCAGAATAAAAATATAAGAAAAATATCATAGCATGTTCAAAAAACAACTACCCAAAATTTTCAGGGTACTTTCAAATCTGAGATTTTTAAAACTTTTTAGACCAACCTATAATCCGATATAGTATTTAAAATCTTCACAAAATTATTAGGTTTATGTGTCTAGTTTCAGTTTCAACTAATTTATCCTGATCCCAGTTCCAGAACAAAGGATATAAGCAAAATACCATAACATGTTCAGAAAATAACTACCCAGAATTTTCTGGGTACTTTCAAATCCGAGATTTTGTACAAAATTTTAGACCCATTTAGAGTCAGATATAGTATTTACCATCTTCATTAAAGTTTTAGTTCTATGTATCTAGTTTTATTTCCAACTAATTTCATCCCGATCCAGGTTCCAGAACAAAAGATATAAGAAAAATACCATAGAATGTTCAGAAAATAACTACCCAGAATTTTCTGGGTACTTTCAAATCCGAGATTTTGTAAAAATATTTAGACCAATTTAGAGTCAGATATAGTATTTACAATCTTCACAAAAGTTTTAGATTTATGTGTCTAGTTTCATTTCCAACTAATTTTATCCCAATCTAAGTTTCAGAACAAAAGATATAAGAAAAATACCATAGAATGTTTAGAAAATAACTACCCAGAATTTTCTAGGTACTTTCAAATCCGAGATTTTGTAAAAATATTTAGACCAATTTAGAGTCAGATATAGTATTTACAATCTTCACAAAAGTTTTAGGTCTATGTGTCTAGTTTCATTTCCAACTAATTTCATCCCGATCCAAGTTCTATAACAAAAGATATGGTTAAATAAATCAATACTGTTCCAAACGAATTTTTAACAAAATCAGCAAACACAACAAGTTATTTGTTCACCCTTCCTTCAACATCAAACATCATTGTAATGCAAATAAAATGCACAAAAGAATAAATATACTCATTTGTACAAACTTTGACACAATGAAGTCTAAACCTTGACACAATGAAGTCTTAACCTCTTCAAACGTTAAGTTATTATAATTATTTTATATTTTTGGAGAGAGGAAGAGGAAGGAGATGAAGAAGAAAATGAGTGAAAGAAGAGAGAATTTGTGTATGGAAGATGAGGATAGAGGCTAGGGTTCTGAAATTTGGAAGAAGAAAAAGAAAATAATAAATATATGGCATTAGCATAAGCTTTCAAAGAAGCTATCTAGTTAAACAATTTCTTAAGAGATTTTACATTATTAAAAGAAATTATTTAAGTTCACTGTGATAGTGAAAATGTCATTTGCTTAACTAAAGATCATATGTTTCATGAAAGAATAAAACATATTGATTTTCATTATTATTTCGTTCGGGATATTATAAGTGAATGTGAGATTATAGTAAATAAGATTCATAATTCAAAAATTTCAATTGATATATTGACAAAACCATTATCTGCCACAAAATTTGATTCATGTATCGACTTGATAGGTCTTGCAGCTTATTGATTTAGCCTTAAGGAGCATTGGTGGTGACATGAATGGATTATGTTTTGAGAGGAGATCCGGTGTTACTTTGTTCGGGGGAGAATTATTAGGTGGCGGTGGTGTGAATAAAAGTTTTACTATTTAATTCAAAGTTTGTCAATCTTCCACCTACCTTTGATTTTGCCTCGTATTTTTTGAAAATACAATTGCTAACATTTGTTGACTTTAGGCCACCTAAATGTGTCTATAAAAGGAACTGCAAGTTTATAAATATTGTACTATAAAATCATTTGAGAGATTTAATTTTAAGGTAATCCAGTAAGAGAGTTAGATTTTTAAAATTTTTTCAAAGAATAAAGTGAAAAACACTTGTATATCACCATTATTTTGAATTTATCTTAATTTATTGTATTATTTCTAGCATTTTTCTAAAAAATATTTTATCTCTTTGTATCATTAATTTATATTAGTGGAAGAAAATTATTTGAAATTTGTTCCGTATACATAACCTAATCAAAGAGTAAAACAAATTAAATATCTGATATTAATATTTAATAATTATTTATTCCATATTTATTATTTATTATTTTATTTGTTGCACCTTATAATCTCAATTCGTAAATATTAGATCATCACATAATCAGAACTAGAAAATCTTTGGAGGATATTCAGGTACTACAAAACAATTAAAGAAAAAACAAAAACAGGAAAGGAAGGAAAAGAATTAGGAATATATTCCATAGTTTCTATGGTTCAGGTATTAATGATCTTTGTCATGTTGGTCATGAAGGTGTAATAGCAATTCCTCTGTTATCATTTTGGCCTACAATTTAAAACAATTACAAAAGGATACAAATGAAAGCAACCTAATCAGCAATTTGAAAAAAGAAAAAGAAAAAATGAAATTATTCAAAAAAAAAAAGAAGGGAAATATGAAAAAGGAAATGGGAACCTGAATTATTGGCAGAGTTACCCAAAAACTTTCATCAGTGAGCAGCTGAGCACAAACGTCCTAGGACCATATGTAAAATTTGATAGGTACAAACACTGCCATGATGAAAGCACCATTGCTTTTACTGCACATAGACGAAATATATGGCATTAACATATACTTTCAAAGAAGCTATCCAGTTAAACAATTTCTTAAGAGATCTTACATTATTAAAGAAAATTATTCAAGTTCACTGTAATAGTCAAAATGTCATTTGCTTAACTAAGATCAGATATTTCATGAGAAAACAAAACATATTGATGTCCGTTATCATTTCGTTCGAAATATTATAAGTGAATGTGAGATTATAGTAAATAAAATTCATAATTCAGAAAAATTCAGCTAATATATTGATAAAATAATTATCTGCTACTAAGTTTGATTCATGTATCGACTTGATAGATCTTGTAGCTTATTAATTTAGCCTTAAGGAGCATTGGTGGTGACATGAATGGATGATGTTTTGAGAGGAGACTCGGTAGTACTTTTTTTGGAAGAGAATTGTTAGAGGGTAGCGGTGTGAATAAAAGTCGCACCATTTAATTCAAAATTTGTCAATCTTCCACCCACATTTAATTTTGCTACTGTATTTTTTGAAAATACAATTTCCAATATTTGTTGACTTTTAGCCACTAAATGGGTCTATAAAAGACACTGCAAGTTTATGAATATTGTACAATAAAATCATTTGAGAGATTCAATCAATTGGGAGATTTAGAGTACTCCGGTAAGAGAGTTAGATTTTTAAAATTTTTTCAGAAAAAAATATCATTATGGTATTTTTGAAAAATACTTGTATGCCACTATTATTTTGAGTTTGTCTCAATTTATTGTATAAATTCTAATATTTGTCTAAAAAATATTTTATCTCTTTGTATCTATTAATTTATATTAATGAAAAAAATTATTTAAAATTTAATCTCAAAAAGTGAACCACGTTAAATATCTGATATTAATTTTTTAATAATTATTTATTCCGTATTTATTTTTTATTATTCTATTTGTTGCGACTTACAATCTCCATTCGTAAAACATTAGATCATCACATAATCAGAGCTATAAAATCTTTGGAGGATATTCAGGTACCACAAAACAATTAAAGAAAAAACAAAAACAGGAAAGGAAGGAAAAAAATTGAGGAATATATTCCATAGTTTCTATGGTTCAGGTATTAATGATCTTTGTCATGTTAGTCATGAAGGTGTAATAGCAATTCCTCTGTGATCATTTTGGCCCACAATTTAAAACGATTAGAAAAGGATACAAATGAAAGCATCCTAATCAGCAATTTGAAAAAAGAAAAAGAAAAAATGAAATTATTCAAAAAAAAAAAAGGAACCTGAATTATTGGCGGAGCTACACAAAAACTTTCATCGGTGAGTAGCTGAGCACGAGCGTCCTAGGACCATATGTAAAATTTGATAGGTACAAACACTGCCATGATGAAACCACCATTGCTTTTACTGCACATGTAGTAAAAACTGTGGAGCATATTCTTTTAGAATATAGAATATTCCTTATAGCAAATTAGTACATATTATAATAATTAGAGAAAAAAAAACTAAAAGAAACAGTTAATAAAATATAATTTAATAAAAGAAATTATGAAAGTTATAAAACAGAACGAGCTTTATAATTAAAATTTTAATTAACAGAGTGATAAAATTTGTCTTTATTTTTTTTATTTTTTTCAAAGAAAAACTATCATTAAGTTCAATATTCAAAAAAGAAAAAAAAATACAATGTCGAGAAGAGTTCCAATAAATAGAACTAGTAAAAAAATTAAAAATTCCTTCTCTCTTAGTTGACAATTAAATTATAATATTATGTAGTTAACATCTCACAAATTCAGATATTTATAAAGTTTGAATGTATAAAATAAAAATAAAAATTTTATAAGATAAATTAAAAATGCAGCTCAATAATTTTATATTTGTTAAAATAGTGGCCTTTTTACTGTTTGGGGTGTCGGAAAAAATGTTTCGAGTGTCGAGATAAATGGAGATCTGAATTCTGAAATGTGCATGAAAAACGTGCAAGGAAAAGTTTTTTGTTTTTTTTATATAATTTTCATAATTTTATATTTTGGCTCTTCATTGATCATCATCCACAAACGCGGGAGCATATCCAAACATAAGGAAATGAGACACGAGATGCCCGAGAAAAAACGTGGGCCCGTCATTATTATGTCGTACTCGTACATTAAGCCCTTGTTTGGCAATTTTTGCATAGAAAACAAAAAATAAATTTATTTTTTATCTTTATTTTCTTTACTCGTCAATATATTTGTCAATTTTTTTTAAAGAAAGAAAATAAAAAGAAAAATAAATTTTATTTTTTAATTTGTATTTTGAATTGAAATAAAATAATAAAAAATAAAAAATAAAATAAGACTAATTTTTTCAAGTTTAAATATTTATGGTGAAATAAAAGCTAATTATTTTATAAAATATTATTTAGTAGCAATTCATGTTTCTCACCGTTTTAGAGACAAAATGATAAATGAAAAATAAAAATTATTTTACCTTATTTTTTTATTTACAAATAGGATAAAATGAGAATTTTTTTATTTTACATCATTATTTTCTTCTCCTTTTATTCAAACACTTAAACGGTGAAAAGTAAAAATTATTTTCTTTTATCTCTTTAATTTTCTTCATTTTCAAATATAATAAAGTGAAAATATTTTTTTATTTTATTTTCTTCCATATTTTTCCTCCTCCAAAACATAGAAATTTTCATCCCACAAAGCTAAATCAATTCAATTTAAAATTATATAAATTTTAATTTTTTAAATTTATTTAATTTGAAGTTCTTGTAGATTATTGCAAATAAATTAATTTGTATCTATATATTTCTGCATTATATTTAATTTTTTTTATTTACAGCATTATAAGATGGAAGGTCCTTAATTAAGATAGAGAGTGGATAGATAAAATTTTATTAAACTGCCCATTAAAAATCCATTTTGAGTACATAATAAGGGGGCGATGATCACAGCCTTATTTATACATTTAGCACACAAAATGGACAAATTAGATGGCTACGAGCTGGCCAGCATTCGCATATACGAGTTTAGTACTCATGTGCACGAGGCACAGTCAGCAGCCAGATGAAGCGGATCACAGCTTTCACAACATTAGCATTGGCCAGTTCACTTGCGCTCTCTCCTGATTTTTCTTTATTTATTTTTTTTTTCAAAGAAAAACTATCATTAAGTTCAATATTCAAAAAAGAAAAAAAAATACAATGTCGAGAAGTGTTCCAATAAATAGAACTAGTAAAAAAATTAAAAATTCCTTCTCTCTTAGTTGACAATTAAATTTTTTGTAATATTAATTTGGTATATAAAATGTATTTTATTTTCTTTTATATTAATTGAAAAAAATAATATACATCATTTTCTATTAATTATTAAATTATAAAATTTAACTGATGAAATCAGCATAACACTCCCTTATCTGGGCACGTGTTGCTGGGGTGAGAATGTGTTACATCGATGGCTCATTTTAGACTCTCAAGTCGACTATTGCCACAGTCAGACGAGGAAGAAAGTTGCATGGAAAAAGTCTTTTACTCTAGTGTCGTAGGTAGTTTGATATATGCAATGGCTTGTACATGTCTCGATCTTGCTCAAGTTGTTAATGTTGTCAGCCTATATATGTCATGTAACACCACATCTTATACATTTGTGTATAATATATCCCTATATCAAATAATCACACATAACATACTGGAAAGGTAAAATACCTTGTTAACAGTGATAGTAAAATTTTTTTTTATATCCTGTACTATCATTCAATAACTTTGCAAGTCAACTTTTAGTTTTTCACTACAATATAATATATCACATATATTAAAATATAAATTTTGCATATAAATATTTACGAGTTGCTTTCATTTATACATTTTAAATACCAATCCAGAGTAACTATACATGTTCAAACACATAAATCCAAAATACAAATGACATATTTTCATGTTCGTGTGAAATGCAATAAGAGAGAGTAGTGAGATTCAGCTGGTAATCTTTGATCCGTGTCTTCTATATGGCAATAAAAAAAGTTAACACTTTTCTTTACCTAAAAAATTATGCAAGCTAATGAGTTGCGCTCAATGAGAATAATCATTAAATGAGTTTTAAAGTACCAAACAACTTATAGTAACAAATCATAAATTCAATGCATACCATATATATTTCATTCCATTCACCTTTATCATATAATCACAAATGAAATTTAAAAATATAATCACTATTATTTACTTATGCTTATGCTTTGTTTATTTGATTTTGTTGTGACCAAGTTAAACGGATATTACCTCAGATTTCCATGTGAATATTTTCCACATGAATATTTGCATTTGCATTTGCTAGATAACTTGATCATTTGTTTCATTTGCACATTTGTTAGGCCATAGGCCTCTTCTTTTGCTTTGCAATATCAATTAACTAGTCATAACACCTTTTAAGTCCATATGCATATGCATTTGTGCTTAAGCATTCATCAACCACTATATGTTATCACATATACAATACATATACTGCATATATACCTCATATGTCACGCATATACCTTGCATATACTATACATACACCACATATATATTTCATATGTCACACATATATCTTGCATATGTTATACATATACCGTGTATATATATATATATATATCACATATGTCAAACATATACCTCAAATATACCACAAGTATATCACTTATATGTACCACAAATGTCATAAATTATCCATCATCATATTGTAAAGGACAAATCATGACAATCATATGAATTATATAGCAAGCAACATTCATATGTACTAAAAAATTTAATTGATAATTAGACTCATATTTTTCCTTTGATTCTGACCTAAATGTTTTTATAAAATGCACTGCAAGTTTATAAAATCATTTGAGAGATTCAATCAATTGAGAGATTTAGGATAGTCCAATAAAAGAGTTAGATTTTTGGAATTTTTTCAAAGAATGAAATGAGAAAAATATCATTAGGGTATTTTTGAAAAATACTTGTATGCTACTATTATTTTGAGTTTATTTTAATTTATTGTATTACTTCTAACACTTGTCTAAAAAATATTTTATCTCTTTGTACCATTAATTTATATTAGTGAAAAAAATTATTTGAAATTTATTTCGTATACCTAACCTAATCAAAGAGTCAAACACATTAAATATCTGATATTAATTTTTTAATAATTATTTATTCCGTATTTATTTTTTATTATTCTATTTGTTCCACCTTATAATCTCAATTCGTAAATATTAGATCATCACATCATCAGAACTAGAAAATCTTTGGAGGATATTCAGGTACTACAAAACAATTAAAGAAAAAACAAAAACAGGAAAGGAAGGAAAAAAATTGAGGAATATATTCCATAGTTTCTCTGGGTCCGGTATTAATGATCTTTGTCATGTTAGTCATGAAGGTGCAATAGCAATTCCTCTGTTATCATTTTGGCCCACAATTTAAAACAATTAGAAAAGGATACAAATGAAAGCAACCTAATCAGCAATTTGAAAAAAGAAAAAGAAAAAATGAAATTATTCAAAAAAAAAAAAAGAAGGGAAATATGAAAAAGGAAATGGGAACCTGAATTATTGGCAGAGTTACCCAAAAACTTTCATCAGTGAGCAGCTGAGGCCAAACGTCCTAGGGCCATATGTAAAATTTGATAGGTACAAACACTGCCATGATGAAAGCACCATTGCTTTTACAGCACATGTAGTAAAAACTGTGGAGCATATTCTTTTAGAATATAGAATATTCCTTATAGCAAATTAGTACATATTATAATAATTAGAGAAAAAAAAACTAAAAGAAACAGTTAATAAAATATAATTTAATAAAAGAAATTATGAAAGTTATAAAACAGAACGAGCTTTATAATTAAAATTTTAATTAACAGAGTGATAAAATTTGTCTTTATTTTTTTTATTTTTTTCAAAGAAAAACTATCATTAAGTTCAATATTCAAAAAAGAAAAAAAAATACAATGTCGAGAAGAGTTCCAATAAATAGAACTAGTAAAAAAATTAAAAATTCCTTCTCTCTTAGTTGACAATTAAATTATAATATTATGTAGTTAACATCTCACAAATTCAGATATTTATAAAGTTTGAATGTATAAAATAAAAATAAAAATTTTATAAGATAAATTAACAATACAGCTCAATAATTTTATATTTGTTAAAATAGTGGCCTTTTTACTGTTTGGGGTGTCGGAAAAAATGTTTCGAGTGTCGAGATAAATGGAGATCTGAATTCTGAAATGTGCATGAAAAACGTGCAAGGAAAAGTTTTTTGTTTTTTTTATATAATTTTCATAATTTTATATTTTGGCTCTTCATTGATCATCATCCACAAACGCGGGAGCATATCCAAACATAAGGAAATGAGACACGAGATGCCCGAGAAAAAACGTGGGCCCGTCATTATTATGTCGTACTCGTACATTAAGCCCTTGTTTGGCAATTTTTGCATAGAAAACAAAAAATAAATTTATTTTTTATCTTTATTTTCTTTACTCGTCAATATATTTGTCAATTTGTTTGAAGAGAGAAAATAAAAAGAAAAGTAAAATTTATTTTTTAATTCGTATTTTGAATTGAAATAAAATAATAAGAAAGAGAAAATAAAATAAGACTAATTTTTTCAAGTTTAAATATTTTATGGTGAAATAAAAGCTAATTATTTTATAAAATAATAAATACTTTATTTAGTAGCAATTCATGTTTTTCACCATTTTAGAGACAAAATGATAAATGAAAAATAAAAATTATTTTATCTCATTATTTTATTTTTTATTTTTTTCAAATAGGATAAAATGAGAATTTTTTTATTTTACATTATTATTTTCTCCTCCTTTTATTCAAACACGGTGAAAAATAAAAGTTATTTTATATTATATTCTTAATTTTTTTATTTCCAAACATAATAAAATGAAAATATATTTTTTATTTTATTTTCTTTCATATTTTTCCTCCTCCCAAACATAGAGTTTTTCATCTCACAAAGCTAAATCAATTCAATTTAAAATTATATAAATTTTAAATTTTAAATTTATTTAATTTGAAGTTCTTGTAGATTATTGCAAATAAATTAATTTGTATCTATATATTTCTGCATTATATTTAATTTTTTTTATTTACAGCATTATAAGATGGAAGGTCCTTAATTAAGATAGAGAGTGGATAGATAAAATTTTATTAAACTGCCCATTAAAAATCCATTTTGAGTACATAATAAGGGGGCGATGATCACAGCCTTATTTATACATTTAGCACACAAAATGGACAAATTAGATGGCTACGAGCTGGCCAGCATTCGCATATACGAGTTTAGTACTCATGTGCACGAGGCACAGTCAGCAGCCAGATGAAGCGGATCACAGCTTTCACAACATTAGCATTGGCCAGTTCACTTGCGCTCTCTCCTGATCCTGCTCCGGCGTCGTTCGATACCCCTTGGAATGAAATGAAACGCTGTCCATTTGACAATGCTCCCTGCAATATTCATTTCATCACCCCATACAATTAATTATTAGTCAGCTTAATTAAGTAAATTTAATCCCAATTGTTATTAATTTGTATACAATAAGTTGAAATATTAATATTGGCATGGGACTAACCAAGCCAGCAGCAACGCTAGCAGTATCCACAGTTGAGACCCTGAAAGTCTTGTAAAGGAACTCTCTGTATGCAGGGTTGTTTACGTATATATCTGAGCTTGAACCTCTCACTCCCACCGTAACATTACCCCCATCGATCTATCAACACATTCAAATTCAATTTGTATTTTGAATCCCAATTGAATAATTAATTATTAGAAAGTTTGTTAAAAAGGACTCGTATACCTCAACTCTAGCGGCATATCGAAGCCATTCAGGATCAGCATGAAGCCAAAAATGCTGATCCAGTACCCCAGCTTTGTAGATTTGAATATCCTCGAAGGCGATACTGCCCAATAAGTTTTCTCCATTTTCTGGATAGTTGAAGTCTCCGATGTTAAGTTGCCCTTTCTGATTTGCATCCTTGCTCTGTACAAGAAAAATCAGCATTTAGCGACGGATTTTTACTTATGTTTGACGACGCTTTCTAGTGTAGAAAATCATTTGTTGTTTTCCTCATTTTTTTAATTATAAAAAATACTTTCATAAATTAAATGTTATATTTTTTTTTCAATTTCAAATTAAGAAATGGTAGAGTTTAGCAGAAATAATAAAAAGAAAAAAAAGTAAAGATTTCATAAATATACCAGCCAGTCCCAAGCTCCAGTGAAGCCAACATCGCGAGGCACAACAACAGTGCCGAGGCTAATAGTTTCGTTAGTGGTACCAGCAGGCCCAACAGTAATGATTCCTCGCAGGTTGAAATTATCAGCCAAGATTTGGACTGTTATACCCACATGTACCTATTTAAGTATATTTACCATCAATATCGATCATCAGCATATTTAATAATAATTAATGAACCAAATTTTGCGGTATCTATAGTAAATATATATATTTGTAGGGAGATTGGATCATAGAACCATACCGATGGAGTGCTGGCTCCTCTTACATACACAGCAGGAGACCCGTAAATAGTGCCAATCACAAATCTTCTTCCTAAGTAACCGAAAGAGATCCTTGTTAGTTAGTTATTATTTTGTGTGAACTTTGTAGTTTTTATATATCTCAAAAAGAAAAATGTATTAAGATTAGTTCAATAAAAAGAGGAGTAGACAGGCTAATTAATTACCATAAAGGTCAACATATGAATCAGGAACGAAGAAACCAGATTCATTAAGTGCCTTCTCAGTGTCAGAGGCAGTGAGGACGAGACCAAAAGCAGGCACATCTGACTTGAGTTTGTGGGCAAGGCTTGGGTTTTTCAAGCTGAGTTGCATGGAGTGCTGTGCCATAGCCAGCATCCCAAGAACCAACATTACTATCTCCACTCCCCTCATTGTTTTGCCTTCTGAGACACTTCACAAGACAAGTTTACTAGCTTGGATGATGCTTCAGGGTGCCACTCTTGTGCCTTTATATAGAGGATTTCTCTTCCCTCGATAATGAGTAGCTAGGGATGAATAAATGAGGAATGCTAAGGATATACTTTTTCTTTTTTTCAAACACTTTCAAACATTAAGAGAGAAATTTCTAAAAATAAGGAGAAAAAAATTATTTTTAAAATTATTTTTATTATAATCAAAAAGTATTTTAAAAAAATTGTGCCCTTTACATTACTCATGAATAAATTTATGAGCCAATTTTATCATCACGTGTAATGTATGCAAATTGCAATCACTTAATTTTTTTTCCTTTTTTCTCTTTTATTATGATTACCTCCATAAGGGCTATATATATATATATATATATATATATATATATATATATATATATATTTAAAAAAAAGGTTACTGGTTGATAACTTTGTTATTTCTTTCTCCTAGGAAAAAAATTTTACACAAAAAAAAAGATACATTATTTCTCATGTTTGATTGGAAATTGAAAATAAAGTGAACCTGTGTCCAAAAATAGAACGAATTATTTTAATGATAAGATGATATAATTTCAAGAACAAGAGTCTGGATGCAAATTAACAATGTAAAAAATTTATCTCCCCCTAATGAAAAGTGAAATTAATTTTACCCAAAAATGGAAAAAAATTAATTAAATGGAGCCAAATTATTGAAAAAATAATTTTAATTTATAAATTTTGGTTTTTGGTAGGAATTGATGGAAAAAATAATATGAATTGACTTGAAAATACACCATATTTTAGGTTTTTTTTTTATAATTTCCCTATAATTTAAGTAGTGTTTTTTTTTTTTTGAGAGAGTGAAATTAAATGGGGAAAGATTTGAACTTTTACGAATAATAGAAGCAGGTACAAAATAAAAAGGAAAATGTATCTGGTGCATATTATTCGCCAAATACATTTCCCTCATTTCCATCCTTGAGAACAAAAATAATATATGTATAGCCTGAGAAACCTTTGGTTTTTGGTTAATATCTTGAAAAAAAATTCATCATTTGATTTTATTGGAAATTATGAAAAAAAAGGGGCTGATTTTACATGTAATATATAAACTAATATTCTTATCAATGTCACATAAGAAAGAAAATGTAATGATATCATTGAACCTGATTTCTTAAATTTGAAATATGTTCTTCAGTAAATTCCGAACTTTGATGTGCTGGCTTGATCATATTTGGTCAGTATTTTTAGGATTGATTTCATATAAAATTTCGTGATTATGTCCACATATCCAGCAAGAAGAAAGTGCAATGGAAACCATTACAGACGGGCCCTGGGTTGAACTAAAATAACTTGCGATTGATTGCTTCGCCCTTTGATAAAAGGCAAAGGAAAAAGGGCCAAGACAATATATAATTAGGCACAAGCTTAAAGGTTATTAAAGACACTTCGTCGCTTGAAGGTTAAACACAAGCTGCGTCGCTATACATTCTGTCGGTTACATGTGCCAGACAATCGATCGAATGCTTCGTTTATGTATTTTGTCACTGAATGATCCAAGATAATTAGTCACATACTACCGTCGCCGCAGCAGGAACCTTTAGCGACAATGTGCATGAATTTTATCCATCTCATTTTTCATTTTGTCTGCGAAAATTACAAATTATATACGACAAAGCTTTTCATTTTTTTTAAAGAAAAAAATCTAATTTAAAGACTTGTTTTGTTTTGCTTGAAATTTAAAAATTTAACTGCCCCAAAATGATCCAGGCCCAAAGCTTTGTTATTTTTCATAAATTAACGATACTTTCAAATTTTCCTAAAATTTATGTAGGACTTCATAAATATGATCCACCATTGCTTTAAAATAGTTTGAGGCATTTTAGAATTAGTTTATCTATATTTATAAGCTTTTGTTATTTTTCATATATCAAAGATGCATGTGGGATATGTAGCCCCCCCCCCCCCCCCCCCCCAAAAAAAAAAAAATGCATATGAGATCTTTATTTTGACATTTCCACATTAGGATCTCTATATTTTATCTTTGTTTTTCTTGTCCTAATGAATATTGTGGTTAATTTAGAAGATATTTATTCCAAATTTAATAATTTTTGGACTCTTGCAACTGTCCTGGATTTTGAATTTGGAATCATCCCTGAAATTTTGAAAAATTTTCATAATCTGAAGGAAATACTGTCGTCCAAGGTTGAAATAGATTAAAGTTTTTGTGGTTGAAATAATTTTCAGAAATTTGTGGAAGTAAGTTATTTTATATTCCAATTGAAATCTTCAAAGAAATTTTGTATTTGTAAATTTATAGATGTCCACTTTATTTGCATATATAAAATAACGAATTAATCATATATTTTTTCTGGACAAGGGTGTTTATGCATTGAATCTACCACGTGAGTGACCCGTACCAAAGGATAGGTTTTTCTGAAAATGAGATATTTTGTTGTTATGCAGGCCCACCATATGATAATTAGGAAAGATTGCGAGAGGTGCGCTGTAATTTATTATTATTTCAAAATAATTTCATGTGCATTATAAATTCTTTTAATTCGCATTATAAATGTTTAAAATGATCTAATTCGCATTATAAATGAGATCTTTTGCTGTTATGCAGGTTCACCATATGATATTTGTATGTAAGGCTGTGAGTGGTGAAATTCTTCTGACTTTTTATACATTAGCCATAAGCCATACAAGATTGACATGTCACTTGCAAATATGGATGGTTATTTTTTTTACTTGTCCTTCCCATCTACATCCATATGGGCTTATACTATCCCTCAATTGAAACTACCCATTCCAATTGTGACCTGTTGACTTGAGTAGCTTTTATTTTTTATTTTTTTAATTGTCCATTCCATCTATATTTACTTGGACTTCTCTCCTTTAAGTCTCAAGCTTTCAAACCTTCAATCTACACTTTCTCCTCTCTAGCTTCACTCTATCAGGATTGTATTGGAACCATAATCTTTACCTATTAAATCCTTTGGAGTTGAAGTCTTGATGATATTCTGGAAGAGAGAATTCCGAACAGAACGATTTTTTTATAATTTTTCTTTACTTTATCGATTTTGAAATTTTGTATGACGGAAACAGAGTGGAACGGTACATATATCATCATCCTCAATCCTGCCTCGAAATATATATATATATATATATATATATATATATATATATATATATATATATATATATATATATATATATATAATTAATATTTTTAAAAAATAATAAAATAAAAATATAACACTTATTTAAAATAAAAAAATTATTTAAAAAATTATATAATTAACTGAAATAAAATAAATATTTTTAACATTAAAATAAAATCAAAAAATTAATAAAAAAGGGAAATGGGGGCGAATATGAAAATCCAAAAATTTTTCTCAGTGGAATACAGAAAGCAGGAATAGGAATTGGAAATTTCGGTCCGAACCTACCCGTTGTAGTTTCTAAGAGTTTAGAGTGCTCGACTTATGATTGTTAGACCTATATCAATTTGTGTACAAGACTTATTACTATGCTCTGTATAACAGTGCTCCCATCATACATATATCACTTAGATAAGAAGTAACCGCACTGCTGCCTACAATCCCTAATTCAAGATATTAACAAAAGAAGCCTTAATTTGGATCACAACATTTGAGATGATCAATGTGAGTAAATTCATAGCATATATTAATCCAAGAGATAAGATCGATCACATGCCATTGATTTTTGGGCTTAAATAAAGTTTGTTGTTTTATTTTCTTTATTCATAGTATTTATTTAAGTGCCATTACAAATCCATTGGAGGACATTATTGGACAAATCAAAGCCTTATTGAGAGAATAGTGATGGGCAGTTAATAGTGTAACAGAGAGATGAAAAAAGCCACAGCTTCGGAAACATTTAAAAGGGCCAATCCACTCTCGCTCTCTTCTGAACCTGAACCCGCACCCGCCGAGTTTGATATTCCTTGGAAAGCAATGAAACGCAGGTTATTTGTATATGCCACCTGCAATTTCATCACCACAAATCATTAATCTTATTTTTTAAATTTCGACTATCAAATTGAGACAATTTAATCTCATTTTCTATTATAAAATTATTAACTAAGAATAATTTTTACTAACCAATCCAATAGCAAAACTTGAGGTATCCACAGTTGAAGCGCGGACAAACTCGTAAAGGAACTCTCTGTATACTGAGTTGTTTACGTATATATCTGAGCTTGAACCCACCACTCCCACTATAACTTTACCCCCATGTATCTTGTCACGTACCGCGAAGGTTCATCCGGGATTCCCCACAGTTGTACAATTTTTCTGCACATGTATTATTTTCTAGAAGGCCATTGTACACCGTTAGATTAAATGGATCATGGCCGTCCATTTTGGTAGGTAGGAATTAATCCTAGCCTTTGATTTGTTAGGTAGGAATCGATCCTAGCCCTCCATTTTGGTAGGTGGGAGTTGATCCTAGCCATCCATCTGGTAGGTGGGGATTGATCTTGGCCATCCATTGAGGAGGTGGAGGCCTATATATATCTTATGTAGCTCATTTGTAAATCATCCAAGAGTTTTGAGCAATACAAGCTTTCTTTAGCATTCTCCAAGCTCTCTTCTTTATTTTGTGTTCATAGCATCTTTGCTTACTTGCTAGCTATATCTAGCATTCGTGGGAGAGGCTGACTAGCATCCGATCGAGGGAAGTTTGCTAGTGCCGCGCGGTCGTTGGTAGCAAAAGACCAAGCCCGTGACAGTTGGTATCAGAGCTAAGGTTCAAGCAAAGATGGCAGGAACAAGTGAGATGACGAAGATGGCAACCGAGGAGAGCCGACAATCAAGGAAGGGAAGATCAAGGTCGAGAGATACCTTGGTAGACATGAATGCAAGGCTCGCTAGAGTAGAGCTTGCTGTTGTCGAGGGGCAAGAGAAGTTCGAGGAGGCAGACCAACGCATCATGGAGCTCGAAACTGGGAGAGATGAGCTCCAAGGAGAGATGCAAGGTGCCCTGAACATTGCCATGACAACATGTCTCGACCAAGTGAAGGCCTTTGAGGAGTCCCTTCGTGCCGAGATTGTTGGGCTCAAAGAGGAGATTGCTAGAGTTGTAGCGGAGCTTGGCGATGCAAAAGATGAGTTGATCCTTTGCAAGAGAGCCATTGCGCAAGGGGGAGGTGTGGCCAACCCCGTGGTAGTCTCTGCTCCTTCAAGGGTGGACGTTCCTAAGCCGAAGGCATATCATGGTTCAAGGAACGCGAAGGAGATTGAAAACTTCTTATGGAGCTTGGAACAATACTTCAAGGCACTTGGCCTTGATGAAGGAAGGAAGGTCGATCATGCATCCCTCTACCTTGTGGATACCGCAATGGTATGGTGGAGGAGGAGATGTAGCGACATCGAGAGAGGAACTTGCACCATTGATACATGGGATGAGTTCAAGAAGGAACTGAAAAGGCAGTTCTACCCGGTGAATGCAGAACATGAAGCGAGAGCCAAGTTGAGGCGACTCACTCATGAGGGGAGCATACGGGATTATGTGAAGCAGTTTTCCGAAGTGCTCTTGGAGATCCCCGATTATCCCGACAAGGAAGCACTCTTTGCTTTCATGGATGGTTTACAACATTGGGCCAAGTTAGAGATCGAAAGACGTGGTGCCCAAGACCTAGCCACTGCCATCTCCATTGCTGAATCTCTTATCGAGTTTAAGAGAAACGAGAAGCCGAAGTTCCATACAAGCAATGGTGACAATGGAAGGAGTGGGGGAGACAACCACCATAGCAAAGAGAGTTCCCACAAGTACGACAAGGGGAAGAGCATCAAGGATGACAAAGGTGGAGGTAGGCCACCTATCAAATGCTTCTTTTGTGAAGGGCCACATAGGGCAAGGGAATGCCCGAAGAAGGCCAAACTATCCGCTCTTGTGGAAGAAAGGGAGGAGCATGAGCGACGTGAGGAGACGAGGGTGGGATCCCTACAACTCCTTAATGCCATGAAAACCAACAATGAGATGCCAAAGTCCGACAGCAAGGGAAGATTGTTCGTGGAAGCCAAAGTTGGCCAACAAACCGTGAAAGCATTGGTAGACACGGGAGCCAGCCACAACTTCCTTGAAGTAAAAGAAGCCGATCGGCTAGGCATCAAATATGCTGGTAAGAAAGGGTGGCTTAAATCCGTGAATTCTGAAGCCAAGGCCACGTTCGGAGTTGCTCGTGGAGTCAAGGTGAGCCTTGGTGGATGGCATGGCTCCATAGACTTCTCCGTAGTGCCAATGGATGATTATGCAATTGTGTTGGGCATGGAGTTCCTAGATCAAGTCAAGGCCATGCTCATTCCTGGTGCAAACACGATGTGCATATTGAAAGAAGGCAATGCTTGCATGGTGCCATTAGCAAGGGAAGCAAGTACAAAAGGCAAGCAAATATCATCCATGCAACTAATAGAGGAGGAGATGCTACCCGATTTGCCCAAGAGTCTTCCACCAAAGGGTGAGGTGGATGGGGAGGATCAGGTGAGTTCTGATGCAATTGCCAATCGAATGGCGCCTTCCGAGTTTGGAGAATGGAAGAGGAAACCGAGGGCTACAGCCATAAGCCCGAGGATTTCATTGGGGGAGCAAGACCCACAAGCCAAGAGATCGAGGGAATTGGCAAGTCATGTGAAGACTCGCCAAAATTGGCTTAGAGGTGGGGAGCTCACCAAGGGACATCGTACATTTCCAAGCATCTTCAAGTTTGCCAAATGTGGACATGAGAAGCCAACCATGTCACAAACATACGAAGCTAAGGCCGAGATGCAGAGGAAGAAATGGGCCGAAGCTAAAAAGGGGCATTCGAAACTTGAAGAAGGGGATGCGACGAGGACGTCGCCAGATTGAGTGGGGGAGAATGTCACGTACCGCGAAGGTTCATCCGGGATTCCCCACAGTTGTACAATTTTTCTGCACATGTATTATTTTCTAGAAGGCCATTGTACACCGTTAGATTAAATGGATCATGGCCGTCCATTTTGGTAGGTAGGAATTAATCCTAGCCTTTGATTTGTTAGGTAGGAATCGATCCTAGCCCTCCATTTTGGTAGGTGGGAGTTGATCCTAGCCATCCATCTGGTAGGTGGGGATTGATCTTGGCCATCCATTGAGGAGGTGGAGGCCTATATATATCTTATGTAGCTCATTTGTAAATCATCCAAGAGTTTTGAGCAATACAAGCTTTCTTTAGCATTCTCCAAGCTCTCTTCTTTATTTTGTGTTCATAGCATCTTTGCTTACTTGCTAGCTATATCTAGCATTCGTGGGAGAGGCTGACTAGCATCCGATCGAGGGAAGTTTGCTAGTGCCGCGCGGTCGTTGGTAGCAAAAGACCAAGCCCGTGACAATCTGCATGACCAAAAGGAAATAATGAAAATGCTCTAACACTAAACAAATAAAATACGAGCAGATTTGTCATTTTCAATCATATAAAAAATCCGATGCATAATATGATGAAATTTGAATATATCAATTCGAAGTCCATCAAAATTGAAAATGATTATTAAAACTACTTCTTCCATTTCATTTTAACTGTGTGATTTTACTAGGATTAACCGAAATAACCTCGACCAGAACCGAAAACGACTCAATCCAATCGGATTGCCAGATTTAAAATTATCTTGCTTAATAAAAAATAAAAAAATAGGCATTAATTACCTGAACATTAGAGGCATAACGGTAAAGCCACTCATAATTAACAGGAAGAAAATAGACGGTAACTGATTGCCCAAAATGATTGTAGCTTTGGCTGGGCTCGTATTCGATGCTTCCTAACAAGTTTTCTCCTTTAACTGGATCATTGTAATCTCCGAAGTTGAGATGCCCTTCCTTAGTCGAATTAAAGCTCTGTTCAATATTAACATATTTAATTTATTTATTATTATGATAAAATCGATCAAAATTATTTGAAATTTGTTAATATGGAGAAGGTAAATAATTGATTTAATCTCCTTCAAATTAATTTTCCCAACATGATAGATCATGCTAAGATAATCTAAGTCATTCATTCATAAATGAAAGGTTAAAATTAAATCTTATAGAAGTTTAAAACAAGATAAGTTATTTAATAATTCAATCTTTAATCATGCATTTTTGAATGAATAACTAAAATTACCCTGACAACATCTACCAAGTTTGGATGAACTTCATGGAACTTTAAGACATCTTTAGTGTCTTGAATTTTGAAATAAGAATAAGATTCTCTTTCCAAATTTGAGAATAGTAGCTATAATATTTTAAAATAGGATTTTGATTCATGTATAAGAATTCCTAATATCTTAAATCTGTTAGTATTTAAAAAAAATTCATGGTTTTTAAAATAAAATATTTTATATTTCCAAAAATATCCTCAACAGAATTAAACCATATATAAAAAAATAAGATTTTAGTTCATATTATATGAATATACAAAGAAAAATATTGGAATCCTAAAAAACCAATTTAGGCATAGGATTCAATTTCTCATAGAATCATATTTTTTTAATATACAAAATATTGTATTAGAGATATCTTAATTTATATGTATATATATTATACCAGCCAATCCCAAGCTCCGGTGAAAACAAAATCTTTGTTCACAACAACACTGCCGAGTTCAATTGTTTCGTTAGTGGCTCCAGCAAGCCCAACACCAATTATTCCTTCAAGTTCAAAGTTTTCGGCCATGATTTGCGCAGTTATGCCCACATGTACCTATATATAAATACCATAGTAACAATACTTGATTATGTGTTCATTGTCATGTAATAACTTCAATAATTCAACTGCAAAATATTATCTGGATTAGATTTATATAGATAAAGCCAATGAAGTAAATATCAAGTAAATTCAATAATTTACGTAATAATCTCTCATTCATTTATTGAATCTTCTTATATATAACATATGCTTACCGATGGTGTGCCAGCACTTGTTACGCAGACAACAGGAGACTCAAAAATTTTACCAGTCACAAAGGTTCTTCCTAATTAAGCAACCAAAAGAATTAATTAAGTATAAAAATGTTCAAGAATATTAAGTAATATTAATTTAATAAATAGATAATTAGATACAGATTGAATATTAAAATTACCTTGAATGGAAAAGAACCCGGTAGGAGTAATGTAAGGACGAAATTCTCTCTCAAGGTTAGAGGAAGTGAGAATGATTCCGATAGCAGGTTTATCATATCTGATTTTGTGGGGAATGTTAGGGTTTTTCGAACTGAATTGCATTGAGTGATGTGCCATAGCCAGCAGAACTCCAAGAACCAAAAATGATATTTCCACTCGCCTCATTGTTTTTTCTTTAGATAAACTAGCTACGTAATGAAATCACTTAACAAGTTTAGGAGTGAAGGTGGGTGATGCTTTGGGTGCTTGCTGTTCCTGTGCGTTAATTTATATAGATTCAGTTCAGCTGCCTTGCTGTGGAAGCTTTATCTTTTGAAATTATTATTATTATTATTGCCTCTCGAAGGATCTATTATAAAATCCCTAATTTTACTTTTTGATAAATATTTTTAAGAATACAAAATATTATTCAGCTATATATATATAATTTTCTTATACTATTTTAGTGGAAAATATTATTTACTTTTTGATAAACCAGTAAAGAATGTCATAAAAATTTATTATATTCTCTCATTGGCTTGTTATATAGGAACATGATAAAAAGTATTTTTCAGAATGGATAATATTTCCATTGATTCAAAATGTATTTAAGGATGGATATTTATGAACAGGAAGAATTATGTATAACTTAGAATCCTAATAGAAATAGATTAAAAGAAATAGATCACACAAAAAGGAAATGATGAGAGAAATTCTGGCTTAACGTAAATATGGGAAATTGAGTATGTAGCCTTTAGAACACAATTTATTAGATGATCAATATGAATAAATTCGCAGTAATCTAAACATATATCACATGCCATTTTTTTGGCCGAGTGATGATTCTAAAACAAGTTTGTTGCTTTAATTTCTTTAACATTGGACAGGGATGCTATTATTAAGTAATAATTTGATAACCAATGACCTATCTTGAAATAATGGGGATGGGAAACAAAAGAAAAAAAATGGACAGAGAGGAGTGGATCGAAAAATGCATAATATCTATTTTAGTGGAAAGTATACCATGTACTTCTTCTTTTTTTAAAGAAAATTACATTTTTACTCTTTCCTTTTTTACATTTACTTATTTTGTACAAATGAATTTTTTTTCTTTTTCTCTGCTTCGACGAAGAAATATAGAGAAGATGTGGATTTTTTGTATGAGAGAAACTGAGATGAGGTGGGCATGGATTTGCTTCAGATGTTGGAATGTGCATTTTGGCAGTATATTTGAGATCTTTAGTAGTATGTTACATACGTAGAAGATCGAATCTCCAATTTTTTGTAGTGAGCAGCTTGAAACAACTAATCAGTTGCAGCCACGGGGGAGGGCACCGCTTTGAGAGATAACGGCAACGGGGCTCCTTTCCCTTCTAGTCTATTTATGCTAAACAGAATGGATTCTATTACAGGTTGTGAATAGATTGGCACTAAGAAAAAACAACACGTCAGTAAAGCTTAGGCTGAAGAAAACGATATCCGAGAAGCAGAATAAGATGAAGAAAAACAAGACGATGTTGATTATAAGGATGACGAAGAAAAAGAGAATGGAGAGACAACTACAGATACTGCACATATACCTCATGTTATTCCAGCCCCGCACATATAACTGAAAGAAACATTATGCGTCAATCTAATAAATTACAGAGAGATATCATGGGCATACATCCAAGTTTTTCTTTCCATTTTAGAATGTAGAAGTAGATTTCTTGTTTTTAACTAAGAGCAGGAAAACAAGCAATGAAACCACAGTTTGAGTTTTACTCCTTCAATCTCCATGATACCTTAAGACAAAAAAATAAAAAGAAATTAGTAAACAAATAAAATAAATTAAAAAAATGCAATTAGAAGTATATCCTAACTTGTAATATTGCCTTGGGCAATCACGAATAATTTCTGCAAGTTGGTCGTAAAGTTTCTTTAGGATAGGAATGCGAAAATAGCGGGTTTAGAGTGGAATTCTCCGACCTCGACATCCTACCTTGTTCCCCATCGGAAAAAATTTTTGGAACTTCATACTCACACCACATGGAGACGAAGATCTCCGACTCAGATCCGATCTCCAATTTATATTAATTTTTTATTTTATTTTAATGTATATATTTTTATTTTAATTAATTAATTATATAATTGTTTAAATAAAAAAATATTTTTTACTATATTTTTATTTTATTATTTTTTAAAAATATTTATTATATTAAAATATAAATATTATATATATATATAATATTTGGAGCAACGGATGTATATACTGTTCTTGCCTCATCTCCATAAAAAAATAAAAATTAGAGCGGACAAAAAAATTATAAAAATATTTGCCCAAACACAGCGGGGGCAAGGATTCTAATTTGACTAGGGAAGAAGGAGAATCAACCACTAAAGAGGGGGAGGAGCATAGAGTTGAGTAGAAAATGCGGTGAAATAGGCAATGAAGATGAGAAACGAAAAGAGAGATGGAAACGAGCGGTAGTTGTAGAAGGAATAGTGTGAGAAATGGAAGAGAGTTTTAAGGAGAGAGATGAGCAGTAAAGAGAGAGAAGAGTAAAAGAAAACCTGAAAGGGTGTGTAAAAGTAAAAAGAGAGGAAATGAAGGAGGCGAGTTATAGAGAAAATGGCATAAAAGATAAAATTACTAAATGAGGTAAAAATAAGATTTTTTTGTGTGCATTACCAATTGATCTGTAGAAGCTTGTAAGTCCTAACTAATCTGATTCAAGTTAATTGTTGGCTTAGAGCTCTCTTAATACAAATTTTTTTAAGTTGAAGTGGTGTCAAATCAGCTCAACTAATCATGTGTTGTTTGGTAAAAACAAAATTTGTATTCAGTGATGTGCCATAGCCAGCAGAACTCCAGAACCAAAAATGATATTTCCACTCGCCTCATTGTTTTTTCTTTAGATAAACTAGCTACGTAATGAAATCACTTAACAAGTTTAGGAGTAAAAACAAGAAAAAAATGGATGTTTGTTGATGAAAATTCTTTAAATTAAACAATAAATATGCAATACTTAAGTGGAAAATAAAAAATGGGAAATGGGCATTATTTGAACAAAAGTGGAGGCACGTTGTGTAAAGAATCAATATCAAACCAAATTAATCTTTAAAAAATTATGGACATCCATCATTATCAATTTGTTAAAAAATTAAGTACATCTACGTCTACTAAATTTGTTAAAAAATTAAGCACATGTTACGTATACTCATCATCACCAAACTTTCTATTAAAAAAATGTGCGGTGTGTATTTGAACAAATGTATAGTATGAATTTAGAGTTGTGCCTATATAACTACATTTCTAAGGTTTAAATCATCAAAGAGTAATAAGAAAATAAAATTACAAGTTTTGAGTGTTTTGTGAGAGTTCAAAGTTTTATTTTTAATATTTTCAATTTAATAAAAAAGTCTCCAATTTTTGAGTAAATTTCTTTTTGGATATATAAATTTAGAGTTATACATTCTAAATTTTTTTCTACAAATATTATCAAATTCTAATTTTAGTGTTAATATTTACTTATCGTATCTTCCACATCCGAAATTAAGTTAAATTATTATTTACTCTTAAATATTGGTATCAAAGATGGACAGTCAGAGATCGTTCTTGAATCATGAGGAGTTTAGTATACTGAAAGTTTGTTGATCAACCTTGTTTGGTATAGTCAAAATCGTATCAACTATGAGTGACCTTCAAGTAGTCAGAGGAATCAAGGAATCCAACAACAAAAACTACAACACATAGGCAACATATATAGAATCTTAGCTATAAGGTCAAGACCTTTAAAAGGTTGTCGGTGATAATGAAATTATACAATTGGTGACAGAAGATGTCAATAGCATCTTGCAAAAGTAGAAGATTAAAACGGGCAAAATAATGTTTGCTTTAAAGACCACAATTGGAAAAGAAATGTTAAAACATATCCGAGATGTCAGAACACCAAAAAAAGCATGTGACATTTTTATTATACTTTTTTTCAAAAAGAATGATACAAGACTGCAACTTTTTGAGAATGAGCTACCATTAATGAAGCATTGTAACATGACGATTGTCCAATATTTTCACAAGGTGATATGCCGTGAAATTTTAAGTTAGATCTAACAGTTCCTTTTGAAAAAATCAGGATAAGGAGAATAATTATCCATAATTTGAGATCCGAATATCGAGAAATTGTTGTCGTTGTATAAGAATAATAGACATAACCATCACTATTGAATTTAAAATTTTACTTGCAAGTCAGAAAGTTATGACTAAGCAAATAGGAGGAGTTTTGCTGAAATGTGATGAGGAGGCATTTTATACCAGCAAAAGCAAATGAAATTTCAAGCGATACATTGACAATGGATATAAAAAGGATGATGAAAAGGTAAAAATTCATCAAAGAAATGGAGGCTTTCGTCTAGGAGGAGCTTCAAAGAATCACGGTAATATTAAGAAGTTTGATGGCGAGTGTTGCAACTGCGAAAAGATGAAAAAGTAATTGGATCACAAAAAAAATTTATTGAAAGTATACTGTCACTTCTAAATTTTTTTAAAAATAGTGAAGATTGTTATAATGTCGAAACGTTATTTGCTATGGAAGAAGAATAATTAGCTTTTATGGTAACAACATTGGAACAAATTAATTACAATAATGATTGAATTGTAGATTCAGGCTACTCAAATCATATGACGGACGACAAACAGGAGTGCAAAATTTATCTGAGTGTAAGAGAGGTCGTGTGATAGTGACAACCGACAACTCAATGTTACCGATAGCTCACACTGGTAAAGCGGTAGTTACGCCTCAATATAATTCTAACCAGGTATCATTTCAAGATGTTTATTATGTCCCATGAATGAAGAAAATTTTACTATATGTGGCTCAATTAACATCATCAGACTATTATGTCATGTTCAATCCCTGATATGTGAAAGTGTATAATGACCTCAAAATTTTAAAAACACCAATAATGGAGGGGCCACTATTAGAGTCACTCTACATAATGTCAACAAAATTTGCATATGTAGATAAGACAAGAAAAAATAAGACATCAGATCTATGACACATATGGTTAGGTCAAGTTAGTTATTCAAAGCTAAGTGTGATGATGAAAAAGTCAATGTTTAAGAAGGCTTTCTCAACTTGATGTGTGAACAGATACAATATGTGCAGAATATCAGTATGGTAAAACACATCAATTGTCATACGGGAAATCAAAGTTTAAAGCAAAAGAATCATTAGAGTTAGTTCACTCTGATGTGTTCGAACCAATTAAACAATCTTTAATTGAAGGTATGTGGTATATGGTAACATTCATTGATGACTTCTCAAGGTATATGTAGGTTTTCTTTATGAAAAAAAATATAAAACATTCTCAAAGTTTAAAGAGTTCAGAGAGTTAACTGAAGAAAAATTGGAAAAAAATATATGTGGAATATGCACAGACGATAAGGGGAGAATATAACTTAAGTGAGTTCTCTCAATACCTAAGGGAATGTAGAATATATCATCAGTACACTTGTGTCAATACACACAATAAAATGGTGTAGTTGAAAGAAAGAACCGATATCTTATAGAAGTTTATCGAAGTATACTATATGCAAAGAACGTACCGATAATGTTTTGGACTGAAGCAATGAAAACTGCAACCTCTATGATCAATAGACTTCCTCAACCAAGGTAAGAATTTGTTTCACCCTTTGAGAAATTATAGAACATGAAATCTACAGTTAGTTGCTTTGTAGTATTTGGTTATATATGTTATCTATTTATTTTTAATTATTTATAAAGCAAGTTATAGAACATGTATCTTCGTGGGATACAACAACCAAAGAAAATATTGGAAATATTGTGATGCAATGAGTGAAAGATGTTACACTTCACAAGATATGGTGTTCGATGAACCATCTTCTTAGTAGTCATTAGTAAAAGAGGTGTTGGTAGATTTCAAAAATTTTGGATGCAAACTACAATGAAAGATGAAAAAGCATAGTGTTCAACTCGAACAAAGTTCTGATGAATCAAGAGATCCAAAGGGCGATGATGTCGAACAAAAAATGTCTCAGAATCCTTAACAAACTAGTGTACATCATCAACCAAACGAAGAAGGTGGACATAGTGAAACATAATAATAAACTCCCCAATCTCAACTCCGAATGTCAACAAGAACATGAAGGCCAAATTCCAAATGTGTCAATGCAGCCATAGTAAAAAAAGTCACTATAATAGAACCTAAGGCATTTAAAGAAGCATCGCAGAATTCTGAGTGGATGACAACTATGAAAGAATAGATCAATGTACTTGAACAAAATTAGACTTAAAATCTGGTATCAAAGGAAAGAGATGTGAAACTCATATTATGAGTCAATCAAAAGGTACAAGGCTCGATTGACAGCTCGTGCTTTCTCTCAACAATACAGACTATATTATGATAAAAACATTTAGTCTTATGGTGAAACTTACAAAAGTATGAGTCCTACTTGCACTAGCAGCCAACAAAGACTGTAATTTGTAGCAGTTAAATGAGAATAATATTTTTCTGCATAGAGAGTTAAATCAAGAGATCTATATAATCCAACCAATGGGTTTTTAGAGTCAATATGATCTTTAATATGTATGTAAAATACAAAAAATACTTTATATATTGAAACAAATACCCAAAGTGTAGTATGATAAGATTGTTGAATTTGTAATACAAAGTGGTTATTCAGTAACAACTATAGATTCTAGCTTATTTATCAAAATTAATGAAGGAAAACTAGTTATTGTGCTAGTGTATATGGATGACTTAATCATAATCAGTGACGATGAGACAAAAAATTTTCGAACGAATGAGAATTTATCAATTCATGTATAGATGAAGGAATTTAGTCATATCAAGTACTTCTTTGGTTTAAAGGTTGATCACACACAAAAATGAATATTTATTTATAAAAAAAATATTCCAAAGATTTGTTAAAGAAGTTGGTATGCTCAAATGTAACCAATTTCAATGCCAATAAAATCAAATGCTAAAATGTGTGCATATGAAGAAAAAAGTTTGGAAGATCAACTACGTATCGATAATTATTAGGCAATTTGATTTACTTATTCTTGACTCGTCTTGACATTTCTTATGCAATTAGTGTCATGAGTCGGTACATACAAATCCAAATAAGACTCATTTAGAAACAGTTCGATGAATACTGAGATATGTAAATAATACAATCGACAATTGTCTTTTATATAAGAAATGTGAAAACTGCAAGTTAGTTGGTTACTGTGATGCTAACTATGCAAGATATCATGACACCAGGAGATATACAACTGAGTATGTATTTAACCTTGGTTCTAGAACAATTTCTTCGTGTAACAAGAGACAAACAACAGTGTCATTATTAACCATTAAAACTGAGTATCGAGTAACAGTAATGACAACTCAAGAGAGTATATGGTTGATACAACTAATTAATAATTTACATCAATTAGTAGATTATGCAGTTCTGTTATACTGTGACAATCAATTAACAATTCGTTTGATGGAGAATCCGAATGATCAAGTTGTGGATTTGTTCACAAAAAGTCAATGCAAATAAACTTAAAATGTTTCGTCGATAGCTCAATATAGTACAAAAAATAAGAGTTGACATTAAGGGAAAGTGTTAAGAATTAATATCAATCCAAACTAATATTTAAAAGATTAGGTATACCTACCACTATCAATTTGTTGAAAAACTAGATACATATACTTCCATCAAATTTGTTGAAAAAATAAGAATCCACCACCTCTACCAAACTTTTCACCAACAAAATGTCTGGATTTGAACAAATATGTAATGTAATATTTTCAATTTAATAAAATTTTTTTATTGTATTTCTAATTTTGTAAGTGAATTTTTTTTTCTAGTATAAATTTAGAGTTATATAAATTTTTGTCACGTTAGAGCCGGTTAAAGCCGACAGAGAGCGAATCGTTGGTTAGCTATTTGCCCATGACTTAAGCTTTTGGATGACCTCGTAGGCAATACTTCCTAACAAGTTTTGTCCCTTATCTTGATAAATTGTAATCCTCGAAGTTGAGCTGCCCTTTCATAATTAGTGGAATTCAGGCTCTGTTAATTAACATAAATTTTTAAATTTTCTTCACAGATAACATCCTTCAAAAATTACTTAATTTTGTCATATGGTTAGTAATTTGACATCTAAACCTGCTAAATGGAAGGCCCCTTTATAGTTCTCTGTTTGTGTCAGTGTAGTGGTACGTTATTAGTTGTCAACAGAAGTGGTAAATTACCAGAGTTGTTAATGGTCTGTTTGCTGAAGACGCGATAATGTACCGTGGAGCGTAGCATTATTGTTAATGCAGTTAAGAGTAGGATAGAAACAGAAATCGATAATTTGGATTCAAATAATTTTCGTAATAAAAGTTAACCAAACAGAGCCTGCATACTCTGGAATAGAACTCCTTCCCTCTTCCCTTGGGATGTCAATAGAAGAAGCATTTAGAAATTACAACATAATTCTGGGATATGGATGTGATGAAATTCATATTAATCCAGGATATAGAACACATGGCATTGATTTTTGGGCTAGTGATTTTCATTGTACAATATGCTATTATTAAATAATTTAATTTAAGTTAGACCATTAATCTGCAGCATCAAAATTCAAAAGAATACTCCAGATTGTAAAATGGTGGTCAATCAATTATCCTTTACTTAAAGTTAGAAATTAATTAGGCACTCAATTAAAGAGATGGAGAGTGGAGAACTTGAAATTACTGCATAATATTTTTATTATTTACTTGCCATTAAAAGTCCATTCGAGTACAAAATTGGACAGAGCCTTATTTAGAGCGCTCAAAGGGACAACACGGCTACTAAGTTTAGTACTCATGATGGCGAGGCACACTAAGCAACCAGATGAAGCGACCCACTGCTTTAACAACATTATCATTGGCCAATTCAGTAGCGCTCTCTCCTGATCCAGCTCCTGCCTCGTTTGAAACCCCTTGGAATGCAATGAAACGCACATTATTTGACAATGCTCCCTGCAATATTTAATTAATTAATTATATTCCATCCTCACAAATCATTAATCCCATTTTATATTGTCAAAATTAAAAATGAATTTCTACTGACCAATCCAGCAGCAACACTTGAGGTATCCACAGTTGAAACCCTGAAATTCTTGTAAAGGAACTCTCTGTATGCTGGGTTGTTTACGTATATATCAGAGCTAGATCCCTTCAATCCCATGATAACCTCACCCCCCTCGATCTGTGTGATCCAATTTATATCAAGTTCGTTAATGGAAAATGAATGCTATGATTATAATAATCAAATAATTTACAAGTACTTAATTAGAAAATAAAATAAGAAAGGGGAATTACCTCAACCCTAGAGGCAGTTCGAAGCCAATCACGATCAACATGAAGCCAAAAGTAGGTATCAATTACGCCATGTTTGTAGATCTGCATATCCTCAAAGACAATACTTCCCAGCAAGTTTTCTCCATTCTCTGGGTAGTTGAAGTCTCCGATGTTGAGCTGTCCTTTGGTGTTCGAATCCTTGCTCTGTTCATTCACGTATATAGTTTTCAATTATTATTAATTTCTTTTTATAATAATAATATTATTATTAAGTAAGCAATTGAATTATAATATAAATATACATATTAAATAATTATACCAGCCAATCCCAAGCTCCGGTGAAGGCAATATCTTTGGGCACGACAACGCTGCCGAGCGTAATGGTTTCGTTAGTGGTTCCAGCAGACCCAACGGCAATGACTCCTCGAAGGTTAAAGTTTGAGGCCATGATTTGCACAGTTACGCCAACATGTACCTAAATTAATTAAATATACCATAATCATAATTTATACATGTAAACAAAATTAAGCCAAATATATGTAAACTTTGTGTAGATGGAAAAAATATAAAGAAGAGAACCGCACCGATGGTGTGCTGGCACTTCTTACGTACACAACATTGGCTCCATAAATTGTGCCGCTCATAAATCTTCTTCCTAATTAATTAATTAATTAATAACAAAATCAAAAGCAAGTTTAGAATTATTCAAGAAAATTATGAGGAGGAAGATTAATTTAAGATGGCAGCTAGTAATAATTAATTAATTACCACAAATGTCGACATATGAAGTAGGGGTGAATAAACCAGATTGGTTGAGTGCCTTCTCAGCATTGGAGGAGGTGACAACGAGACCCAAAACGGGCATATCAGATTTGGTTTTGTGAGTAAATCCAGGGTTTTTCAAGTTGAATTGCATGGAGTGCTGTGCCATAGCCAGCAGCCCAAGAATCAAAACTGCAATTTCCACTCCCTTCATTGTTTTTTCTTTTGCACAAACTAGCTAGCTTCTTATGATTTCAGAGCACAAGTTTACTTGTTGGGATGATGATTTGAGTGCTACTCTTGTGCCTTTATATAGAAGATTTTTTCCAAGCTAGCTTAAATTTTTTTTTTTCAATTCTCTTTTTTATTATTATTGCCTCCCAATGAGCATATCCAATAGGTTTTTTATTTGAGTTATATTTATTATGAAATAACTCTTTAAAATAAAGAGTAAAGAGTGAAATTTGACTTCTATATCTGATTCTCTATATCATTTAGATATAGAGAGTTAAATTTCACTCTCTACATTTAAAAAAATCAAACTTTACTGTCTATTCTAATTATAATTAATGCACATCCAATTTTTATACATTTTTTATTTTTTATTAGTGTGAATTCTAAAAATATTTTTTCTTTCTTCATAAAGTTATCAACAAGATGTTTTTTATTTTATGTTCTTTAAAATAAATAGCAAGATGCTGTAATTGTTTTTAAAATTTCAGTCTTGTTGATAACTTTATTTATTTGTTGCTCCTAGGAAAATACTTTGTGTCAAAACAAACAAAAAAATTATTTATTTGAAATTTGAAAAATAAAGTGAATCTGTCTAAAAATGGAATGAAAAAAGTAACTAAAGTGGTAACATAATAATTTATCCCTCAGCTTCCCCCCACCCCCAGCAATAAGAAAATAAGAAAAAAAATGAAAATAATTTTCCATCTTAAAATAAAAGCTATCGTATGAAGAAGACACAAATAAATGAAGACAAAAAAATATGTGAAAAAATAGTTATTTTTTGGTTTAAGTAGTACTGTTTGTTTGGGAAAATAAAAATGAATGAGAGATTTGAATTCTTACCAATAATAGAACTAGGCACAAGAAAGAAATTGCAGTTACTACGTACTATTAGCCAACTACAATTCCATCCTTCAAAACAAACATAGGCTTAGAAATATTTGGTTTTTGTTTCAGGTTAGTGCCTTCTGTAAATTTCATCATTTGATTATCAAAAAAAAGAAGCAGATTTTACTTGTATAAAATAATATTTTTTACCAATGACACGTAGAGAAAATATTATGATATTATGGAACCTATATAGCTAATATACTTAAATTGAATTATGTATCTTGTTGACTAAATTCTATATATTTGAGGATATTTGGTAACTGGTCAGTATTTTCATAAACATTTGTATAAAATTTCAGTTTTTTGAATGCATGCATGTACTCCTAAGTCCCAACAAAAATATTAAATATTTTATAAAAATATTTTGCAATTTGCATCCTAATATGATACGAACAAAAAAAAAAGAAAGAAAAAACTAAGATGAAAAAATAATCATGCCCAGCAAGAGTATATAAAATGGAAACAATTATAAAACAGGGCAAGAGCCATGGGAAAAAACTAAAAAGCGGCAGGATAATTACTCTCTTTCCTATCGCTGTAAGGTGCAACATAAATTAATCACAAGTTTTATCGCACTCGTGTCGCTTATGCAAGATAGTTAGGCACACAGCTTGTCGCTGAAAGGTGCATGATAATTAATCACAAGTTTCATCGCCTTACACTTTGTCGCTAGAACTTCGAGATAATACGTCACATGACTTGTCGCTGGAAGGTGCAAGAAAATCACTCTCACAACTTGTCACTGAAAGGCTCAAGATAATTGATGGCAAGATTCGTTGCCATAAACTTCTAGCTGAGGATGCAAGATAACTAATCTTATCGCAAAGGAATTAGTCAAAATAATTGTCACCGAAAGGTACAAGATAATTAACGGCAAAGCTTAGTCTCCAAAAACTTGTCGCTGAGGATGCAAGATAATTAGTCTATACTGGTCGCTGAAAGGTGCAAGAAACTGATCCCATGCTTTGTTGCTAAAGATGTAAAGGAATCAGTCAAAATACTTTGTCGCTGAAGCAGGGAGCCTCAATTGGAACTATGGCGACATAGTCCAGGAATTGTTCCACTTGTCAATTTTCATCCTCGGCTGTCAAAATTACAATTATTCCTTCGCACTTACAAGTCACGACAAGGACCATTAATTATATTTATATAGATCCGACAAAGCTTTTCCCTTTTGGCCTTTTTAGCATACCTAGAGTTGATAATCACATATGCAATTTGCACCAGAAATATACTGATTTTCTCCATTTTTTAAATAAAATAACGCATAAATATATCCCTAAATTTACAAAAAAAAAAAATTATCTGCACATCTTAATTTTAGAAATCACTTAGTGCACATCTTAAATTGTAAAAACTGTAAAATATCCATGTGCCCGTCAATGCTACTCAAGCCTCGTACGAGTGGTGCCAATGTTACATTTTTTACAAATTAAAATGTACAACAAATGACTTGCAAGATTAATTGAAGTGTATAAAAAAAACATTTTTTTAACAATTTTAAAAGCTTATTTTATATATTATTACAAATAAAATAAAACCAACTTCAAAACTTATTTTGAACACAAAAATCTAAAAAAAAATATCTATATTTTGAATTCACAAAAAATAGATATTTTAAATTTTTACATACTTTTGAAGGAAAATATACTTTCGTTAAATTATATTATAAATTCATAAAATTGTTAAAATTTGAACAAACTAATTAAAATACTTTTTATCTTTCGGTTTCAAAAGAAAAACTTTTATCTTTTACCTTCTGCTCGCGATTTGTTAATCTTGATGGATCTCTATCTTTGGATTGTCATGTATTTGATTTTTTCTCTTTAAATATATGTATATATAAATTGTATATTTACATCCGAAACCATCTTTAGAGGAAATATAATTACGATTTTACACCTTAATTCATGTTATAAAATAGAAAAAATTTATTTATTTTATTTTATTTTTGCAAAAAAACAAAACTATTATTTTTTTTCCTGATCGTACATGTGTACATCTACCACGTGACTGAGCCTTATCCTTACCATTCCATGAAAATGACGTTTTTGTTTCTTTTCATTTTTTTTTGAAAGTTTAAACAATCAAGGTAAAATACAAGAACAGGCTATCCGCTTGCACCTCATCTAAGTTTCTAAAGCATCAGAAAATAAAATATTGACTAAAAAAAGAGGCATAGATTGTCGCATATGAGGATTAGCATAAGACACAGTTCTCCGAGCTGAAGTATGAACAGCTGCGGTGGCTTGTCTTCTAATCCATGAGACTTTAAGATCATTAGTAAGATTTTCAAGATGTTTGCATATAGAAATGAGGCTGCCAAATTCGGTCACATTAGCTTGGTCCGAATGAAATGCATAAAAGACCTCCTGATTATCCAATTCAACACCAACTGCTTGCATATTGAGGTCAGTCAGCCATTTTAACGTCTCTCTTAGGGTCCAAGCTTCACCATATTTCTACTCCCATTAAGGAGGATTGTGACCATTCTCCTTTCTAACATACAACCGATCCCATGAAAGTTAATGCATATTTCTACTCTCATTACGCAGGACTGTGCCCATCTTTAGCATTTTAAAAATCAAAGAATCAAATATAAAAAATATTGGGATTAGAGAGCAATTTCCACATAAGCGTGACCAATTTTATGATTGGATATAAGAAAAATAAAAGTTTATTATGTTTAAAAAGGAAAAAATAAGGATACGAAAGAAAATAAGATTAAAAAACCATATTTTTTCATGTATTTTAATCCAAATATAAAAAAAATATATACATATATATATATATTTGGTTATTTTTCCATTTCCGTTAAAAAATTCCAAACATAGTGTAAATTAAAGGTGTAAATTTCGAGAGCCTCAGGCCCATTCTCCTTTATGACAAACGACCAATCCCATGAAAGCTAATGTCTTTGTTTGTTTTCGTACAATAAAAATGATGTGATTTATTTTTATGCAGAACGTACCACATAATGGATGTAGGAATGGTCCCATTAATTTATCTGTGCCGTTGATTTGACATTTCATATCAGACTATTATTACACGTGATAAATATTTTCCTTTTTCGGTTGGTGGGCCTAAGTACGTACTATTCATCCCTGCGATGCAGACACCTAAAATGGGAGAAATTTCATATCCATATCACATGAATTCCTGACCAAAGTCCTATTTATTTATTTATTTATTTTTCATATACTTGATAAAATTATTATGTTTATTTAGTAAAATGGAAGAGTAAGATCCTTTTTCCATAACATTATTCCAATCTCGCATGCTAATTTATTAATGAATAAATGCATATAATAATTTCACTTAATGATATATAGACTACAGTACACCATTAAGAAAAGAGAGAGAATTATAAGATGGAAACTCATATATACTTTTATTGGAAATGAGTGATTAGATAGATACAAAAACAAATTAAAAAAATATATATTTTTTTAACTAATCAATAATTTGAATTCTAGCGGAATAGATCATTAATGATGGAAAACGCTTTCCCTCCTCAAATTTTGAAGATATTTTATATTTAAAACTCAAATTTTGTAAATATATACTTATCATCTTATCACATTTTAAAGGTTAAAAAATAATATTTTTTTATATAAAGAAATATTATCTTCCACATATCTTTAAAAAATAATATTTTTTTATATAAAAAAATATTATCTTCCACATATCCCTTACATACCACATATGTAATAACGTATGTATTTTTAAATAGATTCAGATATGCGAGGGGTCATCCTAAAAATATAGAACAATGAACTATTTTTTGAGACAAATTGGTTTAATTATATATAATAAGCTATGGTTTTATTTGATTAATTTCCTCCAGAGGAAATAAAAGTTTTTTTTCTTTTTTTTTTTCTGTGTAACTAAAAGCAGAGACAAAAAAAAAAAAAAAAGATAATTGGCGATGATATGTGGCGACGAGTAATTGTAAAATCATAGAAAATAGTATTATAAGATGGTGCCATAGGATCATGGGACAAGTAAGATTGTCGTTTAGTCCCTTCTTTAGCATTCTTTGCTATTAGGACCACAAATTTGTGATTGGACATCTGTTATTATTCACGGTGCGAATCAATATACACATGATTGTAAATATATATATATATATATATATATATATATATATATATATATATATATGGAGATTCTCACTTTTATAGTCACAAAATTATTGCTACGAACAGACACTCAGCGTATGAATTTTATTTTATTTTATTTTATTGATTTATATGTTTTCAATATAAATTTTTTTTTCACCAATTAAAAACTCAACAGAATACAAAGGATTGATATATATTGTTATTTTAGTTTCAAAAAGTTTTTAATAGTAATAATAAGAAGAAGAAAATGATACTACTTAAGTAAAATATATTTAAAATATAAATATATAATAAAAAATATTATGAATTATCATATAGATTATAAACTCTTTTTTTATTACTTTATTAATTATAATTACGGTACTCATTAAATTGGTTTCTTTCGTGATCTTCAAAAAGTTTGAAAATTGATACGTTAGAAATGGCAACGAAAATGAGTTATCCGTCTTATCAATCCCATTTTAAATTTTTTTAGAATTTTTGTCTCTACACTATACAGGGACAAAGATATTCGGTTTCATTCCGTTCGACTGATTTTTATTAATGTTTTTTATTTTATTTTAATATTAAAAATATTTTTTATTTTATTTTAATATTAAAAATATTTTTTATTTTTTTATTTCAATTAATTTATTACATATATAATTATTTGAGTAAAAAAATATATTTTTTACTTTAAATTAGAGTTATATTTTTATTTTATTATTTTATAATAATATTAAAATATAAAATAATTATTTATATATATATATAAATATTTAAATCGGAACAGAATATGTATATACCATTTTGTTCTATTTATTGTAAAAAAATTTCAAAATCAGAGCGAAAAAAAATGAAAAAAAATATGTTCAATTCGAAACAGAACGCTATGGGAATGAATCTAAATTGACATCCTTATCTAGCAGCTGCTCTCTTTATATGAAAAATAAAAAAAAAATTATTGATGGTTGATATATTTAATATATGTACCAAAAATTAAAAAAAAAAAGTTTCAATGATGGAGTTAAAGCAATCGTGTTGGGTTCATGTGGGGCTGCCAACACCAACTTCTTTTTTTTTTTTTTTTTTCCTGCAAAATTTTGATATGGTTGATTTATCCTACTCTCCCTTTTCTAGATCTCTTCCAATATGTAAAGCTTTTCCTATTATTTATCATTTTACATTTTTTTTTTCTATAGACCCCTATAATATATTTCTTTTCTGAAAATATTAGCTGATCTATTGACGATAATATGATTTTTTTAAAAGCAAGATATTATTTTTTAAGAAAATTGTAAAAAAAAATTATTAATTCTGTAAAATTTATATATATTAAAATTAAGCCAAATTTCCCAAAAACTTAATTTAGCGTATTTAATAATATGAGTGTTAAAAAAAATTCATAAGAGTCACGTTTTCATATGGCTTTTTCTTTATGAATAAACATATAAAGAATATCCAGTATTCTTAAAAAGATGCCCCATAATGATAAAAATTATAATTTTTATCCATATATCATTTGTCGGTGGAAGTGGGTCTTTGTCATGTTGCCGCATCTTTTATTTTTAAGAAGTGAAAATAGTCATATTTTCTTTCATTTCCAAGCACGTTAAACGATAATTAGTCACTTTCCGAGTTTCAATTATTACGCTGTTGTAAATAAATATATGTAACATTGTTTTTGAATTTTTATTTTTTTTAGGACATTTGCCACTAAATTGATTTATTTAAGTATTTTCATTAACAATTAAAAATCATTATCTTTAATTTTGTTAATTCAAAATTCAAATTTTATTGTTGAGCTGAGCTCTAATTATTTTATATGCTAATATAGTTATTATTTTTTGATTTATTAGGAGATCTATTACGTGTATATAGGAGAGGGTCATCAAATCTTTTGTATTTATCACAAAAAAAAGTTTATATTAATATTGATAGATAAGAGCGATAAAGTTAAAACAGAATATATCTCCATCATAAGAAAAATACTAATTAACCACTGCTTGATTGTTGTATACTACTAAAATATCGATGTATTATAATAAAGATTTCTTTGCTGTAGTTTTTCAGGGATGAGAAAATAAATTAATGAAATATATTCCTGGAAAAAAATTATAAGTGTTGGAGAATATAAAATTATAAAAAATCCTAAAGAACTAAAATCTGAATTTGTACGACCCTTCTTGATCCGAACATTTGTAAGCATATGAATGGATTAAGTGTGAGCCCCTTCAGTACAAAAATGAAATAAATAACTTTTGATGGGGATATGTGTATTATTAGTAGGCCAAGTTGTTTTGAAATTTTCTGGTTAATCAATTATTAACAGAGTCAATGAATTCGTCCGTTCACACAATCTTGCGGTCATATTCGATTCCACCATTAACATCAATCGGTTTAAAGATAACTTTTTTGATAATATATTTCCATTCATCTTGACTTTTGAGACAAATAACTAAAAGCAAGATGTCTAATAATAATAATTTATGGGCAGCTTGCGGTTTAATGCTTTTGCCATTTCACAGGTGATTTTTTTTGTCTGCCAGGCAATAAATATGGGGTAACATTTCCAAATCCAAATGATTAATGGAGTTTCTAATCATTGTGCTTTTCCACCACTCAGTCATGATTATCATTACATTTGAGAAAAATTCGAAAATAAAATTTTATTTTTACCCTTTTAAAATTTTGAAGACCGAAACAAAATGGTTTATAAAAAAATAAATTAAATAATCCATAAAATTATAAAATTAATTTAATAACAATTCTAAATACTCTTTAAATGGAAATTTATCTTTGAATTAAGAGATTTTAAAAAAATTATAACAATTTATAAAATTATATCAAATTTATTATTTAACCATTTAAAAAATATTAAAATCAATGGATTTTGAAAAAAATTTCACCCACTAAAACTCTTCAATTTTAAAGTGTTTAGTTTCTCATTTTCTATATAGAAAAGTCTAAAATCTATTAAGATTTCATTTGAATTGAACATTTAAAATTTATGAACTATCAAACCCAAGTATTATAAGAATTGTAATTTGAATATAAAATATAATTTAATTATATCATTTTTTTACACTCATTTTTTATTCAATAACCATAATATATCGACTTAACAATTAATTTTATATTATATCCTTTACTAAAGATTGATAAATTATTATTAATTAAGTATTTTATAGTAATTTTCTAAAAAATGCATAGCATTATTGTTAATTTTGAAATATATTACTAAATTTATATAAATTTATTATTTATACTATATTTATAAATAAATAATTTATTAATATTTTTTATTTTTTTAATAAACTTATTAATATTTTTTAATTCATATTCAAATCAATATAGATAACATAAGTGAAAATAAAAAAATGAAAAATTATTTTTTCTATTTTTAAAAACTTAAAGATAATTTTGGAATAGTATTACCTCATAGATAAAAAAAATAGTGAATTTTGGATTTTTCTAATCATAAAGGTCGAAAATCAAATTATTTAAAAACGATAAATTTTGGTAGGTGAGAAATTTTTCATAATATATGAATTTTAATATTTTTTAAATAATTAAACAATAAATTGACATAAATCAATAAATTGTTCTAATTCATTTATTCAAAGTTCCTCAATACAAATGTAGGCTAAAGTTTATTTCTAATAAATTAATAATATTCTAAAAATATTAGTAGTCCTAAAAATACAACAAAAACTATTTCTTTTTAATTTCAATTAATTGCAATATTATTATTATTATTATTATTATTATTATTATTATTATTATTATTATTATTATTATTATGCCATAAATTATTAATAAAAAATGATTTTTAGATTATACCGATTAATAAAAAATGATTAAACATTATAAGGTATAATTTCTCATGGAATATAAAAATAATTTATATGAAATCTTCGATATATATTATACATATTGTCGAAATTCAAGTGCTTAAAACATAAATTTCATATATAGGATTAGAATCTGAAATGCCATTAAAAAAAATTTACAAGCTAAAAATTTAAAAACGTAACAATAATTATAAAATTCTTAGACTCATTTTATGTTTTTCATTCATGAGTTGAATTAATTGTGCATTGCGGTTAAAAAATTAATTCTCTGAATGTCCACATACAAATCTTGTCCAAAAATAAAATTTATAGTATATATACAAAAACTTAAACCAATTTTCATACTGCATATACCAAAATCTAAACCAATTTTCAAAATTTTTTATTTTTTAATATTATTGTTATCAAAACATTTTTCTCCGCTCATATTATCTAATTTTTTTCATATGTACGCAGTTAGTTTTATTTGGAAAAATGCAAGTTTTATTACTCAATTAATCATAAAATTACTAGTAATTATATGATTTTTGTTATATTATTTCATATAATTGGTAAGAGTTATACACCTTTTTTTTTGTATATATAATCATATAAGTCCTAGCAACTATGCACATACCAAAAAATATTTTCAAATTGATTATTAGTCCAAACATCAAAAAATATTATATTTTTTAAAGACAAATTATTTTCTCCAAATAAATGAAACTTACAAAATTAAAATTAATTATTAAATTTATGAATTGACCAAATATAATTGTAAAAGAAACTATTTCATCAATCTATAAATTTTATTATTAAATCAAATAATAAATTTTTTATAACCTATAATTTTTATAATCTGTAAATTTAAATAATTTTATAAAATTTATGAATTTTAAAATCTTTACATCCAAAGTTAGCCTTAAAGTTAATCAAAAGAAATATCCGTCTAGCCTTTTAAAATATATAAATATCTCTATCCTATTTTGATATGTATAATCATAGAATCAAATCAATTGTCAGATTAATTAATTATGTGAATTAAACAAAAACATCAAAATCACTTTTGTCTTTAGAAAAATCTATGGCCTTAGAAATGAAACCAATATGATAGAAGTGATTGCAAAGGTGTCTTATCAGAACACTACAAGAAATTTTATATAAGGTGACATCAAGAAGGGCAGTAATTATCAACTTTAATATTTAATATCCTTAAATTATAATTCAAAATTGATATTATATTTTTGTGTTAATTATATTAATATTTTAATTTCAAATCAGCTAAAACTAATACTTGAAAGGGGTGTTTGATTTGGATAATATAGACATTTTTTGTTGGATAATAAAAAATTATTTTAGAATAGCAATCAGGTTACTCCATGCACCTTTTGCTAATAAGATTTGACTCCATGGAGTCACGAGATATTTATCAGTTTAGTAAATAGAAAAACATTATCAATTTAAAATATTATCTCACAAAATTTCGATTTTAGAATAATTTAATGTTTAAATTGATTAATCAAAAGTCTACTCGTGTACGTCAATTCTAGTGCATATGATTCAAACCATACATATTAATTTTTTTAAAAAAGTTGTACTATGTGAGCCACTAAAGAATAAAAAATTTAAAAAAATTGGTTTAGTATGTAGAAAATAAAATAATTAAATTTTTTTATATTTGTGCAGCACTTTAGAGAATAAAATAATTTAAAAAAATTGGACTAAATGCGCCAATTCAACTATGCACAGCCTGCAATCCATGCCAACTTCGTAAATCACCATTGATTACTCAAAAGTCTATTGGTGCACAAATGAAAAATTCATAAAATTATTTTCTAATTTACAAAAAACTAAGAATTTTCCCAAATTATACACCTTTTTAACTCCAAAGTGATAGATTTCTTCACGTTTCCTTAAATGTATGTATAATGTAATCCACAATTAGTTATAACGAATCATATATGTATAATCCATTATTTATTACTAATTACGAATCATATAAATGAAAGCGTAAAGGAATTTGCCATTGTGGAAATAAGAGTGTGTAAATGGAATTTGGTCAGGAATGAAATCACCTTTTTTTTTTTTATATATATAATCAATCTCTTATATATGTATGCAAATAACAGTTTATGATTACATTGGGTCTTGAATTTACAGTCGATGATGTTAATATTGAGATAACGCGTTCAACTAATGAATCAAATTCCAATACAATTTTATTTCCACGAACGGCTATGGACCAGCTAGCCTGAAAAGGGAATTTTTAAAAAAAATAGAGCTATTTCTTAACATGAATTAATTTCAATTGTTTGGTTATATTAAGATTGTTAGTAATTCAACTCTTGATCTGCAGCACTACGAGTGCGAGATTTAGACCACCAGTGTATTCGCGTAATGGTGGCATTATCAGAATTCGAGACTTTAGGATTTATACTCCAGATTCAGAGCTCGACTGAATACTATAGTAGGAGTGTCATGTTTTAATATGCATGCACTCTTTAATTTGCCATGCATCATGAATCTCATTGTTACTAATAATGCAATTATGGAATCAAATTAAGTTAAAGCAGAAGCTTTCACAGAGAGAATGATAGATAGAAAGTACATAAAATTAGTTCACATGATTGCCATTGGAAAATCCATTTGAATACAGTTGTTGAAAACATTCCTTATTTCCTTATTTATTTTAGCATTCAAAAAGGACAAAATGGCGCACGCTTGGAGGCTATTATTATTATTATTATTATTTAATTCAGACGCGATGAACAGTCGGTGGAGTGGCAATATACTTGATGAACTGTGCAACTGCGCTGAAAGCATTTTCATCGGCCAAAGTAGAGTTGCTCTCCCCTGCTGACCCTGCACCTGCCTTGTCCGATATTCCTTGGAACACAATATAACCCTGGCTATTTGACAATGCTCCCTGCAATAAAAATAATTATATCAATTTTAGTTTTACACCTATTTTCAACTTAATTAATTAATTAATTAATTAACGAAACAATTAAGCCTAATTATAAAATTAATTGTTACAATGGGCATGCATGCAGTTTAATTACGTACCAATATAAAAGCAGCTCCGGTGGTATCCACAGTTGCGGCACTAAACTCCTTGAAAAGGAACTCTCTGTATGCTGGGTTGCTCACGTATATATCAGAGCTGGACGCATTCAAATCGTACAAAACTTGATATCCTTCGATCTGAATGTTAGCAGCAATTGCCAGGTTTATCCATGGTTGACTAACGGTGAGACGATTAGGAACCTCAAACCGTCTCCCTCCGTTGTACATATCCAGTGTTTGGGCGTACAGAAAACTTCCCAACAGATTTTCTCCGTTGACTGGATAGTTGAATTCTCCAATATTCAGTTGCCCTTCGATGTTGGAATCCTTACTCTGTACATTATTATAGATAAATGTTTTTTTTCTTGGTTTTTGATGTAACAAAAAACAAAAAACAAAAGTTTAATTAAAGTTTGATTAATTACCAGCCATTCCCAAGCTCCGGTGAAGAAAAAACTACTGGGCACAACAACATCACCAATGCTAATAGTTTCATTAGTGGTTCCAGCACTCCCATAATGAACCATCCCTTGTATGTCAAAGTTATCTGCCATGATTTGCACTGTCATTCCCACGTGTACCTAAATTTATGCCATAATTTTATACACGAGTCAACTCATTAGATAACACTAGCATTTTTTTTATTTTAAATGCCTAAAAATTAATGAATACTCCATCCGATTACATTATAATAATTAAATTAATTATCCAAAACCTAAAAACAATAATTAAGTTAATTATCACACAAGAATTGAAAAAGACGCATAATTAAAATGGAACAAAAATAATTTAAGACACTAAAAAGGCAGGAAAGAGGAGCCCTATAATCGTACCGATGGAGTGCTTGCACTTCTTACATAAACAACATTAAGTCCATAAATCGTGCCACTGACGAATGTCCTTCCTAATAAACCAAAATAATTTAATAAAAAGCCCATAATATTATACAATTTATGCCACATAATTAATTTTAAAGAAAAATTACTTTTGAAAATTATAATTTAAAGGAGAAATCCATCAATAATATATGTACTTAAGCTTAATATAAACACAGATCTTCAATCAAAAATTGCAAAATTACGAGTTGATTTGTAAAGCAAGATTATATATATATATATATATATATATATATGGAGAAGAGGAAAAGTAATCAATTACCAAACAAATTCACAGATGACGTAGGAACAAAGAGACCAGAATCGTTAAGTGCTTTCTCTGCAGTCAAGGAAGTGGTAAGTAACCCCAAACTGGATACATCGGACCTGATAATCCCAAAGCCAGGCATGCGAAGATGATTCCTTTTAAGACTGAGTTGAATGGTCTGCTGAGTCAAAGCCAGCAGGCCAAGCACCACCACTGCCATTTTCAAAAACGCCATTGATTTTTATTTTTTTCTTAGAAGATATAGTAATGCTTATTGCTAAGAAGTGATATGCTTTGCATGCCTTTCACGTTCCTTTATATAGATCTCAGCTACTTGCTATTCAGGACTTTCTACTTTCTTTATTATTTTTATTTTTATTTTAGATTATATATAGTACTTAAATTTTTTATTTAGGGATTGTCACTAAATACATGTATCTTTTTTTTTACCTAATTAATTCCATTTTATTTAGTCTTAACTTTTAAATATCACGTCAAACATATATGTTGTTGAATAGTACTATTTTAATTAAGAAAAACAATGATAATGCACCTATAATTTTTGTTTTAGGCTTTCACCTATAATTTATGTATTGATTAATATGTTCATTAATGTTTTAATGAGCATTTGTCGTTTGTTAACTCAAAAGTTCGATTAATAATTATTTATTTTAATCATTGTGGGTTTTCTTTATACCACTTTCTAAATCATAGTAATTTTTTTTAATTCTAACAGTAAATATCACATGAAACATATCTTGCTGAAATGTTATATTTTGATTAAAAAACTACAATGATAATGCACCTATACTTTTTGTTTTTGGATTTCACCTGCAGTATTTTTTTTGGTATAAAGAGTCAGTAAAGTTCACAATAAAGACAAACTAGTCACAATAAAAGATTTCATAAATGTCATGGAAAAGCCAAAGGTAAAAATTATTTGGATTATGATATCAAACTGTAGTTGCCGTCTCAAAATTTTTAGCTTCATTAGTTAGATAATTCGCAATAAAATTTGCCTCGCCATATATGTGATGACATCTTCTCAAAATCTTTGATTAAAGCCTTTATAGTCTAAAACAAAGATAACTTAAATAATATTTTAACTAACATCAACTTGCCGTTTGTTAATTCAAAAGTATGATTAATAATATTTGTTTCAATAATTCAAAATTACTAAAACAACCTATTCATGATCATAAGCTAGTTTTAAAGAAACTTAGCGTCTATACCCTTCTGTGATCATTATTCTAATCAACTCATCATAGTAAAACCTCTCTATTCGAAATTGAGTTGTAATGAAATATTAACATACTTATAATTCTATTTCAATTGAAGTACATGTTGAAATGTGGCAATCCCACATCGGAAAGAAAATATTTTTCCACAATAGCATTAACCTATAAAAGAGTTTCATCCACTTCTTAACAATTCATCCCAAACACCAATCCCTCTATTTCTAAGATTGATTATATTTTCTCTTTCTTTCTTGTAATATTTCACTTTGTAATATTTTTTTGAAATAGTGGAATATTATTTTAGTAGTTTCCGATGACGTAGGCATAATTGGCCGAACCTCGTTAAATTCTGATGTTCTCTTTATTGTCCATTTAATAGCTATTGTCGGGTCATTTACTTTGTGATATATTGTGCTTTAAATTATCTGAGAAAAATTATGTCACCAAGAATCTAAGGAAATTGGTTTTTAAAGGAGACCATTTGTGACTCTACCAACTACCTGTGAATTTTTCATTGTCTTAATTTTTGGCACAATTATTCATTTTAGTAGAAACTAACCTGATTTCCACAACAATTGGTATCAGACCCAAGGTAACTGAGTTATATGCTCTGTGGTTGCGGCGTAAGCTGATCTTCCACATCAGAAAGGTTTCCTTGGATTATTGGGTATTCCGCATTTGAAAACTATTAAATAGTCTTAAAGAATAAATGGCAAGAGACGGATCAAAATCCACGATGGACACAACAGCTTCTACTTCATCAATTTTTGCGAGAACTGTTGTGGCAAATACGAGAATTGTAGTGGATATTTTTGATGGTACAGGCCATTTCGGCATGTGACAAGGTGAAGTTCTAGACGTCTTATTTCAGCAAGACTTAGACATTACCATTGAGGGAGAAAAGTCAGAAGGTGCATATGAGAAGGAATGGAATACAATCAATCGTTTGGCATGTGGTACGATTTGATCGTGCCTGTCCAGAGAGCAGAAGTATGCCTTTTGTAAAGAAACTTCTGCAAGTAAATTGTGGAAGGCACTGGAGGAAAAATTCTTGAAAAAGAGCAGTCAAAATAAGCTTCATATGAAGAAAAGACTATTCAGATTCACATATGTTCCTGGTACCATGATGAATTATCACATCACCAATTTCAATCAATTTGTAGCAGATTTGATGAACTTGGATGTGACATTTGAAGATGAAGATTTGGCCCTAATGCTGTTGGGATCCCTTCCTGAGGAGTTTGAGTTTCTAGAAACTACTATACTCCATGGGAAATCTGAGGTGTCTCTTAGTGAAGTATGTGTTGCACTATACAACTATGAATTGAGGAGAAAAGACAAGAATGATAGCATCAGTGGAGTAACAGAAGCTTTGATAGTAAGATGTCGTTCGAAAAATAAGAACGGTGGAAAGAAAGACAGATCAAAGTCCAGAGTGGACAAAGATAAATGTGCATTTTGTCGAGAAAATGGGTACTGAAAGAAAGATTGTCCTAAGTTGAGAAGCAAATCTGGCAAAGGCAAGGCTGTTGCAGATTCAAATATAGTTGAATGTGATGATTTAGATTATTCATTAGCATTGATGTCATCAATAAGCAGTTCGACTGCTTGGATCCTGGATTCAGGCTGTAGCCACCATATGTGTCTCAATCAGGAATGGTTTTTCGATTTTAAAGAAATTGAAGATGGAGTTATCTATACAACAAATGAAAGTCCTTGCAAAACAACTGGAATTGGTTCAATCCAGTTGAGGAATGGATCAATCAGAACTCTGACAGATGTAAGATATGTGCCCAGTCTGACGAAAAACCTCATTTCTATGGGAATCTTTCGGAGAAAGGGTTTCACCATAATCATTAAAAATGAAGTAATAAAGGTTATATCTGGAGCACTTGTGGTGATAAAAGGAGTTCAAAGGAGCAACAAATTGTATTACTATGAAGGCAATATAGTCGTTGGAACAACAACAACAGTTTCTAGTGATAACCAGGAGCTAGAAACAACCAGATTGTGGCATATACACTTGGGGCATGCAAACAAAAAATTCTTGAAACTTCTGGCAAATCAGGATTATTGCAAGGAGTACGAACCTGGAAATTAGACTTCTATGAGTATTGCATTAAAGGGAAGCAGACGAGAGTGAAGTTTGACACTACAATCCATGATACTAAGGGTATGCTGGATTATGTTCACTCAGATATATGGGGTCCTTCCAAAACTGCTTCAATGGGAGGTAAACACTACTATGTTACCTTTATTGATGATTGTTCAAGAAGAGTATAGGTGTATACAATGAAGATAAAGGATGAAGTGTTGGGAGTTTATCTCATCTGGAAGAAGATGGTAGAAACTCAGACAGACAGAAAGATTAAGTGTCTTCGAACAGACAATGACGGAGAGTACATAAGTGATCCATTCATGAAAGTTTGCAAAAATGAAGGAATTGTTCGACATTTCACTATCAGAAATACACCACAATAGAATGGAGTGGCTGAACGCATGAACCGAACTCTACTGAAGAAAGTTCGGTGTATGTTGTCTAATGTTGGATTTGGCAAACAGTTTTGGGCTGAGGCTGTAATATACGCATGTCATTTCATTAATTATTTGTCATCAACTGTTATCAATGGCAAAACACCTTTGGAAGTGTGGTATGGAAAACCTGCTACATATTATAATTCCTTGCATGTGTTTGGTTCCACTGCATACTATTATGTTAAGGAATCGAAGTTAGATCCAATGGCAAAGAAAACTATCTTTATGGGGATATCCTTTGGTATCAAAGGATATCGACTATGGTGCTCAGAGACGAAGAAAATAATCTTTAGTAGAGATGTTACCTTTGATGAGTCTACCGTATTAAAGGTAACAAAGGAGCAGACAGATGGTTCTCCACAGCAGGTGGAGGAAACTCCCAAACAGGTGGAGTTTGATAGAAGAAGAATTGTTTATCCAGCAATTATAAAAGTCTGATAAAATTGCTCATACGACAGAAGATGAGATAATGGTAGAAAATGGATCATATGAGGAAGCAAAGGTGTCAGCACAAGAAGCTCTTCAGCAACTTGAGCCAATTGCACTACGAAAGCCGAAAAGGAATATTAAGAAACCTGCTCGACTTGAAGATATGACTAATTACACATCTTCAATAGATGATGAGATTCCTTCCACTTATTGTGAAGCTATTCAAAGCTCATAAGAAAAAAAGTGGAGAAAAGCTATGGAAGAAGAGATGTAGTCCCTTGAAAAGAATTAGACATGAAAGCTAGCAAGTCTTCCAAAGGGAAAGAAAGCGATTGGTTGTAAATGGGTTTATGCAAAGAAAGAAAGATTTTCTGATAAGAATGATATCCGCTACAAGGCAAGACTGGTAGCTAAAGGTTATGCTCAGAAGGAGAGAATTGATTATAATGAAGTGTTTTCTCCAGTTGTAAAACATTCCTCCATTAGAATACTGTTAGCCTTGGTAGCACAATTGGATCTGAAATTAGTTCAGCTGGATGTAAAAACTACATTTTTACATGGAGACTTAGAAGAAGAAATCTACATAACTCAGCCAGAAGGATTTAAAGTTGCTGAAAAACAAAATTTGGTGTGCAAGTTGAGCAAATCGTTGTATGGTTTGAAGCAATCTCCAAGACAATGGTACAAATGATTTGACAAGTTTATGATAAGGCATAAATACACAAAAAGCAAATATGATCATTGTGTATATTTGCGCAAGCTACGGGATGGTTTCTTTATCTATATTCTCCTTTATGTTGATGATATGCTGATAGCTTGAAAATATGAAGGAGAGATTCAGAAGTTAAAAGCTCAACTAAATCAGGAATTTGAAATGAAAGATTTAGGGGAAGCTAAGAAGATTCTCGATATGGAGATATCCAAATACAGAAAATTGGAGAGACTTTGTTTGCCTCAGAAACAATATCTGGGAAAAGTACTAAAGCGTTTTGGGATAAATGAGAAGACAAAACTAGTTAGTACTCCACTTGCTCCTCATTTTAAGCCCAGTGCATATTTATCTCCGAAAAATGATGAAAAACGAGAATATATGTCAAAGGTTCCATATGCAAATGCTGTTGGTAGATTGATGTATGCAATGGTGTGTACAAGGCCTGACATTTCACAAGCAGTTGGAGTTGTGAGCAGGTACATGCATGATCCTGGCAAAGGACATTGGCAAGCTGTGAAATTGATTCTACGGTATATTCAGAATACTATAGATGTTGGTATAATGTTTGAGCGGGATAAGAAAAGTGGTCAGTATATAGTTGGATATTGTGATTCCGACTATGCAGGTGATTTAGACAAACGTCGATCTACTACCGGTTATGTGTTCACACTTGTAAAGGCACCGGTTAGTTGGAAGTCCACCTTACAGTCAACAGTTGTTTTGTCTACAACAGAGCCATAGTACATGGCAGTTTCAGAAGCTGTTAAGGAGGCAATTTGGCTTCAAGGGTTGTTGAATGACTTGAGAATTGGTCAAAAGCATGTCAAAGTGCATTGTGACAGTCAAAGTGCTATTTTTTTAGCAAAGAATCAAGTTTATCATACAAGGACGGAACACATCGATGTTTGATATCATTTTGTACGAGAAATTTTTGAAGATGGTGAGATACTACTTCAGAAGATTTTAAATGCTGAAAATCCCGCAAATATGACAACAAAAGTTGTAACATGTGTCAAGTTCCAACATTGTTTGAACTTGATAAATGTTATTAGAATTTGAAATTGGGCGCTTCGAAGCGCATTTGGAGACATTACTGAAATTTATAATATAAGAGTTTAGAGAGTATTTGTTTGGAATTGTGAAATCGCCAAGGTGGAGATTTGTTGAAATGTGACAATCTCACGTCGGAAAGAGAATATTTTTCCACAATAGCATTAGCTTATAAAAGGGTTTCATCCCCTTTTTAACAATTCATTCCAAACATCAATCCCTCTACTTATAAGATTGATTGTATTTTCTCTCTCTCTTGTAATATTTCACTTTATAATATTTTTTTGAAATAGTGAAATATTATTTTAGTAGTGTCCGAGAACGTAGACATAATTGGCCGAACCTCGTTAAATTCTGGTGTTCTCTTTATTGTCTATTTAATAGCTATTGTCGGGTCATTTATTTTGTGATATATTGTGCTTTAAATTATCTGAGAAAAATTCTGTCACCAAGACTTTAAGAGTCTAAGGAATATGATTTTTAAGGGAAATTATTTTTTACTCCACCAACTACCTGAAAATTTTTCTGTCTTAATTTTTGACACAATTATTAATTTTGGTGGAAACTAATCCGATTTTCACAACAATACACCCTTTAAAATTAAAGAAAAATGTATTCCGATACATATAAATTAGGATTTATCATATCAACCGGTAAGATCGAAAAATAAAAAACCAACATCTGGCAGTATTTGATTTGATAAAAAACCAATTTAACAAAATAAAAAATTAGCATAGAAGTGCAGATCCGACGTACGGAACTCTATTTCTAATGTAACATTGGTATATAGCTGAGTTAAGGTGTACATATCGAAACTTGGAACTCCGTTTCGTTTCGATCATACCCTTTCCTACAGGTACCATATATATAGTTCCACATCAACCATCAACGCATTACATTCAAATATTTCCACATGAATCATCAATAAATTATATTCAACTGGAAGCAAGCAAGCCCCCGTCGCTTTGGATTAATTTGCTAGTTTCTTTTAATTTAAAGAAATCAAAATCAAATCCGTAGAGAGAGAAGAGTCATATATATAGGAGTTAATTAGATTATTGGCATAAATTAGACAATCCATTTGAACAACCCATTTGGTTTAAACAGGCCACATTTTATTCAAAACGGATAAAGTGGCCATGATAAGACAACATTGTTCTAGATCGAATGAGAAGGAGGTGGAGTGGCAATATACTTGATGAACTGTGCAACTGCGCTGAAAGCATGTTCGTTGGCCAAGGTAAGGTTGCTCTCTAAGCCTGCACCTGCCTTGTTTGAAATTCCTTGGAACACAATATAACCCTGATTATTTGACAACGCCCCCTGCAATAATTAAACTCATATTAATAATATATATTATGACTTTTAAATTCTTTAATAGGTAATATTATTAATGAATTACAATTAACCTAAAATTGTTTCATGGCCACTATAATTACCAATATAAAGGCCGCTCCAGTGGTATCCACAATTGAGACGTTAAATTCCTCGTACAGGAACTTTCTATATGCTGGGTTTTTCACATATAGATCAGAGCTACATGCGTTCAATCCATAGAAAATTTCGGCTTCTTCTATCTGCAAATCAATGATCTCAGCACATAAACTAATAATAATCAGTTTTGTTCAATCTTCAATGTCCGGTCTAAGGCAATCTCCAATCAATAACTATAAAATATTGTAAATTTTCTTTAAAATAGGATAGATACAATCAATTTATCTTCAACCCATATCACCAATTTTTACACTAAAAAAAATGTTTCATATATTACAAAATATAAAAATCAAATCAAATAGAGAAAAAATTTAGAATACACAACTCTAAATTAAATATCTCAAAGAAGAAATTCACTCAAAATTCAATTAGAGACACAACAAAAATTTCACTAAACTAGAAATATTACAAAAAAAGCTCTCAATTCTCACAAATATTTAAGACTTGTAGTCTTCACTTTCGGATGATTTAAACCTTGGAAATATGCCTATAAATTGCCCCCATTATTCTTTAGGAAAATTACATTTTAGCACTAAATTGAGAAACGTATTCAGATTTTTCATCGTATAAATTAACAAATGCCCCCCCCCCCTTGGTGAAAACTCACATTATAGTATTTTTAATTAAAAAAATATATATAAATTTATCCCTTTTATTTAATATTTCTAGCTCCCTCCCTGCTTGAATATAATTCAAAAGAGGATTGTTCAAAGTTTAATGTTATAATCAATTGATTTGAGATAATCAACAAATTTATTTGCACCAAAGTCTCCATATATACAATAAAAACAACCGAGTGGAGTCTATGATATAATATAATCCATTCTACCTACTAAACAACGGTAAAAGAATTTTATGACATATTGTCTATTATTTATTTTATTATTCCATCAGAATTACTTATTCAAAAAGATTGGTGAATAACGAAAGAAATTGAATAATAAGAGAGAAGGGAAACCTGAATGTTAGCAGCAATTGCAAGGTTTATCCAAGGTAAACTAACGAAAAGATCATTGGGCATCTCAAACTGTCTCCCGCCACTGTACACATCCAGTTTATCAAGGTACAACAAACTTCCCAACAGATTTTTTCCCTTATGTGGATAGTTGAAGTCTCCGATATTGAGCTGCCCTATGATACTCGAGTCTTCACTCTGTAAAAAATATATAGATTCACCACAAAACTATTAACATAATTTATTTCAAAATAAAGAAATCAATACTAGACTAGCTATAGTAAGGTCCTCAATATATTCTCCATTTTTTTTATCACAAAGAAAGCATACTTCTATTTTCATAGAGATTAGGAAAAAAATTATTCATAACTTAATATAATTGAAATTATAAATTTAATTTACATATATTTGTTAAGGAGAATCTATGTTGGGGGATTGAATGATAAAAGAATAGTTTATAATTGTAGTAGAACTAATTTCAGATTAACTTAAATCATTTTGAAGTAATGATTATCAAACTCAATTATCTAAGTTTATCAAATTCTATTTGGTATCAGAGTCATGTAATAATTAATCTCCGTATGACCGTGAATTTTGTGAGTAAAATATGAGGTCCAAAAAATAGAAAATCCCAGATCAAAAAAATAAATAACTCTATGGCTCAAAAAATTCAAAAAACCCAAATACATAAAAATATTGGATTAAAACAAGTGACAACTAGGCCGAAACCAATTGCATTTGAGGGATAATATTAAAAAAAAACCTCACATCGGAAGATTGTAATATATTTTTTTTTTATAATTATAGTGCAATTAATTTCAGATTGATTTAAGTAATTTTGAAGTAATAACAAATCCACAATTATTAAACTCAACTATATAAACTCATCAAATTCCAATAATATTTTCTCTAATAACATATTAAAAAAATTAAGGAACGAAGCCCAGTAATATTTGTTATAACAAGTTCAATCCAATTAGAAAAAACAAGTTAGCTAGCAAGAGCCACTTGAAAATTAATTGTCCAAACACCCAATATGTAATTGATTGGTAGGAGAGAGCGAAAAAAAAAAAGGAACAATTAATTTTTTTTTGTATTAATTAATTTTTATTATTATTGCTGTTTAAATAAGCACTTAATGTACCAAAAAAATAAATTAGCACTTACAGACCAATTATAAAATAAATATTTAGATATTTTATTTTTTAAGTGACTGATGTGACCTATATTTTGGTTAAATAAATAAAAAATAGTTATTTTTATGGGAAGGAGATGGACGATTCATAACAGAAAAACAAAATTAAACCTTGATCCACTCCAATTTCTGCTATATAACCAAAACAAAAAGAAAAAGAAAGGGTTAAGTGAGAATTGGTTTGAATGCTTACCATCCAATCCCAAGCTCCTACATAATAGTTACTGGGCACGACAACACTGCCAATGCTAATTGTATCATTAATAGTTCCAGCGCTCCCATACAGCACAATCCCTTGGATGTTAAAGTTATCAACCAGGATTTGCATCGTAATTCCTACGTGCACCTAAATGTACCATAATTTTATACACGTTTCAGCTAATTAGTAACTTTAAATATTGAAGAATTAGATAATATTGATATGGATTAGATTTATTAATAAAATTATGAATTAATTAGAATCATGATATGCGATAAATTTTTTATTTTGGGTGGATAATAAATTGTGATTAATTGAATTGATGCATAAACTTACTTATAAATTGAATCTACATAAGGAAAATGTAAATTAATAATAAAGTGAAAGAAGTAACTGACGTACCGATGGAATGGTTGCAGTCCTTACATACACAACATCGAGTCCATGTATCGTACCGTTACTGAACATTCTACCTGATTAACCAAAATAGTTTAATAACAAATCCGTTTTATTGCACTTTATACCATATATATACTCTAATAAAATTGGCTTAATATATTTGTATATTTCTGAACATGGCAAAAATTAAAAAAAAAAATTTAAGACATCAATTTTCTCAAGAAAATCATATAAATTGCAAAATTTAGGAGTTGACGTGTATAATGAGATGTTGTATAAGAAGAAGAGAGGCATATTACCAAACAAATTAACAGATGTGGAACGAATGAAGAGACCAGAATCATTAAGTGCTTTTTCTGCAGACAAGGAAGTGGAAATGAGACCTAAACTGGTTTCATCACCTTTGATAACCTCAAAGCCTGGGATGCGCAGATGGCTGTTAGAACTGAGTTGCATGGTCTGCTGAGTCATAGCTAGCAGGCCAAGCAACACCGCCGCCATTTTCACAAATGCCATTATTGATTTTTTTTCTTAATTAGAAGATATAGCAGTGCTTATTGCTAAGGAGAAGTTATATGCTTTGCATGTATTTCACGTACCTTTTTATAGACCTTTGAGACTTGCTATCAACGGGGTTTTTTCTTTAAAAAAATTATAGTTATTTTTTAATTATACCGGTCAATATCACGTGAAACATTAATATTTATAAATATTTCTACTTAAATTAGAAAGAAAAATGATAACGCACCTTAGCTATATAATTTTTATCTTGGTGAACGTGATTTGTGCTTCGTTTATCCGAAAAATTTGACTCATAATTAGTTATTTATCCAATTCAAATTACTTATCCCAAAACCTATTCGTCATTATAAACCAGTTTAAATTAAAAAAAAAAATACTCCACCTTTAATAAAAAAATTAATTATTTTTTGTCTTCTTATGATAAAGAATCTGCAGAGATTGAAGTTCAGCTCTTAATTTCTTAAGTCACATTTATATTTATAATAATTTTATATTAGATGTACTAATTAGTAATCAAGCTAGTCTCAATTGATAATTATTCCCTTCTCTTACTTCAAGCTAATGTCGAGTCATCTAAGCCATGGAGATATTCACCTATTTTTCCTTTTTAAAGTTTGTTCTTTTGTTGAATTTTCCTCTCTAGAACTGAGACATGCCGGAAGATATTTCTTATTAGATTTTTCGTCAAATATATATATATATATATATAACGATTTCATTTAATTATAAGTTCATATCAATTTTATTTCTATGTAAAGGATTTTTGTAAAATAACGATTTCATTTAATTATAAGCTATTTTTGTAACTGTGTATATATAGTTAAGCATGTGAAAATAAATAATTACATATTCATAGCCATTAAATGTAATAATGGAGTATTAGATATTTTAGCAGTTACACAGCTTTATAGAACTGTTTACTTAAGTTTAAACAATAAGCACGTAATTATCTAGCGATCCAATCTCGAAATTAGACATGCTCACATGGAGAATCAAATTCTCGATTTCTCTCTTGCGTGGAAAGAGACAGACACCTTCCTATCTAATAAAAATTTGGGAAGGCACCAAGAAAAAATAATTTTTTAGGTGGTGACAATTGCAATCAATCACGCACGTGCACGTAAGGGTGTGGAACTATAAATTTATACTTCAGGGCCAAAATCAAATATTATGTAGATCATAATTAAATAAAAAATTTCATAAAAATATAAAGATATATATAAATACACATAAATTTATAAGGTTAAAATCAAACAGATATGAAGTGAATATAGAGGGGGGGGGGGGGGGGGGGGGCGCGGCAAAAATACCTAAAATTACAAGGTAATACTACGTGGCCAAGCAGCCCCTACAAGATCATCTTGAAGAATGCAACGGATCTGGGTGGGACGAAAACATAAATCATTTTAAGAGGGAAATTATAAAATTCTATGTGCAAAAAGATAAATATAAAAATACTTTTGGGGTTATAACTAATTTTTTGAAATTACAAAATTCTATGGTGAAGGGAGGGAGGAGTAGGGGAAAGGAGGAGATAGAGGAGAAAGTGTAATAACAATAAAAAAAATAAAAGAGAAGGAGAAGACTTTGAACTGTAAATTTTAGCAACATAATTTACATTAAAACAATCCATTTGCTCACTTATCCACAATGAAATCTAAATTTTAGAGACTTTTAAAAATTTTAACTAACTTAAGTTACGATTTTAATTGAAAAAAAAAATTCTAAATATTGAGTTACATCCATATAAAAATAAAATAAAATAAAACAATAACATCAATGGATAATCATAAAAAAGAAAACCTCCACCAGTTTGTCTAACTAAAGGAGAGCTGTTGTATGTTGACTGAAATGAAAATAGAGGATAATCTGTGTGATAATGCCAATGATTGTGGATAAGTGAGCAATATTCTCACAACTCAACTAAAGAAAAGCTGATATTTGTTGACTCAGATGAAAATAGATCACGGGATATCTCTACCATAATTAATTCCATTGCTGCACGAGTAATTGAACCAATTATTAATTATCCTACTCATCTCCAGAGTTTTTTTTTTTTAATCTTCTTCTTAATGTATCTCATTTTAGGGGTGAGTATCGGTTGGTTCGGATAATTGACGGAACTGAAATTAATATAAATATTTTCACTGCTAATTGTACTGAAAAAATCAATTGACTGATTTTTTTGTCGATTCAGTTAATTTAACCGGTTAACCAAATTATGTAACATAAATATTATATACTATAATTCTACATTTAACAGTCATTCAATTTCAATTTCAATTCAAAATTTAAGTTAAACCGTCTAAAATATTTCAACCCAATATAAAATTCATTATTTAACAACCTAAAAATATAATAAAAAATTCAATTCACATTCAACCTAAAATTATATTTAAATATAATTTTATATAATCCAAAAATGTTAATTTTTTTAGCTGTATTTCATTATAAAATAAGTGCTAACCTACTATTGGAATGATATCAAAATATTAATTACATTGATAAACTAAAATTAGTATGAATTAAAATAGCCAAATTGATATTTTTATAAAAATATAGTTTTTTTTTAATTTTGCTCAACTGATAATTGTTGGATGAACGAAATCGAAATTTTACTAAGACAACCGTTAATAGCAACAAAAATTTCGATTAATTAACTTAATTTTCGTTTGGTTAATCAGTTATTAAAAGAGTTTTGCTCCCCCGTCTCATTGAATAATAATTTGTACAAGCTTATCTTCTTTTATATATAAATATAGCCGTAAATGCATAATGTGACTAATGCCCTAATAATGTCCTTATCAAATATAAAACAATTTACAGAAAATCTCCTAAATTTTAATAAATTACAGATATAAATAAATTTTTAAAAAAGTAACATTTTATTATTTATCGTTTGATATAATGTCTATTCATTTGATATTAAACGAATTTCAAATATTACAGTGCAATATACCAAATAATTTTTATACGTTTAAGATATTTTTTTGTGAATTTTTTAGAGTTTTATATATATTTTAATAACAACTCTAGAGTAACTAATATATTAAAATCACAAAATTATAGTTGTATCTAAAACAATATTTTTTAGAGATAAACTGTTATTTTTTAAAAAATTTATTTTTAATTATAATTTATTAAAATTTATAATTTGTTTAATACGAAACTCCTTTTTACAGAAATAAAATAAGTCCTTAGCTCGGCTATTGGTAAATCCATGAGCGGCGTTGAAGTTAGGCGCAAGCAATTTTTTATCTTATCCAGCCCTGTCAGAGTCCGATTATATATGAAAAGCATGCTCAAGTTTGGTTATGTTCGGATTGGACAAATAAATCCAACATTAGTAATCAAAAATTATAATAGTGGACCACTAAAATTTAAAATAAAACAATATTTATAAAAAATTTAATAAATAATTATAAAATTAGAACACTAAAGACTGTAAAAATCTAATATAAAGAAAGGTCTGTTAACATAATAAAAAATTAATTTTCCCAAAAGCAATTATAAACAGGGCTACTTCTTGGCGAAGATTTAAATTTTCGTTGTATTAAATATTATATACAACTATTATTATTCAGAGTTGCATACTTTACATAGGCAATTAGGAAAATACTATATATATACTACTATGTCATGCCAGTAGAGAATTCAGTTGAGTACATTGTTAATTTGGGCAAAAGCTTTATTTAATTAGCACTCATAAGGGAGAGAACATGCTGGTTCTATATACATATGTGTAATTATATAATTAAGATGACAAAGATCAGTAGTAAGCCGAACGTGGAACAGTAGCCAGCCAAATGAACCGGATTACGGCCTTTACAGCATTTTCGTTAGCTAATTCAGTGTAGCTCTTTCCAGATCCTGCACCTGCCTTGTTTGACACTCCATGGAACACTACCCATGGAACATCATTTGATAATGCTCCCTGTTATTAAACATCACCCCACAAACATTAATTATCGCCAAATTAATCGTGGTTAATTAATTGCTAGTTATCAAATTATTTATTTTAATTTAGGAGTTCTAGATCAGTTGTTGACTAACCAGGGCAATTGCAGCTCCAGATGTATCCACAGTTGAGACCCTGAAAGTCTTATAAAGAAATTCTCTGTATGCAGGATTGCTCACGTATATATCGGAGCTAGAAGCATTCAATCCAGCTATAACGTCAACCAAGCAATTTGATTGGAATCCACAGTTTGAGTAATCTATCACCTACCATCACTCACCAAGTCTTAATTGCTATTCTTCATTATATTGGAGTTCAACACACCTATTAATCGCAATAATCATAAGTCTAAAATGATCTGAAAATAGCAATTAGAAGATATTTACCTTAATCTTAGAGGCAATAGATAGCCAATTAGGATCAGCCCGAATCCATGAACTCTGTTCTAGTTTCCCGGCAACATACATATCTATTTCTTCATATAACAAACTTCCCAACAAATTTTGTCCATTCACTGGATAATTGTACTCTCCAATAACAAGCTGCCCTTGCTGATTCGAGTCCTTACTCTGTCCAAAGCAGATCCACATATTACCCATTAACATAATTTTTTTTTAAAAAAAAAACTGATAAATTATTCTAGCAATTAATACAAACTATAAAAATAACCCCAAAAAATAATTAAAAAAAAACTATACATAAGTTTTCTTTTTGGATCAATTACCAGCCATTGAAAAGCTCCTGTGAAAGCAAAATGGCCAGGCACAACAACAGTTCCAATGCTAATTGTTTCATTTGTGGTTCCGGCGCTGCCATAGTTAATAATTCCTCGAATGTTAAAGTTATCAACCAGGATTTGTACTGTTATTCCCGCATGAACCTACATATATATTTCCAAATAAATTTCAAAAAAAGGAAAAAAAAAAAGCTACTAAATATATGTTTAATTCGGCATTAAAAAATAAAAAATAGCAGAAGAATTGCATCATACCGATGGGGTGCCTGCACTTCTAACATACACAACATTAGCTCCAAGAATCGTCCCACTCACAAATCTTCTTCCTAATTAAGAAACAAAAGAATAATAATGTTGTTACCGTACATAGTTTTAAAATTTTCAAGGGAATTTAGAAGAATAATTAATTAATTAATTAAATTACCAAGGAGATCAACATATGAAGTAGGAAGGAAAGAACCAGAGTCATTAAGTGCCTTCTCAGCAGCGGCAGAAGTCACTATGATGCCGAAAGCAGGTTCTTCGTCTTTAATTCTGTGGGCTAACCTTGGCAGAGGGTTTTTCAAACTGATTTGAAAGGACTGCTCCGCCATAGCCAGCAGCACAAGCACCGCCGCCGCCGTCTCCACCGCCCACATCCTGCGTCTTGCTCCGCCCACCGCCATTTTTTTCTCTTTCAAGAAAGCAATAGAGAGAAATAATTGCAGTAAGGTGCAGTATATTTCTTTATTATTTAGTATATTATATTCATATATAGACCTCACCCACTTGCTCTAATTGAAAGAGCTAACTATAAGGCCTTTTAGCATTAATAATTTTACCAATACTAATTACGTTAAATTTTACTTATGAAAACAAAATATAAATACCTTTAAAAATTTTAAATATGCCAAAACACTAGAAAACATAAATATTATATTTTGATAATTTTTTTTTGAAATAACAGATATAATTATTCAATATAGAAAATCGCTTCATTGGTAATATTTTATGTCCAGTTCCCATACAATTTCAAGAAAATTCAGAATACGAATATTCTGTTTGTATATTCTCAGTTAGCCATGCTTATGATTGATTATTACAATATGACAATTCAATTTTGAATTTTTTTTTTAAAGATTTCATCTTTAGAATTTAGATTTTCATATTAGAAAAATATATTTTTATATTAAAAGCTTCTATAGTTTGATTAATGTCTTTATTAATCTTATGTTGATTACTTTAGAGATTTTGGTATAAAGGCAAAGATGATTTACGAAGATAAATATGAAGCCAATTTTTTTCTTTTTGGTATAAAGAGTACGATTGAAGATTCGAACTCGAAACTCAATAGTTATAGTCACCAAACTAATAATATTAAATTAAAATTTATTGGTTGAAGTCAATAAAAATTAATGAAAAAAATAAATATCATATGAAAAATTATGAATGAAATGCGGATAATAGTGTTGAATCATCATATTTTATCTTTAATATTTGCAACAATAATTTTTTCCGTTGATAATATGTGTTTGTGATTTTGTTGTAAAGTTTCAGTAACAGTTAGACATTAATGAGTTTCCGTTACTTTTGCATAGTATTAGCGACGAAAAGTTGTTTTGAGGAAAAAAAAAGGTTGTAATAATTTAAGCTCCATTTTAACAATATTCTTAATTATTCCCAGCGAAGTGAAAGACTTTGTCAAAAATTGTGTTTTACGCCACCGAAAACAACATTAGTTGGCCCCGAAGAGTGCAGAGATGTCCAAGATTTTGGTATACCTTTCTCTTTTCTTATTATTTTTCTTTGGTTATACCTTTTCCTCTTTGAATAATAAGTGGTTTATTTTCAAACTTTGCATAAGTTGGATTTGTTGAGCTATATTCCAACCGCTGCCAACTTGATCCTCCATGACAAAACAGAAACGAAGAAATCACAGTAAACGAATAACTGTTGATTGTTTTGTCTCTACATTCTAATCAAAATCAAATCCATATGCTAAGGAAAAATGAATTTTTTTTAAACAAAAAAAATTTATTCTAGCTTCTTGTTCTTCGGCGTATCCATAAATAAAATATCTTTTTAACAACATTGTCGGAGGCAAAAACATCAATAATTAGCAACACCTTCATGTAATTGCTAGAAGTTTCAAAGATAAAATTTGACAATTATTGAGAATAATAATTGACCCATGAAAATGAACTGTACTACTGGAGAAGTAAAAATTGGGAACTATAAAAATACTAGTAATAATTATGGATTAAACTAATTAGATTTGAAAAAGGAGAATTCTCTGACATGGACGCGGAGAGTGGAGAACGGGACCATAATCTTATCTTCTTCAGCATCCTTTATGTGTTGTCTAATTATGATTCCGCCCTTTCATTCGAATAAATTTATAATTGTGCCTTTTCCGACAAGCAAATATTATTTATATATTTCCGGCAGCTTTTTTTGGCTTTTTAGTTTACTATTGAAAGTGACTAACAAGCACATTTAGAATGTGCACTTGTCACTTGGCTAAATTAAAAAGAAAAAAACTTTATTGAAGAAAAAAAAAATTAAAATGTTAGCTTAAAAAAACATTACTTTATTAAATCTAGTGGAGTTGTTATAAAAGACAGTTGAGGTGATTTTCATTGTGTCTTCTTACCTTTGTCCTTATCCTCTTTTATATTCTGATTCTTAAATTTTTAATTTATAATTAAAAAAATATAGTTCATTTGTTTCTAAAAAAACATAATTAATAAAAAAATTCAAAAATTTGGAAATCATCAATGACACTGACATGACGCACCTTATCACATTTGTTGATAGGGGTGTTTGGGATTGTTGGGGGAGTTGTGATCCATTGTGGGTGACCGAAAATAAGCAAAACCATTGTTGTTCAGGGAGTTAAAGATCCATAAAACTTGACACCTCTGAAATCATTTTTACATGAGAAAGGAAGGGAACAGAGACCCATGTGTTATATAAGCTCCTCCATTAAAAAAAAAACAACATCTAGCCTCTAAATCTATATGGGTAAGAATTAAGAAATAACAAAAACAAATAATAATAATAATAATAAAGAAGATGTGTACGTATGTGTCATTTTATATAGAACTCATTGCTCAGGCCTTTGCAGGATTTTAAATATCAGCCGATTATCTGTTGATTAAAAATAAAATTGTAATATTGTTATATTATTTGTTATGTGTGATATGAATGACATAAACCAATACAGATAAAAAAAATTAAAATTTTTAATTATTATTAATTTAAATTATAGATGTTAAAAAATTTTCTTGAGTCCTTGCAAATTAGTGATGTAATAATTTTTATAATATAAATAGTATATAATATATATTGATGTTCAAAATATTTTTTTTCCTATCATTTATCATATTTGGGTATTTTTTTTATTCTTTTGTTTATACTTGTATTTTTAACAAATTTCTTTAACATTAATATTATGTAACAAAAAAAAATTAATCACAAACGAGCTCCATACAAAAATTGAAACATTTCTTATTTTTTATGATTAAATATCTATTTGTTTATAAAAAAAATAAAATTATTTAACTTAATAGCTTTTATTATGTTATATAATTTATTTTTTTAATAAAATAATATTTAATTTAAAATTTTATTAATTTAATATATTTATATTAAATTTTATTATTATTTTTTGTTAATTTAAACTAGTTATTTTTTAAAATGTATGGTCCTTTTCGGATTGATGCGGACTCTGATATGTAATTAAAACCATGGGCCTTTGGTCCATGGAATTTTATTCTAGTAATTGTCATGCCAACTTGTTTGTATCAATCATGCCCGTGATAAAAATTTTCCTTTCTTTGAATTGGTGGGCCCAATGTACGCTCGAATAAGATCAAGGGAAAATTAAGCCTGCCATTCAACTAAGTCATTATTATCCTCAAAATAATCCAAGGTAAAATGGAAAAATATGTACAATGCCTGGATGAGAGGAATCCTTTGTTCTTACTTATTCTCCCTCTCTCTAACACTGACCATATATCTAGGTAAAATAAAAGCAGTAAAAATATAAAGATTTAATTAACCTATTACTTTTTTTTTTTTGTAAGTGTCGTTAGAAGAAAAAAAATTTCAAAAATAAAAAAAGCTTTTATAATTTTTTTTGCAATTTTACCCTTTATTATAATTACCACCATAATGACCTTACACTTTCCTTATATTTTCTACTCAGTTATATTATAGGTAAATGTTTGTTTTGGAACGATGGAAATGAGGAGTGAAATGTGTTTGGCTAATAATATATACTTTATTGTGTCTACCTATTTATATCATTCATAAATTAATTCAAATCTCTCATCATTTTTATACTTCCTCACACTATTTCACAATAGCTTTTAATTTTCAATAAATTTTAATTTATTGGCTGTAAAGTCATCAATATAGAAATTCAAAGACTTAATAATTTTTTTTTTATAAAAATTTCAAGACCTAGTATAACAAATTAGGCTTACAAGAGTTTAATAAATAAAAAGTTCATGTTACAATCATAAATAAATTTTTAAAAAATTAATATTTTATTCTTTTATATTTTGTTAAAAACATTTTTTGAGATAAAATTTAGAAAGATTGTGGTTTGATTGTACTTGTTATTTTATAGTTATAGTCATTTGTAATAAGTAAAAATTTTAAATTCTTATAAAATATTATTTGACTGTACATAAAATTTTAAAAAAATTATAAAAAATATTTTAATATAGAAAAATTATATAATATATTACAATACAATATTTAAAATTTATATAGTTTCAAATAACTAATAATATCTCAAATAATAAGGGCCGTTAGTTTTTTAAAAAACTATTTTGCCTATAATTTTAAAAACTTCAGAGAATTAATTTTTTGAACGTTTTAATTTGTCTCTGTTATCTTAATATTTTTGGGTCCAATATGAATGTAGGATCGCAATCATGCAAGGACAAAAACGAAACGCATAATGGCCAAAGAATTGACCTTTTGTTTTTTCTCCATCAATAGCTCAATTTGTTTTTTCAAATTTCCTTTTCTCTTTCCCACCAATAACTATTCCATGAACACCATTTATATGCATATCATATTCAGCCACATGTATTTAATACAATTTGACAATGTTTCATTGAGTACATATATATACTTGTATTTAAATTATTTAGTATTATTAAGCACTTATTTTTTAATATTCAAACACATATTTGTTAATTTTTTTTCCATTTCAATACACACCTTAATTTGTGCTGATGCTGACCAAATTAAAATGATTTTTTAAAAAAAAAAATTGTATCGAGCTAAAATATCAATACTTCCATTTGTTTCGACTCGGTTTGATGTAGCGAATGAAAAAATTTATTGATAGATAGAATCAAATTGAGATTATATAATTAATTTCTTTAAAAATATAAATGAAACCAAACTTAATCAGAATCGGTTTAATTCTGATTTTCGATATCAGTAGAATTTTGCAGCCCTAGCTGGAATAGGACTGCCCATCTAACACCTCTGGACTTGTCTAACTCTAGCATAAGACAAAATGCACATTTTTCTATATCCACTCCAGGAGCAGGAAGGACACAACAAATAAACAAATGCAGAGACTAGATGATTTCCAATTGATCTACGGGAAATTGTTTCAATTTGAATTTTTCTTTTTCATGGCTCTGTATTTTTTATTTCTTTTAGTTTGTGGTTGGCTTAAACTAATAAACTGGCCTACATTATCGCTTAGTTTTCCTCAATTGCTATATATATATATATATACAGTGTTAGCTATAATGTAAAAGAATGATACCAGGCATAGTAGAAAGTGCATCTTTACCTAAGCAATAGATCTCATATTCGAATTTCCCCGCCCATTTGTGAAAAAAAAAAATGATACCAAACTGGTTATTTCTCTTTTTCGTAAATTGTATCGTTCAAATTTATGACTAATTAAAATTATAATAATGGATCATAGATTTCAAGCCCAGTGCAAGGCTGACTACTCTTTAAGCCTAATACAAGGGCCATATTTTGGTGTGCAATTTTAAGAAAAAGAATCAAATATATCTCACTTAATAATAGAATCATTATAGCCCATCAATTAAATTAAACACCTACAATCTAATTTATTTTTGTATGATTGGAACTTGGAAGCATCCCTTAACATCCTCCATTTTAATTTATTTAAGAAAAATATCAACGATATATTTTGATAAAGTAAACCTAGGTAAAGTTAGGCAAAATTCAAGCTTCTTCAGGCTTCACATCAACTCTGCTCTTCAGTTCTGCTCATGCACCATAGCTCATCACAGTCAACTTCAATAGTTTGCGGATGCGGAGTTCACCAAACTTAGTTGCAACTGGCAGCGCAGGAGTGGCACCAAGTTGAGCTTAAACTGATTCAGCTGAGTCAACAGCATGGTGGTTATTTTGTTATTAGTTCGTTAGAGTTTGTTAAGTAGTAGATGATGTGTCATTTTCTTATTGGTTCAGTTAGGAAAATTTTTATATAAGACACTTGGGGTAGTTAATTTATTCAGATCAGTTTTTCATTCATTAAATATTGAGCTTCTTATTTCTTTGATTTTCTCAAAGTTTCTGCTGCGATATCTTGTTCATCAAGAGCAAATTCAAGTTTTTTGATCTGTTCATGGTATCAGAGTGGGTCTAAAGATCCTACTGTAATCATTTTCTTTTGAATCTTGAGAAATTTTTTCATTAGTTGCTTGTTTTGTTCTAATAGTCACATTGTTCCAGATCAATCAAGAGATGGAATATAGTAATGGAGATCCATTGTTCTTGCACAATTTAGATCATCTAGGAATGTCTCTGGTGACAAACTCTTTGAATGACAAAATTATCTGTCATGGATCATATCTGTGAAAATAACATTGGAAGCTAAGCTAAAATTGGGATTTGTTGATTGAACCTATGACAAACCAGCAGCTGAGGATCCTAATCTTCCACAATGGCCAAGAGTAAACTACATGGCGATCTTATAACTCAATGGCTAAATAAATTGTGGAGTTCTCCTTATACACAGGCTCAGCTAGCTTTGGTTGAATTGGAGGAGCAATACGGGGAAAGTAATGGGCCACTACTGTTTCACATCAAAAGAGAAATCAGTTTCGTGTCACAAAAGGATTTAACAATGGATCAGTATCTTAACAAGCTAAAAAGGTTATGAGATGAACTTAATTTGCTGCAACCAATTTCTAAGTGCAACTGTGGGAGATGCATATGTGGCATAGACAGAACAATTGAGAAAAGGAATTTGAATGCAAGGTTAATTGAGTTTTTAACTGGCTTAAATGAAAGCTTTGATGTTGTTAGAAATCAAATATTGGTGATGAATCCCTTACCTAATGTAAACAAAGCATATTCAATGCTTATGAGTGTGCAGAAGTAAAAGGAAGTTAATGTATGAATTGAGATTCCAAAAAGCAATGCATTGTTGGCTGCAAAGAGTTATGGCAGTAAAGGAGGGAAAACATATAAGGAGGATAGATTCAAGAAAAATAAAGGAGGCCATTATTGTAACAGGAAATGCTTTTAACACTTTTTCATGCACTTCCTACCATATACTTTCAATACAAAAAACAAGTTTCTTTTATTTTAAAAAAATCATTAAATTTTATTATAAAAACTAATAATATTTTCTAAGTAAAAAGATATGTATTTTTTACATTGAAAGTATATAATAGGAAGTACATGAGAAAGTATTGGTAGTATTTTTCTTATAGTGACTAATGTAATACTAGTTGCCACATAAGAGAGACCTGTTTTAAGCTCAATGGCTATCCAACATGGTTCGAGGAGATGAAAGAGAAAAGAAATGAATTAGCGTAGTGAAACTCCTCAGGATGCATTAGACTCACCTCAAGAGAATAGAGACGAGACTTGGAGATCCATGACCCATATCATTCAGCAACGAGTTGCCAAATACATGAAAGGAAAAATGGTAACAGTAGGGCACATGTTAATTTTGCTCACAATTCAGAATATGCAGGTAAGAAACAAATTCATCATGCACTTCACACACTGAATTATTTTGAGTATGGCTCTTGGATAATAGATACTGAAGAATAAAATCATATGTGCTCCAGTATTAAAATGTTGCAGAATACTCTGTTCTAATTTCCGGCAACATACATATCTATTTCTTCATACAACAAACTTCCTAACAAATTTTGTCCATTCACTGGATAATTATACTCTCCAATAACAAGCTGTCGTTGCTGATTGGAGTCCTTACTCTGTCCAACACAAATTCACATACTACCCATTAACAAAAATATTTCTCTTCTTTTCTTTTTTTTTTTTTAAATGATGTGTTATTTTAAAAATTAATAGAAACTAAAAAATTAACCCCAAATAATAATAATAAATAAAAACTATATATAAGTTTTCTTTTATGGATCAATTACCAGCCATTCAAAAGCTCCTGTGAAAGCAAAATGGCCAGGCACAACAACAGTTCCAATCCAGCACTGCCATAGTTAATAATTCCTCGAATGTTATAGTTATCAACCAGGATTTGTACTGTTATTCCCACATGAACCACATATATTTCGAAATAATTTTTTTAAAAAAAAGAAAGAAAAAAAGCTACTAAATATATGTTTAATTCAGCGTGAAAAAATAAAAAATATTAGAAGAATTCCATCATTTCAATGGAGTGCCTGCACTTCTTACATACACAACATTAGCTCTAAGAATCGTCCCACTTGCAAATCTTCTTCCTAATTAAGAAAAAAGAATAGTAATGTTATTACCGTACATAGTTTTAGAATTTTCAATGTGTTAAAAGAAGAATTCTAGGTCGGGAGTTTAAGAAAAAAAATGATTTATAATTATAGTTCAGCTAAATTCGGATTGACTTAAGTAATTTTGAAATAATAACGAATCAACAATTATGAAATTTAACTAACTAGATTCATTAAATTATAATATGATATCAAAGCTATTAAATGACCAATCATAGCATGATAATGGACTCTATGAATACAATCTAAGGTCCTAAGTACAAAAACATAAATCAAACAATAAATAAATATATGGCTTAATAGAGGAGAAAAAATTGAGACACATATATTGGATTAAGCAAGTAACAATTAAATCAATGTCAATTACAATAATGTCAAAAGAATACTAAAGTGAGAGTTTAAGGGATAGAATAATGTTGAATTGTCGGCAGAAAAAGTTGGAGTGGGTCCCTACAATATGTGAGACCCACCATATATAATTTTTTTTAAAAAAAGAAAAGCTAAAAGTTGTTGCGCCTACTTGTTTGACGTCGATATTCATTTTTAAATTGAATTCATTCAGTCAATATTTTTGACTTCTTTTTATTTATGTTCATATTAGATATTTTGCCTATAAATAAACAGATCTCTGTTTATTTGAATTACAATAATATCAATTTATTTGAGAGAATTTGAAAGATAATTAAACTTTTGGAACATTTCCAAAAATTAGGGAGTGAAAAAAATATTTTGGAGTGTTTTTTGGAAAACACTTGTGTGCCACTATTTTTAGATTTATCTCAAATTTGTTGTAACCTCTATTCTGTGTTTAAGAAAAACTCTCTCTTTATACCCATTAATTCATATTAGTAGAAAAAAAATATTCGGAGTATTGTTCGTAAACGTATCCCAAATTAATGGGTGAATCACGTTAAATTGTTTGTATTATTTTTTGCTGATTATTTTTATTTACATTTTTTGTATTATTTTACTCGCTATACCCAACAAATAATGACTTATAATTGTAGTATAACTAATTTCGAAATGACTTAAATGATTTTAAAGTAATATTAAATTTATAATTATCAAATAATAACTGCATATATTTATTCAATTCTAATACAGGGGAATTTAAAAGAATAATTAACTAAGAAGGTTAATTTATTAATTAATTAAATAAATTACCAAAGAGGTCAACATGTGAAGTGGAAATGAAATAACCAGAGTCATTAATCGCCTTCTCAGCAGCGGCAGAAGTCACTGTGATGCCGAAGCAGGGCTAACCTTGGTAGAGGGTTTTTCAAACTGATTTGCGTGGACTGCTCCGCCATAGAAAGCAACCCAAGCACCACCACTGCCGTCTCCACCGCCCACATCCTGCATCTTGTTCCGCCCACCGCCATGGATTTCACTTACAAGATAGCAAGCGAGAAAATATTTGCAGTTTATTCTTTATTATTTAGTATATTATATTCATATATAGAGCTCTAATCGAAAGAGCTAACCATAAAGCCTTTTAGCATTAATAATTTTACCAATACTAATTAAGTTAAATTTTACTTATGAAAACAAAATATAAATACTTTTAGAATTTTTAAATATGCCTAAACACTAGAAAACATTAATATTATATTTTGATAATTTTTTTTGAAGTAACAAATATAATTATTCAATATAGAAAATCGCTTCATTTTTAGTATTTTATGGGGAGCCTGCAGGTTTTTATCACAGTTCCTATACAATTTGAAGAAAATTCAGAATACGAATATTCTGTTAGTATATTCTCAGTTAGCCATGCTTATGATTGATTATTACAATATGGCTATTCAATTTTTATTTTTTGATTTTGATTTTTTGAGATTTCATAGATAGAATTTAGATTTTGGTATTAGAAAAATATATTTTTATAGTAAAAGCTTTTTATAGCTAGTTTGATATATGTATTTATTAATCTTATGTTGATTACTTTAGAAAATTTAGTATAAACATGAGATGATTTATGAAGAAAAATATGAAGTCAAAAATCTTTAATGAAAAAAAATGTCATATGAAAATTATGGATTAAATGGGGATATGAGTGTTAAATTATCATATTTTATCTTTAATATTTGCAGAAGTCATTTTTTTTTCCGTTGAGAATATGTGACTTTATTGTAAAGTTTCATTAACAGTATGATATTGCCGCAAAAAACTTCGTAACGATGAGTTTCACTCACTTTTGTATAGTATTAGCGACGAAAGTTTGTTGCCATTGACAATGAAAAGAAGTTACGAGAAAAAAACTAAGGTTGTAATATTTTCAACTTCATTTTAACAATATTCTTAATGATTCCCTGTGAAGTGAAAGTTTTTTTTAGCAACATTGTCATACGCAAGAGCAGCAATAATTAGCGACACCGTCATGCGGTTGCTAAAAGTTTCAAAGATAAAATTTGACTATTATTAAGAATAATAATTAACCCATGAAAATGAAAGCTACTACTGGAAAAGTACAAAATAGGAATTATCAAAATACTAATAATTATGGATTAAACTAATTGAATTAAGGGTCTTTTTCTCAATTATTTTACTTTTTTAAAAAGAAAATTCTCTTAGACATACATGGACGCGGAGAGTGGAGAGCGGGACCATAATCTTAATTAGCTATGAATCAAATCTTATCTTCTTCTTCAGTGTCCTTTCTGTGTTGTCAAATTATGATTCTGCTCTTTCATTAGAATATATTTGGAGTTGTGTGCCTTTTCCGCCAAGCAATATTATATCTTTCCAAAAGCCTTTTTGGCCTTTTTCATTTGCAATTGATAGTGACTAACAAGCACATTTAGAATGTGCACTTTTGCCATTTGGCTAAATTAAAAAAAAAATACAGTTATTCATACCCATATATATATATATGATTATAATAAAATTTAATATATTAATTTTTATTTATATATATTAATATAATTAATTATAATATAATATATTATAAATTATATATATATATTTAAAAATATTAATCTATAATTAAAATACTTTAATTATTAAATATAATATATTTTTAAACGTATCCGATAACACATTCTGTTTAATTTCATGATGTTTTTTTACCTTTGTCTTATTCTTGAATTTTTTAATTTATAATTAAAAAATATAATTAATTACGTTTTTCAAAAAAAGCATAATTATTAAAAATACTCAAAAACCTGGAAATCGACCAACGATACTGACATGACGCACCTTATCACATTAAAAAGGTACTTTTTTATTAATTTAGTAATTAAGCATATTCACAATATAAAAAATATCTATAAAATTTTCACTACTGTGCTTGTTTTCTTTTTTATGGGAAGTGCTAGTCATATTTTTTATTCATTTGATAATATCTAGTAATTTTTTATGTTATGATATTTATATGCTAAAAATACCAAAATATGTTATCAAATTAATTAAATGTTAAAAGATAAGACAAAAAACATTAAAATATGTTAGAATTTTTTTCTCTCGATTTTTAAAAATAGAGGGATGGATATTAAGGACAGTTACTTAAAAAAGTGATGGTCTATATTCATCAAAGTAAAATTATAAAATTAATATTTTTTCTCTCATTACTAATTAATAAAATTAAACGGTGAATGTTGATCTGCTGAACAATTACTTAAGATAATTAGTGAAACTAATGTTGTTCTAGGTCTTGGTCCATGGTTTTTTATTCTAGTAATTGTCATGCCCACTGGTTTGTATCAATCATGCACGTGATAAAAATTTTGCTTTCTTTGGATTGGTAGGCCCAATGTGCTCTCCAATAAGATCAACGCTAAAATTAAGGCTGCCATTCAACTAAGTCATTAATTATCCTCAAAATTTTCCAAAGGAAAATGTGTACTATGTCTGGATGAGAGGAATACTTTGTTCTTACTTTTTCTTTTTTCTTCAAATGATATAGGTCCTCAGTTTTTACGTATGAATAAAAATTTTAAAAATAATAAATAATATTTTAAATATTTTAAAGTAGCGATATATCAAAAATTCGAATTTAAAATTTTTAGTGTAAACCAAAAGAATTTCTTATCTAACTCTCTTATACTGATTGTATAAAAAGGTGATAACAGCAAATATATAAAGATTGAATTAACCTATTTCATTTTTTTGTAAGTATCGTTAGAAGATTTTTTTTGGGTATACTTTAAATTAAATATAAAAATTGTATGTGTTTAAGTTAATCCTGAGACAGTGAGTAGTCCGATAAAGGTCATTGTGGATGATATTGTCGCTTCCTAGATGATGTTCTTGTGTTGATGGAAGAGATCCCTCTTCCTAGTGTTTCTTTTGTTTAGACGCTGTTCTTGCTTCTTCTTAATGATATTCCCTTTTTCTCAAAAAAATAATAAATATAAAAGTTAATATGTTTTATCTTTTTCTTATAGTAACATATTAATTATATTTATTTGTTTAAGAAAATTATAAATAAATTTTTTTAATTCCATAAAATTTATATATATTAAAATTAGGCTAAATTTCCTAAAAACTTAATTTAGCATATTTAATAATAAAAAAAAAAAGATAGGGCGAACGCTTCCATGGCCTTTTATTAATCAATAAACAAATAAAGAATATCCAGTATTCTTAAAAAGATGCTCCACAATGATTTTTATTTTTATTTTTTAAAAGTTGTCAGTGGCCCTTTATCATGTGGCCAAAAAGAATTATTATTATTATTACTATTATTTTGAGTGAGAATTTTACGAAGTGATAATAAACTGGCAGAGAAGCCAAAATTAATTAATGCAAAAAAGGCGAATGTGGAGAATATAAAATCATAAAAATCCTAAAGAGTAAAAATTTCAAGTTGTAAGATCCTTCTTCATCCGAACACTTGTAAGCTTATGTATGGATTAAGTGTCATCCCTTTCAGTACAAAAATGAATTAACTTTGATTGCTATATGTGTACGTAGGCCAAGTTTTGTTTTTTGTTTTTAATTTTTCTTGGCTTATTCAATCTTTATTTTCTTTTTTAGAAAAGGGTTCCAATGAAAATTCGAATTTGATATAATCAACATACCAGTAACATCAAACTAGAGAATCATTGTTTTCTTCTGATTGACAGGATAAATGAATTCGTCCTTTCACACAATCTTACGGTCATATCGATATCAGTCGGTTTAAAGATATTTTTTTTTTTAGAATATATTTTCATTCACATAAACTTTTGAGGCAAATAAATAAAGTAGGATGTAAAATAATTCACATAATAGTAATAATAGTAAAATTAAGTTACATAATTGCCATTATAAAATCCATTTGAATGCAGTAACAGCTGGTGCAAACATTCTTTATTTATTTGATCGTAGCCAAAATGGACGAAATGGCTACGATGAGAGGCTATTATTAGTTAATTCAGACGCGATGAACAGTAGGTGGATAGGCATAATACTTGATGAACTGTGCAGCTGCGCTGAAAGCATTTTCATTGGCCAAAGTAGAGTTGCTCTCCCCTGCTGACCCTGCGCCTGCCTTGTTCGATATTCCTTGGAACACAATATTAAAAACCTGGGAAGTTGAGTATGTTGCCTGAAATAAAAATAATTATATTAATCAATTAATTATACACCTAATTAATTAATTAATGAAAACAATTAAGCTTAATTATAAAACTGTAACATGGGGGCAGTTTAATTACCAACATAAAAGCAGCTCCAGCGGTATCCACAGTTGAGCCTCTAAAGTGTTTGTAAAGGAACTCTCTATATGCTGGGTTGCTCACGTATATATCAGAGCTGGATGCATTCAATCCATGAAAAACTTTGTATCCTGGGATCTGAATGTCAATTGAAATTGCCAGGTTTGTCCATGGACTAACGACTATATCATTAGCAACCTCTAACTGTCTCCCAAAGCTGTACATATCCAGTGTTTCGGCGTACAGTAAACTTCCCAACAGATTTTCTCCGTTGACTGGATAGTTGAAGTCTCCGATATTCAGCTGCCCTTTAGTGTTGGAATCCTTACTCTGTACAACATTCACAAATATATCGGTTTTTGATATAACAAATTAAAAAGGAAAAACAAAACAAAAGTTTAATTAATTACCAGCCATTCCCAAGCTCCGGTGAAGAAAAATCTTTTGGGCACAACAACATCGCCAATGCTAATAGTTTCATTAGTGGTTCCAGCACTCCCATAATGAATTATCCCATCTATGTTGAAGTTATCCACCAGGATTTGCACTGTCATTCCCACGTGTACCTAAAATTATACCATAATTTTACACACGTGTCAACTCATTAGTAACATTAATATTTTATTTTTATAATTTAAATTTAAAAAAAAATGAATACTACCCCTCCCTCCATTACATTAATTAAAATGAAACAATATTAAATTAAGACACTAAAAGGTAGAAAAGATAAGCAAATAAGCAATATAACCGTACCGATGGAGTGCTTGCACTTCTTACGTACACAATATTCAGTCCATAAATCGTGCCGCTGATGAATGTTCTTCCTAATAAACCAAAATAGTTTAATTAAAAAACCCATAATATTATACAATTTATACCACACAATTAATTTTCGAGAAAAATAACTTTTGAATTAAGTTAAAGTTTAAAACAGAAATTCATCAATAATGTATGTACTTTATCTTTATAAACATAGAATTAAAATTAAAAATTGCATAATTACGAGTTTACATGTAAAGCAAGATTTTATATATATGGAGAAGGGGAAAGGATATTAATTACCAAACAAATTAACAGATGAAGAACGAACAAAGAGACCAGAATTGTTAAGCGCTTTCTCTGCAGACAAGGAAGTGGCAAGCAACCCATAGCGGATTCCATCGGCTTTGATAATCCCAGAGCCAAGCATGCGAAGATGATGGCTTTCGAAACTGAGTTGCATGCTCTGCTGAGTCAAAGCCAGCAGGCCAAGCACCACAACTGCCATTTTGAAAAACGCCATTAGGTTTTTTTTTTTTCCTTAGAAGATAAAGTAATGCTTATTGCTAAGAAGTGATATGTTTTGCATGCCTTTCATGTACCTTTATATAGATCTCAGCTACTTACTGTTAGAAATTGTTTTAAATATAATTTTGAAAGATAAGTTATTTTGTCAGTTATTTTTTAAATGAGATGTCTTAAAATAAAAGGATATGTTCTCTCATTTAAATTGGTAACTATCCTTGTATTTATAACTTATTTTTAATAACTATCAATTTTGTTTTTCAAAAAAAAAAAAATTTCCAGCAGCCTCTTTGTCTCTAAAAAATATCAAATTTTTTACTTAAAAAGATGAATTCAATTTCTTGCTTTTCTAATTGAATTTCTCCGTTATTTGCTTAGTGTACAAATTTTTAAGGTATGTCAAATCTGCTGATGCTGTTTGGAATTAATTCCATAGCAATTTTAAGAAGGAGAGGGAGCAAATATCGCTTTTAGAAAAACATTCTTCAGTGTATTTAAAGTCTATAATTCATATTTTTCTTCGTTTTATTACCAACACTTGCTATCCAGAGTTTTCTACTTTTCTTTATTATTTTTATTTTTATTTTAGGTTATAGTACTTTTTTTTTTAATTAGGGATTAATGTTACTACATGCATGTATTTTTCCTCGAATTCAATCAATAAACGAAGTGCCAAATGATCAAATGTCTTGTCCGTCTTTAATTTTCCTTTTTGTACCTAATTCATCCATTTTGTTTAATCATAATTTTCTAATTCATTCAATTTTTATACGTTTTTAGAATGAATATTCCTTGTTGCTAATATATGAAAGATTGTAAAATCTTATAAATGCGTGTAAGTAACCCACACCAACATAACTTAAAGTTGTGGGATATAGAAAAAGTAGAAAAAATAATTAAAAAAAAGTATTTTTCATTTGTGAATGAAAAATTATATTCCGTAATCCTTTTCAGTATTGTCAAATTATAATTGTGCATTTTCTTACATGCAATATTATTATATAAATCCAACAACATTTTTAGCATTTTTGTGTGTACCATTTTTTTTTAAATCACAAGTTTAAACGAGTTGAAATTAATTTTACTTTTGCTAGATAAGACTTAAAAGCGGAAATATACTCCCTCAAGAATTTTATGGGAAGTGCTAGTTATATTTTTTATACATTTGATAATACCTAGTAATTTCTTATTTCTTATATTATGATATTTATATGATAAAAATACCAAAATATGTTATCAAATTACTGGAGAAAGGTAAATGTAAAAGATAAGAAAAAAGAAACTAAAATATGTTCGAATTTTGTTCTCTCAATTTTTTTTTTTTAAATTAGAGGGATGGATATTAAGGACAGTTGCTTAAAAATGTGATGTTCGTCTAATATTCATCACAGTTGATAGGAAGAAAGAAAATTATAAAATTATTTTTTTCTCTCATTACTAATTAATAAAATTAAGTGGTGAATGTTGATATGCTGAACAATCACATAAGATAATGAGTGTAACTAATGTTGCTCTACTTTAAAAATAAATAGATAAATGTCCAAAGTGTTGGACTCATTGATAACCACAAATGCCTGTTTGGCTTCTTTTTTTTCCCTTGATATGAAATAGATTTTCAATTTATTCCACAGCCATGCACAAAGATTACAAAGAAACAAATTAAAAAAAAAAAGAAAAGAAAAAAAGAAACCCGTGACATAAACTATGCACAGCCATCAGCATAGGAGAAATATATTATTGGAAACTAGTTCGGATTCAGATTCAGGTTAGGTAGGGCAATTTTTTGTGTGTATCCTACCCATTGTCAATTTTCATTTCTAGCAAATCCATCCTATAAAGCCATTGTCGGTTACTGAAAATAAGCAACCATTTTTGTTCAGGGAGCTATGATCCATAAACTTGACACATCTGAAATAATTTTACTTGAGAAAAGAGGGAAGACCCATATGTTATAAAGCTCCTATATATATATATATATATATATATATATATATATATATATATATATATATATATATATATATATATATATATATATAATCTAGCATCCAAATCCATATGGGTAAGAAATAACAAAACAAATAATAATAATAATAATAAAAGAAGATGTGTTCGTACGTGCCGTTTTATATAGAAGCCATTACTTTGCTTAGGCCTTGGTCAATGGATTTTTATTCTAGTAATTGTCATGCCAACTGGTTTGCATCAATCATGCATGTGATAAAAAATTTTCTTTCTTTCTTTGTATTGGTGGGCCCAATTCTCCAATAAGATCAAAGCTAAAATTAAGGTTGACATTCAATTAAGTCATTAATTATCCTAAAAATAATCATGACTTGCTGAGAGGAATCTTTTGTTTGTTTCTTACTTATTCTTATCTCTCAAATACTGACAAAATAAAATGGTAAAAGCAGTAAAAAATTAAAGATTGAATTAACCTATTACTTTTTTCTTAAGTGTCGTTGGAAATTTTTTTTGGGTACATTTTAAATTAAATATAACAATTTATATGTTATATCTTTTTCTTATAGTAACATATTATATTTATTTGTTTAAGAAAATTATAAATAAATATGAGTGCAAGAGAAATTATATCATCAATTTATAAATTTTATAGTCAAACGAGATAAAATTTTTAAAATTCACGAATTTAACAATTATAAATTATAAATTTATGAATTTTATGTAATTTTTGATTTTAAAATGCTCGATCCAAAACTACCCTAATGTTGATGAAATGAAATAACGGTTTAGCCTTTTAAAATATATAAATATCTCTATCATATTTAGATATGCATAATCATATAATCAAATCAATTGTCAAATTAATTAATTATATGAATTAGACAAAAATATTAAAAATCACTTTCCTAGTTAGAAAAATAAATCTATGGCCTTAGAAATGAAACCTATATGATAGAAGTGATTCCAAAGGTGTCTCATCAGCGGGTAATTAATAGGATTAATTGAGAAGTGACCTTGGAAAATATATAGAAACAACTGCAAAAAACACTACAAGAAATTTAATATAAGGTGACAGAGTACATATATATTTTTAAAAAAATAAATTGTATTTTTATCTATGAAAAAAATATAATTCTTTTGTAATTGACCAAGCAAGAAGAGTAGTAATAATTAACTTTAATATTTAATATCCTTATATTATAATTTTAAATTTTTGATATTATATTTTTGTACATGTTAATTATATTAATATTTAATTTCAAATCAGCTAAAACTAATACTCGAAAGGAGTGTTTGATCTGGATAATAGACTTACAGCAATCAGAAACGGAAATAATTCTGTTCATATTCTTAATATTTTTTGTCGGATAATAAAAAAAATTATTTTAGAATATCAATCAGGCTACTCAATGAATGAAAAATACCTAATTTTCTACCCTTTGTTAATTGTACACCTTTTGACTCCAAAGTAATAGAGTTCTTCGCGTTTCCTTAGATGTATGTATAATGTAATCCATAATTACTTATAACGAATCATATATGTATAATCCATTATTTATTATTAATTACGAATCATATACATGAAAGCGTAAAGGAATTTGCCATTGTGGAAATAAGAGTGTGTAAATGGAATTTGGTTTGGAATGAAATCATTTTTTTTTTGGCGAATCATTCTCTTATAAAATGTATTCAAATAGAAGTTTATGATTACATTGGATCTTGTATTTATAGTCGATGATGTTAATATTGAGATAATGAGTTCAACTAATGAATCAAATTCCAATACAATTTGAGAGAGGGAAATTATTTCCACGAACGGCTATGGACTAGCCTGAAAAGGGAATTTTTTTAAAAAAAGAGCTATTTAACATTAATTAATTTTAATTTTTTTGGTTATATTAAGATTGTTAATAATTCAACTCTTGATCTGTAGCACTACGAGTACGGGATTTAGACTACCAGTGATATTCACCTAATGGTGGTGGCATATCAGAATTCGGGATTTCGGGATTTATACTCTAGATTGAGAGCTCGACTGAAAACTATAGTAGGAGTGTCATGTTTTAATATGCATGCACTCTTTAATTTGCCATGCATCATGATTCTTATTGTTACTAATAATGCAATCATGGAATCAAATTAAGTTAAATCACAAGCTATATAGAGAGATTGATAGATAGAAAGTACATAAAATTAACTTAAATAATTGTTATTAGAAAATCCATTTGAATACAGTTGGTGTACAACTTTCCTTATTTATTTTATAGTATTCAAAATGGACAAAATGCCTACGATGAGAGGCTATTATTATTTAATTCAGACGCGATGAACAGCTGGTGGAGTGGCAATATACTTGATGAACTGTCCGACTGCGCTGAAAGCATTTTCATTGGCCAAAGTAGAGTTGCTCTCCCCTGGTGACCCTGCACCTGCCTTGTTCGATATTCCTTGGAACACAATATAATCCTGGCTATTTGACAATGCTCCCTGCAATAAAATTAATTATACCAATTTAGTTATATACCTATTTTCAACTAAATTAATTAATTAATGAAACAATTAAACTTAATTTTTAATTAATTGTTCCAATGGGCATGCAGTTTAATTAGGTACCAATATAAAAGCAACTCCGGCGGTATCCACAGTTGCGGCCCTAAACTCCTTGAAAAGGAACTCTCTGTATGCTGCGTTGTTCACGTATATATCGGAGCTGGACGCATTCAACCCATACAAAACTTTATATCCTTCGATCTGAATGTTAGCAGCAATTGTCAGGTTTATCCATGGTTGACTAACCAAGAGATCATTAGGAGCAATAAAATGTTTCCCTCCGTTGTAGATATCCAGTGTTTTGGCGTACAGGAAGCTTCCCAACAGATTTTCTCCTTTGACTGGATAGTTGAAGTCTCCGATATTCAGCTCCCCTTTGGTGGTGGAATCCTTACTCTGTACAATATTATAGATAAATATTTTTTTTTCTTGGTTTTTGATGTAATAAAAAATAAAAGCAAACAAACAAAAGTTTAATTAAATCTTAATTAATTACCAGCCATTTCCAAGCACCGGTGAAGAAAAAACTACTGGGCACAACAACATCGCCAATGTTAATAGTTTCATTAGTGGTTCCAGCACTCCCATAATGAACTATCCCTTGTATGTTAAAGTTATTTGCCATGATTTGCACTGTTATTCCCACGTGCACCTAAATTTATACCATAATTTTATACACCTGTCAACTCATTAATAACATTGATATTTTTTATTTTAAATTTGAAAAAAAATTAATGAATACTCCCTGTTACATTATAATAATTAACTTATTGCACAAGAATTGAAAAAGAAGCATAATTAAAATTGAACAAAAATAATTTAAGACACTGAAAGGTAGGAAAGAGGAGCCATATAATCGTACCGATGGAGTGCTTGCACTTCTTACATAAACAACATTAAGTCCATAAATCGTGCCATTGATGAATGTCCTTCCTAATAAACCAAAATAATTTAATTAAAAAGCCCATAATATTATACAATTTATGCCACATAATTAATTTTCAAGAAAAATTACTTTTGAAAATTATAATTTAAAGGAGAAATCCATCAACAATATATGTACTTAAGCTTAATATAAACACAGATCTTCAATCAAAAATTGCAAAATTACGAGTTGATATGTAAAGCAAGATTATATATATATATATGGAGAAGAGGAAAGGTATTACCAAACAAATTAACAGATGAAGTAGGAACAAAGAGACCAGAATCGTTTAGTGCTTTCTCTGCAGTCAAGGAAGTGGTAAGTAACCCCAAACTGGATACACTGGTTCTGAGAATCCCAAAGCCAGGCATGCGAAGATGATTGCTTTTAAGACTGAGTTGCATGGTCTGCTGAGTCAAAGCCAGCAGGCCAAGCACCACCGCTGCCATTTTAAGAAACGCCATTGATTTTTTTTTCTTAGAAGATATAGTATTGCTTATTGCTAATAAGAATTAAGTGATATGCTTTGCATGCCTTTCACGTACCTTTATATAGATCTCAGCTGCTTGCTAACCAGGATTTTCTACTTTTCTTTATTATTTTTATTTTTATTTTAGATTATATGCAGTACTTAAATTTTTTATTTGGGGATTTTCACTAAATGCATGTATCTTTCCTCGAATTCAATCTCTATACGTAGTGCTAAAGGATCAAATGTCCTGCCCTTCTTTAATTTTTTTACCTAATTCCATTTTATTTATTCATAATTTTTAAATACCACGTGAAACATATATGTTCCTGAATAGTATTATTTTTATTAAGAAAATAATGATAATGCACCTATAATTTTTATTTTAGATTTTCATCTATAAAAATCATCTCTAATAAACTAACTATTTAAGTCAAACTCTTTATTTTAAAGAGTTATCCGATAAAAAATAATTCTAATAGGTTATTTATCTCATAAATTATGAATTAGATAGTGAATTTAACTAATTCATACACATAATTGATATATATATATATATATATTTTTTTTTTTGAGTAATCACATGATTGATATATATTGCACAATAAGCTGTGTTCACTTTTATATGCACAAAATAATTGCTAAGAACAGACTCAGCGTATGAATTTTATTTTATTGATTTATATTTTTTCAATATAAGATTTTTTTTTCACCAATTGAAAGCTCAACAGAACACAATTGATTGATATATTATATTGTTATTTGAGTTACAAAAATTATTTAATAATAATAATAAGAAGAAAAAGATACCACTTTAGTAAAATATATTTAAAATATAAACATATAATAAAAAAAATTATAACTTATATCATGCACATGCCTATATTATAAACTTTTTCTTTATTACTTTATTAATTATTAAGACAATTATAACTACATTATTCATTAAATTGATCTCTTCATAATCTTCAAATTTTTGAAAATTGAGAAGTTTCTAGCATCGGGCTATCTTTAATAGCCACTACAATTTATATAAAAAAGAAGAATAGTTTCTATATTACCAAATCAATTACTTTTTTTTCGTGTATATACTACAGGTATCCCCAACCAAATAACGAGTTGAGACTAGTTCTATTTCATGTCGTGAATGACCTGATCAAAGGCGGTAAAACACTCTTTTATGAGGAATACTGCATACCTAGACTCGAATTCGAAATATCTAATAAAAAAAGAAAAAACCATTTGTCATCTCATATATCCCTAGTATGTTACACAACTAATTATTGATGGTTGATATATAAATATATGTACCAAAAATAAAAAAGTTTCCAATTATTAAGTCAGTTATAACTCGTTTAAAAATTAAAGTTGTAACATTTATATCAGTTTATATCTCTCATAATAGATGATACAACGGTATTAAATTATTATTTTCAACTAATATATGTGTATCTGTATTATATCATATTAAAATTCTAAAAAAATATTACGTAATGAAGATACATAGGATGATATTTAAAACTGATGAAGTGAAGGTGGGATTGGCAATGCCACCAACTTCTTCATTTTTTTCCTAATTTTCCTGCAAAAATTTTACATGGTTATGTATACCGCTCAGCCTTTTCTAGATCTCTTCCAATATTTATCATTTTACCTTCTTTTTTTTTTTTTTTTTTTCTCTAGACCCTGTAATATACTTCTTTTTACAAAATATAAGCTGATATATTGATGATATATATATATATATAAGCAATGTAATATTTTTTAAATGAAATTGTAAATAAATTTTATTAATTCTGTAAAATTTATATATATATTAAAATTAGGTTAAATTTCCTAAAAACTTCATTTAGCGTATTTAATAATATGAGTGTAAAAAAAATTGATAAGATGACGCTTTCATATGGCTTTTTCTTAATGAATGAAGAAATAAAGAATATCCAGTATTCTTAAAAAGATGCTCCATATTTGGGTAAATTACAACAGCATTATTTCAACTATAGAATATGTAGCAAAATGACACATAAATTTTAATTTGTAATATAAAAATATTTATTTTGATTTTATAACTCAAAAGTAATTTCGTCTATTTTCGTCAATCTATTTAATGGAATATTGACATGATAATACCTTCTTTATTTTTTAATAATTATTTTACTCTCCTCATAAAAAATAAAACCAATTTTCTTTTGTTTTCTATCAATTTCTTAGTAACCAAACACTTGCAATAGAAAAAAAAACACACACACACACACAAGCTGCTCCTTCCCTTCCTCTGAAATTCCATATTTGCATTTACATATAAATTTGATGAAAAATCAGATGTTGCCCAATTAGCAAATGCATTTCTTTTCCCTTTCATATTCGTTTAAGAAAAAATGAGAAACAAATTTCCTACATTTTCAATTTCAAAACAGATCCACATGAAAATACAGCCAATACATGAAAAATATTGCTATTTTTTTAATCCAAAAACCGAAAACATAAATCATCATTAAAGTAAAAAAAAAAAATGTCTATTATTTGTCTTTCATCAATCTCAACCCAGAAAATATAACGATAAACCCAGCAAAAAGTAAAATAAGTTTCAAGAAATCTTTATATTGTCTTTCATTGACAGAAAAAAATATGATCAAGAGGAACAATCAAATCAAATCTGTAAATTTACATTTTTTAGCGACAGGAAGATGTAAAATTCAAATCTTGGTCTCTTTTAGTATAGTTTCGAATCTAAATTATGGTGAATCAAATAGCTGTTAAGATCGAAAAAGATCAACAAACATAATCTAAAGATAGAATTAATTAATTAATTCAAGCGAGAAAAATGAAGTAGAGAAATTCCACATCAGCCCAAAAAAAAGAAAGCAAAAGGATCAACTAATATCATTCTCGTGTAACACCCCTTACCTTTCCATACACTCATTCATATAACAGAGGATAAGAGATGCTACAGAAAATAAAACTTTCAAAAAAATATTTCTTTAATTTTAAACATATTTAATATAAGAAAGTTTAAAAAAATATACTAAAATATTATACATACACACATTTTTATTTTATTTATATATATACTGTAATGAAATTTAAAAAAATTATATATATACATATCGAAATATAATTAAAAAAAGACCAATCCGCTATGGGTGGCTACCACTATTACTGTTGTACTCCATTTTTGTGGGTCTCAAGTCAGCGTTTCTTATCTACAAGTCCATATGTTGTCTGCTACTTTTGTAACCTACGCGAGAGAAAACAAACTCCCGCGATGAGTATATAACTCAGTGTTGCAAAATTTTTTATAATAATAGTCATTAAAATAAAATATAAATTCAAATCTCTTTTTGTAAAGACAATAATATAATATTTTTATAATCCGTTTAATTCATAATTCAGTATATCTCTGATTTCTTAATAATATCTTTTTAATATACCCACATATTATGACATTTTAAACTTGCTTCTATATTATCAAAGAGTTATCATATTACATCTTAATTTAGGATCCACATAAATGTACAGGATCCAATATAATATTACTTAATCCACAAAAATGCACAGGACTGAAAAATGCATCAGGTGATCAACATAAATGCACAGGATCACAGTATTTCATTGGTCCACAGAAATGCACAGGACCATAATTTCTACCATATTGGCATACAAACAATACCCTAACTCACGTTTAGGCTAATATGTGGACAAAATTTTTTAAATTCATAATTCAATTTATTTTTGCATTTCAAAACATAATAATAATTTCTGCAAAAATACTTTACTATTATTTTCTCAATCATTTTCTATAAAATTGATAAATATTATTTTCATGTCAAAATAAATATCATCATAAAATATATCGAACTTTTAAATTTTTTTGAAATACAGATAAAATATTTCAAACCCAATAATTGCAAAAACTTCAATTTTTCACATAAAATATATAATATATTTTATGTAATATTATAAATTATTTGAATCTAATAATTTCCTTATTACTTCATACTTTTCTTTAATTACTTACTTATATATATAACTAATATTATAAGGACAATTGCACTAACCTCTTTACGCTCTGCCGATATCGGTCGGCTCTTTCCCTTTATCTCGGGCTGGTATCTGGTCTGACGTTACGCTTAGAGATAGAAAATTTTCATTAATTACCGAACCTTATAAGAATATATATATATATATATATATATATATATATATATATATATATATATATATATATATATATATATTTTGCTTATTTCTTCATCTCATGTATATTGAGATTCTATAATTTAAAATTTTCTTATTATGCATGCTTAATGCATAAATTCCAATTTTGGTTGTCATCACGCTTTTCAGTGGGACCAAAAATTTAAATATAAATTTTCTATTATAATATTTTATTTTATTTATTTTTTCACCTCAAAAACTATTTTTCTCCATTAATTTCATTTATTCTTCTAATGTCCTTTTCCGATTCAAACATTCTCATTAATTCAATAAATACTCTAAAAATTTCAAATAAATTCATATCATCACTTTAACTCATTTTCTTTCATTTTCCATCATCAATTTCACCAAAATAATATTCTACAACTCCCAATAAATTTTTCCATAATTAGGCTAAAAATCTAAAAATTTTCCAAAATTCTATTAAATTTTTCTTCAATTCCAAAATTTATTTTCTACTTTCAAACACTCTAATTAACTCCATAATTAATAATAATCGATTATTAATTTTATTACCTTGTATATTAATATTCTAACTTAACTAATAGTTACCTCTATTTAATAATATAAAATTCAATTATTCCTCAAATAATCTTCAATAAACTCCAATAATTATGCAATTAATTATGCAGTTCAACTAAATTAATTAATCACTTTAATAATAAAAATATACTTAAACTTCACAAATAAATTCATATCTCACTATCTAAAAATAACTAGGAGGTGCGGTTTATACCAGATGACTCGGTTTAATGAGCCAAAGATTATGTCCAAAATACCCGATTAGTGGTCGCCGAACTCCGGTCACCGGACAATTTTCAATGGCGACGGATCGACGATCGGATGGTACCAAAAGAGAGATTAAGATGTGAGGAGTCCAAATATATAAGTTTTATGACTTGAAAGTGGCTGAAAACGTGTAGATGTACAAAAGTTCGCACGGCTCCAGCGAGAAAATTCCGACTCCGATCAGCCCCTAAACCGCAGTTCCCGGAGCTCAAATTACACATACCAAGGTTTTTCGACCTTCTGAGTCTATTTTCGGTGTCAGATTTAAGAAAAGAAGTCAGAAAATTCGCAAAATGGGAGGGCAGTCCGAAATTCAATTTTTACTTATCTGATCTCAAAAATCCGGTCAGTTTTTGGAAAATCAGACGTCGCCAGAGTGATAAGGATGTGGAGAACTACCTATAGTTCAAATTTGGCAAAAATGGGATGTCCTTTAGTTGATTAATGGAGGTGATGATCGTGTATGGAAAATGAGAGATAATGATTTTTTTTTTACTTAAATTTTTGAAATCTTTCTCTCTCTCTCTCTCTCTCTCTCTCTCTCTATATATATATATATATATATATATATATATATATATATATATATATATACTCAGTGGCAATTTTATATTTTTTTACAAATTTCAAATTTGTAATAAAATTTTACTCAAATAAAATTATTAAATCATCAAAATAATTAAAAAATCTTAATTGAGTTAAATTAAAAAATATGGGGTATTACATATGGATCCAATAAATGGAGAATAAAGAGTCTTAGCTATTAAAAAATATAATCAAACAGAGTGATATTTTAGTGGGGTTAGGGGTTTGAAAACCGAACTAAACCGAACTGATTTTGATCTATTCAGTTCAATTATTTATAAAAATTTCGGTTTGTTTGGTTCAATTTTATTGGAAATTTTGAAAAACCGATTAAACCGAACCACATAATTTCTTTTATATATATATTAATTTTATAGTAATTAATTATAATTTTTAGATAAAAAAATTATAGTTTATGATAAATAAAATTGATATATGATAGTTAATAAAATCCTGAATTATGACAATTTTTTTAATTTTTATTAACTAAATTTAATTCATTGTAATTAATAAATTTATAATAATTTTTATACTAATTTATAAAGTTTTGATTTTAATTATGGTAATTTATAAAATTATGATAATTGATTTTAATTTATGTTAATTGATAAAGTTATTATGATTGATTTTAATTTTTATAATTGATAAATATTATAATAATTATAGTTTACGGTAATTAATAAATTAATTTACAAAACTAATTAAACCAAATCAAATTGATTTGTTTCGATTTCATTCCATTTATATTTCGGTTCAATTTGGTTTTACTATAAATGAATCAATTCAATTCGATTTATTTAAATTCCGTTCAGTTTTGAACCTAACTGAACCGTACCGATACTTATCCCTAAGTAGGGTGTTCACTTCGCTGCCCTTATATCATGCACATGCCTATATTATAAACTTTTTCTTTATTACTTTATTAATTATTAAGACAATTATAACTACATTATTCATTAAATTGATCTCTTCATAATCTTCTAAAATTTGAAAATTGAGAAGTTTTTGCCATTTGCTATCTTTAATAGCCACTACAATTTATATAAAAAAGAAGAATAGTTTTTATATTATCAAATCAATTAATTTTTTTAGTTTATATACTACAGGTATCCCCAACCAAATAACGGATTGAGACTAGTTCTATTTCATGCCGTAAATAACCTGATCAAAGACACTTGAACACTCTTTCATGAGGAATATTGCAAACCTAGACTCGAATTCGAAATATGCAGTCAAGAAAGAAAAAACCATTTGTCATCTCATATATCCCTTATATGTTACACAACCAATTATTGATGGTTGATATATAAATATATGTACCAAAAATAAAAAAGTTTCCAATTATTAAGTCAGTTATAACTCTTTTAAAAATTAAAGTTGTAACATTTATATCGGTTTATATCTCTCATAATAGATGATACACCGGTGTTAAATTATTATTTTCAACTAACATAAGTGTATCGGTATTATATCATATTAAAATTCTAAAAAAATATTACTTAATGAAAATACATAACCTATAGGATGATATTTAAAACTGATGAAGTGAAGGTGGGATTGGCAATGCCACCAACTTCTTCATTTTTTTCCTAATTTTCCTGCAAAAATTTTACATGGTTATGTATACCGCTCAGCCTTTTCTAGATTTCTTCCAATATTTATCATTTTACCTTTTTTTTTTCTCTAGACCCCTGTAATATACTTCTTTTTACAAAATATAAGCTGATATATATATATATATATATATATATATATATATATAAAAGCAATGTAATATTTTTTAAATGAAATTGTAAATAAATTTTATTAATTTTGTAAAATTTATATATATTAAAATTAAATTTCCTAAAAACTTCATTTAGCGTATTTAATAATATGAGTGTAAAAAAAAATTGATAAGATGACGCTTTCATATGCTTTTTCTTAATGAATGAAGAAATAAAGAATATCCAGTATTCTTAAAAAGATGCTCCATATTTGGGTAAATTACAACAGCATTATTTCAACTATAGAATGTGTAACTAAATGACACATAAATTTTAATTTCTAATATAAAAATATTTATTTTGATTTTATAACTCAAAAGTAATTTCGTCTATTTTCGTCAATCTATTTAATAGAATATTGACATGATAATACCTTCTTTATTTTTTAATAATTATTTTACTCTCCTCACAAAAAATAAAACCAATTTTCTTTTGTTTTCTATCCATTTCTCAAACACTTGCAATAGAAAAAAAAACACACAAGCTGCTTCTTCCCTTCCTCTGAAATTCCATATTTGCCTTTACATATAAATTTGATGAAAATCAGATGTTGCCCAATTAGCAAATGCATTTCTTTTCCCTTTCGTATTCGTTTAAGAAAAATGAGAAACAAATTTCCTACATTTTCAATTTCAAAGCAAATCCACATGAAAATACAGCCAATACATGAAAAATATTGCTATTTTTTTAATCCAAAAACCGAAAACATAAATCATCATTAAAGTTAAAAAAAAAAAGTCTATTATTTGTCTTTCATCAATCTCAATCCAGAAAATATAACGATAAACCTAGCAAAAAGCAAAATAAGTTTCAATAAACCTTTATATTGTCTTTCATTGACAGAAAAAAATATGATCAAGAGGAACAATCAAATCAAATCTGTAAATTTACATTTTTTAGCGACAGGAAGATGTAAAATTCAAATCTTGGTTTCTTTTAGTATAGTTTCGAATCTAAATTATGGTGAATCAAATAGCTGTTGAGATCGAAAAAGATCAACGAATATAATCTAAAGATAGAATTAATTAATTAATTAATTCAAGCGAAAAATAAAGTAGAGAAATTCCATATCAGCCCAAAAAAAAGAAAGCAAAAGGATCAACTAATATCATCCCCCGTTTCTTAAATATGGATCTAATAAATGGAGAATAAAGAGTCTTAGCTATTAAACAATATAATCAAACAGAGTGATTTTTCAGTGGGGTTAGGGGTTTGAAAACCGGTCAGTTCAGTTATTTATAAAAATTTCTATTTGTTTGGTTCAATTTGATTGGAAATTTTAAAAAACTGATTAGACTGAACCACCAAATTTATAAAGTTTTGATTTTAATTATGATAATTTATAAAATTATCATAATTGATTTTAATTTATGTTAATTGATAAAGTTATAATGATAATTAATATATTATTTTATTTTTACGAATTTTTAATGCTGGATTTGAATTTAAGTTTTATTATAATTTTCTATATCAATTTTCTCATAAATGAAAATATTGTGTGCTTATTTTAATTTTCATAAGTTTTATAATTAGTTGTTTTAAGCAAATTATTAATTAATTATAATAATAATTCAATTTATTTGAAAATAAAAATAAAACATTTTAATTATTAATAATAAATATTATATATTAAAATATTAACTAGATCTTATAAATTAAAATTGATATCAACTAAAAAAATGTATCGGTTTAAAAATAACTTTTTTAATAATATATTTCCATTCATTTCGAGACAAATAACTAAAAGCACGGTGTCTAATAATAACAATTTATGGGTTTAGCTTGCGGTTTAATGCTTTTGTCATTTTACTCGTGATGTTAATAGTTCCGTACAGTGCATAAGTGGCATAAGGAGCGGTTCTTTTCAAAAGTTTCGGTTTCTAGAACTAAAAAAAAGGGTGAAGTACCAAATCCAAATGAATAATGGAGTGGGATATTCTATCATTATGCTTTCCACCACTAAGTCCATGTTTTTTTTCATTATACGTGAGAAAAATATTTAAACTGTTTTTTTAGTTTCATAAACTGTTTTTATAGAAATATAGAAAATTTTCTTTTTTTTTAAAAGTAGATTTTGAAAAAATAATCAAAATGAAATAAAATAAATTCTAAATTTATTTGTTCACTTAACAACAATTTCAAATACTATCTAAAGGTTAAGACTACATTTAAATCGATATATTTTAAACGAGTGAATTAGAATAATAATTAACATCCAGTCCAACTTATCCAAAGCCCTAAAAGACATCGTATCAGATTGGATTGGGTTTGCATCATGTTTAGTAGTCCAAGTGATCATTTTAGAGAGTGTTTAGTCTTGGCCGGAAGTTTTGTAAATTAGTTAGGGAATGATTATTTTTGTTTACTGATTTTTAGGAAGTAACAGCTGTATATAAACAAATGCTCTTCTTTTTCATGAATGAGATATACCATTTTCATCAGATTACAGTTTTATTTTCAACTACTTAAAAAATATCAAAATTTATGAATTTTGAAAAAAATTTTACCCACCAAAAATTTTCATTTTTTGAGGGTTTACTTTACTATTTTTTAGATAGAAAAGTTAAAAAATAACCTTTTTTTTTAATTTATCAATAAGTGATTGTTTTTAGATATTTCTTTATTATAATATTGTCCCTAATAAATTAATAATATTTCAAAACTATCTTTTTCCCTAAATAAGATAACAAAAACTATTTCTCTTTTAATTTCAACTAATTGCATTAGCTTTATTATTATTATTATTATTATTATTATTATTATTATTATTATTATTATTATTATTATTATGCCATAAATTATTAATAAAAAATGATTTTTTGCTTATAACAATGTAGTTAAACATTATAATGTATAATCTCTCACTGACTATAAAAAATAATGGTTATGAAACCTTAGATATATAGATATTATACATATTGTTGAAATTCAAGTACATTATCAAAATACATCATATAAATGCTTTTATCAATAAAAAATATATTAATATTACTTGGATAAATATATATCAAATTGCTTATAAAATAATCTACATAGAATTAGAGTCTAAAATGCCATTAAAAAAATTTACAAAAATAAAAATTTAAAACGTGACAATAATTATAAAATCATTAAATTTAGGCTATGCTTTCGGCTGAATTAATAATAAAAATTAATTGAGCATTACGGTAAAATATAAAATTTTTTAAATGTATATCTACATAGAAGTAGTTTATTTTTACATATATCTAGCACAAAAATAAAATTTGTAGTATATATACCAAAATATAAACCAATTTTCATAGAACATATACCAAAATGTAAACCAATTTTCAATTTTTTTGTTTTTTTAATATTATTGTTATCCAAAAAAATTTTCTCCATCCATATTCTCATTTTTTTCATATATATATATATAGAGTTAATTAGTTCTATTTGAAATAGTGCAAGTTATATTAACCATCAATCATATAATTATAAACAATTATATGATTTTTGTTATATTATTTCACCTAATCGGTAGTAAGTATATGTCTTTTTTTATATATAACCATATAAATGCTAACAATTATATGTATACTAAGAAAAAAATTATTGTCAATTAAATATCGGAAAATATTTTCCAATTATTTTTTAGTGTTGTAGTCAAAAATCGAAATTATTCTCTGTGACTGAAAATAAGCAACCATTTTTGTTGAGGGAGTTATGATCCATAAAACTTGACACATCTAAAATCATTTTTCTTGAGAAAGGAAGGGAAGAGACATCTAAAATAAGCAATCATGTTATAAGCTCCTATATAACAAAAAAAAAAAAAAAAACGTCTAGCATCCAAATCCATATAATAATAATAATAATAAAAGAAGATGTGTCCGTACGTGCGTTTTATATAGAAGCCATTACTTTGCTTAGGCCTTGGTCCATGGATTTTTATTCTAGTAATTTTGTCATGCCAACTGGTTTGTATCAATCATGCACGTGATAAAAATTTTCCTTTCTTTCTTTGAATTGTTGGGCCAATATACGCTCCTGCAAGATCAAAGCTAAAATTAAGGTTTCCGACCCACCGGATGAGATTACTTGTACTTTACGATAGATCTCAAATTTGAGTTATGAGTGTTGAACTACTTTAAAATTTATGATACTCTTAAGATTGTATCTAACAATATATAATCCTAATTGATTAATTGAAAATATCCATAGTTGAAAAAAAAAAACTAAAATTAAGGCTGCTATTCAACTAAGTCATTAATTATCCTAAAAAAAATCACGACTTAGCTGAGAGGAATCCTTTGTTCTGAGTTTCTCTTATTCTTATCTCTCAAATACTGACCATATAAAAAGGTAAAAGCAGTAAAAAAATTTGTAAGTGTCGTTAGAAATTTTTTTTTGTATACTTTAAATTAAATATAAAAACTAATGTTTTATCTTTTTTTTAGAGTAACATATTATATGTACTTGTTTAAGAAAATTATAAATAAATTTTATTAATTCTATAAAATGTATATATATTAAAATTAGGCTAAATTTCCTAAAATGAGAGTAAAAAAAAAGTGATAAGGTGCACGGATTTATCTTAATCAATAAAAATATAAAAAAATGTAAGGAATATGACTTAGTTAGTAATATAGACTAAGTTTGGAGGTGCCCATAAAATTTATAAGAAATAAAAAATTTTAACTGTTACTACATTCCGAATTATAATAATAAGAAAGAAAATACTTATATCATAAAAAAAAAAAAGAGTATCCAGTATTCTTAAAAAGATGCTTCATAATGAGTTTTTTTATTAAAAAAAGTTGTCTCAGTGGCCCTTTATTATGTCGCAAAAAAAAAATATTATTGCTAGAATTTTATGAAGTGATAATAAACTGGTAAAAATGCCAAAATTAATTAACGCAAAATAAGCGAGTGTGGAGAATATAAAATTATATAAATTCTCAAGAGTAAAAGTTTAAAGTTGTACAACCCTTCTTGATCCGAACATTTGTAAGCATATATGTATGGATTAAGTGTCATCCCCTTCATTGCAAATTAAAAACGAAAAATTAACTTTGATTGCGGTATGTGTGCGTGGGGCAAGTTTGTTTATGGGTTTTTTTGGCTTAAGCAATCATTATTTTCCGATTAACAGGGTAAATGAATTCGTCCTTTCACACAATCTTATGGTCATATCGATATCAGTCGGTTTAAAGATAATTTTTTTTTTAGAATATATTTTCATTCACATAAACTTTTGAGGAAAATAAATAAAGTAGGATGTAAAATAATTCACATAAAAATAATAATAGTAAAATTAAGTTACATAATTGCCATTAGAAAATCCATTTGAATGCAGTAACAGCTGGTGCAAACATTCTTTATTTATTTGATGGTAGCCAAAATGGACGAAATGGCTACGATGAGAGGCTATTATGAGTTAATTCGGACGCGATGAACAGTAGGTGGATATGCATAATACTCAATGAACTGTGCAGCTGCGCTGAAAGCATTTTGATTGGCTAAAGTAGAGTTGCTCTCGGGGTTTTTCCTTAATTAAGTAAAAATAAATAAATACTTACATATAAAGGTGAAATGAAAAAATGTTTTTCTATATATGCATATTTTTGACATATGACCAAAAAATAAAAGTCAACTACACTTGTCGCTGGTATGATCTGGAATGATATTTAGCACTGTAAGTAAGGACCATTGTAATAATTTTTTTTTTTAAACTAGCCATTGCAGGAATTAAATTGTAATTTACTTTAAGCCATCAAAGTCTAAGACAAGAGACTGTTGATGAATGTCTCACCTTGACTTTTTTTTATTTTTATTTTTTTAGATAATGACGACATGAAGATGGACAGTTTTTTTTTATCTCGTCCTTGGTATTTTTTTTCTTTCTCTACATTAGACGGAATTTTTGGAAATTAAAGAGCATGTGCAAAATTAAATATTGTTTTATCCAAAAGCAAATTAAATAGAAACAATAAAAAAAAAGATATAAAAATTCCATTTCGTATAGTGTTTAGAAAAAAATAATTTTTGAATTTTAAAAACTTAAATAAATGACTTAACAAAATTCAAATTTTATTGTTTTACACTCACCAATAACTCTAAATATCTCATAGTACTTGAAAAATCTATTTTCAATATCACATTTGTACTACTTTTATCAAACTTTAATAAAGTGTTTTTTCCATTTTTTTCTGAAAAAAATGAAGAAAATAAAAGAAGAAAATGTAAATGATATATATATATATGACATAACAATAACACCAAAACACAAGTAAGAATTGAACACCTAACAGAGGCCACAATAACTAATAAAATCAAAACATTAATGGTGGGCATCATCAATAATCATAGGATCCAATCAGCGGGAAAACAAAAATTAATGGCAAGTGGTTTTCCTTTCATTCAATCAAACAAAGACTTTTGGCTCTTTTATCAACGTTCGGTTCATACGTTCAGCTACACCATTGTATTGAGGTGTGTCTGACACTGTTATCTCCATTTTGATATCGTGCTCATAGCATAACTTCATGAATCCAGTGTCTTTATATTCACCACCATTGTTGGTTATAAGCTTTTTAATCTTTAGATCTGTCTCATTTTCAACCATAGTTTTCTATCTCCTAAAAGTCTTGAACACTTCAAACTTATACTTTAGGAAGTAAACTCATACCTTCCGAGAGTGATCATTGATGAAAGTCACGAAGTAGTGCTTTCCACCAATAGATGAGATGGTTGTTGGTCCTCAAACATCAGAATGTTTTCTCTGGGGTTCTGCTACTTGTCTGAAAGTTGACCATTTTCTAATTTCCAAGTATGTAATCTTCGTACGTGTGTATCTCCAGTGACTGTAGACTTGGATGTTTTCCCTTTGAATGCATAATCTTCATCATTTTTTCACTCATATGGCCTAGTCTTTGGTGCATAATTTTCATTTACAGCTGCAACTATGATCAAACAACGTGCTCCTGCTGTCATGTAAAGAATGTCATTCTTTTTGTCTCAAGCAACCATCATTACGCCCTATGAAATATTTCAATCATCGTCATGCAATTTTATAATGTAGCATTCGCTAACCAATTGTCCTACTAAGATTAAGTTCTTTCTCAGATCAAGAATATGTCTGATATCCTTCAGCTTCCAAATAAACTCGTTCAACTTAATCTTCACTACACTTTTACTAATAATAGTGCAAGGTTGATCATCACTAAGGTATACATTTCCAAGATTTTCGAGGACATACCTCTTGAATAATTCTTTCTGTGAAGTAGCATAGAACGATGCTTCAGAGTCTAATATCCAAGACTTTTCTTTGCTTTCTAAAGAGCTTGAGGTGGAAGTAACATTTGCCTCTGTCTTTGCTTTCTGGTCATTCGGTGCATTCTTGCACTGATTTTTGTAGTATCCAGACTTCCCACAATTTCAATATTCGACAGTCTTTAAGCTATGAGAATTACTGGGATTCCTAAATTTGGACCTCATATCCTTTGATCTATCTCGGTAGTCCAATCTGCCACGTCCATTTTCTTTAGTTGAATTTCTTCCTCTTGACTTTGTATGCAAAACTGAAGAGGTTGATAATTCACCCGACTCTCTCCATCGGATCTTTTTGCTGAGAACTAGATCACGAACATCATCAAAATTTAGCTTAGTGCTTCCCGACGAACTACTCACATCCGTGACAGTAGCATTTTAGCTTTCTGGTAGAGAAGATAAAAGTATCAATGCTCGTACATCTTTATCGAATTCAATTCCAACCGAACTCAATTGGGTTGTGACTCTATTGAGTTCATTGAGATGTTGAACTGCCAATGCGCCTTCTGTCATTCGCAAATTTAATAAATGTTTCATTAGATGCACTTTGTTTAAGGTTGATAGTTTCTCATACATACTAGAGAGAGACGCCATAAGACCCAGCATAGTCTTTTCCTTTGCTATGTTGAAAGCAACATTGTAAGATAATATCAATCGAATAACTCTAAGGGCTTGTCTGTCAAGAATAATCCAATTTTCTTCCTTCATAGCCTCTAGTTTCTTCCCTGAGAGAGGTTGATATAGACTTCTTTAATACAAATAATCTTCTATTTACATTTTCCAAAAACCAAAGTCTGCACTATCGAACTTCTGAATTTTCACATTTTCTTCATCTGCGGCCATCGTTCCTACTCGAATCTGACTTCCTCTGAATCGTTTCTCATAATTCCTGCGAACTATCGTGTATTAAAACACCTCTGTGGATAAATTGGTATTGCTGACCAAAATTACTATTCACTCTAAAATTACTATTCATAAAGATAGAAGAGACAACCAAAACTATGATACCGGTTGTTGGAAAATAACGTCAATTTTTCTATAATAAGATTTGTGAAAACGAAGAAAATATGAAATAATAAGGCATATATATTGATAACGGAGTTCGACCGATTATGTCTACGTCTTCGGATTGCTGCAGATTTTTTACTGAAATGAGAAAAATTTACAAAATGTTTACAAACACTCACAAAATCACAACCTCACTAAAACTTTTCTAAACTTTTATTTTTTTCTCTCACTTTTGGATGAAATATGGATGAGATATCTTATAAATAAATTTCTAAGATTATATATAGGCATATACTTGCTCAATGGATGACCAAGATTAATTCTCACATATTTTGATTGATGATTGAGATAATTTCTCATCTACCGTTTTACCTAACAAATGGATGGTCAAGATTAATTTTCATCCATCAAATGAATAATCAAGATTATTCTCCACTTAACATCTTATCTACCAAATATTTTTTCAACTAATTATTAATTAGTTTAATAAAAAATGTATTATATATTATTATTGTTATTTATTTATGGTGCATAGTTTTACAAACATAAATTACCTAACAAGTCAACATAAAAATCAGGAAAGAAGACACCAGAGTTATTAAGTCCCTTCTCAGCGCTAAGGAAGTGACAATGGGGCCGAATGCCCCAGTGATTGGCCAATTCCTATCAGCAGCCTCAGGCATGCCGATAATGTTTCTCGAACTGTGCTGCATGGAAAGTTGGGCCATTGCCAACAGCCCAACCAACACTAAAACCATACTTAAACTCCCCATCTTTCCTTAAAATTACACAGTGCCGGAGAGAATTGATGATGAAAGAAAGAGGCAATTTGATGCATGCTTAGGGCGCAACTTCTGTGTCTTTATATAGATCTTATTCCGTAGCTACTGTGATTTTTTTTAAAAAAAAAAAATTATACCTCTCTATTTAAACTTAATAATTAATGTAATCTCTTATGAAGTTTGAGAACGTGAATAACACTTTTATCAACTTTTTTTTTTGTTCTATAAAAGAAAAAAAAAAAGTCACGCATAATTGTGATGCTATAGAGTATCCTAATACTTTTGAGAGTTGTGATTTAATTTGTATTAAATTAATATCTCAATTACATCCTTTTTATGAGAATAGCTCATATTTCTTTTGTTTAATATTAATTTTGCACCTTCCTCGTATAAGCTTGAAAAGAACAAAAAAAATGTATATATTTTTCTTTAACGAGTTATGCAAAAATATATTTTTGCATCTTCCTCGTATATATTTTTCTCATAAATTATATTAGATGAATAATGAGCTAAATTTCAGTGATAAAAAAAAAAATTACTGTCGATGAATGAAAATATATTTCCCCTTGGGTATAAATCAAAATTGTAATTCTTGAAATGTTAGCAATGTAACTTAATGTTTTTTATGGTAAAATTTAAAGACTCAAATGCTCAAATAATATTATTGATACCAAATCACATACTGAATTTGTATGGTAAACGCCCGAGAGGTATGGTTTCAAGCACAGGTTACATTATCGTAAATGCAAAATATTACTTTATCAGCATTGCTTTTTTTTTTTTTGGAGACTTACTATTCAATATTCATAGTTATTTTTATCTATATTTCATCATATAGTTTCGTGAAAGTCTCATTATCTTGAATATTTATCATCATGAAATCACAGGCACTACTTTTATTTAACACAACAAGGTATTCCTTTGATAAAATACAGAATAGTTAATTACCCATATGTACTGTTTGTCTATTTCCAAAATCACCAAAAAGCTTATTCTAATAATGCAAAACAAATAATTAAAACTCAATTTTTCCACTTAAACTAAATAGTTTTGACAACCACAAAATCGCCTCCCTGGGTTTGATAATGTCCAAGAAACTTTTATTACTGCAGACAAATTACACTTGCTCTCTTGACCCCCCGTTTCTTCCTTCATTGCATAATTTGAACTATGAAATCTCGAATTCTTCATTGAAACCTTTGAGAAATGAATATTTGAAGATGCAAATCAATTTTCTTTAAAGGATTTGAAGAAAATTCTCTGACAGATGGAAAAAAACTATTAGGGATTTGAAGAAATTGAAGAAGCAGATTTGAGCATATATTTGGGTTTTCGATTTTTTTTTTTTAATGTTGTAAGTTAAATAATTTAATTTATTTTTATTTTTATTTTATATTAATATAAAAAGAGGCCTCACGCGCGTTTCTGAAGAAAATACATGCACTTGCCAGCCACTTCATATTATTGTGGCGGAAAGAATTAAAAAATTAAACATATAAGGGGGCTAATTGAATAAAAAACCAGGATTAGGGGCAATTAGAAAAAGAGAGTACAAGGGCAAAATAGCAAAACTGGTCACGTACAGGGGTGACTGAGGTGTTATGCCTAATATTAATTTTTGTTTGATATCACGTTAATTGCTTCATGCTCTTATCTTTATCACTTTAATTAATTAATCTGATGTGAATAGTAGGGTTTTTCATGGGCTGGGATGGTCCAAAATTGTTGTAAAATCGATTCCATCCGACAACAAATCCGAATGATTGGGTCAGATTTAATTGCAAAATCCAGGTTACAATACCATGATCCATCTAATTCTTGAAGAATTCTGTCTCAAAAGCTATCTTGAAGCTCAGTCTCATATGCCAACACCATTGCATCTTTGAATGCCTATCAACTAATTTCGTTTAGAGTTATAAAAATCAAATGCATAACAATGAGCTACCAATTTAAGCAAAATCCAAAGCGAAGATATGAAATAATCAGTTAAAAAAAAATTATTTGCCCAAATTAGACACAAATCAAATACGCTCCTTAGGGCTTTTGACAATCCTTCTACATGTGGTGATTAAATCTCAACCTTTAACCAAATCAAATGACCAGACATGTGGTTTCTTTTTAAGAAGATAACAATAAAAATAAATTAAATTTCCCAATTTCCTGTTGGATGGCAAAAAAGATTTTCCACCAGCAACCAAATCATTTTTGCCCTTAAAATATGAAGTTGAAAGGGACCTATGAGAAAATTAAGTACATGAAGGAACCAGGAAAAAAGTGAGAAGAAAACTGAAAAATGATTTTTTTCAGTAGTTCGTCCAAGAAAGATGCTACCTAGCTTATATCCATATTTAAAATAAAAAATAAAAACACAGACACACACACCCAGTTACTCTATTCAGTCCAATAATACACACACAGTTACCCCATTCATGGATAAAATAATATGTTGACGCCTTTGAAAAATGTCTGTAAAATAAGGGTCGATATAGACCCATTTTCTTTTTAGTTTAATATATATAATATTTGTGCTACCGATTTGCACCAAAAAGAAATTTTCTTATTTTAATTTTGAGTAAGAAATTTGTTAATAACTACAATAAATTATAATTTTTTTCGAGGACTTTTTTTGTTTAAATTGGATTAAAACTTTATTCAAACACGAAACTAGTATCAAATTAATCAGTTAATTAAATCAAATTTTTTTTTCATTCAACAGTAATTCAAAATACTCTCTGAAAAAGGAGGCTTAGATTGTCATATCTGACGATTAGCATAAGGCACAGTTCTCCGAGCTAAAGTATGAGCAGCTGTGGTGGCTTGTCTTCTAATCCATGAGACTTTAAGATCATTAATAAGATTTTCAAGAAGTTTGCATACAGAAATGAGGCTGCCAAATTCGGTCGGATTAGCTTGGTCCGAATGAAATGCATAGAAGACCTCCTGATTATCCAATTTAATATCATCTGCTTGTATATTGAGGTCACTCAGCCATTTTAACATCTCTTAGGGCCCAAGCTTCATCATGTTTCTACTCCCATTAAGCAGGATTCCGACCATTCTCCTTTCTAACAAACAACCGATCTCATGAAAGTTAATGCATATTTCTACTCTCTTTACGTAGGACTGTGACCATGTTTAGTATTTTAAAAATACTCGTTAAGAAAATATTTAGTTTAAAGAATCAAATCTGAAAGTGTACTGGGATTAGAGAGCAATTTTCATCCTTGTCTGCTAAGCATGACCAACCCTATATTTGGATATAAGAAAAATAAAGAAAGAGAGAAAATAAATGGTGAAAAATAAGGAAATATTATTACTTAATTTATTTAGAAATGAAAGAAAAAATGAGGAGATGAGTTATTTTCCACCATTAACTTTCTCTTCAAAATGGTTAGAAAAATGATAAATTTATCTTTTTATCCTAAATTAATGTTTATTTATCTAAATATAAAAAAAATAAGAAATCATTTTTATTTTTTTCTTTATTTTTCCTCTTATATTATAAAATTTCCAAAGATCGTGGAAATGAAAGTGGTGTAAATTTCGAGAGCCTAAGCCGGATTATCCTTTATAAGAGCATCTAATAAAATTTTAATTATATTTTTAAATATATTTTATTTTTGCAATTAATATTAATTTCAATCAGTTAATATTTTAATATATAATATTTATTATTAACAATTTGAATGTTATATTTTTTTGTCAGATAAATTAAAATATTATTAAAATTAATAATTTTTTTTTAAAAATTAATTATAAAACTTATGAAAATTAAGTAAGACACACAATATTTCATTTATGAAAAAAATTGACATAGAAAATTAAAATAAAACTTAATTAAGATCCAGCATTAAAAATTCATAAAAAAAAATATTATATTAATCATCATTATATTATATTATATACTACATAATTATATTAATATAAATTTATGTTAACTATATTTATATTATTTAAACTAATTTTATATTAATTATATTAAAATAATTAATTAAATAGATTAATTATTAATTTCATTATAATTAATATTAGGTATATTAATAAATAAATAAATAAATATTATTTATTAATTTTAATTAAATTTATTATAAAATAAAAAAAATAGACCCATGGAAGCTGATGCCTTTGTTTCTTTTCGTACAATGAAAATGATGTGATTTGTTTTTATGCAGAACCTACCACATAATTCTAGATAAGATAGGAATGGTCCCATTAATTTATCTGTGCCGTTGATTTGACATTTCATATCAGACTATTATTACACGTGATAAATATTTTCCTTTTTTGGTTGGTGGGCCTAAGTTCGTACTATTCATCCCTGCGATGCAGACACCGAAAATGGGAGAAATTTCATATCCATATCACATGAATTCCTGACCAAGTCCTATTTATTTATTTATTTTTCATATACTTGATAAAGTTATTATGAATTAAATTTCAAAAAATTTATTTAGTAAAATGGAAGAGTAAGACCCTTTTTCCATAACATTATTCCAATCTCGCATGCTAATTTATTAATGAATTAATGCATATAATAATTTCACTTAGTGTTAGTTTTATATATAGAGAGAGAGAGGAAGAAGAATAAGATTTACATGGAATCTAGTATATGGCTTTATACATTAGAAATGATATATTTCCTACTCAAATAAAGCTGAGATACATTAAACTTTTTTTAAAAATTTTTTTGTTAAAACAATGGAAATTGATTGCTTTCATATCGCTCAAATGGCTTGGTGTGATTCAATAATTAACACTACCTTCAGTTCGTCTCCAACCTCCTCATTTAATTTCATTGTGTGGGAATTCCATAATTAGAGCAATAAAAGGAAATTTTATCTAATTTAGCTCAGCCTAATTAAGTATATCAACAACAATTAAGTGCATAATTAAGGACCACACTATAATTAAAGGAGTAGAGGGAAAACCCTACGATATTATTGATAATGTTAATAATAGGAAGCTTTTTTCAAAAATAATATATAACACAAATATGAAAAAAGAACGCAGTAAAAGTAGATAATATTTAAAAACTTCAAAAGGCAAGAAACCGATTATTTCAAATATCACTTGGATGATAAAACAATTAACACACTAATTGCATCGTCCAAATCGAGTAAAATTTCATGTTCGAAAATATATTAAAGTTATTAATTAACTACATGAAACTATTTAATATTGTAACAATATATATATATTGTTACCAAAGATAAAATATTGTCTCAAAGTTTCTGATGAGAAGAACAAATTGTCATGAGCTTGTCGCCCATCCCTTTTTGTGGCTAAAAGTGAGTAGCATGCATGTGTGTTTCACGGAAATAAAAATCGTTGAAAAAATTAGCATAGTGTCTCTTTGCCATATTTCCACATTGGTTCAATTTTCCCATACATAAAAGTGTAAAAAGAAATGTAAAATGGGGTTAGAATTTTCAATCCATATTTTATTGAAATATTTTGAAAGATTTTTTATTATCTTCTCCACAACAGTTCCAATGCTCATTGTTTCATTTGTGGTTCCGGCACTGCCATAGTTAATAATTCCTCGAATGTTAAAGTTGTCAACCAGGATTTGCACTGTTATTCCCGCATGAACCTACATATATATTTCCAAATAAATTTCAAAAAAAGGAAAAAAAAAAAGCTACTAAATATATGTTTAATTCGGCATTAAAAAATAAAAAATAGCAGAAGAATTGCATCATACCGATGGGGTGCCTGCACTTCTAACATACACAACATTAGCTCCAAGAATCGTCCCACTCACAAATCTTCTTCCTAATTAAGAAACAAAAGAATAATAATGTTGTTACCTTACATAGTTTTAAAATTTTGAAGGGAATTTAGAAGAATAATTAATTAATTAAATTACCAAGGAGATCAACATATGAAGTAGGAAGGAAAGAACCAGAGTCATTAAGTGCCTTCTCAGCAGCGGCAGAAGTCACTATGATGCCGAAAGCAGGTTCTTCGTCTTTAATTCCGAGGGCTAACCTTGGCAGAGGGTTTTTCAAACTGATTTGCAAGGACTGCTCCGCCATAGCCAGCAGCACAAGCACCGCCGCCGCCGTCTCCACCGCCCACATCCTGCGTCTTGCTCCGCCCACCGCCATTTTTATCTCTTTCAAGAAAGCAATAGAGAGAAATAATTGCAGTAAGGTGCAGTATATTTCTTTATTATTTAGTATATTATATTCATATATAGACCTCACCCACTTGCTCTAATTGAAAGAGCTAACCATAAAGCCTTTTAGCATTAATAATTTTACCACTACTAATTATGTTAAATTTTACTTATGAAAACAAAATATAAACACCTTTAAAAAATTTTAAATATGCCAAAACACTAGAAAACATAAATATTATATTTTGATAATTTTTTTTTGAAATAACAGATATAATTATTCAATATAGAAAATCGCTTCATTGGTAATATTTTATGTGGAGCCCATAACTTTTTGTCACAGTTCCCATACAATTTCAAGAAAATTCAGAATACGAATATTCTGTTTGTATATTCTCAGTTAGCCATGCTTATGATTGATTATTACAATATGGCAATTCAATTTTGATTTTTTTTAAAAGATTTCATCTTTGGAATTTAGATTTTGTTATTAGAAAAATAGATTTTTATATTAAAAGCTTCTATAGTTTGATTAATGTCTTTATTAATCTTATGTTGATTACTTTAGAGATTTTGGTATAAAGACAAGATGATTTACGAAGATAAATATGAAGCCAATTTTTTTTTGTATAAAGAGTATGATTGAAGATTCGAACTCGAAACTCTATAGTTATAGTCACCGGACTAATAATATTAAATTAAAATTTATTGGTTGAAGTCAATAAAAATTAATGAAAAAAATATATACCATATGAAAAATTATGAATGAAATGCGGATAATAGTGTTGAATCATCATATTTTATCTTTAATATTTGCAACAATCATTTTTTCCGTTGATAATATGTGTGTTTGTGATTTTATTGTAAAGTTTCAGTAACAATAAGATATTGCCGCAAAATATTTCGTAACAATGAGTTTCCCTTACTTTTGCATAGTATTAGCGACGAAAAGTTGTTTTGAGAAGAAAAAAAAGGTTGTAATAATTTAAGCTCCATTTTAACAATATTCTTAATTATTCCCAGCGAAGTGAAAGACTTTGTCAAAAATTGTGTTTTACGCCACCGAAAACAACATTAGTTGGCCCCGAAGAGTGCAGAGATGTCCAAGATTTTGGTATACCTTTCTCTTTTCTTATTATTTTTCTTTGGTTATACCTTTTCCTCTTTGAATAATAAGTGGTTTATTTTCAAACTTTGCATAAGTTGGATATGTTGAGCTATATTCCAACCGCTGCCAACTTGATCCTCCATGACAAAACAGAAACGAAGAAATCACAGTAAACGAAAATAAGCAAAACCATTGTTGTTCAGGGAGTTAAAGATCCATAAAACTTGACACCTCTGAAATCATTTTTACATGAGAAAGGAAGGGAACAGAGACCCATGTGTTATATAAGCTTCTCCATTAAAAAAAAAAAAAACATCTAGCATCCAAAGATATATGGATAAGAATTAAGAAATAACAAAAACAAATAATAATAATAATAATAATAATAATAATAATAATAATAAATAAGATGTGTACGTATGTGTCATTTTATATAGAACTCATTGCTCAGGCCTTTGCAGGATTTTAAATATCAGTCGATTATCTGTTGATTAAAAATAAAATTGTAATATTGTTATATTATTTGTTACTTGGGATATGAATTATATAAACCAATACAGATGTTATATAATAGTAAAAAAATTAAAAATTTTAATTATTATTAATTTAAATTATAGATGTAAAAAAATTCTTGAGTCTTTGTAAATTAGTGATGTAATAATTTTTATAATATAAATAGTATATAATATATATTGATGTTCAAAATATTTTTTTCCTATCATTTATCATATTTGGGTTTTTTTTTAATTTTTTTGTTTATGCTTGTATTTTTAACAAATTTCTTTAACATTAATATTATGTAACAAAACAAATTTAATCACAAACGAGCTCAATACAAAAATTGAAACATTTCTTATTTTTTATGATGAAATATCTATTTGTTTATAAAAAAATTATTTAACTTAATAGCTTTTATTATGCTATAATATTACGTAATTTATTTTTTAAAATAAAATAATATTTAATTTAAATATTTATTAATTTAGCATATTTATATTAAATTTTATTATTATTATTTTGTTAATTTAAACTAGTTATTTTTTAAAATGTGTGGTCCTTTTCGGATTGATGCGGATTCATATATGTAATTAAAACCATGGGCCTTTGGTCCATGGAATTTTCTTCTAGTAATTGTCATGCCAACTTGTTTGTATCAATCATGCCGTGATAAAAAAATTTCCTTTCTTTGGATTGGTGGGCCAATGTACGCCCCAATAAGATCAAGGGAAAATTAAGCCGGCCATTCAACTAAAGTTATCCCCGGCGTGCAAAAAATAAGGAAAAAATAAAAATGGTATAAAAATTTTGATCTCCAACCGAATATTAAATTGGTGTAAAAAATAGTGCTAGTTACAGTATCGCGCTATATTTGGTGTTGCATTGTACCTACGTCATTTCAGATTAAAAAAAGGTAAGTTGGAGGCGAAAAAAAAAGAAGAAGGAGGAGGAAGAAGAAGGGAGAGAGAGAGGACACCAGATTTGTTGATTTTTTTTAAGTTAAATAATTTTATTTATATTTAAAAATAAAATTTTTAATTTTTAATTACTAAATTTTACTGAATTTTATTATATTTGAATAAATAAAATTTTAATTAGTAAATATATTTTAATTAATATTAAAATATATTTAATTGAAAAATTAAATAAAAATAATGTTAGTAAATTTGATGAATATATTAAAAAAATATTTATTTTGTAAAATAATTATGTAGTCTAAAATTAAAAATTTTATTTTTGGTGTAAAAAATGGTGTAATGGATTGAAGATAAATTTACTGTAATTATACCATTTTAATGTAAAAGTTACATTATTTTAGCGCAATAGATTAGAGATGACCTAAGTAATTATTATCCTCAAAATAATCCAAGGTAAATTGGAAAAAATATGTACAATGCCTGGATGAGAGGAATCCTTTGTTCTTACTTATTCTCTCTCTCTCTAACACTGACCAGATATCTAGGTAAAATAAAAGCAGTAAAAATATAAAGATTTAATTAACCTATTACCCATTTCAAAAAAAAATTAACCTATTACTTTTTTTTTGTAAGTGTCGTTAGAAGAAAAAAAATTATAAAAATCAAAAAAGCTTTTATAATTTTTTTTTACAATTTTACCCTTTATTATAATTACCACCATAATGACCTTGCACTCTCCTTATATTTTCTACCCAGTTATATTATAGGTAAATGTTTGTTTTGGAATGATGGAAATGAGGAGTGAAATGTGTTTGGCTAATAATATATACTTTATTGTGTCTACCTATTTATATTATTCATAAATTAATTCAAATCTCTCCTCATTTTTATACTTCCTCACACTATTTAACAATAGCTTTTAATTTTCAATAAATTTTAATTTATTGGCTGTAAAGTTTTCAATATAAAAATTCAAAGACTTAATAATTTTTTTTATAAAAATTTCAAGACCTAGTATAACAAATTAGACTTACAAGAGTTTAATAAATAAAAATTTTAAAAATAATTTTTATCTTCTTGATGTTTTAACAAATTACAATCATAAATAAATTTTTAAAAAATCAACAACTTATTCTTTTATTTTTTGATAAATGAGATAAAATTTAGGAAGGTTGTAGTTTAAATGTACTTGTTGTTTTATAGTTACAATCATTTGTAACAAGTAGAAATTTTAAATTTTTGTAAAATATTATTTGACTGTACATAAAATTCTAAAAAATTATACAAAAATATTTTAAATAAAGAAAAATTATTTGATATATTACAATACAATATTTGAAATTCATATGCAATATCTCAAATAATAAGGGGATATTAGTTTTAAAAAAATTATTTTCACTATAATTTCAGAAAATGAATTTTTTGAACGTTTTAAATTGTCACTGTTATCTTAATATTTTTGGGTCCAACATGAATGTAGGATCCCAATCATGCATGGACAAAAACGAAACGCATAATGGCCAAAGAATTGACCTTTTGTTTTTTCTCCATCAATAGCTCAATTTGTTTTTTCAAATTTCCTTTTCTCTTTCCCACCAATAACTATTCCATGAACACCATTTATATGCATATCATATTCAGCCACATGTATTTAATACAATTTGACAATGTTTCATTGAGTACATATATATACTTGTATTTAAATTTTTTAGTATAATTAAGCACTTATTTTTTAATATTCAAACACTTATATTTGCTATTTTTTTCCATTTATTAATTTGTGCTGATGCTGACCAAATTAAAATGATTTTTTTTTAAAAAAAAATAATTGTATCGAACTAAAATATTAATACTTCTATTTGTTTCGACTGGGGTTTGATGGAGCGAATAAAACAATTTATTGATAGATAGAATCATATTGAGATTATATAATTGATTTCTTTAAAAATATAAATGAAACCAAACTTAATTATAATCGGTTTAGTTCTGAAATTCGATATCAGTAGAATTTTGCAGCCATAGCAGGAATAGAACCGCCCATCCAACGTCTCTGGACTTGTCTAACTCTAGCATAAGACAAAATGCACATTTTTCTATATCCACTCCAGGAAAAGGAAGGACACAACAAATATACAAACGCAGAGGCTAGATGATTTCCAATTGATCTACGGGAAATTGTTTCAATTTGAATTTTTCTTTTCATGGCTCTGTATTTTTTTTTTTCTCTTTTAGTTTGTGGTTGGCTTAAACTAATAAACTGGCCTACATTATCACTTAGTTTTCCTCAATTTCTCTATATATATTTTTATATATTTTTATATTTATATATACAGTATTATCTATAATGTAATAGAATGATACCAAGCATAATAGAAAGTGCATCTTTACCCGAGATGTTCGAATTTTCTCGCCCCTTTGTAAAAAAAAATGACACCAAACTGGTTATTTCTCTATTTTCTCTTTTTCGGAAATTGTAACGTTCAAATTTATGACTAATTAAAATTATAATAATGGATCATAGATTTCAAGCCCAGTGCAAGGCTGACTACTCTTTAAGCCTAATACAAGGGCCATATTTTGGTGTGCAATTTTAAGAAAAAGAATCAAATATATCTCACTTAATAATAGAATCATTATAGCCCATCAATTAAATTAAACACCTATAATCTAATTTATTTTTGTATGATTGGAACTTGGAAGCATCCCTTAACATCCTCCATTTTAATTTATTTAAGAAAAATATCAACGATATATTTTGATAAAGTAAACCCAGGTAAAGTTAGGCAAAATTCAAGCTTCTTCAGGCTTCACATCAACTCTGCTCATCAGTTCTGCTCATGCACCATAGCTCATCACAGTCAACTTCAATAGTTTGCAGATGCAGAGTTCACCAAACTTAGTTGCAACTGGCAGCGCAGGAGTGGCACCAAGTTGAGCTTAAACTGATTCAGCTGAGTCAACAGCATGGTGGTTATTTTGTTATTAGTTTGTTAGAGTTTGTTAAGTAGTAGATGATGTGTCATTTTCTTATTGGTTCAGTTAGGAAAATTTTTATATAAGACACTTGGGGTAGTTAATTTATTCAGATCAGTTTTTCATTCATTAAATATTGAGCTTCTTATTTCTTTGATTTTCTCAAAGTTTCTGCTGCGATATCTTGTTCATCAAGAGCAAATTCAAGTTTTTTGATCTGTTCATGGTATCAGAGTGGGTCTAAAGATCCTACTGTAATCATTTTCTTTTGAATCTTGAGAAATTTTTTCATTAGTTGCTTGTTTTGTTCTAATAGTCACATTGTTCCAGATCAATCAAGAGATGGAATATAGTAATGGAGATCCATTGTTCTTGCACAATTTAGATCATCTAGGAATGTCTCTGGTGACAAACTCTTTGAATGACAAAATTATCTGTCATGGATCATATCTGTGAAAATAACATTGGAAGCTAAGCTAAAATTGGGATTTGTTGATTGAACCTATGACAAACCAGCAGCTGAGGATCCTAATCTTCCACAATGGCCAAGAGTAAACTACATGGCGATCTTATAACTCAATGGCTAAATAAATTGTGGAGTTCTCCTTATACACAGGCTCAGCTAGCTTTGGTTGAATTGGAGGAGCAATACGGGGAAAGTAATGGGCCACTACTGTTTCACATCAAAAGAGAAATCAGTTTCGTGTCACAAAAGGATTTAACAATGGATCAGTATCTTAACAAGCTAAAAAGGTTATGAGATGAACTTAATTTGCTGCAACCAATTTCTAAGTGCAACTGTGGGAGATGCATATGTGGCATAGACAGAACAATTGAGAAAAGGAATTTGAATGCAAGGTTAATTGAGTTTTTAACTGGCTTAAATGAAAGCTTTGATGTTGTTAGAAATCAAATATTGGTGATGAATCCCTTACCTAATGTAAACAAAACATATTCAATGCTTCTGAGTGTGCAGAAGTAAAAGGAAGTTAATGTATGAATTGAGATTCCAAAAAGCAATGCATTGTTGGCTGCAAAGAGTTATAGCAGTAAAGGAGGGAAAACATATAAGGAGGATAGATTCAAGAAAAATAAAGGAGGCCATTATTGTAACAGGAAATGCTATTAACACTTTTTCATGCACTTCCTACCATATACTTTCAATACAAAAAACAAGTGTTTCTTTTATTTTAAAAAAATCATTAAATTTTATTATAAAAACTAATAATATTTTCTAAGTAAAAAGATATGTATTTTTTACATTGAAAGTATATAATAGGAAGTACATGAGAAAGTATTGGTAGTATTTTTCTTATTGTGACTAATCTAATACTAGTTGCCACATAAGAGAGACCTGTTTTAAGCTCAATGGCTATCCAACATGGTTCGAGGAGATGAAAGAGAAAAGAAATGAATTAGCGTAGTGAAACTCCTCAGGATGCATTAGACTCACCTCAAGAGAATAGAGACGAGACTTGGAGATCCATGACCCATATCATTCAGCAACGAGTTGCCAAATACATGAAAGGAAAAATGGTAACAGTAGGGCACATGTTAATTTTGCTCACAATTCAGAATATGCAGGTAAGAAACAAATTCATCATGCACTTCACACACTGAATTATTTTGAGTATGGCTCTTGGATAATAGATACTGAAGAATAAAATCATATGTGCTCCAGCATTAAAATGTTGCAGAATACTCTGTTCTAATTTCCGGCAACATACATATCTATTTCTTCATACAACAAACTTCCTAACAAATTTTGTCCATTCACTGGATAATTATACTCTCCAATAACAAGCTGTCGTTGCTGATTGGAGTCCTTACTCTGTCCAACACAAATTCACATACTACCCATTAACATAAATATTTCTCTTCTTTTCTTTTTTTTTTTTAAATGATGTGTTATTTTAAAAATTAATAGAAACTAAAAAATTAACCCCAAATAATAATAATAAATAAAAACTATATATAAGTTTTCTTTTATGGATCAATTACCAGCCATTCAAAAGCTCCTGTGAAAGCAAAATGGCCAGGCACAACAACAGTTCCAATCCAGCACTGCCATAGTTAATAATTCCTCGAATGTTATAGTTATCAACCAGGATTTGTACTGTTATTCCCACATGAACCACATATATTTCGAAATAATTTTTTTAAAAAAAAGAAAGAAAAAAAGCTACTAAATATATGTTTAATTCAGCGTGAAAAAATAAAAAATATTAGAAGAATTCCATCATTTCAATGGAGTGCCTGCACTTCTTACATACACAACATTAGCTCTAAGAATCGTCCCACTTGCAAATCTTCTTCCTAATTAAGAAAAAGGAATAGTAATGTTATTACCGTACATAGTTTTAGAATTTTCAATGTGTTAAAAGAAGAATTCTAGGTCGGGAGTTTAAGAAAAAAAATGATTTATAATTATAGTTCAGCTAAATTCGGATTGACTTAAGTAATTTTGAAATAATAACGAATCAACAATTATGAAATTTAACTAACTAGATTCATTAAATTATAATATGATATCAAAGCTATTAAATGACCAATCATAGCATGATAATGGACTCTATGAATACAATCTAAGGTCCTAAGTACAAAAACATAAATCAAACAATAAATAAATATATGGCTTAATAGAGGAGAAAAAATTGAGACACATATATTGTATTAAGCAAGTAACAATTAAATCAATGTCAATTACAATAATGTCAAAAGAATACTAAAGTGAGAGTTTAAGGGATAGAATAATGTTGAATTGTCGGCAGAAAAAGTTGGAGTGGGTCCCTACAATATGTGAGATCCACCATATATAATTTTTTTAAAAAAAAAGAAAAGCTAAAAGTTGTTGCGCCTACTTGTTTGACGTCGATATTCATTTTTAAATTGAATTCATTCAGTCAATATTTTTGACTTCTTTTTATTTATGTTCATATTAGATATTTTGTCTATAAATAAACAGATCTCTGTTTATTTGAATTACAATAATATCAATTTATTTGAGAGAATTTGAAAGATAATTAAACTTTTGGAACATTTCCAAAAATTAGGGAGTGAAAAAAATATTTTGGAGTGTTTTTTGGAAAACACTTGTGTGCCACTATTTTTAGATTTATCTCAAATTTGTTGTAACCTCTATTCTGTGTTTAAGAAAAACTCTCTCTTTATACCCATTAATTCATATTAGTAGAAAAAAAATATTCGGAGTATTGTTCGTAAACGTATCCCAAATTAATGGGTGAATCACGTTAAATTGTTTGTATTATTTTTTGCTGATTATTTTTATTTACATTTTTTGTATTATTTTACTCGCTATACCCAACAAATAATGACTTATAATTGTAGTATAACTAATTTCGAAATGACTTAAATGATTTTAAAGTAATATTAAATTTATAATTATCAAATAATAACTGCATATATTTATTCAATTCTAATACAGGGGAATTTAAAAGAATAATTAACTAAGAAGGTTAATTTATTAATTAATTAAATAAATTACCAAAGAGGTCAACATGTGAAGTGGAAATGAAAGAACCAGAGTCATTAATCGCCTTCTCAGCAGCGGCAGAAGTCACTGTGATGCCGAAGCAGGGCTAACCTTGGTAGAGGGTTTTTCAAACTGATTTGCGTGGACTGCTCCGCCATAGAAAGCAACCCAAGCACCACCACTGCCGTCTCCACTGCCCACATCCTGCATCTTGTTCCGCCCACCGCCATGGATTTCACTTACAAGATAGCAAGCGAGAAAATATTTGCAGTTTATTCTTTATTATTTAGTATATTATATTCATATATAGAGCTCTAATCGAAAGAGCTAACCATAAAGCCTTTTAGCATTAATAATTTTACCAATACTAATTAAGTTAAATTTTACTTATGAAAACAAAATATAAATACTTTTAGAATTTTTAAATATGCCAAAACACTAGAAAACATTAATATTATATTTTGATAATTTTTTTTGAAGTAACAAATATAATTATTCAATATAGAAAATCGCTTCATTTTTAGTATTTTATGGGGAGCCTGCAGGTTTTTATCACAGTTCCTATACAATTTGAAGAAAATTCAGAATACGAATATTCTGTTAGTATATTCTCAGTTAGCCATGCTTATGATTGATTATTACAATATGGCTATTCAATTTTTATTTTTTGATTTTGATTTTTTGAGATTTCATAGATAGAATTTAGACTTTGGTATTAGAAAAATATATTTTTATAGTAAAAGCTTTTTATAGCTAGTTTGATATATGTATTTATTAATCTTATGTTGATTACTTTAGAAAATTTAGTATAAACATGAGATGATTTATGAAGAAAAATATGAAGTCAAAAATCTTTAATGAAAAAAAATGTCATATGAAAATTATGGATTAAATGGGGATATGAGTGTTAAATTATCATATTTTATCTTTAATATTTGCAGCAGTCATTTTTTTTTCCGTTGAGAATATGTGACTTTATTGTAAAGTTTCATTAACAGTATGATATTGCCGCAAAAAACTTCGTAACGATGAGTTTCACTCACTTTTGTATAGTATTAGCGACGAAAGTTTGTTGCCATTGACAATGAAAAGAAGTTACGAGAAAAAAACTAAGGTTGTAATATTTTCAACTTCATTTTAACAATATTCTTAATGATTCCCTGTGAAGTGAAAGTTTTTTTTAGCAACATTGTCATACGCAAGAGCAGCAATAATTAGCGACACCGTCATGCGGTTGCTAAAAGTTTCAAAGATAAAATTTGACTATTATTAAGAATAATAATTAACCCATGAAAATGAAAGCTACTACTGGAAAAGTACAAAATAGGAATTATCAAAATACTAATAATTATGGATTAAACTAATTGAATTAAGGGTCTTTTTCTCAATTATTTTACTTTTTTAAAAAGAAAATTCTCTTAGACATACATGGACGCGGAGAGTGGAGAGCGGGACCATAATCTTAATTAGCTATGAATCAAATCTTATCTTCTTCTTCAGTGTCCTTTCTGTGTTGTCAAATTATGATTCTGCTCTTTCATTAGAATATATTTGGAGTTGTGTGCCTTTTCCGCCAAGCAATATTATATCTTTCCAAAAGCCTTTTTGGCCTTTTTCATTTGCAATTGATAGTGACTAACAAGCACATTTAGAATGTGCACTTTTGCCATTTGGCTAAATTAAAAAAAAAAATACAGTTATTCATACCCATATATATATATATGATTATAATAAAATTTAATATATTAATTTTTATTTATATATATTAATATAATTAATTATAATATAATATATTATAAATTATATATATATATTTAAAAATATTAATCTATAATTAAAATACTTTAATTATTAAATATAATATATTTTTAAACGTATCCGATAACACATTCTGTTTAATTTCATGATGTTTTTTTACCTTTGTCTTATTCTTGAATTTTTTAATTTATAATTAAAAAATATAATTAATTACGTTTTTCAAAAAAAGCATAATTATTAAAAATACTCAAAAACCTGGAAATCGACCAACGATACTGACATGACGCACCTTATCACATTAAAAAGGTACTTTTTTATTAATTTAGTAATTAAGCATATTCACAATATAAAAAATATCTATAAAATTTTCACTACTGTGCTTGTTTTCTTTTTTATGGGAAGTGCTAGTCATATTTTTTATTCATTTGATAATATCTAGTAATTTTTTATGTTATGATATGTATATGCTAAAAATACCAAAATATGTTATCAAATTAATTAAATGTTAAAAGATAAGACAAAAAACACTAAAATATATTAGAATTTTTTTCTCTCGATTTTTAAAAAATAGAGGGATGGATATTAAGGACAGTTACTTAAAAAAGTGATGGTCTAATATTCATCAAAGTAAAATTATAAAATTAATATTTTTTTCTCTCATTACTAATTAATAAAATTAAATGGTGAATGTTGATCTGCCGAACAATTACTTAAGATAATTAGTGAAACTAATGTTGTTCTAGGCCTTGGTCCATGGTTTTTTATTCTAGTAATTGTCATGCCCACTGGTTTGTATCAATCATGCACGTGATAAAAATTTTCCTTTCTTTGGATTGGTAGGCCCAATGTGCTCTCCAATAAGATCAACGCTAAAATTAAGGCTGCCATTCAACTAAGTCATTAATTATCCTCAAAATTTTCCAAAGGAAAATGTGTACTATGTCTGGATGAGAGGAATACTTTGTTCTTACTTTTTCTTTTTTCTTCAAATGATATAGGTCCTCAGTTTTTACGTACGAATAAAAATTTTAAAAATAATAAATAATTTTTTAAATATTTTAAAGTAGCGATATATCAAAAATTCGAATTTAAAATTTTTAGTGTAAACCAAAAGAATTTCTTATCTAACTCTCTCATACTGATTGTATAAAAAGGTGATAACAGCAAATATATAAAGATTGAATTAACCTATTTCATTTTTTTGTAAGTATCGTTAGAAGATTTTTTTTGGGTATACTTTAAATTAAATATAAAAATTGTATGTGTTTAAGTTAATCCTGAGACAGTGAGTAGTCCGATAAAGGTCATTGTGGATGATATTGTCGCTCCCTAGATGATGTTATTGTGTTGATGGAAGAGATCCCTCTTCCTGGTGTTTCTTTTGTTTAGACGCTGTTCTTGCTTCTTAATGATATTCCCCTTTTCTCAAAAAAATAATAAATATAAAAGTTAATATGTTTTATCTTTTTCTTATAGTAACATATTAATTATATTTATTTGTTTAAGAAAATTATAAATAAAATTTTTAATTCCATAAAATTTATATATATTAAAATTAGGCTAAATTTCCTAAAAACTTAATTTAGCATATTTAATAATTAAAAAAAAAGATAGGGCGAACGCTTCCATGGCCTTTTATTAATCAATAAACAAATAAAGAATATCCAGTATTCTTAAAAAGATGCTCCACAATGATTTTTATTTTTATTTTTTAAAAGTTGTCAGTGGCCCTTTATCATGTCGCCAAAAAGAATTATTATTATTATTACTATTATTTTGAGTGAGAATTTTACGAAGTGATAATAAACTGGCAGAGAAGCCAAAATTAATTAATGCAAAAAAGGCGAATGTGGAGAATATAAAATCATAAAAATCCTAAAGAGTAAAAATTTCAAGTTGTAAGATCCTTCTTCATCCGAACACTTGTAAGCTTATGTATGGATTAAGTGTCATCCCTTTCAGTACAAAAATGAATTAACTTTGATTGCTATATGTGTACGTAGGCCAAGTTTTGTTTTTTGTTTTTAATTTTTCTTGGCTTATTCAATCTTTATTTTCTTTTTTAGAAAAGGGTTCCAATGAAAATTCGAATTTGATATAATCAACATACCAGTAACATCAAACTAGAGAATCATTGTTTTCTTCTGATTGACAGGATAAATGAATTCGTCCTTTCACACAATCTTACGGTCATATCGATATCAGTCGGTTTAAAGATAATTTTTTTTTAGAATATATTTTCATTCACATAAACTTTTGAGGCAAATAAATAAAGTAGGATGTAAAATAATTCACATAATAGTAATAATAGTAAAATTAAGTTACATAATTGCCATTATAAAATCCATTTGAATGCAGTAACAGCTGGTGCAAACATTCTTTATTTATTTGATCGTAGCCAAAATGGACGAAATGGCTACGATGAGAGGCTATTATTAGTTAATTCAGACGCGATGAACAGTAGGTGGATAGGCATAATACTTGATGAACTGTGCAGCTGCGCTGAAAGCATTTTCATTGGCCAAAGTAGAGTTGCTCTCCCCTGCTGACCCTGCGCCTGCCTTGTTCGATATTCCTTGGAACACAATATTAAAAACCTGGGAAGTTGAGTATGTTGCCTGAAATAAAAATAATTATATTAATCAATTAATTATACACCTAATTAATTAATTAATGAAAACAATTAAGCTTAATTATAAAACTGTAACATGGGGGCAGTTTAATTACCAACATAAAAGCAGCTCCAGCGGTATCCACAGTTGAGGCTCTAAAGTGTTTGTAAAGGAACTCTCTATATGCTGGGTTGCTCACGTATATATCAGAGCTGGATGCATTCAATCCATGAAAAACTTTGTATCCTGGGATCTGAATGTCAATTGAAATTGCCAGGTTTGTCCATGGACTAACGACTATATCATTAGCAACCTCTAACTGTCTCCCAAAGCTGTACATATCCAGTGTTTCGGCGTACAGTAAACTTCCCAACAGATTTTCTCCGTTGACTGGATAGTTGAAGTCTCCGATATTCAGCTGCCCTTTAGTGTTGGAATCCTTACTCTGTACAACATTCACAAATATATCGGTTTTTGATATAACAAATTAAAAAGGAAAAACAAAACAAAAGTTTAATTAATTACCAGCCATTCCCAAGCTCCGGTGAAGAAAAATCTTTTGGGCACAACAACATCGCCAATGCTAATAGTTTCATTAGTGGTTCCAGCACTCCCATAATGAATTATCCCATCTATGTTGAAGTTATCCACCAGGATTTGCACTGTCATTCCCACGTGTACCTAAAATTATACCATAATTTTACACACGTGTCAACTCATTAGTAACATTAATATTTTCTTTTTATAATTTAAATTTTTAAAAAAATGAATACTCCCCTCCCTCCATTACATTAATTAAAATGAAACAATATTAATTTAAGACACTAAAAGGTAGAAAAGATAAGCAAATAAGCAATATAACCGTACCGATGGAGTGCTTGCACTTCTTACGTACACAATATTCAGTCCATAAATCGTGCCGCTGATGAATGTTCTTCCTAATAAACCAAAATAATTTAATTAAAAAACCCATAATATTATACAATTTATACCACACAATTAATTTTCGAGAAAAATAACTTTTGAATTAAGTTAAAGTTTAAAACAGAAATTCATCAATAATGTATGTACTTTATCTTTATAAACATAGAATTAAAATTAAAAATTGCATAATTACGAGTTTACATGTAAAGCAAGATTTTATATATATGGAGAAGGGGAAAGGATATTAATTACCAAACAAATTAATAGATGAAGAACGAACAAAGAGACCAGAATTGTTAAGCGCTTTCTCTGCAGACAAGGAAGTGGCAAGCAACCCATAGCGGATTCCATCGGCTTTGATAATCCCAGAGCCAAGCATGCGAAGATGATGGCTTTCGAAACTGAGTTGCATGCTCTGCTGAGTCAAAGCCAGCAGGCCAAGCACCACAACTGCCATTTTGAAAAACGCCATTAGGTTTTTTTTTCTCCTTAGAAGATAAAGTAATGCTTATTGCTAAGAAGTGATATGCTTTGCATGCCTTTCATGTACCTTTATATAGATCTCAGCTACTTACTGTTAGAAATTGTTTTAAATATAATTTTGAAAGATAAGTTATTTTGTCAGTTATTTTTTAAATGAGATGTCTTAAAATAAAAGGATATGTTCTCTCATTTAAATTGGTAACTATCCTTGTATTTATAACTTATTTTTAATAACTATCAATTTTTTTTTTCAAAAAAAAAATTTCCAGCAGCCTCTGTCTCTAAAAAATATCAAATTTTTTACTTAAAAAGATGAATTCAATTTCTTGCTTTTCTAATTGAATTTCTCCATTATTTGCTTAGTGTACAAATTTTTAAGGTATGTCAAATCTGCTGATGCTGTTTGGAATTAATTCCATAGCAATTTTAAGAAGGAGAGGGAGCAAATATCGCTTTTAGAAAAACATTCTTCAGTGTATTTAAAGTCTATAATTCATATTTTTCTTCGTTTTATTACCAACACTTGCTATCCAGAGTTTTCTACTTTTCTTTATTATTTTTATTTTTATTTTAGGTTATAGTACTTTTTTTTTAATTAGGGATTAATGTTACTACATGCATGTATTTTTCCTCGAATTCAATCAATAAACGAAGTGCCAAATGATCAAATGTCTTGTCCGTCTTTAATTTTCCTTTTTGTACCTAATTCATCCATTTTGTTTAATCATAATTTTCTAATTCATTCAATTTTTATACGTTTTTAGAATGAATATTCCTTGTTGCTAATATATGAAAGATTGTAAAATCTTATAAATGCGTGTAAGTAACCCACACCAACATAACTTAAAGTTGTGGGATATAGAAAAAGTAGAAAAAATAATTAAAAAAAAAGTATTTTTCATTTGTGAATGAAAAATTATATTCCGTAATCCTTTTCAGTATTGTCAAATTATAATTGTGCATTTTCTTACATGCAATATTATTATATAAATCCAACAACATTTTTAGCATTTTTGTGTGTACCATTTTTTTTTGAAATCACAAGTGTAAACGAGTTGAAATTAATTTTACTTTTGCTAGATAAGACTTAAAAGCGGAAATATACTCCCTCAAGAATTTTATGGGAAGTGCTAGTTATATTTTTTATACATTTGATAATACCTAGTAATTTCTTATTTCTTATATTATGATATTTATATGATAAAAATACCAAAATATGTTATCAAATTACTAGAGAAAGGTAAATGTAAAAGATAAGAAAAAAGAAACTAAAATATGTTCGAATTTTGTTCTCTCAAATTTTTTTTTTAAATTAGAGGGATGGATATTAAGGACAGTTGCTTAAAAATGTGATGTTCGTCTAATATTCATCACAGTTGATAGGAAGAAAGAAAATTATAAAATTATTTTTTTCTCTCATTACTAATTAATAAAATTAAGTGGTGAATGTTGATATGCTGAACAATCACATAAGATAATGAGTGTAACTAATGTTGCTCTACTTTAAAAATAAATAGATAAATGTCCAAAGTGTTGGACTCATTGATAACCACAAATGCCTGTTTGGCTTCTTTTTTTTCCCTTGATATGAAATAGATTTTCAATTTATTCCACAGCCATGCACAAAGATTACAAAGAAACAAATTAAAAAAAAAAAGAAAAGAAAAAAAGAAACCCGTGACATAAACTATGCACAGCCATCAGCATAGGAGAAATATATTATTGGAAACTAGTTCGGATTCAGATTCAGGTTAGGTAGGGCAATTTTTTGTGTGTATCCTACCCATTGTCAATTTTCATTTCTAGCAAATCCATCCTATAAAGCCATTGTCGGTTACTGAAAATAAGCAACCATTTTTGTTCAGGGAGTTATGATCCATAAACTTGACACATCTGAAATAATTTTACTTGAGAAAAGAGGGAAGACCCATATGTTATAAAGCTCCTATATATATATATATATAATCTAGCATCCAAATCCATATGGGTAAGAAATAACAAAACAAATAATAATAATAATAATAAAAGAAGATGTGTCCGTACGTGCCGTTTTATATAGAAGCCATTACTTTGCTTAGGCCTTGGTCAATGGATTTTTATTCTAGTAATTGTCATGCCAACTGGTTTGCATCAATCATGCATGTGATAAAAAATTTTCTTTCTTTCTTTGTATTGGTGGGCCCAATTCTCCAATAAGATCAAAGCTAAAATTAAGGTTGACATTCAATTAAGTCATTAATTATCCTAAAAATAATCATGACTTGCTGAGAGGAATCTTTTGTTTGTTTCTTACTTATTCTTATCTCTCAAATACTGACAAAATAAAATGGTAAAAGCAGTAAAAAATTAAAGATTGAATTAACCTATTACTTTTTTCTTAAGTGTCGTTGGAAATTTTTTTTGGGTACATTTTAAATTAAATATAACAATTTATATGTTATATCTTTTTCTTATAGTAACATATTATATTTATTTGTTTAAGAAAATTATAAATAAATATGAGTGCAAGATAAATTATATTATCAATTTATAAATTTTATAGTCAAACGAGATAAAATTTTTAAAATTCATGAATTTAACAATTATAAATTATAAATTTATGAATTTTATGTAATTCTTTGATTTTAAAATGCTCGATCCAAAACTACCCTAATGTTGATGAAATGAAATAACGGTTTAGCCTTTTAAAATATATAAATATCTCTATCATATTTAGATATGCATAATCATATAATCAAATCAATTGTCAAATTAATTAATTATATGAATTAAACAAAAATATTAAAAATCACTTTCCTAGTTAGAAAAATAAATCTATGGCCTTAGAAATGAAACCTATATGGTAGAAGTGATTCCAAAGGTGTCTCATCAGCGGGTAATTAATAGGATTAATTGAGAAGTGACCTTGGAAAATATATAGAAACAACTGCAAAAAACACTACAAGAAATTTAATATAAGGTGACAGAGTACATATATATTTTAAAAAAAAGAAATTGTATTTTTATCTATGAAAAAAATATCATTCTTTTGTAATTGACCAAGCAAGAAGAGTAGTAATAATTAACTTTAATATTTAATATCCTTATATTATAATTTAAAATTTTTGATATTATATTTTTGTACTTGTTAATTATATTAATATTTAATTTCAAATCAGCTAAAACTAATACTCGAAAGGAGTGTTTGATCTGGATAATATAGACTTACAGCAATCAGAAACGGAAATAATTTTGTTCTTATTCTTAATATTTTTTGTCGGATAATAAAAAAATTATTTTAGAATAGCAATCAGGTTATTCAATGAATGAAAAATACCTAATTTTCTACCCTTTGTCAATTGTACATCTTTTGACTCCAAAGTAATAGAGTTCTTCGCGTTTCCTTAGATGTATGTATAATGTAATCCATAATTACTTATAACGAATCATATATGTATAATCTATTATTTATTATTAATTACGAATTATATACATGAAAGCGTAAAGGAATTTGCCATTGTGGAAATAAGAGTGTGTAAATGGAATGTGGTTTGGAATGAAATCATTTTTTTTTTGCGAATCATTCTCTTATAAAATGTATTCAAATAGAAGTTTATGATTACATTGGATCTTGAATTTATAGTCGATGATGTTAATATTGAGATAATGAGTTCAACTAATGAATCAAATTCCAATACAATTTGAGAGAGGGAAATTATTTCCACGAACGGCTATGGACTAGCCTGAAAAGGGAATTTTTTTAAAAAAATAGAGCTATTTAACATGAATTAATTTTAATTTTTTTTGTTATATTAAGATTGTTAATAATTCAACTCTTGATCTGCAGCACCACGAGTGCGGGATTTAGACTACCAGTGATATTCACCTAATGGTGGTTGCATTATCAGAATTCGGGACTTCAGGATTTATACTCTAGATTGAGAGCTCCACTGAAAACTATAGTAGGAGTGTCATGTTTTAATATGCATGCACTCTTTAATTTGCCATGCATCGTGATTCTTATTGTTACTAATAATGCAATTATGGAATCAAATTAAGTTAAATCACAAGCTATATAGAGAGATTGATAGATAGAAAGTACATAAAATTAACTTAAATAATTGTTATTAGAAAATCCATTTGAATACAGTTGGTGTACAACTTTCCTTATTTATTTTATAGTATTCAAAATGGACAAAATGCCTACGATGAGAGGCTATTATTATTTAATTCAGACGCGATGAACAGCTGGTGGAGTGGCAATATACTTGATGAACTGTCCGACTGCGCTGAAAGCATTTTCATTGGCCAAAGTAGAGTTGCTCTCCCCTGGTGACCCTGCACCTGCCTTGTTCGATATTCCTTGGAACACAATATAATCCTGGCTATTTGACAATGCTCCCTGCAATAAAATTAATTATACCAATTTAGTTATATACCTATTTTCAACTAAATTAATTAATTAATGAAACAATTAAACTTAATTTTTAATTAATTGTTCCAATGGGCATGCAGTTTAATTAGGTACCAATATAAAAGCAACTCCAGCGGTATCCACAGTTGCGGCCCTAAACTCCTTGAAAAGGAACTCTCTGTATGCTGCGTTGCTCACGTATATATCGGAGCTGGACGCATTCAACCCATACAAAACTTTATATCCTTCGATCTGAATGTTAGCAGCAATTGTCAGGTTTATCCATGGTTGACTAACCAAGAGATCATTAGGAGCAATAAAATGTTTCCCTCCGTTGTAGATATCCAGTGTTTTGGCATACAGGAAGCTTCCCAACAGATTTTCTCCTTTGACTGGACAGTTGAAGTCTCCGACATTCAGCTGCCCTTTGGTGGTGGAATCCTTATTCTGTAAAATATTATAGACAAATTTTTTTTCTGGGTTTTTGATGTAATAAAAAAATAAAAGAAAACAAACAAAAGTTTAATTAAATCTTAATTAATTACCAGCCATTCCCAAGCACCGGTGAAGAAAAAACTACTGGGCACAACAACATCGCCGATGCTAATAGTTTCATTAGTGGTTCCAGCACTCCCATAATGAACTATCCCTTGTATGTTAAAGTTTTTTGCCAGGATTTGCACTGTTATTCCCACGTGCACCTAAATTTATACCATAATTTTATACACCTGTCAACTCATTAATAACATTGATATTTTTTATTTTAAATTTGAAAAAAAATTAATGAATACTCCCTGTTACATTATAATAATTAACTTATCGCACAAGAATTGAAAAAGAAGCATAATTAAAATTGAACAAAAATAATTTAAGACACTGAAAGGTAGGAAAGAGGAGCCATATAATCGTACCGATGGAGTGCTTGCACTTCTTACATAAACAACATTAAGTCCATAAATAGTGCCATTGATGAATGTCCTTCCTAATAAACCAAAATAATTTAATTAAAAAGCCCATAATATTATACAATTTATGCCACATAATTAATTTTCAAGAAAAATTACTTTTGAAAATTATAATTTAAAGGAGAAATCCATCAACAATATATGTACTTAAGCTTAATATAAACACAGATCTTCAATCAAAAATTGCAAAATTACGAGTTGATATGTAAAGCAAGATTATATATATATATATATGGAGAAGAGGAAAGGTATTACCAAACAAATTAACAGATGAAGTAGGAACAAAGAGACCAGAATCGTTTAGTGCTTTCTCTGCAGTCAAGGAAGTGGTAAGTAACCCCAAACTGGATACACTGGTTCTGAGAATCCCAAAGCCAGGCATGCGAAGATGATTGCTTTTAAGACTGAGTTGCATGGTCTGCTGAGTCAAAGCCAGCAGGCCAAGCACCACCGCTGCCATTTTAAGAAACGCCATTGATTTTTTTTTCTTAGAAGATATAGTATTGCTTATTGCTAATAAGAATTAAGTGATATGCTTTGCATGCCTTTCACGTACCTTTATATAGATCTCAGCTGCTTGCTAACCAGGATTTTCTACTTTTCTTTATTATTTTTATTTTTATTTTATATTATATGCAGTACTTAAATTTTTTATTTAGGGATTTTCACTAAATGCATGTATCTTTCCTCGAATTCAATCTCTTTACGTAGTGCTAAAGGATCAAATGTCCTGCCCTTCTTTAATATTTTTTACCTAATTCCATTTTATTTATTCATAATTTTTAAATACCACGTGAAACAATATATATGTTCCTGAATAGTATTATTTTTATTAAGAAAATAATGATAATGCACCTATAATTTTTATTTTAGATTTTCATCTATAAAAATCATCTCTAATAAACTAACTATTTTAAACTAACTATTTAAGTCAAACTCTTTATTTTAAAGAGTTATCCGATAAAAAATAATTTTAATAGGTTATTTATCTCATAAATTATGAATTAGATAATGAATTTAACTCAAATTCATACACATGATTGATATATATATATATATATATTTTTTTTTTTTGAGGAATCACATGATTGATATATATTGCACAATAAGCTGTGTTCACTTTTATATGCACAAAATAATTGCTAAGAACAGACTCAGCGTATGAATTTTATTTTATTGATTTATATTTTTTCAATATAAGATTTTTTTTTTCACCAATTGAAAGCTCAACAGAACACAATTGATTGATATATTATATTGTTATTTGAGTTACAAAAATTATTTAATAATAATAATAAGAAGAAGAAAAAGATACCACTTTAGTAAAATATATTTAAAATATAAACATATAATAAAAAAATATTATAACTTATATCATGCACATGCCTATATTATAAACTTTTTCTTTATTACTTTATTAATTATTAAGACAATTATAACTACATTATTCATTAAATTGATCTCTTCGTAATCTTCAAAAATTTGAAAATTGAGAAGTTTCTAGCATCGGGCTATCTTTAATAGCCACTACAATTTATATAAAAAAGAAGAATAGTTTCTATATTACCAAATCAATTACTTTTTTTTCGTGTATATACTACAGGTATCTCCAACCAAATAACGAGTTGAGACTAGTTCTATTTCATGCCGTGAATGACCTGATCAAAGGCGGTAAAACACTCTTTCATGAGGAATACTGCATACCTAGACTCGAATTCGAAATATCTAGTCTAAAAAGAAAAAATCATTTGTCATCTCATATATCCCTAGTATGTTACACAACTAATTATTGATGGTTGATATATAAATATATGTACCAAAAATAAAAAAGTTTTCAATTATTAAGTCAGTTATAACTCGCTTAAAAATTAAAGTTATAACATTTATATCAGTTTATATCTCTCATAATGGATGATACAACGGTATTAAATGATTATTTTCAACTAATATATGTGTATCTGTATTATATCATATTAAAATTCTAACCTATAGGATGATATTTAAAACTGATGAAGTGAAGGTGGGATTGGCAATGCCACCAACTTCTTCATTTTTTTCCTAATTTTCCTGCAAAAATTTTACATGGTTATGTATACCGCTCAGCCTTTTCTAGATCTCTTCCAATATTTATCATTTTACCTTTTTTTTTTTTTTTTTTTTTCTCTAGACCCTGTAATATACTTATTTTTACAAAATATAAGCTGATATATTGATGATATATATATATATAAGCAATGTAATATTTTTTAAATGAAATTGTAAATAAATTTTATTAATTCTGTAAAATTTATATATATTAAAATTAGGTTAAATTTCCTAAAAACTTCATTTAGCGTATTTAATAATATGAGTGTAAAAAAAATTGATAAGATGACGCTTTCATATGGCTTTTTCTTAATGAATGAAGAAATAAAGAATATCCAGTATTCTTAAAAAGATGCTCCATATTTGGGTAAATTACAACAGCATTATTTCAACTATAGAATATGTAGCAAAATGACACATAAATTTTAATTTCTAATATAAAAATATTTATTTTGATTTTATAACTCAAAAGTAATTTCGTCTATTTTCGTCAATCTATTTAATAGAATATTGACATGATAATACCTTCTTTATTTTTTAATAATTATTTTACTCTCCTCACAAAAAATAAAACCAATTTTCTTTTGTTTTCTATCCATTTCTCAAACACTTGCAATAGAAAAAAAAAAAACACACAAGCTGCTCCTTCCCTTCCTCTGAAATTCCATATTTGCCTTTACATATAAATTTGACGAAAAATCAGATGTTGCCCAATTAGCAAATGCATTTCTTTTCCCTTTCGTATTCGTTTAAGAAAAATGAGAAACAAATTTCCTACATTTTCAATTTCAAAGCAAATCCACATGAAAATACAGCCAATACATGAAAAATATTGCTATTTTTTTAATCCAAAAACCGAAAACATAAATCATCATTAAAGTAAAAAAAAAAAAAAGTCTATTATTTGTCTTTCATCAATCTCAATCCAGAAAATATAACGATAAACCTAGCAAAAAGCAAAATAAGTTTCAATAAACCTTTATATTGTCTTTCATTGACAGAAAAAAATATGATCAAGAGGAACAATCAAATCAAATCTGTAAATTTACATTTTTTAGCGACAGGAAGATGTAAAATTCAAATCTTGGTTTCTTTTAGTATAGTTTCGAATCTAAATTATGGTGAATCAAATAGCTGTTGAGATCGAAAAAGATCAACGAATATAATCTAAAGATAGAATTAATTAATTAATTAATTCAAGCGAAAAATAAAGTAGAGAAATTCCATATCAGCCCAAAAAAAAGAAAGCAAAAGGATCAACTAATATCATCCCCCGTTTCTTAAATATGGATCTAATAAATGGAGAATAAAGAGTCTTAGCTATTAAACAATATAATCAAACAGAGTGATTTTTCAGTGGGGTTAGGGGTTTGAAAACCAGTCAGTTCAGTTATTTATAAAAATTTCGATTTATTTGATTCAATTTGATTGGAAATTTTGAAAAACCGATTAGACTGAACCACCGAATTTATAAAGTTTTGATTTTAATTATGATAATTTATAAAATTATCATAATTCATTTTAATTTATGTTAATTGATAAAGTTATAATGATAATTAATATATTATTTTATTTTTACGAATTTTTAATGCTGGATTTGAATTTAAGTTTTATTATAATTTTCTATATCAATTTTCTCATAAATGAAAATATTGTGTGCTTATTTTAATTTTCATAAGTTTTATAATTAGTTGTTTTAAGAAAATTATTAATTAATTATAATAATAATTCAATTTATTTGAAAATAAAAATAAAATATTTTAATTATTAATAATAAATATTATATATTAAAATATTTCTCATAAATTAAAATTGATATCAACTAAAAAAATGTATCGGTTTAAAAATAACTTTTTTAATAATATATTTCCATTCATTTCGAGACAAATAACTAAAAGCACGGTGTCTAATAATAACAATTTATGGGTTTAGCTTGCGGTTTAATGCTCTTGTCATTTTACTTGTGATGTTTGTTGTCTGCGTGGCAATAAAAAGGATAATAGTTCCGTACAGTGCATAAGTGGCATAAGGAGCGGCTCTTTTCAAAAGTTTCGGTTTCTAGAACTAAAAAAAAGGGTGAAGTACCAAATCCAAATGAATAATGGAGTGGGATATTCTATCATTATGCTTTCCACCACTAAGTCCATGTTTTTCATTATACGTGAGAAAAATATTTAAACTGTTTTTTTAGTTTCATAAACTGTTTTTATAGAAATATAGAAAATTTTCTTTTATTTTTAAAAGTAGATTTTGAAAAAACAATCAATGAAATAAAAAAAATTCTAAATTCTAAATTTATTTTTTCACTTAACAACAATTTTAAATACTATCTAAAGGTTAAGACTACATTTAAATCGCTATATTTTAAACGAGTGAATTAGAATAATAATTAACATCCAGTCCAACTTATCCAAAGCCCTAAAAGACATCGTATCAGATTGGATTGGGTTTGCTTCATGTTTAGTAGTCCAAGTGATCATTTTAGAGAGTGTTTAGTCTTGGCCGGAAGTTTTGTAAATTAGTTAGGGAATGATTATTTTTGTTTACTGATTTTTAGGAAGTAACAGCTGTATATAAACAAATGCTCTTCTTTTTCATGAATGAGATATACCATTTTCATCAGATTACAGTTTTATTTTCAACTACTTAAAAAATATCAAAATTTATGAATTTTGAAAAAAAATTTACCCACCAAAAATTTTCATTTTTTGAGGGTTTACTTTACTATTTTTTAGATAGAAAAGTTAAAAAATAACCTTTTTTTTATTTATCAATAAGTGATTGTTTTTAGATATTTCTTTATTATAATATTGTCCCTAATAAATTAATAATATTTCAAAACTATCTTTTTCCCTAAATAAGATAACAAAAACTATTTCTCTTTTAATTTCAACTAATTGCATTAGCTTTATTATTATTATTATTATTATTATTATTATTATTATTATTATTATTATTATTATTATTATGCCATAAATTATTAATAAAAAATGATTTTTTGCTTATAACAATGTAGTTAAACATTATAATGTATAATCTCTCACTGACTATAAAAAATAATGGTTATGAAACCTTAGATATATAGATATTATACATATTGTTGAAATTCAAGTACATTATCAAAATACATCATATAAATGCTTTTATCAATAAAAAATATATTAATATTACTTGGATAAATATATATCAAATTGCTTATAAAATAATCTACATAGAATTAGAGTCTAAAATGCCATTAAAAAAAATTTACAAAAATAAAAATTTAAAACGTGACAATAATTATAAAATCATTAAATTTAGGCTATGCTTTCGGCTGAATTAATAATAAAAATTAATTGAGCATTACGGTAAAATATAAAATTTTTTAAATGTATATCTACATAGAAGTAGTTTATTTTTACATATATCTAGCACAAAAATAAAATTTGTAGTATATATACCAAAATATAAACCAATTTTCATAGAACATATACCAAAATGTAAACCAATTTTCAATTTTTTTGTTTTTTTAATATTATTGTTATTCAAAAAAAATTTCTCCATCCATATTCTCATTTTTTTCATATATATATATATATATATAGAGTTAATTAGTTCTATTTGAAATAGTGCAAGTTATATTAACCATCAATCATATAATTATAAACAATTAAATGATTTTTGTTATATTATTTCACCTAATCGGTAGTAAGTATATGTCTTTTTTTATATATAACCATATAAATGATAACAATTATATGTATACTAAGAAAAAAATTATTGTCAATTAAATATTGGAAAATATTTCCCAATTATTTTTTAGTGTTGTAGTCAAAAATCGAAATTATTCTCTGTGACTGAAAATAAGCAACCATTTTTGTTGAGGGAGTTATGATCCATAAAACTTGACACATCTAAAATCATTTTTCTTGAGAAAGGAAGGGAAGAGACATCTAAAATAAGCAATCATGTTATAAGCTCCTATATAACAAAAAAAAAAAAAAAACGTCTAGCATCCAAATCCATATAATAATAATAATAATAAAAGAAGATGTGTCCGTACGTGCGTTTTATATAGAAGCCATTACTTTGCTTAGGCCTTGGTCCATGGATTTTTATTCTAGTAATTTTGTCATGCCAACTGGTTTGTATCAATCATGCACGTGATAAAAATTTTCCTTTCTTTCTTTGAATTGTTGGGCCAATATACGCTCCTGCAAGATCAAAGCTAAAATTAAGGTTTCCGACCCACCGGATGAGATTACTTGTACTTTACGATAGATCTCAAATTTGAGTTATGAGTGTTGAACTACTTTAAAATTTATGATACTCTTAAGATTTTATCTAACAATATATAATCCTAATTGATTAATTGAAAATATCCATAGTTGAAAAAAAAAAACTAAAATTAAGGCTGCTATTCAACTAAGTCATTAATTATCCTAAAAAAAATCACGACTTAGCTGAGAGGAATCCTTTGTTCTGAGTTTCTCTTATTCTTATCTCTCAAATACTGACCATATAAAAAGGTAAAAGCAGTAAAAAAATTTGTAAGTGTCGTTAGAAATTTTTTTTTGTATACTTTAAATTAAATATAAAAACTAATGTTTTATCTTTTTTTTAGAGTAACATATTATATGTACTTGTTTAAGAAAATTATAAATAAATTTTATTAATTCTATAAAATGTATATATATTAAAATTAGGCTAAATTTCCTAAAATGAGAGTAAAAAAAAAGTGATAAGGTGCACGGATTTATCTTAATCAATAAAAATATAAAAAAATGTAAGGAATATGACTTAGTTAGTAATATAGACTAAGTTTGGAGGTGCCCATAAAATTTATAAGAAATAAAAAATTTTAACTGTTACTACATTCCGAATTATAATAATAAGAAAGAAAATACTTATATCATAAAAAAAAAAGAGTATCCAGTATTCTTAAAAAGATGCTTCATAATGAGTTTTTTTATTAAAAAAAGTTGTCTCAGTGGCCCTTTATTATGTCGCAAAAAAAAAAATATTATTGCTAGAATTTTAACTGTTACTACATTCCGAATTATAATAAAACTGAAGAAAATACTTATAACATAAAAAAAAAATAGTAACCAGTATTCTTAAAAAATGCTTCATAATGAGTTTTTTTATTAAAAAGAAGTTGTGTCAGTGGCCCTTTATTATGTCGCCAAAATAAATTATTATTGCGAGAATTTTACGAAGTGATAATAAACTGGTAAAAATGCCAAAATTAATTAACGCAAAATAAGCGAGTGTGGAGAATATAAAATTATATAAATTCTCAAGAGTAAAAGTTTAAAGTTGTACAACCCTTCTTGATCCGAACATTTGTAAGCATATATGTATGGATTAAGTGTCATCCCCTTCATTGCAAATTAAAAATGAAAAATTAACTTTGATTGCGGTATGTGTGCGTGGGGCAAGTTTGTTTATGGGTTTTTTTGGCTTAATCAATCATTATTTTCTGATTAACAGGGTAAATGAATTCGTCCTTTCACACAATCTTATGGTCATATCGATATCAGTCGGTTTAAAGATAATTTTTTTTAGAATATATTTTCATTCCCATAAACTTTTGAGGCAAATAAATAAAGTAGGATGTAAAATAATTCACATAATAGTAATAATAGTAAAATTAAGTTACATAATTGCCATTAGAAAATCCATTTGAATGCAGTAACAGCTGGTGCAAACATTCTTTATTTATTTGATGGTAGCCAAAATGGACGAAATGGCTACGATGAGAGGCTATTATGAGTTAATTCGGACGCGATGAACAGTAGGTGGATATGCATAATACTCAATGAACTGTGCAGCTGCGCTGAAAGCATTTTGATTGGCTAAAGTAGAGTTGCTCTCGGGGTTTTTCCTTAATTAAGTAAAAATAAATAAATACTTACATATAAAGGTGAAATGAAAAAATGTTTTTCTATATATGCATATTTTTGACATATGACCAAAAAATAAAAGTCAACTACACTTGTCGCTGGTATGATCTGGAATGATATTTAGCACTGTAAGTAAGGACCATTGTAATAATTTTTTTTTTTAAACTAGCCATTGCAGGAATTAAATTGTAATTTACTTTAAGCCATCAAAGTCTAAGACAAGAGACTGTTGATGAATGTCTCACCTTGACTTTTTTTTATTTTTATTTTTTTAGATAATGACGACATGAAGATGGACAGTTTTTTTTTATCTCGTCCTTGGTATTTTTTTTCTTTCTCTACATTAGACGGAATTTTTGGAAATTAAAGAGCATGTGCAAAATTAAATATTGTTTTATCCAAAAGCAAATTAAATAGAAACAATAAAAAAAAAAGATATAAAAATTCCATTTCGTATAGTGTTTAGAAAAAAATAATTTTTGAATTTTAAAAACTTAAATAAATGACTTAACAAAATTCAAATTTTATTGTTTTACACTCACCAATAACTCTAAATATCTCATAGTACTTGAAAAATCTATTTTCAATATCACATTTGTACTACTTTTATCAAACTTTAATAAAGTGTTTTTTCCATTTTTTTTCTGAAAAAAATGAAGAAAATAAAAGAAGAAAATGTAAATGATATATATATATATATATATATATATATATATATATATATATATATGACATAACAATAACACCAAAACACAAGTAAGAATTGAACACCTAACAGAGGCCACAATAACTAATAAAATCAAAACATTAATGGTGGGCATCATCAATAGTCATAGGATCCAATCAGCGGGAAAACAAAAATTAATGGCAAGTGGTTTTCCTTTCATTCAATCAAACAAAGACTTTTGGCTCTTTTATCAACGTTCGGTTCATACGTTCAGCTACACCATTGTATTGAGGTGTGTCTGACACTGTTCTCTCCATTTTGATATCGTACTCATAGCATAACTTCATGAATCCAGTGTCTTTATATTCACCACCATTGTTGGTTATAAGCTTTTTAATCTTTAGATCTGTCTCATTTTCAACCATAGTTTTCTATCTCCTAAAAGCCTTGAACACTTCAAACTTATACTTTAGGAAGTAAACTCATACCTTCCGAGAGTGATCATTGATGAAAGTCACGAAGTAGTGCTTTCCACCAATAGATGAGATGGTTGTTGGTCCTCAAACATCAGAATGTTTTCTCTGGGGTTCTGCTACTTGTCTGAAAGTTGACCATTTTCTAATTTTCAAGTATGTAATCTTCGTACGTGTGTATCTCCAGTGATTGTAGACTTGGATGTTTTCCCTTTGAATGCATAATCTTCATCATTTTTTCACTCATATGGCCTAGTCTTTGGTGCATAATTTTCATTTACAGCTGCAACTATGATCAAACAACGTGCTCCTGCTGTCATGTAAAGAGTGTCATTTTTTTGTCTCAAGCAACCATCATTACGCCCTATGAAATATTTCAATCATCGTCATGCAATTTTATAATGTAGCATTCGCTAACCAATTGTCCTACTAAGATTAGGTTCTTTCTCAGATCAAGAATATGTCTGATATCCTTCAGCTTCCAAACAAACTCGTTCAACTTAATCTTCACTACACTTACTAATAATAGTGCAAGGTTGATCATCACTAAGGTATACATTTCCAAGATTTTCGAGGACATACCTCTTGAATAATTCTTTCTGTGAAGTAGCATAGAACGATGCTTCAGAGTCTAATATCCAAGACTTTTCTTTGCTTTCTAAAGAGCTTGAGGTGGAAGTAACATTTGTCTCTGTCTTTGCTTTCTGGTCATTCGGTGCATTCTTGCACTGATTTTTGTAGTATCCAGACTTCCCACAATTTCAATATTCGACAGTCTTTAAGCTATGAGAATTACTGGGATTCCTAAATTTGGACCTCATATCCTTTGATCTATCTCGGTAGTCCAATCTGCCACGTCCATTTTCTTTGGTTGAATTTCTTCCTCTTGACTTTGTATGCAAAACTGAAGAGGTTGATAATTCACCCGACTCTCTCCATCGGATCTTTTTGCTGAGAACTAGATCACGAACATCATCAAAATTTAGCTTAGTGCTTCCCGACGAACTACTCACATCCGTGACAGTAGCATTTTAGCTTTCTGGTAGAGAAGATAAAAGTATCAATGCTCGTACATCTTTATCGAATTCAATTCCAACCGAACTCAATTGGGTTGTGACTCTATTGAGTTCATTGAGATGTTGAACTGCCAATGCGCCTTCTGTCATTCGCAAATTTAATAAATGTTTCATTAGATGCACTTTGTTTAAGGTTGATAGTTTCTCATACATACTAGAGAGAGACGTCATAAGACCCAGCATAGTCTTTTCCTTTGCTATGTTGAAAGCAACATTGTAAGATAATATCAATCGAATAACTCTAAGGGCTTGTCTGTCAAGAATAATCCAATTTTCTTCCTTCATAGCCTCTAGTTTCTTCCCTGAGAGAGGTTGATATAGACTTCTTTAATACAAATAATCTTCTATTTACATTTTCCAAAAACCAAAGTCTGCACTATCGAACTTCTGAATTTTCACATTTTCTTCATCTGCGGTCATCGTTCCTACTCGAATCTGACTTCCTCTGAATCGTTTCTCATAATTCCTGCGAACTATCGTGTATTAAAACACCTCTGTGGATAAATTGGTATTGCTGACCAAAATTACTATTCACTCTAAAATTACTATTCATAAAGATAGAAGAGACACAACCAAAACTATGATACCGGTTGTTGGAAAATAACGTCAATTTTTCTATAATAAGATTTGTGAAAACGAAGAAAATATGAAATAATAAGGCATATATATTGATAACGGAGTTCGACCGATTATGTTTACGTTTTCGGATTGCTGCAGATTTTTTACTGAAATGAGAAAAATTTATAAAATGTTTACAAACACTCACAAAATCACAACCTCACTAAAACTTTTCTAAACTTTTATTTTTTTCTCTCACTTTTGGATGAAATATGGATGAGATATCTTATAAATAAATTTCTAAGATTATATATAGGCATATACTTGCTCAATGGATGACCAAGATTAATTCTCACATATTTTGATTGATGATTGAGATAATTTCTCATCTACCGTTTTACCTAACAAATGGATGGTCAAGATTAATTTTCATCCATCAAATGAATAGTCAAGATTATTCTCCACTTAACATCTTATCTACCAAATATTTTTTCAACTAATTATTAATTAGTTCAATAAAAAATGTATTATATATTATTATTGTTATTTATTTATGGTGCATATATAGTTTTACAAACATAAATTACCTAACAAGTCAACATAAAAATCAGGAAAGAAGACACCAGAGTTATTAAGTCCCTTCTCAGCGCTAAGGAAGTGACAATGGGGCCGAAAGCCCCAGTGATTGGCCAATTCCTATCAGCAGCCTCAGGCATGCCGATAATGTTTCTCGAACTGTGCTGCATGGAAAGTTGGGCCATTGCCAACAGCCCAACCAACACTAAAACCATACTTAAACTCCCCATCTTTCCTTAAAATTACACAGTGCCGGAGAGAATTCATGATGAAAGAAAGAGGCAATTTGATGCATGCTTAGGGCGCAACTTCTGTGTCTTTATATAGATCTTATTCCGTAGCTCCTGTGATTTTTTTTTTTTAAAAAAAATTATACCTCTCTATTTAAACTTAATAATTAATGTAATCTCTTATGAAGTTTGAGAACGTGAATAACACTTTTATCAACTTTTTTTTTTGTTCTATAAAAGAAAAAAAAAGTCACGCATAATTGTGATGCTATAGAGTATCCTAATACTTTTGAGAGTTGTGATTTAATTTGTATTAAATTAATATCTCAATTACATCCTTTTTATGAGAATAGCTCATATTTCTTTTGTTTAATATTAATTTTGCACCTTCCTCGTATAAGTTTGAAAAGAACAAAAAAAATGTATATATTTTTCTTTAACGAGTTATGCAAAAATATATTTTTGCATCTTCCTCGTATATATTTTTCTCATAAATTATATTAGATGAATAATGAGCTAAATTTCAGTGATAAAAAAAAAAAAATTACTGTCGATGAATGAAAATATATTTCCCCTTGGGTATAAATCAAAATTGTAATTCTTGAAATGTTAGCAATGTAACTTAATGTTTTTTATGGTAAAATTTAAAGACTCAAATGCTCAAATAATATTATTGATACCAAATCACATACTGAATTTGTATTGTAAACGCCCGAGAGGTATGGTTTCAAGCACAGGTTACATTATGGTAAATGCAAAATATTACTTTATCAGCATTGCTTTTTTTTTTGGAGACTTACTATTCAATATTCATAGTTATTTTTATCTATATTTCATCATATAGTTTCGTGAAAGTCTCATTATCTTGAATATTTATCATCATGAAATCACAGGGCACTACTTTTATTTAACACAACAAGGTATTCCTTTGATAAAATACAGAATAGTTAATTACCCATATGTACTGTTTGCCTATTTCCAAAATCACCAAAAAGCTTATTCTAATAATGCAAAACAAATAATTAAAACTCAATTTTTCCACTTAAACTAAATAGTTTTGACAACCACAAAATCGCCTCCCTGGGTTTGATAATGTCCAAGAAACTTTTATTACTGCAGACAAATTACACTTGCTCTCTTGACCCCCTGTTTCTTCCTTCATTGCATAATTTGAACTATGAAATCTCGAATTCTTCATTGAAACCTTTGAGAAATGAATATTTGAAGATGCAAATCAATTTTCTTTAAAGGATTTGAAGAAAATTCTCTGACAGATGGAAAAAAGCTATTAGGGATTTGAAGAAATTGAAGAAGCAGATTTGAGCATATATTTGGGTTTTCGATTTTTTTTTTTAATGTTGTAAGTTAAATAATTTAATTTATTTTTATTTTTATTTTATATTAATATAAAAAGAGGCCTCACGCGCGTTTCTGAAGAAAATACATGCACTTGCCAGCCACTTCATATTATTGTGGCGGAAAGAATTAAAAAATTAAACATATAAGGGGGCTAATTGAATAAAAAACCAGGATTAGGGGCAATTAGAAAAAGAGAGTACAAGGGCAAAATAGCAAAACTGGTCACGTACAGGGGTGACTGAGGTGTTATGCCTAATATTAATTTTTGTTTGATATCACGTTAATTGCTTCATGCTCTTATCTTTATCACTTTAATTAATTAATCTGATGTGAATAGTAGGGTTTTTCATGGGCTGGGATGGTCCAAAATTGTTGTAAAATCGATTCCATCCGACAACAAATCCGAATGATTGGGTCAGATTTAATTGCAAAATCCAGGTTACAATACCATGATCCATCTAATTCTTGAAGAATTCTGTCTCAAAAGCTATCTTGAAGCTCAGTCTCATATGTCAACACCATTGCATCTTTGAATGCCTATCAACTAATTTCGTTTAGAGTTATAAAAATCAAATGCATAACAATGAGCTACCAATTTAAGCAAAATCCAAAGTGAATATATGACAAAATCAGTAAAAAAAAAAAAATTATTTGCCCAAATTAGACACAAATCAAATACGCTCCTTAGGGCTTTTGACAATCCTTCTACATGTGGTGATTAAATCTCAACCTTTAACCAAATCAAATGACCAGACATGTGGTTTCTTTTTAAGAAGATAACAATAAAAATAAATTAAATTTCCCAATTTCCTGTTGGATGGCAAAAAAGATTTTCCACCAGCAACCAAATCATTTTTGCCCTTAAAAAATGAAGTTGAAAGGGACCTATGAGAAAATTAAGTACATGAAGGAACCAGGAAAAAAGTGAGAAGAAAACTGAAAAATGATTTTTTTTCAGTAGTTCGTCCAAGAAAGATGCTACCTAGCTTATATCCATATTTAAAAAAAAATAAAAACACAGACACAGACACAGTTACCCTATTCAGTCCAATAATACACACACAGTTACCCATTCATGGATAAAATAGTTCATTATTAATAATATGTTGACGCCTTTGAAAAATGTCTGTAAAATAAGGGTCGATATAGACCCATTTTCTTTTTAGTTTAATATATAATATTTGTGGTATCGATTTGCACCAAAAAGTGATTTACTTATTTTAATTTTGAGTTAGAAATTTGTTAATAACTACAATAAATTATAATTTTTTTCGAGGACTTTTTTTGTTTAAATTGGATTAAAACTTTATTCAAACACGAAACTAAGTATCAAATTAATCAGTTAATTAAATCAAATTTTTTTCATTCAACAGTAATTCAAAATACTCTCTGAAAAAGGAGGCTTAGATTGTCATACCTGATGATTAGCATAAGGCACAGTTCTCCGAGCTAAAGTATGAGCAGCTGTGGTGGCTTGTCTTCTAATCCATGAGACTTTAAGATCATTAATAAGATTTTCAAGAAGTTTGCGTACAGAAATGAGGCTGCCAAATTCGGTCGGATTAGCTTGGTCCGAATGAAATGCATAGAAGACCTCCTGATTATCCAATTTAATATCATCTGCTTGTATATTGAGGTCAGTCAGCCATTTTAACATCTCTTAGGGCCCAAGCTTCATCATGTTTCTACTCCCATTAAGCAGGATTCCGACCATTCTCCTTTCTAACAAACAACCGATCTCATGAAAGTTAATGCATATTTCTACTCTCTTTACGTAGGACTGTGACCATGTTTAGTATTTTAAAAATACTCGTTAAGAAAATATTTAGTTTAAAGAATCAAATCTGAAAGTGTACTGGGATTAGAGAGCAATTTTCATCCTTGTCTGCTAAGCATGACCAACCCTATATTTGGATATAAGAAAAATAAAGAAAGAGAGAAAATAAATGGTGAAAAATAAGGAAATATTATTACTTAATTTATTTAGAAATGAAAGAAAAAATGAGGAGATGAGTTATTTTCCACCATTAACTTTCTCTTCAAAATGGTTAGAAAAATGATAAATTTATCTTTTTATCCTAAATTAATGTTTATTTATCTAAATATAAAAAAAATAAGAAATCATTTTTATTTTTTTCTTTATTTTTCCTCCTATATTATAAAATTTCCAAAGATCGTGGAAATGAAAGTAGTGTAAATTTCGAGAGCCTAACCCGAATTATTCTTTATAAGAGCATCTACATCCATGCAATTGTTTTACAATTACAAAATATGATCTTTGCTGCCACATTAATAAAATTTTAATTATATCTTTAAATATATTTTATTTTTGCAATTGATATTAATTTCAATTTTTGAAACTCAGTTAATATTTTAATATATAATATTTATTATTAACAATTCGAATGTTATATTTTTTTGTCAGATAAATTAAAATATTATTAAAATTAATAATTTTTTTAAAAAATTAATTATAAAACTTATGAAAATTAAGCAAGACACACAATATTTCATTTATTAAAACTTAATTAAAATCCGGCATTAAAAATTCATAAAAAAAATATTATATTAATCATCATTATATTATATTATATACTACATAATTATATTAATATAAATTTATGTTAACTATATTTATATTATTTAAACTAATTTTATATTAATTATATTAAACTAATTAATTAAATAGATTAATTATTAATTTCATTATAATTAATATTAGGTATATTAATAAATAAATAAATATTATTTATTAATTTTAATTAAATTTATTATAAAATAAAAAAAATAGACCCATTGAAGCTGATGCCTTTGTTTCTTTTCGTACAATGAAAATGATGTGATTTGTTTTTATGCAGAACCTAGCACATAATGTCTAGATAAGATAGGAATGGTCCCATTAATTTATCTGTGCCGTTGATTTGACATTTCATATCAGACTATTATTACACGTGATAAATATTTTCCTTTTTTGGTTGGTGGGCCTAAGTTCGTACTATTCATCCCTGCGATGCAGACACCTAAAATGGGAGAAATTTCATATCCATATCACATGAATTCCTGACCAAAGTCCTATTTATTTATTTATTTTTCATATACTTGATAAAGTTATTATGAAATAAATTTTAAAAAAATTTACTAAGTAAAATGGAAGAGTTCCATAACATTATTCTAATCTCGCATGCTAATTTATTAATGAATTAATTTCACTTAATGTTAGTTTTATATATAGAGAGAGAGAGGAAGAGGAATAAGATTTAAATGGAATCTAGTATATGGCTTTATACATTAGAAATGATATATTTCCTACTCAAATAAAGCTGAGATACATTAAACTTTTTTTAAAAATTTTTTTGTTAAAACAATGGAAATTGATTGCTTTCATATCGCTCAAATGGCTTGGTGTGATTCAATAATTAACACTACCTTCAGTTCGTCTCCAACCTCCTCATTTAATTTCATTGTGTGGGAATTCCATAATTAGAGCAATAAAAGGAAATTTTATCTAATTTAGCTGAGCCTAATTAAGTTTATCAACAACAATTAAGTGCATAATTAAGGACCTCACTATAATTGAAGGAGTGGAGGGAAAACCCTACGATATTATTGATAATGTTAATAATAGGAAGCTTTTTTCAAAAATAATATATAGCACAAACCTGAAAAAAGAACGCAGTAAAAGAAGATAATATTTAAAAACTTCAAAAGGCAATAAACCGAATATTTTAAATATCACTTGGATGATAAAACAATTAACACACTAATTGCATCGTCCAAATCGAGTAAAATTTCACGTACGAAATTATATTAAAGTTATTAATTAACTACATGAAACTATTTAATATTGTAACAATATATATATATATATATATATATATATATATATATATATATATATATATATATATATATATATATATATATATTGTTACCAAAGATAAAACATTGTCTCAAAGTTTCTGATGAGAAGAACAAATTGTCATGAGCTTGTCGCCCATGCCTTTTTGTGGCTAAAAGTGAGTAGCATGCATGTGTGTTTGACGGAAATAAAAATCGTTGAAAAAATTAACAGTGTCTCTTTGCCATATTTCCACATTGGTTCAATTTTCCCATACATGCATAAAAGTGTAAAAAGAAATGTAAAATGGGGTTAGAATTTTCTATCCATATTTTATGGAAATATCTTGAAAGATTTTTTATTATCTTCTCCACCACTGTTATTTTATGAAAAGTGTTGGCTTATATCTTCTTTTTTTTTTTTTTTACTTTTTTTCCATGATTTAATGGCACGCAGTAAATTTTCATGTCTCAATTGCATGTAAAATTTAATAAAAGCGCCATGACATGCTTTAAGTTGTATATAACAATAATAATAATAATAAGTTGCACTTCTACTGTATAAAGACCTGGAGAATTTGTTATTGATGACATAATTTAAGCCATATAATTAACAAGATGCTAAATAATTCATGACAGCAAGGGCAATCTCTTCGTTCACTTTTGTAAAAATATTCATTTAATTATTTTATTTTTATTAATTAATTTAAATAAAAATAAAATTGGATTAATTTATAGATAATTTATTATTTTTTTCTTCCACTGCTCCAAAAGTCCAAAAGCATTCTATTAATTATGATAACAATCTTTGACAAGGAAAAAAACAAAGAAGGGAAATCATGATAACAATGACCTGTCGCCACATCCATGCCGATCAGTACGGCTAAAGTAGCTAAAGTGGAAATGGAATAAGAGTGAATATAATATAAAGTTACCTCAAATAATGAGTTGAAATTAAACAATTTAAATAATTAAATAAAAAGTCTGAGACTATTGTACTAATATAATTAAGTTGAAATAAAAGATAGATTTGAGTAAAAATTTATGGTAATGATGGGACAGAAACAAAAACATCCACAAATTGAGTGTCCATTGGAATTGTTAGAAAAAATTAATAAACTAAAATGTGGATAAAATAATTGCACATAAACAATGAGCATAAATAAGAGAAGAAAATATATTTTTTTTCAACTACCTAGTAAAATTAGTATTGAATAAATATATTAAAAAATAAAATACTCTTTAAATTTTAAAAATATTATATACTTAAAAAAACATCATTACAATTCCATCACTAATTTTGAAAGTAGAAAAAAATATTTATTTATTTCGAAATAAGATAATCAAATTTAGTTATTAGGAGTATTTAGTATTAATGTTATATATCTAAAAAATATATTTATAATTTTTTTAATTTAATTGACTAATTTTTTTAATTTTTTATAAATTTATTTTTTTAAATAATTGTAAAATAATATTTATTTATATATTTTTCTCTAGTTTTAAAAATTTAAAAATATATTTTTAAAAAAAAAAACGTTTTTAGCAAAAGGACCATTTTGATCAGAAATAAAGTTGGCAAAAAACGGATGGGACTGCCTACTCTAGATCGATAATTACGTTATGTATATATATATATATATATATATATATATCCCATAACTGATGTAATAAATAAAGTCATAAATAAACTTTAATAAAGTATTTTTTTCAATTTAATTTCTACACATTTATTGGTTGAATTGAAGTGCCTATAAATAGGATTTCCTTTTTAGTTAGAAAAGAATTATATAGTTTTTTTTTTCAGTGTCCAATCAAATTATATGGACCCAAATCGTTCCGAAAAACACAACCGCCACCACTGAATAAAATAATGTGGTCAGATGTTGAATCTTGATAAGCATTGTGTCGGGCATCTGCCTTTTTTTTTTTCCTTCTTTGAAGTAAAAAAAAAAAAATTGACTGTGTATTGGCTTTACCTTATTCGGATAAAGACTTCAGAATTTTACTCAATGTTTTGCTATTTCATTAATTATAGAATTTTTATTTTTTGAAGAATTTGCAATTAAATTTTGATTTTTTTGATAGATATATCCAAACCAAATTCATGGCGACAATTTCAATTTGACAAAAAAAAAATCATTACTTATTTAGTAATTGATTTTTTTATTTAATATACATTTTTAATTTAATCATTTTTTATATATAAAAAATACGTGATAATTATAGAAATTAAGAGTACACATACTTTGCTGTTTGATTTGATCATTGATGATACGATAAAATCACAAAATCAAACTGACATGTATATATAGCTTTTTCTATTTTCCCATGTGAAACTTATAAAGCTGTCTATTAAGTCACTGTTTGTAACAGTTTCGAAATAAATTCAATCTAATTTAATTATTGAAAAAATAAATTATTTTAGAAAAAGCTAAATTATAATTTTCTAAAAAAATGTTTGTTAAATTTATAAATTAGTAGGTTATAATTTTTATTTTTCGTTATACTAATATTTTTTGTGAAATGACATATTATATCCTTTAACTCAAAATTTATGTATAATTATATATAATATAATTACTAAATAATTTAATATATACTTATATATAATATTTGACTATTATTAGATAATAAGTTTGTTGAGATATTTAATATATATTTTATATTATTTAATATGCATGTGTATTATATAATTTGATTATATTATATTTAAATAGATTTTATTGAGAATTTTTAGTCAGAACCCAAAATTCTATATAGACCACTTCTAGAAATTCCATAAATAATTTTAAAGCGAACAAAGCCTATTAAATTCAAATTTTTCCAAAATATTCCATAAAGACCAAAATTTAAGGTTTATATCTTTCTAAAAAAATATTTTGATTGATTTTGATGTTCTCAGTCAATTGTCAAATATATCAATTACTGCTTATAGTTTTAACGCAAAGAAATAGTTTATTCTCTACACTTCCACTTTAAACAACTAAATTATCAGTTACAATTAAATTATTATTTAAATTATTAGTTTGCTGTTGGATTATCATTGTAATTTATTAAACAAATGCTAAAATTATAGAGTTGATATTTTTAATTTGATTTGGTTTGATGTACAATTTTATGAATACCCCACTGGCCCAGCCTGCACGTCATCAATAATTCTTTTACAATTTTTCTTTTTTGGCCACGATTAATATTAAAAAAAAAAAGCTTTTAGCCACAGCACAGCACCACGCAAATTAGAAAAATCTGTACAATTTTGCCATAAACCATTTATGCGGTGGCACGACAAGAGTTTTTGCGACGATTTTTTGTGTTAGAAAAAACATGTTTTGACACTGTTTTGTTATTTTTATTTATTATTTTTTCCTTTTGGCACATATTCCGATTCTCGAATATTATCGAAGTTCGTAAAGACAAAAAGAAATTGGAAAGAAGATAATGAGATCAAGAGTTGTGAAGATCACAAATTAAACTGATATTTAGGGAATCCATCAATTAATCTATACGAATTTCCTCGGCCGAACATTTATAAAAAGACAAAAGTCTTATCCACAAAATATTGTATAACTTATGGTTTCCTTTTTATTTTCATGAGGATGCCTCCAAATGACTCTGGATTTTACTCCGATAGAATGTTATCAAAAGAAAAAGGATTGAAAGACCACACTAATGAAAAAAAAAAATTCATAAAATGCCAGAACTCTAGAAATGTTCCCTCTCTTTATCATGAAATTATTTTTAGGCTGTCACTTAATGCCAGATTTATTAAAAATAAGGCTTAATAAATAGAAAAATAAAAGTATAGGGACTTTAATGTGTCAAATTAAAAATATTGAGACTCAACTAATAAAATTTAGTTTAGTCGTACTGGTCTAATGTCACTTAATGCCAAATTTATTAAAAATAAGGCTTAATGAATAGAAAAATAAAAGTATAGGGACTTTAACGTGTCAAATTAAAAATATTGAGACTCAACCAATAAATTTTAGTTCAGTATTACTGGTCTAATGACAAGATTTTGAATTATAATTTTAAGTCTGACATTTTGCATAAAAAAATATAGTGACTGGAAACTTCAAAAGGCTTCTTTGCCTATTAATTAATGTAATCAGATCATTCTATATGGAACATAAAGTATTTCATATGTCCTTGGTGACAATGGAAGCTTGCCCGAGACATCCCTATCTCAAATCTTAAATATCACTTCCCTCCCACATGGGATGTAAAATAATAATAATAAAGTATTTCAAATGAATAATTTATTATCCAATGTGTAGTACTTCAATAGCAATACTTTTATTTTTAGATTTTAAAGATGTAAATTTAAATCCTATTAATTAATAATATTAGGTGTTTGGGATTGTTGTTGGGTGTTCAAAAATCAGTTTTAGAATTTTTTTGACTTGATTTTTTTAATTTTTTATAAACTGTTTTTCTCAAATCTGCTTTTAAAAAAATCTTCTATTATCTGCTTATCTTCAAAATCAGTTTTCAAAATTCAAAAAAATTAAAATTTTTTTTCTTTAAAAATATTTTTTCAAACGTGATGTCAAACAGATTATAAGTATAAACTTAAAAAAATTACTAATTATCATTTCTTTATTATTTTTTCAATTTTTTTGAGTGACATGTATGGATGAGGTATTTGTCAAAAAGGTATTTATTTATCATTTCTAAAATAACAATTAGACTGAAGATGCATTTTTAGGTAGACTTAACTTATTATGTCATCTAAACTAATTTAATTATATTAATTATTATATTCACATTAAACAACGTGAATAAAACAACAAAATACTAATTTAGAGAAAATTTTAGATAAATTTAGTTTGTCATGTTATTTATAAATTAATTCAATAATATTAATTATTGTATTCATATTAATCAATATAAATAAAATAATAAAATATATATTATATTTTAATTGATTTGAATACAATAATTAATATACTTTTATTAGTGATAAACTGAGTTTCTTAAAAAAATTTCTATAATAATATCTATAAAGTAGGATGAATTGTAGCTAACTCATTACCCAATTCAACCAATCTCCTCAGTTCACCATTTAATTTACTCGAGTTTTTGAGTAAGTGCTGCTCTCTCTCTAGAGAGGAAAGCAATGGCACGACACATGATGTTGGGTTCACAAGTGGCAGCGGTGGTGGTGGCGGTGATGGGAGTGCTGGCTATGGCACAATCATCCCTGCAGATGGGTTTGAAGAACCCTCTTCATGATGTTATTAAGAGACTCAACCAGGCTGGTCCTTACTACGGTCTTGTTTTAGTTTCTGATACCAATGAACAAGATCTCCTTTCCTCTAATGCCTTCACTCCTAGCAATCATATCCCTTCTGTTCTACTGGGCGGTAATCTTCTCACTTTATTCCCTCCTTTTTTTTAGTGGATTAATATAGCATTTTTCTAATGAGATTGGCATTTTTGTTGGGTAAATAGGAAGAACATTCAACGTTGGCAAGATCAAGGGATCTAACGTTGTATATGTAAAGACTGGGGGAGGATCTGTAAGAAAATAAATTCTATCTCCAGTACTCTAAATTATTATTTTTTTTTTGGGAAGAACACAATTAATTGGTTTTTTAGTTCTTTTAATTACTTTTTGGTTTCTTGGTATATATGTTTTTCAGATAAATGCAGCAGCAACTACACAACTCCTGATACATACATTTGATACGGTGGGAATAGTTCACTATGGGAGTGCAGGTGGAGTTAACAATTCATTGCTACCTGGTGATGTTGTTGCCCCTTCACAGGTTGCTTTCACTGGAGCTTGGAAATGGAAGGTATCCATTACCATAACCATATTTTTCCCGTACATGATGAAATTAATTTCCATGTTCATAACTGTTGTTATTATTATTATTATTATTTTTTTTTTATAAACAGCACTTCAAGGCAACGACCATTGGACAGCTGAAATTTGGTGCCTTCAATTATCCAGAGCCTGGAAACAACACTTTGGGAAGCATAGACTTCCAATCATCCACTTATTTCACTATATCAGGAGAAAAAAAGACCTTGTTTTGGCTTCCCATCAACTCCACATGGTCTGACATAGCCAATGATCAACTTCAGGTTATTAAGATTTATGTATATATGCCAAAATATTTGTTTCATTAATTAATTTGCACCACAAAAATATCTACGTCACTCCAGAATAAAACCGTCATGTCACATTATGTATTAAAATTGTTAACTATAATACCTTTAAGATAAGACGGTAAATTTTTTTTTTCAAATTAAATATTTCAAATTCTATGAAATATTTTAAAACTTGAGATGTATCTGGCCAGCACGAATCTAGACCGGATAAAAAAAATTCAGATCGGATAATTAAGATAAAAAAACTTGTCAATTATAATGGATTTGCAACTGTTATATATGCTTTTGCGGTCATAAATAATTACAATAGTTTGAGTATTTTATTGCAATGATTAGAATTTAAATCTATTGGCCATATAATTAATTTGGCGATAACTTTAAATCCCCTGCTAATATTTAATCTTCTGGATAAATACTATGTATGTAGGATTTAGAACTGCAACAATGTGTAAACACGACAGCATGCCTGCCCAGAGCTCCAAGACTTATCTTTGGATATAACGCTTCCAGTTCTGATATATACCTTCTGAATAGAGCATACAGAGAATATCTTTACAGAAAATTGCATATCGCTACTGTGGATGAAGAGGCTGCTGCTATTGTATCGGTTAGTGATTAACGAAAAGTTTAATTAATTGTTAATTATTAATTACATTCATCTGTATGTATACAGTGGTGATCGCGTTTTTGATAATAATGCAGGTGGCTTATTCAAATGAAGTGCCAGTAATAGTATTCAGGGGAGTGTCCAATACGGCAGGTGCATCAACTAAATACGCAGCCTATAACTCTTTGGGTTCTATAAATGCTGTGAATGCTGCTGTGAGTTTCATTGCTGCCGTGAGTGGAAACACTTCCACCACTGCCACCCACTGAGTTCTTCACTCCTCTGAAGTGTCCTGTTGAGCGCAATTTAATCTAATTATGTCGTAGCTTAAATAAAATGTGCTCAATCATCTATCGATGCTTTTTTATTTCATGCCTAGAATATAATTAGTTTCCCTTTTAGATGTCCATTTTTTTCTCTGCATTTTCCCCCCACTCACTGCGATTCTCTATTTAAAACCTTTAAATCAGATATGATAACGTAGTTAAATAATTAATTTTGACGAATAATAACTTGATGATGATCAAGTTTTTATCCCGTAGTTTTACTGGTTAATAAGACTTGATAATCCGATGTTAAAATATAATAAATGAACTTACTAAAAAAATTTTCCTTTCTATGTAAGATGTAACGATATATTAAATATGAAAAATGATAATTTTCCTAACTATTTTGGTACTAACTTGTATTAAAATATTTATATTTTATCAATACATCTATTTGTGTTGCTCAAATTATATTAAAGTACAAAATATTTTAATGCAGTTTGAGATAAATTGGTATAAAATAAATTGAGACAAATAACATTACTGATTAAATATATATTAAAGAAAAAATATTTGGGTATATCATGATATGTCATGCGTGCAGAATAGCTATTATTTTATAAAAATGATAGGTTGTTATTGGTCTTTTTTTTTTCTTTTTTGACCACTAGTCCATGATTAATTAGTCTAGACAAAAAATAAAATAAAAAAATAAAACCATAACTATATAGAATTAGAATTTAATACTGGACTTTATATTTGTTTTTTCCAAATTGAATGTAATTGTGTGTAAAATTCAAGATACTCATTTGCAATGCGGATATGAAATTTGCTAATTGATCAAAATCTATTAAGTGAAAGAGGAAATTCATTTGAAATGAGTTAATGAAATTTGAGGATACGGTACTACTCATAATTTGGTTAGTGTGGTCAAGTATGTGGGGATAGGAGCAACATATATGATTTATATCCTTTACCAATAATTTTCCCAAATCAGTTGACGTACCCAGAAATTAGAATATTCCTTTTTCCAATTTCCAGGGATTTGTCCATCTCAACAAGCAGCTAGCACTGATTTATTTATTAGTCACGTGGGAATAATTGTCTTGAAGCTTGATATCTATCTGTGTACCTCACCTGCTCTTTCCTATAACTTGGTTTAACTTGGTAGAATTTAATTCATTGTAATTTCATTGGCAAAATGTCGTATGGCCATTGTTTTTTATGCTCCTAATGTTTCTTTGGTCCTGGCCAATAATGAAGTCACAGTACTGAATATGTGGCAAATTGAGCAAGGAGAGAGATGATAAATTTGAATCAATTCAATAACAACCAAGCCAAAAATGACTCAATCTGAATCCGCCTGACTCGTTTGCAAATTGTAGGCTTGTAGCTCAATGATCCGGGTCCTGAACTGCACAAGTGGCTGCTAATTTTATAAACTCAACTGCTACACGAAGAGCATTGACAGAGGCTAAAGGACTCAGGATTGTTTCCTGTAGTTTTCCTTCTCCACCAGCCAAATCCGACACCCCTCGAAACACAACACAGGGCACTCCATTTGACAGAGACGTCTGCATTCGATATCACAATTAGCAAATCCAGATTTATATCAAAAGTTCAATTAAATTCACTTGCCATTTTGTCTACAAACCATGACAATAGCAGCACTCTCTTCATCTACTGTTGACATACTAAATTCTTTGAAAAGAAATTCCCTGTATGCAGCATTAGCCAAGAATACATCAGCAGTAGAACCCTTCATTCCATACACAACTTTTGGCATCTCAGGCAAGCAATATGTCTCGTTCACACATTGCTGTAAATTCAAATCCTGCAGAATTGATTGTAATTACTGAAATAATACATCTATTCTTCTAATTTTCTCTAAGGAAATCAACAAAAAAAACCTGAAGTTGAGAAGCAATATTTAGCCACTTTGAGTCTATTGGAATCCAGAATAGCTCTTCCACATTTTTTCCATTGGAATAAACCTGAGTTGGTGTGAATTCTATCCTTGCCAACAAATTTTCTCCTTCTTCTGGAAAATTAAAAGCTCCAAACTTTAATTCTGGAAATTTCCCTGTCTTCGACTTGAACTCCTGCACAATACAAGAGTGTTATCAATGTTGTCTTTAGGACCCATTGGGCAAATAGATTGGTGGACGAGTCTTTAATTGCCTCCTAGTGCAGCAAGTCAAGGGTTCAAATACAAGAAGTTTCTACCTTCCATTTCCAAGAACTCGTGAAGGCAACATAATTCAGCACGCTAACATCGCCGTGGGACAATGAATAATTTGTACTTCCTGCTGTTCCATAATGAACTATTCCTTCAATATCAAATGTATCAAGCAGGATTTGAATAGTTATACCTGCATTTAACTATATATATATATATATATATATATATATCCAATAATTAATGTTAAAGAATGTAACAAGTAGGCTGAAAAAGCAAATAATTTGGTATTTATGAATGATCAAAATCTTACTATTTGCTCCCCAGTCATCACATAGACCACATCAACACCTCTAATCTTCCCAATGTGGAATCTTCTTCCTAAGCAATTCCAGAAACCATATTTTTAGCAACATCCAAGTTGTATGTATAAGAATCGATCAACCAAAAACTTGCTCTAAGCATGAATCACAAATTAAAAAAGAAATCTAGTAAATTTAATGCAGTAGCAAGACTTAAAAAGGCATAGATGAGATGAGAGAGAAAAGAGTACCAGCCAAGTCAACACAAGGGATATCTGAGCTAGGGAGGAAGAAACCAGAATCTTCAAGTGCTTTTTGTTCAGTAGGGTAAGCCATAACAAGGCCGATATACGGACCTCCATTTTGATTCACTATATCAACTATTCCATGCATTGGGTGCTTCATCCGTAGCTCCACAGAGAACTCTACCAATAGCAGTATCCCAACCATCATCGCCTCCAAATCAACTGCCCACATCCACCGCCTCTCTAGTCCCACCAGGCCCCATGACAACCGTTGGATCATATTTGTTCAACGACGGTGGCGGCCCTTAAATGTCGGAGAAATGGCGGAGAAAGTGCCTTGAGGAGAGAAGTAGCTTAGAGCATATGATTGGCTTTCGTGACTCACTCCTTCTGGTTACTGTTAGCTAGCCCGCATTATTTTAAAAAAATAAGGTAAAACTCATTTTTAATTAGTTTGGTCGAGTAATTAATCTTTTATTGTATTTAATTACATCTATCAACTCTCATTTTAATTTAGATATATCTTTATACATTTATTTATATTAACTCAATATCCAATTATAATGAAACAAATGGTCGCAACACATACGCGTTCTCAATTCATATGTCCATATTCTAATTTGATATTTTTTAATATAAAAATTACTTTATTTTTTAAAAATAAAATATAAAATATAAAAAAATTAAAAATCTATTAACATCCATCTTATTCGTCACCAAATATAATATCCTGCTCTATCCTTACCAAACCATAAAGCTAAGAGTCTAACCTTAATTGTCTCTATACTGTATAAATCTCGATTGGTTTAGTCGGAGCTGGTGAGGTAGCTGAAATCAATATAGGTGGAGTAGTAAAAATTATAGCCACTAATGGAGCAAAAATGAATTAAGTAGAGTGTTGGGTTGGAAAACTGGAACCGGAGAAGGTTGGAGTGCAGGAAAAGAACGTTGAGGAGTTAAAGTCAAAGTTGCCACACTAACATTGATGATCAATTTTTTACCAGCAACACAATCACTTGAAATACCATAGATCGTTACCATTAGTGATATCTTTTTAAGACAAGATTAAATATTTTAGAATAAAATATTATTATTTTTAACAATATTTATTAAAAATATTATTATTATTATTTTATTTTTATAGTTTAAATTAGATTTAAAATGAAAAATAATGATTTAATTATAAAATTAAATAAATTATAATTAAATAAAAATAATATTTTAAAATTTTAGTTAAATATCATAAAAATTAGAAACCGAATCAAATAACTACTTATACTTTAGAGAATTGATGTTTGTTTATATTATTTATTTATTTATTTGATAAGGAGATTTTGATTGTTAACTTTATTTATTTTTAGCTTTTTTGTATGGGCCACCGGGTAATAATCATGTGAAAATCATTTTATTACATCAATTAAGTTTATAATTGAGATATTCCAAATGAGAAATCACATTGAATATCATATAAAATCTTTTCTTGAGAATATGATAAAGCAACAGCTCCATCAAATTTTCTATGCTAGCCGAATTAAATGCCAAAAATTATTTAATTGACTTCTGAAATTTAAAAAGGAAAAAAAAACACAAATATGAACATTGGGGAATATTTAATCAAATAATTATAATAATTTGGTCGGAATTAAAAATGCAGGAGAAATATATTAAATATACGTAAGCCATCACAATGTAGCACATGCATAATACAAACAAACAATTGGGAATTTAACCAAGTGTCAAGGAATTCAATTTTCTTAATTAATCTTTCTATAGATAAAGGGGAGGAAAAAAAGAAATACTAAGCTCAAAAAAATTCAACTTGTCCATCCATCCCTTGACACTTTAAAACCAGACTCCATTGTGTTTTGTGGTGTGTTTTGAGAAAGTGATTCAGAGATTTATAGTCAATGACTAATATTTTTCTTTCTCTAACTTGTTCTTTCTTCCTCTAACTTGTTCTGATCTTTTGTTAATGTAAAACGCCTGATATACCCAATTGGATTTCGTACGCTGAATTAATCCTTCAGCCGTGAAATATGGAATAAATAAATTTGAATTCCATCTGATAAGACATCATATCACTATTGTTATAGATTGCTCGTTCTTTCCAAGAATGCTAGATTTCAGACAAAAAACTATATCAAAAACAAAATCACTAGCAGCACAACTCACTATCAAGAGGCCGTTGCAGAATTTTTATCATCAAAAATTATCTGTTCGAAGTTTGAGAGGACGCTCAAAATTGCTGGCCAAGATTTTGCATTGACTGAATTTCCTTTAGAAAATAGATAGATCAGAGGTCCTTCTGTGACTGTGGAGCCTGTTATGTTCATAACAACTACAGGAAACAGACACTTGCATGCATATGAGGTATTTCGCTCCGGTAGAGAAGCCTCTGTAGCAGCTTCAGTCCACCTGCCACTTCATCAACCAGTTCGACAGGTCCTGCACATATTAATTTCAGGGGGAATATATTAAAGGACCCGCAATATCAAGAGATCATCAACATATAATTCTGAAAAATCTTTTGTACATTGCGGCGTTTTTCCTCCAATTTTGGCATATAAAATATATTCACCACACTTGACCAAAATATAGCATAAAGACTTTCTAGTCTCAAACAGTCCTTTGGGGAGCATTGCTTTTTGAGTGACTATTCCAGTTAACAGTTTTTCTTATTATATTGACGGAACTAGATAGCTCAAAAAGTATAGCCCGTGGAAGTTAATAATCTTACCAAGAATAGCCATCACTGTTCTTGAATCTGAAACAAAAACAAAACAAAAATAAATAAATTTTAGCGGAGTTTGTTGAAGGAAAAAAAAATTCTTCTTAGCTAAACTGGATAATAAGCTTATAAAGAAGGAGATTCTGCAAACATGTATGTAAAATAGATGAATTGTCCATAATCAAACAAAATTCTTCTTTAAGAAAAAAGATTATCCTTGTCGTTCTTGCATCCCATATATTAGAGCTTGGCCCTCCACTATTACAAAATTAGTAATTTGAAAATTGGTTATCATATTTCTGCCTTTCGGTGACCTGTAATGATACTTTCCATATATTAATTGTCTAAAATATCAGGGCCTGGAGCATCAGTCAGAAAAGATAAGCACTCCATGGAACAGACTATACCAAGGCAATGATTTTAGCATGACCTCCACAATTAGAAGGTCTCTACTGTTCGAAATTTGAAAAAGTTCACTGGCTTCTATTTCCTAGTTCCTAATTCTCCAGCTACATGCATCAATGCCTTCATGGGTTGTTTGTAATGTTCCATACTGGGCCTAAGGCATTTACAGCAGTTCCAATGTGTTTGGTAGAGTGAACTTCCAACTTTTACTTCACAATACTCTCTGCCAAAAATGGCTCACATAGCTTCTTTTTCTTTTATTTTCTCCTTTCATATGCAGATATGCAAAATCAATTCTACCAAACTCATAAAAAATGAATCAAGTAAATATGCAACGGACTCCCATCCTATCCTGAAGTGGAACTAAATTATTATGCTTTGTAGACATAAGCTATGTTGCTTGGACTCGGGTATGGGTACCCAGCATGAGTATATATTTAAAAGTATGGTTTTTTATTTTTTAAATTTTAGGATATGTGGATACGGCTAAAAAATACCTAAAATTAGGATACGAGAATAAGTCTATATATGAAAATATTTTAATTTTTATATATAATAATTTAAGTTAAAAGATATATTAAATTATAACATTAAATTGCTAAATAAAATAAAATTAGATAAAATATTTAAATTACAAACTTAAATTTTAAAATTCAGACCACAAATAAACAATAAAATGATAATTTTAAGTTCATTTAAATTATAAATCAGCCTAAGTTTGCTATATAATTTATATTAATTTTTGTTACTACCACAAATCATAGTCTTCAATTGTGGGTCGTTAAGAGATAATTATTATAAATTTACAAACTCTTTCAAGTCCATTTGATCTGCACTTATAATTTAAATGAAACTGATATTATGAATACCCACTTTTAAAATAAAGGATCCGGTAAGGATTTCATATCCATACCAATGTCATACCCAAAGAGTATGGGTACTTCTTTAAAAATGAAATGTCGGAGTAACATAGGACATAAGTCAACTATAAAAGCTAAGTAATGAACTGAATTAGATTTGCAACTCACTTCGTGCAATTTGTGTTCTCCCAGCATCAATGGTAATATGAATCGGTAATGCAAGTGATTTAGCTCTTTCCTGTCAAAGTTGGACAAAATATACTGGGTAAAGCAACAGAGGAATGAAAGTAAGAAACAACAAAGTAAAGCAACCGTCAATTAAGTTTAAAAAATTAGAGGCACTAAAATTTTGCCCAATGCAACTAAAAATATCAACAATCATCTGGAGCTTCAAAACAAAGACTACTCAACATGAGTTCTCCTGTATTCTCAACCTAGATTGAAAATGCAAAGAGTTTAAAATACTATAAAGCACAAGAAAAAAATAATGTATAGGCTTAATAAAACAGAAAGAGAAACAGAACAATCACATGGACAGTGAGGGGAAAAAGAAAAGGAAAGGGGAAGAATAAAATACCAAGTATTTACATATTTTCATAATTACTATCCATTAAGTAGTTAATTTTAGCAAAATGAATACCAACAGAGTTTATTTTTCCTATGCATAGGCCACTGGTATTATGAGGCAAACATCAAATCTCAAGTATCCAAACCTTGGTTTCCGAAACTATATATTTCCATTATTTAGAGAATTGAATGAGGTTAATGGTCTCATATAAAGCTCTCCAAAATATTACGGGGAAATTGCATAAATCTCCTCCACTCCCCTCAACCAAAAAAAAAAGTGGTATTTCCTGCATGCTTTCACCTCATTGTTTCTATTAAATATTTTACCCTATGTCAGATGATTGTTAGCATGACAAACTTGCAACATCTGAGGGGGGGGGGGGGGGGGGGGGGAACATCAATTTGGGGTCAGGAGTACAGTTGAGAAAGAAAGGCACTTCCAAGCATGACAGGTGGAACTTTCAGGAACAATATCAGATCTCAACTGGTGTTCAATACAATTGTTTTGAGTTCTCTGTGGATGCAAGTACACATTGCTTACTCATATTTTGTTTTGGTCAGACAAATGGCAAATAGATACATACAAGGCAACAAAGAACTAAGTTTAAACAGAGGGAGACAAAGTGATTGAGCAGTACTTGAGATTCTAATACAATGTTTCCTATTACTAAATCTTTCTATCAAGACAGCAAATACAGCAAAGAGTAAGCAAGTATTGCTTTCCCCATACCAAGATCTCAGAAATCTGTAACTTATGTCCTAAATAATCATTTCAAACTATTAAAAATCATAGCTGAAAAGATAAAATGTAATGTTGAAGTTGATTAGGCAAGGTTAACAACTAATAGAACAAGACAACAATTCTAACCCACACTGAGTTGCAAAACGAGCATATCATCATCGCTTTCAATTTTCACCACCATCTTTGGCTGTGCACACATTTCCCACCTGCATATTAGCAAAAACTTTAAAACTGGAGGAGGAGGAGGAGGAACGAGGAAAAGAGAAGGATAAAGAAGAAAAAAATAAAATTGTCAAACGTCCCCACTAAGTTAATTTGAATGAACATGTGTCTCTATCTGTTTAAAGCTTTTGGTGCCTGCTCGAGGAGCTTCTTGTATAGACCCAAAGTTGCATGACTGACCAACAAAGACAAAAATTGATAATGAATTAAAACAACATGCAGTTCAATAGCGAAAGAAAGAAAGAAAGAAAAGCAACTGTCAACTACTTACTAAATGGCTTATAGCTGCTTTCCTAATGAAAGTCTGTCTCTGCCACAAGAGCCCTTCAAACCACAAGCCAATAAAAAATCAGCCAACTTTCAGTTGATCCACAAACCAAGAGATGTAAATCTAAATCAATTACTCAATTGCAACTTAGTCGACTAAATTTCTAGACTTAGATCCATTTATTTGATCACATTGACATCCAATAGACTAGTAAAAGAAACCTCTAGAAGCTGCAAATCAAGGGAATCACACGTAAGCTCTATGGTACACCAGTCAAATGCTATTCTTTGTAAGATTATATGCCAATACTGTGCGCATATTCCAATGTTGCCTGCTCTTGAAAACTAGGTAACTATATGCTCAAACAATATAATAGTTCTTATAACTTAATATGGCTTCCTAATATCTCTCTCTTCACATTCAAGTGTGTAATACAGTCAGTAGTTGATCCCAAATGGAAACATATCTTCAATAAGCTAGAAAAAAACTCATCAAAGGATATCTTAACAATCACAACATCTCTCAGTTACACACCCAACAACACCGATAGCATTAATAAATCATACACAAATAAGCTGTTTATAGGGTCCGTTTGGTCCCATATTATAAACTGTTACTCTGTACGACTCCACTAAATGGCAGTCCTACCATCAGATCCCAAAAAACCCTGTTTTAAATTGACGAAAACAAAAGCCAGTTTTCAGAAATTTCAAAAACCGTTCACATGAAATAGGCCAGAAAAACGCGTTTGGCAGCAATTATATGAATATCAGTACATGAAAATAAAAATAAAAATAAGGAGAAGAAGAGCAACGCCACCTGCATTGAGCAGCGATTTTCCCTTTACCCGTCTTAAGGTCATTTCTCACAGCCAAAATCTGTAAAAATTGACAAACAAACAAGAACAAGAATTAAAGGAAAAAAACTTCAAACTTCTCATTAAATTCAGAAAGCAGGAGGAGAGACGCTTACCATTTTGAAATCATCAAGAATGTCAGCCAGTTTTTCAATTTCAAAGTATTCTTTAGCCTTATTTTTTGTTTTTCCAACACCAAACTCAGCGTCTTTAGCCAGTTTAGCTTTAAGAAAGATAAAAGCAGGACGGCGGGAACCGAAGAAGTAACCCAAAGCAAGGCAACCTTGCCCAACGAAGATGGCGCTAAGCCAACAACTCAATTGCATTAATTCAATTTAAACCCAGACAAGAATAAGCAATGGGATTCAGCAAAAAATCAGCCAAAACGTCGCGGATCCTCATAGGTATGTTATGGGTTTATCAACAACTATACAAACCACAAATTCAAATATATAAACAAATTATCCAATTGCTTCCGCATGCAATGGGGAAAACTGAGGTTGGGTCGCAATAGAAATGGAATCGCTGCCGCGACGAATTAAGTTGCGAGCTGAGCTCTTCCTCTCCTACCCAATGAAGAAAACCTAGAAGAAAATAGTTGGGAGTGAGCAAGCAACGTCTCTCCTCTTTTTTTTCTTCTGAAATTCCTTTTGAGCAATAATTTAATTATTTTACCCTTCTGTGTCTCTTTTATTTTAAGTAAACTAATTAATATAATTAAGTTATAGATTTTATTTTTATTTTTTCTCATATACTCATATTTTAACTAAATATATATTAAAAATTTAGAAAACTGATAATTAATATTTTTTAGTATTTAGTGACAAACACATTAAATAAATATTAAAAAATTAACAAATTAATTATGTTTTTTTTATAAAAACTAAAAATTAAAGTAATATAAAAAATATAAATCTATTTTTATGAAACAAACAAAGTTTTTTACAATAATAGCTAAATATAATAAATTACTATATATCTTTTTTTTGCAGAAAATATATGCATTCATATTATGGAAAAATTTCATGGATCATCTTTTAACTTAATATACAATAAAATTTTTCAACTTTAATTTATAATACTAATATTTTTTAATTTAAATTTATATAATAGAAATGTTATTTTACTTATTTCTTGCATATTTATACGTCATCTGTATAAAATAGATTTGATGGTTTGTCTATATAAAATATATAATTTTCTTAAAAATTGTACATTTAAATGGATTTTTTTCATATTTTATGAAATTGTGCTTAAATAATTTTTTTAAAATGTGATTATTATAGTATTACTCTATCAAAAAAATTCATTACAAAAAAATATATTTAAACAAAATTATTTTAAAAAATTATATATTTTATATACATATAATCAATAAGTATATTAGCACTTAATTATCAATGATAACTTATAAAACTGTAAAAATATGGAAGAAAATATGAATTAAAGTGGTAAGACATTAAAATTAAAAAATATTATTAATATTAATGTTATTATTATTAATATGTATTACTGTAAAGGGTCAGTTTAATATTGCATTTATCAAAAATATTTTTGGAGAGAAAGAATTTATTTTAAAATTTTAAAATTTATTTTTAGAAAAAATTAGATAAATAAATACTTTTTCAAAATTAAATTTCACAAAAAACAGTTTATAAAATATTAAAAAAATAGTTAATAAAATAAAAAAATTTTAAATTTATTTTTTAAATATTTAACAATAATTCCAAATTCTTTCATATCATATATAATAAAACACGGTTAGGAGGAACAAAAGGGACCCAGTCAGGAGATAGAAAGACCATTTTAACAACACCTGGCTAAAAATCTACTATTCTATTAAGAGACCTTGGAATATAAACGAAAACACAAGATCTAGAAGTTGTTTTCAAAAGCAAAATGTCCTGCACCAAAGTCCCATTCTGATTCATAAGCAAACAGTAACACTATTTAACCGTGAAGTCCCCCGAATTAGAGAAATGCTATTATACGAATCAGATATGGAGAAGTAAGAACAAGGAATTTATGTAATAGCTCTAGCTTCATTGGGCGAAAAATGATTTCCCAACATATTCTCATCTCAATTGTTAGAATCAGGCCAAAGTAATTGATGAACTATATTGAAATCACAGCCTTAAGGTCTAGGTATTCGGATTCTGAAGGAGGATACGGAACCCATGGATCAGACCAAACCCCAGTAATTTTACCATTTCTTATATGTCATCTAATCTCTTTGATTAAAGCTTCCCTTCCCCAAAGTAAGCTCTTCCAACCAAATAAACGCAGAAAACCTTCCCCTATGTAGCTGAAACAAAATCCCCATAAGTGAAATATTTTGCCCGCAGCACCTGAGCTACTAGAGAATGGGGATTATGAAGAAGGCACCAAGCTTGATTAAACAAAAGCATAGAACTGAAACCAAACCCACCATGGAATTTTGATTGAGATAATATATCCCATTTTACTCCATTGAATGCCCTTATCTGCAGCATCTCTCCACCAAAACTTAGCACACAGTCGCTCCATCTCTTTAATCACTCCTTGAGGGACCCTAAAACACGCCATGAGATGCATAGGGATATTAACCTATAAATCATTAACTATTAATTTGATTTTTTTTTCTCTCTTGAAATATTATATAAATAATTATTTTACTTAAATAACAATAACCAACAATAATAAATATTAATATTTATGAGTTTTAATAATAATAAAATTTTGAATTATGTGTTTTAATGAGTTTTTTTTTTTTTAAAAAAGGTATGTTTTTAAATACATGTTGATGTGCCCAAATGAATATTTTCGAACATGCCTGCTAAATTTGAGGTTTTCATCGAATTCGAGCAGAATTTAAGCACAAACCTAGCAAAATCCAAAGAAAAAAGCAAGCCAATTGGTCGAATCAGATAAATAACCACTAACATAACAATTATTTATGTTAAGCTAATAATAATATAATATAGTGTCCCCATTAGAATTCTGTTAGCTTTTCAATTCACATTAATGTTCTTCATTGCATTCATGGAATCAAATACAGTATATCAAATACGACTCAAAAATCGATTTGAGCTTAAAAAAAAAAAAAAAACTCCTACTACTACCACCATGCAAGAATAGTATGAGATAGATTTGCAAAGATTATAAATCAAAAGCCCACATCATTATCAGCTCAGGTTTCTTCACTCTTGAAATACATGGCTTCTACTGATTAACCTGAAAGACAAGAAAGAAATAACAAAAATACAGTCTAACACTGGCTATAATGAAGAATTATGACAAAAAATGAAGGAAGAGATAATGAACTAACAGATAGTTCTTAGAGAATTTCTAAGGCGGCGAAATCTTCTTGTAACGAGCTTGAGCAGGGGAGTTCTTGGAACAGGTATCAGTTTGCCAACAAAAGCAAGAGGCCAACTAGTTGTACAAGAGAAAAAAAAAAAAGGGCCTTGTCAATACTTAAAATAAAGATGTGAATAGTTATCATCTGATTTAATATCCCCATTTGCATATAGAAAATCGAAGTCAATTTAAATTAAGCTATTTATACAACATTCCACAGCGGATCAACTGCTGGATTGAAAATGTTCACTAAATTTCAAATCAATCAACTATTTATAGGTTCTTAATCAAAGAGGCTCCTAAAATCGAACTTTTTACTAAATGAACAGTTATGGATGGTATTGTTGTGTTATATATATATATATTCAGTAATTATCCATGTTCGATTGGCATAACATTAGTGTGGCCTATATTAACAGATCGTTGAATCCAACAGTTCATTCAGTGAAAATTTAAATAAGATGGGATCATGTAGAAAGACTTGCAGAAATTCTTCAACTAAGGACTTCAATTACTGACCTTATAAAACCAATAGCAACTGAAATCAACCATTGCTTCCAATTAAGCTGGACTGTTGAAGTGAACTTCCTATTGAACTCAACCATTATGACCTATGAAAGACCAGAGAATATGTGAATCATGGACATATAAAAAGCCAGAAAAGCAAGTAGGAGAATTACGATGTCTTACCTGAAGTATAATTTCTACTGCAACTATCCCTAGGAACAAGTGGTTTTTCGTAATTCCTTTGAAAATATTCTTTTCATCTGGTTTCCGGGCATTAAATTCATTGAAGATCTGGCAATATTCAAACATTTAGCTCCATCATATTCTTTTACTTGAATACATGAACCAGTTTCACACTCAATGACCAGTCTGGATCAGCAAAGCAATTAACGTGTAAAACAACAGTCCTTCAAGTTTCACTTATAAAAGGAAGAGAATGAAAGAGACAGCCCATACTTAGCAGCTAGACAGATGTAAACATGACACCTAGTAGAGGACTAAAACGGTGCAGCAACACACTGACTTCAGTACTGCTAACTGGTGCAAGCTGCCAGTACTGAGAGTTTATAAACCATGCTCAGTTTGAAAAGCTCAAGCTTTTTATTATAGGGGCCAATGTGCTTTCTGGCCCATATCTTAGGGGCTTATTTGCACCTTTAGCCATACTATTTTACATAGTACACCTTGTATATAATTAATAACTGCCAAGTATGTCTAAAATTCCAATGGTAACGAAGCCACTAATTTCCAGGTATAAGACCTTGTGTGTTCATCGAGTATGGGGAAGTTACATGTCACAAGTAATAGCATTAGTGACAACGAACTGCAGAATAAGAAGTTATGATCCACAAAAGGAGTAGCTAAGAAAGCTAAGATAAATGTGTAAAGACATAAGAAAAAAGCTATATCTAAGGTAAGGATAATATATCCATTCATGGTTATTGAAGGCGCACTTGAGGCTCCAAGCTTATGAGAGTCTAGTCTCGGTGCCTCAACCTGTGAAAGAAGCTCTCACGCTGTGAGGCAATCATGCACCCATTTCAGGTGCAAAGGCACAGAAAAGGCACACCTCTTTAACATCTGTCCTTGTAGAGTGAATATGATTATTTTTTAAATTTCATTGATCAAGCAAACTGTATCATTTATTTGAAGAAGAAAAAAATTTACCACACTTCCAACCACACCATATCAAATAAAAAAAAAACAAAGAGCAAAAGGGAAAAAGAAAAAGATGAATTGTATCATTATTTGACATAGTTGAAGAGAAGGCCTGTCATACCATATCAATTAATGGAATTTCAGGCCTGTCTCCGCTCCTACTATTTGGATAAGGCAAAAGCATATTCTCATTTGAGGACTCCTAGTACTTAGAAATGAGGAAGATATTGGTTCTCAGGAAGTGTATGGAGATGATCGATAATAAAGAAGATAAAAATAGAACTAATAACTGATAATTTCAATAAAGATTATTTTGAATTTGACCATGAATAAGTCTTGGGGTTGCTTTGGTGATTTATTTGCTATTTAGTAGAGATCAAATTATTGTTCTAAGTCTATTTAGCAACACTATTTTCAACTTTATTTTGAATGCAGAAAACAATGGTGCTAAACTAATGCATATTGTATGTTATGATTATGGGTAGTTTTATCATACAATCTTAGTTCCCTTATATATGAAGATCAGCGCCATACCAAGAACAACATGAATTGAAGGGCCTAAGAAGGATTTACTGTCTGTAGAAGTTACTAAACCAAGTTTAATGAAAAAAGGGCTAACATATCTGTCCCTGTCACATTGGAATAATGATTAATTTCAGTTTAGGTAATGGAACCCAATAATGCGCTAAATCAAACAAAAGCACACGAGCCCCTTGTCTATTAATTCACCACTCAATCTATGAAATGCCATGATAACAGAACCATCGTTTGACATTTCATTCAAAGAGGAGAAAAGAAAAGGTCTCCTAAGACAATGTCCACAGTCATATGCAACCACTGAAAAGGCCAGTCAAGCAGAGCTTAGATTATCGCATTACTATTTGAATATTAATTATTACACTTACTTGACAAAACACAAATGCATTGAATATAAGAGTATGCTGCACTTTGTTTGCATGGGCTGCAGGTTCATGCTGCAAACCTAGTAAACTCTTCCCTCGGAAGGCAAAAACTAGCACAATGCTTGCCTGATAAATTGTCTGAATATTCCAAAAAGGTAACAGTAGCCATAAATGTGATGTTATGGAAAATACAACCAACTATAGAGGAAATCATATGATCTAAGCACTAAAAGAACTTGCAATTCATAAAATCTAGAGTACAAATTTTGGACTACATATACCTGTATTAGAAGGTTCCTCCACATGACATTTGTTATTAAAGCTTCCCTGAAAGGCATATGATAATATATCAGCACATTGTCATTGCTTTGAAGATTAAAAAATGTTAAACGGGAAGAGTGTGTTGTTATCTCATAATATATAAAAGGGAATTTGCTGCTGATTGGTTAGATAATATTAGAGCTTCCCCTCCTTAGGAATATAGATTTTCAATACATCTCCTGTGGATATTCTCATATTGAAGTTGCATGTTCTAGTGCAGGTTCCTCCCCATGTTCATATGCTTTTCGGTTTTTCTTAGATGAAATTTTCTTTGGGCCTTGGTGCCCATTTTCTTTACCCAAAAAGGAAAAAATGAAAAGAAATGAATTGCAGAGATGAAGCTTTTGGGAAAAGTTCATATCTTATCCATAGCACAGAAGAACCATTTATATACATTCTAAGGGCTCTAAAATAGGATGGAGAATTAATTCCTATGATTTTCTGATGGCCCACCAAACTGAGTTCTCTCTCAATATTTATGTCAGTTGAAAATTCTCATAGATGATGCTTCACCCAAATGGCATAATATCACCACAGATTCATGTAGTGATTTTACATGTCCATCAATCAGGGTTTAATGGATCTAAAAACTTATAGTGTCACAAATATTGTTGCTTGCTTTAGTTTGTGGATCTGAAGAAGAGAGAAAACAAAGTTTGGGAAGCCCAAAAATCTAAAACTATCTTGACTAAGATTCCCCATCCCGTTTCAAGAAGCTATTTGGCTTGGTTCCCCTAATTAATGCAGCAAACGATACAAAAATTTAATAATAAGTTTGATTAACCCAAAAAACAATGCAAAACATAATGATCGTTATTTAATTCACCAGAATTTTGCTACATAAACTTTAGCTCTGCATAGATCAGACAAGCTTGCACAGCATCCCAATCAGAGTGGACCAATTAGGACCAAACTCATGTAATAAGTTGACTTAATCCACAACTTTTTAAGAAATGAGAGAAAGGTCACTAATTGCCAAAACAAGATCCGTCATCTGCTTGCTACGACTGAGTAATGATGGTTAAAGAAAACAATCAAATATATCGGAACAACATTCATATTCCAGACTGAAAGATGGCAACTACTATAACATATCTTACCTGCGACCAATCGGGAGCTTATGCATAAGGTGATTTGTAGGTGCCTCAGTAGCTAATGCCAATGCCCCAAGAGTGTCCATTATAAGATTAACCCAGAGAAGCTGAAGCAGATGAACAAGAGAAACTATCATAACTCATGTGTGGAAAAAAAAGATAACCATTTTCTTTTTTTTTTCCATTTTGTGTGTGGGATGAAGGGAGAGCACAATGGATGCACAAACCTGTACAGTATTCAATGGGACCTCACCAATAACAACTGCGGCCACAATATTTATAATGATGGTTGCAACATTAACTGTAAGCTGAAACTGGATGAATTTTTGAATATTTGCATACACAGACCTACCCCATCGGACAACCTACATCCAGCAGAAAATGCTTTTGATAATTTCATTCAGTCAAAAAAAAAAAAACTAAATCTAAAAGAAATATAATTGTAATAGTTCACGAAAAATTCAGGCATCAAAAAGCTCAAAAAACAAAACATTTATTTAATATGGTATTCTACAGAGCAGCAACATATTGTACGTTGGTGATTGCAGGCTACCAGACTTTGCACAGCAGGTCGAAATGATTGCAAAGACCTGATTGTAATCCTGCTCTACATATAGAAGATTCTTGTTAAGACAAGTACTTCATAACTTCAAATTCTAGTTTATTTTTAACTAACCTTAACAATTGAGGCAAAGTCGTCATCCAAGATTACAATATCTGAACTCTCTTTGGCAACTTCTGTACCTTGAATACCCATTGAAAGACCAACGTCTGCCTGGAACCGGAAAACACATGCAAAAAGAAGGGACAAAAGCAAATTAGAGAAAATCTACTATATGCAATCATATAATAATGATAAGATATACTACAGTTGTACAACTGCCAGAATAATTATTTTATTTTGTGTTTCAATTCCCAAACTAAAATTCTCAAGACAACAAAAACAATCCATATATTTTCTCACAAAATCAGAAAGGTGGAACTCATCAGAAAAATGAAACAAACATCTTGGTGCCTTCTATTCAAAGACCATTTACAGAATTCACAATCTTTCTTCCAGCAATCAATGTGACACTAAAATTAGTGATGTAAATAACAATATTTAGAGTAAAAATAACAATCCAACCTCATTTAAAGCAGGCGCATCATTTGTACCATCTCCTGTCACAGCAACAACATGTCCCCGTTTTTTCAGTGCTTGAACAAGCAGAAGTTTGTCATTTGGAGAAGACCGAGCCATCACCTATGCATTGAATGGAGGAAATATAAGGTTCTACTTAATTTCCACTCGATAAAATTACGATTAATCTGTGCAAATATACAAGAATGCCAAAAAGGAAAAGAGAAGGATGGAAAACTCAGATAATTGCTTCGTACTAATAACTCCTCAGCAACTGCCCTTCTTTCTTTTTCTGAGTAGCCACGAAATTTTATTCCCTGAATAAGATGAGGTTCCACTGCATCTTCATCTGAACTTAATATTCCACATTCCAAAGCAATTGCTTTAGCAGTGTGAAGATTGTCACCAGTCACCATGCGCACCTATGGGGAAAAGGAGAATAAGAAAGAAAATATTCTACGGTTCTGAACTTCTAATTGAACAAACAGCCACAAAAAGTAAAAAACACAAAACAGCTTCAAAATAAAAAGTGAAAATGCAGATGCTAGTTTTCATGCAACTGTGGCAAGGTCAAAAATATAAAGTCAGCAGCAAAGTTATAATCCTACTGATAATGACAACCAAAATTCACAGAAGAAAACAAAAAATGGAATAATTTTTGGAAAGATTTTTTGAGAACCATGCTCGGGTTTTGTCAATGAAAATTCAAACAATTGATCACGATTAATAAGCAAAAAAGGGATGATCAGATGTTTTAAAGCAACTAGCATTGAAAACATGGATTTATTATGTGTTTCAGTCCAGCTTTTTAGGTTTTAGATATACTGTGAAAGAACAATGTCCTGAAATCTCTAGAAAAGCGACTAGATATTTAGTTGATAAATTTACATTCTCAAATCTTTTTGTAGACTAGAGTATCAGTTAAATTTTAAAATTAAGCTTCCAATTCATTAAAAGGAATTTGGGTCCGGAATTTGAGTGAGAGCAGAAATTCCTGGAAGTAATTCAGCAGTTAAATGGCTCAAAGCAAAGTGCAGCAAAATTTAAGAGCCCAATCTGAAACACCCCCAGGTTGCTATTGAGACCAACCTGTAAGATTCTGCGTTGTTTTAGCCGTATTCTACAGATATATAAAGCACCAATAAGATGTTTAGAATACAAATTGTTATACAGTCATAATCGTTGTCCACTGAAACTTTAGTTATACAGCTAAAAATATTCACAAAAAATAGCATTCAGCATATTGAAGCATCAACAGAAGAAAATCTCAATTTTCCTTATCATTTTTTATGAAGATAAAACTTTTTTTCTTAAAAACTTAAAGAAAAAAAAAAGAAAATTTTCAAGCAGCTAAAGAATATTTATCTGTCAGAGAAAAATGTTTGCAATACAAAAAAATTTGATCAGTCTACCTTAATACCAGCATTTTGACATAACTGCACTACTTCTTTGACACCAGGTCGACAGGTATCCTGCATGCATTCTCCGCATAAGTTAGGATAGAGATACAAATAAAGCAGCCAGAAGAGACAAACTTGGGTTGTATCATTCGATTGAAATAAAGGCAATATGAAAAATTGGTGAAAACCATCATAAAAGGGCATGGAATTAAGATCTATCTATATGCATAAGTAGAATGATGGAGAAATTGATAGGATTTGCACAAATATAACTGTGACAATTAATTGTGAAGCCCATCCAAAATGTAGGACAGTTTGATATGTGACATCACTTAAGTGTCTCGTCCAATAACCAGTTTTGTCTTCAAGGCCGCCCATAAAATATTGAATATAAACATATCAAATTGCGATTCAATATTGCATTTATAAATTCACAAGAAGATCAAGCAAAAGATAAAAATAAAGAGCCTTTAATGAAGCATAAGTTAAAAGAAAAGAATCTTGAATTAGAGTACTTTCATAGGGTTCCAGTAACAATGGTACCTTTATGCCAAGAATTGCTAGCAAAACGAGATCATCTTCAGGTAATGTCCACTGAGCTAGCTCTTTTTCATCAACTGGAACTTTCCCAATCTCATATAATCTATATGCTATCGCAACACAACGCAAACTACTAGCAGCCATATCCTCAATAGCTTTCTTGAAGAATAACATCTATTAAAAAACAGTTTCAAACCTTTGATAAATGATAGAAGAGTCATCATCTTGTTAGATCTTAAACAAAAAAGTGATGCTTTTGAGATTTTAAAATTTATTGCCAAAGAAAAACTTGCCAGAAATATGAGACAGAGAGTAGCAATGACGTTTAAAAACTTCTTTCTTATAAATATAACCATGTCCACTTTAACTAACCTTAAATTCATCTAATGGCAGTACATGATCATTTGCATCAATATACTCTGTACATAAGGCTAGTACTATTTCAGCAGCACCCTTCCAATGTATATGCACCTGAGAATCACGCTGTACATAGCTATTAATATTTCTTTTTTGGAAAAGGCAGTCATAACTATTTTATCTGCAATTTTTTTTTATCATAAAGAGCTCCTCAGTTATAGAGGCAAGATATTTTTATTCAGGAAAATGTGTAACTGAGTTGAACTGAACAGATATAGATGTTTCTCAATTAGATATTTTAATTTTCCATAATGATTTCACAAAAAGTTCACATTTCTATGATACAAGTTGGAGGGGAGAAAAAGAGTGAGAAGGAGAGCTATGTTTTTGTAGAAATAATTATGAACCTAGAGATCAATAGTTTGGTGTCTGCACCTTATACTGAAAGAAAAATTTGTCCCAGATTAATTTTTGCACCAGAAACTTTGCAAGAGAAAACATTCAGAAATTATTGTAGTCAATATCATGATTGTTTAAATTGTCAAATATTTCATGCTTGAGGATCTCAGTTTAAATGTATATGACTATGATAAAAAGAATTTAAGCTTCACTCATTTTTTTCAATTTCGACCCAACATCTTAGCTTGACAATTTAGTTTGATTTGGTTAAATGGTTGCAATTTTAGCCAGCTACTAGAAGGTGAAAAGATAATATTTCATTAATAATTGAAGAAACCATTGCTGGTTATTTTATTAATTTCTTACTTTATATTTACAGCCTACATTACATATTTATATACACATTTTATACACAAGAAAGGGAAATTTCCACAACTGACTAAATTTCCATAACTAAAGTTTCCATAACTGACTTCCTAGATTTTAGGGAATGATTATTGACCCTGATTCTTTCCTAAAATTTTGATTCACACAAGATTTTCCACACTCCCCCTCAAGCTGGTGAATATAGATCTTCCATTCCCAGCTTGCTAATATTTTCATGAAACACGTTACTGCACAGTCCTTTTGTTAGTACATCTACTAATTGATGTCCTGTAGGAACATATGGGGTACAAATCAACCCACTATCCAACTTTTCTTTGATGAAGTGTCTGTCTATCTCGATGTGTTTCGTCCGATCATGTTGCACCGGATTATGAGCAATGCTAATAGCTGATTTATTATCACAGTACAATTTCATAGGCCTACTCCATTGGACCTTCAAATCTTCTAAAATAATCTTGACCCATAACAATTCACATACTCCTACAGCCATAGCTCTAAACTCTGCCTCTGCACTTGATCGTGCTACCACATTTTGTTTCTTATTCCTCCAAGATACTAAATTTCCCCCAAGAAAGGTACAATAGCCTGTAGTTGACCGTCTGTCCAGTGGAGATCCTGCAAAATCTGCATCGGTGTATAATGCCAAACCAATATCAGATGTTTTCTTGAATAAAATTCCCTTCCCTGGATGTGCCTTCAAGTAATGAAGAACTCGGTAGGCTGCCTGTAGATGAATTTCTTTCGGATCATGCATGAATTGACTGATTACACTCACTGAGTAGGCTATGTCTGGCTTAGTATGTGCAAGATAGATAAGTTTTCCAACAAGTCGTTGATATATTTTTCTATCAATTTTCTTATCTCCAATTGCTTCATTCAACATATGATTTTGTTCAATGGGAGTTGCAACCGGTTTACTAGCCATCATACCTGTTTCCTTGAGAAGATCAGTAACATATTTCTGTTGAGAAATGAAAATGTCTTGCTTAGACCGAGCCACCTCAATCCCAAGGAAGTACTTCAATCTCCCTAAATCTTTTATTTCAAACTCCTTGGCTAGGCACTGCTTCAAAGTATCCTTTTCTTTCTCATCATTCACTGTCACAATAATGTCATCTACATACACAATTAATGCTGTAACGCCCCCTGAAGCTGAATGTTTTATGAAGTGTGTATGATCTCCTTGGCTTTGTTTGTAACCATTAGTTAACATCACCTTGGCAAACCTTCCAAACCAAGCACGTGGGGACTGTTTTAACCCATACAATGTTTTCTTTAACCGACAAACCTTGTTTTCATCACCCCCATTGAACCTTAGTGGGATACTCATGTAAATTTCTTCTTCCAACTCACCATGGAGGAAAGCATTTTTCACATCATATTGCTGCAATTCACAATCAAAATTAACAGCCAAAAATAGTAAAATTCTTACTGTATTCATCTTAGCCACTGGAGCAAAAGTTTCTTGATAATCTACTCCATATGTCTGAGTATACCCTTTTGCAACCAGTCTTGCCTTGTATCGTTCTAGGGACCCATCAGCTTTAAATTTTACTGCAAACACCCACTTGCAGCCCACTGATTTTTTACCACTAGATAGATCAACCAATTCTCAAGTTTCATTCTTTTGTAAAGCATCCATTTCAGCCTCCATAGCAAGTCTCCACTCTTTCTTTGATAATAATTCAGACAATGAGTTAGGAATAGGAATAGTGTTTAAAGTTGAAAGGAAGTTTTTATGATTCAATGAAAATCTTTGAAAAGACACAAAGTGAGACAATGGATATAGTGGCCTTTTGGTGCATTCTCGGGTTCCTTTTCTCAAAGCTATAGGTAGATCATGATCAAGATTAAGAGCTGAATTTTGTTCAAGTATTGTTACCTCATTTTCAGGACTCGGTTCAATAGACTGTTCTTGCCTTGTTGCTATCATGGGGTCCCTTCTCCTTGCATACACCTAATCAAACCGAAACCGATCAAAGATCTGATTGTCTCCTTCCTTTTCCTCTATTGACTCTTCAAATTGTGAGATAGGAATCAAATCAAAAGACATTGGTGACACTGAGGTGGTTTCTTTTGATTTAAGTGACTCATATGAGGGGGGTATTTCTAATGGTGGTAAAGCTGACTCCTTATCTTCAAGTATAGATAACTCCCCCTGAAGATAGGGAGTGGAGAAGTATGGCTTATTTTCAACAAAAGTAACATCAGCCGAAACATAAAGTTTCCTAGTGGATGGGTGATAACATTTGTATCCTTTTTGATTTGATGAGTACCCCACAAAGACACACTTAAGAGCTCTAGGATCTAATTTTCCTCGGTTATGATTGTGAATATGGACAAATGATGTGCATCCAAAAACTCGAGGATCAAGGTTGAAGGAGGACCGAATGTCAGGATAGAATTGAGACAAAGTTTCTAGTGGACTTTTGAACCCCAAAACTCTAGAAGGAATTCTGTTTATGACATATGCCGATGTGAGTACAGCTTCTCCCCAGTAGGATTTTGGTACATTTTGTTGAAACAATAAAGCTCGAGTACACTCAAGAAGATGACGGTTTTTTCTCTCCGCTACTCCATTTTGTTGGTGAGTGGTGATAGAAGAAGATTCATGTATGATTCCTTCCTTTTGAAACCACTGAGACAAAAAATGATTGAAATAATCACGAGCATTATCTGAGCGGATTTTCTTGATTTTGGTACCAAACTGAGTTTGAATCATTGTATAGAAAGTAGGGAAAATATGACTCACATCAGATTTATTTTTGAGCAAATATATCCAAGAGACTCTTGTACAATCATTAATAAATGTCACAAACCACCTAGATCCTGAGATATTTGGAATAGTGGATGGTCCCCAAATGTCACTATGAATTAGAAAGAAAGGAGAAGAAGATCTTTTATTACTCATAGGAAAGGATACACGGGTATGTTTTGCATACTCACAAATGTCACAATGAAAAGATTGAATATCTAGTCCCTTAAATAAGGTAGGAAACATTAATTTTAATGTGGAAAAAGAAACATGACCTAGACGCCTATGATGTAACCAAATGACATCTTTATTTGATGAAGAGAAAAAAGTAGGCAAAGTAGACTTAAATAGTTTCAGTTGATTAGATGTACTCAAGTAGTAGAGTCCATTATGCTCCTTAGCAAGTCCAATCTTCCTCCCCGAATCCTGGTCCTGAAATTCACAAAAAAAGGCATCAAATATAACACGACAAGTTAGATCTTGGGTAAGTTTTTGTATTGAAATAAGATTAGTGGATAGGTGAGGGACATGAAGAACATTTTTAAGGACCAAATTTGGGGTAACCTGGACATCTCCTATTCCAGCCACTGTGGTGGAAGTACCATCAGCAACAACAATTTTCCTATTGCTTGGACAAGGGGTATAGGTCTTAAATTTATTTGCATTATGAGTCATGTGATCAGTAGCACCAGAATCAAGGATCCAAGCATTCCTAAACTCATTACCTGAAGCATTCAATCCAAGAGAAATTAGAGTCTCACCTGAAAGAGCCAATGAACACATACCCGGAGTTTATGCTTGAGAACTGGAATGTGCTGTTGTTTTCTCAATCTCCCCTAGCAAATTTTTAAGCCTTTCAATGTCATTCATATTGAATCCTCCAAGAGTCTGAGTTTGGGGTGGATCTTGAATTGACATATGAGCTTGTCCTGGAGTTCGCTTTTGCTGTCCACCTTTTTGTCCCCATTCATGACTACTTGTGGAAGGTTTTCCATGCAATTTCCAGCAATGTTCTTTGGTGTGCCTCGGCTTCTTGCAATAAGTGCACCATATTTCATCACGATTCCTCTGCGTGCTTGACTGATTAGTCTTGTCTATGGAAGTTTTGTCAAGTGTTAATCCTCGTGACTTGACACTTAGAAGAACAGAGTTTTTTGTCATGGATGATTCCAACATAATACCTCTGCGACTCTCCTCTGCCCGAACCAAAGACACTGCTTCATTAAGGGAGGGAACCTCCGGTTTTCCCAAAATTTGGATGCGGACAAAATCAAACTCAGAATTTAGCCCAGCTAAAAAATCATATACGCGGCCCCTTTCTATGAAATTTTTGACAGCCACTGCACAATCACTGCACTTTAAATCAATTGTCCGGTAATAGTCCAATTCTTGCTACTGATTTTGCAGAAAATTGGCATATTCAGTCACAGTCTTGGTCCCCTGCTTTGTTCCAGTTGTCTGGGTCTTGATTTCATAAATATGGGCTGCATCATGAACTTTGGAATATGTTTGATAAAGAGCATCCCAAATTGCCTTTGCTGTAGGAAGAAACATACAAGTGTCACTGATTTCAGGAGTCATGGAATTCCATAACCATGACATAATCATTGAATCTTCTTCGTCCCATGCATGAAAACTTGGTGTTCCTCTCTCCGGTCCAGATTTCAATAAATGGCTGAGTTTTCCTTTTCCTTTTAGAAAGGTCTGAACAAGTTGAGACTATTTCAAATAATTTTTTCCATTCAACCTATATGCTGGTTGAATATTTTGAAGTTTTGTTGAGTTGCGCACAACCTGTTCTCCTTCAACAATTGAAGAGATAGAATCTGACATGGCTGATTTTGATGAAATAGCAATAAGTGATAAAAAAGATCAGAAATAATGGCAATGGAGACTGAAGAAAAAAAACAGCAATGAAGGCTGAGAAAAGAAAAAAAAAACAGCAATGAAGGCTGAGAGAAATAAGAGCTAAACCAGCAATCAAGGTTGGAATCAAATGTCGATTTGACAATGAAGGCCGGCGCTGACAAAAGTTACCCTATCTGCCCAGAAACCCTAGCCACACAGCTCTGATACCATGAAGAAACCACTGCTGGTTATTTTATTAATTTCTTACTTTATATTTACAGCCTACATTACATATTTATATACACATTCTATACACAAGAAAGGGAAATTTCCATAACTGACTAAATTTCCATAACTGAAGTTTCCATAACTGACTTCCTAGATTTTAGGGAATGATTATTGACCCTGATTCTTTCCTAAAATTCTGATTCACACAAGATTTTCCACAATAATCATAATAAAATAACAAATTTTAATAAATTTTTCGTTTCCCCTCCATCCCTTTCCCTTTATATCCCTCTCTCTTTTCCATCTTTTCTTCCCCTAGTCAGTAACAGTCAATGTTACCAATCACCGCCCACCATCATCAACAATGTTATATGGAAATTGACTATACATGTATTGTGCATAGCTGGATGATACTTTCCATGCCACACACACACAACGAATCCTTGGGTCTCGTTAGAGTTGGGGATGTCGTCATTGATCAGGTTGCCATATTTAGTTCAGTTTTTCTCTTTCTTCTTTCTTTCTCTATGTTGCTTTCTCTTTTTCTCCAACCTTTTTTCTTTTGTTCTGATTCTGAATATATCTGAGTGACAATATACGTGTGTGTATGTAAGAAAAAAGCAAATGTGTGCATGAAAATTTTGGAAGAACAAAATAAATGCGAGGATGGTGAGGACGAAGATAAATGAGTGGGAGAAGGAGTGAAAAAAGAGAATTTTTTATTTCTGAACAAAAAAGTAACTAAAAGTTAATTTGCATTCTAATGGCTTGTTTTCTGCAATTTCAACAGACCGGCTGTTGAAATTGCAATTAATTGAACTAATCATGCCTAATGGTCGGAATTAAAAAAATTTTATAAAAAATGTGAAGTCTAAATTTTCCTTCATTAGGCCTATATATATAGGAAATCCAAAAAGTATACTAATATATGGCTTCAAAACTCAAATGCATTGGTCAGCCTCAACATTTCTAATTTTAACTTGAACTATACATTGATCAACTAAAAATCAAAGTTGTTTTAGCCAATGAAAATAAATTGAATAAAAATTTCAACTAAGATATGCTGCCTATGGGACTTTTTACAATATCAAAACTGAATAATATTTTGTACGTCATGCTCACACAGAGTAAAATACAATCCCGCAATCAACGTCTATAATTTTATTTTGCTTAGTACATAATAACAAAGTAGTATATTACCAGACGTACTGCAGTGCCGCCTCTTTTTTTCTCTGAGTTGAATGGGAAGACATGAATGACAGAAGATTCTGATCTAACATCATTAAAATTCATACCCAACTACCAATATATGAAATGTGTCAATTCATTTGAAACTGAGCATGATAAACTGAATGACAAATAGGTGAAGTTACAAAAGAAACCTGAAGTCCCCAAAAAAGAATAGCCTTTTCCGTTGGTGATCCAGAAACCTCTACATCTTCTCCACCCTGCCAGATTCCAGTAAAAGCATGTCATGATATAATAGATGCTTTTATTGTTTGGGTTTCTACTCAATTACATCTTCCATAACAAGAAGGGAAGAGGAAGATAAAAGCTAAAACTTACCTCGGGAACAAAAACACTTCCATTGGTGTTCTGTGCAATGCCTTCAATAAGTAAAGAGGATAATGTAGGAGGCTGCTCTGACTTGCTGTCTGGAGGACAAATTTCTTGGCCACCAACATAAGCAGTAACAACGGTCATCTGTTAATAAAAGAAGTCTGTTGCTTGTCAAAAAAAAAAAAAACTACATTGCTGAACTCTATACCACACCACAACCAAAATAAATTAAACAGTAGAGACACTCTTTTCCATAAACCAAATAAACATGTATTCTATAGCAGGTTCTCTAATTAACACTTAAACAACATTAACAAGCACATGAATTTAAATACTAGAAACCTCAATTTCCGCCTAACTCATGATCCAGAAAGATCGAAACTGGCGTCAACGTCATGTGACTTTTATTTCTTGCATACAAAATTTTTTTTTTTTTTTTTGGTGCCATTACATTAGGAATTTAGTCTTATAACCAAACAAAGGAATGGAATTATTAAATCTGTTACACTTTATCTGAGTCCTTCTGTATCATTATGTTCTCAATCCCAATTAAACATAATACCAAACATGATCTTCATATCTCAATATGAATTCATCAACCAGGCTAGTCTTAACCTTCCCTACTGCACCTTCCTGCACACTATTCTAAGTAACACAAAACATTTTACCTGATTTAAGGTTAAGGTGCCAGTCTTATCACTGCAAATAGTTGTTGCAGAGCCCATTGTTTCACAGGCTGAAAGCCTGCGCACCTGCAGTTTAACTAATTATGGAGCTATGCAGAATGCTGATAAAAGCACAAGTAACGTAGAATATACATACCAAGGCCTTATCTATCATCATTTTTCTCATTGAATAGGCAAGACTGTGAAAAAAGAGAAAAAGGAAAGATGTACAGGAATTAGGAATAAACATATCACCCAAGGAACTAGCATGTCAGAAATCACATTTTATTCATCAGCTAGAAAATGGAAAATTTTGGAGGACTGAATCAAAGGGTAATCTGCTAATTTGGGAATATATAAAGCACTCATATGTTGATAATGAATGCAGGATGGAAAATAAGATGGAAGAAATAATGTGGAACACCATGTGAAAAGAAAGGATGACTGATAATTAGAATGAAGATTTTGCCAAAGAAATTTGAGTGGAGAAACTTACATTAAGGTAACAGCTAGGGGAAGCCCTTCAGGCACTGCAACTACAATAATGGAAACCTACAATATTTTCAAAAATTAGTTCACCACAGAAGCAGGAAATGGCTTCATTAATCACTGATTTTGAGATTATACTCAAGTAGGTCCACTAAAATTCTGTTTTATATACAATTTTGTCATCATTCTAGAATTACACATTCTGTTGATTTCCCTCAAGGCCCAAACACCCCAAACTTTAAATTCAAAAAGACAAACTGACAAAAACTTGTTTCTTGGCATTTGATTTGACATTAAAGCACTTGAATGTAATACTTTATCTTCCAATTAAATTAATATTAAAGCACTTAAATATAATACTTTATCTTCCAATCAACCAAAATAAGAATATGATACAAAAGTTGACCATAAATATGTGTAAATGGCAATCAACGATGAAATAGCAAGGTAGTTCATCAAAATGTTTACAGATATGGCACTGAAGTTTACTGATGAAACTGGAATAAAATAATCTTTAGTGACTGAACTGAAGATTTAATCAAGACTTTAGTGATCAACAACGCAATTTACCCTCTACAAAATTTTTTAATTATCCCTAAACTTATCATTTATGCACAACATGCTCCAAACTTCAAAAAAAAAAAAGAAAAAAAAAAGGGACTCCAATAGTTAAATATGATGACATGTCATGTCATGTTGCTTATTTGTATGACAAATTGGCATCTTTAATTTCAACCAGTGTCCCTGAACTTTACACTTTATAACAATTAATGTTTGTGAACTTCAATTTTTGACAAGAAATCCTTCAAATTCAATTTTTGTAACAAAAATTTCTTCCATCAAACACTTGTCGTCCCTGCATCGTTATCTCAGTGACATAGCAACTCCAACTCACCATCCATACACCTTTTGTAATTGTAAATTTTCTTCCCTCATATTTTTCTTTCTTTCCCATGTATTTGGACCACTCTTTTTCTACCTTCTAGTACTTGAAAGGAGAGAAAAATTTATAGAAGGTAGAGAAAGAATGTTCTAGATACATTAGAGAAGGTAAAATATGAGGGAAGAAGTTTTTCAATTACAAGCAGTGTCTGGTAGGCAAGTTGGAAGAGTCATGTCTTCACAGTAACGGTGTATGGATGGTAAGTGCATGATGGAAGGAGTTGTGTGTTATAAAAATTAAAGTTGAGGAATTTTTTTGGTTATAAATTGAAGGTCAAAAACATTATTACTATAAGTGCAAAGTTTAGGAACAGTGGGCAAAAATAAAGATACCGATGTGTCATTTACATAATCTAGCATGGCATGACACGTCAACATATTAACAATAGATTTTAAGGTAAATATACAGAGAAACAGCCAGTGAAATTAAATTGAAGAATGAGAAGATTGAAAGGAATTTATTGTGTCATTATTTCCTCAAGCAAGCAGAATATCGAGCTATGGCTCTTTCAACATGTGCGCTTATCTGGCTAAAACAACTTCTTCAAGAGCTGAAGTGGAAAGAAGTGAAAAGCATGGAGTTGGTCTCAACCAGGCTCTGATACCATAAAACTAAGGGAAAGAAATGAGAAGATTGAGACGAATTAGAGAAGAATCTGAGAAGATTGAGAGGAATTAGATTGCTTGATTATTCCCTTAAGCAGATGGGGTATATATATACTGATTATACAAAGTAAACAAGGAAAGGAAAATCAGATCTTCCTAATCTAAGGCATAGTTACTGGAGCATAATCACAGGATGCATAATGCATGATCACAGGCATTTACACAGATTACAGAGAATATCTTAACAGCTACAAATTAAAGTTTAGGGAAAGTGTTGAACTGTACATAATTGACAAGCTCAAGGACAGCAAGAGAAATTAACCCATTATTGAAAGGTACGTACCATTATGGAGATAATTCTAATGACTCCATCAACAGCATCAGCAACAATGCCTACCTGGAGTATTTCACACATTAACTAACTACGGAAACATAGGGAAGATTTTTGACTAAAACTGCACGAACCGAGTTACTGAGAATATTAATGGCTCCATTTGCAGCATCCCCAGCACTGGTCTTGCCTTTAACAAATTGAACGCTTCCATCTGGATTTTTGGTGTGGCCAGTGAAGAATCTATCAGAAATCAAATTCAGAAGGTGTCAAGACATGAACTCAGGGAGAAGGAGTGGGTGGAGGAGTTAGAGGAATCAGTTACCTGATCAAAAGGACAACCAAGACAGCAAGAGCTCCTGAAATTCCAACAATACCGATGAAAGTTGCAATCCCATTTAACCGCACCTATTGAGCAATCATTCAGAGAACATGGAAATGCATAATATTCAACTAAAAATCACAGTTGAGAGTACCAACTTGCATAGGTGTTTCTTCACCAGTGTCTTCTGAAATAGAAGCCATAAGCAACCCCCATTCAGTATTAATCCCAACACTTGTCACCTGGAAAAAGAGGTTGGTGGTCTAGTAAGGCAAGTTGAGAGTTGAGACCAAAAAACAAATAACAAGCTGTTGGAGAAGAAGAAAGGAGCTGTTGTTGCAGTTTATTTGCTTAACTAGTGCACATCATGTGATATAAGCTGTGGGTACACTACACTTATACCGCACTTGAAGGAGTGGGAAAACAAGGAAGATTTTATAATTTTCTTTGTTAATTCAAAATTGATGAGAATGAAGACAACTTGCAAAGTTAAGCCAAATCATTTAATAGTAGGACCATTTATGGGAACACTTCCAAGACAGATTGATCACAAGCTCACTGCCTTTCCACTCTTTCATTATCTACCTCCATTAAAATGCAGACTACATTCTTGCTTCCATCGCTAATGGGATTATGGGAAACAATGGATGAGAATCAATTAGGTACTTTATATATTTTGAGTGATTAATAATCCAGGGTCAAAGCAATGGCATTTAAAAATCAGGAACGAAAATGCCTTCACTGCTTAATTTTAATATTTAATATCCTCACAGTGCAGGTACTAGAAATCCGGAATAGGATGAATCGTCATTTCCTTTTTTCATTCTTTTACCATTATAACTTCCCCTCAAAGAATCAATAAGAAGCACTTTATATCACAGGGATATCAATTCTATGCCTGGGAAATAGAGGGAAGTAAAGAAAATATGGTATTAAAAGAGAAAAAAAAAACTTTACTAGCATGGTTCCACAACCATCTGCCACTTTGCAGCCAGACATGAGAAATGGTTCCCCGGAGCTCTTGTGAACCTGGAAAATTCAGTAATCATATAATGAGACAGGAGTAATTGAAGCAATTTAGCCATGCTGAAAAATATGTCCAGAGACCCACCAATTTGCTTTCTCCCGTCATGCTAGATTCATCAATAGCAAGAGAGTGACCAGCAATCAAAATTCCATCAGCAGGTACCTAGATATGTATTTAGAATTGCAATTAATATTGCGTGAAAAAGATAGTAATGTATGCTACAAAAATGAGGGAGCATAGGTACCTACCTGATCACCAATGTTGAGGGGCAAAACATCACCAACAACAATATCAAATATTGACACCTCAACTCGCCTACCGCCTCTAATGACCTACAATAGGTTGAAAAACAAATGTGCAAAACAATTGGATATGCAAAATCAAAAGTTACTTTGGGACTGTTGAAACGCACCTGCAAACTTATATTTCTCTTCTCTGCCATTAAATTTTGGAACCGAAGAGATTGTCTGTAATCACTTACAGCTGGATATGAAACGGGTCATAAGTAGAAATTTATACAGTATATAATTTTTGTGGCTAGTTAAAGTTCGATGATTAGAAAGGAATGCAACAAGCAGAATCCTAAATCACTATGAAACCATAAAAACACATTCATCTGAGACATGCACTGAGACCATCAGGCTTGCTGACAAAACAGAGAAAAATTAGTGCGTGCTAAAAACATGTTTTATCGGCAAGGGTATTTTAGTCCTCTTAAACAAGAGTAACCCTCGCGTTCTTTTTATAATACGGCTTCTGCATCTAAGATGGGTTACGGCTTCTGCTTCTTCTTTCCCCTTATTTTCTCTATCAATCTTCAGAGCAACTTGATCAAGAGCAAGAAAATACAGTTCACCATTTTTTTTGGGGGGGCTTCTATCACATCTTTCTTCAATTATTGGAAAAGAAAACTAATTTTTCATCGTCGCGCTACCCCCGGGTTGGTCGCATCCCGTAACAGTTTTGGGCAATGCAGTGCTGATTGCGAACGTATGGCAAGGAGCAAGAAAAAACTACTCAAGGGTGGCTTCCATTCTGCGAATCAGCCTGGCGGGATTCTGTTACAGGTTGTGCTAATAAAAGATCTGGTTGTTTCATAACGGGTTTGGTTTTGTTACTATTTCTTTGATTCCTTATCGCTGATGAAGGGTCTAAAAAAGAAAATTTGGCTGGTGGAACCTATGAATTGAAGGGTGTATATGATGATATTAATCCAACTTCCACCAAGATAACTGACAGAAAATTAGATAATAGGAACTATCCTCAATGGAACAAGGCTATCAAGAATACCTTTCTTGCATTGGGAAGGAAAATTATCTCATAGATGAACCAGCACGGAATACATGGTTACAGGAGGACAAAAGGCTGCAAACAATGATACAGCGAACTTTGGCTCGGAAGGTAGTTGACATCACCACCAGTTGTGATTCCGTAAAAGAATTGTCGGAGAATCCAGAATTCATTTATTCTGGGGAAGCAAAGCTATCTTATATCAGCAAAGGTCTGCACATGCTGCTACCAATGAACAAATTGAAACCGAGACACTTGTTATGCAGGCAAAGGAATATGCCCAATGCACTCAATTTCAGACTTCTCAGGTATATTCTCCTTTTCCTCTGGCACTGTCTAAACAGGAAATCGTACTGCTTGCCTCTCCTCTTCCTCTCCCAGTTTGGTCAATGAGTAAGGTGCCACAGATCATATGACTAGCAACACAGATATCTTATCTTCTTTTTTTCATTTACCTAATGTTACCTTCACAAATGGCTCCACTACTCCAATTCTAGCAAGTCCTACCACATCAATTTCTTTCTCATTTGTCTTATATTTACCTAATTTTCCATTTAAGTTATCATCTGCCATCAATTTAACTCATACCCTGTGTTGTAGCTCTGTATTTTGCTTCTGCATTTGATCATGCTATATTCTGTTTTTTATTTCTAGAAGTGAAATTTGATAAAATATCATATCGACATGTGGTTGAAGTTGGTTGCATTCGGAAAAATTGAAGTTTTTGACAAAATGGGATCATCTAAAAGGATTATCCTATAGTAAGACCAAGACAAATAGCAAAGAACTTTTATTTGTTTTTCAGTAAGCATGGAAAAAGGGAAGTAGCCATTTCCCTTCCCATTAACTAAAAATGACAATCTTAGTGGGAAAACTTTTAAATTTGGTAGACGTGCCACAGTAAACATCAAATTTTTGAAATTTTAAAAACAAAATGCATGATTATACCTGTCACAACGATGACAATAACAACTGCGAAGCTAATGCCAGCCCCATCATACCATCCTCTCTTAATCCCCTATAAACAAAAACAAAATAGCAACTAAAGTAAATAAGAAACTATGTGATAGTATATGTAGAATGAAGCTTAGAGAAAGTCACAAGCTTTTACTTTTTTTTCCATGCAAGAATTTAAAGTTTGTGCATGTGATGTAACAGCTATATATGCAAGGCTCTTTATTTTGTGCTTGGTTTGTGGTTTGACAGGTGGACTTGTTGGACCAACCATTTCATATGGAGTGAATTCTAAAAGTGGCTCTTTCAGTTGTGTAAAAGTTGAAGAGCAAGCATTTCATGGAGAAGTAGGATGCATGAAACAGGTGGTCTTTTTCCACCGCTTCATTTTTCTTCCCATTTAACATAAAGTAGAAAAGCATGTTCAATAAGTTGAATAGGATAGTGAAATTTAGTTGCTGAAAGAGAATAATAGAGACAAATTCTCCAATTCACTAATTGTGTATATTGAGTGCCAGACCTTTTGGACATAATTAGGTTTGAACAAGAGCTTGAAACTCATTGATGTAATTGTTATCATAATTTAATATTGGATTTTGAATGTTACATCATGGACATTGCTTCATAAGATAATGAACCACATACATATTATATTATGGTTTGTTATTTATTTTTCATTGTGAGTTCTGTGTTTCCACAATGTAATAAGGAGATGAATCACAATAACACTTGCGATAGCATTATTACAATTTACAACCGAACCATAACAGCTGCATGCACTAATTGTGAAAGAGCAGTTGCATGCTTATAAATTAATGAACTAATAATACAAACACTAAGCTAAGTATAACTAATGACATTGATTGAACATTCTTTTCTACTACCATACATGTTAGGATAACTTCTCATATAAAATCTTGTGGCACCAAATAGAACAACACAAATGGCCAAAAAAGAATAATAATTGGTTAAAGACCATGCTGTTCCCATTTTCATCACTTCTTGGCATTATCCAAGGCATTTGTTAGCCTTAGGTCTTAGTTACAGCTCTTCTTCGTTTATACATCAATTTTTTCCTATTCATGTATGGCACTATTAATTTGTCAGCAAAAAAATCTACCAATCGCATTCCTCAAATACCTAACTGAAATTACCAAAATATATGGTCCCATACTCGAAATCTAGTGCCCCTCTCTCCTTTTCTTTGGTTTATATTTGTGTAAGACTAGGATGCTCCACATAAGATTCTTCAATTTCTCTTTCTTGAACCATCAATGAAATACAACATAATTTTATTCAACAATCACTTTCATCCTTCATAGTGTCCATCATGGAGCGTTGTGAGAACAACCACCACAATTAGCTATCCTAACCCTCTCTAAAGTCGTGAGCTACGTCCAGGAAAAAAAAATTCTAAGACCTTCCATCGAGGATCCCTCCCTACCAAGGAGGCATTACTTACCATTTCTTCTTATAACTACTCATAAGAAACCCTCGAAGCAAACTTTTCTATTCAACTCCTTCTGAAAATATGATCTTTAAGCGAAATTGGTGCTAAAGGAAAAATTTTGAAATCATCTAAACCTTTGACAATACATGAAGATCTTATCACAAGAATATCACCAACGGTCTAATCACATCATCATGTGATCATCCAAAACGTTTAGATGACTCTAAGGGAACAACCAACCGATTGATATAAATCCAAATGAAGGATGCAAATCAAAAAATTGAGAGGAATTAGGTCTCAATAATTACGAAGCTTATTTGATAAGGTTGTGTTTAAGGACTTAACTCGAGGAGAAAGTAGAAGCTAAGTGGTGAAAACAGAGTTGTCCCAAGAAAGAGTTCTAAAGAGGACAACTAACAAGCAAATAGAAAAGACTAGGGAATGCTCATAAATAAATCAATCCATGTACCATCATTAATGTTGTTCAACAATTCATTGAAGCAAACATATACAAACTTCAAGTTTCAAACAATTGTTGACAACTTTATGCACAAGCAGTGTAGTCAAAAGCTCTCATCTGATGCACTTAAGCGCTTAAGCGAAGCCAAAATGGATCCACCGCTTCATATACAATTAAAAGGCATCTCCTTTGAAAGACGATAGGTTAGGGTTTTTCTTATTTTATATGAGAAGGATGTTGAAGGATATGCATTTGGTTTTGATGATTAAAGTGTGGAGGACTTACGGACGAGTCAAATGGTAATCTTTAGTTTTTTTACTATTAATTTATTATCATTAGCTTTAAATAATAGATTCCTACGTGATTACATAGTTTTTTTTTTTTTATGGATTTGTTTATCATGTGAAGTGCTTTTCACAAGTCTTAATTGTTATTTGGTTGTATTTGCTAATATTTATGATTTCTATTTTTTTAGTATATTATATTATATTACTAATAAATTATATTAGAACTTTTACACTTTACTTCAATCAAGAGAGCCTTTTTTTTGCGTTTTGTGCTTCAAGACAATAGGAAGATATATCGTCTTGAGTGCACCTATCGCTTTTAATTACATTGTGCACAAGCTAGCTCACAAACCTAAATGGCTAGATACAAGGTAACTAACAAAGTTGAATAAGCTTGTTATAAAACAGGAATGTAATATTACAAAATATGAATGTATATATTAGCTGCAATTAAGGGAATTAGGAGTAGGTGATTGCTTTTTTTCTATTTTACAAACTTAGGGTTGTATATATATGCGAACTATTTGTATCAATAATATATATACAAATTCCTCTTTTTATTCTCTGATTACATGGTATCAGAGCTTTTTTTAAAATTTCCAGGGTTAGATTTTTTTCTTAGTTTATTTTCGGATTTGTCTTAGAGAGCATATTATTCTTTTTTTTTTCACCTTGTTTGAGTGGCATTTGGGTCTCACCTCCTTTATAATCTGAAACATCTCATGTCATTCTACTGTTATGGAAAGTCCAGTGGCCAATTGCCCGACAAGTGAGACTCACGCACCTTTAGAAGATTTTGCCTTGTCGCCACACACCGACATGTGTTGATGAGTGGGACATCCATTTTTGCTCCGATCATATCTCTTCAGGTCTCATTGGTATTGCTCCAGTGGTATTTTTTTTTCTTTGGCTATGGTGTTTATTTTTCTATCCTCTTTATATTGTTAATTTTCAGTGTTGTCAATCCTATTTTAGTGTTTTGGCTTTGCTGCTGTTGGAATTTCCTATCCTGTTAGGTTTACATCGGCACGGTGTGAGGCCTTTTATCTAGGTTTTATTTTTTCCAAATTTTCAGTATTCAAAATAATTTTGAATGGTTAGTTTGATTATTTTGACTACAATATGGAGAAATTTGTCATGATCTCTATTGATGAATACGTTAAATACCAAGATTTTTTTATATCTTAGCCTAGTCAGCCTATTTTGATCACTACTCTTGTCGAATCAAGTAAATCCAATACATGTCTTATGTTTTCCTCTTCCAAATGGGTTATTGATTCTGATGTCATGGACCACATGATAGATAATTCTAGGTTATTTTTTACTTTTCAGAAACATACATTTAACTCTAGTGTTACTTTAGCAAATGGATTTATATCATTTATCCTTGGATCTGGCACAATTATTCTCACTCTATCACTTCCTTTGTCATCTCTTCTTAATTTATGTCGACTATCTTTCAATTTAATTTATGTCAGTAAACTTACTCCTTCTTAAACTGTTTTCATTATTTTCTAATTATTGTGTGTTTCGAGATTTTGCGACGAAGCAGATTATTAGTAAATGACATAAGTCTAGGGCTCTCTACGTCTTTGATACAAAAATGTCGGGATCCATAGCTTGTTTTGGAGTGGTCAATCCATTTGAAGCACATTATAAGTTCGGTCATTCATCTCTTTTTCTGTTAAAGAAATTATATCCTCAGTTTCAAATTTTGTTTTTGTTAAATTGTGAGTTGTGTCAATTTGTAAATTAAATATCGTCGTCTTAGTTCAAGTACAAAAGTGAATAAGTGAGTTAATACTGCTTTTGAGTTAGTTCATTCAAATATTTGGGGTTCTTGCCTTGTTATATCCAAAACAATATTTCAGTATTTTGTTACGTTAGTTGATAATTATTCTTAGATGACATGTTTATATTTAATGAAAAATTGTTCTGAGATATTTTCTTATTTTTTTACTTTTTGTGTTGAAATTAAGACTCAGTTTAATATCTCTGTTTAAACTTTGAGAAATGACAATGCTAAAGAATATTTGTCTACCACTTTTTGAAATTATATGATTCAACATGGTATTCTTATTAGACTTCTTGTATTGACACATCATCTCAAAATAAGGTTGCTGAGTGAAAAAATAGATATTATTGTTCTAAATGAAGGTTCCTAAATATTTTGGGACAGATATTGTCTCTACAATTTGTTTTTTGATTAATTGAATGTTATCGTCTATTATCAATGGTGAGACACCTTACATGTTTTTTTTCCCTAACAAAGCATTATTTTCTATTAAATCTACGACATTTGGGTGTACTTATTTTGTTCGAGATATTCATCCACTTATTACAAAATTAGGCCCTAAGTATTTGAAGTGTATTTTTATTGGGTATTCTCATGTCTAAAAAGGATATAGGTGTTATTGTCTTACTCTTAACAGATATTTTGTTTCAAATGATGTCAACTTTTTAGACGATACTTCATTTTCTTCATCTACTTCTTACACAAGTCGAAGGAAGAATGATGATTTGTTAATTTATACTGTTACATATTTAGTTCCTAATCCTGTTGAGTTTGTCTTTGCTCGGCCCAAGCCTCCTGTAGTACAAGTCTATTCCCGATGAGCTTTTCTCTCAGAACTTTGTCTTGTACCAACTACACTCACTCTTTCATCATCAAATCCAGTCACTCATTCTATCAATTTGGATGATCTTCATATTACTCTTTGAAAAAGTAAATGTCGCGTATTTATCATGTTTCTTCTTTTGTCTTTTAATCATTTGTCACCATCATCATATTCTTTTATTGCTTCTTTAGATTCAATTTTTGCTCCTAAAAGTGTACATGAGACACTATCTCACCTTGGCTAGCATTAAATTATGATTGAGGAAATAAATGTATTAAAAGATAATGGTACTTAGACTTTAGTAAATTTACTTGCAGAAAAAAAATCAATTGACCGTAAATGAGTATTTGCAGTAAAAGTTAATCTTGATCAGTCAATTGCATGCTTAAAAGCTTGCCTAGTTGCTAAAGGATATGCTTAAACTTATGGTGTCGATTATTCTGATACTTTCTCCCTAGTTGCCAAGCTTACATCTGTCAGATTGTTTATCTCTATGACTACCACTTATAATTGGTCATTGCATCAACTAGATATTAAAAATACTTTTTTTCATAGTGATATTCAGGAGGAGGTTTATATGGAGCAATCACATGGATTTGTTGCTCAGGTAGAATCTAGAAAAGTATGTCGTCTTCACAAATCGTTGTATGAGCTCAAACAAAGTCTCCATGCTTAGTTTGAAAATTTTAGCCAAGTTGTTGAAAAGTTTGAAATGAGAAAAAATCAATATGATCACTCAGTGTTCTATAAAAAGTCTACGAATGATATTATTCTGCTAGTAGTATATGTAGATGATATTGTCATTACTGGTAATGACACTACAAGTATCTCATCTCTCAAATTATTTCTCCATGGCCAGTTTCATACTAAAGATTTAGGAATGTTGAAATATTTTTTGGGTGTTGAAGTAAACAGGAGCAAGAATGGAATTTTCTTATTTAAAAAAATGTGTTTGATTTATTGTCTGAAACATGAAAATTAGAGGCTAAACCATGTAGCATTCTAATGGTTCCTAATTTGCAACTTATAAAAGAAGAATTATTTGAGAATCCTGAGAGATATAGATGGTTAGTTGGAAAGCTCAACTATCTTGTTGTGACTCATCCTGATATTGCATACTTAGTTAGTGTTGTGAATTAATATATATCTTCTCCAACTATTTATCATTAGACAGCAGTGAAATAAATATTGTGTTATTTAAAAAGAGTACCTGGGGAAGACATTTTATATGACAATCATAATTATACTAGGATTGAGTGTTTTTCTTATGCTAATTGGATATGTTCTAAGGATGATAAGAGATCTACTTCAGATTATTGCGTGTTTGTAGGCGGGATTTGGATTCATGGAAAAGTAAAAAGCAGATTGTCGTCTCATATTTGAATGTAAAATCAGAATATCGAGTTATGACATAATTTGTATGTGAAATTATATGGATATATAAACTTCTGAATGAAGTAGGGTTTAAGACTTGGTACTAGCTAAACTATGGTGTGATAATCATGTTGCTCTTCACATCGCATCAAATCCAATGTTTCATGAACAAACAAAATATATTGAGATTGATTGTCATTTAATTCATAAAAAAATTTCCCAAGGTCTAATCTCCACATGTTATGGTAGGAGAATAATTAAGAGATATTTTTACAAAACCTATTAATGGAGTTTGGGTTGAGTGTCTTTGTAACAAGTTAAACATGATCAATATCTATGCTCCAACTCTAGAGAGAGTGTTATACAATAGGAATGTAATATTGCAAAATAGGAATGTATATATTAGATGTAATTAAGGGAATTAGGGATAGGTGAATATTTTCTTTCCTATTTTACAAACTCATATTTGTATATATATGTGAACTATTTACATCAATGATATATATACAAATTCCTCATTTTATTCTTTGATTACAAAGTTAAATTTTCATCTGCTAGTGTTTGACTCATTCATCAAAATGAGCTTTAAATTTAGCTTGGCTCATTGATCATGCCAACCAAGTTTAAGCGACCAATTGTCAAGAAAAGCTGATGGGGAACTCTTAACTCATTTACAGTCCCTTTATATTATATGAATTTGACTTGCATATTTGATGTAGTAGGCAGAAGTAGAATAACTGATGACGCTATTAACAAGTGGTAAACTTTGAGAATTGGAAAACCATGACTTACTATTGTAAGCTTTGGCTTTGTGGACATAATTAAATGGACAATTTGTTTTTTTTAGTTGTGATATTGTAGTGGAATATGAAATGTAACCAGCTACAATAAAATTTATGTTGTTTAGCAAATGCAAATATATCTTGTAAACCTCACCTCTTTACGTATGCCCAAAGCCAATGAAATCAGAGCAGCCACCATCAACATGATCAAAGTATAATCTTGACAAGCTTCCCAAAGGAACCTCTATAAGTAATAGCAAAAAAGTAGATTTATTTTAGATAATTTTAAAATAAAAAGGCAAAGAGAAATAAATACAATACACTAATTCGTTAATTTGGTTGTTTTGCTTTTAAAAAAAAACTGAAAATACAGCTTAATGAAATGCCCAAGTTTGTATACGCTTGTTCAATTAGTTTATTTGGTTCAGATTTTATGTAATGAGCTTTTCATATTGGTCCAAAATTAAATAGACTTCTAGAAATAAGAAAGTCCAAAAAAATAAAAATCACAGGCTACATATTATATAAAATATTAAATCATTTTGAACATTGAATAATCTAATATGATTTAGGAAATCCAGTTTTTCAATTTTATTGTAAAAAATCAAATCAAATTGAAAAGAAATTATATATTTTTTCAATACAAACCATGATGAACTGAACTGTTAAAAGCCAAATGGGATTAATTGAATGCATCACACGTGGAGAGCATCTATATATATATATATATATATATATATATATATATATATATATATATATATATATATATATATATATATATATATATATATAACATAAGTTACCCAAAAACTCCTTCTTTTTGGCTGAGAATAGGTGTTGGATCCAAATGCATCCCTTCGATTCAGTAAATCAGAATCATCTCCAGTAATCCCCTTTTCTACATTTGTTTTTAGGAGATGTGAAAGCCCATTTACCTAATGCAGATATGCAGAGAGAAAATTCACATAGAAAAATCCTGAAATATAGCACAAATTTATCAACCTAAAACACACGCAGTAGACCTAGAAGCTTACTGCCCCAATTTCCATTAAAGTAGAAAAATTATGATTCTTTGTGATTGTAGAAAGTTGCTCATGACTGATTCCAAAATCTCCAGTAGTTGTTGGTTGGAACCCTGTGATTTTCCGATATGGAAAACGCAAATTAGTCCTCGTGTGTACAACCAGTATGATATGGCATGTTCTACTACAACAGACAACAAGAATGCAATTGAAAAGTTGTATAACACTGAAGAGTCTGAATACATCGAAGCTTATTAGAGTTCAGTGTGATCTTATGAACTGATCCAGCACTCAATCTTTCTGAAAACAGTAGAATGCTATAAGTAAAGCAGATGGGGAAGGATGGAAAGTCTGCAGTGACAAGGATGATAAAAAACTGCAGTATACTTAAATTTGAACAGCAATAAATTGGGTGAATTGCACATATAGTACTTAAAATATATAACACATAATAACTCAATACTCGAATTATTATTTGTAATTTCAAAATACCCGAATTATTATTTTGTAACAATAAAATACTTCTGGCATATAGTAATATAGGTTGCCGTTAGTTGAAGTACCGTGTTGTTATATTGTGATTAATTGGAGTATCACATAGTTACATAAATATAATTACAACTCAACGTGCCGTTAAGGGATATTAGATGGCAAAGGTAGTTTATTGTTACAAAATAATGATTCAGGTATTTTATAGTTACAAATAATAATTTGAGTATTGAGTTGTTACGTGTTATATATTTCATGTACCGTTTATATAATTCACCCCCAGTGAGGGATATAATTTGAACCAAACAATTGACAACCAATTCATAAGGGGAGAACAAACCTTGGCCTGGTTGGCAGTAAAATTGGAAAAGCAAACGAAGCCAATGGAAATCGATGTCCATTTATTAGGGAAAAAAAATTGAAAATGGGAAAAAACACATGAGATGGTGACTTTGATCTTTGTAAACCAGTTCAATGTTATTTTATGATCCTTCATGAATGCATGATGAAGCACACAAAGGATGCATGTTACATCAAACATTACCCATAGAAAATCTTACTGCCGAATTTGAATTATATCAGTGTTCTTACTTAGTATCCTTAGAATGCCAAATGGGGTTGGTTCTATTGGCACCTATGCATCCAACCACCGAGCAATCCGTCAAAGAACGAGAAAAAAAAATCTCCGAAATCACATAATGAAGTCAAAGCATGAAAAAAAAATACTGAAAAAGAATACATACTATAGGCTGGATCGCCAGCGGCTTCGTTAGCAGCTCTGAACTGATATGCAGACTAAGAGCAGAAAAAACACATCAAAGTTAATATGATACAATATTATATTTTTTTTAAAAAAAGATCAATAGTTTCATTTAGACTCGAGATGGAGAGAGTTGTATACTCTTATGGCTTGTGCATGTGCCCTTATTTTCCCTAGAATTTGGTTCTTCTCTTCTTCCTTTTTCAAGTCCAAGGTATACCGATATCGACGACGAGCATTAAGCACAAGCGCATCTTTCTGAAAGAACATAAAATATTCCCTCAGCTCAGATAACAATAGCAAAACCTTTCGCTTCCACCATCACCACATAATTAACAAATATATGAGTAACTAACGAATCTAAAAAGAAAACTAATCAATCTAATTTCCGGTTATAAATATTAAAATTAAATCATTTTGGACCAGAAGAAAACAGAAATTCACATAAAAATTATGGAAAAAATGAGATTGATAATCAGGATGTCAAAGAAAATGATAATTAATTAGTTCCCAATCAAATCCAAAGCTAAAACTTCCCAATGAAAAGACCTATTAAATTGTGAAGCCCTTCCATTATCAAATAATATGAATGCACCAAAATTACTTGAAGCGCCACCGCAATTACTTGAAGCGCGAGAAAGATTAAAATAAAGTACACAGCAGTGTAGAAAAGTACATGCACCTATACATAAAAACACAGGAAAATAGTAGAACTACATACTCTCCAGCGGCGCAGACGCTCAATAGGGGCGTTTTTTGTACTCAGCATATCAAATGGGTAATCATCTTCCGCCTGATCGGAGCCATTGGATCTGCTTCCTTCAGACTCAAGGTCTCGTCTATTCATTTCTTCAATATTTGGGGAAAAAAAAACAAAAATTGAAAGAGGGCCGTCCTCTTTTCCTTGTTCTGCCTGGCAATCAGCTACTGAAAGTGAAAGCTCTGTGAAATCACAGCCTGAAGTATGAATAGAACATTAGATATTAATAGTTCTAGTTTTATATTCCATCACATGGCTGTCAATGGAAGCTTTATGTGAATCACTGGCGTAGCAGCCATTGGATTAAAAAAATTCAGTAATGTTGGGGGCCGCAGGAAGGAATGTTTGCATATCAAGGCAAAGAGAATATTCATTCGGCTTTTGCAAGTGTGTCAAACAAAACATAATGAATGCCTTCAAGAACTCAAAAAGTCAAGAAGTTTGATGAAAGCCAAGTATAATGCGGCTTAACAGCAAAGGATTAAAAAAAAAGAAAAAAAAAACTAAAAGCTAATTACAATATTCATCTTGCAAATACAACTTGTAACAAAAAAAAAATGGTCACTTTGGAGGATGCTATTGTCACGATCCAAACCTGATCATGACCAGCGCATAGATCAAAACTAATGTAACCTATGCTAATCTCAAATATAACTAAAATAAAACTTCAAAACAACAAAAACCTTGTAGCCCGACCTTTTCTAAACTCTCATTATCATAATTTCTTCTCCTGAAAAAAAATAGAAAATACGTCGTATGAATATATAATATGGTTAGTAAATGATAATTATAACACACAGGAACAGAAAATCACTCAGATAATTTTTTAAATACTTTTAATGTTCAAAATATGATATCAATAATAAAATAATATTCAATTGAATATCAAATACTGAAAAATTTAGAATATCACAAATAATTAAATATCTAAAATATAAATTGATAAACAAAATATTATTTTTTGTATCTATAATATAATCAATTCAAATAAAATTTTTAAAACACACAATACAGCACAGTGATGATACTTCACACCACCAAAAGTCAAATAATTTGTAAGTGCATTACCAGTAACAAATACAAATATCCTCCATTATAGATATCAATATGTATGCTTCTAATGCAAATGCAAAAAATAATATTTTGTTTATCAGTTTATATTTTAGATATTTAATTATTTGTGATATTCTGAATTTTTCAGCATTTGATATTTAATTAAATATTATTTTATTATTGATATCATATTTTTGATATTGAAAGTATTTGGGAAACTGTCTGAGTGATTGTCTGTTCTCAGCCCGCTGTATGTTATAATTATTATTCATTTAGTACGTTGTATGATCATGGGAATTTAAAGAAGGTCATACCACAAAATTTCTATTGTTTTAGAGTTTTATTTTAGTTATATTTGAGACTAACTTAATCTATGCACTGATCATAGCCAGATTTGGATCGTTACAAAGTTGGTATCATAGTCTGGTTATAGATTCAGTAAACTTTTAGAGTGGCCGACCTTTAGGTTTGTTTTTGTTAAATTAATTTCTGGAGTTATTGATTACTTATCTTTATCTAGAAAGTGTGGTCTGATTAGGCTAGCAAGTATTTTAGTGTGGTCTAGTTATAGCGTAACCAGTGTTCTAGTGTGACTAATAAAGCTGTTAGTAATTGATATAAGATAACTTTTACAATGAGATATTATACTTTCATTTAACTTTGCATATGGGAGATTTATACATGTGTTTATAGATATGTGTTGAATTAAAGGTTGAATTTACATATGAAGTTCTCTGCATCATTGGTGTATGTAATAGTATTTACCTAAGCATATTCAGAATTTGATAGGATACAACTCTGTATACTTGGGAATTTATCTTATTGTATATTAACTAAATAGTTCTACATTGAATTTTGATGGAATTCCAATATTGAACATAGTGAACCGAATGGAATTTTGGGGAGAACAAAAAATATGAGAATATGGTTATAGTATGACTAGTATTAGAATTCTAATACTGAATATTTCCTTTGCAATAATAGTTCATGATCTTTTACTATTGGGGGGTATTACTAATTTATTATTTTGAACATATATTAGTCAAATAAAAAGTTCTAAGATCGTTAGTAAATGTTATTATGTGGAGTTTTTTTAATTAAGTATGTGTCGTGAATAGTCATCTGGAGAGATTGTAAGATAAAATTGACTGCTGAGTAGAATAGATAAAAGTTGAGAAGTGCTAGATGATGAAGCTATGTAATTATTAGCAAAGTATGTTATACGTCGGTTTATCTAAAACAAAATGATTCGAGTCCAGCGCAATCGTAGTGTTAAATTTCACAAGACTCTAAGGAGCCTATTGAGGAAAATTCTCTTTTTATTGGGAGTTTTTAGTGCTTTGAAAGAATTGGATGACAATTATGTAAGAAAAAAAATGCCCAGTTCGATGTAAGTTAGAGAGAATGTGGCATGAAAAGTAAATATTTTTAGTTATCATATTACAAGAATTATTAGAATGAGCAAGTGGAGAATTAATTTTGATTGAAGAACTTGAAGAAGAGAAAAAAAAAAACTATACTTAGATCATAAGTATCTATAAAAGCAACTGCAGTGTTGAGTTTTTTTTTATCTTATACGAATATTTGTTTTCTTTTTGGGTCAATATTTGATATGCTCTATAATGTTATATGAATGCTTTACCTTGGTGACTTCCTTGGAGTTATACTTGTTTATTTGTGGTTATATAGATATTTGAAATCTTACATTTATATTGGTTTGTGGACAATTGGAGTGTACAATGTAGTTATAAGTTATTTATGAATACGAAAATATTTAGTGGCTTCAAAAATCTCTAGCAGTTAAAATTGGAAGGAATTGAGATTTGTATGTTATGAAAGTATTCCTCCTATGTCAATGATAATTAGCTCAATAGTAAATTTAATTAGAGTACAATATAAAACTTTCTAGTTTTAGATTGTATGAAATATAGAACGTATCTAATCAAAGATTTCTTTTGAGGTTATGATATATAAATTAGATAGTTCGGTTTAGTTTTAAGGATTTAAAAGATTTAAATACAGGTTGATATTACAAGTGTCGATATTTGTTTTTTTTTTTCTAAGCATTTTATTTAGTTATAAGAATTTAGAAGACGAAATTTTTTTAAGGAGAGAAGAATGTGATAACTCATATTTAATTTTTTTTATAGGTTTTGGGTGGTGGTTATAATTTTTTTAATAAATAATAATAATAAAAAAATATTAAGATAAGTATATCCCATTTTCTCTTTTAGTTTCCAACTCTAACCAAAATTATGGCTAATTGTGCATCTGTTGCCTCTCTAAAAGTTGTTCCCTCTTTCTTCTCAATATATATATTGTTGTTCTATGTTATAAAGGTAATATTTGAGCCAATTTTGTACCTTTATGAACTTGTTCATTCACTGTTCTTTTGATTTTATTTCATCAGGTTAGTTGATCTAATTTTTTTCTTCCTTCAATTTATTTTAACTTTCTATTCATCATCTAATATTGTAATTTTATAATCAGTCAATATTATTATTTAAATTTCTTTTTTTCTTTTTGCAAATAAAATTGATTTGGAATTTTGATTATGTTGAATTGTCTTTCGATTTAACGTCAAACCCGGTTGCATTGTAATTAAATATTCCTTATTCCATGTTCATTAATTCTATAAAAAAAAAAAAAATCATTGATCAAGTATCGGTGAGATGATGATTTATTAAGGACTTTCAATCAATGAGAAACTTCAATTTCCTTTTTGGGTTTTGGTACTGCACACCTTGGCCTGCTATTCAACTTCAGTTTGTTTTATTTTGGTTCCGTACTGTATATAATGGCCAACTACTCAACTTTGGGTGTTTTTCCTTATTATATGTTTCTTTTATGTTTATAATTTAATTATTTATTTTGAATTAAAATAGAATACTTAAATGCCCAAAAACTTTTATATTGACTTCTTGTGTTATGCAGAATTTTCTTTTAACTATATATATATTATGTTACTAATAAGTGTTTTTCTATTATTTATAAATTAATGTACCCAGAGATTTTCATTCTATTCCTTTTGTCCTATTAATTAATTAATGATTTATGTCCCTCATTTCATCAAATCGCTTAACTTTAAATTATTTGTTAAATGTGTTATTATTATTTTCATTTTAAATATTGAAATCATTTTATAATATTAAAATTTCCCAAATTAAATCTTTAGAGTTGGTAAATTTTTTTAGATAGTTGGAATTCTCTATCTCAATTAAGATATTCGGAGAGAATCGAGTTTATTTGTCTTTATATTGGATAGGAAATATTGAAGTATTAATATTTGAGTTATTTTGTTTTTATAAAAATTGAATTTCTTGGAATATGTTCTTTCTTCATTATTATTACGAAATTCATATATTCCATTAGTAGATTGAGTAGCTATTAATTCAATTTTGGATTCAGTTTTTGTTGGATACTAGATGAGTGGTAATTATAATATACAATCCGTTTTTTGTAATGTTTTTTTAGCATGAGAATAAATTTCAACCTAAAATGATTATTAAATTGTTATTTTTACTTTTATTTTAAGAAATAGGTTTTTGTAAAGTATTTTGTACAAATGAATTTTTGTAAAATATTTTATTTAATTACATTGATTATTTTGTATTACTTATTATTTCAATCATTGTTAAACTTTTCTACAGAGTTTTAAGTATATGGAAATATATTTGTTGATTTAAATATCTTTTATATTGATATTTGAAATTATTTGAATTGATTTATAATTATTTTTGGTCGAAAAAAATATAATTGAAATTGTTACCATTTAAATTGTAATTGCTTTTGTTATTTGAAATTTAATTGATATTGTTGACTGAATTTCGCTTATAAATATTGTTTCCAAACTGATATACAATTTATCTGTTATTTGATTTCATTGTTAACAATTTATATATTTGTTATCTAATTTTATTGAGAACAATATATTTATTATTTGTTATCTAAACTTCCCACATATATCACATCACTAGAATTGCATTCATTGTCCTTATGTGTCATGTCACTGCATTTACATTAGAATTATGCATATTAATATCTGTGTCGAAAGATATTTGTATTTGTTACTGGTAGCTCATTTACTAGTTATCTGGCTTTTGTGGTGTGAAATATCATCACTGTATTGTACCATATGTTTTAAAATTTTTATTTGAATTAATCATATTACAAATGCAAAAAATAATATTTTATTTATCAGTTTATATTTTAGATATTTAATTATTTGTGATATTCTAAATTTTTCAGTAATTGATATTCAATTGAATATTATTTTATTATTGATATCATATTTTGGACATTGAAAGTACTTGAGAAATTATCTGAGTGGTTATCTATTTTCAATCCATTGTATGTTATAATTATCATTCAATGAACACGTTATATGCTCATACCACGCATTATCTATTTTTTTAGATATTGTAGAAGAATTTATAATCATGAAAGTTTAGAGAATGTCGAACCACAAGATTTTTATTGTAGTTATATTTGAGGCTAACATAGGTTGAGTTAGTCTTAATTTATGCGTCGTATATGGCCAGGTTTGGATCGTGACAGCTACAATGCCACTTTGGCTACCTATATATATGATATGAGCTCTCAATCACATTCGCCAAGAATATCTCAAGCGTTGCAAACAATACCCTTCAGCCAATAAAAGTATGGATAGTGACACTTCTTCCAAGTCAAGGAGGGGGGTAATCCTCTTGCATTCAACCTCTCTTCCAAGACCCAACCAACCAATGAAACCAGGAAAAAAATAAAAAGGAAAAATCTGTAACAACAAAAGGGAATATACAGAACACACAACAAAGACACCTCTAGAAAATATGGTTAGTCGAAGCTTAATGTGCTGCTCCATCTCCCTTACAAGTAATCTTCCACTGAGACACTTTGATGGGTGTTGCTTACAAAAAGTGAATCATCCTCTAAATCTAGCAAGGCGAGATTAAGATGGAATTGGGTATTAGTAGGAAATATTTCCTCATCTGTTTCCAAATAATCATTTGTCACTTCCTTGTCACCTTGGAGGAGCTTCAAAACTTTAAGGCAACCCCAACATTTAAAGGCAACCCCAACATTTAAAGGCAAACAAGTCAGTCAAAGGATGAAATAAAATACACTACAATAAATCAATGAAATACACTAACATGACAATTATTCAGTTAAACGTTACTTACAAGATTGATTTGTGGCCGAAATATGGGAGAACATCTAATACAAAGGGTTGCAGCTAAAACCATTCTCTCAATCTGATCATCATCATACTCACTTCCTATGTGTGAATCAAGTAATTCAGAAATTTTCAAACCCATAATTAAATATGCACGTAGCAAGAGGTGAATTAACAAGTCCGTTTGTTGGATCTCTTTTGACAACAACTGATTCTCATGGTTTTTAGATGTAGTGAAAGAATATTCAGAATCAAGCATCTGGTTGTCTTACATTTAATCTGACAAACCTTGTAACTTCAAATAATATTATTAAATCAAATTATTCTGACAATTCATGATATATCCTAAACAAGTGCATTGACAATGACATAATCTTCTTTACATTTCCTAATTTTTATTCAAATTGTCTAGATTTTCCATTGACACTTTCCACAATATTTCAATTTCGTGAACCACTGTCAGATTAATAAATAAATAAACTTCTCCTCAAATTCTACTTATTAGGCCAATGTTTAATAAGAAAAAGAAGGGAGATGGAAATAGAAAATCCTACCCATACAACAAGACTCTCTTGGTCCTTTTGGATTTTCACCACTAATTGACATTCTACCAAAAAAAATGCTCAAGAAGCACAACACCAAATGCAAATACATCAACTTTGTCACTCACTTTGTTGGGCATGAAATACTTGGAGCTAAGTAATTGCATAAAAGAGAGAACTATGTATATCTAAACTCTGAAGCGACAGAGAAAATAACTAAATAGCATTAGATAAGCAATTGCTAATCCAAATGTTCTGCAATATCAGTGCAAGTTATCTGGGAATAAGATGTTGAACCCTAACTAGCTAGTCCAAAATCTGAAAGGTAAAGAAACAAAAGGAAGTATTACGATTATTATGAGCTATAAAAAACTGAAGAATGCTATAAATACACGAACTCAATCCTTTAAAAAGCGTAGCACTTGTGGTTTAAAATCATCTGATAGAAGTATGTTTAAAGGTTTCACATCCCAGTGGATCACAGGCCAATCACAGAGATTGTGCAGATAAAATGCTTCAGCTACACCCACTACCACCTTATATCTCTCTTGCCAACTATATGTATCCACATCCTTTTTGTTACCTTTATAAGAAAACACCAATTAGAATTAAGAATAACTTAAATGGCTAAAATAAATTTCAACAAATCCCAAAAGTAAAAAATTATATACCATGAAGATTTTCTTCTAGATTTCCTCTTTATAAAAACCATAAACCAAGAGTAAATGATTGTGCTCAAAACAGAACCCCCCATATAGGGATATAATATTCTTGTGATTTGAAGTTGTAATCAAATTTTGCAACAATCTCTTTTAACAGATTTTGAGATGGCTTCAAAATTTTAACTCCCAATTCTTTCCCATCAGGTAAACAACCTCTGTAAATATATGACTACTACCACATTTGCCTACCATATTTTCTAAAAATTATAAATGAACACTAAATAAGGTAAAGAGAAGAAAATAAGGACAAAATACTTTATTGGTACCAATCCTCATATTTATGCTTCAATTTGGTACCAATTCTTTTATATTTTTCAGTTTGGTATATATATCATGTATCCAAACATTTTCGGATGAAAATTTACTGACGTGGAGAACAAATTGACAGACCACTCTATAAGTGAGATGTCAACTCATTTACTCTTATCACATATTACCTCTATGCCAAAAACCCTAAAATCTGTGTCAATTTGGTACCACTCTCAAAACTCGATTCCACTCCTCCTCTTTCCTCTTGCAATTCAATTTAAAAAAAAATGCCAAAATCTAAAGAAAACCCTTTTCTCTTTAATTTTTCCATAATTTTTGTTTATATTTCGTAATTTTTCTTTTTAAATTTTACTCTTTCGTAATCAGAATTACTCTCATGTCATTTCCTACACTGTTCAAATTTAGCCTCTTTTTGCAGGTAAAACACCATAATTTTGCACTCGAATCACATGTATAGGGTTTATCTCTTGCCAGAAATATCCTTCAATGTCAAATTGGTTGTATTATTATGACAAACGATGAGTTCCTGTAAATGGGTTTTGAGTTTTTTGGGGTTTTAGGCTTTAGATTCAAAAAATGGGCACCTTAACTAGATTTTCACATTTCAAATTCTTCAAATTTTCACATTTCAAAAAAGCCCAGATTGTTGTTCATGCATCAAATACTAGGATCATCCAACAATACACCCTCTATAATCGCTCAGTACCCAGAAACAAGCCCGAAGCAAACCCTAGGATTTTCCAATAGTACTACTGTCTCTAAAAATCTCTCGGTACCCAAAGACAAAGTAGAAGTGTCAGCAGAAAGTTCACGCACCTTGTATAATACTCAAATTTGGGCTATCCAGGTCAAAAGATATTGATTACAGTGTAAGAAATATAAAGTTGATGACATGGGGAATTTATGGGACAAGCAGGATGTTGCGAAAAGAACAACATTTAGTGCACTTAGGTATTTATCTAAAGACAAGCAAGTGATTAAGGTTGATAATGAGCTTGAAAAGTCGGAGAAGGAGGTGGCGTCTGAGGATTCTGGTGTTCAGGAAGTTGAGGTATTTAAAGAAGATGGAAGAGAAGGAAGGTCAATGGTTGTGGACCAAAGTTCACGTGATGGAGTTCCGGGTAACAAGGATGATAGTGATTTTAAAATTGTGGAGGAGAGATCCGTGGTTACCATGAAAAGGAATATGGGGGTCAAGAATGCAAGAAAGATATTGGATTCTTTAGCATTTAATGGTACCAAATTGATAAGATTTTAGGGTTTTTGACACGAGGGTATTTATGTGATAAGGGTAAATGAGCTAGCATGTGTGAATGAGTTAGCATATGACAATCTGACAATTTGGCCTCCACATCAGCCAATTTTAACAAGAAAATATTTGGGTACTATGATTTGAAACAAGTATCAATATTAAACTGAAAAAAATAAAATGATTGATAACAAATTAAAACACATATTAATAGAGTTTTTATAGGAAGAAAATAAAATTGTTCCCAAATGAAAATTAGTGACGACAAAGTTGGATTAAAAAAACAAACCAGACATGAAGTTACAAGTGACTAAACAAAGTTCTTCATAGTTGAACAATATATATGACGCTTAATATTTCCCATATAGACCCTTTAGCTATTCATGAAAGCCATTTGAACCATTGGATGGCGAAATGGGCGACCATTCAACCTCAAGCCCTGCGATGGGAATAATTGCACCACGTTCTCCTTCTAAATTGGAAAAATCGTCGTCTTTCATGCACAAAATAGCCTCTTTTTTTTTTAAATCGGGATAGACTACTGATGAAGACTTCAAGCTTAGAAGTCCCAATACCTATTTTACAACAAAATTCTCTTTTACATGAGACTTCTATGTGTGTGGTCTCTTGAGTAAAAATATTTGACGAAGAATTGACCAACCATGTTTAGACTATGGTGATCTTTTAATAAGAGTTGAATTGAAATTTGACACAAATTCATTAGTGTCAACTATTATTGAAGCTATATGATGGTGATTACCTGCTTGGATTGAAAAGAACGAAATAAAGAGATGGATTTCATTTTCTATATTATGATATAATGGTAATTAAAATAATTCATTAATGATATTTTTGGATTTTAATGAAAATCAGTATCTGTTTCCTGTGTTTTTGGAAACCAATGTTTTAGAGAAGTATTATTTTTTATACTTTTTTCAAACCCTAGTTTTATATCTTTCAAATAAGTTCATGGGTCTTTAATCAAATATAAACAAACTTGATTTTGATCCAAAACGGGCTTTTTGGGCCCTGAAACTCAATACTAAATGGGCTCCACTATATTGTCAGGTCATTTTTGTATTTTTTAAAGGAGACGAAAAATATAGGTTGACTTAAAAGAGACTTTCGAAATTGATTGAAGTTGCAGAAGTATCCTCCTCTGACTCCATTTAGGCAGATAGAAAATAGAGGGAAAAGAAACTAAATGAAAGAATATCTTAAAATTAAAATCACACTTAATTCGTGTTTTGAACAACGTAGATATTTTAAGTAAAATTTGGGACATTACATGCCTGTTTGGTCCTATTTTTACGTCCAAATTTTTAGCGGTTTAATAAACTAAAAATTGAATTAAATATTTAATTAGTGTAGCTTTTAATTTGTTTTATCGCTAAGAAATTGAATTTGATATTTGGTTAAAGAAAACTAAAAGTCAATAGTCAGCTTTTAAAATTTATATTAAAAACTGAATTTTTATGAAAAATATAAAATTTCTAGTTTTTCATATTAAAAATTAGTTTTTAGATATTTAATATATAAAATAATTTTTCATTTATACTTCAATCATTTTATAATACTTTTTTATTGATTGAAATATATATTTTCTATTACATTTTTATGTTTAAATAATTATTTTATATTATTATATATGATATGCATTATAAACAAATGAATATATATATATATATATATAACACATTAATAATTTAATTTAATTATTAATAGTTGTTTTTATAAATTATAATTAATTTTCAATCATTGAATTTTTATATACTTTAAAAATCCAATTATAAATCATTAATCAGTGACAGTTGACCACACTACAAGAAAATTAACATTTACCAACGAATTTTATATCCATTGGTAATTACCAATGGATTTTATATTTATTAGTAATTACCAACGGATTACTAATTGATTAACAACGGATATGTTATTAAAAAATTTTAAAAAATTACCGATGGATTACCAACAGAAAAAAATCTGTTGGCAAAGGTGGCGCGCATCTTTAGTGTCAACTTTACTACCAATGGAATTTACCAACATAAACTATGCCGTTGGGAATCTATTGTTTTTGTAACAACACCAACGGAATATTCCGTTGGTATTTACCAACGGAAACATTCCGTCGGTGAAGTCAAAAAATACCAACGGAAAAAATTTTGTTGATAATTACCAATAAATTATATTCTGTTGGTAAATATCAATGGCATATAATCCGTTAGTATTCTGTTGGTATCATTAACTAAATAATTTGAGTTGAAATTAATTAATTATTGGTTAATTAATTTAACTCAATTGAATCAATTAAATTATAACTTGAGAAAATTTAGTTAAATAAATGTCAATTTAATCATTTGATTCATAATTTAATAAATATAAGTACAATTAAAATTAGTTTAATTAAACACATAAAATCAATCTTAATTTAAGTAAATTAATTAATTGAACACCAATTTTAGTCAATTGAATCAAATTATTTTGTTGAATTTGAATTTAATCAATTGAGATGCAATGTAAAATTTGTATAATCAAGTTAAGTTTAATTTATCAAATGAACTCAAATTTAATATTCAATTGAAATTCAATTTATGTTCAATTTAATAAATTAAGTTCAATTAATAAATTGAACTATAATGTAATCCATTGAATCCTATTTTGATAAAATTAAGCTAAATTTAATCAATTTAAGTTAAATTAATCAATTAAATCTAAATTTAAGTAAATTTAATCAAATTATTCTGTTGAGTCTCAATTAAATTTAAAAAAATTATTCAGTTGAATCTCAATTTATTCAATTGAGTTTAATTTAAAAATGATTTAATCAATTTAGATTTAATTAATCAACTGAACTCGAAATTAATAATTTGAAGTTCAATTTATGTTCAATTTAATAGATTTAAGTTCATGAATAAATGGAATCTCAATTTAATCAATTAAACTCCAATTTAATTAATTTAATTCTAATAAATTAGTTAAATTCAATTTAATTAATTGAACTCCAATGTAATTATTAAAGAATTATTTTAATCTATTAAACCCTAATTTACATTATTTGAATCAAATTATTCAATTAAATCCTAATTAATCAATTGAAAATTAATTTACGATTAATTTAAGTTCAATTAATCCATTGAATCTCAATTTAATTGGTTAAATTTTAATTTGGTGAATTGATTCCTAATTTCATAAATATAAGTACATATTAAGTTAGAATTGTCTAAATAATTAATCAATTAAAGTATAATTAAAGCTCAATTTAATCAAATAATTCATAATTGATTACCAATTTAATCAAATTGTAGTCCAATTAAAACTAAGTTAATGAAATTAAATAATTGAACCTCAATTTAAGTTAATTTAATTGAATTAATCAATTGAACTCCAATTTAATATCAATTTAATCAATTTGAGTTTAATTCATCAATTTAACCCCATTTTTAGTCAATTTATGCTCAATGTAATCAATATAAGTTAATTAATAAATTGAACATAATCTAATCAATTAAGCTATAATTTAAGACAATAAAATCAAATGAATCAGCAAAAATTTAATTTAAGTTCAATTAAATCTCAATTTAATTAATTAATTCGTAGCTAATTGATCATCAATTTAATCAATTGAAGTCCAATTAAAATTAATTTAATCAAATTAATCAACTGAACTTCAATTTAATTGAATTAATTTATTGAACTCTAATTAGCTCTAATTTAATTAATATATATTTAATTACTCAATTGAATTCCAATTTGATGAATTAAATATACAATTTATGGTCAATTTAATCAAATTAAATTCAATTAATCAATTAAAATCCAATTTTAGTCCATTTAATTAAATTAAGATTCATTTAAATCTTAATTTAATTAATTAAGGTTAAATTCAATAATGATTTAATCAATTTAGGTTCAATTAATATCAATTGAACTCCAAATTAATCAAAGTATGTAGTTGAATCTCAATTAATTAATTGATGTTCAATTTAAAAATAGTTTAATCAATTTAATCAATTGAAGATCAATTTATGTTCAATTTAATCAATTGAACCTCAATTTATGCTTGATATAATCAATTTAAGTCAATTTAATCAATTAAACTATAATTTGATTTAATTTAGTTAATTAAATCTCAATTCAATTAATTGATTTATAATATAATTAATATAAGTAGAATTAAATTAAATTAATCCATTGAACTTTAATTTAAGTTAATTTTATTTTTAATATTATTTAAATATTTTAAATATTATTATTATTTAATTTTTTAATATCATTTATATATAAATTAACATAATCATAATATTAAATTATTATATCTTTTTTTTTTTAATGAAAATGCGTCATCTCCTCATCTTTAAACGACATCGCTCCCATAAACTCTAAAGGATTGGAATAGGGCAATGGAGACTTTGATTATCTGCTAACTATTTTTATCTCCCTCGCCTCTTTTCTTTCATTTTGTATGGCAATGAAGGATTTCTTTATCTCTTAGTCATATTTCCTGCTTAGGTTGGTGTCTTCTTTTTCTATTCTAGGAATTTCTCCTCGAGTTGGATTTATGCATTGTTTTGTTGAAAAAATTATAGGAATTTCTCCTCGACGACGATGAAAAATCCAAGAACAATAAGCAGAGTATCCAGCCTCCAAAGCAGCAGACTATCACCGTCGCTTAGAGCTAAAATTCGAGGTTTTTCCTTCTGAATATTTTGTCTTTCACTAATTCGGAGGTTATTAGCGTGTTAAATTCCTATTATGTTCTTTCTTTTACCATTTTTTCCCTAATTTTTTTCAATTTGATACCACGGCTCAAGGTAATAAAGCTTTGAGGATTTTAAGGATATACAATTAGCAAAGATCGATGAGTTACATAGAGCCAATGCATGACCAATGAAGTCAATTGTATCATCTTCTAGTCCATATTTTCTACATACGTTGAAGGATAATTGCAAACATTAATATACGCCAAAACTGATGAGCAATCAACTATGTGTGCACGCATGTATACAATTTTTGCTTATAAATTTCCTACTATCATCTGCTATGTACTCATTACTTACAAAGTTATACATATAGTCATTAGAAGATTATGATAGTGAGAAATTTGATTATTTAACAAGATAAACTTTCCTAGTCTTCAGGAAGTGTGAGTTTAAATTGTTACAACAGGAAACCAGTTGTACTCTGTGCTATTAGAACATAAGACATTATAAAAGCATTAGGAAACAAAATTTTTGAGAAAATGAGTTTCTCTACGGATAACATCAAGAAATTCCTAGAAAGGATCAGCCAGCTCTAGATTTTGTGAAGAGAATGAAAGTGCATTCGTAAACCTTTAAGCAATTCTTATATCAATTAAAATTTCACACCCTTCACCTAACCACTTGGCATGTTAATGTATGATAGAATCAGCCCACAACTTAAGAATGTAGAATAAATTTACCTTCTACTTGACAAAAAGAAATAACATTTTCTTCAGCAAATAGCCAGCATTAAGGAATCGACATAACTATGGCAATTATATACCTTACAGAAGCAAGAATTTCTTGCTTATTTAACCATCATTTTGACAAATTACATTTCTTACACTGGAATTTGAGAAATTCGTTGCTTTAGCTTTTTTTTTTTTAATTTGCTTTTGTTCATTTACATACTAGGTTAACATATAATTGGTGTTCTTTGTATGTAGTTGTTTCCAGTTAAGCTTAATTTTTGGAGAAAAAGGTTCAATAGTATGGTCAGAGCCTTATTTGGCAAATATTCAAACGTATGCTCTTCCAATGTCTGTATATCTGTATGCTCTTCCTATTTTTGTATACTCTTCCAATGTCTATATGCTCTTCTAATGAATTTATTATTATTATTATTTTTATATGAAATTCCATTTGTATGCTCTTCCAATGCCTGTCTGCTCTAAATCTTTGCATGAGTTTATACAATTATGAAGTCTCTCTTTCCTCTGTTGCAAACTTCCGTTTTATTTGGGAATCGTGTGTCAATTGAAACAACTAATTCTGGAACTTTTGAAATTGTCAGACTACAGGTAGTCTAAGAATATTTTCATGTGCGCTTGAATAAAAGTTTAGCTTCCTCTAGAAACTATCCTAAACTCACTTCACATTAACTTGTTCTCTGCCTAATTGATCAAGTTAACAGACCTTATTCAAAAATTCATTCAGCATTATAATGGTTTTCCCTACAAGTAGACCAAGATATTTCCTAACCAGTTATTGAATTTCCCAAATTTTCAGACCAGGATGTGAAATAAACCTCTGCTTATAATGATTTTCAAGGTATTTTGAAGTGCACAATTTATTGATTTGTCTTGTAGCATTTATGTTATGCCTGATAATTTTTTTATCTTGAAATCCCCATTTTTCTTGCAAATAACTACCAATTGCAGCCCTCCTTTGTGCACTTCACCCTAACCCTATGCCAGTCGTTTGGCCTAATTTTCAATTGACATTGGTTTTACCACTGAATATCTTGCAACTGTACCTCCTACTAGGAATTTGATGTTCATCTTCAAGCTCCTGATCACTTCTCACTGCCTTCACCATCAGAACCAAAAAAAAAATTCATCACCAATACTTACCCCTTCACCTCTCTTACTACTGCCACCTTCATCCTCAAACCCCTTATCAGTGCCAACTTAACCTAATTGAGCCTCAGTTGTATCTTTTCTTTTCTCTATAGGCTTCCTCCTATAATGATTCCTCAAACTAATCCCTCCATCTATCAGCTATTCATCCTCATGTTCAGTGTCTTATGCATCTACTATAGAATCTACATCTTCATTGTCTACATCCTCAGATTCTCTTTCACCATCATCTGCATCTTCATAATCCTCACTGCTCTTTGTATTCCCTTCTTATGTAGCAACAGAATAATCTACCTCTTCATTATAAGTAGTATTTGTAGCCCACCAACCTCACTTTTTACCCTAGTGCACTTCCCAACAAAAAAAATTTATTATTTTTCTAGCTGGTACACTCACCTCTTTGACCTTTTAACTAATATTGGGTTCCAAACTAGCAGTATCACTTGCATATGTCATACACATGCATTTCATTAGAAAATTACACTAATTTCAATTGATTTATGTAGCTATAATAAGGAATCGACACTTAACTTTCTTCAATTTTGATCACCTTCTCTTTCTCTTCTCTGAAGGAATCAAGCTTCTTCGACAGTTTTTTGCCTGAAACAGGCTATGTGATTCTTTTGCTGCTGCCATTGGATGTGCAACTGTGTGTAGCTTCAAAGCCATCAGATCCATCGGAAGAGTTTCAAGGCTTATCAGAAATCGGTGATCTCATAGATTCACTTTTTGGATGCTTGCTTATTGAGGCTTTTTATTGATCTTGGAATGCAATATATATTAATCAATATATAGAAGTATTCCAATAAGTAATAGGGTAATACTATATATGAATCATCTAAAAACTTACGGCATAATACTATATATCAAATACTAGGACACTGAATTTACAGCGAGCACTAAACATCTAAAACAAGATTACTGCATGATATGGAAAAGTTTTAGCTTTCATAACAATTATGCTTTTGAATTATATTCTAAAACAAGATCTATTCCTTGTGCATAAAAATTATATTCTAGAAAAAACATTATGCTTTTGAATACCAAATGAACCACAATTGATAGGGTTTGACATAATGGGACATAATACGACGTACCTTATTCAAAAATTCATTTAGCATTATACCAACTAATCATTTCTGAAAATCAGTTCTTGCAAATACTTTAAAATTTTATTATTGGAATATTAAGCTATTAATTTCTAGCATCATAATCCTTAATACCACAGACACCTAGTGATAAGAAAACCAAAAATAAAATTTACCTAAAAATTATGAATGGCATTCAAAAAAGAAAACTTATTTTTGTTAAGAATTGGATATGTACTACCATGTCTGCATTGTAGGAAGAAAAACGTTTTAGAGTATTAATTCCATTTCCTTCTTCCTTATGCATTTTTTGTCTCCATCAGGCTCCCACTGAAATATTTCTTGTCTTCCAATCTCAGGGCCATCGACCTTGGATTCTTTGACATGCAATCAAGCTTCCCTAACATTAATGAAATAGAGAAAAATGGAGAAGCATATTTTGAATGGGAAAACTTGGGTCTGTAGGATTATGTGCGAATCCAAAACTGTGATCTTTCACCAAAATTGACCCACAGGAGATCAATTGCATCAACATATTACTGGCTTTAAGTCTTGCATTGCTTGGAATTCGAATTTTTTCCTCTTCAAGGATCCTAAAACTGTTGATTTTATTAACATCAGTTCTAATCAGTACTACACATTGACATCTCATTTTTTAGGTAAATATTTTTAATTGCATGTTATCATAAATAGTTAACTAAGAGGAGAAAAATGTTATTGCTATTAAACTGTTGTTGAATTTTCTTTGTTTTGGGTGAACTTTTATCACATAGGTTGGATTGATTTTAAAATAATTTGGTTGATAGTGGTTTCCATAGGTAGATTGCTAATGAATATTTTTTTTACCAATTTTTCTATATTATACTTGTCTTTTTACTTTTTCTTATCTTAAATGGATTGCTCGATTGTGTGCATATGACTCATTTTCTTGAATAGTAGGAAATTAAATATGTATCATAGTGTTGTGGCTAGTGGGTCTTCTGGTAGAGGAGTTGGTCGTGGCAGAGAAAATGGACGTGGAGGACGTTTAGTTGCAGGTGGTAGAGGAAATAAAAGTGGAGAGCATACACCAGCTATATCACAACCTATGATACCTTCAGATGGGAGTGGTACAAGAGATGTAAGTGGAGCAAATATATCGGCTGCTGATACATCACTACCTGTCACACCTACATGTGGAGGACGCACGGATTCATCATCATCAGCACCACCACTAGTAGATGATTCACCATGATCACCTGCCACTCCAGCTTCTGGATCAAGTCCTGCAGATCATATACTAACTTTATCATCAAGAAATTATATAACTTCAAATAGTACTAAGTCACGTCTCAATATACGCTTTTGATGGTTATGTTCAACCCTAATTTTTCTTATTCGTCATCCAATTATTATCGATATATATTATTTATTTGTTCTTTGTGAATTATTTACCTAAGCTAAATATATTTATGCTTTTTTTGTGCAATCAGCTTTACTCCATCTCATAAGGCTTCGGCACAAATTACAAAATGCATAAAACAACGATTTCACAAAGATGGATATATTTGGTCAGCAGTACCCCAGGATATAAAGGAGTGTTACTGGAATGAATTTCAGGTTTTTGTATTTTCCTTATTCTTTTTTGAATAGAGTGCAAAGTGATAAAAATCAAGTTATTATTCAATATAACTAATACAAATGAAAATATCTTGTAGAAACATTTTTCATTTGATACATCTTTAGAATCCATGATTTGGACTATCTAGGAGTGGCAAGCCAGTAAGCGCTATTCTAACACACTCTCTGACTGGAGGAAATCAAAAAATAGGCCCCAAAGTGTTTCAGAAGAGATATGGGACAACTGACAGCATAGTTGGAATTCTCCAGATTTCAAGAACAAATGTAATATTGCATCAAAAAATAGGTTGAGTGAGGTTGGAGGACCTGACACTGGATTGTCTAGGCACACTGGGGGTTCTAGATCTGTTGTAGATCACAGTATTGAGTTGGTATAACAAATTGTAAACTTACAGTTCAAATTGACTTAAAAATTTTGAAAAATGTATTCTATTTTAAGCAACATAATAATGTGTTATGTTTTTTTTAGGCTAAAGAGCGTTTTGGACAGCCCGTGAGTGATTATGATACATTTGAAAGGACTCATAAGACTAAGAAAGATGACAATTTTGTTGATCAATGGTCAAAGAATATTGCAGTTACTTAACTCAACATCATTAACTCAATGTAAATCATTTGGTTGTAGTATGTTTTTCTTTTTTGCATATTGATAGCCTAAACTTTATATAACCATAGGTAACATATTGCTATTATTTAGTTTTGAAATATTTGACATTGTTAATATGGACGTTGGTCTCTATTCCATGAGTTTCATTTTTTATGGCATAAAGCAAATTGAAATGAAATTTGTTAGTTTTTTCTTTAGGTTGTTAGATATTTTGTTATTGTTATATATTGCAAAATTTGTTTTTTATGTGAATCAAATCTTTTGCTCATATTTCTTTTATTGTGGAGGTTTTTGACATTTTCTAGAAAAAAGAGTACCTAATAGGCTCTAAACAATGTGAAAATTTTGTATGTTTAATGTTGTACAAATTTATATATTTATTTGCTTGTAGGATAAAGTGATGGAACGCTATAATATTGCTACTGAAAATCAGTTTGACGGAACTTTTTCAGAGAGTGTTGACATGTCTAAGATTTATTATGAAGTTGTTGGACCATCCAAGAAGAAGCGGTGTTATGGGCTTGGAGGTAAACCTTTTGCAACTGCTATTAGTTCTTCTTCTACATCTACAAAAGTAGAATCTCATCAACTGCGGACAGAGATTTATGAGGAGGTTCGAGATGCAGACCGAGATGAGCTTCGAGATGAGATGAGGCAGAGAGAGGAGGAGATGGAATGACAGATGAAACAAAGGCAGGAGCTGATGGAGCAAGAGCTGAAGAAGAAGCAGCAGGAAATTGAGGCTATGATCCAAAGGCTTTTAAGTGGTGTTGTAGGCACAGTGTTATCTTCTAATCCTCCACCTACCAATGATGATGATGAAGCTGAGGATCATGACTAGGACTAGATCAATATGATATTAATAAAGTATTAGTTTTCAACTTTATTAATATACATTATGTTTGTATTAAATTTGATAAATACACCCTAAAATATGTTATGTTTAATATTTAATATTTTGCATTTGATCCAATTATATATAATATGTGTTATATTTATTGCATTCATTGACAGGTTAATCAAATTAATTATTTAAATAATTAAAATTTAAATTTTTAAATAAATCAGTAAATTACCAACGGAATTTTTCCGTTGGTAAATCCGTCGGTAATTTACCAACAGATTACCAACGGATTCTCACCAAAATTAAAATCATTTTTACTAACGGATTTAATTTAACAACGGAAATATATGTTGAGAATCTGTTGGGAAATTTACCAATTGATACTTTTTTCTATCGGTAATTCGTTTATAATTTTACCAATGGAATTTTTTTGCGTTGAAAAATTTAATGACAAACATTTTATCAAAGGAATTTTTCCGTTGGTAAGTCTTGATTTTCTTGCAGTGCCACCACTATTATCTGCTAAGAGCTGACCATCACTACTAACTGTTAAGAGTTGATCGTTATCACTAGCTGCTGACAGCTAACCGTCATTACTAAATCAAACAGACCCTACATCTTACTTAAACAAAATTAGGAGCCGATGTTTCTTCCTCCTTATTTTTTCTGCAAACTTTATATTCCCTTGCATTATTTGAATAAAGGAAATTTGAGTATATAGAGATAATAAATCCATTTTTATTTCGCAGCTTGCTATGTGCACAGGTCCACATAAGAGTCCTTAGTTACAATACGATATTAAGAAAAATATTGCACATTAATATCTTCAACGACATTTCCCTAATTTTTAATTGGTAATACAAAATATTTTTATAATTAAAAAAAGTCTCCCTAACATGCTATGACAGGTTTCCAAGTTAAACCATCGATTAGATGATATTATGACACTTCTCCTTAATAATAATAATAATAATAATAGTACAAGACAATTTTTGCATCTATTATGAATAATGGAATTAAACAAGAGCATAAAAAAAAATATTTAAGTTGAGAGACAAAAATATTTTTGTTCTATAGGGAGTTAAAAATGGGATTTTCAATAGCAAAATTAATGAATGTGTTTTTTTTATCGAATAAAATCGACTTTAAAATTGCAAAAATCAATAATACAGTACAATATTGATCTGAACTCTTGAAATAGCCCACCGAATAAGCTGAATAGTTGATAATTACATAGAAAGACAATAAATTGAGAAAATATATTATTATTATTAAAGAAAAATGTGCTCAAATCAATATTTTAACATGTAAACCCGATTTAGCATGCCATATAATCTTTTTATTACATTAATAAAAGTTAGGGATACTTTTATATTAAAAATTAAAGAAAGGGAGATTAATGTGTATAAATGATAAGTTGATGGACAGTGGATGAAATTTACCCATTAAGAAGTTAAAGAAAAAATATTGAGTCTACCTCAATTTTTTCACTTAGACCCGTTTGATTCAAAGGTAAAAATGAGAATGAGAGTGAAGGGAAAGTTGATTGATTTTAACATGTTATTTGATTTATTTTTATTTATTAAGAAATGATAATGAAATTCTACTTGTATATGTTTGGCTAAATCTTAGAATAAGAATGAGAAATAATTTCATATTTTATATTTATTTTTAATATATATACTTTTAAAAATTAGGAAAAAAAATACAATTTATTAAAACATAATTACAAATATGAAATGACTATTGTTAATCAATTTTACATGTATTAATAATTAAAAATTAAAAACTAAAATTAAAATAATAATTAAAAATTATATTATTTTTTTATTTTTTTGGAAAATTCTTATCTAATATAGATTTTTATTGTAATTTAATAGTAAATTACATATTCGACTCTATATTTAAAACAAAAATAAAAATAAATACAAAAGAAAGTATTTATAAAGATAAAATAAGGTAATTTGTTTGTAAATAAAAGTGAAATTTCAAATATATTAAAAAAAATATGTGTGTAAAATAGAAAAATTCACTATTTTTTAGCTAATTTTTCCACAGCAATGAAATATTCATTTCTATGAAGAAGAGGGTAATGAATGATTCTTATTGATGGAAAAATCTTATTATCATTATATTTTATTTTTTATTAAACATTAATAATCAGAATTACTCATTATCGTTCCTATTATTATCCCATTTTTTCATGAACCAAATACTCCCTTATTAATATGGTGTATTTGGTATAAATAAATTTTACAAAATTTGTATCAATCATTTTTAAATCCAAAATTTTGTAATTAATATAAGCGAAAATTCTTCTAAATTTTCAAAAGTAAAGTTTATAGAATTAGTTATAACTATATTAAAATTAATTGAATTTGAAAATGTATTTTTAATTTCAGTCTTCTTAACTTTTTTTTGTTTATTTTCACCATATTTTTTTCCTTCTCTCTTTATGATAATTTCTTGTAGATATATTTTACTTTTCTACATGATCCATTATACTTTAAAATAAATTTTTTATTTAGTTTTATCTTTTTTTAAGATATAATACAGTGTGCAGTACATATTATATTAATTATACAGCTCATAATAATAACATAGAGTATATAATAAACTATATAATTATACAGTGTATTTTTATATGAATATTGCATAAAGTATTTTATTTTTATAATTATTCACACTTTTAATTTTTTTAATTTTTTGAATTTTTTATCAATCATAAATTTATTATTAGTTTTATATAGTAATAATATAGAGTATATAATAAACTATATAATTATACAGTGTATTTTTATATGAATATTGCATAAAGTATTTTATTTTTTTAATCATTTATACTTTTAATTTTTTTATTTTTTTGAATTTTTTTATCAATCATAACTTTATTATTAGTTTTATATAGTTTAGTTTAATATATATTTATAAATAAAAAAACAAAGCAAATTGAGATTAAAAATAAATTATTTCAACTTAATTTTTGTTATGGTTAGAATTCTGTTACACATACAGTTTATTTATTTAAGACCAATTTCGATTCATGGGGCTCCGTGGCGAGAAATGAATGGGAGATTGGGAGATGAAAATTAGAGAGTTGGTGGAAAATGAGAATAAAATTGTAATACCCTTTACCCTTTCATACATCAATTTATATACTGAACGGATAAAATATGTTATAAAAAATAAATTTTTTTATAAATATTCATTTAATTTTAAACATATCTAATATAAGAAATTTAATATATAGAGTATATATATAATACATACACATTCTAATTGTTACTTTTTTTTACACATAAATATACATGTCATAATAAATTTTTAAAAGTTTATATTTATATGTCAAAATACAGTAAGAAAACCAACTCACTCGGAGTGTCTACCGCTGCTGCTACTATGCTCCATCCTGCGGGTCCTCAAGCCAGCGTCTCTTATCTACCAGTCCAGACACTGTCTACTACTCTTGTAACCTACGCGAGAAAAAATAAACTCATGCGTTGAGTATATAACTCAGTGGTACAAATTTTTTTATAATAATAGTCATTAAAATAAAATATACATTTATATTGAATCTCATTAAAAATTTAAATCTATTTCTGTAATTGCAATAATATAATATTTTTATAATCCATTTAATTCATAATTCAATATATATTTGATTTCTTAATAATATAATTTTCATATATCCACATATTATAATATCCTAAACTTGCTCATAGGGAATCAAAAAGATATTATATCACATATTAAATTAGGATCAACAAAAATGCATAAGATCCAAATATAATATTACTCAGTTCACAGAAATGCACAGGACTGACAAATGTATCAGGTGATCCACAGAAATCCACAGGATTACCATATTTCATTGGTCCATAGAAATGCACAGAACCGTATTTTTTACCCTATTGGCATGTCAACAATACCCTCTTTCACGTTTAGGCTAACATATGGAAACATTTTCATATTCATAATTCAACTCATTTTTCTATAAAATCGATAAATAGTATTTTCATGCCAAAAAAAATATCATAAATTATTTTAATATAAAAAATTTCTTATTACTTCATACATTTCCAATTTTCTTTAATTTCTTAATTATATATACATTACTAATATTATAAGAATAATTGCACTAACATTTTTTATGTTTTACCGGTGTTTACTGACTCTTTTCTCTTATTTTGGGATGGTGTATGACCCGACGTCACTCATAGAGATAGAAAATTTTTATTAGTTACTAAATCTCACACGATATAAATTTTAACAAAATTTAAATTTTTTTACGATTCTCCGCTCTCACGTATATCGTGATCCTATAATTAAAATCTTCCTCACTATGCGTGTTTAACGCATAGATCACGGTTTTGACCCTTTCCGGTGGGACAAAAAGTTCAATTATTAATTTTCTTTTATAATATTCTGTTTTCTTTATTTTCCATCTCCAAAACTATTTTCCTCTATTTATTTCTTTTATTCTTATAACATCTATTTCCAATTCAAAAATTCTCATTAATTCAATAAATACTCTAAAAATTCCAAATAAATTCCTATAATCATTTTAACTCATTTTCTTTCATTTTTCATCATCAATTTCACCAAAATAATAATCAATAACTCTTAATAAATATTTCCATAATTAGGCTAAAAATCTAAAAATTTTCCAAAAATCCTATTAAATATTTCTTCCATTCCAAAATTTATTTTCCACTTTTAAATACTCCAATTAACTCCATTATCTTCAATTTAAGGCAAAATTCCTCCAAAATAATTTTTGTAAGATTTAACCATAATTATGAAAATTCTCTAAAAATTTCACAAAAATTCCTAAAAATTATTTTCATCAATTCTACACTAAATCCATCATCCTCGAGCCTTGTTCTCTTCATTTCCTATTTTTATCTAATTGTTCAATATTCTTGCCATAAACCCTAATTTTTTATCAACCAAAATCAAATAACAACACACCATAACTCAAGGAATAAATATGGAAATAATCAATCTAACAAAATTACAAGGAGAAAGTAATAAAATTATCACCTTATTCAAATGGGTATTTAACTAAGCTTGATTTTTTTTTTTGCCAAAATTCCACACTCTTACTCTTTTTCTTCACACCAATACCACCTTAATCCTTTTGATTGTTGAATAAATATGATTTGAAGAAGAAAAATTGAAAAAATAAAGGAAATAGAGCTTGTAGTGGTTCGTCCATGGAGGAGAGTAAGGAAGAAGAAGGAATTTGCTATTTTTGTGGGAAATTCTAATTAATTTTCTATATATACCCCAATTTATTTAATTAATCTCAATTAATTCCTTAATCAATCCCCTCATTGGCCAATAAACAATTAATTATCCCCTAATATTGACACATGACCCAATCAAAATTTAATTAATGTTGACAAAATGAGAGGGACTGTCGCTATTAACAATAGCCACATACTTAAAAAATGAAAATGTGAGTCAATAAAACAAATAGATTCCAAAACATGGATCTCAACTGCATCTATATGTTAAACCCACATTAAGAATATAATAACAAAAAAAAACACCACAAGGGAGAAAGGAGAAAAGTAATGGACCAACATACCTGAGAGAGAAGACCGGCAGCAAAGTAGCAGCAGAGGAGCAACAAACCACGCGATTGGAGCAAGGAGACAACGAACGACAGTGACAACGCGAGGAGGAAGGAGATGGGTAGCAGCGGGAGAAGACCAACAGCAAACCAACAATACAAGAGCAGCAGACCACGCGATCAGAGCAAAGAGACAATGAACGACAAGGAAGAGAGAGGGAGAGGGTGATGGTGCGGCAAGGAAGAGAAAGAGGGAGAGGGATAAGGTGCGGCAAGTAAAAAAGAGAGAGAGGGAGAGGGAGATGGATAGGGTGTTGTGTATAGGTAATTTAAAAATATATGAGTTACCCATATTGAAATAATTGAAAACGATATAGTTTTCATAGGATAAAAAATGTGGTGCAGATTTAGCGACAACATTTTTTTTCCGTCGCAAAAACTAACAAAACAAAAAAAATTAGCTACGGAATATTTTTCTGCCGCTAAGATCTTTTCCATTAACTCATACAACCATACCGACGGACTGTCTCATCGTTAAAAAAATAGCAACGAAAAATCCGTCGCTAACTTTTATTTTTTTCAAATTTATTTAGCTACGGATATTACCATCGCTAATTTTCATAATAGCGACAGATTTAATCTATCGTTAATTTTCTCTCACAATTCTATCTCTGTACTGTCGCAAATAATGGTGCCAAGTCTTCCCGTAATAATTAGCTACGAATTTTAGTGATGGTGACTATTTGAAGTAAATTGTTGTCGCTAATCTGTCCCTAATTCTTCTGCTATATTTTTAATTTTTTTTTTATCATTTTTACTCTCTAATTTATCACTATTCCGTAGCTATTTGCTTCAAATAATATTTCGTCGCTATTCTGTTATTTTCTTGTAGTGATAAATTTTCAACCAATCACAATTTTTCCTTCATTTCAATTCATAATTAAATTTAATTCTCTAAAATTCAACCTTCAAACAACTTAATTTTATCAAATTAAATATTCTAAAAATTTTAAAATAATTTTCTTTTCAAAACAGTTTTTTCGATTTTGCAAAACGAAAACCGGTGATAAAATTAAGTTTTTACGGTTTAATTATTTTTCTTAATTTGATCCGTAAAAATTCATCTATCCGATTTCTAATTTATCAATTTAAAAATCTTAAAATTAAATTTAAATCACATCAACTCTATTGCGATTGTGAACACATCTCTCTAACTCTCAATCCAAAAAATCAGACTGTAAACTTGTACTAATGATCAATGTTCCACAATTTAAACCATTAACCTTAAAATCTCACCTTATAACTCCACCTATAACCTTAAAATAATATTTTATATGCTTAAATTATAATTTCACTACCAAGCGAAAAACACAAATTTAAATCCGGACTATCGTCTCAATTTGCATGCATAACACGAAATTGCATTGTTTTATTTGATAAAATTCCTATTCATATTATCATATTAATATAATTAATTTTTTTTGTATTTATCTGTATTTAGACTCCGATCGTACGTCTCTATATTGCAGTATAAACGACTGCAGTACATATATATGGCCAGAGTCTAACTCGCGGATGTGACATAAATCATGATCTTCAAGTTGGGATGAATATAATAGGTTATTTTTATTTAATTTCTAATGTTTCTTATTAATAAATTATTGAGTTTAAATGTTATAGACAAGGAAAATTTATTTATTTTTTAAATAGAAGTATTTAACTTTTATTTTTGACCATTTGTTGATAGTTAATTATGGGTATTTAATGAACATAATCTATTATATTCAATTCAATTTGAGGAGGTTTTATTGCAAAAATTAAAAGTTAAAAACTCAAAATTTATTGCCTTTTGACCAGATATTGATAAATTAACATGGAAAATAATTTGTTAAATAAAGAGTAAAGGGGGAAAGAATAAGGGAATGAATGGAAAATATATATATAAAAAAAAGTCCATGAGGAAAGAAGAGAAAATAAGAAAAAATTAAGAAATTGTAGGGCATTTGACTTTAGGTTCGGCCTTGAATCCTTTTCAACAATTGAGCTTATGCTTTTGGTGATAATTGGAAAGACTGGGTCCAGTATTTGGATCTTCAGACCAAGACCTAGCTATGAAGAGATTATTGAAGAAAATAAAAAGACCTGTATACCCTTTTTTTTAATTCCAAAAATACTTTTACTTTCTATTTTTACAAGAAATATCTTTTCCGTTTTTTTTTTTACCACTTTTACCTTTTTCTCATTTGAATTCATCTAAAAAAGCAAATGCTTCACTGCCAAAACAAAGTAAGTTTTAAGCAAAACAGATCATTTCTCTTTCACATATGGCGACTCTTGCGGCAGAAATTAAGCTGCTCAGAAATAACAAATCGTTCCCTCTCCATCTACTTCGAGGCTCTATTTTTTTGTGCATCTACTGCCATGAACTTGGAAACCAAGTTTGCCGCCGTCGATCCATAATTTCAGCCGCAAATCTCCATCTCCGTCCAATATTTTCGTGGACTTGAGCTTGTTGTAGCTATCAATGGCTATAACACTGAACTTCTACATCCAAATTTTGGTGACTGCTAAATTTAATCGGTTTGAGTGATGATGAATCTAATGCCGACTATGTTGTTTATTTTGGCATCGACAGTGGTGCAGATATCTCTGATGTCGATGACAATGACGATAATGATTATGAGAATTAATTGAAATTTTTAAGCTGATGGATTTGTGATTAATTATGATCATCATTCTGCTTGTTATAGTTTTAATATATATCCACTTAAGAGAAATATATTTGGTTGCATTTGTAAAATAAAAAATAACCTGAGTAAAAACAACTTAAATTATTTTTTTATACACATATACTATATAAATAATGCAATTATATATAAATATCATATAATTTACACTGTATTTTTTTTTTTTTGCATGATTCTATGTATAGTTTGAAGTAAAAAAAACAGCATATACTATATTCATGATATTTGAGTTATATGTTTACTTTTTACATATATTATTTTTATGATATATGTGTTATATGTTTACTTTTTACATACTCAATACAAATACACTTAACATATATTGTATTAACTATAGAATTAATTTATACATAACTGAAATCTATATTATGCAGCCAATTGATATTTTACTTCATTTACAATATATAGTATACATGTAACTGACCGATAAAATTCATATAATTAACATATAATATTTAATATATAATGCTGTAGTTATCTACAAAAAATGCATCATAAAAGTTATTACATTTATCAGGCTGTTCAACAAGTGACACATACATGTTCCATATGTTACCTCATGATATACCTTTTAGATTTTAAATAATATAGTTAAATCTTTCACATTTAGTAATGTGTCATGAATAATTAACTTCTTTTATAATATATAGTATACATGTAACTAACCGATAAGATTCATATAATTAATAAAAAATATTTCTTATATAATACGGTAGTTATCTGTAAAAAAAATACAGCAAATAGTTATTATACATATTAGGTTGTTTATTAAGGGATACATGCGCTCCATGTATTGTCTCATAATATACCTTTTAGATTTAAAGTAATATAGTTCAGGATATCAATATTACCTATTTTGTATTCTATCTATACAATAATATGTCACGAATAATTTAGATATAACTTTCATATAATTGTCATATAAAAACAAAAATTGCAGCAAATATCAATTTTTATATCTTTTAATTGTAATGATCATATAATATACATATAACATTTACAGTACTACTCAATGCACTTATCAGATACTGTTCTAAATACACTTAACAAATATTGTTTCAAATATGAATGTAATTTATAAATAACATATATTTATATTATGAAGCCGATTAATTTTTAATTTTTTAAGCAATTGAATAAAATCTATATAATTTAAATATAATATTGTAGGTATAATATAAAGTATATATGCAAAAAAGGACATGAATGCATATCCCACGTTATTATGCTAAATATTTATGAATGAAAATTATAAGAATTTATTAATAAAATTTATTGGATGATAAATTAATCAAATAGTTGTTGAAACTTTTATATAAAGTTGAGAGATTTTCCAACACTTTATATATATATATATATATATATATAATAACATGTACTATTAATATTCATCAGTAATAATTTTAAAAAATTATTTAATTTTAAACAAAAGATTATTAAATTTATTAAGTAATAAATATATAAAAAAGAAGTATTGCTTTTATTGTATTTAATGCTTACTAGAGAGATTCAGAATGGTTGACCTTTTCCTACTTTAAAAATATCAAATATTTAAATTGTAGAAATTCAATTTTTGTGCATGCGTGTCCTGTGTCATTTCCGCACTTTCACTTTTAGGTGTCTATTAATTAGAGTTATCAACATCATATGGCCATCTCCACCATCATTCTTAACTTTTCCATTTATTTATTTTTTCTATTACCAAAACCGAGCTAAGAAAAAATGGAAATGACAATTCATGCTTCAGCCATAATTAGATTTCTAAGAGAAAAATTACGCACACAGGAGAAGAATATGAGCATCTCATAGGCTCCCTTTAGTTTTGGAGAATTTTTTTTGTTTTTAAATTTTTTTAATTTTTAAAAACTGTTTTTGAAAAAAAAATAGGTAAATAAATATTTTTCTCAGAAGTAAGATTAGAAAAAACATTTTATAAAAAATTAAAAAAATCAGTAAATTAAATTAAAAAAATTTTAAATCACCTAACAGACTCTTAGCAAGAGATATTAGCTTTATAGTTTCTCATAGTTATTCTTCCCTCTTCTTATTTGGTAACTTATTACAGTTGGAGTTAGAAAAGATATAAATAGAAAATCATTGAAGCGTAAAAGGTATTTTTAGAATCGTTTTAATTCAGCTGTATAAATGGGCTTTTGGTTATAAAATTAGAAATTTATGTCCAAATTCCTTTATTAAATACTTTGGATCTTAATCTTTTTTAAATGCTTTGGATATTCAAATCTGTTTATTGGAAAACAACTTATTGGTCGTTGTGAATAGCTGAAATTTTGATATTTAAAAGGAAATTTCTTTTGCATTAGTTAATATTGATCTCACATAATATTTTAATTTTTAACATTATGTATGTACATAATTAGATTGGATCAAAAAAATAATTAAGTTCCGGTTCGATTGTGTAATGAGGATGACCAGTTTTCATGTGTCCAAATTCCTTTCTTATTTTTATTTTTATTTTTATTTTTAACTTGGTCTTTTCTTCACACGTGTGGAAACCCACTTAGCAAGCTTGCGTGTTCATATATAAGTGGGAAGTACATAAATCATGATGTGGTGCCGCTACACAATAGTGAATAATTATTCAAAATCTGAAAGCGAAATTAAAAATTATAAAAATAAAATAAAATAACTTACACATTCTTCAGCGAACATATATGAGAGAGAAGAGACTGAAACTTCAAGGAACATCAAAACTTTACCGGGTCGACTACGGCAACAGAACAGCAACTGATACTATCCTTTTTCAGTTTCGGCTGGAGGTACTTCCTAAATTTTGCTCAAATTTCTCTTTTTCTTCTTTACTATTTAAAATTTTGGTAGTTTTGCTCGATCTGATCATCTACAATCTATACTCTTGCGGACAAAGTCAATGGCGAATGAAAAATAAATTGTGCTTTTTCAATTCTTGAATCTTTAGGCATAATGAATTTTTAATTTGCAATGCTTTATTTTTTTCTGTAAATTTTTTTTATTTGGTTTCTGATATTCCTTTTCTTTTTTTTTTTTTTTGCTTTGTTTTGCTTATCAAAATCGTTAAATGGATGACCAAGCCAAAGAGCTATGTATTGGTTGTCGAGAAGACTTTTAAATTTATTCAAGGGTTTGAAGATTTGATAATCGGGATTTGTATTCCCTTGTAAAATTCTGACTTTCTACTAGTTTTTGGGTTTGTTGTAGAGACGAAATTTTTTAGAGAAAATCTGAATGTTGTTTTTTTTATATAAAAAAAAGCTATGCATATGAATTACCGAATTTCACTCATCAGAGGAGTTGAATCAAAGTTTGTTGGATTTTTTTTTGGGCAATATATAGTAGTCTGTTTTGACAATTGTTAGGCATTTCTTTTCAGGACCGCAATTAGTAGAATTTGTATCAGGGTTTTGGGAAGGTTGTAAAGATGAGCGACAATTTGATGGATAAAGTCAGCGCTTTTGGTGAGCGCCTCAAGATTGGAGGTGCTGAGGTGGGTCGAAAGATGACTGCAGGTATGAGCTCGATGAGCTTCAAGATGAAGGAGCTGTTCCAAGGTCCGAACCAGGCTGATAAGCTTGTTGAGGAAGCCACAGCGGAGACCCTCGATGATCCTGATTGGGCCATGAACCTTGATATTTGTGACATGATCAATCATGAAAAAGTTAATAGTGTTGAATTAATTCGTGGCATAAAGAAGCGGATCATGATGAAGGATGCTAGAGTTCAGTATTTGGCTTTAGTGTTGCTTGAAACATGTGTAAAGAATTGTGAGAAGGCTTTCTCAGAGGTTGCAGCTGAGAGGGTTCTTGATGAAATGGTTAAGCTAATTGATGATCCTCAGACTGTTGTTAATAATCGGAATAAGGCTCTGACACTGATTGAATCATGGGGAGAGTCAACCGGTGAGCTGCGCTACTTACCTGTTTATGAAGAAACGTACAAGGTACACAATGCTCTTGTTTTCTAATTATTTCACTCTTTGGTATTGCTAGCTGAAAGCAGTGGGAATGAAACAAAAATTTTGGTTTACTTTCTCAGTACATTACTTGGTATTTTAACCTCAAATGTAGTGCGAACAATTGCCTAAAGTTCAGCTTATTAGATTTTTTCTCTGTTTTGGCTCATAAGAGAATGAGGTGGTAGTCCATATTTGGTATGCTTTCTTCTTCTCTTAGAGTTAGGGTCAGCTAGGCATTGCTGTCGCCAAACCAGCTTTCAAAAATTTTGATTTCCTTTTTTTTTTAATCAAACATCTTTTTTTTATCCCAGTTTTTTTTCTAGCTTCTTCTAAGAGTTGGTTTCAGAAAAGCTGCTCCAGAAAAAAAAATTAAAAAATAGAGAAATAAAATAGGAAAGCAGAAGCATGCTCCTAAACACAATGCCAAATCGGGTCTTTAGGCAATGTGCAATACGCCTATTAATATTAGAATCTTTAACCAAAGGGAGTCATGCAGTAAAAATTCATTTAACTTTGTTGAGCAAAATTTAAATTTTACATCATAAAAGTTGAATGAAAGTACTATAGCTGCCTTTGACGATGGCATTTTTGGCCTTATGATTGCAGATATAGGATGAGATCCTATTATGTTGCTTATTTTGTGAAAGAATTTAAAGGTTTATGTGCGTGGTAGTTCTGCACTGTTGTTATAGATGTAGATGTTAAATTTGAAAATTTTCTTTTGGCTAATACAGAGTTATTTTTTCTTGAATTCTCCCTGCTTTCCACCTCTCACCTTGTTCCTTTTTCTATTAAAGAGTTTAAAATCACGGGGCATCCGGTTCCCTGGTCGTGACGATGAGAGTTTGGCACCCATCTTTACCCCTCCTCGTTCAGTTTCAGCAGCAGAAGTGGATGCCAGTCTGGCACAACAGATGCAGCGTGACATTCCTGTGGTAAGCTTTACAGCTGAACAAACAAAGGAAGCATTTGATGTGGCAAGAAACAGTATTGAACTTCTCACAACAGTCTTGTCCTCTTCACCCCAGCAAGACGCTTTGAAGGTAATTTTATCTTGGAAATTATTACTGCCTGATCAATTTAATTTATATATCTTACTTTTTACTAGTCATAAGAAGCTGCATGATTTATGCTTTCTGTGTTTTGGTTAAATTGATGAAGATTTGGAATGCTTAAAGTTACTATCGAATCATTTCCATATTTTGCATTTACAGTATTTAGGCTTAGTTTTTTTTATTAATTGAATTTATGCTATTGACCATGTGTCATGTGAACAAGGTTTACAAGTCAAACTGTCTGATGAATTGGAAATCACAAATTGTAACCCATAGATATTTTCTCTGGAGATGGATGGTGTTGGGAAATTACGCAAATTCTTCTATAATCAGATTTTTGAGAAAACGAAATAAATGCGAAATAATAAAATATTTAAAATTGATAACGAAGTTCTGTCAATTATGTCTACGTCTTTAGGCTGCTGCAGATCTTTTACTAAAAGAAAAAAAATTTACAAAGTGTTTACAAACACTCATAACTTACAACCCAATTATACCTTGAAATTTTGCTATAAATTTTCTCTCACTAAAGTTTTTTTCTCTAAGTTTTTCTTTTTCTCTCTCACTTGGATTGATTCTAAGCACCTATTGGGGTGTTCTATGTATAGATGCAGGAACTTCCCTTCTACATGTTTTGTCAACTAATTTTTAATTGATTTTTTTTTTCTTTTTCAACAAAAGGATGTACCGTCCACTCAATAACAAAAGTTACGCAAATTCCCCTATAATTAGATTTGTGAGATAACGAAATGAATGCGGAATAATAAGACCCGCAAAATTGAGATCAGAGTTCGGCTAATTATGCCTACATCTTCGGGCTACTACAAAATTTTTAATGAAAGAAGAAAAAAATTATAAAGTATTTATAAACACTCACAATTTACAATTCAATTATATCCTGAAAATTTGCTTTCAATTTTCTCCTAGTTTTTCTTTTCCTCTCTCATTTGGATTGATTCTAAACACTTATTAGGGTGCTCTATTTATAGATGTAGAAACCCCCTTTCTACATGTTTTGTCAACTAATTTTTAATTGACTTTCATTTTTTTAACAAAATGATGCACCGTCCATTTTTTATTTTATTGTCATTTATTGCACTTTTTGATGCATGTAAGTTTGACTAACAATCTTCCACTTGAACACTGATTTCAATTTACTTTCACACCTCGATCAATGCAACAACATTTATGGTCTTGTTGCTCTAGCAGGCCAACTGAAGTTGAAGTTGGACACAACTTCAGTTTGTTGATAGTCACCGCCTTTGTCAAAAGTCATATCATCTCTTTACTAACTTCATCTACTGCTACATACTCAGCCTCTGTAGTTGATAAAGTGATAATCTTCTGTATCTGTGACATCAAACTAACAATTGTAATTCCAACAGTGAATATATAACATGTGGTGTTTCTTCGGTAATTGACTTCACCTCCAAAGTCTGCATCTACGTAGCCTTGTACTTTTAACTTCCCTTTACCAAAGTGCAAATACTTTTTTGCAGTGTCTCGTAAATACCTCAAAATCCACTTGATCGCTTCCCAATGAGCTTTCTCAGGATTTGACATAAATTTACTTACAACTCTCATTGCATGGCCAATGTCTGGTCTCGTACAGACCATAGCATACATCAAACTTCCAATAGCTGAGGCATAAGGAACCTTAGCCATAAATTCTCTCTCTTCCATCATTTGAGAGGACTGATCATTGGATAGGCAAAAGTGGCTAGTCAAGGATGTGCTGACTAGCTTGGCGTCGCCCATGTTGAATCTTTGCAAAACACGGTTGATGTACTCTATCTAAGATAACTGCAAAAATCCTCTTGCTTATCACTTGTGATTTGCATTCTAAGAATCTTTTTTATTAGACCCAAGTCATTCATGTCAAACTTCTTTAACAATTGTTGCTTCAACCTTTTGATATTATCCATATCTGAACTTGCTATTAACATATCATCGACATAAAACTGTAAAATGATATAACTGGACCTATATCTCTTGAATTAGCAACAACGGTCAGCGTTGCACTTTTGGAAATTTTTCTTATGCATGAAGCGGTCAAACTTTCTATAACACTGTTTTGGGACTTGTTTTAGGCCATACAAACTCTTTTTAAGTCTACATACCATGTTCTTCCTTTTTTATAAGAAACCTTCTGGTTGATGCATATATATCTCCTTATTTAAGTCTAAAGAAATGTGGTATTTACGTCCAATTGTTGAAAATGAAGATCTTCAATAGCCACAATACTCAACATTAATCTGATAGTATTGAGCTTTACAATGGGAGCAAAAATGTTGGTGTAGTCAACTCATTCCTTCTGCTGGAATCTTTTGACAACTAGTTGGACTTTGTATCCATTATGCTCCTCTTTTATCTGGTACATTCATTTGTTATGAAGCGCCTTCTTTCCCATGGGTAACTCAATTAGTTCTCATGTCTGGTTGGAGAGAGAATTCATCTCATCTTTCATGGCAAGCTCCCACTTACTAGCATTTCCAGTTTGACGAGCTTCATCAGAGCATTAAGACTTTCCTCCATCAGTCAACAACAGATAGTTCATGTATCTCTTGTTAGGCATATGGGGTCGAAAATATCTTCTTAATACAGGAGCTTGAGTAGGAGGTTGTGGTATGTCGGACTGTTGCACACTGATTTGTCTAACGAGTTTCTCTGGCTGAAGACTTGCTACAATCGGTTCCGTCACGGAATTATTTGGGACATCGTTTGCATCTGCAAATACATAGCCAATGAAAGTGCATTTCTTGGATTTGGGATCAAGGTTATTCCCTCATTGATCACTGATATGCACATATGTTACACAACCAAAAACTTTTAGATGTGATAGTTTTATGTCTTTTTGGCTACATAACTCCTCTAGTATTTTGTGCTTCAATGGAATCGATGGTCCTTGATTGATCAAGTAAGTTGTTATGTTGATTGCTTCTGCCTAGAACTGTTTTGGTAGACTTGACTATATACGAATGTTTTTTGGCTCTTTCTGTCAATGTTCGGATCATACGCTTAGTTGCACCATTGTGTTGAGGTGCGCCTAGCACAGTTTTTTCCATTATGATCTCGTGCTCATAGCAAAACCTTTTGAATCTGGTGTCTTCATATGAATTTACTTTGGATCATATGATCACTCTCGAAAGGTATGAGTTTACTTTCTAAAGCACAAGTCCAAAGTGTTTGAGGCTTTTAAAAGATGGAAATGTATGGTTGAAAATGAGACAAGTTTGAAAATTAAAAAGCAAAGAACCAACAATGGTGGTGAATATAAAGACACCAGATTCAAAAAGTTCTGCTATGAGCACAAGATCATAATGGAGAGAACCGTGCCAAACACGCCTCAACATAATGGTGTAGCTAAGCGTATGAACCGAACGTTGACAAAAAGAGCTAGAAACATTCATATACAGTCAGGTCTACCAAAGCAGCCAACAGTTTACTTGATCAACCGAAGACCATCGATTCCATTAGAGCATAAAATATCAAATGAGGTATGGAGCCAAAAAGAGAGAAAAATTATCACATCTAAATATTTTTGGTTGTGTAGCATATGTGCATATCAGTAATCAAGGAAGGAATAAGTTTGATCTCAAATCCAAGAAATGCACCTTTATTGGCTATGGCGATTATGAGTTTGGCTACCATATTTGGGATGACAAAAACAAGAAGGTGATCCGTAGCAGAGATGTAATTTTCAACGAACGGGTGATGTACAAGGATATGCATAAAACAGTCGCCAACAACTCAGAGCATAATGAACCAATATTTGCAGATAATGTCCCAAATAGTTTTGTGACAGAACCAATTGTAGCAAATCCTCAGCCAGAGGAACTCTTTGGACAAAACAGTGCTCAACAGTCCGACACACCACAACTTCCTACTTCAGCTCTTATATTAAGATCTTCTCGACCTCATGTGTCTAACAAGAAATACATGAACTATATGTTGTTGACTGATGGAAGGGAGGCTGAATGCTATGATGAAACTTGTCAGACTAATATGCTAATAAGTGGGAATTTGCCATGAAAAATGAGATGAAGTCTCTCTCTAACTAGACATGGGAACTAGCTAAGTTACCTATGGGGAAGAAGACATTTCATAACAAATGGGTGTACTAGATAAAAGAGGAGCATAATGGATACAAAACCCGACTAGTTATCAAAAAACTCCAGCAGATGGAAGAAATTGACTATACCGACATTTTTGCTCGTTGTAAAACTTAATACTATCATATCAGTGTTGAGTATTGTAGTTATTGAAGATCTTCATCTTGAACAGTTGGACGTAAAGACCGCATTGCTTCACGGAGACTTAGATGAGAAGATATACATGCACCAACTAAAAAGTGTTTTAGAAAAAAAGAAGAAAAACATAGTGTGTAGACTTAAGAAGAGTTTGTAAGACCTGAAACAAGCCTCAAGATAGTAGTATAGAAAGTTTGACTGCTTTATGCATAAGAAAGGTTTCCAGAAGTGTAACGCCGACCACTGTTGTTGTTTCAAGAGATATAGGTCCAGTTATATCATTTTACTCTTTTATGTCGATGATATGTTAGCAGTATGTTCAGATATAGATAATATCATGGTTGAAACAACAATTGTCAAAAGAGTTTGACATGAAAGACTTTGGTCCAACAAAAAAGATTATTGAAATGCAAATCACAAGTGATAAGTAGAGAGGGTTCTTGCAGTTATCTTAGACAACATACATCAACCGTGTTTTGCAGAGATTCAACATGAACGACGCCAAGCCAGTCAACACACCCTCGAGCAGCCACTTTCGCTTATCCAAGGATCAGTCCTCTCAAACGGAGGAAGAGAGAGAATTCATGGCTAAGGTTCTTTATGCCTCAACTATTGAGAGTTTGATGTACGTTATGATCTATATGGGACCAGACATTGGCCATGCAGTGGGAGTTGTTATCAGGTTTATGTCAAATCAAGAGAAAGCAATCAAATGGATTTTGAAGTATTTACGAGGCACTACAGAAAAATATTTGTACTTTGGTAAAGGAGAGTTAAAATTACAAGATTATATAGATGCTGACTTTGAAGGTGAAGTCGATCGCCGAATAAGCACCATCGGCTATGTATTTATTGTTGGAACTACAACTATTAGTTGGATGTCACATATACAGAAGATTGTCACTCTATCGACTACAGAGGCTGAGTATGAAGCTAGTAAAGAGATGATATGACTTCAAGGTTTGTTAATTGAGTTGAGTTTCAAACAGGAGAAAAGTATTTTGTATAGTGATACTCAAAGTGCGAAAAACTTGGCGAAAAATTTAGCATTTCATTTCAGAACCAAGCGTATTAGATTTCGTTACCATTTTATCAGATTTTTATTGGAAGATGATGTATTAATACTAGAGAAGATCCAAGAAAGCAAGAATCTAACAGATATGTTGACAAAGGTGAAGGTTGTTGCATTGATTGAGGTGTGAATTAGTTTTTAAATAGGAGATTGTTGGTCAAAATTACATGCACCAAAAGGTGCAATAAATGACAATAAAACAAAAATGGACAATGCATTTTTTGTTGAAAATTAAGTGGATGGTGCATTTTTTTTGTTGAAAAACCAATTAAGAATTAGTCGGCAAAACATGTAGAAGGGGGTTTCTACATCTATAAATAGAGTACCCCAAATAGGTGCTTAGAATCTATTCAAGTGGGAGAGAAAAAACCTTTAGTGAGAGCAAATTTTCAGGGTGTAATTGAGTTGTGAGTGTTCTAAACACTTTATAAATTTTTTCTTTTTTTAATAAAAGATCTGCAACAGCCTGAAGATGTAAGCATAATTGGTCAAATTCCGTTATCAATTTTGTGTGTTATTATTCTACATTTATTTTACTTTCTCACAAATTTGATTATAGTGGAATTTGCATAAATTCCCAATAGATGGATGTGCTCTTTAGTTCTTTTGTAGTAGCTTTGTTTTTGTTCACTGCTACTGTTGAGAAAATTTTCACTTTTGGTATTTTATTAAGAGGACGGTGTGTTTTGAATTGGTGATGCTTGTTCTAGAAAAGTGAAGGAGTTGGTCAACTATGTTTTGATTTTGCCTCATGGCTCCGAAGCTTTGGTGCTTCTTTATGCTGTACTCTTTGAATTGTGTTTGCATGTTTCTTTGTTGCCATAACCAGCTGGCCTCGAAATTGGGTTGGGTTTTTTGTGAAAGATATTTTGTAGACTACTTGTAGTACATGTTGTGAATTGCGATCCACTGGATGGATCAAAATATCTGATAAGTAAAGGTTTCGTCCAATGTTTGTAATGCTTGGATATTTGACGGCATTCTTTTTTGGCATCATCTCTAGTTTTATGGATCTTCTACATCTTCAATTTTTTCTGTCTTAGAAGTTTCTATGACATTTCTGTGTTTGCTTTGACTGTGAATTACATGAAGATTTTCTATTTGTCCAATTTATCAATGTGCTTATTTAGTGGATGAACCTTCATTAGAGAATCATTGATAAATAAAAAATATGTTGCTATAAGTTTGGAAGTGAGTTCTCATGTCATGTCTGAACGTGTCTTGTTAAATAGTCACAGTATTGGTGAAGCAAGGAACTTACTCCTTGAGACTTGGAAGTATATGTTGAACAGAAAGGAAATGCATTCAGATTTTGTAATGCATTTGATAAGTAGTAACGCCAAATAAATCTTTAAGGCCTAAATTAGGATAATTGAAAGAGACGAGGAGCTATTAGAGGAAGAAGGAGAAAGAGGGACTAGAGCGAGGGAGAAATGGGGCCTAGTGCTAATTATTTCTCTTTCATAACATCGTCATATTATTTGTCTCATGCAGTATCTCCAAACATCTGTTTTATTGATCCTATCTAATACCCTCTTCTAGTTAAAACTCATTTTATTCCAACACCAACATTCAAAACTTATTTTCAGTTTTTGCCTTGCCTTTAACAATGGTGTTGCAAATTGATGAATTGCCTGTAACATCTTGGAAACTTTTCAAAGAATGATATGGAGAATTGTTAGCTACCTTCTCTTTTTACCTTCTTTTTTTCCTTATTGGTTAACATGAAAAATTGCTACACATCAGCAAAACAATGGAGAGGATAGCTAGCAATTATCAATGATATATTTGAGAAATAATATGATTTTGCATATTCCAATCATCTAGAAACATTTTTTTCCATCTTCCCCCTTCTTTTTTGACAAGGAAACCTGGTTCATCTCATTTTTGGTTTTTAGTAGACATTTGCTTCTTTAATTATGCTATGGAAATTCCATGTCCGTGTTTGATAGTGAAATCAATTTACTATGCCTCTGTTTGGTACGATAAAATAATATTTTTATTGTAGAGCTGATTAACTATAAACAAATATCTGAAGGGCATAAATCAGCAATAAATCTTCCATGTATGGAAATATTTTCATAATTAGGGCAACTATTATATAAAGTGACAGAATGCTCTCTCTCCATTGGCAGGATGATTTGACAACTACACTTGTCCAGCAGTGTCGTCAGTCTCAATCTACTGTCCTGAGAATCATAGAGACTGCTGGAGATAATGAAGCCTTGCTCTTTGAAGCCTTGAATGTGAATGATGAGATTCAGAAAGTTCTCTCCAAGTATGAAGAGATGAAGAAGCCGTCTGTGGTTCCCTCTGCGCTAGAACCTGCTATGATTCCCATTGCAGTCGAGGCAGATGACTCACCCGTCCAAGCTAAAGAAGATGCCTTGATTAGGAAGCCAGCAGGTTCAAGGGGTGGAATCCATGGTGGAAGCAATGATGACATGATGGATGATCTGGATGAAATGATCTTTGGTAAGAAAAGTGGGAGCACATCAGAAGGGGGGCACGAGCCAAAGAAACATCAATCTCCAAAGGATGATCTTATCACTCTCTGAGCTGCGTAGTTCGGATACTTACATTAGGACTGAGGCCTTGTACATCAGGCCGCATAGGTTTTCAGCATTAATTTAAAACTTGATTTTATTTTTTTTTTCTTTTTGAGAAGATTTAAAACTTGATTTTAAAAAAGGTTTGAAACCTTCATAAACAGGCTGCTGGAGTTTTACATATGCATGATACTTGCATTGTTTTCTGCCAATTTCTGTAAGTAGTTGATGTTTTGGAGTGGTACAGTTGATTGACACGGTATATATCTGTTTTATGCATACACTTGGGCGTTTTGGTTCTTAATTAGTAGTGTAATGACAATTGATTGGTAGCAATGGCAAATAACAATAGGATTTACATACCAAAGGAAAGGACCATTCTTGATTGCAACTATGCATAATTGTTCTGCATTCAATTCCAGATAATTCACAATATGTTTGGGCTGTTCACTCTGGTGAGAACAAACATTCAAGTCCAACTCTTAATTGCCAAAATGACACTAGGAATTATGAACCTTCTTTCCCATTAAAATAATTGATGTACTTTTAAATTAAGTAGACTAAGCTTAGGGGCATAGGTCTTGTATCGTTTTTGTAATTTATAGTAATTTATTCTAATAAAAATAAACTTTCACAAATTATTGTAAAAAATATTTAAAAATAATGTGATGATTTTTCTTATAATATAAACAAATCCTTAAGTTGGAAATGATTTAATTCCTTCATTGTAGATTTTGTTTTTAAGATGTTTTAATTATGTAATATTCGATTGAATAAATTATTAAAATATTTTGTTACATAAATATTTAAATATTTAATTCTTATTCAATAACTATTAACTAATAAATTTAGTAATTATTAGTATAAAACGTTAAAAGTAGTGATATTTCTTTTATTTTATGAAATAAATAAAATAATACTAATCCCAGAAAATATATGTATTTGCATTTCCTAAAATTTCTTTCTGAAATAAATTTATAGCCTCCTTCGACACTCTTCCTCTCTACTTCAAGAAGACAAAATCGAATTCTCTGCAGAAGAAGATATCTTAGATAACCCTCTTCCAGTTTCCATGATCTTCTGCTAAAAATCACACTAAAAATGGCAAATAAACTGCACATAGCTCCGTCATCAACATCCAGATCCCCAGTTTTCCTCTTCACCATCTGCTTCTTCGCTGTCTCTCTTCTCTTCCTCTTCTTCTCCTCCTCCTCACGAACCCGGATTCCCTCTCCGTACCCGAATTCGAATCTCGCAATCAAACCCGAAACCTCCTTTCTTGCTTCTCTTGAGCACTTCCTCACCGTGAAGGCTCCTATATCCTCTCCTACCCGCGATGATACCGTTCGTCAAGTGACTGAAGAGGATGTGAGAAAATTGGATGATAAAATGTTTATTAGAGAGAGTGAAAGGTTCCATGGAAATCCATACTACCCTGTAGAGTTCCCGATTAGGGTTTACGTGTATGAGATGCCGAAGAAATTTACCTATGACTTGCTTTTGTTATTTTGGAATACTTATAGAGAGACTGATAATCTCACCTCCAACGGCAGCCCTGTACATCGATTAATAGAACAGGTATAGTCCTGTTATTTATTTTTCTTTTTCTTTGCTATTTGATTGGAGTCTTTGATCGATACGTGTAAAAATGCTATTATGAATGCAGCATTCCATTGATTATTGGCTTTGGGCGGATTTGATAGCGCCAGAATCCGAAAGGCTTCTGAAAAGTGTAGTAAGAGTTCACAGGCAGGAGGAAGCAGACTTGTTTTACATCCCTTTCTTCACTACAATAAGCTTTTTCTTGATGGAGAAGCAGCAATGCAAGGCTCTTTATAGGGTGTGAGTTCCAAGATTTACTTTACTGATAATGTTATTATTGTTGATCTGTTCTTTCTTTCTTTGCTCCTTACATTGTGTACTAACAGAGGTGAGATTATGCATAAATAAGATTGGCTACTGTGACCCGACTGAATTTTGAATGCCCATATCGTGAATTTATGCATGTGTGTTTTTAAAACCAGTTTATGGCTTGAACTTTAGGAAATACCAGTTTGTGCTTGTTTCTTTTCAATTCCGTTTTATACCATTATCTTCTTGAAAGAATTTAAACTGGTCTGAAGTTTTTAAATAGATTTGTTTCTGCGTGCTAAATATGTAATGTGATTTTGCTGATGGCTGTAGGAAGCTCTGAAATGGGTGACAGATCAGCCTGCATGGAAACGATCTGAAGGGAGGGATCACATTCTTCCTGTTCATCATCCCTGGTCTTTCAAGTCTGTTCGAAGATACATGAAAAATGCAATTTGGTTGCTAGCTGATATGGACTCCACCGGAAACTGGTGACTATATGACTTAGTTGGAAACTAAATCTACATTTTACCAGTTGGCATGACATTGAATGTTCTGAATATTGCTTCAATTTTCAGGTATAAGCCAGGACAAGTGTTTCTGGAGAAAGATCTGATTCTGCCATATGTCCCCAATGTTGATTTATGCGATGCTAAGTGTGTATCAGAAAGTGAATCGAAGAGAACTACCTTGCTTTTCTTTCGTGGCCGACTTAAAAGAAATGCTGTAAGATTTAGTTTACTAACCGGTTTGCATTTCACACTTAATGGGTTGGATGAAATAAATTAACTGTGGATGGAGAAAGACATCTGCCACTTTCCATTACATGGGGTTAAGAGTCGATGGTGGTGATAACAACTATTAGTGATAAGACAACATGTGTAAATGTCAATGTTATTATGGCTTTTTACCTGCGATTATCTATAATATTAATTGAACTGAAATGCTGGAAATACCCATAGCATGCAGCCAATGAAGAATTCTAGTAAAAGTAAGATTAAGGTTTGAAAAATTTTAGGATTATGGATCTGGTTTGAGGTCCTACATCTAGGGATTTTCTAATCATTATAGTTTTCTAATCATTTTAATTCAAGTTCTTAAGCTACTTTTGTGATAACTAAAAACTAAGAATTCTGAACTATGGCTTGCCAATTTGCCTCAGAATATGATGTACTAATTAGGTGATACTAGTAATGTTTTGCTTTGGCTTCAGTTATATTTTGCATTTTTGCTTGTTTTCCATCTTTCTTATTCCAAAGAGTAGATTCTTAACTAATGGCATTCTACTTCAGGGTGGAAAGATTCGTGCTAAACTTGTAGCAGAACTTAGTGGAGCCGAGGGTGTGGTTATAGAGGAGGGGACAGCTGGAGAGGGAGGGAAAGCAGCAGCTCAGATTGGCATGCGGAAGTAAGTACATGATATCTTTACCTCTTTCTTCTGACTGTAGCTTTCTTGCTGTTTTTAATGAAAATGAAAATATTGAAGTTGTTTCCTCTGTCATCAGGTCCATCTTTTGCTTGAGTCCAGCTGGTGACACTCCATCGTCTGCCAGATTGTTTGATGCTATTGTCAGCGGGTGTATTCCAGTTATAGTCAGTGATGAGTTGGAGCTTCCTTTTGAAGGGATACTTGATTATAGAAAGGTATGACAAAACCTAGCACCAGGATGTGCCTGGGAGGCACAGTAACTTGGGAATCTTGATATGCTGGTTGACCAATAACAGAATCCAGGTAGTGAATTATATCCGAAAGCCATGTTGATGTAGCTCATAATGAAGATAACATGATGCTACAATTTGGTATTTTAATTCACTGCGAGTATTTTACAAGGCCTTAGAGATGAAGAGTGATCCAAGATGCATACACAGTTTCCTATGAATTTAAAAATGGAATTTGATGAACGATCTTTGCTTCAAGATGCATTCTTGCTACAATCTTTTTGATGATACAAGTATACAAAATAGAGTGAAGTTGCTTTTTGGGTTCTTAACATTATTTGGCCTATTTATTTTGGTTAATGTTGTCGGTGAAGAGAATTTAAGAACTTTGATAATATTATTGTATCTTTATCTTCATGCTTTTTGGTTGGCAGAACGGACAGTGTAGATATTTATGTAAGAGACTGTTACTGATTTGAATAATTTGACAGATTTAAAACAATGTAGTTTATAGTCTTCCTTGAGCTATATAGTGGGTGATTGCTGATGCATTGGCCACTTTTCCCTTGAATACAGATAGCATTATTTGTTTCTTCTTCTGATGCGATACAACCAGGTTGGTTGTTGAAGTTTTTGAAAGGTATTAGCCCTACTCAAGCGAGGGAAATGCAAAGGAACCTCATCAAGGTTTGTGAAGTTAGCTGATTTTTCCACCAGAAATCACTATTCAGTTGATAAATTGGTCATTTGAGGGTTTTTTTTCCATTGCTTATGAGGTCTCTAATTCTTTATTTTCTCTATGCTAATTTTTTTGATCAACCTCTGAATCTTTCAACGTCAGATAGTAAGGTATTTAGTTAGCATAGATTAGAAAGAAAGATTTAGATGGTTATTTGAGGCTTCTTATTTTGTTGTTCTCCATTTCTTTCAGTACTCGAGGCATATTCTGTATTCCAGTCCAGCTCAGCCGATGGGTCCGGAGGACTTAGTTTGGAGAGTGGTTTGTAAACTTATCTCTCTCTTTTTAAAATCTTAAAGTGTTTCTGCTGTTATACTTAAATGCATACACGCCGGCACTTATTTATGAATGAGAAAGTAGTTTTTTAAAATTAGGTGAGCTTGTAATTTTTTATGGTGGCATAGCTGGAAAATTCTTATACTATTAATTGTCAATCAATACTCGTGGATAAGCTTTTTGGTTGTTTCCTCTGTGTTTAAACTGTAAACCAGTGCATGATCTGCAGATAACGAATCATGTGTGAACCTATATTTATTTTTACAATTTACAGAAAGATAGGACTATTTTCATTTTCTCCTCATCACAAGTAACATCTTGATTAAAAAATTATTTGAATGTGATCATCTTTGTTTCATTAAATATTGTTCGAAGTGATGTTACATTGTATGTCTCTGGTTCTATAAACAGATGGCAGGTAAGTTGATGAACATCAAGCTTTACACTCGAAGATCGCAGCGTGTGGTGAGAGAGTCTAGGAGTGTCTGCACTTGTGATTGTAAACGTGCCAACTTTACAAGTGCCAGTTCTGTGTAATCTAAGGCAAATGCATGCCTCTTGTTTGAAATCGTTCTTTTATGCGTAGTGAGTATCAAACCATCTATTTAAAATTTAAATTCTCATGGTTTAGGCGGTTGGTTTAGAATTTTTTGAGAAACAGTATTTAAATTGTGTGTTTGATTTGATGATCTATAACCACCGCCTTCCACGCAGGCCACAATCTTTTATGTATATCATTAAATTATTTTAATTTTCTTCTCTTTTTTAAATCTTTAATACTTTAACTACAAGTAAAAATTTTACTTAAAAAATTAAATTTATTTTTTTTCCGCGCACTAAGCGCAAAGACACGGACTAGAAATAATATAAAGCATATATATGAAAATTTTTCCACATTTTTGATACGACACTCTTTACGAGTAGAAAATAAAATATTTCTTATTTTTTTTCCTTAACTAATACCTTCACAGTGGATCTTGGATCACGTCCTCCAATAGCAATGACAATTTCCTAAAATTAGTGCCAAATTGCCCGAATTTGGTTCACAAGAATCACTGGTGCGTACAGGACTTTTATGGACGTCAATGGTAATTCACGGCGTCAAGTATTCTTTCACATGTTGTCTATATGTAACTCAAACACTTTCCGTGTGGGCATTCACGGGTTGTTAGGATTCTGAATTAGCAGTGATGGGGGGGGGGGGGTGTCTATGGAGTAATATTCAAATATGTCTTGTTGAATGTCTAGAGTTGGTTACTGGGATACGACTCCATGATCCTCCACATAGTAATCACATGAGCTAGTGATTAAATGCTTCAAGATCTTTCCAATTCCTTCCGTATGGAATGAGGAAGGACAAGTGGTGGATTATGCCATAAATCAAACAGAAAGAAGAAAACAAATGCGTACTTTTTCTTTTATCATCATTTTGGCAGTGGGATAGACGAAGCAGGCCAACCCTCTACAAATATATATATATATATATAATTGAACTGTAAACAGATGGGTGGTGGAGACTGGAGAGCACGTGCTTGAATCGCTGAAACGTCCCACGTTTCCTTTAATCCTTAAAAACCCATGTTAGTTATGTTAATAGTGAGGGTGCCGGTGGAAGGGTGGGGTCGGAGTTTCACGCGGTCATCAGGTTTAAAGAATGGTCGGGACTTTTGTGTGGGAGCCCATATATTTTTATAAGCAGCAGCAATTTAAAACTAAACTCCAATTGAAGGACGTGCCTACCTTCACTAATCATCTTTATGCTACGCCACAGCCCCATCATTTGGCAGTATCACACGCTAATCATTTTTTTTTTTTGCTTTCTTTCTTGATTGGCATGATTTGCTGAAATAATCATAGATTTTGAATAATTTACCTTCTATCCTAAAGCTCTATGAAATTGATTGATAATCTTAATTGCTAAAAACATTATGGCTTCTATCAAATAAAGTTTCAACAAAGAATGAAGATGTCATGTGCAAAAACGTACATTACAAACCTCAGGGCATCTTAAATTCAGCTAATTCAACCATCTAATGTAGTAATTTTGTAAGTAAGTTGATGGCGTTGACCGCCCACAATGTCCAAATCCAAACCCATACTATGAATAATTGAAATCCTCAATCTTCGCATTTGGAAAGTTGGTATCCTCCATCAATATCGTTTCTTTTGTATCCCCCCAAAGCTTCTTTCTTTTGACAAATTTAAACAAATTCCCTTTGAAAAATTATTTTAATGGATTCAGGAATGAAGTATTAATTCATATTGTTTTTATAGATAGTTTAGTTTAATTCATAATGTTAGTGAAACTTTGTATTCTAATTGACAATTTCAATGTGTGTATGTGTAAGAATTGGTATATATGTATATCAATAATTATGTCACAATGCTCCATGTAGCGATATTCAAACAATAAGCAACCCACCAAATTTTTATTTTGGTTATTTACGAAAAGATCAAAACTTTTTTAATCAAATCCATGGATTGAATTCACTCTCGTAATAGTGAAATTTTTTGAGTTGCTTCAACAATATATGTTAATTTCCTTCATCCATTTAAAAGAATTATATAGAAAAAAGGAAATTAAAAATTTTAAAGTGCTTTTATATGTGAATAAATCAATCATATATATATATATGTATTTAATTTATTTCTTATTGATCTATAGAATTGAAATTTATTTATTTTTATCTTATTTGAATTTTTCTTATGGATTCATATATTGACTTCTAATAAAAAAAATCGTGATGACAAAAGTGTGATGTTTTTTGTTTTTTCGGAAATAATTAAATAAATTTGAATGTGGTAGGATAATGCGAATAAAATGATGAGTAAGGTATTTATATATGAATATGAAAGTAAGCAATAATATTTCAACCTACCTATGTATCAAACTTCATTGATTTACTATGAATCATAAATTTAATAATAAACTGTTATAAATAATCATGCAATTGATTATTAAATTGATTCCATTGATTTAGCAAGAAGAATGACCTACGAAAATAGAAAAATTATATAAAACTATATATGAAGGATCGCACCAGCTGCGTGCTCAGGAGCGTGTACAGAGCGCTCTAACATTAGAATTGCTAGGCCGAGTTAGCTTGTAAGTTGTAATCACATATGTAAAATATGATTGGATGGTGTCTTGCACGCTCTACGACGAATGTGCGTTTAGCATTTCCGAGTAAAGAAATCCCGAAGGAATATCCCGCATTTTTTTAAAGAGACGAAAAACCACCTCAGGTGACAGACAGGCAGTCGATAATCAATCCGCGCTTTCCGCATTTGGATTCCGAGTGGCAATTCCGTAGACAGACCACAAGGACAAGGGTACTAATGGAATTACGGCCTATGAAGGAAAGGGCAGTGCGGTAATTTCATAATTTTTCATGACGGCCGAATTACAAATATCGAGAGGAGAAGAAAGCTAGTAGGAAGATGGTTGTTTAATCGAGTAGAATGTAAGTTTTCAGGTCCGAAATCGAAATTCCTCCCGATTGTAACTAAAGAGAAGGAGAATGGAAAGTAGGCGTCAAGTCAACAATATGAAAACGAGTATAAGACAGCCAATTAACAACTTCGCAAAAGCACCTTCGTTTTCACCCAAAAAGGAAAAAACAATTCAACTTTGCAAAAGCCATGTCATCACGGAATGCAATTCTAAGTTATCCATTTTTAGTAATTTACATTATGTATTAAGTATATTTAATGGTAATTACCAATGGATCCGATTATAATAGAATAAATTAAGATGTCGAGAAAATAGATTTGGGAGGGATTTAACTATTAATTTTAGTATTCATATTATTTATATAGGATTTCGGTATAGGTATCTAAATATCCACCATTCTATACTCCGCTCTATTGAACAAGTAATGAATGGTGGGTGATTCACCCATTTGTTACATTTTTTAAATTTTAATATTTTATTTTTTTGTTGTATTTTAATAAATTTTAATTATACATTGATTTATTTAGATACTTATTTGATTATATTTATATAAATTTAATTTATATTTTACATATTTTGTATTATTTTTAAATTTGTATTTAAATGCCAATTGGGTAATTTTGTACAATACTAATTAGATTTGGGAGGGGTACATACAATATAGAGTAATTTTAAATGAGTTTTGGATATGTGATCAAATATATTAAATTTTAAATGGGTTCAAGTTCAGATATGATATTTTTCACAAATACTCTTTTTATTACCGTCCTTAATTATTGATACAAATAGATTGAGGTAGTATCATTTTAGATTTGAGTCAAATTAGTTGAATGAATTACTGAAATAATTTTTCCTTTCAAAACTAAATTTAAATAACTTTTGAGTTCGATTTTATATCAAAATTTGAATCAAGTTTTTTTTTAAACGAATTTAAATTGGATCAAAAATTGTCAAATATGTAATTAAATAAGACAACAATGAATCTATAATCATATTCCTAATTAATCTAAAGAATTACCTCATATAATATGCCTATTCAAGAGAAATTTCAATTCATAAAGAGAAGATTTTAGGACCCATTCCTTTTTAGATGTGCTCTATTAAAATCCTTTCTCCATCAGGAATATATTTATTTAGGAATAACTACCACTCTTTATTCCTTTCTTATCTTTTACATTTTATCTAGTAATTTTCCATTATTACTTATTTCATAACAAATAAGCGCAGTAAGTAAGTTAAAATTATACTAAAGGTGGGAGCAAATTTGAACCGAATTAAAATGTGAATAAAAATAAATTTGATCTATTTAATTTAATTTTTCTAATTTTTAATTTAATAAATTGGATTTTATATAAGAATTTCAACCTATTAGGTTCAATTCAATTATTACTATCATCATATTATATTGAAAATGTTAAATTTTAATTTAAAAAAAAAGTTGAGGAATCGAAAAAATAAATCATAATATTAATTTGGCCAATTTTCCCAAACCTACATAAACATATAATTTAAAAATATAACCTTGCTTTTATGTCATGTTAAAGTATTTATCGCCTAATCTTTTATTACATGCATGTTATGTTCAACTAATCAGTGATGAAATGATTATACTATATATATATATATATATATATATATATATATATATATATATATATATACCACTTACTTTTTTTCTTTTTAAAAATATAGATGCAAAAAATATATACATTAATTTTTATTTAATTTTTAAAAAATTATAAATAAAATTTACTTTTTTGATTAAATACATATTGTGGGAGGGAGAGAATGAGATAAATAAAATTTATTAAATAAAGGTAAAATGTTACATTAAAAGCGACTGCAAAAACATCCATATCTAACACAATATTCAAATTATTTTTTCTAATATTAATATAAATTTTATTTGTTAATTGAGGTAGAACTCATTGATTACTTTATACTTGTTGAGAACCCTCAAACTGAATTTTCTCATTTACCAACTAAATTATTAAATTTATAATGAAATATTTATTAATTATTATAAAATAAAGGAAATGGAGTTAGAATAAAAGTAGAATAAGAGAATTTTATTTATCTGTCTTTTGTAATAACTCTTATCACATGTATCTTTTCATACCTTGCAAGAGTTTTATTTATAAACTCTTAATCATAATTATAAATAAAGTTACAATTTTAGTTGATGAGATGATACGAGTTTCTTTCAGATTAATAAGATGTCTCAAATTTAAATTATAAATATATAACTATTTAAAAACTTGTGAGAAAGTAATTTACTAATCTCAAAACTTGACACTAATAAAACTAGTTTTAGTTAATTGTGTAAGTATACATAACAAAAAAATAAATTACAATTTATAAAAATATAAATAAAAAAGTTAATCACTCCAAAATTATGAACTTTATGCCTATTAAATTGTAACATAACTAATGAGTTATAGACATCCAAAAAATCATTATATTTACGACATCAATGTGATTATCATTGGTGAAAACAGTGAAATTTTAATAATAACAAATCTGTTTTTACTTCTTAATAGTAAAAAATTAAAACTCAATTTTTAATTTGTAGAAAAGGGTAAGCCCATTATTTGTCGCCAATTACCATTACGACCCTCAAGGTATATTTTCCTCATCGCTCTTGAAAAGTCGAAATTGCCCTTGAATTTCCTAATTTTTTATCCCACCTCCCTATGTTCTTTTCTTTTACGCTGCATTTGGTCCTAAACCAGACATTAAAAAGTAGAAACAGCGTATCTTCTGTCTCACCATCTCTGTCCACACCCAAATCTCTTCCTCTCTTATAGCCCAAATCAATCAAACATCAGAACATACAGCTCTTATACATTGCCGGCGACTCATAAAGCTCGACCCTCTTTTTAATTCCTTACCCTCAAAGCCGAGAACCTTCTCGTTCTCTATTTAAAAATTCTACTAAGCAACACTTGCCCAGCAAAGCTTTCGTATAAAATAACTTGTATAGTCCTCGTCATGCCCTGTTAGAGCCTTGTAGTTTTGCTCACGACTCTGTCTTTCAACTAAGAAAAACTATCCTTTTCTTTTTTTCTTTATCTAATGTGAGTAATTGTGGACATTTCTTTCTTTCCTTACTTTTTTTTTGTTTTCTTTTTTTCTTTTTAAAGACTGTTTCGAGGTTTGGCCGTTTAGTCTCTTCTTTCGCTTTGATAGAATCAAACAAGGAATCTGTTTGCCTATAAAGATTCGTTCTGTAATTATAAGAGAGAAGGTAAGCCCTTTTTTCACGTTAGTAGCACTCTGTTCACGATCTGCTGTTTCTTGGTTTGAATTTCTGTATGGATCCATCTTTTCTTTCTTAAAGGTAAATTGTTTTGCTCAAAAAAGGGTTTTATTTTTAGTGGTAGTGTTAGTGTTTTTAAAATGTGATTTTGGATCTTGGGTTTTGAGAGTAGTTGTTGCTATGTTGTGGAGTCTGAGATTTGAGTTTGAGCTTCTTCAGATTGATTTGTGTTATCTGCACTTAGTTTTCATTTTCCGTTAAAATGTGCTGATATTAAACTGATTTCAGCTAATTATGTTTTTTTTACACTAATAATTTTGGGAAGTAAAGGAGTTTGGATCTTAGTTGTTTCTTGTATTTATAGATTCTAGTAAATGCGAAGTCATTGTGTTTTAAATCAGTTAAATCTGATTCTGCTCTGCTGCTCGAGAGAATTTCGATTCCAACTTTTTTGCTTTTTTTGTTTTGGTTTTTTCTTAGCAGCCAAACGGAGGCTGAAGATGATATTTAGCCATCCTGCAATTTGGTCTATTACTGTATACAGGTTTTGACTGATTTTGAAATTTGGCGACATAAACCTTGTGCTCTGTTTCTCTTTTGGTCGTTTTGGCAATTATGGATTCTAGATTATTGTGTTCTGTTGTTAGTTTCCGAAACAAAATTTAATCTAGGCTATCTGGTTTATAGTTTTGATATTCTAGGATTTAGTGTTACATATATGAAGTATACGCTGATATTATGTTTGTGTTGCATCTTGAAATTTCAGGATCTTAGAAGACTTCTCTCGCAGCAACAAAATATGACCTCGAAATCATTTAAACTCAGCCGATCAAATCTATCTGTGAGTTCAGATGCTGAAAACTCTCAGAAGCCTCCACTGCCTCCAACTGTGACATTTGCCCGTCGAACTTCCTCGGGTCGCTATATCAATTACTCGAGGGATGATCTCGACAGTGAGCTTGAGAGTGGTGATTTCATGAACTATACAGTGCAAATTCCACCTACCCCAGATAACCAACCCATGGATCCATCTATATCACAGAAGGTTGAAGAGCAATATGTGTCGAATTCACTTTTTACAGGTGGGTTTAACAGTGTTACACGGGCTCACCTCATGGACAAGGTGATTGATTCTGAAGCAAGTCATCCCCAGATGGCTGGCGCCAAGGGATCGTCTTGTTCAATTCGAGGGTGTGATGAAAAGGTTATGAGTGATGAACGTGGTGTGGATATTCTCCCATGTGAATGTGATTTTAAAATATGTAGGGATTGCTATGTTGATGCTGTGAAAACAGGGGGTGGAATTTGCCCGGGTTGTAAAGAACCTTATAAGAATACTGAATTGGATGAAGTAGCTGCTGATAATGCAAGGCCACTTCCACTTCCTCCACCAGGAACGGTGTCCAGGATGGAGAGGAGGTTATCATTGATGAAGTCAACAAAGTCTGCGCTAATGAGGAGCCAGACTGGGGATTTTGATCATAACAGGTGGCTGTTTGAAACAAAGGGAACTTATGGTTATGGAAATGCTATATGGCCAAATGATGGTGGCTTTGTCAATGGCAAAGAAGAGGAAGAAGTCAGTGAGCCCAAAGAGTTGATGAACAAACCATGGAGGCCGCTTACTCGGAAATTAAAGATACCAGCTGCTATTATCAGCCCATATCGGTATAGTCTCCATATACATTATAGTTGTGTTCTATTTTCATAATATCATGATAATAACATTCTATCATTTTAAAAAATAAAACTTGCTTTGTCCTATGTTATTTCTACGAATTGGTGTTTTCTCATTGGGTATTGATGATAAATTTCAGCAGTGCACATTGATATTTCAAGCATCCATCTACATTGGCAAATTTTGTTTTTCATGATTTTTTTTTTCTAAATTTGTGATCATTTGTACCTTTTACCATGGTTTGGTCATAATGAAGCATGACTATGATGTGTCTTACTACTGCAACAAGTGCCAAACAATAGTATTAATTGATCACGAGTCCACTTTCAGTCATGCCATGGTTAGTAATTCAAATATTTGTCAGGATCTGATGACCAGTCCATTTTTTTCAAGCCATAATGGGAAGAATTATGCTATATTTTTTTTTTCCAAAAAATATATCTTCACGGTCATTGTCTACCACAATTATTATGTTGTCTGTGTCATGGCATCAACTTAATTCGGACACATGAATTGTCATTGCCTACATCTTAAACATAACTGTCATATGACACTGTTATGCTAAGGAACTTAACATAAAAACATTGAAATAATTTCATTTCCATCCAAGGTCAAAAATTTTAACCTATTTGACAATAGGAATGAATGCCCAAAAAATCAGTCTGGCTCTAATTTTCAAACCATAACTGTGTTTTAAGCAACATTATACCCAATATTACTAAGTGTTTGTTTTTATTATTTACATATACTATGTTTTAAGCAATATTATACCCCAATACTAGGTGTCTCTTTTTCTTGTCTACATATTCTCTTTTGTGTGTCATTTCCTTGCTTCTGCTGATGAATGTTATGTGGTTTCTGTTGCAGGCTGCTCATTCTTATTCGGATTGTTGTCCTAGCACTGTTTTTGATGTGGAGGGTCCTACATCCAAATGACGATGCAATTTGGCTATGGGGAATGTCAGTTGTTTGTGAGATCTGGTTTGCTTTTTCTTGGCTTCTTGACCAACTTCCTAAGTTATGTCCAGTTAACCGAGCCACAGATCTTAATGTCTTGAAGGAGAAATTTGAAACACCTACCCCCAGCAACCCCACAGGCAAATCTGATCTCCCAGGCATAGATGTGTTTGTCTCTACTGCAGATCCAGAGAAAGAACCTCCTCTTGTCACTGCAAACACTATTTTATCAATTCTAGCTGCTGATTACCCAGTTGAAAAACTTGCTTGCTATGTTTCTGATGATGGCGGTGCTCTTCTAACATTTGAGGCCATGGCTGAAGCAGCAAGTTTTGCTAATATATGGGTTCCTTTCTGTCGTAAACATGACATTGAGCCCAGGAATCCAGAATCTTACTTCAACTTGAAGAGGGATCCTTACAAGAACAAAGTGCGTCCAGATTTTGTCAAGGATCGTAGGCGGGTAAAGCGTGAGTATGATGAGTTCAAGGTCAGAATCAATGGCTTGCCTGATTCTATTCGCCGCCGGTCTGATGCCTATCATGCCCGCGAAGAAATTAAGGCCATGAAAGTCCAAAGACAGAACAGGGATGATGAGCCTGTGGAAAGTGTCAAGATTCTGAAGGCTACATGGATGGCTGATGGTACCCATTGGCCTGGGACTTGGATGCAACCTGCTTCTGAGCATTCTAAGGGTGACCATGCTGGTATAATACAGGTATGGTTTTGCTGCAAAGAGTGTTTTGTCTGGTTTGATACAGCTTTTGGTCAATAATATGAGTAGATGCCATGAGGCTTAAATAATGATTTTTTTTTCTGATGCAGGTGATGTTGAAACCTCCCAGTGATGAACCATTGCATGGATCTGCTGATGATACGAAGATTGTGGACTTTACTGAAGTTGATATTCGTCTCCCATTGCTAGTGTATGTTTCTCGAGAGAAACGTCCAGGCTATGATCACAACAAGAAGGCAGGAGCCATGAATGCACTGGTTAGAGCCTCAGCCATTATGTCTAATGGCCCTTTTATTCTCAACCTTGATTGTGACCACTACATTTACAACTCGCAAGCAATGAGAGAAGGTATGTGCTTCATGATGGATCGAGGAGGTGACCGTATCTGTTATGTTCAGTTCCCTCAGAGGTTTGAGGGTATTGATCCTTCAGATAGATATGCCAATAACAACACTGTCTTCTTCGATGTTAATATGCGTGCTCTTGATGGTCTTATGGGCCCTGTCTATGTTGGAACTGGATGCCTGTTTAGAAGGACTTCCCTTTATGGCTTTGATCCTCCTCGAGCGAAGGAACATCACCCAAGTTGCTGCAGCTGTTGTTTTGCCAGTCGCAAAAAGCATTCATCTGTTGGAAACACCCTGGAAGAGAACAGGGCATTAAGAATGGGTGATTCTGATGATGAAGAGATGAACCTTTCCTTATTCCCTAAGAAGTTTGGCAACTCATCGTTCCTCATTGATTCCATTCCAGTGGCAGAGTTTCAGGGTCGCCCCCTTGCAGATCACCCAGCTGTTAAGAATGGACGCCCACCTGGTGCTCTTACCATTCCTCGTGACCTTCTTGATGCCTCAACTGTTGCGGAGGCAATTAGTGTCATCTCTTGCTGGTATGAAGACAAGACAGAGTGGGGAAAACGTATTGGGTGGATTTACGGGTCTGTTACTGAAGATGTTGTCACTGGGTATAGGATGCATAACAGGGGATGGAAATCAGTTTATTGTGTGACTAAGCGTGATGCCTTCCGTGGCACTGCTCCCATCAATCTAACAGATAGGCTTCATCAAGTGCTGAGGTGGGCTACCGGTTCAGTTGAGATTTTCTTCTCCCGCAACAATGCCCTTCTAGCCAGCCCAAGAATGAAATTACTGCAGAGGATAGCGTATCTCAATGTTGGTATCTACCCCTTTACATCCATTTTCCTGATCGTCTACTGCTTCCTGCCTGCATTGTCCCTCTTCTCTGGCCAGTTCATTGTCCAGACCTTGAATGTGACTTTCCTTGTGTACCTCCTTGTCATCACAGTGACTCTATGCTTACTTGCAGTGCTTGAGATCAAATGGTCAGGCATTGAATTAGAGGAGTGGTGGAGAAATGAGCAGTTTTGGTTGATCGGAGGGACAAGCGCCCACCTTGCTGCTGTGCTTCAGGGCTTGCTGAAAGTCATTGCAGGAATCGAAATCTCATTCACCTTGACATCAAAATCAGCTGGTGACGACATGGATGATGAGTTTGCTGACCTTTATATTGTCAAATGGACTTCTTTGATGATACCGCCAATCGTGATCATGATGGTTAACTTGATTGCGATAGCAGTTGGAGTCAGCCGAACAATATACAGTGTGATACCGCAATGGAGTAAATTAATTGGAGGGGTTTTCTTTAGTTTCTGGGTGTTGGCTCATCTCTATCCTTTTGCGAAAGGGCTCATGGGAAGACGGGGAAGAACACCAACCATTGTTTTTGTGTGGTCGGGACTCGTTGCAATCACCATTTCCCTCCTCTGGGTGGCTATCAATCCTCCCTCTAATACAGACCAAATTGGAGGCTCATTCCAGTTCCCTTGATAACCCATTTTTGGCTGTTGACTTGTGCTTCTTCGGCGACATTCCTTCATTAGTTATTTTTTCTTGTCAAAGCTGTAGTTATATTGGAGAACACATTAGGTTTGTTGGGTATCTTGTGCCCATTTTAACTACCGATCACTTGTGTAGTAGTTCTGGTAAAAGATGGATAGGATGTGGAAACTCAAAACACCAGAATCAGTTTTCCATTTTTACATTGATTATGATGACTAGGACCACCCTGCTTTTGTATTCTTTAATTTGTAATGTAGAAATTTGAACATTTATTTAAGGAAAGAATTGATGCCTCAATTATTACAGTTTTTTTCTATTCTGTTTTCAAGTTTTTATTGTAGTTCTTAACATTTTCTTTTTTGCTGCTGACTTGTTTGGATCAAAATTAATTGTCATCTTCAGTCATTGAGAAAGTTTTTCATTTTAAATGAAAATGAAAAAGTTGACTATGCGGTTAAAATCATTTTTTTTTCACACATTTTCTTACGTAGAGCAAACAATGATCAATGAAAATTATTATCCAGTAGTTAACTCCTGAAATTTCATTTGTTCACTTTTCTTCAAAGTAAGAGATGAAAAACTAATTTTTTTTTTTCAGAAATGTAATTGTTTTCATTGCAAAATTTCCCTGTTAGTCGTTTGCAAACTGTAATGAACGTATCAAAAAGAAAAATATCATTCCCAGTCCTATATATTATTATTTAATCATGCAAATAATGTATTACTCTTTTTTTTATGGTCTACTCTTGTGATACGCTAAAAATTCTAAAATTCAAATATGTTATAACTTATATGTTAGTTTTAAGTAGAATTAGGAATAACGCAAATTGGACAAATATAGAATTCGTTATAGGTTGATCATTCAGAAAATGTCACACTGCCACATATGAAAAATATTAATTATTTGTTTATATCATATTAAGATTAAGTTTCTCTAGCCATATGTTGATCAATTATAATTTTCAATAAACTCAAAACAAATTGGTGACATACAAGGAGAAAGTGAACAATAAGTTAAGATTTGGATAATAAAGAAAAAAGTAAGTATAGTTATCAAATGATTTCTTTAGTGCACATAAATGTTACTTGTTATGTGAAATGTGAAATGACTTTGTGGTTATGTAAATTATATGATTGCTATGATTTTAACCTTGATAACGAGTTAATGGATAATTTTGAATATATTTATGACATGATTGTGTTAAATATATTTGCTTTCTTTATATAATGTGATGAATGAATTGACATGCAAAGACTGATATAATGACAGTGGTTGATGAATGAGTGATCACAAATGCATATGCATATGAACTTAAAAGACATTGTGACTACTTAAATGACATTGTAAAGCAAAAGAAAAAACCTAAGGCCTAAACAAATGATCAAATGCAAATGAATAACAAAAGTAGAGACTTATAGTCTAACAAATGTGCAAATGAACTAAATGATCAAACTAACTAATAAATACAAATACTCACACAGAAATCCAGGATAATGTCTGTTTAGTCTGGTCATAACAAAAAGAAATGAACAATGCATGAATATGAGTAAAGAACAATTATTGTATGCTTGATTTTACTTACATTTATATGATATTGATAGATGAAATAAAATATAAAGCGTGTATTGTGTATACTTGTTATTTGTTATTATAGAATGTTTAGTACTTTAGAGCTTATTTGATGATTATTCTCACTAAATCGTAACTCACCAAATTATATAATTTTTTAGATAGATAAGAGTAACAGTTCAAATTGAAGTACATATAAAAGACATAGATCAAAAGTTACCGATCGAGTCTATTTACTTTTGATTAGAATCTATATTTGTTTTGAAAATTGCATAGTAATCATTATTTCTTTTGAAAAACAGATTATTTTTTCCCCTCCTTTTAGGTATACATGATTGGAGCTGCAATTTTTTTTTAATACATCAACAGAGGAAATTGTGTTAGTAAAAATTAAGACTTGAAATTGAGACTTCCTTCAGCTCTTTAAGAGAGCAAATTACTATCCGGTCAAAAATTAATTAACAGCTGGAAAAAAATTTACTCTCCAACAATCCTGATGAATACATTAATGGAGTTAGATTGAAATAAGTTATTAAGTTTTTAGCAATGTTTTCGCATATGTAATTATTATTGATTCAATAGAGGGGATGCTATTAATTTTATTATGTTTTTATTTTTTAGAAATTACATCAAAACATTTCTCACTGATTTAAATGCGGTGATAAATCTTTTTTTTTTTTATAAGGGATTCAATTGAAAACTCAAATTCGATAACTCACCGTTTTAGTTAAATATCATTTATTGGTAGAAGCTGTGATAATTGTAAACCAATATATAGCTAAACTACTTTTATAGGCTATCATTACATAGAAGACAGAACAATGATGCATAAAGAATTTGCTTTAACTCCAATTGGCTTGATTATAATCCAACCTTTATTTATACAACGAAAATTTGAATGTATTTTTTGGTTTCTTTAAATGTTTTTTTCTCGTTATTGTAAATTTGAAAAATGTTTTATTTAGAAGTACTCTTTGAGTAAGGAAAATCAGAAAAAAAAAAAAAGAAATAAGGAGGAAAAAAGTAGATAGACAGAAAATTTGTGATTCTTGAATCCTTAATTTCTTAAACAATAAGAAATGTTACATGTAAATTCTACCCCCAAATAGAAAATAGAAAGACCTAAAAAAACATGACCCAATACAGAAAATGTGAAACATAGTTGTTGAAGCAGCATAGATGCATGTCCATTCCCTTCATAAGAGAAACATCAAATCAACCCACTAATCAAACCAAAATGGCTATTTGCATCACAGTATTATTAATATTATCATTATTATTATTAGCACTTCTCTCAGCAGCAATGACAGCAGACAACAATATTCCCTCAAAAAGCCACGAATTTGAAGTGGCCATATTGAAGAAATGACGAGCTAACTACTTCACATTTGTCACTCTTATCAACATGTCTCCTCTCGATCATAGAATTCAAGAAAATGTCATTTTCTTGATGCCCAATGATCGAATCTTGTCCAAAACGTGGATCCCTCATGGTTCTGTTTCTGGGTTCTTGCTTCGCCATTCGATTCCTTCCCCTTTGCTTTTCGATCATCTTCAACATTTCCCATCTGGTTCTACCATTCCAAGCTCTCAGCCTGAGTTCAAGCTTGATATATTCAACAATGGCAGAAGAAGTTTCTTTCTTAATAATGTCAAAATCAATAGCCCCAATATATGCACTGCTGGTCATTCAATTCGATGCCATGGTATAGATGGTGTGTTGGCAGCTAGACAGGAAAATACACCACCTTGTTCTAACGCCACCACTCCGGTGGTTATAGTCGCACCGCCAGCAGCCCTTCCGGCAGGTGGTAATAATCAGATTCCGGTGGCTACACTGCAGCCCGTTCAGCATGTTGATTTACCAAAATCATCATCAGGAACTTGTATTTCTCATGAAAGATCGTTCAAATTCTTGGTTACTTTTGTTTTCATGTTAATTGCGGGATTCAATATATAGTCTTATGCTTGGAAAACTTTATTAGTAACTAGTAAGAAACCCTCCCTCGCTCCGCATCGGAGAGTATGACGAGCGATTATAAATACCAATTGATAGATATTGCTAATATAATTTTGAAAAAACAAAAAAAGATAGCTAATTATAATTGTAAGAGAGCAACCTTGTTAAATTGGAACTCTATTTTTGGAGTGATTCTAAATATCTATCATCCAAACTCAAGGCCTCTAGTAGCTGTTAACATTGAACAAAAAACAAAACCTAAAGAAGATCCCAATTGAAATCAGTCATTTAACAACTGGAAAATAGCATGAATCAAAGATATTAAAGATAGGCAACGTACATAGAAACCATTCTTCAAACACATTTCTTAGCAAAGATACACCATATCATCCCTCACTATAATATCGAAGTTACACCGAGAAACCTAGCCAAACAAGCACAAATAACAATAATTGTTAATGATAACTAAACAGATTTCACTCCTAAAATAAGATGTAGCCCAAAGTCATTTCCCTCTCTTTTTTTTTCTCTAGTATTTTTCTTTTACAAATATCTCAAAAATCAAATATTGAAGAAAGACCCGAAAACTTATACTTGAACTATAAATGAATACATGTTCAAACAAATGCATTGTTTTGGACCCTATTAGAAAATCTATTTAAACAGAACAAAAAGAAGCATTAGAAAAGAAATATTATATGATTACAAAGCAACCGAAATCACACTGACTATTGCCAAGAGCAAACACCTTAGTAATAATAGTGGCATATCCAACACAAACCTTCCACATATTTCAAAACTTGCACCAACCAATAATCAACTGTTCCTTATGTTGCAATATTACTTGAGCTTCAATACCAAAAATAAACCAAAAAAAAGAAGAAAAGAAACATTACAAAACATTGAGCATTCAAGATTTCTGAGATAACAAATAATACATTTTTCCATCCCCGTCTCTCTCTCTGATCTCCTAACTCATTGAGGCATTCATAATTGTGGGTACATCAACCTAATGAGATTCATAATTGATTTTGCCCTCAGCCCAAAGAAAAAAATTAAAATCCTGGTGGAGCCACAAAACTCAGATTGTCGTGTCATACATTAGGCAGATATAAAAACATATTGGATTCAAAAACCATCTAAGAAAAAAATAAAAATTATAAGGAAAAGATATGTATTTTGAGGAAGATGTGAGCTCTCACTCTTTAACCATGGAGATGAGGCTCACCGTCGTCGGCAAGGAGGGAGCTTTGGCTCGTCGTTACAATTATAAAATTGGACATATGTTAAGAACTAATTCGATGGGTCAACCAAAAAACACTCAATCCAGCACAACAAAAAAAAAATAAAACTTTTACCAATCAAAATAATCAATCTCTTTCTACCTTCCCCCAAGGATGATGGGATTGAGAGGCATGTGGAGATGACCAAGAAGGAGCTGGAAGATGGGGCTAAACAAGCGTGATGAGCCATGAAAAGGAGCTCATCGCTGGCAGTGAAGTTGGGAGATGAAGGGGCAAAAACTCAGAGAGAAAAAGATGGTAGGGAGAGAAATGGTTAGGGGAGAAATGTTAGCTATGAAGAATGAAGTTAAGGTTAGGAGTAAGGTGGGAGTTTGGAAATTAAAAGACGAAAATGGTCTTTCTTTTAGAGAAAGGTGGGGAATCGCTTTCGCTATGTCAATTCTGTAATTTCGCATGCTGGGGCTAGAGCCAAAGACAAAACGGCGTTGTTTCGTTCATGAGATTTTTTGGTCAAAACACTGTTAATTGAACAGTGGCAAAATGTTATGCACTTTAATATTTTTAAATAGATGTTGGATTGGACTGATTAAAGGTTTTGGAAATTTTATACATACATGGGTGACATTGGGTTAATTATAGTTTCCTCATCAAGAATTCATTAGGAATAATAATATTTTCTCATATTACTTTTTTTTTCTTTTTACATATTAGAATGTATATGAAATTAATTACAAGATCAATTGTTTTCATCTTACTAATTTTTTCATCCTGTCCTATAAAATTTAATTCGGAATTTCTTTTATCTAAATTATATCCATAAATAAATTTATAGGCTAATTCAATCATATCATATATATATATATATAAAATAATATTAACTTTTTGTTCCCATTTTTCTCTCTTTTTATTTTTTATTTTTTGCATTATATTTTGTGTGAAGTCAACCTAACAATACTGTTGTATTAGATCACACTAAACACATCTTGTATCTATATTGATATTTATAATCTGTAAATAGAGAAAGTCTATAGTTACGTACGCCCGAAATCAAATACCAAATTTTCAATTAAATTGTATTAATATGTATGCTTGATATTAAATTATATGACATTAATTTGATTCATGACAATTTTAAATGTGACTATATTGTTATTATTATAAATTACTATATTTTTCATTAATAATAATACAGGGATTGTTAATCTAGAAAGTATTGTTAAAGAAAAAGCTCAGATAGAGATTAGTTATAATTAACCCTACAATTTGCTAAGTGACAAAAAACATTCTAAAAGAAAGGGAAGATAAAAAGTTTTTCAGACTTAAAAAAAAAAAAAGGATTTACTTTATTTTATTTCGTCCTAAAAGGAAATGTGCCAATTAACTGGCAATCTAATTAGAAAATATATATAATTCCATCAACAAAAACAAACTTGAGGCAGCCCAAGAAATGAATAATGGGCATACCCATGACCTGATTTATCATCCAAACAAATGAAATAGTGCATTAAACAAAATATATACATCTTATTATATAATTTCATTTTAATATGGACCTACATTGGATCATATCCTAATTAATTAATAAGTAGTATTTCTGTTACTAATATAAGCTGCAATAGAATGAATTGATTGTTATTTAATTCTAAAACATATATAAAACATTAATTATAATCTAATCTCAATACTTAATTATAAATATTGATTTTCATTTTAGAAGCAAAATTATAGCTTTATTTATTTAGAGACAAAGGCCCCATTCTTTCATCCTTCTGCTTCTTAATGATTTCAAGTTTATAACAATGCCATTTATAGAAACATATTCCTCTTAATTATAACCAACTGAACATCCATTTTTTATTATTGTTCTATGTTATCTTTCTCCTTTAAGGCAAGTGCATTTATTGTTTCTGTCTACTCCAAAAGCATCTTTCTCAAGTCAGAAATTGACATATTAGAATATCAATGGAAGTTGGTTTTAAAAAATTTGTGTAAAGGTGGATATTCTCCTCCCTAATCCGAATTAAAAAAAATGTATTTTAAATAAAATTGATTATTTTGCAATCAAATTGATTTTCGACCATAATTTTAAATTGACGAAAAATCTCTGAAACTTCACTTTTGCATTTAATGGGAAAGAACCATGTAAATAAAGAAATAAGTTTGGTGGCTGATAACCAACTTCCGTTGATGTAGAACATAAAATTTCCTCCTCATAATTATACATAAACTAATTAATGAATTTGTTAGAAGGGACTTAGATAGTTTATAATTAAATTCAAAATCAAGAAATGGAAGTTTAAGATAAATAAATTTTAGAATCAAAACAACTAATTAAGAGCTAGATTGTAATTAACCCCAGTTGTGAATGAAATTAAGAAGTAAAACATGATGAGTTATAATAAACTAATTAATAAAAGTAAAAGCAGTAAAGCTGTGGTGGTGTTTAGGGGTAGAAGATATGGTGGTAGTTTTGGCAACGATGGTGGAGATAAGATGGAAGAGGTGGTAGGTAGAGGAAGGGTTGTGGTGGTAATGACGACGGTGATATTTTTTCACAATGCCACCTTCTCATCATCAATGTGATAGTGCCGCTATTAAATAGAGGTTATGCCACTCCGTTGACTGAATAAATTAGAGATATTTTGTGACATCCCACGGTAGGGTGAGAAATTTGTAACACTTCTTCACTCCGAGTCTGGACAAAGGAGTACTATACTGATTTTATAAATTAAAATATTATTTACGAGTTTGGATAAAAGAATGCTAACTTTATAAATCAAAATATCATTTCAAATAAATAGAAAATAGGATATATATTTAAGAAAATCATAAAAAATATATTTTATATTTACAAAGTCATCATTTTTCTAAAACATAAAATTTCTTACAATCATATAAAAAAAATTCAAAATGAATTATAAAATTTGTATAACTCATAGTATTGGAATAAACTGGTTTACTTGATTGGATCACCATTAATTTTATTTACGGACTTTGATTCCTTTTTATTATATATGTGCAAGAGAGATAGAGAAATGGTGAGCGAGGATTGATTAATATGCAGAAAATAAAGTTTAATTGATATGAAAAAGAAGTAGAAAAGAAGAAAGATTAAAATTTCAAAGATGGTCCCACCATTTGCATAATATTTTAAACTAATTAACATATTTATCTTTTTTTTTATGGTGGCCGGTAAACTCATTTTTAATGTCTAAACATCTTCGTTTTCCAATTTTTAATAAATTATAATGTGATTCCAAAATTTTTTAAACTTTGTAGTTTAACTAAAATTTTTACATTTTTAATATGCTTTATTTATTTACTATTATTTAATTTTTTTTAGTTAAAAATTCGAATTTAAACTATAATTGAACGGACATGTCAACTTTACGGCATATACTATTTGAGACTTAAATTAACAGATAAATTTAGCTAATATATTAAATTATTAATTAGATAATTAAGCTTCTTAGAGTTAAAAGCCCATGATTTGAATTGGAATGAAGCAACAAAGTTAATTAATTAGGTTCAATCACGGTATTTTCTCTTTCTGAGAAATTCTATTAATACCATACATTTCTAATGTAATGTAGAAAATGCACGTCTTTTCATTTATAAAATACTATTAGTTTTTATAATAAAAATTAATATTTTTAAAAAAAATAGACACGTCTTTTTTTCATTGAAATTGCATTATGAAAAGTTTACGGTAAAATGTTTGGAACATTTCTTTTTCTCTCAATTCTCAATAAGAGTTTGTTATCATACCAAAACCTCTTGTTAACTTTATTTTGATCAAAATACAATTTTAAATAAGAAACATAACTGCTTGGTTTGTTTATTTTATCTAACCAAGTTGGGATTAACAGACAATCCCAATTTATTTTATTAAAATTGCTCGTCAACAAAATGTTAACCAATCTATTTAGTATTAACATATCCAAAAATTATCATATGTACTCCTTTTGCATTTGGTGTATTCCATCATGTGAAAACCGACTTGGTTATTAGGGTTGACATATTCACTAATTTCACTGTACATGCATGCATAAGAACTTTATAACTTATTAAATTAGTTATTTTATCGTGAATAAAAAGCTCGGATTCAACATAAATTGATTTTTTTTTGTCTAAATCCAAGTTTTGGTATCAATTTATATATCAAGCAAATAATATAGTAGTATCTGTTAAAAAAAAATTATATAAATATAATATTGATTATAAAAAATTACCTTTATATATATATATATATATATATAGAGAGAGAGAGAGAGAGAGAGAGAGAGAGTCAATTTATAAATAAAAATATGCATATATGATCTAGATAAAAAAAAATTTCCCAGTGACAAGCAGAATTGAAGCAGTTGTAATTAAGTGGCATCACTTTCATTAATCCTCTTAACCACCCTATCTATTTAATTCCTCTTTAATTGACAAATAAATAGGAAATTAAAAAATCAACTAGTTGAAGTTATCACGAAAGAAAACAAGGTTTTCTTAATTCCAAAATTTCAGTTGCAATTTATTCTAATAAGAAATATATAGGAACTGCAATTATCATGCAACTCTTAATTAGTTAGGAGTTTGAAATTTAGCTGTGGTATTAATGTCAAGTTATGGGCTTGAAGATATGCGTTGATTTTTCTTTTATTTAATAGCTTCGATAATTCTCAATTTTTGAAGAAAACTTTTTTACAGGTGCAGATAATGACAATAACTTGAAATTAATAGGACTTATAAAGTGCCTGATAACTTATCTGACTATGTATAGTAACAATTTTATAAATAGATTGTTAATTTAAATATTCATTTTCATATGATCATGACCTCTGTGGTGACTTATGCTTGTTAGTCTCTTTGTAAAAATAAAATCATTTTCATGTTTTTACAAATAAAACCTCTTCATTAATATATATATTTGACATGAATCTAAATTATTCTATAGACATTTCAATCTTTTTGTCAAACATATATAGCTTTGTATATCATAAAAGTATCTTTTTTTTTAAAGAATATTATAGAAAACTTGAAAATATGAAAATGAAATTCTAGTTTATGGGCTTAACTCTATAACAAATATTAGATATATTAGATTAATAATTATATGAATTGTCTTTAGTTTTAGTTTAGTAATATTATCATAATTATTTTTTTGAGACTGAAGTTATAAAAATGCATGGAGAAATTTTACAGAGAGAGCAACTAGGAAGTGAAAATTGGGACGGTACATAAGAAAGGAGAACAGCAAGTAGATAAAAAGAGTTAGGTTTTGTCGAACGTGTGATGGGCATGGTTTGTTTGGCACACACTTTCCCAACCTCCATCTTCTAATATAATACCTAACTCCCTCATCACCCACTCATTCGACCTACCTCCTCTCTTCTCTTCTTCAATTAATTCCCCCCCTCCCCCTCTTTTATTTATTATTATTGCCCCTGAACAACACATTGCCGTTTATTTTCTTCTTCTGCTTTTGTTGCATATACTAATACATCACTCACAAAAAGAAAGCAGCTTCGAAGGAACCAAACCATAACAATTAACAAACAGACCATCATCATGATATCCATCGCCTCAGCTGAATCACCTACACAAAACCTCTCTTCTTTTTCTTCTTCTCAGAATCAAAATCCATCCACTTCCTCCTCGACTCACACTGATCATATTTTCAGGTCTAAATTGCCTGACATTTCCATTTCTGATCATCTTTCTCTCCATGCTTATTGCTTTGAAAATCTCCCTATTTTTTCTGATAGACCATGTTTAATCTCAGGTTCCACCGGCAAAATCTACTCTTTCGCTGATACCCACCTCATATCTCGCAAAACTGCTTCTGGGTTATCCAATTTGGGCATCAAAAAGGGCGATGTCATCATGATTCTTCTTCAAAATTGCCCCGAGTTCGTCTTCTCCTTCATAGGCGCTTCCATGATTGGTGCTGTTACCACTACAGCTAACCCTTTTTACACTTCCAATGAAATATTCAAGCAGTTCACTTCTTCTCGGGCGAAGCTTATCATTACGCAGTCTCTGTACGTAGACAAGCTAAGAGATAATTCAAACGAAAACCATCCGAAACTCGGCGAAGATTTTACTGTGGTCACCATTGATGCGCCGGCGGAGAACTGCTTGCATTTCACAGTACTTTCTGAGGCGAACGAGTGCGAAATTTCAAATGTTGCAATTCATCAGGATGATCCTGTAGCGTTACCCTTCTCTTCAGGTACTACAGGGCTGCCTAAAGGAGTGATATTAACGCACAAAAGCTTGATAACGAGTGTGGCTCAGCAAGTCGATGGAGAGAATCCAAACTTGTACCTGAAAGAAGACGACATCGTGCTGTGTGTTCTGCCTCTGTTTCATATATATTCGCTGAACAGTGTGTTGCTGTGTTCCCTGAGAGCTGGAGCTGCGGTGCTGTTGATGCACAAGTTTGAGATGGGAACATTGCTGGAGCTGATTCAGAAGCACAAGGTGTCGGTTGCTGCGGTGGTTCCCCCGCTGGTATTGGCGTTGGCCAAGAATCCGATGGTTGCGGGGTTTGACCTCAGCTCCATCAGAGTGGTGCTTTCCGGGGCTGCGCCGCTGGGGAAGGACCTGGAAGATGCTCTCAGTAGTAGAGTTCCTCAGGCTATCTTGGGACAGGTTAGTAACATTTTTTGCGTTTTAGCAACTGAAAGCAAATTTTTTACTTATCACACATATCAATTGCTATTTTTTTTAACCATTGTTACTAATTTAAATTGATTGTTTGTACTAATCAATTAAGTCAAAATATCGAAAAATGAAGGAAAAAATATATTATATTACCTTTTTGATATATATATATATATATAGAGATGAAGTTTTTAAAAATCAGCATATTTTATTATTATAATATTATATGAAGTTAACTTTATATAAGATATACGGGTGTGGAAAAATGGTTGTTTGCTTTAATATTCCACCAAATGTAAAAGAAAGGACAATTTTATTAATGAATAAAAGGAGTATACATTTTAGAAGGACAACTTCAATGGTGGGTTGGGATCATCACAACCTTAGCATATTTTATCAACTATAAACAGTCTTAGCCAATTTTCCGGCTAACAATGATCCCATATTTTATTGTTTGGAGTGAGATATTTCTTATTTAAATTTAATTTATAAAAAAAAATATAAATTAAATTAATTATAATATATTATATGTAAAATAGTAATTATTTTCTATATATATCGTATTATGATTTACTGAATTTATAATTTATTTTTTCATGCATTTAATCTAGATAAGTGTTTTTTCTTTATGGTCTGCAATCGTCGTTTGCAAAACCCATGTATCTATTAACATTCAGTTTCATTGTTGTTTTAGTTTTTGGAACAATAGGGTGTAACTACTTCAATTAATTCTTTGAATTGACAAAATATCTACTTTACTATTTGGTCTGAATTTCAGAATGGTGGGGTCTAATGTTTTCCAGACCAATCTTAGGAAATAATAAATTTTGATTTGATCTGGTTCAATGGAATTCAAATCACCTCTAAATATTTGTGGTTAGAAAATGGAAACTAGGTTACGGGGTAGTTTTGATCTTTCTGCCTTCAAAGCAGGGATATGGAATGACAGAGGCAGGGCCAGTGCTATCAATGTGCTTAGGGTTTGCAAAGCAACCCTTCCCAACCAAGTCAGGCTCATGCGGAACTGTGGTCAGAAATGCAGAGCTTAAGGTTATCGACCCTGAAACCGGTTGCTCCCTCGGCTACAATCAGCCTGGTGAAATTTGCATTCGCGGACATCAAATTATGAAAGGTGGTGCTCATGAAATTTTGATATTTCTTATTCGTCAATGGCAACTCATACTTAATTCGGATTTTCATACATTAAATTATAGGATACTTGAACGATCCGGAGGCCACAGCAAACACCATAGATGTCGAAGGTTGGCTTCACACCGGCGACATAGGTTATGTTGATGATGATAACGAGGTTTTCATTGTTGATAGAGTCAAGGAAATCATCAAATTCAAAGGCTTCCAGGCATGTTCCCCTCTTCCCTTTACAACGATCTTACCTGTCACAGATACAAAAACAACTTCAACTGTGTTGATATATTTTTTTTTTTCTTTTTTCTTTGTCATCAGGTGCCACCAGCAGAGCTTGAGGCGCTTCTTTTAAACCACGAATCAATTGCAGATGCGGCTGTTGTACCGTAAGTTACAGTAGCAAAATCCTGAGTCATTTTACTCAAGGCAGCAAAGCATATGCCAAATTCTCTAATTTGTGCACATTATTCATCAGGCAACAAGATGAAGTTGCTGGTGAGGTTCCTGTAGCGTTCGTGGTTCAATCAAATGGGGTTGAACTCACTGAGGATGCCGTAAAAGAATACATAGCAAAACAGGTACCAACGAAATATTCTCTTAAAGTATTCTATACGACAAGGATTTAATCAAAGGGCACCACATTATTTCAAATTTATTCAAAATTCACAATTTAATCATTTTGATCAACTTATGAATGACATGCTACCAAGCAATCCATACTTATACTCACATGGCATGAGACTTACTATCATTAGACAAAAACAAACTTGCCATTCAATGATTGGGGCATGAGCATCGAGCACACTGACCCGGTTCCAAACTAATTCATACTTTCCAATTTTATCTTTGCTTAGATGATAGATCTTATTCTGTCTCAAACAGGTGGTGTTCTACAAAAGACTGCACAAAGTGTACTTCGTTCATGCAATTCCAAAGTCCCCATCTGGGAAGATACTGAGAAAAGATTTAAAAGCCAAGCTTGCCACAGCCTCCTTGTCTTAGAATTCTTTCTAGTATTGTTGGCTTTACGGCATAAAACTATTACGAGGAAGCATCCTGCTAAATTATATTTTGTGGCTCTATTTCTGTTTTTATTGTTTTCAAAAGTTTTCTTTGCATGTTATGTAATTCTTTCCTCTATGCACTGGATGCAATTTGTGTGTAGTTACAACGAAAATCTTAATAATTATGAGTGAACGAAATGGTTTTTTTTTTCCAAAAGGAAAAATAAATCATTTTTTTATGGGAGTATTGTTTTTGTCCTTATAACCAGTTAAGTTCTTTCAAATCTATATATTTCTTCACATCAAAATAGCTAATTTTTTATGGTAGAGTATTGCATCTAATAGACTATGTTAGTGCATCATTTGGAAACTCCTTTTTTCGGATTTCAATATTTCTTCACCTTATCTACCCCTTTCTCTTTTCACAAAATACCAGAAAACATCAAATACCACCTACATATGCCATTTACACCCCAACATATTAAAGTTGTAACCAAGAAAGATGTCTTCTATAATCCTTGGACACACCATCTAATGGTAAACTAATTCTATGACAGCACTTTATAATTCGTGGAAAATTTTATACCATAGGGATTTTAATTCAAATAATTCCAAGTTAACTTCTATGTTTTTTTTTTCAGAGCATAACTTCAGGTATTAGTTGAATTATCACAACCCTACATGACAGTAGACACTTCCTAATTGCAAACCAAGTGCAAAATCAGGATAATGCAATAAGTATTAATAAACTGGAAAGCAAAAACGCCAAACCCAGATCACAGTAAAAGAACTAGAGGGATATTTGAAATAAAAAAGCAAGCATAAAAATGGTCATGTCAAATCCTTATTCTGTTGATATTGAACATGAAAAAAACATCAATACATGGATTTGTCACAAATCACCAAACAAGCATGACAGGATTAAAACAAGATGGCAGAGATGAACCTGCTTTGCCTAATTACAGCTTACCCCATGCAGATGATTAACACTGCAAATAAAAGGGGAGCAAATAACTAATGATGATGATCTTGGATATAGCGTAGACCACAATACTTGCAGACAGCTGGCTCCTTCAAGTCAAGGCATATGAACTCAATCGGATGTCCAAGTGCAGGGTCGGCGTCTGCCAAAACAAATGGAAGAAGATAAATTGTTGTTATTCCCAACTTTTTTTCTCTTTCATGTTTTTTTATGGATCAGACATGGAGTGGAGTTTATTAAACTTAAAATGTTAAACCTCTCATTCGCAACTGTGAAGACAAGCAAATATAAAACAACTAACCTCCTTCACATGCAACAATTCTGCCTTCAACCTTGAGGGGGGGAATTTCATTGATCAGCTCCATTGGAGATTTCTTGCTAGTATCCTACAAATAAATAACCAACCCTTCCATAAATATTAGTGAAATTAAATGATAATTGGGTTAAATTGAAAATCTGAAATCATGTTGAAAAGGAATTTTCTACTGTTTGGTGCAAGACTCTCCACACCTCAAGCACCTAGACATAAAAATTTACAAGTGCCACATTATATCCAAGAATCATACAACATGAGTACTTCTCTAGTGGGTTGACCTCGGAATCTCAATATTCATGGGTCATCTCTTTAAACTGGTTACAAGTAACAGTTCAGATCTTCATTTTAATCCCGAAAGTGCATTTAACTTAAAAAATTCCCCTCATTCTGTTTTTTGTCCCCGAAAGACATCTATAACCTGGACTAAGCCAATTATTCACTGGGAAAGAAAAAAATCTGCAAGCAAGGGATGCTTCAAAGAACAGCTCTACACATAAAAATTTGAGAAAAGTGAGTTGAATTCACCCATTGAGGCCTCCCGCAGGAGTCTGAGCTATGTCTCAGTACCACAGTAGCTAATCATCCTCTCGGAACAGCTACTGATCCTCACCCCAGTACAAACTAGATAATCAAATGCGAGCCTTCCTTGGGCCAATTCATGTCAATAATTTGAAAACTGTTTCTTGAAGTAGTAATATCTACCATCTTATAATCAGAGATCACTAACCTTAAATTTTGTTTCGTTTTAGTTTCTGGAGGAAAAAAATTAAAATCAAAATCAATCTAATGCATCAACAGTAATTCAGCAAAGTTAACAATTCAGAACTTCGCACAACAAACTTTAAAGGAATGGGACGGGGAATAAAACTTCACCTGAGTCATATCTGCTACCATTTAGATCATTAGATTAACTTATAAAAAATATTTGGCAGCCACTCTTTCGAGATTTCCCAACCATAATGCATCAGCATCAGACAATAAAATAAATAGGAGAAGAACATTATTGCCGAAAAACTCTAAACTAACATAGAATTTTGGGAAAAATTAAAGCAAATAACATAAATTAGAGCAATGAAATACAATTTCGAATCTTTAAAAATTCCAAGTAAATAAAACCCTAAAATATAAAAAAAAAATTCTGCAATTTTAGTCTCTTACAGAAAAAAATCCATTAAATGCCACAAAGAATAAAGCAGGAAAAATGTAAGAAGAATTGAATATTGAAAGAAAAGGGCACCTGCATCCATTTCGTAGTATGGTTGCTTATTTGGGAGCTAACGAGGCTGAAATTTCTGGTGGTGGAACCCAAATTCGACGATCTCGTTAGGGTTCTCAACAAACTTGATGCCATTGCTCCTGCCAGAAATTTTAGCGAGAGAGAGTATTTTAATTTAGCGCGGAGACGGATCGCAGCCTTATAAAGTTGAGAAAATTTCACGGTTTAATTTTTTTTTTATATAGATTTAATTATCAAAATGTGTTTTTAATTTTAACATGTTTATTATTTTTCAATTTCAATTTTATCATTTTATCTCTATCTCTTCAATTTTTAGTGTAGCATTTCAATTTCTTAATTCTATATTTTTTCTTTCAATCTACTGCATAATATTTTTTTCTTTGACCAATTTATTTTTATCATTTTTCTTTTATAATCAAATTTTTATCAATTTTCTATTTTCTAATCAAATAAAATTATTTTTTTTTATATCGTCATTTTTTTAGTATAACTTTCTATACAATTTTTGCCCTTTTTAACTTTCAATTTCTCTAGATTTCTTCATATTTTCATTTTTCTATTATTTCGTTTTCAGATTTATTTTCTTATTTTTTTCTTCATTTGCTTTCATATATTTTTGTATTTTTTTATATTTGCCTAAATTTTACTTGAAATTTATTACCTTTTATCATTCTTTTCATATGTAACATGTATTTTTATTTTTTAAATAAAATTTAATATTATTCACTCAATATTTGCCTAATTTTTTCTTTAGATTTACTACTTTTTATTTTTTAAAAGATATGATATATATACGTTAGGTATATATTTGTGTAAATTTATGATTTATAAAAAAAATATCATATATCAAAAAAATATGATGTAAACTTTGAGTAAATATTAAATAAATATTGCGTAAACGTTTGATAAATATTGAAAAAATTTTGAAAAAATCTTAGGTAAACATTAAGTAAATATTGAGTAAATATTTGATATTTATAATTGTGAGTTAATATTAGGTAAATGTTGGATAAATAATAAGTAGACGTTAGATAAACTTTGAATAAATTATGAGTAAATATTTTGGTATATATAACTGTAAGTTTATATTAGATAAATATTATGTAAATATATTATATATCAAAAAAAAAAGAGTATCATATTTCAAAAAAGATAAACTTTTGGTAAATCGTTTAATAACAAATCTACTATTTCATTCAAATGATATAAAGAAAGAAAAATAAATATATGACGCGAGATTTTAGTTTTAGGATTTGATTTTGGTATTTTTGAAAAAAAATTTAAGTGAAGATAAATTTGAAAAAAATTTTGCCATTTTTTTCCATTTATTAAAATTTCCTTATAAAATTTGTTGGACTTGGACCAAGAGCGGGCTAGTTGGCCCAGTATGAAATTTCGAACTGTTAGAAAAATGAGCCTAGCAGAACTTTTGGGATAAGAAAACAAGGTACACAGTTAGCTTATTTAGTATTCAATCTGATATTTTTACTCAAAAAATAATTTTTTTTTAAAACTATCTTTTCCGTCAATCCAAATTTTATTTATACGTTTTTTCATTTAAAATCAAAACATCAAAATTGCAAAATATTAGGTAAGGTGGGTAAAAAAAACTTATTAGATAGCACTGATTCTGAAATCTAATAAGTTCGAAAAAGAAAAAAAAGAGTAAAATTGAAAATTAAAGAGTAAAAAATGTAAATAAAAATAAAAATATTTAAAAAAAAGGGTATAAAATGCATTTTTCTCTTTGCATTATCCATGAGCTTGAACCCTTTTGTAAGTCGAGTTAATATTTTAGGGTCAATTAGATTTATCAAGTTGGATATTTTTTTTTTAAGTCAAATTGGAGTTATTCAATGAAATATATTATTTTTATGTTAAATTAATAAATATATTAAATTATATGGAAAGTCAAATTAAATTAGGTCAATTTTCAAATTTAAATTTATCATAATTGAATTAAGAGTACACTATATTTAAATTAAAGTTGTATCTCTCCAATAATCTAACTCACAAATTTTTAACAACCTCCATGCAATATGAAAGATGTCACACATTTTTTTGGTAGATATCCATGAATTTCTACCAAACACGGTTTAAATATTTTGCAATCAAGCATAGACGGGAGAAACCATGGAGCTTGTCACATCACAAGCAAGGACTGTGATAGCAAGAAAATAACATTTGCATTCTTAGCACCATCCAGTCTTTTTCTGCCTGCAAGATCGAGCTGTGCTGCAATGCCCAAAGAAGGAAACTAACGATATTACACTGAATTATAAAGAGGGAGTTTTCACATCATTCATTTCATGGCCTTGATGCTCACATAATACAGTACACCTGAAAATTTTGCATTTCAGTATTCATGAGAGCAAAAGAGCAAGCAAAATTTTCATATCATATTTTACCCCTCAATTACAGGAATGCAAAAGGTTGCTACTTCCTGAACATGCCCGAATTTTGAAGTGCTCGGCTGTACTCAGCGATGATGGCAGAGCTTTTAACTAGTTCCCATATCTTGGCAGAATTTTTCAGCCAGTCACGTTCTGAGACAGTTCTTGCGAAGGAAGGGAAGCTCATGGATAAAACCTGAAGAAACAACAAACTACTGCTAGTTCAAATGCTGATCAAATATTTTGCAAATGAAAATAGCTTTTAGATCTTCTATCTTATTCCAAATTATGCAAACCATGAGTATAGTGGAGATAGACAGACCTCATCTCGCAGTTTCCAAAGTGCACAGCTGTAACTTTCATACTGAGCTCTTGGCAAGTCATCCTTGTTGTTTGATGGGATCAAAAATAATTTCAGGGGTGTAGAATGAAGATCATTGTTCCAAGTATAAGTTGTGGAAGAAACAAGATTCTCTTTTCCAATGTTTTCACGTTTCTCTCTCATGAATGAAGAAGAACTGAAATATTGTGCAAGTGCCTCCCTCAGTTGGACCAAGTTAAGTGGAGTAGAGTTCTCCTCTTGCAATCTATAAACAAAGAATTAACAGTTACTCAACACTAACCACCACTAATGTTAAAGGCAAACAATATTTAAAAAAAATATAAGAAAAACTTCTTTAAAACCCAAAATCAGACAGACAGTGAGTGGAAAAATCCATAATATATGAAGTTAATTATGATCGAGGACTTTAAACAATCAGCAACTAACTAGCAGCATTTTCAGTCTTGTAGCGTAACTTATTTATATTACCAAGAAGCAGCTACACATGATCGACAGTACAAGAAAGAAAACATTATATTGACAAATTGAATTGAATCTTTATCATCAATCCAAACATTGAATTGAATAGAAGCGCAATATCATTAGAAGTATCAAAATTCAATTAACAGAGTCCTTAAATACTAAATCCATTGAAAATTTACACTATTAAGTTCTATCCTTTACACATCAAGTGGCAATCCCTTGGGATAACACAAAATGATTACTTACTTTGTAAGCACAAATACTGGAGTAGCCATGTATTCTTCACCCTCAAAGATTTTGTCTTTGTTTTCCTTCTCAGGCCCTGTAATAGAGCTTTGCAAATGTGAGGATGTTAGAGAAGACAGATCAGGTATGCCATGTTTCAACAGGTCAACCTGAACACAAAAATTAAATGCAATGCAAGAATTTTATGATCCGTCCAATCATAATACCCAAGGATGACTGGTGCAATATGAAGCATATAGCACTAGTGAAAGTAAGGACCAGGGCAGTAGTCATACCGTCAACATTAAACGCCACATATTATCATCATGAACTCGATCTGATACCACAAGCAGAATGTGACAAATGGAAGCTAGAAGAACACCAAGCTAAAGGAACTCCTTCCAGCACCAGATACATATGCATCAGACATTCTATGATTATCATGTAAAGAACACAGATTGAATGCATGCATTTTCTCTCAGTTACCTGAATAGCCATAAGTTCATGAGCCAATTCAGCAGAGAGATGTTCACCACTTAAAACTGAAATTGTGGAAGAACCATCAGGTCTCATCATCTCAGCTAAGATAGAAGGGCTAAAAACAGGCTGCACTTGAACAATAAAATCTACATTAACATCTAGCATTTTAAATCAGAATAGAGTAAAGCACCTCAAATGATGTTATCTAAAACAAGAGAAGGTTATGAGCAAAAACCTGGGTGTCAAGAAGTATAAGACGCTCAGCAGATATTCTTGGTTCAATGCCGATGCTACAATGTCTTGCCATTGCTTTGTTATCTTCTGATTGTATACTAAATGGTGGTAGCATTCCTGCATTCTAGCACAGTATAATTATCTCTGGAACTAGCCTTATGACAAGTCATAAATTAATTGAAACAAAAGCAGCAGGCAGGCAAATGATACCACATAAATAATAGTATGGTATCACCGTTAATAAATAAAGAACACATCACTACACCCTTCTTTTTAACACTTCCATCAGATGATGATTAGCACTTCTGACTGAAATCACCCCAAATCGATATAATCCTTCATCTAAGCATTGTAGCAAGACACTCACATATTTAACTGAACCTGAATTACACCGGCTACAGAAAATGAAGCGTGATATGTATAGTTCATCCAATTGAAGCAAGATAAATATATATCTGATGATGTATACAAAGCACAGTACGGTTGGGATAAAATCCACATCAAGGAAAAAAATACCACAAAAGAATTAATATTAAGTGCAGGAATTGAAAAAAAAAAAAGAAGAAGAGTTGCACATGTAAATCATCTTCATCTAATGGCAATGAAATAGCTGGCCTAAAGTTTTCATTAGTAATTAATAAAAATATGGACAAGTTTAAGTTATAATCAAAAGACTCACCAGGAGAAGTACCATCAAAACCATAAAGCTCATTCATGATGGTGGACTTGCTAACCCCAGGTGGCCCAATCACCCCAACCACCGTGAAATCAGTATTCTCAGTCAGAAACTGCACAAAAATCACAAACTTTCGTCAAACTTGAGCCTCATACTTCCCATATCATCACTCTCCAGCAAATGTAAGCAAAAGCGACAGAATATTACAGGAAGAAAGCGATCAATATGGAACTCCCAGGAATCAGAGAGCAGATTCAGAGAGCCAATTGCAGGTACACGGGAACGGCGCGTCACCGTTTCGTCCTCAGAACCTGCACGTCCGAATTTACCTACCAACGGTCCAGTGGCGACCAGTCCAGGCTTTGCCAATAAAATTTTAGGAGCAGAAGGTGCCAGCGAAGGGCTGGAAGAACCAGCGCCACCGGTGGAGCTTGCCATAGAATCTTTCGGACCTGATTTTTCCTGATTTTTTAGTTTACCGAAACCTACTACTGTTTACTTTTTCTCACTTCTTTCTTTCACTGCCATGGCGAGAAGGAAAGAAGTATTGAACTGGGCTCTGTGACAGCCCAAATCATTCATTTTCGGATCCTTCTCTGAGCCTTTTGGCCCATTTCTCAAAGGAAATTTCACTGCTTTCTATTTGGAGGTAAATTAAACCATGTATTATGTGTAATTTATTTAAATGATAAAAAAATATTTTTTAAAATGTATTAAATATAAATAAAAATATATTTGTACTTATAAATAAGATTGAATTCATAATTTAATATGAATCTGATCCATAATATAAGAATTGCTATTTAGAATAGACTACTCAATTCAAAGGTGAACTATCTACTAATAAATAGGGTAAATTTCACAAATAGTCTCTCAACTTAACATTTATGAGTAATAATATATTTTAATTTTAATTTATAATATTAATATTTTCCAATTTTAATTCATATGATAGAAATATTTCTTTACTTGTTTGTAAAGGTATACAAGTTAACTTGATAACTAGGTACCACATTATTGTTTATAGAAATACACTTGGTGCACCTACATGAAATATATAAATTTTTTAAAGAATTGTATTTCAACGAATTTTTTGCATTCATGAAATTGTGCTTAGATAATTTTTTTTTCTTTTTAAATTCATTTCACTATGTGATTATAATAGCACTACCCTATCAAAATCATGCTACAAAAGAAAAAAATTCATTTCAATGCAACTTTTTTTAAAAAAAATTATTATTTTTTCATATAAACAATGATATAACACCTAATCTTCAAATGCATTTTATGTATGTAGTGATATAACAACTAATCATTAAGGATAATTTGTGAACTTATAAAAATATATAAAAAACATTTTTATTACATAAATTAAAGTTTAAAAAATATTAATATTATAAATTAAAATTGAAAAATATTATCATGCATTAGTATTTAATAAATTGGGAGAGAACCTGTGCAATATATCCCTAATATATAGATAGAGAAATTATTTGTCTATTTGAACGATCCAATAAAAGGCACACGGCTGGCAAAAAGTAGATAGCTTGATTCCTCCCCTTGAACCAAATTATTTGTTTATTAACAGATCCAATTCAACGAAGTTACACGTTAATCCTCCTACTCTTTAAGGACAGGATTTTTTTTTTTTTTTCTATTTTGCCTAATTTTCTCCCTCTCCTGTTATGAGGGCCAGACGGTGGTCCATGACCCGCAGCAAGATGGCATATAATTGGTAGGTCATCGGTTCAGAAACGTCTAAGGAGCAATTTAGAGCCGAATTGGAACCGGCCAATTCCGGTTCATAAACCTACAATTTGATCGATTTTATTTTTTAAAAAATATTTTAATATATAAATAATAATATATTTATATATATAAGTAAATATTAACTCATATACACAAAATTAAGAAAAATAAATTCATATTAAATGACATGTGTCATATAAGTGACACCAAAAGAAAAGTGTTATTGTCTTTTATAAGAAAGAAAAATATAACTCTATTATAATTTAAGCAATATCAGATAAATGTGATATTGCTTAAATTACAAAAAAAAAAAGCTCATATTTTGGTATCATTCTCATTCATGTGACATACTTAACATGAGTCAATTTTTTTTCAGACTTGTATATATAAATTAATATTTATTTATATTATATATATATATATATATTAAAATTATTTTTATTATTTTTTTATTCCAAACCAGAACTGGACATAGAAAAGGATCCAGACTGGACCATTTTCCTCTTGGACCACAGTCTGGACTGGACCTAAAACCGGCCCTGACTAGTCTGGATATGACTTGGGACGATTTGAATGGCTGGCCCCGCCCGTAACCACTCCTTGCACATAATAACAAACGTGAAGTGGTGATGATCCATATTCTGAAACTGGCTCAGAGGCATCGAGCCTGTCAGATGCAATTGGAATGGGGCAGAGAATTTGAACTTTTGTCTAGCTTGTGGTAGGTTTAGGCAGTTGCTTAGGATGATTATCTTGAACCTAGTTGAGTCATGAATCAAACACTCAAATTTGCCTTTTTTTTTCTTTTTTTTTTTTTGCAAAAAATTTGTCTGTTGAATCAGCAGTTTGATAAAAGAATCAGGGATCTAGAATTGAAAAAACATTACATGTCCTGATTGACAAATCGCATCTAGTAGTCGATGTACTTCTCCAATCTATGGGCTATTTTTTTCCCCAAAAAAATATAAAGAGAAAGAAAAGGCAATGACAGCGAGTTTAAATCAGCTTCATTTCCAAGCATGTGAGCTAAAAGGGTTTAATTTGCTAATCGAGCATTTAAGTGTGAATCTCACTAACTTTCAGTCCAACCCTCAAAAATAGCTCATATGAGCTTGAGCATTTTTTAATCTCTTCTGAACAACAGAAAACATGAATGGGCAGTAGATGTTAAGTCACGCTCATACTTGCAACCATTTTTTTCTGCATTTCAAATTCCATTGATCTTTTCTCTCTACTTCTTTAACTCCCTTGTATCCTATTGAAAATAACAAACAAAAATAAAGCTACAAGAGTACCTTAAGTTACAATCAACATCGTGAGGCATGTGTCGACAATTGTGTTAGATCAGAAACAGTTTAAGGTTTGGCATATCGTATGGTGTCCCTACATAATCATTCCACCATAGCATCCACTGAAGCTTCAGCAACTGGCTTGGATTTCCCCTTTTTCTTACCTATACAAAACCAGCAAGATATACATACACATGCATATTGGCATAAGGGGGGAAAAGGGCAAATCACAAAACAAGAAAGAAAGTAACTTGGAATTGAAAGGATGCAGCACGATAGAAAATAGAAATATTTTACCACTGCGCTTCGAGTGCTTCAGCTTCAGACCCTTCTTTACATTAAATTTTGCAGGTGTTTTGTTGGCATTCTTTGATGTACCTCCACCTGAAAAATTTAACTTGTATCAGCTTTGTATCAAAATGCTAAGAACTAAAGGTAGAAGCACTAAAGCACAGCCAACAAGTGGCTAAGCCGTACTTGTTGAAACTTTATGTAAAAAACCTCACTCACAGTCTCAGCAAATTTTGTTACCAAAATTTTTTCTGATCAAGAAACGTGCAGACACAAAAGGCTCCACCCAAGTAAGAAAATATTGTCAAAACCTTAAATATAATTTTTTAATGTTTCACTCCAAAATGTGTATTTACCTCTTAGTAAGAGTTGGACTGAAGCTGTACCCCAAAAACACAGATCTCTTTTCTCCCTCATATATGGATTTATAATTGAGTTGACAAAAACACACTTCAAACGCAATTCTATAGGAACACTCCAACATTCTATCACAGCCTAAACTAATAGGGAGAACGACGGTAAACAGGAGCCACCTTTGAAAACTAAATTTCTAAAAAATATTAGCACATTGCTTTGAAAAGGACTTAATAAGCCAGCAGCTCTATTTATCATTCATCAGATAATTGCATATGGTACAACTTCAATAATAATTTATCACGCAAAAATAATTCCATTACAATAATTGCTGCGCTCTAAATTCTTCATACAAAAAAAAAAAAATAAATTGGAGAAAGTAGCAAAAAATTAGAACCAAAATGAGCAAGGAACCGGATCCTCAATTTGCAGATATCTGCCATGCAACCTATACGCAATAAGAACAAGAACATATACTAGAAACTACCCACTCTGATTCTTCTTTCTGCAATCAAAACTTTCTCTCTCAATTTACAAACTCCATCCAGGGATTAATGTCAATTAGATCCTCATAAACATATAATTCATCCTCCAACTCTCCTTATGTGGCATTTTACTGTCTGAACTAACACAAATGCGCAAATAGAAAATTACAATGGCATCAGATGAGAAGCAAAAACGGGGAGGAAAAGAAACCTTCAGCGGCAGCCATCTCCACATCTTCCATGGAAACAAGACCCTTCTCTACAGCCTCCTTCTGCTCCTGTATGCAATTGACCACAAATCAAAACATTAAAACCAATTTTGGTTTCCTTATCTCCATAAATCAGTAAGATAGAAAATTATTGAAGATAAGTAGATAGGTATATATACTCTGCGCCATTTCTTGAGGAGCTTGCGCTTGCGCTTTCCAGAGACAGAGAGAGGCTGAGGCTTGTTCTTGAGCTTGCCGGTCACTGAGTCTCCGTGTATAGCTCTCTTTCTCTCGCGCATATGTTCTCGCCTCTTCTTCTGCACCACATTGAACTTGGCCATCTTGTTTCTCTAATCGGAATCGTTCCCGTGCTACTAAACCCTAACTCTCATTTATACATTTTGAAATTCAATTTTGGGCTTCACCTTTAAGGGTCCATTAAACATGGATCTTTGGATATGAAATTTGGGCTCATTTTTGTCAATCTGTTGAGCCTTTTATTCTTCTTATGTAAAAAGAAGGAAAAATTACATGATTTATACATTTTTAAATTATTTTATTAAAAAGATTCTCCTAATTTTAAAAATTTTATTTATATAATTTTATCTTTCAAAAATGCATCTTTTTTAAAGTTTGTCTTTCAACAATGTCTCTTTTCATATTTTATATTTCAAAAATACTATCTTGTCCTAATAACTCAAAATAGTGTATTTTTGAAATAGCAAATAAAAAGAGTGCATTTTTGAAGATAAATATAAGCTTCTTCTTCTTTTTGTAGTAAATCCCAAAATTGAAAAGGACAAAGTCAAATAAATTCCAGCTTTGTTGAAATTATTTACATTTCTCTTCTTTTCTTTATCTTTCATTTGATGATTTTTTAGTATTTTGTGATATTTGAACATAGTGTGTGCATGTAAGCTTAACCTAATGAATGAAGTGCAGATTAAGCGAACTTTAACTAGCCTGGCTTGCCTTTGCCAACTTCCAAAAGTTTGACGAGAATAATATTCTAGCAATTCATTTATTTTCAAGCCGACCCAGATTGGAAAAGCGTATCCAAGCTTCGTGGCGGGGCTGGGATAGTGGCGCCCATTCCTAACCAGAAAGACAAAATTTCACCGTTCTTTTTACTTAGGATATTTTATCATTTTCAGGGTGGTGATTATTTTGGGCCAGCCTCTTTCTGGGATTCCATACTTTGGGACTTTATGTTCATAATGATGTCATGCTTGCTTTTGGTACTCAATCATATAGTTTTCATAATGTGGAAAAAAATAATGAAACTAACACGAATATAAAGCAAGGATTTGTTTCATACATTTATAAATATATATAGTAAAGAAGAAGATACATCAGATGCTTAGTTGGGATACTGCATACAGCATACAGAATAAACGGGTCTGCTCCCATCTGCATATAAGAGTTATTGCTAAGGATAATTCCAATCTAACTCAAAAAAGGAGGGTCACTACAGGACCCGCTTGCATTTGATCTCTTAATTTCTTCAGAACTACTTTGTCTCTGTTCCAAATGTTGTCTACAAGCATTTGGCTTCGATTTCCTCGAGACTGAGCCCCTTCGTCTCGGGTACGATGAAGAATATGAAAAGGAGAGACAACACAGCTATTACTCCAAATACATAGAATAATATCCCAGCACCCAACAATGCCTGTAACCACAAGTAAGATATCCATCAAAATGAATCGTAATGAAGAAGATGTTTAATCTAAAGCTTTTAATTTAACGATGAATAAAAGATGGCAACAGAGAAAAGCATGGCAGTTCAGGCAAATTCTATGGACCAAAAAACACCCACAGAATTTAAGAGAGGACTTCTCTGTGCATATAAATAAGCTATTAAAGTCAAGCACCTTCAAGGGAGAAAATGCAAATGTCACAATTGCATTTGCACCAAAATTGACAAGCACTGCTATACCAAGTCCTTTCCCTCTTAGGCGTAAGGGAAAAATCTCTGAAATCATCAGCCAACCAATAGGGCCAAAAGATAACTGCAAAACTAATTTTATTAGCCCCATAGGTATAGATAGCTAAAATAGACCTATATTTAAAACAAGAACATTAACGGAAAAGATAAACTGTAAGAACAAGAATTAAAGGAAAACATATTCATCACAGTCCAAGACTTCCACGCAAAATCTTGGACTCCGTATGACTAAAATACTGCTATATACTATTATCTTAGCTTTTGCCTTAAATAACCACCACACTTTAAGGGCCCAAATGCCAAAAGCAACAGATAACCTTCTTTATCTTAAGATCAGATTACCATTATTTTGCAAAATGAAGATAAACTATTTTCATAATGTTTCAGCATTTTGATTTATCTCAGATGTTATCAACAACATGCTCCAGATTTCTTGCACCATATTTCTCATAAATATGGTATTAAGAACATCATCTGAACTTAAAAGTTTGGAGGTAGTATTTACAGATAAAAGGAAAGACTTACTAAAATTTGTTTCCATAGGATTATATATGTGTGTACCTTACATTAACATAAAAAAAAAATCGAGGATGGGGTTAGGTTTGATTAAGCTAATATTAGAAAGGCCAAAGAGAGTTTCTGCTTTACTTATACAAACTATTCAAAGAATTTAATTAAATATCTTTATGAAGGCTACTGATGATAACATGACCCTGAATGCAAAAAATGATTTCGTAAATCAATTTCAAAAGTTGTCTACAGGAAAAAATATCAATCAATTTCCAAAGCATGAGCTGTAGGGGATAATAAAGCCTGAAATTATTAATCCTTTAATTGTTGATATTACAAACCAAAATGACTTTAGTATAAGCCTTTGGAGAATGAGTACTCCTAGGCATAGATTGGTGGTGAATTAGGAAGACTGGGAGAAGAGGAGGTTCCAAAATTCCCTGCCTCAACCAACGTTACATTTTCTGATATATAGCCTCACAATAGATGGTTGAATATCAAGTTTCTGTGCTGTCTGCCCCACATGCCTGGATGCTGCTGTGGGACAGACTTAGTTCGACAGGACTAGAAAGCTGAACTAAAAATAGTTCCAGCCTAAACTTTTTCCCAAAAAAGAAAACTTTCTAAAAACAGAGATTTTCTTATGCATAGATTATTGCAAGTTAGACAGGACAGAGTTGAGCCATTTACCCATTTTATGCAGACACATATGCTTTCACTGTGTGAATATACTACCTACATAAACAATTAACTAAAAAAGAAGCAAATGCCATCCCTTTATCTCACCTATGACCCATCCCTATATTCAGCCGGTATCTGGAAGGACAGGCATGGATATCCCATAGACAGATACCAATTCTAATTGATTTTATTATTTCAGTTTCAGGAATAAAAGCATTGCCAAATACGTTTGACCAAACTGTTCATGTGGAAAGCTTATTACATATAATTGCAATACTAAATCTATAATGATATGAGATGAATAAACTAGTATCTCAATCCGTTTTTTCTTGCAGAAGCCAAACAAAAACAGAGAAATTGGCTAACCAGAAGTTTGATGAGTGTTTAAAGTTGGATTGACATGGTTACATATTCTTGAGCTACGAGCATAGTTATGTTGAAGCTTCATCTATGAGTTTAAGGGACCTGCTTAAAAATAGTCATTCATAAGCATTTCTGTATGATCATGCAATGAGCTCTTACCTTCTATGCCTTTCTAATACCAAATAAGTCCAGCATATTATGGTACTTCATGATCTAATCCACACTAAACAATACATAAAATTGAAATTGACATCTTATGAAATCATAGTCACATTGAAGCACAAAATTCTGGGATGTGTTTTACTTCAAAAGCAACCAGAAAAATTTGATTACCTGATAACATCCAACATACAAAAGCAGTGCAACTACGGCCACAAATGGTGCATCATCCAGGAAGAGGTAATATGATCCCAGAAGGAATAAAGAGACAACCTGTTGCAAAATAAAGGATATATTTCAAACATGCGTGCAGTAAAAATACTTTCTCACCATCACTCTAGTTCAAATAATTAGATGTCCCTCCCTTTTTCAATCCTCCTCATTCGTGAAATGAAGTTAAAGTCTAACAAGAGGAAATTATGAGTCAATCTAACAGATTGACCTCCCATATTGAATAAACAGACAACTGTTGCCTTCACACAGGCTTCACTCAAAATGTTGGCTACAAAAAATATCCATTACATGAGCGGCTAGTGAAGAGAAAGAGAAAAGAGTTACCATCCCAGAAACACCACCAAGCAGCAAAGGTCTTCTTCCAAGTCTATCAACAACAAGAACAGCTGTTCCAGTCATAATCAACTACAAACGAAGACATTCATGTCAGAAATTCCAGAGAACAATTTAGTGCCTTTTGAATGGAAAATTGATTAAGTCAGGTATCACAAAGAAGGAAAAAGAAAAAGCATGTATCACTTAGGATGATATTGAAATAATATCATTCAGAGCTTTTCTAAACTTAGTGGAATGGAAAAAGGAAAAAGGAAATGCATGTATGGAAAACTGCAATTTGCAAGGCACAATTTATCAGAAAAGTCCTTCAAAGCAAAGGATATTATTCTATGGCTTTCAGCAATGCCTAAACATGAGAAATTCATGCATGCCATATTTGAAAATTTGATCTACATTTATGCAAGATTAGCACAAGCATATGCACAACAACAATGGTAAATGCACGAATAAGATGCAGAAAAATACAATAATTAGGGGGGCCAAGACCAGTGACAATTCTGTTACTATTCAATCTTGATTACCCAAGATTAGTTACTTATTCAGAAGCTTGAATTACAAAACAATAATAAGAACAACAAGAGTCAGGATTAGAACTCTTCCCACCAATTTTGGACATCGGATACAGTACAATTAGCATGAATTCACCTATTAAATAAATAAATCTACCTTCAATATAGCAAGTAAAATTGAAACCCGTGTTGCATCAGTTGCTGCAGTGAATCCTGCACTCTATCAGATCATAATTGGTAAGGCTGAAAGTGCAAGAAGGCTAACAGATGATTGCATGTAGATAACCATCCAGTTGCCTATCTTTAAGCAAATGGGATACCTGAAAGATTGATGCAGCATAATACAATACACTTGGTTGCCCTGTGATCTGCCATGAAAATAGATCTTTTTAAGGCAAAAATTTTGAAAACCCAACATTTTATGTAGTACCACTTCTGGTAACAAAGCTACCTGTTGAAAAAGAACTAATCCTGCACCAATGGTAAGGGCTCGCAAGCATTTTCCCTCGAATATTTCCCTCAGTGAAGGTTCTTTTTCTTCACCCATAGAATCAACTTCACTAAGAATTTCTTCTACCTGGGAAGAAGCAGTGTTGCCAATAGCTTCACCCCTGAGTCGGGTCAAGCAACATATTGCAGCTTCTTTTAAATCCTGCATATTCCCTTTCCCCTGTATGGCGCGTAATAGTAGCCATCTAGGTGATGCTGGTAGCCACCACATCCCAACTCCCATGATCACTGCCAAGGGTGCAGCAACTCCATACATGTAGCGCCAGCCAGCTTTAGCACTAACTAAAAGGCTACCTACTCCATAACCTCCCTGCATAACTTTTAGATTTGTACTTCATGCCAGCATTAATGTAGGAAAATATTAGTAAACATTAAACAGAGGGAAATGCTTTACAATGTAGCTTATGTTGGCATCATTCCATATAAAGCCTAGAATAAACTAATAAGTTACAAGTAAAATTGAGGAACTTACAACCATCCCAAGGACTATAAAGAACTCTTTGAGAGAAATTAGTCGACCGCGTATCTGACATGGAGCTGTCTCTGCAATGTACATTGGTGCAGCATGCATAGCCTAAACGTAAGGAAATCAGATTATGCATTTTGGTAAAGATAAAAAAGCAAACTTACTAAATCTATAAATTATCTAACTAATGAATAAGTTTCCAGCTAACTCTCAGTAATTTTTGCAAACATTAAGCACTGGGTTCAATTGAGGATTACAAGTATTTGAATAATTATGCATAAAGGTGCTGATATATTATATAAAAGTTAAAAGAGTATCAGATGTTTTACCAATCCTATTCCAATGCCAAATATAACACGCCCAATCACCATGATAACCAAATCAGGAGCCAGAGCTGTCACTAGTGCTCCAACAAGATATATCAAAGCAGCCAGAATCAGCTCCCTTCTTCTTCCTTAAATTTAAATTCATCGTTGAAAATTCACCAAGAAAAGGTCATTATCTTAATTTTTACATTTGTGTCTCAAAACATAAAATAACTAACCTAGAAAATCCGCAACACCAAACGCCAAGACAGAGCCAATCAAGGCCCCATATAATGAGCCGCTGGTCTGAAAAACACAACACCCACAAATATCAAATAGAAGAAAGTTGTGTTCATATTATTGAGCATTTAAGCAAAATAATGCTTCAAAGCAATGTGGAAAGACAGGAAGGAAGTGATACAGCGAAAGTAGCCAGTCATGAATGAACAGCTAAAAAGAGCTACTATCAGAAAACAAAACAAAAAAAAAAGAGAAGAAAAAGAAACACTCACAATGAGCCCAATTTCCACAGAATTCAAGTTGTACCAAGAAATTCCACTTGAATCGGGTGACTGCAAGAGAAGAGTAAAGCGCCACTTAGTTTATAAAATAGAAGAAATGATTTACAGTTCCAATTATAGTCATAATGACTTATGGTTTTAGCAGGCATGGATGCGCATAAATTCTCTCTATCTCTCCAACAAACACAAATACATGGAGAAAAACACAGGAATGTAGTCAGTTTGCAGAATAAGAAATTAAAAATTTCTATTTTTGTAACTTATTAAGTTTACGAAGAGCAAAAACAAACAACGAGAAACGTGAGCTAATTGAAAACTTATTAGTTTTCATCCTTTGGCCTTATTCTTTTCTACTGGAGTACACATGCACGCCGCCATACTTTACATCAGTCCAGCATTCACAAAGTAAAATTGCTTGTAGATAAGAAACCTATGTTACAGACCCATATTTTGGACACAAAAAATTCCAAATGGCATTCTTCAAGACTTTGACCCATGAGGCTATGCATCAGATAAATACACATAGAAACATATCACAATAGGATAGAAAAATAAAAAAGGGTACGAATAAAATGTAAAAAATCTATTGATAGCCCCTAAATTCATCAAAGGCACACCTCTATAGACAATGTAGCACAAGATGTTGCACCAATATCATACCCATATAAAAATCCTCCAAGAGCTGGGAATAGAAATCTGAAATCAACAACACACTCCATAAGCATGAATTGGAACTTCTTACAACGCATTAAGTCTCAAAAAGCAACATTATGTAAATTTTGTTGCATATCCTAGCAAAGCATGTAGTTAATTTCCTTCCATTGGTTCGCAGAATTTTGGAAGAACCAATTAAGTAGAGACTCACGGGAGAATTGCGGCAAGAATTGAGTAATTCTCTGAGCTATTACCCCCATTAAGAAGAGGCTCCTCTGCTCCATCAATTTCATCTGAAGATTTACCTACCTGTTAAATACTGAAATGTTTAGCAACTCAATGACATGAGGGAAAATATTAAAACATCAAAATTAGATAAGAATCCATTGTTTGGCTGAGCAAAATGCAAAGGGAAAGGATATAGACACAAATAACCGTTTGTTGTCTAATTTAAATTTCAGATAACAAGAAACAAATGCACAAATTTGAAGTAATGAGGTAAATTTTGTTTTCTTGTTTCATAAAAGTTCGAAAATTGAAAAATGAAATTGAAACTCTATTTCTCTAGATACTTTTTTCTTCACTAGCATGAATTTATCAATGTGAATATTTGAAAATACATTTGATCATCAGAACCAGAACAATCATTCGATCATCGATAAAAAAAAATGGAAGAGATGAATATGAATGAAGCCATGACAACAGATCATATCTCAATCAATTTCAGTGATCTAGTTTTTGAACACAACTTCAAATCTTGTTTCTTCTCTTCCCAACATTTTTTCCAAGTACCAAAATGAACACTAAGATTTCATAATGTGCTAAATAGGATGGCAACTCGCATTTGTGGAGCCCGATCCAAACCTGCTCCGAAAGGGACAGTTTTTTTTGTCACATATATGTCACAACCCGGATCCGCCCTGAACCCAAAGTCCCACCCAATATATATATATATATATATATATATATATATATATATATAATACTTATTTATATTTTTAATAAACATCTTCAATAATACCCTTATATAAGTAATATTATCACAGTAATAGTTAATATTCATGCTCACTATGAAACTAATCACATGGTAATTAGTTAATTACATAATTAATTTATGGAAAAAAAGCAATTGAATTTCAAATATTTTCAATTTAACTAATTTCAATTAAAATAAATATATTATATATATTTTTCAAGTGAAGAGTCAAATTGTCCCTTAAATTTTTTTGGCAATGATCAATTTACTTCAAGTTATATTTTAATTATAATTATTAAAAACTTAATATTTACCGTCAATTATCCTATTAAATTTTTTTCTTTTTTTAAAATGTACTATTATTAATTTTTCTTACAATACACAACTAAATTTGAACTTAATTTTACAATCAATATAAATATAATATAATAATATATATATATATATATATAATATTAAAATAAAATAAAATAAAATATTTTTAATAAAATCGGGACATTGGATTGAGGTCGGAGATCCCCGTTGCATATGATGTGTGGATGAAAACTAATAATTTTTCTCGACAAGATCGGAAACGGAGTGAGATTTCGGCAACAGAGATGGAAATGGTAAAATGCATCCCGAATCCACCTCCTCGTTGCAACTCTAGTGCTAAATCCTCAGCTTTAAAAAATTGAAAATCACACAAATCTTTCCCATACTTTTCCTAAAAGCTTAGATACTTAAATGTAGAATTTTAGAATATAGATGGAGATAATTCCAAAATCAATGTTTCCATTGAAGCCTGCAAGTAAAACAAACATTCAATCGTGGAAGCAAGAGGAAACAGAAAAATTCACAAACTTTGGGTGAAAAACACATCTCAATAAACGTCTGAATGTTAAATTTTGAAAAATTGAATTACTAATCTGTTTCTTCTCTCTCTCTACAAACTATTTAAAAACCAAATTTATTAAACTTTGGCTGGAAAACGAATTCCATCTGTAAACAAAACTTAAAAAATTGGTTTCCTATCTTTCCCAGCACTTTAGTTTGCTTGGTTTGCTGGAAAACGCTAAAGAACTTGAAAATTTGACTCAAAAATAAGGGGATAAAATAAACCAAAGCGGATAAGTGACGCTTATCTACGAGTAATTAAATATTTGATCTCTCAAACCAAATAACAATCAATCCGATTTCATTTTCTTCCTTCTTTCCTACTCTTCTCAGCAATCAAACGAACAAAAACTAAAAATTATTTAAAGAAAAAGACGGGAACCTTTCTCCGAGACGACAAAGAGGAAAGCTCAGGATCGGACGCCATAAATTTCCACCTCTGAAATAAATATATTTCAGAATTATAAAAATAAAATATTAACGGAAAAAATAAATAAATAAATAAAAAACAAACCAAGGAACGTAACTCCTTTAAATCTTCAAACCAATAGAAAAAAAAATATATAAAAGTTTATAAATTTTGAAAAGGAGAAATAAAAGAAGGTTAGGTATGGAAAAGGAGGAATATATGCATGTAGGAAAATAAGCTACGTATGGGTACTGTTAGTTGGAAGAAAGGAACAAAAGTCTGAGAGATGATAATAAGAGAGAGCAGCAGTGGGTACACGGTTTAGGTTATTAATTGGTATCAGCCTATCAGCATGTGGCTGCTCAAATTTAAAAACTTTCCCCACCAGCTGCATCCGTCCATTGATGCCGCGAGGGTTTGAGGAAGAAAGGGTAACGTGGCGACTCTTCCTCTTTTTTAACCACGTCAGCGGTGAGCTGGACTTTGTATTTTTTTTTAATAAAATTAAAATAAATTCACCCAGTATGGAATTTTAAGAAAAACAAATAGAAAAAGCGGTTGAAAACCGTTGAATAAATATGTGAATTAAATTAATTTAAAATTAATAGTTAAGATAATTATTAGATAAATTTAATGATTAAAATATTAAATTAGTACAATTATAGTTTTGAAAACTAATTGATAAATTTAATTATATAAAATTTTAAATTTATTTAGTTAAATTTAAGTTAGATAATTGAAATTTTAAATCATTATAAAATTTTTATTGGATGAAAATGGGTTTAAATTCTTTAGCGTGGATCAAATTATGATGATTATATATGTTAGAGCTAGGGAGTCTATATTTTATCTTGAAATAACAATTAGATTTTCATTTTAAATTTGAATTTAATAATATTTAAAAATTTAATTTTTATGTTGATTTTACATTATACATATATATACTAAAAAAATAACACTAATCTAGAAATAGAATTTCATTTTCTATTTTTTTTAATGACCCTAGTGTTTTTCACGTTAGAATTAATTAAATCTCAGATTTAGTTTTTTGTAGAATTTTTTTTTTTGTTTCAGTCAATGTTCAAGCTTCAATTATAGACTAAGCCATGTAAAAATCCAGAAAATTTTATATGATATGTCTTATTAATAATAACTTTATTTAAAAAAAACATTGAAATAAAACCAAATAACATAAAAGTATATACGTGTGCTATGTGGGTTCACTAGTTTGCTAGGCCTATAATGGTTCCACAGAGTCTCTACTGTTTTCACTATTTATTTCTGCAGATTATGCCCACTGAATATAGTCTCTCTCTTTCATATTTGCTTCCCATCCTTTTCAGAATCCTACTCCTCATAAATTTTTATCTTTTTTTTTAATCTCTCCCTCTCTCTCTCTCAGCTCATGCGCTTTCCAGATTCAATATAAACATTGAACTATTAAGATAATCTATAAAGACCATAATCAAATCTATAATCCATCACTCTCATGATTGCAATGCATTTCCGGTTAAAAAATATTGCCATTTGTAAATGTCAAATTTTCTAAATTCAACAAATAATGTTCGAAAAGTACTTACTACCTGCCTCCTCCTGTTTACTTATTTCTATTTCGATAATTCGCAACAATTTTTCATGTTTTGAACACTTCATTTTTTTTTTTTTTGAGATACCCACAAGAAAACAATGCTATATATCCTCAAAGAACAAGATAGGTAGCAGTACTAAATAATGTCTCTTTCACTGCCTCAGCTTGTTCTTTAGCGGTCATGGTTGATCCAGGTAGATGCAACAACAAATTCATATTATGCCAAAAAGAGTTTTCACAACAAAAACAGGCGCCCCTAACAGTAATGCTGATTTGTCTGCTAATAAGAAATGCCCGCATCAAAAAGTAGGATAGCTGCCAGTCAACTTAGTTGGCAGTAGTACTCCCATATGCAACAGATTCTACACTTATCCAATTCAAATACAGGACGATGTGTTTCTTTTGCATTATCCATTTCTCCCCCATGAATTGAGGGCAATGAGAGCATCCATATATTCATGTTATATATATACTTTTTGCAGCTTTTTGAAGATGCATTAATTCTACAAGCTAATGCCCTTCTTTACATTTTAGATTGGCAATAATGATGATGTTTGCAAGTAACATAACGGTTTTTCTTCCCCTTCAAAATTTTTTTGCTATGAATCATTAGATACTTTAAAGCATAAATACAACCTAAGGGGAGGGAACGAGAGGAAACGGAAACAAGGTGATTCGATTCATCTAACTATATTTTCAACAAAACACCCAAAACCATTGAGAACGCATCTTTTGAACTTCTAAGTGGCGCACATTCCTACCTAAGTTTCATCAATCCGAGTAGGAATCTGACATTCAAAGTTCTCTTCAAGAAACAAATGCAAAGATTTATGGTCTCCAAATATTGTTTCCCTCACAGCAGTTTTCAGTACAATAACACCATTAGTACTTGAACAAATAAAATAAATATCAATTGCATTTCACTTTCACAACAAAAACTCCGTTTGTATTTAGAAAAAAAAATTGAAAAAAAAATTAAAATTTTTTTAGTTTTGAAAACTGATTTTGAAGAAAAATAGATTAATAAATATTTTTCAAAAGAAAAATAGAAAAAAACAGTTTATAATTTTTTTTAAAAAAAAAATCAGTTAATTAAATAAAAAAATTAATTTGTTTTGTTGATACCCAAAACCATTGAGAACGCATCTCTTGAACTTCTAAGTGGCCCACATTCCTACCTAAGTTTCATCAATCCGAGTAGGAATCTGACATTCAAAGTTCTCTTCAAGAAACAAATGCAAAAAGCTCTATGGGCTCCAAGAAGCATCTGCAAATTATTCATGGAAACCAGAATGCCATAAAATTTATAAATTTACAAGAAGTTGGCGGGCCCCACGTATTTACTGTGGCTTTATGGGCTGCCAAGGTTGATACATAGTCCAGTCTTTCTGACCAGTTGAGGGCATGCCCTTTTGAATGGTATGTAAACTCCTCACCCTCTCCAGAGAGATTCTCCATGTGCTCAGCTCCATATCTCTTAGGTTTCAGCATCAGGAGCTGCAGCAAAAGTAATTATGCTTCTTGTTATTATTTAGCATACATCATATACCCCATATTACACAAAACGAAATGGTAGATTAACTCATCCCCTGTGTGATCAGTTATAAAATGAAGCAAACCATGCCATTCTGGTGGCACCTGAGAAGCATTGTAATAACATCATATTCAAACGAAATGGTAGATTACCCTTTTCTGCATATTCAACCCATGGGTGCCTCTCTAGAAACGCCAAATTAATCAAAGAGTTAAAAATGCATCATGAACAGAATTTAAGCACTAACAATAAATCAATGTCATTCTTCTGATAATTTAGAAAATTGTGCTAAAATGCTAGGGGGTGATACATTTAACTTGACTATCTGACATGATTATAGCTATATGCCAATGCAGACAATGGCATATTAACATCTAATCAAACATGTTATCAAATATGTTATTATAAAAATCCATAATGAGTCCTACGACTGGAATCATGTTCGTATTGTTTGATGAATATAAGCCATTTTAGCAAGAGTTACGAGAAAGAACCAAACCTAGGGGTGAGCAGAATTCAGTTAAAACAGATTGACCCAACCGAAAATTAACCGAATAGACCAACTGTTTATTTATAGGTACGGATCAGTTTCAGTCAACATTTTAGGGAAATTTGGTTATTTGATAAAAAAATTAAACAATACTATATAATGCTATCAATAAGAAAAAGCCAATTAAACAATGCATCCACTCATAGGTGATAGGGCACAAATCCTCAAGACCTATATAAAATGCAACTGCTGTAATTCCACAGATAACTATGAGAAAGTATCCTGCATGACAGAGAAAAAACACTAACCAAATTGTATGTCTTCAAACCTCTCGTAATACTTTTTTCCAAACATGTCAACCCCCACAAGCTTTGCCCCATGTCATGGATTTTTGTTTGTCTAAACAGTTAAACCAAATTTTCATTATGATTCACCAAAAGCTAGTAAGAATGAGAAGAAAGATGTAAGCAGCAAAAGATTCAAATAATAATCAAAAGTTAAGAAAGCACATAAAAGAAACAAATAATTTAACAAAAAACAACAAGCACCGAACATTCCTGACCGCTGGGCCTCGGTGCTCTAATACCATGTTAAACAACCAAACAACCTAAAAGCTAAACATTGCAGGTAAAAGCTTCAAAAATAGTTTTATTATTTTGAACATCAAAAGGCAGCTCAGACTTCATATAAAGTATCAAAAATAAGAAAACAAAAGTTAATGAGAGAGAAATTACCAATGAAATGTTATGCCAAAAGTGTTAAAAGAATGCAATTACGAGCCTAACTAGTAAAAACACAGTTCTCCAATCCCAAGCTTCCATGTAAGTAAAGCAAAGAAAAAAACTGTACTTGGTAATGAGATGTTAACTTACAACAAATTTCCATCCGCAAGGCACCTCCTGAAGAAAATAAGAAGGAAATAAAGTGAATAAGAATTCTGTAAAACTGAAGAAATAAAATGAAGTACAAACAAAAAGAACAGCCATGGATAACATGCTGAAGATCTGCATGGGTTTCAAAATGAACGACAAAAGAACATACAGGGAAAAAAGAAAAGGTTAAAGTTCATTATCAGATTGAGCAAGTTTACCCGTGGAAATTCATTTAAAAAGGAACTAGTGTATTTATGTATCCAATTTATCCATATTTATACAAGCACCCTTTATTCCTTTCTTTTATGCTAGAAAACATCATAAAACTAATCCAAAGCATTGTATTTGTGGAACTTTCAGATTTCATTTATCCCATTCCCAAATAACCCAAAACCAAAGTAGTCAATGTCAATGTCCTTTGCTCACATGTTTTTTTAACTGCACTTAACATATCTCTTGAGAGCTTTAATTCAGTTCCCCAGCTACACCATCAACAAGACAAACTTCCCCTTTTTCCCTTTTTTCCTCAGCTAGCTAGGTCCAGAATCTCACTTCTCATTTAATTCCTTTCTTCTGTATTTAGGATATCCCCAGCAACCACAATGTTAAACGAAGAAATCCTATTTGAGCTCAAAAGTAAGGAAAAATAAGATATTAGACAAACCCATTAACACGAAAGACAATAAGAAGATTCTAAATGCAACTTTTGTTATGGGTTATTTTGATTGATTGAATATGCATAGATATAATATAAATCAAATTACAATTTTTAAAAAAAAAAAGAAAAAAAAAAGAAGAGAAAATGGAAAGAGAAACTGACAAGAAGCCTTCTTCCTTGAGCTATCTGAGAAAGTTGCCAAATCCTTTCTCTCTGATCGTCTTCAAGGCCCCCTTGACCACCGTCTCTCGCTCTGTCTCTCCCCCTCTATTTTCACCTTTTATTTTTTTTTTTCTTATTTTTACTATGCCTAATTTTAATTTCTCTTTTTAGACTTTGTTTGCCATCAGTTTGTCACATGCTTCACGCGTGATATTTTCACTCATATTGGATTACTTGAACTCGACCCGGAGTCCAATTTGGTTAAAATCCACGTGGTTCGTTCTTACTGGATGAGGTGACGCGAAATTCATACTGACGGCTCTATTCTGTCTCTTTCCAAATTCCAAGCTTTTTGTTTTTTTTTTTCTTTTGAAAGGAAGTGCAGATAGGGATCAAAAAAATTTGAAGGAATTTGGGGAAATTCGAAGAGGTACAGTTAATGTCGATTTAAAGGCCTTGCCTATTATTGAGATTTTACTTACTGTCGATTTAAAAGATTGCGTATTAGGTTCTCTTGGCCGATTTTATCTTGTCGTAATTAGATGTGCAACGAAGTGACTAATTGGTTTTGTGACTGCTCTCATTTGATTGCCGAAAATTGATGGTATATGAATAATTGAAACTATTTTTGTTATATTTTTTGTTTCATTACGATTCAGATGATGTTAATACTTGAAATTTTTTATTCTTTTAGACTTACTTTGCAACCAAGCAGGTAATGATTGAACTCTGGTTTATACGCTTGTGAGCTGTTTTTTATGGTTTACGCCTTTGTCCAGTATGTTGGTCATTTAAAGTTTGGGATTTTCTGCTATGGTGGCTGGGCAAATTATGGGAAGGAATAGGAAGCGAATATAATGTTGTATTTTCTATTTGAATAAAAAAAAATTGTTAAATTATCAATTTACATTTTCTTAGCTTTTATCGGAAAAATACAACTTTAGTCTTCATTTTATAATCACATCTAGCATATGTGTATTGATTGAGCGGTGTTCTGCAACAACAGACTGGTAGAAAATGATGCGGCTGAGGACATATGCGAGCCTTAGTTTGATTGCAACTATTGCCGTTATTTATCATGCGTTCAACAGTAGAGGCCAGTTTTATCCAGCTATGGTTTATTTGTCGACCTCTAAGATCAATTTGGTGCTTCTTCTCAACATGGGTCTGGTCATTATGTGCATTTTGTGGCAATTAACTAAGCGAATATTTCTTGGTTCCCTCCGGGAAGCTGAAATTGAAAGATTGAATGAGCAGTCATGGAGAGAAGTTATGGAAATCCTCTTTGCAATCACTATTTTTAGGCAAGATTTCTCTGTGACCTTCCTTGCTATGGTTACAACTTTGTTGTTAATCAAGGCATTACATTGGTTAGCTCAAAAGAGGGTGGAGTACATTGAGACAACCCCATCGGTGCCTATGTTGTCTCATGTTCGGATAGTTTCATTTCTTGGATTCCTTCTGCTTCTAGACAGCCTGTTTCTGTACAGTTCTATTAAGTACTTGATAGAAACACGTCAAGCTTCAGTTTCTCTCTTCTTTGCTTTTGAGTAAGTTATTTTTCTTTTATTATCGCTTCCACTGGGTTAACATATGTTGTTTTTACATTGAACTGCCTTCACTGTGTGCCATATCAATCTGGCTGTTGCTTAAGAGTACTTTTTTTGTTCTTTTTTTTATACTTGCCTTTTACAATTTTTATACTTTGAGATTAACTTAAGTTTGGTAGAACCTGTGAACTATCTGAAGCATCATCCGCAAAAATGAGGAGAAAATGCATTGTAGGTGAATCAAAGGAAAGCTATACAGTAGAGTAGCAGAGATGAACGACACCTAGATGTATGACTAGATAAGGAAATAAACAGTAAATAAAGTTGAATAGTTGATGTTACAAACCACCTAAAGTTTGTGGTTTTTTCTTATAATATTCAGGATGCAGGAAGAAGGTTAACTTGTTTAATGTACTTCAAATTAAAATATTTTTCAGAATAGGGAGTAGACCCAAGCATTGCCCTCCATTTAAGTGCTGAAACTTGCATATAGGAGCTAAGTATACCCACACAGAGAGAGTGAGAGAGTGGTTAGGGATATTCTTATCAACAACCAGAAGCAGATTTTTCTGGTTGTAAGAAATCTTGATGTCATTTTTCCATGAAAAAAGTATTAATGTTCACAAATTTCGCATATTAATGGTCATAAATTTCACATATCAAGGCGTTTTCCATTTAATCATGCTAATTTAAATGATGTCATCCTGGATGTTTACTTATCATTTGTTTCTGGAGCTCTGAATATCAAATATTTGTGAACTTGAATATGATTTGTCTGAAGAGAACCAAGTGTGTATGAATTTGTGAAAGGCAATTACAAAGTTACTAATCCTGTGATTTATATTTCTTAAATTTTATGTCGTTTGGAAGTTATTCTATCCTTACGTTTTGTGATTGCTCTGATATTTACCATTTGCTATCTTAGGTATATGATATTAGCTACGACGACAGTCTCCACTTTTGTAAAATATGTTTTCTATGTGAGTGACATGCTAATGGAAGGACAATGGGAAAGAAAGGCTGTATACACCTTCTACTTGGAGCTTGTTCGAGACTTGCTCCACTTGTCTATGTATCTCTGCTTCTTCCTTGCCATTTTCATGTAAGTAACTAAGTTTAATTTCTTTTCTTACACCAACTTATAATATATATGCTACGAATTTATTGTTAATTATGTTTTGACAATGATTTAGTCATGGTCTGTTGCGTATATAACATCGCTGTTTCATTAGACACAGATGTATATGCATATGAATGATGCTATCTGATGTTATACTGTACATATCTGTGAACATTGATAATCTTTATTCATTTTTTAGTTATTCAATATCCTTTTGCTGACTTTTGAATTGGATGCTGCTATAATGCTCTTTGATGGGTAGGGATGTACAGCTAGTGGGTTATGGACTTGGATGAATTGTGTTGAACCATGTTTATCTGCTTGACATGGATCAGGGGCTCAGAGTACATTTATACTCAACTTTTGAGCAAGTGAGAATTGATTTGAAATGTAGCTTGAGAAGTTGGGTTTTGATTGATTGTGTTTTGAACTTATATACCCCAGGGAACTGATTTGGTGCATTTTTAAAACTTAGTTTTGGTAAAATTATTAATTTTCTTTCTTTTTCTTTCCTCATCTTCAAGTTCTTCAAATTATAGGTGTACTAGTGACTATAAATGAAGTTTGATCCCTAAGGTGTTTGTTTTGTTTATTTCTCAGAAATTTCTTTAGAGAATGGAAAGATGGAGGTTCAGCTAGCTGCTTGGAGATTTTTCCTTATTAGCATTGAAAATTTTGTTATTATTCTTAGGTGTTATGTTGGGGTTTATTTGACTTCCGATGCAAAACTCAATCTTTTTAAGACCCCATCTTAATTTTTAACTTTCATTTGCATATACTAGTGCTTCTTGGATGAGGCTGCCGATGTTGAACATGTTATTCGCATGCAAATTTATTTTGACTAATTCTTCAAGAAGCCAATCAATTGTGGCATAAAGGTTGTTGAGAAGTTAATTAATCATGCAAAATGCCAACTTGGCTGGATTTACAACTTTATGTTATTTATACAAGTCACCATTTGTAAAAAAATATGTGGAGAAAATATTCATATTGAACTTGATTTACCATCAGCTTTAATTTGTGAATTACCAGATAAAATGAAGTGTCTAGTTTTAAATGATCTTGTGTGAAGTTGTTGAGGCAGGTAAGCTTTGTAACTGTTTCCATACTGCTTCGCTATTGCATCCTTAATTTTCCTTGAAAATATTGTTGTATCATTTATTGTTGCATGCTATGCTATAGCAGTTCAATTAGGTTCATGACTCCCAACAGCATCATGTTTTGTGATCTAATAAATTAGAGTTTGTTTATGTAGGAACTATATCATGTTTGTGATCTAATGAATTAGAGTTTGTTTATGTAGGAACTATGGAGTCCCCTTGCACTTAATAAGGGAGCTTTATGAGACATTTAGGAACTTCAAAATTCGTGTTGCTGATTATATTCGTTACCGCAAAATCACTTCAAACATGAATGATCGGTTCCCAGATGCCACACCTGAAGAGCTTAATGCGTGAGTTCTGCTCTTTGTCCTCTTTTGTTATTCTGTTTTAGCAAATCTTAATTTGGATCAGCATTCTTAATTGTTTCTCCTGAATATGCAGAAGTGACGCAACCTGCATTATTTGTCGTGAAGAGATGACTGCAGCCAAAAAATTAATATGTGGACATCTTTTTCATGTTCATTGCCTTCGTTCATGGCTTGAGCGGCAACATACTTGTCCTACATGCAGAGCCCTTGTTGTGCCACCTGAGAATGGTGCAAGCACCTCCACAGGACAACATGGATCACAGGCAGATTCTCATAGGCAGGGTAACAATGACAGTATATTATTAATGAATTCTCTTCTAGATAAATTTACTTGTTTTATGAATATATAAAATTGGTAAAAGTTTGTCTTTGTCACATTCTGGGTACAAAAGCCGATAAAAACTTTTAGCAGTGTGAAATATTGAAATATAGAAATATTTGTTACATTGTAGATTCCTGAATACTAGACTGTTATGCAACCATAATCTACATAACTTTGACGAAATTTCTGAGATCTCATTTAGCCTGCATAAAATTAGTTGTTCGTTGATCTGGAATGAAACTACTGCCTAAGGGATGGAAATTGCTTACACAAATCCTTTTTAACCTTGCATCTCTTAATCATTAATTATTTCAGGAAATGTGAACTCAGTAAACACGTCCAAATAAAAATGGTTTCTCCTTGTTGCTATATCACCTTTTGACACCCAACCCTGGGCTGGTGATTGGAATTGCTTTCACGCAGCTTCTTCATAATTTTTTATGTAGTTTCAACTATTTAATATTATTTCTTTTTCTCTTAGTGTTGCTAAGTATTTGAATAAGCACAATGTGCTGATGTTATTAGATGGTTAACATATTGGTTTTAGGATTCAATCAACTGTACACTTATACCAAAAAGTAATGTAGTGAACCGCCAAGGAGCAAAATGAGCACAAGCCTTTCCAGAGGAGAAAGGTCATAAAACATTATTTACCCAAGAAAAGAAAACTGACTACTTGGGAGGACTTAAATTTACTGGACAGAGTTCTCAACCACTTTGTGCTGTACTTTTTCTCACATGCTGTTTTGTGACTGTTAGTTGGATCATTTGTTTGACTGGCTTCATCCAGAGCCATAGAAAACTCTGGCATTTGCCTTTTTTGTTGCAGTATAACAAATCTGGAGAAAAAGAGAAAATAACACATTGTTTCCTCGGTTCTTTTTCTCCCTTTAGTTATTATTATGATGTTAACTCTTTTAGCTGGCAGAATCTTGATAATTACAAGTGAACCTGTATTTTGAATTTCACTGATTAAAATTGTTGAAATTTGAAATAGGGACAGGCACTGCAAGTACAGGAAGTCAGGGTTCAGTTGGTGGTGTTGCTGATGATAATTTAAGCCGACATCAGGCCAGACTTCAAGCTGCTGCCGCTGCCGCTGCTGTATATGAGAAATCTTTTGTTTATCCTTCAGCAAACACTTTAGTGTGGTATGCACTTTTATGCTACAAAGATTCAATTTTAAGTTAAAATCATGGATTATGTCTGCTCTTTTGTACCATGTCCATGTGTAATATCTGGTCAGTTTTATCTGCGGATGCCCTTTCATGAGACAGCGTGTTTCCTGGCCCATAATCTGCCTTGAAAAGTTTTGAGGGCAATGGTTCTGATGTGGAACTCAAACTTTGGTAATCCTTAGTATATTCATATGATTACCACCACCTCCCACACTGCAGTTTACACGAAGCAGTAAATAAATGTGTTCTGAAATTAAACTGGAAATTTTTTGGTCAACAACCAACCTTACTCTATTTGTTTGACGATGTATGCAACCACACATGACAAACATTATGAGATGTTTTGTGCTAGACTGCCAGTTTCATTCATTTCTAACCCTGGTGATTGCTTTTTAAAGATGATAGACCCTGTATTGTATTGACTGGCTATCTAATTATGGCCTTAAAGTTTATTTTCAAACTATCTGCAGGTCTCCTGGTTATGCCTTGCTCCCTCAAGTTCAAAGACCTTTGGCGGACACTAGTAATAGTGAGTCTAGTGGAGAACAGGCTTTCATAGGACAGTCACCACACCAGCCTACAATTCACACTGGGTCTTCAAACTTATCACTACCACAGTTCCCCCACTATGTCTTTGTACCCTATCAGGTACCTGGTGCTAATGCAACTTATGGAGAAGGGTTGGGCAATGTACCAAATTCTGACTTGGAAGCTCAAAAAAAGCTTCTGCAACACCAGATTGAGGTGCCATCCATTCACTGATCTCATGAAATAATTTTTTATTTTTTACATATTTGGAATAACTTTTGAATCAGGGTGTCAAATCTTATTTGTTGCACAACTTCAGCCTCATCTTTAAGTCTTTGTCAGGCAAATGTGTTGTGCACTTACGCTATAAGATCTAGATGCATAGCAAGGTTAAAAGAGTTGGCAATATTGGGATGACGTGGAAATGACCAAAAAAGGTTTTAGTCTTTCTTGAATAGTTCCATGTCAGGAGTTGACTTGCCAACTCACAATTGACCTTCCTAACCAACTTTAAAAATAATCGCAAGCCATTACTCTTTGATAAAAATATTTACAAATAAATATGCCAATGTCTTCCTAGGTTTTGTGCACTGTGCAGTGGCACTTGGTGGGTATAGAGATTAAATTGATTATTCATCTTATGTTGCAATTATCTTTAACTAATAAGAATTGTTCAGATTTTGATTTTAGCAGACAATTGATTAAAGATGAATCATCGAGTAATTGAGAAATGACATGACCATGGCCATTACCCCCATCTGCGGTTATCAATTTTGGGGTGTTATATTTATGAGAGGCTTATGAACCGACATTGATAAACTCTCCCTGCTACATCAGTGACAGTGTTCTCATTCGTTTTTGCTATATCGATTTTTCCTGCATTTCTTTTTTGTTTTATCGTGCATACTTATGTTCTTTGTTTTTATTATGAAATAGGTCCTGCAAAGACAACTCCAACTTCTACACCAGCCAAGAACCGAGTCTGGCAAGCATGTGGATTCTACAGCATCATCAGAAAACAAAGGCAAGGCAGTTGCATCTTCTCCATCCATTTCAGATTCTGGTCACCAAGGAGAGAGTGATTAATAATCCTTTGATCAAGTGCACTCGTATCATGAGACCAAGAGAGTCAATGTAATCATATGGCAAAGAGGAATTAGAGAATATGTTAGCAAATGTGATACCATTTGTGGCTCCCTCCTGAGAAGCTGCATCACTTTTTTCTTTTCATTTTTTTTTTCTTGTCCTTTCTTATTTATTTAGCCTTTCTTCTGTAACTAGCTTAAGAGGAAAAATATATCTTATTTGAAGAAGATGATTTTATCCGAACATTAATTTTTTGTTTTCCTTCAAGTCAAAACAATACTAAACACCTGAAGAAGTTTTGAAGTGCCTTTTCGCATAATATCAAGCAAGCAATACAAAATTGATTTGTCATATACTTTACAAGTTGAGATATCCATCATCCACACTGGCCTATTTTCACTTCCGAGCAGATTTCACCATCAATTCCAACAGGTAAAAAAATTCGCAAAAAGTTGAAGCATGACCGTGCAAATAATCCTTTTTGGATTGAGGGGTGGGGTACATCTGATAATCAACCAAAGCTGTTATATTTTTTTTTTTTGACGAAAATTTGCTCTACTCCTTTTGAAATCAGTTACAGAAAGCTAAATGATCTCTACTCAAAATATACATACATCTTAATTGCCCAACCATGGCATCATCTTTTGCTTTTCTGTTAAAGGAAACTTAAAGTTTAGCTTAAGCTTAAATTCACCCGGGGAGCTTGAGCTGCTCACGATTCTTCCAACTGCAGCCAGAAGAGTAACAATCAGTTCAGTGCAAGACAAAAATAAAGGAATTTTTAAGTTCCAACGGGCAACTTCTTCAAATAAAGTCGCAATTACTACTGCGTGAAGAGGAAGTATGGTAATATTGAAGCCATGGCCAGTAGACATCACTTCTTTTTTCATTCATTTATTTATTTATTTTACCCAGTAGTGAATGTGAATGATCTGATAAAAAATAGTGGAACATTGACGAAACAAATAAATGAAGCAGGATAAATACCTCTTAAAATAGTAGTAGAAAAAGTCAGCATAGAGAGCAGTCTGAACCAGGCCTGATATCCAAGCTGTTTTTGGCAGTAGAGAAAAATGATCTTGTTAGTAACATTACCAAAATGAGACAGTTGCAACAAAGAGGCAGAAAAACTCACGTATCCAGCGAACTTTAAGTCCATCCACAAAGAAGCGATAAACCCAATTGAAAATATACAAAGCTCGGTAAGCACTGTAAAGAAAATAAAATTATAATTACATATTCTAAAAAGGTCAAATGGACAAAAAATACACAAACAATATTGGATATCACAATGTCATTCCTTTGAGGAGTGAGGTGTTAAGTTCTCCAACTTCAAGTCTTATCTACTCCAGAAAGTTAAATAATGAATTAAAGAAAACAAAAACAACTCTATAGATTAAAGAAAAACATCTCATCATTCTGCAATCTGCAAATGAAACAACTATTTTGTTTTTTCATGATATGCTAATACAAATCTGTTTGTAAACAAATTCTGATACTTATGACATATGAGAAATTGGATAATCTATTCAGGCTCAAAGGCTTCATAGAAATATGAATGTGCCCATGACCAGAAGGCTTACAGAGGACTCCTGAGGAAACTATATATAGGTCACCTCACAGCACAAATAACCTCCATTTGTCACATTATTATACCAAATTTCTGTTCAATTTATGGAGAAGATGACAAATTGATAGCTCAGCAACCTTTTATGTAACGGCTGGGTTCCGCCTTACTCGAGGATGAGAACCCACCCGCCGTCTCACTGAGACCAACGGGCTGCCGGGGTCCATGGCCCAATACCCCCAACCCATCACTGCCAGCCCAGTCCAAGCCAGATTGCGCAGTAGGTTGTTGGAGGCAGGGATCGAACCCTCAACCTCCCTTTAGCCTCAGTTGTACCATACAACTGGTAGTCTCTTACTGAGGCTAAAGGGAGGTTGAGGGTTCGATCCCTGCCTCCAACAACCTACTGCGCAATCTGGCTTGGACTGGGCTGGCAGTGATGGGTTGGGGGTATTGGGCCATGGACCCCGGCAGCCCGTTGGTCTCAGTGAGACGGCGGGTGGGTTCTCATCCTCGAGTAAGGCGGAACCCAGCCGTTACATATCCACATCACAGTATGTAATTCTGTTCAATCAAGCATATTTTGGTCCATATCGCATTTCAATTTTCACCAGACCCAGAACTACTTATTTGAAACACTTTGCACTGATGCAAGCAAATTGCAGAGTTTTTACGCCTGGACTGTTTGGAAAGCAAGATAAGCTCCGCAGATTATTAGATGTTGAGGCCACGAGTTGCTACGGGACTACAGCTATGAAAAACATACATAAACTACCTTCATCACTTTCAATTCTTAATAAATAATTCTATATGAATGATATTAAGACCTGAACCTACAGGTCCACATTTCAGTTAGTGCGACAGCTATCTAATATCCCATTATGCAAGTCAAAATGATGCTGTGCACATTCTGCATACTAAGGTGCATTGCTGTTCCAATTACTAAAATAAGATCTTCCACACAAGCATATACACATAAAGCCACATATAAGTCAAACAAAAGAGGGGAAAAAAAGGTCAAGGAAAAGAAAAACTTGTGCATCAACATTGGCACTGCAATTAATGCAGAACCAAATAGTCGATGGAAATAAAAGAAACTGCAAAGCTTTAGGAGTACAAATACATACCCAAGAAGGAAAACGTAGTTCACAGTCAAATTGTCAATGTTCCTTGACCTTTGAAGTAATAACAATTGGGGTAAGATAGCCACTGCTTCAAGATATATTGAAAATGCCCACAAGACCTGTTACATGGGATCAACATTGATTGAAAGATTAAATAAAATTTTAAGTGACAAGAAAAATATATTACATTTCCCATTTTGAAGAGAGGAATACTGTCAATGACTATCATGCTACAAATAATCTTGTCTGTTAGAAATGAGTATTTCAATAAGGTACTAGAATCTAAACATATTTTGTTTGGCATTTCCACAACTTAGATTCCTCATGAAAACGGAACATCCTTTTTGGCACTTAATCCTTTCAGTCCTTCCTGATCCCACCAAATATTGCATCATATATTTATGTATCTATGCACCATAATTTATAAATGGACAGCGAGAATCTGGCATAGAATTCAACCAGAATTACTTTATCATGGTACAAAACTTCAGCAAGTAGGTAATCATGAATATAATTATATCAAAGAAAGTCCAAAGAATAAAATAAAGAAACAATAGCAATTTTCACATTTTGCGCCATCAAATAAAAACAAGATGTCTATTGCAGCTATGGGTCCTTGTACAAAATAGATGACTGAAATTTCCAAAAGAAGCAAAGACCAGAAAACATTTCACAAGAAACTTCAGAATTTTAGAATTATAATTTGTTGTTTTATGGGCAGATATGCAATGAACCTTAGTCAACCACAGCTCAGTGGAACCATATCTGAGAAATTTATCGACCTTGTTCTTACAATCATTGCCACACCATAACCTGATTGTTGCCAATAGTTGAAGAAATATCAAGTCAAATTACCACTAGAAAAACAAAAATAATATACTTGATAAAGTTTATGAACATTGGATGTGCATGAATCCAAATTGCAAATTGTTGATGAGTGCAACATAGATTACAAGAAAATAATATATATTTTTCTGTCATAAATTTGGAAGTTTTCAATTATTCCCTTTAGCATTTGACAAACAAGACACCTCATGCACATAAAGGTTCATGAAAGAATATTGCAAACCTCAATCACATCAAACGAACGGTGAACCAGAAGAGCAAGGACAAAGCATGGGAGAATTAGAAGATAATGTCTAAAAGTATCTTCATCCTTGCTGTAGGTTTGCTTCACAACTTTATGGAACCGCATATACCAGACAATTCCGAGTGAAGTCACAATGAATACTAGCTTCATCACAATGTTGTAGAAAGAGTAGAACTTAAAAAACAAATCAAGGTACCGGGTGAGAAAAACCATAGCATACAGTTCTTGAGTCTTCAGTGAAATTCCTGAAAAAAAGCACACACAGTAACAAGCTTAGAAAGGCTTCAGAAAAATATTACATTATGTTCGTGAGAAAAAAACTAAGTGAAAACCATAAATTTCTGAGAAACGCAGGAGCAAAAATATTTTATATGAAGAGAATGAATTCAATGTACAAACCAAAAATTCCAGAAAAATCATTTTTTTAGTCCATTAAACAAAATCAGCACCAAACAATACCTTATAGAAATTTAAAATATAAGCAAACTAAACAGAGCATGAGAGACATACTCTAAAGTGATTGCAGGAGAGTGATGCTATTTTAAAGTTGCAAAAGTCCATGAAACAAGCTCATATCAAGTACCAATTCCTGAATAAACTTAATTAAAACTGATTCCTCCCAAAGAAATTGCAAAAAACTTAGAACAGGAAGAAATTTACTTATAAGAAAGATAAGATGATTAAACCAGAAAAATAACGAAATACTAGAGTTAGGTCCTCGAAATTTTCAGTAAAGGTCTTTGCTTTTGAAGGAGGACAACATTCTACCCATCCATTTACACAAAAAGAACAAAGTTGGAATCATATAAAAAAAAGAAAAGGGCGCGCTTAATAAAACAAATTGAAAAAAAATCAAAGAAAGAGCCACAATGGCATGTGGGTATTGCAGAGTAAATTCTAAACCACAAGTTATCAAACCAAATAAAAAAGTGCTTTAAAATGGGTGTTGGATAATCCAGAATGGAAAGGCAAAATAGGAAAAAACTACAAAGCAAATGCATATATTATATAAATGGATAAAATTGAAAAACCTGCACAAGATTTCATTTTACGGATCTTGAGAAGCAAGACGACTATACTGAGGAGATGGGTCATGTCCCCTGCTAGCCGGAACAAATTCATGACTTAATTGCTATTCCTTCACTAGATTGTTTTCCTGTTTCCTTCTTCTTTTGTTTTGGGCTCTCTTCTAATTCTTCACTTCAAATGGATTTCAGTTGCTGGTGCGGTTTTCACTATTTAGAAGTTAGAAAACGCTGATTCAGTGAAGTGGTTTTTGCGTTCTCAAGGGGTTCGAGTTGACTGAGAGGTGAGCGCACGCTCCTCCGAGATGCGTGTTCATTGACTTCGCTCTGGCGCCCTTTCAAAATTCAGATTTTACTACTGTCTCGCTATCTGTGTCCGGACTGGTGATTAGTGAAGGACCCCATGGAATTTTTGCATTATTAAATTTCTTAGAAAAATAAAAAATAATAATTAAACGCTTCCGATATTTTTTTAATTTAAATCTTATTTTTTTCTTAACAGTTTTGAATCATAATCTATTAGTTTTAGCCTCTTTTTTTTTTCCTTTTTTCTCTTTAAAATAAATTATTTAGGTTTACTCAGTTATCACATCACACAATCTCATTTAATAATTTAATTAATTAATATAAATATAATAATTAATAAATTTATATTATATAATTGAATTAATTTACAAATAACATAATATAAAAAATCTATCAAAAAATCCGTTTCCTCATTTAACTTTTCTTCTTTTATATTCATGACATAATATACAAATAAGTTCAAAATGTCTTATTTTTTCAGATTGAGTTTTGGCTTTACTTGTCATGTATTGTCTTTACTTTATACTGATGAGCCATGTAATTTAACCCAGCTCTTTAGTCACTTCTTTTGTTTCTTGCATTGGTCATCAATGGAAGATATTAGCAATTTAAAAAATAATTAGGTTAAACTTTCTCTTAAATTTTTTGAAGACAAGTCCATCCTTAACTATATATATTTGATGCTTTACTTTCTTCAATAAGGACTAACAGAGTTAGTTGGTTTAATTGCTGAGTAATATGAAAATCAATATTTTAAGAGTTATAGATCACTATTTAATTGCTAATGCCATATCATAACTTACAACCTTCAAATTTCTTTGACCCAAATAATTTTTGATAGCTTCATTCAATCCAACTTCTAATAATCATAGTCAACCACTAAAATAAATAAATATATAGGAATATTCATATGTTGGTGTATATAGTGGTGTGCTTGTTCAAATCAACACAAAAGTTCCTCACATATTAAGCACACTTTCATAAATATGTGATCCTTTATTATTAATAATAATAGTTATGCAAGATGCTAAACATGAGTATTTTCTTCAATTAATAAAATTATATCACTACCCAAATCTTCATCAATTATGAATAAAGTGAATTATTATAAGTTTAATATCTAGAAATGCTTTAAACCATGTGAAAAATAAAAAAATAAATAATTAATATTAAAACTAACACATGTTTTTGAATAAATCAATTTAAAAAATATTGCATTTCATAAAAATATATAAGTGTCCTTAAAATAGAAAATAAAAGAATAAATTTGAACCTCCATTACAATGGTTTTTATTTTTATTAAGTAATTTTTATTTTACTTTTAAAATAAAATAATATAATAAAATAATATAATATTATATTCCATTACAATTCTACTTAAACAATTCTACTTTTAAAATAAGACAATATTATATTCTATTAAAATGTTTTTATTTATATTTTTCTTAAATAAAGAACTGAATTTGTTTCACACAGTATGTTTTGTATTATTGTATGAGATTAAAATTCTCTCAAATCCACTTTAATATAGTCTATCAAGATGAAGTAACATTAACCATCAATTTGTAAATAAACGATTAAAATTAAATTTTATTAAAAAAAATATTTTTAACCGTATGTTTATAAATGAATGACTCTTTAACATGATAGTTACTGGGAATGAATTTTAGGAAATCTTAATCCTATTACATGTATTTCATTTTAAGTTTTTGTTTTATATTTTCAAACATATGAATATGCAGCGAAATAAACATGAAAGATTAAATTAGAAATGTTAAAATTATATTATTTATTTTATCAGACTATATCTAAATAAATGGTGAAATTTCAAATATTGAAAAACTTTTAGGTTAGATAATCATATTAAAAAGAAGTAAATAATAGATCCCATTTTGAATTTTTGCTTTTCTATTTTGAAATACTTTCATTTAAAGTGATTAATAAAAGAAAAAACATAATCGAATATATTTGTAGTCTTTTTTTTAAATATAAATTTTTTTAATTGAAATGATAATGAAGGTGTCCTATTTTTTTTTATTTTTATTAATTTAAAAGAAATATTTTCAAAACAATAAATAACACTATAATGTGATTTTCTATTTTTATTTTTAAACTGTTCATTTAACCTGAGAAATTTCATATATTTAAAAACTTACTAAATTTAACTTCATAAATTTAAATTTGATTTGGTATAATTTAATCCAATTTAATTAGAACTTATCAAATTTAAGCATCCATAGATATTCCACTCTATATTTATATAATAAAATTTTAAATTTAAATAAATAAAAATAAAAATATGCAATGGTATGAAACGCACCGTAAATTGTTATTTCGTTAAAACTACAATTTTGGATGTGATATATATTTGGATTTGACAATTCCGGCTGACTTAGTATTCCATATTACTCCTCAAAACGACAAACATTAATGTCGTTTTGGAAAGGAGAAAAAATAGATAGGAAGACAAAAGGGCACGGCATATGTGAGTCATAAAAGCAACCGACATGTAAGGGCTGTTTGGAACGAATATATAAAAAAATAGATTTACTATAGAGAATTATGTGTATATATGATTTTGTGGAATTTTGTCCTTTAAAAGTGCTTCGGACCAGTGATAGGTGGTTAAAAAAAAAACGGATTTATATTTTTTTATAAATTATTTTTCTTAAATATATTTTTATATCTATTTATCTAATTTAAAAAAAATTAAAAACAATTTTTTTTGAAAAAGTATTTTTCCAAACCACAAACGGCCCATATCAGTGTTTAGGAGGTCCAAAAGGGTTTTATAACATGTATACATGCTCCACTTTATTCGATTTACTTTTATCTTTTTTTCAAAAAAGAAGAAAAAGGAAACCCAATTGTATAACGACACGTAAGATTGATTTGAACATTCCTACGACTAGGTACGTGGGTCAGCTCTACCATCCTTTTTCCCTTTTGACCCTAACCTCATCGTGCAGTTGCATAGGTATATACATCCACAGGCTCCACTAATCACAGTTAATGTAGTTTTCAAAAATACTCGAATCTATACGCACTTCTTAGCCTAGCAGATCCCTCCCTTCCACGATTTTAACATGGATTAGTTTATTTGTTCTATTAAAAATATATATCAAAAAATATCCTATTAAAAAAAAGGATATGAATGAATAAAATAATAAATAATTCATTTACCATATTTATAAAAATATTATTATTAAAAAATATAAGATTGAAAATCTGCTTGTTTTATAATTTTTTTATCAGATAATTAAATTACTATTGAATTTTTTTTATGATATTTAAAATCTTATTAATTTGGAGATTTGAATTATCTTTCCTCTTTAGTATTAAAATTTATCTCTTCCATTATACATATTTTTTTTATTTAGACCCCATGAATTTTCTTTTTATTCATTTTCTATTATATTAATATTTTGTATAATATTTATTATTTTTTTATTACTTTCTTAAAAATTAATTATTATCATTTGGTCATTAAAAATAAATATTCAAGAGCATTATAGTCTTTTTTTTTTCACATCCCTACTTTTATATATAATAATAATAATAAGTTAGTATAATAGTCAACATTTAAATTTTCAATTAAATTAATAATAATTATTTTAATAAATATTTATTTAAATAAATAAATAAATAATCTTATGAATTTTCAATCAAATATCTTAAATTACATAACTTATACATTTTAAGAAATAAAATAATTTATGTTACCTTTTTTTCATAAATTTAAGAGCACATCTCCAACCCGGACTTATTTTACAATTTACACACGCCAGCAGATAATAATTATAAACTAATAAAATGTAAAATTAACATTAAAATTGATTTTGATCTAATTATGAATAACAATAAGCATTATTATTTTTTATTTTTAATATATATTTTTATCAGTTACATTAAGAAATAATTTTTTCTTAATATTAATGCGTGAGGAAAAATACCAAATTTGTGCGTTTGACACTGTAAGTACATATTTGGCTCTGTACTAAACAATGAATCACCGCATTTCCAGAAAGGCTAAGGCTACTCCCAATAATCACATCGCATCAGTTTCGGCTAAATTCCTATTTTCCTTGCTTTCCCTCGCTCCCAATATTTATTTACGCTCTCAAAATATTAAATAAAACCTTCATTTTCTCTTTTTTTTTTAATAAAAAAAATTTATTTTAATCTCTCTCCCTCTCTCTGCTTATATTTCAAGCAGTCTTTTCCTCTAATATATACGTTCTCTCTGTATCTCCGAACTGTTACTTCTCCACAGTCCACAATAGCACAAACCCTTTTACTTCTCCTTCTCCCCCCCCCCCCCCCCCCCGCCATTTTCTCTAGATTTTTCGTTTTTATTTTTTTGTTTTCCCTTTTCCCCCTTTCTCTCTCTTAGGGTTTGCTGACTATTACGGTGCTAGGGTTTATTACTAGTAGAGATATTCTGTGTCTCTTTGTTGCTTTGATTCAATGGCGTCTTTGGCTATTGCCGCCGAGAAGCTTAGGGATTTAAGTCAGCCGATTGATGTCCCTTTACTTGATGCTACCGTTGCTGCCTTCTATGGCACCGGATCTAAGGAAGAGGTTAGGTTTTTCTTTCTCTGTTTCTTTCCTTCGGTGTACGTGCAAGTGAGGGATACAATGACGGAAATTTGTAGTTTCCTACCTTTTTGGGCTGTCTCTCTCGAGTTGTATGCTTTGCGGCTGAATTTGTTGTTGCTTTCGTGCCGATGCTATAGGCAAATTTTGTACAAGTGGTGATTGTCAATGTTAGGGTTTTTGAGGAGCAGGACGTTTTGCATTTATTTCCTTTTGGGCGTTTGTATTTTTACGCTCCTTGCTGTTTGCTTGCTGACACAGTGCCTGAACTTGGGGTTTAAAGCTTCGAGACTCTGAATGGCGCTTTAATTTAGCTATTATTTTGGTCCTTTTCTTTTCTTTATGTTTGGTTCCCAAATAAGTGCGAGGAACTTCGTAATAAATTGAGCTGCTAGCTAATAGGGGTTTTAAAGCAACTATATTGATGCTAATTTGGAGGATTATTGGGTCAATTTTTTAGATTAGATGGTTGCTCCAAGTTACTTTGTGCTTTGAGGATGTGCTGCAATTAAGCTGCTTGTTATATCGAGTTTGTTATGCTGATTTCTTCTTGAAGTTCTTACTGTGATTTGAAAATGCTTGACCATTGAGTATTTTCATGTTCCTCCCGAGAACAACTTTTACTACTGAAAACTTTACTTGATGATCATTGCTCTCCTAGTTCTGCATGTGGCATGTGCACCATCTTTGTTTTCCTTACAGTAATTTCCTCCTTATTTCTTGTCCTTACTTTTAACCCTTTGCTGGTGACAGAGAGCTCTTGCGGATCGGATATTGCAGGAGTTGCAAAACAATCCAGATACGTGGCTACAAGTTGTGCACATTTTACAAAATACAAAGAACCTTAACACCAAGTTTTTTGCCTTGGGGGTCAGTTGCAATGTGCTCTTACATTACAAAATAATAGCTCTTTTATATACAACATGTTTTAGAAATTGACATCTTATTGGTGTATCAGAATTTAACACAATTTTTCAGTCCCTTGCCAATTAAGATCTTTGGAAATCCGAAATCTAGTCTAGATAGCATGCATGAGTTATTAGGCCTCGCTGATAATCATTTTTTTCCCATAAACATTACTTGTCAATGCTCTATTTGATGCTGCTATACCTTATAACACCTGGTGTGTCAATCAGGAGTTTGGAAATAATAGGTAACTAAGAAGCATTTGTATCTTTTAGTTTGAGTGGTAGGATATGTCACTGTATGAGGGAAAGCTGAAAGTCTGTATTGGCAGCATGATGCATAAAATGCACCTGAGAAAAAAAGTCTAGATTAAACCATGGATGGTCTTAATCTGCCCAAATATGAAGAAACCCCAATATATAGGAGCATGAATTTTAAGGTCCAAATCATGAATGCTGGTAAGCCTATCTAGTTAATCATCCAGTTGAGTGAAATCTACTCCTTTTTCCTTGTGCAACTGTAATGGGCCTGAAGGATGTCCTTTTGCTGGAATAGGGAGTTTTACCATTTTATTGCTGTTAGCAGTCAAATTATGAGGTTCAGAAACTACTTTGTCGGTGTGTATGTGTGAGTGGGCATTGCATATTGTTGATGGGTAATACTATGTCCACTCATAAATTACAGGGGTTGAAACTTTTACTGGATGCAATAAACTTATAGAACTAAATTTAGGTTTGCAAAGTCTTTACTTTTCACAAAAGATAACCTAAAATTGGTGTATGGTTATCTAGGTTTTTTTTTAATATTTTACTTCTATCGCTAATGATGTTCCGCTGAAACCCCGTCACTTCTTGCTGAAGTCCTATAGTGATGGGTTTACTTCATCTGTGATGCTTTTAACTGGTTGATGCATTATTTATTGGGTAATTGGTGAAAGATGTTCCAATTTTTACATAGTTCTTTTTGCTCATTGTACAGGTCCTTGAAGGGGTCATAAAATATAGATGGAATGCATTGCCTGTTGAGCAAAGAGATGGAATGAAAAATTACATTTCGGAAGTCATTGTACAGGTATTTATTCCCCAAAGTTGCAGTCGTAAGGGAATTTGAATATTTTTTGCATTTCTTCTCTTCAAATTCTTGTTGCGCGCAATTGTTTATATTTCTTCTCAAATGTACTTTGTTGTACAGCTTTCTAGTAATGAGGCTTCTTTTCGATTGGAAAGGCTGTATGTCAACAAGCTCAACGTTATATTGGTTCAGGTATAACCTGTTGCATCACCAAAATAAGTTTTGTGGGCAAATGCTAATTTTATTGGCATTTGGATTTCTAATTCATTGTGTAATTATATGTTTAAGCCAACTGACATGCATCTTCTTATTAACTATTTACTTATTTTATTTATTTTACCTTTGTATATCTGTTCATCATCTGAGAAATATCAGTTAATTTTCTATCTGAATTCTGTGTATCAGTGTATGTCCCTGCATTAAATTTATGTCTAAAAATTTCTAAATGAATTTATTATACATGCCAAAATCATTAGCCATAATACAGTGATTTGTTACGTCCACTGGCTATACAGATATTAAAACATGAATGGCCAGCTAGATGGAGAAGCTTTATTCCCGATCTTGTTGCAGCAGCAAAAACTAGTGAAACTATTTGTGAGAATTGCATGACTATATTGAAAGTAAGTTTGTGTTCCATCATTTTTTTCAGCAAACTTGAGTTTTAAGAATGGGTAACTTAGGCTTTTATTTGTCAGCTTCTTAGTGAAGAAGTTTTTGATTTCTCGCGTGGGAAAATGACTCAACAGAAGATCAAAGAGCTTAAACAATCTCTAAATAGGTAATTGTCTAAGGCCATCACTTCTTGGCTACTTGTTTAGGTGATTATACTTTTAAGGGCTCACAACTTGGTGTGTGTATTTAACAGTCAGCTGAGGTCTGGGACATTTTAATTTTTTATCATTGTATTTGTCACTCAACACATAAGAAGGGGAATTAGTTATCAAGTGTTTATAGGTTAAGTTTCTCCATTTTGGTTATGGTTCTGCTGGTTGAGAAATAGAGTGATTTATGACAGTTCCATATTTAGTTTGAACAAAGGGAGAAGCTGTCTTATATATATATATATATATATATATATATATATATACCAAACCCCTCTTCCATTCTCATCTCCTTTATTACACTATTTGTTTGTGTATTCTATTTAATATGGATTGTGTTTGGCTGTTTACAGTGAATTTCAACTCATCCATGAGTTATGCTTATATGTACTGTCAGCCTCTCAAAGAACTGAGCTCATTCGGGCAACACTGTCTACCTTGCATGCATTTCTTTCCTGGATTCCCTTGGGCTATATTTTTGAATCATCGCTGGTATGTTATTTGGCCCACAAGTTTTGGCGATAGAAGAATGAATTTAGCTTTCAGTTTGAATACTTGGTTTTGACCATTGATGGTGGTTTCCTTGATATATTCTTACATCACATACCGGTTCTGCAATGCCATACAGCTGGAAACACTGCTGAAGTTTTTTCCTGTGCCATCATATCGGAATCTTACACTCCAGTGTTTGACTGAGGTACATTATACTACTATTTGAGATGGTATATTTTCTTTGCTGATGGGCTTTTAGGTGGTTATATTTTTTGATCTGATGTTTGCAGGTTGCAGCTCTGAATTTCGGGGACTTCTATAATGTGCAGTATGTAAAGATGTATAATTTCTTCATGGTCCAATTACAGGTACAGTGGGTTACTTTAGTTCAGAGATGAGATTGACCTTTTTACTTTTTCTATTTTATTATAACTGTTCTTTTATTAGTTCAGAGACATTGCTAATTCCTTCATCTTCATGTTGATTAACATCTGGTTGATATTTTGTAGGCCATTCTTCCACCGACTACAAACATTCCAGAGGCTTATGCACATGGATCTAGTGAAGAGCAAGTCAGTGTTTCCATTACACTATGTGCTCTTCTTTTAATTTCAACTTATAATGTGATTATTTTTTTAACTATGTTAATTATAATTTATTGCTTTTCAGGCTTTTATTCAGAACTTGGCTTTGTTTTTCACTTCATTTTGCAAGGCAAGTTTCCTTCCTGACCAGGCTATGTCTTCTAATGCAATTGTCAGGCTTAGGTAGAGAAATTGCAGTTTATCATAATGATTTTTCGTGCATGTTGGCATTTTTTGCCTTGTATTTCTGAGGTGTAATTCCAGTTTGAGTATAAATTTGCTTTTATGCATCCAATTGAACTAGAAGCTGAAGTGGACTGGTGAGGAAAAGTGACAAGTTGTTGTCACCTAGTAGAAAGGGCAAGTGGGAGACTGCTTTAGAGAAGTTGAAGTATGAGAAATAATACAATTTCTAATGTAGAGGTGAATCATGGTAAAAGGTTAATGCATCTCCCCCCAACCGGTTCAGGACTGTTTCTTAGTCGAATTGGAGTTCAATTCTGTCCTTTGTCAGTGGGGTATCTAACAAGCTAATAGCAGCTCGCTTGAGCTTTGACTTTATTTGTTCTTGTTGTTCTGTTTTTGGTCTCTGATTTTCTTTATTGCAGTGAACTTATTGCTCTATTGCACCATTGTTTATGAAAAAAGGAACTTACTTTCTGTGTTTGCATCCCATTAGTGGGTGATATGAGACAACAGATGTTTCTGTTTCTCCCAAGTTGTACATCTCTTTAGCTCATTGCTTGAAATATATGGCTGATAACTCCTTTCTCCATTTATGTATGTTTCTTGCTTGCAACATATTGGAATTATTATGAACTCAACATAGATCATTGGAATTTTGAACCACCATATGTTCTAATATTATTTTATTTAGTAGAATATGCTGGTTAATGCATTTATGATATTCATAACTTGCTCTATGCCTCACACCTATATCCTGTCTCTATGAGCGGTTGGCAACTGAAGAGACATTGCTAATAATTTGCTCCTTGTTTTCAGTCTCATATTCGAGTGCTGGAGACATCTCCAGATAATCTATCTGCACTTTTGCTGGGTCTTGAATATCTAATTAATATTTCATATGTCGATGACACAGAGGTTTTCAAGGTATGATCTGTGTACATACCCCTATACTCTGTCATTAAATTTCAACTCTTATGATTTGACTATTTGTTGTTGCTTCAAATTATTGACAGGTTTGTTTGGACTATTGGAACTCCTTGGTTTTGGAGCTATTTGAGGCACATCATAATTTGGATAATCCTGCTGTTGCTGCAAATGTGATGGGACTGCAGGTATGCTGCATTTTCTCATCGTCTTATAATGGTTTGGAAGTTATTTACTTGAGGTGCTCAGTTATAAACACCTTTTTGAAAGTGCATTGTGGTTCAATTCTTCTTTTTTTTTTTCTCCCTTTTAAATGGTTGTCATCTGTGTTCTAATTTTTATGACAAGTCCTTGCTTGTGCCAGCCTGATGCATGTATGTTCTCATTCATTTTGCTCGTTTTTATCCTAAATTGTTTTTTGTGCAAAAAGTTAATTATAAAATCCCATAAATTCTCAGTTTATTGAATAGTAAAATAGTTTTAGGAACAATGTGGCTAAATGTGAGGGTGTATGTATGATTGAAGACTTCTTTTGAAAATAAGTGTAGTTACTGGCTAAAATTTAAGGCTGTTAGTTTGAGTAAGACTTTTTTTTTAAGAGTAGAAGTGTTGTTAAATGTAAGGCTGTAAGTATGAGTATTACTATCTAAAGAAGACAGCTGACTCTTAGTTTATGGTTGTTAGGGTTGCTGCTTCCATGCTGTATTATCACTATCAGCTCCTTTTTATGTTAAACTCAATTTCACAACACCCCCCACCCCCCCCCCCAAAAAAAAAAAAAACAATTTTCCTATGGTTGTGAATTTCTGATTTCTTTGTTTTGGAGTACTTACCTGCTATTCATTGAGGTCACTTACCTCAGGCTGTCTGTGTATTGAAGCAGATGCCTTTGCTTCATGGTATGGTAGATGGCACAGGATCACAAATAATGCGGCGGCGCCAGCTTTATTCTATTCCAATGTCAAAGTTGAGATTGCTTATGATTTGTCGCATGGCTAAACCTGAGGAGGTCCTCATAGTTGAAGACGAAAATGGTAACATTGTTCGGGAAACTATGAAGGACAATGATGTTCTTGTTCAGTACAAGGTAGTAAATCTTTATGTTTCACATGTGAAAATAATATATGATACTAACTGCTGTGTATAGACATGGAACTTATTCGGATTTGAGTTCTGCATGTGCTTTTCTATACTGTAATATTTAGCCAGTGGTATTTTGGTTGTGAGAAATCAGAATATAATGTGTAGAATTATAGGCGATTAAGTTAAAAGCAGGGTGCATAAATCATGAGTTTTGGAATTTAGTTCATCAATTTGGAAGTATTGAGAAGTGGGTGGCACCATATGTGTTTACAATTTAGTTTATCAATTTAGGTAATATTATGCCCTTGTACTTTGTCCCTTTTTTTATGGCTATTGAGCCTATGTACTTTGTCCCTTTTCTATGTTGCTTGGACATAGGTACATGTTTAGAAGTCCAATTTCTTGTTTTTTAAATTTTAGGATACGTGGGTACGGTTAAAAAGTACCTAAAATTAGGGTTCGGGTACAAGAAGACGTGTATATATATATATATATATATATATAATAATTTAAGTTAAAAGATAGATCAAATTATAACATTAAATTGCTAAATAAAATAAAGTTGGATAAAATGTTTTAAATTACAAACTTAAAGTCTAAAATTCAAACCATAGACAAACAATAAAATAATAATTTTAAGTTCATTTAAATTGTAAATTAGTCCAAATTTGCTATATAATCTATATTAATTTTTGCTAGCATCACAAATCATAGTTTTCAATTGTGGGTCATTAAAAGATATTTATTCTAACTTTACAAACTCTTCCAAATCCATTTGATCTGCACTTGTAATTTAAATAAAACCGGAATTATGACTGACCACTTTTAAAGCGAAAGATCCGGTAAGAATTTTATACCCATACCAATGTCATACCTAAAGGGTACGGATACTTCTTCAAAAATGAAGTGCCAGAGTAACATAGTTCATGATTTTGTTGCGGGTGAAGGGGCTTAATAAGTAGCAAAGTCAAAGTATAGGGGCTTAATAGACAAAATAAAAATTCATGGGTTTAATATTTCCTTTTGCCTATAATTTTATTGTAATTCCGTGAATTAGGTGCATTTAGTTATTTTATAAATCAAGAGTTCAAAATGTTACAAATTGTTTGTTTAATTGTTCCTGCCACACTACCCTAGTCCTAGCTGATATGTTTTGTATTATGGATGGAGATCAAATTCAAAATTTCAAACTACTTTGCAATAATAGTTTATTATTTTCTTGAAATAGTTAACATAGAAATTTAATGTTCCAGCATTTTGTTTGTTGGGTTTAATTATCTGAGCCCTTGGGCATGCCATGGGTTGCTATGCTAATCAAAATTCAAATATGCAGATAATGAGAGAAACATTGATCTATTTATCTCATCTTGATCACGAGGACACTGAAAAGCAGGTACCTACATATGGAATACTTCTAGGTTATATGATTTTGAAGCATGTAATGATGGTTGTATGTGAACTTCTTTAGCTGTATCCTTTTACATGAATCTTCATCCTCATACAGAAATTCTTTATGCTGAGCATCGTTGTCTTTAACGGATAAATGTCAATAGAAAAACACTTATGATCTTGCTTTTCCTTCAATTTTCTAAATTATGCAAGTATACATCGTAATCCACATTATTGGTTAGCATATAATTATGCGAGTTCTCACTAGGATCGTGCAAAGAACAATTTTGCTTAGATCATGTATAGAATAATCATTATACCCGTAATTGAAACAACAGATTTGGAGATAGAAGGGAGAGCTTTCTGTAGCTTCATAAAATTAATCTTATGACGATTCTTGTTGCTTTCCTATTTTGCACAACACAGATGTTGAAGAAATTAAGTAAACAACTGAGTGGTGAAGATTGGAGTTGGAACAATCTAAACACTCTATGCTGGGCAATAGGCTCTATTTCTGGTTCTATGATGGAAGAACAGGTATATGGTCTATTTTTCGTTCTTTTTCATCACTCTCTGATTCTGCTACTTGGTGAAGGGTTGATATCTGTTTTGACTTTATCATCAACGCTTTTGGAAACATTTTGTGGGAGCCTAATACTTAAAATTATATATTCAATTTGTATTTCACATCTTATACTTGCATACAAATTACACAACCACCATAGTCTCTTTTATGCAGTTCTTGACATTTTTCATCATCTGGCTTTTTGGCAGGAAAACAGATTTCTGGTGATGGTCATTCGTGATCTATTGAATTTATGTGAAATCACTAAGGGAAAAGATAACAAAGCTGTTATTGCAAGTAACATCATGTAAGAATTAGTGATTATGAAATATGTCTGGTAGCATCTTCCATTAAGCACTCTAGTGTGTATTTTAATCGGATTCATGCACTATCACTGAATTTAATGGATCCCCAAAATTTTTATCGAGTCTAATTTTGAGTATAAAATCTGTGCATTATATAACTTTGTTGTTTCCATTTTCAGGTATGTTGTTGGGCAGTATCCACGATTTCTTAGAGCCCATTGGAAGTTTTTGAAAACCGTTGTCAATAAGTTGTTTGAGTTCATGCATGAAACACATCCTGGAGTTCAGGTTATTAAACCTTTTTAATTATTTCTATCAGTTTTTTTTATGCCAGCTTGCTGGCTTCATCAGGTCTCTTCTTTCTTAATAACTTATCTTGTTCAACTATGACTTACACCTTAATGTCTTTCAGGACATGGCATGTGACACGTTCTTGAAAATCGTTCAGAAATGCAAACGGAAATTTGTTATTCTACAGGTAAATTTGCTTAATTTTTATTGTTTGGTAAACTAAATTGTCTATTTGCTTTTGAACCTTTTTTTCTTTCTGGTAAATTAATCCTAATTTTTTAGTACATCTTGAGAATTTGCCAATCTTGTTTCCAGGTTGGTGAAAGTGAACCATTTGTGTCTGAACTTCTATCAGGTCTTCCAACAACTGTTTCTGATCTTGAGCCTCATCAGATCCATACATTTTATGAATCTGTAAGTTGTGTGCCCTGAGGGAAAACTTATGCACTCTGTAGATCTGTAAGCAACGTTATGACAGTTCCACTTACTTTTTATTTTTTATTTTTTATTGATTATCCAGGTAGGGCAAATGATTCAAGCTGAGTCAGATCCCCAGAAGAGGGATGAATACTTGCAGAGATTGATGGATCTTCCAAACCAGGTTTATTTTATTCCCTCCCTCTTTCTCAGCTTCTCTGCATTTTAAGCATATAGTTTGGTAACCGAAATATGTGATGAAAAAGTATGACTTGAGTGCATGCACATGAATGATAGACAATGGTTACTAGAAGATGCACTATAGAGTTCTGAATGGCGACATTATGTTGTTAATTGTCCTGGTCTTAAAAATTATCATGGATTCAATTTTTGCTCCTTATGTTCACCTTTGTCAGTCTACATGATATTCGATTGCATCAGAATTTTGGCCTGATAATATTGTAGCAATTTATAATTGTTTTCTGCCCTTTCTATGTTTCTTTTGTCTTCATTCACACTAACATTGATAGTCTTTGGCTTTTGATATCTGATTACTTGTGTAGAAATGGGCTGAAATAATAGGGCAGGCACGCCAGAGTGTTGATTTTCTGAAAGATCAAGAAGTGATCAGAACTGTTCTCAATATATTACAGGTATAACTCTCTGTCTTGCATACAGATGGGCTGGGCTTTCTATGATCTAATTTTACTTGAGAAATCTTGAACTGGATGTCCTCGAATGATACACCTTTTGCACACATCACGAAAGGGCTTGGTTCATTTTTATCGGTTTTTCTTTGTAGCATGGAAGAATGGATAACTTAAATTGCTGTATCTCTTTTCTGTTGAGTCTTATTTCTACGATCTAACTTGAGGATTGAATTTTCCATTGTGTTGCACAAGGTTATAGTAGTAGGCTTGCATTCTCATTGGTTTTCATGCCATTGTTTTTTCTACAGACAAATACAAGTGTGGCTAGTTCCCTGGGAACTTACTTCTTGTCCCAGATCTCTTTGATCTTTTTAGACATGCTCAATGTGTATAGGTAAGCTATTTGAAGTTATTAATTGTTGATAGTTTAATCTGGTATGCTATGAACTTGTCATGCTTTGAGAAACTTTAGTTGCTTGTCGTCAACCAATTTATATCATCCTTGATTTTAATTGTTTTGCAGGATGTACAGTGAGCTTATATCAAGTAACATTGCAGAAGGGGGGCCATATGCATCGAAAACATCCTACGTGAAACTTTTACGGTCAGATAATCCTTTGGTTTTCTTATTTGCTTTTTCTGTGAAACCAAAATATACTTGCAGTATCTTATGTGCTTTGTGAAACAGATCTGTTAAGAGAGAGACTCTGAAGCTCATTGAGACATTTCTGGACAAGGCTGAAGACCAGCCACAGTTTGGGAAACAGTTTGTGCCCCCAATGATGGATCCTGTTCTTGGTGACTATGCTAGGAATTTGCCTGATGCTAGGGAGTCAGAAGTGCTCTCACTTTTTGCAACAATTATAAACAAGTATTTTCTCTATCTATATTGTTTACATTTTTCTTCCTATGTGAATATCCATTGATCATATAATGAAAGTGTGATTCTTGATGTGCAAACAATGTAAATACTTTCTCCTCCATCCCAATTTGATTGGTTTGTTTCTATATTAGCAATCACACAGATTAAGAAAATGCAGTTAATATGGTTAACAATATACATTTTGCTTAATATAACTCTGCATTAATTAGGGGCATTATTGAAAAATTATGATAAGAATTCGTATTTTTTGATAACAAGGCACATTAAATAGGGATATAATAGAGAATTAACACATAACTATATTTTTTAAAAAAGTGGACTATCTTTTTGGGACAATTGAAAAAGGAAAGTAAGCCTATCAAATTGGGACGGAGGGAGCATATTTGATGCCAGTGACTATGTCTAGGTAGCTATACATTTTGGTTGTTGACCTCAAGAGTCTTCCTAGACATCTGAGTGAAGTTCATAGAATTGCAAGGTAAGCTTTGGCTGTTTGAACTAAAAAGGTTAAATTCTATGTTTTTGTTCATTGGTTCAATTCCTAGACATCTTTGTGAATTCTATAGATCTATTGCTATGTTTGCTTTTGGGCTGTTGGAACTCATGTAAGTTCAATTCCATGTTTTTTGTTCATTGATGGAAATTTCAGTTGGTCGAATTTTCTGGCTGTAAATTTAGTCAGTTCAAGATCTTCAGGTGTCGTACAATGGGCATACTATAAAAAAAGAGCGTTTGATGTTTGCATAGTTATTCATGACATTGGAATATGTGCTAGTATATGGTGTTATTCAGTGACTGGGGGGGTTAGTATTTCCATAATGTTCAATACCTGCATGATTGTTCTAGCTACTTAAGACTAGGAGGAAGATAGCATTACAGGGTGTAATGCCCGGTTGCCTGCCTATTACACTGGTATTTCTGTGTTTTAAATTATTATTTCTATTAATTTTTTTTTCTTTTCTTGTTTATCTGGTAAGGTACAAAGCTGCAATGATAGATGATGTGCCATGCATATTTGAAGCAGTTTTCCAGTGTACGCTTGAGGTGAGAATGCAGACTTTAGGCTGTAACCCTTTGTGGATATTTATGCTGACAATTCCTTTAGTTTTCTTTGTTTTTCCTCTATCCACAGTTTTCAATTGAGCATTAATATTGGCAAGGACTGTTAAGTCTCTTCTCTATATTGATTTTTAGGGAAACTGGTCACTGGTCAGCATTGATAAAGAGTAATTTTACACCAATGATATCAGCATATGTAATATTTGAATATTGGATTGACAAGTATTGGCTGCATCTATAGTTTAGTGTTTTTTACCTTGTTCATTGGTTGTGAGAGTATATTTTATTCTAGCTGATGATTTTCGTTCGTATTTTTGATATATGAGTATGGGTGTAATCAAGTTGAAAAGTATGTTGCGGAGCTCATTCCAATTGTATCATCATTCCAATTTGTGTAATTAAAAATTCACATTGAATTGATCATTGATGGATATCTAAATGGATAGCCTATCACTTTCTGAATGACTTAATAAATGCCTAAGGACAAAAATATTTAGAAAGTGGAAATAATGGTTCTGTTTTCTAGTTTTCTGTAGTGGTTGATATGGCTGTTATTTATTTATTTATTTTTTGAATCATTTAGAAATATAGAGGGCTGTGTATTATTAAGCACATTGCTTTTTAATCAATTGATTACTTTCCACCAGAGCTTTAACTGACAGTGGATGTATTGCATATCATTCAGAATTAATAGCAGTTGATCTGACATGTTAATTTCTTAGAACTCAGATTTTCAGAAGTTTGTGTATAAGTTTTGACTGACATGTCTGGTTAACTCACCATGCAGATGATTACCAAAAATTTTGAAGATTATCCAGAGCATCGCCTCAAATTCTTCTCATTGCTTTGGGCAATTGCAACACATTGTTTTCCTGCTTTGATTCGATTGTCAAATCAGGTTGGTATTCAAATTTATTCACTCATTTTACTGATGTGTCACACATACTGTTCTTCTAATTTATTTATTCATTTCAAATAGCAGTAATTCATGAAGCAAATATATTTTTAATTAGTTGTATTTGCTATTGCATCTGAAAAGTTGAAGAGAATATTTAAAGAATGCCTTTTCCCCAAGATTTCTGAACAATTCCAGGGAATTGACCTGCTTACTTTGGAGAAAGATAATAAGAAGAATCAATAAAGTTAGTCTTAGGTATTCAAGTACTATTGAGCATTGTGATTGGAGCCATTTTAGACCTTGTAGGGTTGAGGATTTCTTATAAAGATAAAATTTTCAGCTTTAGATTTTTTTTATGTGCTTTTTTCTTAAATAATTTGAATGTAGGCAGAATTTGTTCTTAATTCTTTGGCAAGTCAAATTCTGCAGCAAAGATATTTTAGATCTCTGTAGCTATCCAATATATTTGTCTGTTTATTATATGGTTCTTTCTTATTAGTGTTTACATGAGCATAACTTTTCAGATTAAGCTTTCTTATTGTAATTCCATTCATCCTCCCTACAAGTACTTTATGTCTTATTCTTTTGCTGTTTTCCTATCTACATCAGCAACTAAAACTTGTAATGGATTCAATCATATGGGCATTCCGGCATACGGAAAGGAATATTGCTGAAACTGGGCTAAACCTTCTGTTGGAGATGCTAAAGAACTTTCAGGTGTGGCTTATGAGTTATGACCTATTCTTCTATTAGTTTCTTTTTTCTCTTTACAGCTGCTTCATTTACGGTGCAAATTTCTCTTTGCTATTTGTCAGGCATCAGAATTCTGTAATCAGTTCTACAGGACATACTTTTTGACAATTGAGCAGGAAATATTTGCTGTTTTGACTGATACATTTCACAAACCTGGCTTCAAATTGCATGTCTTAGTGTTGCAGCACTTGTTCTGTCTGGTACATGCACTGTGTTTATGTGTAATTGTCAGCTTCAAGAAGGAGCAATTTTAATTTAGATGTACATTTTCAGGTTGAGAGTGGTGCTTTGACAGAGCCTTTATGGGATGCTGCAACAGTTCCTTATCCATACCCTAATAATGCAATGTTTATTCGAGAGTACACCATCAAACTTTTGGGAACATCTTTCCCCAACATGACTGCATCGGAGGTGAGAAAAATAAATTTTTATTCATTTCTTTTTGCTATTGTTCTTTGTTGGATGCGGCTGAAATGAAAATTGTTCAGGTTACCGAATTTGTTAATGGACTATATGAATGGAGAAATGACCTCTCTGTATTTAAGAATCACATTAGAGACTTTCTTGTGCAATCAAAAGAATTTTCGGCCCAGGTAACAGTTTGTCACATAGTGTTTACTGCTTTGTGCACTGTGCATGCAGCTTGCATGTCATTTCAGCAATATGGTGCTAAATTCTAATTGTGGCAATAATATTTGGGTTCTCTTTGCAGGACAACAAAGATCTTTATGCCGAAGAAGCTGCTGCTCAGAGAGAAAGAGAGAGACAAAGAATGCTTTCTATTCCAGGGCTTATTGCCCCAAATGAGATCCAGGACGAGATGTTGGATTCATAGAAGGCTCTAATTTTTTTTGTTTTTTTTAATGGCAGAAAGCTAATTTCATGAATTTTGAAGCAAGAGTTACCGATGTCATCTTGATTCAGTTACCTAGAAGCCAGTGGGTTTAAAACAGATGCAGCATTGTTTTCCGCTATTATCAAATTTTTTGTCGGTGTAAAACCTGGTAGATGACAAGGGGTGCATCGGCATGAGGGTGTGGCTATTGGCGAGACCGTCTGTATATCCACTGGCTGGGTGTAGATTATTAGGTGCTAATGTAGGAATATATTGGAGTCATTGTACGGTTGCTTGGATCCTCTGCTTGATCCCTGTATTCATCACGATGATGGTAGGGACCAAACTGTTTAAATGACTCTTGTTTTGGATTGTTGATTGATTCGGCTTAGGTGTAATTCATACTAATGTTGGCGGGTTGTGCAGAAAGTTAAAAAGATTTTTCTTTTACAATGCCGTGTTTTTGTTTACGGGCTTAGTTTTAATTTTTCCCCCTTTCCGTGAAATGTACTTTAAGATGTGTTCTAATATATATGAGCTATTTTTTGACCTTTGATACTTAGCTCGCATTAATTTTTCTTTCTTCTTTAAGCCTATTTTTTTGACCCAAATTCTCTATATATGAGAATAATTAATAAGTGGACATACCCTGCAACCACCGTCCTTGCCTTTCGAACCAACGTGTTTGACGATAGAAACCGTTTCTTCTTTTTTTTTTTTTTTCTTTTTCCCTGAACCTGTATGCTGATGCTACTGTGGGAAAATTAAATCGAGTTTATGTTTTTAATATCTTCATATCTTCATCTGTTTCATTTTAATTACTTCATCATAGTGAGAAGGGGTATAAACGCGGGAGGCAATCTTCCTCGCTTCTTTTCACTCGCGTTGTGTAAAATTTATTTTTGCACCTATATTTTCATTGTGACAAGATTTTTTTTTTTACTTAAAAATCTTTATCTAATAAGACTCAGATTTTAGTTTTAATCCAAGCTGATATAACGTCGTTAATATTAAATTTGCAGTAAGTAGAATATGATGAATTGAGATCACACAATATTCCCTCAAAAACCCTCGTAAGAAACTTAGAAATGGGATGTCCAATACCAGGGTTGGTGGATTGAAGAGAGTGGAACTGTGCCTTGTGTGTAGTACTGTGGGGAGTTATTAACCGAAAAAGGATAGAATAGCAGTTGAGAAGTGAGCCGCAGCACCCCAATTATTCACCAACAAGTACAAGCGAACAAATATTACATCAAATATTCGAAACCAACAACTGCAGAAATAAACAACTGATGGTTAAACTTTTCTTCAACTGGTCACTAATTCTGCTAATGCCATGAAATTTTTGTAAGAGCTCCCTTCTGGCTCAATTGCTCTTTCTGCAAGCTCTTTAAGCAGTCTAACATTTTCCCTCATTTTATTTCCTTTTTCTTGCCATAAAATATGGTCCAAACAATCAATTACTCCATTTTTAGTAAGGACTCCACTCTCCACTTTAAGTCCAATTTCCCAAACATCCTGCACCGTTCTGGCATTTAGCCTTTGATCACCGAAGAAAGGCCTGCAAATCATGGGCACCCCTCTTTCGATGCTCTCCAGTACAGAATTCCAACCACAGTGCGTTATAAACACACCAACTGCGCTATGAGCCAAGACCTCCGTTTGAGGAATCCATGGTACTATTAGGCCTTGCGATTTTGTTGTGTCCACGAACCCATTTGGCAAGTGCACCTTGGCATGGTCCTTAAGCGACCATATAAATGGCACCTTGGTTGCTTCTAGTGCCTCAGCTAGTGCTGGAAATTCATGGGGTGGTGGTGTTGCTACTGACCCAAAGCTAATACAGGCTACTGACCCAGGTTTTTGCTTATCAAGCCATGCTAGGCAACCATGTGTATCAGCTGGTACTGTTGATGGTGGAGCCACTAAATTGAAGGGTCCTGTACTCAGGAGTTGCTTGAATCTTGACTTCAAGTCATTTGTTATGATTGGGTCCAGCTCTTCATATGAGTTGATGAAAACTGCATCTGATTTGGCTAACACTCTTCCCATTTTATGAAGCATTTCAGAGAAAAGTGATTCCAAGTTTCCAAAGAGTACTCCTTCTGGTAAATCTGCAATTTGAATTTTTGACATTCCTGGAATCAGATTCAGGGTTTCTTCATTCCCTGCTGGACCTGTATTTTGCACAAGTAAATTGTCAATTAATTGATTTGTAGAACAAGGAAATAAAGACTCGACTTTTCCACTTTTAAACAGTAGTTACCTCCAACTCCATAAGTCTCCCTGATGAAATCAGTGTAGAAATGAACAGAAATTGAGGTTGCCGCAGCAGTCCAACATGCTAACCAAGGCACCTTCATCTCCTCCGCCATCTCCGGTGCGAACCAATAGAAAGCATCAGTGACCAAACAGGTGACTTCCCTCCCTGTCTCAGCCACAGAAGCCTTGAGGCTATTCCTGAAGCTCTCAGGAGCTGCCTTCATGAAAAGCTCAATTTCCTCCTGGTGCTTCCCTGTAAAAACGTAACCTTCAGGGATCCCATCCCACAAGTCGAAGACTTCAACATTTGGACCCATCCTGTAGGTGGAGAAGATGGTCTTGTTGGCCTTCTGGGTACAAAAGAAGGAGAAGAGAGCATTTGGATAAAAATTGGCAAGCCGGTTGATGATGGAGAAGAGTGGGGTTACATGGAAGCCGAAAGGGATTGCAAAGACCACCACATGGGGGTGAATGACGGCGGCGGTTCGCGGCATATGGTTGAGGAAGGTTGTGAAAGTGGCTTAAGGATATATAAACTGAGTGAAGGTGATCCATTTATAGACGTGTAAAGGTTTTACATTTATAGACATGTAGAGGTTAAGACAAAAGGAAAAAAGAACGCTAATGAGGGGTTGTTGCCACTTGCCGTTGTTATGCTGCTTAACGAGAGAGAAGATATAGAGAGCGAGAGAGCGGGTTGGTTGGAATGTGAAATAAATGCACGGCAAGTGGGCTACCCGCTACCCCAGTGAAGAGGGAGAATGTTTTGAGGGGAAATGTGTAACAATCTATGCCTCACTATACAGCTAACCATGGCCACGCAATGCTATCCACTAACCACCGTCGGTTTAAGATTGCCGTTAGGTTGCTGTCGGTCCGTTTGATATGGATTAGACAAAATAATAAATATTTGAAAATTTATCAATTTAATTCAATCCCAATTGAAATGGATAGGATTGCAATTTGATTTTATATATTTTTTATTTTTTAATTAATAATAATAATAATATTTCACAAAAATTCATAATACCTAAAAAATTTTAATTTACTACATAAACTATTTAATAGTAAGATATAATATAAAAATTACAGTATAAATTTTAAAAAAAAATATAGTAACAAATTATCAAGATATTTTATTCAAAATTAGAAATTTATAATATTAAGAATTCAACACTACAAATGAGATTATAACAGTAAAACCTATAACAAAAATAAGCATAAGAAATGTAGGTTTTTAAAGCTCAATTAAATATAAAAATAGTTAAAATGACTTTTATCATTGCAATATATACAAATTTAATTTAATTTGAAAAATATCGTTTATCCCTTTTATTATTCATAGTTTACAATTTATTGTGATAATTATATTAAGCCTGAAATTTTCTATTAAAAAGATATCAATGTTAAAAATAGTGCATCCAATGGATAATTTTACATTTTTGGAAAAAACAAATGAAAAATTCATTATCTTGAGAGTTTTTTTTTTCAAATTTTTCTATATCATCCAATATTTTTTAAAAGTCAAGAGAGATAGTTTTAGACTGCGACCAATTTTATATACACAATATTCTCTATTGTTTTATGAGATAATAAACTTTAAAATTGATCAATAATTCTTCCACTTATGTCAAAAACGGATTCGAAGTCAACCATTAAAATTAAAATTGTTAAAATATCTCTCACAATTTTTTAAAATAGAGAAAATTTTAAAGTATTAGACTTCCAATAATCTAATATATTGTATTTTTTTAACCAATTGTTTACAATGCTCAATTAAATATATACCCATCTCTGTTTTAATCTCAATTGATGACTCATTCGCTAATATTTGAAAATTTTATTATTTTAATTTTTGTCATTGAAATATAATAAAATTAGTGCAAATAAATACATATTTAAAATATATATTTAAAATATTGATCATATATACTAAATTATATATATATATATATATATATATATGAGTTTTGTGGGTTGGTTAGCATAACAAATTCAATCCAATCCATAAAATATGGTTTGAAAAAAATATTCATCAATTAAAACCACTACATTTACTAAACAATGGTTTGATTATGAGTTGGTTCGGATTAGTGCAATTTAGATGGATTATGCAGTTTATGAACACCCCTAATTGTGGCTGATTTTAAAAAATAAAAAATAACTATTTTTTATAAATTATTTTTTAAATTTATTTATGAAAAAATAGATATTTATTTTTTTAAATATATTTTTTCTAAATGCAATGCAAAATATAGTCTATTTGTTAGTAATAGTCAAGTTTGGGTGGAGATATTATTTCATATAGAATAAATTATATAAATTTTTTATAAAATTTTAATAAATTATAATTAGAAATAAACTTTTAAAAAATTAACAGTATATCTGTTAATTATGAATTTTAAATATTATAGTGCACTACAATACATAATTTTTCCACGGTTGAGATGCTTTTATGTGAATTTCCTAGGATTTCATTTATAAACTAATAGTTTTTTATAAGAGTTTAAAGTTTATGTTTATTATCAATGATTATAACTATATAATAGTCATTATATTTAAGTTTTAGTTTTTCTAACTATTATTTCAAATGATGTTTTTATCAAAAAAAATAAAGGATGGGCTATTAGTTTTAAAAAAAAAATTATTTTTAATTGTAATTTATTAAAATTTTAGAAAAATTTCTGTAATTTATTCCTCTTTAAATGTTCCCTTTAATTTTTTTAATTCCAAATTAAGATATATTTAATATACCCTTTTTCATTTCATTTTTTTAATTAAAATTATACATCGTTGTTTTTTTACAAAATTAATAAAAAATATTCAGATGAATTGTAATAAATATTTTATAAAATTAATAATAATTAATCATTTTCCTAATTTGTATGAATATTTTAAAAATAGAAATTTAAAGTGGAATAGAGAGAATATTTGTACAAAAATACTATATAACTATATATAATAATAATAATAATAATAATAATAATAATAATAATAATAATAATAATAATAATAATAATAATAATAATAATAATAATAATAATAATAATAATAATAATATAGCCTTTATATAAATTTGTCTCTATTTTCTGAGCATGTATTTTTATATTTATTTTATTGTACCTTATGTTAATTCTAATTGTGGGTTTTCATATATTGTAACTGAATAATGCTAATTACAAGTCATCTCAAAAAATATTTGTTCAATATATTTTTTTTCAAAGATAATGAAAGAATAATATAAATTACTTTTAAAATTTCTATCTTTTGATTAACCAATAATATGGTAAACGTTAGACAATCACTTAAAAAAAAAAAAATCACATTAGCATAATTGATTGCATATCTTACTCAGTTTGATTATCTTCTTATATTTGGTTTGATAATAAGAAGGAAGAGTAGATGTGCATACTGCATGTAATGCTTGTTTAAAATTTGCAACCTATTTGTGTTGATAATTGAAGGATCGAAATAAGTATTTGATTATTTTTTAATAGAAATGAAATATTGTATTTAAAAGTTTTAATTGCTTTTGTTTAGAATAAAAGTTTAATTGTTAGTTTAATTTATTTAATGGATTATTCTTAAAAGTTCAAATAGTTGAACTATATTGGATCAAAATTTCTAAGATAATCTAATTTCAGATATTTATATTTCTAGTCCAATTATGAATGTTCGTCGTTTATAATTTATAAAATTCAATAAGATTCTAAAAATTTTCAAATTTAAATCTTACTGTGAACGTACTTAAATAGAGATAACAAATTTCTTTTTTTCACATGCTTGAGAAAATGCATAATTCCCACTATATCATGTCATAAGAGATTCAAAATTAATATAAAAAAATTCAAAATGAACAAAAAAATATTAAATTTAGGTGTCCAAATAATTTTTTTCAAAATGATTATTATTCTCACATTTAGTTGTTTAGGATATATTCAATTTTTCAAGGAGAATACTCGCTATATTATTGAACACTCATTATTTTCTGATTATTTAATTAAAAAAATATAAATAGAAAAAATAGAAAAATATTATTTTTAAAAATTTCTAAACCAATCAGAAACCTGAGAATTTGAGGATGTTTTAACTTCCCTATTTTTCAGTTATATATATATTTTTTTTTGGAATGGGTGCCCAATAACATTCAATTTACATGTATAAAAAAATTGAAATAAGATAGAAATAGATTATTTAAATCAAAGAAAAAGATGAATATTCCATGCCGAGGGGAAAGTACTGAACGGAAACAGAGCAGAACCCAACGCCACCCTCTCGCTCTTCCTCCCACCTCTTTTCTTCCTCTCTGAAATATACAAGTAGAAAACAAAGAAGGAAAAGCATAATCAAATATTCAAATCGATTTTCTCAAATATCTCCGATTGAAAGTTTTCTTTTTCTTATTAATCAAATAATATACAGGCATATAGCGTACACTGATCAAAATCCAAATTCGAAGTGTAAATCAGAATTTCAAAAAAATTCAGAATCAAAAGGCGGCGCTACGCAATGGGTCAAGCCTTTCGTAAGCTCTTCGATACCTTCTTCGGCAATTCTGAGATGCGGGTACTCTCTCTCTCTCTCTCTATTTCTCTCCATCGAAGTGCATGTATAAAGTGCGTGCCTATATCCATGTTCGCTTTTTGTTAACGCTGTATTTTAGGAATCGATAGATAATTTTAGCAGCAAGGATATGTTAGCAGTTATTTTTTTGGTTGATTTTAATAATTTTATTTTATTAGAAAATTTTCGCTGCTGTTGCTGCTTTAGTTGTTATTTTGCTTTGAAGTATATGGGTTTTGGTGATCAGCATAAATATTTGTGTTTATTGAATTTGCGTGGTTAATAATTAGAAGTGGAGAGTAGTTTTTTCCCCTAGTTCACAAATAAGTTGCATAGGAATTCAATATGTTAGTCGAGGGAGCAGAAATTGTAACCGATTAATAAGGGAAGAAACCACGCAAATTCAATAACAAGATAGTTGTTGATTATATACTTTTTCCACATTGAAGAAAGTTATACTATTCTTATTTTTCGTTTGCATTTTATTGTTAAAAACTTTCATGTTTCCTATGGGAGTTTTCAAATGAGCAGCTTTGTTAGGTATGGAAAAGCAAATGTAGAATCTCACTCTTATTGTTGCTGGTCACTTTGTAACATATCACATGATTCTTTGCAGTTTATGTTACAATTTTCTGTCCTTCAAATTTGAGGAAGTACTTCAAGTTTGGTTAGATGAGTATGCTTGACCATGTTTTAAATACTGCTGATGTGTATCTTATATAACTACAAATGTTGGTGTCTACGTGGTTTATTGGAACTTCAAAGTTTCTTGAAAATCGCCTCAAAAAGTATTGTTGAGGGAAGAAAGGATGGTAGGTAAGTAATTCAGGATAATTCATTAAATTTGAGACATAGTTTCTGATTTTCAAGCCAAAAAAAAAGAGAGAGAAAATCTCTGTCCTCATGGAAAAATTTGGTTTTTTAAGTAATAATATCTGAACATAAATGCATGAATCTAGACTGTCGAGTATGTCCTATAGAAAGAAATTGATCTTAACTAAAACTAGTTGAGCATAAGTGCATGAATCTATACTGTAGAGGCATCTTTGCTTATAGCCACTTTTAGTGAGTTTGAATGGTGATGAATGATTGGAGGTCTTCATTAACTTTCTGTTGATTTCAATCATGAATGTAGTTGGGATTTTTAACTAATTAATATCTGTAAAGGTCAATGGTTTTGTCAATCTTTTAGATTTTGGGTTATCCGATTGTTATTTTTTGAGGACTTGCTGCTGGCATCAAATACTTTAAAGTTAGTATTAATCAGGGTTGCTGCTAGCACCAAATACTCTCAGGTAATTTTTAATGCATAGTCATAGAAATCATGTACAAGATCAAATTGTACTACAAATTTCTGAAGTTATGCTCAAATTAGTTTAATATCAATCCAATTAGGTTGGCTATTATGCATTCCTTTCTTCAATCCCTTTCTCATTTTGTAATTTTTCGGGTGTTGGTATAGGTTGTGATGCTAGGGCTGGATGCGGCTGGTAAAACAACCATACTTTACAAGCTACATATTGGGGAAGTTTTATCTACTGTCCCAACTATTGGTAGGTCACTTTTATTTATTTTTATCTCTTAGTACGACTGTACAAGGCTCATAAGCTGAGATACTGTAATCTTATGATATCTTAATATGTTTCTTTTCCTTTTGGTCACTTAATGTATGATACCATGCAAGAGAGAAAGAGAACTGTGCAAGGCTCATAAGCTGAGATACTGTAATCTTATGATATCTTAATATGATTATTTTCCTTTTGGTCACTTAATGTATGATACCATGCAAGAGAGAAAGACAACTGTTATACTTTATTGTCTTGAAGATTTAATTTCATGCTTTCTACTCATTTGAAGCCTGGATTGTTTGGCTATTTCACCTTTCATATACGAACTTTACTGTATCATGTTTAGTACATTTAGAAGAAGCAATATTATAAATATATTAATTGAAGGAAACATGCAGTGGCATATTTATGTGTGCTCTCAAACTAATAGATAATATCTGAATTGCTAACAATGAGGCTAATGGCCTACTAATGCTTTTTTATGTTGGGCAAGTATCATATAATTGATGAGATTTAGAGTCATGGTTTAATGAAGAAAGAAATTGATGGCTTTTGTTTCTTTGTTAAAGTTCGATACATTAGACAGAGGGGGAGAGTAAAGAAGAAAAACCGAAGAGTAAAACTAGTTGCACAGGCTTTCTAGATCAAATCAAATCAAAATAATTATAATTCCATTTACACAGGTATTTACAAAGACTTAACAGTACACTTTTTTTTTCTTGAACGGAGATTTAGTGGGACACTCTTAAAACAAATACTAAATAGGAAGCAAAGTGTTATATAAGAAAATAGCAATGACACAATCTTTTGTGGACAAATGTTCCTAAAAAGGGAGCTATATAGTATTCCTAAATAGAAAATCTATTGGATGTTTTTCAGTAATTAAGAACAATATCTTGTATTTCTTGACTGCATCAATACTCTTCTTCACTTGAATGGCCATGCAAAGAAGAGACGAGAAAAGTGGAAACACTAAAAAGATGAGGTGAACACCACAAAAATAATGCTTGATTTTTCACATATTTAACTAGTTTAAACTCTAGATTTGAATGGTAAGATAGACCAAATTTTTTTAATGACATTGAATTACAAATCTTATGTTTATGCACTAAAGGCATACAGAAGCACTTTTTACCAAAGAGACGTGATAATCATAAAATTTGACACTCCATGGATTTATTTCTGCCCAAGCTTTAATCTGTTTTCTACTCACATTCAGTTGATGTTTCTTTTGGCGAGCAACATTATTCTTGACTATCATTTTCTTGACCAATTTTTGTTTCATTGATCACATGGTTTAATAACCATTATCACCTCCATAATAAAAATTATAGGTGATATTTATCTCAATCTCATTACCATTGTTACTGCAAATATGGTATTTTAATACCCATGATAGATTCTGCTTCTGCCCCAAGAGATTTGAGACCATAATCAGTATGGATTGTTATGAATGTGGATTCTGGAGATAGTTGAAGGTCAGATTTGAGTTTCAATGGTTAAGGTGAGAAGAGTCAACAAGTGCTAACTGTTAAGGTAAAGAAAGGATTGTGAAGAAGTTGCTCAGAATTTATAAATTGATGCGCAAATGACTCTTTTTTTCCACGTGTTATTCATTCTAGCTATTGCATTATAAGAGTAGCCTTTCTATGAAATTTCAAGTGAATAAGAAAATTATCCAAATTCAAAAATTGCTAAGTTGAGTTAGTGAGAATAGTCAATTTGTTCTGTGAGTTGTTAAGTTTAAATCCTTCTGCCAGGATTTAAGGGATGAGTGCATGTATGCATCTGCGTACTTAATTGAGAAAATATGCCATGTACCTATTCACCTACAGTTAGAAAAAATGATAAAGAAAACCATTGAGATTATAATTGTATGCATTTTCTCTGTCTCCTGCAGGGTTCAATGTGGAGAAAGTTCAGTATAAGAATGTGATGTTCACTGTTTGGGACGTTGGTGGACAAGAGAAATTGAGGCCACTCTGGAGGCATTATTTTAATAATACAGATGGACTCGTAATACTTATTTTTCTGATTGTCTTGTTTTGTTAAATTATGGTTCTTGCTTTTCAGATGATGTTCTGAATTTACTTTTCTGCTTATGTTGGATCCATGCTAGTATATGACACAAAGCTTTCTGCCAATGTTGCGAGGGGTTCAATTTTTTGCTACATTTTATTTCTTCCTTTCTGAGGTTTGATGTTGTAGTTAATCTGTCCGTGTAGATCTATGTTGTTGATTCTTTGGACCGCGAGCGCATTGGAAGAGCAAAAGCAGAGTTTCAGGTAGTAAATGCTGACTGTACTGCAATTTTATTGAAAACAGTTTCTATTGTTGACTGTCGTATTTTCTTTCAGGCCATCATCAAAGATCCATTTATGCTCAACAGTGTCATCCTGGTGTTTGCCAACAAGCAGGACATGGTACGTTGTCAACTTCTTTGTGCATCAATTGCATAATTCACTAACCAAGTAGCCCTTTCAAGTGAGGGCACTAAGATGTGTATGTATTTGTGGTAGTAATGGGAACACTAATGTGCAGATTGCTATCTAGTGCAAATACAAAGAGTGATGTAAAAATAGAACAATAATATGGTGAATTTCATGTGTCCCTTTTTGAATGAGGAAGTTGTTCATGAATTAATACTTATATTTCCTTGTAATATATTTACTGTTGAATAATGTTGCTCGTATATGGTCTGCATTGAATTATCTTATTGCCTTGTGTCATCATTTCCAAATTTGTGACTAAGCCATATCTAAAAAAAATTTGAATAGTTTGTAATTATGAGGTGGATTGCATCCAAATATGCAAATTTTTAATGTGATATAGCGATCATAAGCTGGGATTACATTTCTGTTGTTAAGAAAGGAGCAATGACGCCGATGGAAGTTTGTGAAGGATTAGGTCTGTCTGAACTCAAGAACAGAAAATGGCACATACAAGGGACTTGTGCTCTCAGGGGAGATGGCCTGTATGAAGGGTTGGACTGGCTAGCTTCAACTTTGAAAGAAATGAGAGCTGCTGGATACTCTTCAGTGGGCACCTCATCATTTTAATTTTCCAGGTTAATTGCTTATTACTCTTTACTTCGTAAGATAGCACTGTTAATCTTTTCACTTATTTTAAACTTATTTTTTGTAGGTTTATATTTGAAGACGTGATTTCTGTGTAGGTTGAGCCAAGAGTGCTGGCCCATGTCTTCTTTTGGGAAGTCTTGAATTGTAATAAAAAAAATTTCCTTTGTAGGTTGTCTTAAAGCAAACGCAGCTTTTCAGGGTCTTACCTTGGGTCTTTACTTGTGGCTTAGATGTGTCTTCCAACAATGTATATTGAAATGCTAATGAGAGCCTGTCACTGAAAGTTAATTAAACACTCGGATTCTATATATGCTTAGATGTCCATCAATATACAAGGCAAATGATTGTGATTATGATTTTTCTCCTTCTCGTTATTATCTTTTCTGGGGGTAATTTACTTGTGGAAAAAGCTTTTACGGATGCTTATTACCTGATGAGATTGTGTTTGTACAAGTTACCGGAAGGTGAACCTGATATATTGATTGGGTTTGTTTTTTCATTTTCCTCCCACTGTCTGCATGTTCTCCAGATATTTCGTCTTTTTCTGTAAGGTGAGCTGCCAAAACATATGAAATATTTTAATAAAGTTTTAGGCATGAGTTAACATCAAGCTCTCGTAGCTCAGTTGGTTAGAGCACCCGTTTAGTAAGCGGGAGGTCTTGAGTTCGACTCTCAACGAGAGCAGAATTTTTTTAAATAAATTATCAAAATTTCCAAAAACGCCATTATGGAAAAAGGAGGTGGGCCGTTATCAGGCCCATATTGTCTATTTATCCACCAAACAAAGCCTTGAGGCCCACTTAATTGATATTTTGATGAAAAAACAAAGAAGAACCATCAGCATCATCAAGGAAGAGTTTTTCATTTTTCACCTCTCACTCTACGTCTCTACCTCTCCCTCCAATGAAATTCGCAACCACCACACACTCTCCCCATAAAACTAACACACAAATTAGTATGATTCCTTGATTTTTATTTCCAATTTTTCTGTTAATAAAAACACTTTCATTTCCAACCACCAAACAGACCTTAACAACTAAAAATCATTTCATTTCATCCTTTTCAATGCTCTCTTCTTCTGCTCCTTCATCTTCTTGCTCATGCCAAAGCCAAACCCCAATTTCCATTATGTTCTCCCATAAAACCTCTCCCTTTCTACACAAATTCCATTTCTATCCCTATTATTTTCGCAATAATTCTAATCCCTACAAATTCCGTTGCCTTCTGGATCAAATTGCTCCTAACTTCGCTGTCTCATCCTCCCTCACCTCCGCCAACATCATCGCTGCTGCGGCTGCCGCCTCCTCCACTTCTGGCTCCGTCCATGGCGCTGTCACTTCCGCTATTACTCAGGTCGCTGTCACCGCTGTTGCTATTGCCTCCGGTGCTTGTCTCTCCACCAAGGTTGATTTTTTGTGGCCTAAAGTGGAAGAACAAGCAGGTGACTTTAATTCTTGATTCAGGATATAGCCATAACAATTTCTTCTCCATGAATTTTTTTTTACTAATTTTTCTTTTTATTTCTTGGATTTGTTCTAGGTTCTTTTACAGTGGAAGGAGTAGATGTGACGGGGTATCCTATATTAAGTGATGCAAAGGTTTGCCATCTCTACTTGCACTATTTGATGTGCATAGTATTTCTACGCTGCGACTAAAAATTTTTTAATCTGTGAAGGCAGGTGCAAAAGGCTATTGCTTTTGCTAAAAAGGCTCACCTCGGGCAGTTTCGGAAAACAGGAGAACCTTATTTGACACATTGTATCCATACAGGAAGAATCTTAGCCATGCTGGTTCCTTCAACTGGCATAAGAGTAGGCACTATGCAATTATCATTTTTATGATTTAAGTTCGTTTTCTCTTGTAATTGTCTACCGTTGTCACTTTTTTCCTCAGGCAGATTTCATTTCGCACTATAAAGTAAATAGTATATACCCTTTTTGTCCCATTCTTTTTCTACGTTGATATAATACTTCCATGGGTTTCCCTTCTGTCTGCAGTGGTCTGCATTTTGCCTTAAATAAGACTTCCTTGCCGAGTCATTGCTTTCTGATACATATGATGAAACTCTTTGGATGCCTTTCTTATCTAGTTACATTCCATTTCATGGATTTGGCTTGTCAAAGATTCTTGGTGTGAACATTGGTGGCATGTATTGTGTGGCCCTGCTTGCTATTACATGTGTATGTTGGAATCTTGTGGAATACTTTTTCCTCTTCTAACAGCCTATCATTTTCCTAATTTTTTCCTATGCTGACGAGATCACTCAAACAGCATTCTACTACTGCATGTTCAGTTGACATTGATTTATCTTAACAGTTACGGTGTTGCTTTCCACACGAGCACATAATTTTTGTGCATTTCCTTTTGCCCTGCTTCAATTACCTTGACTGAGGCCATAAAATTTAGTGCAGGCTGTTGATACAGTTGTGGCTGGGATTCTTCATGATGTAGTGGATGATGCACATGAAAGTTTACACAGTATAGAAGAAGAGTTTGGTGAAGAAGTAGCAAAGTTAGTAGCTGGTGTTTCCAGATTAAGTTACATAAATCAGGTAGTAAGCTTGCTAATTTGATGAGCTCTAAATTACTTTCCTCTGTCTTTTTTTTTCTTTCAGAAATTTGATCAGTGATTTTGATGAATTATTCCTTGTTGGATTTTTATTTGGGAAATGGAAGATGGATGTTGGCTAAACCTTGTTGTCTAGTCTGATACCAACTGACACAGAAAAGTGGAAACAGTGGTCTACTGATGTTCTTAGCTCCTACAGATTCACATTTGAAGATTGATTTCAACTCTTTTAAAAAAAAAAAGAGAGATTGATTTTTTAAATAATAGCTTGAAAAATAGTGTAGCTCTTTATCCAAATTGATTGAAAAAGTTTAAGCAAGTAGATGCTAAATGCTTTCTGTACAGAAATTGACTGCAAGAAAATTGCTTTCGTAAGTCTTTCAGTAATTTTATTTTTCCTTTGGAAATATCTTCATGGAAATTTCCTTTTTTCCCTTGTATTTTAGTAGTTGCTCAAAAGTAAATTTTTCCTTCTCTGAATTTTTTTTGCGGAAATTTTAGAAATAATGATTTCTTCCAAAGGCTGTTTTTGTAGCATGTATTATTTTCTTCTTGTTTAAGATTAACATAAATATAAATGTATATGCCTCCACAATATTAGAACCAGAAGTACTGTGATGATTATCCTGTTTGAACATTGAAGTAGACTGCTTAAAGCTACAAACTCTTGGACATTATGGTTTCTGGTTCTCCACCTAATTTCTTTGTCCTTCAAGCTATCTGTTTGTTCCTTTGTTTGCTTGCATACGGAGTTGTAATTTCTAATTGTGAGTGCTCTTACTGTAAGGTATCTAATATTTTTCTTCTGTTATACTTAAAGTAAAACTTTATTTTGCAGCTGCTACGAAGGCATCGTAGGATAAATGTGAACCAGAATACTCTTGGTCCAGATGAGGTATGAAACTTAAAATAGCATAACTGTTGCATGAAACTGTACCATAACTTGTAGTTATTAGGATGTGTTTTCTTTGCATCTAACAGATTTGTGTTAATTCTAATCTTACCCATCACAACTAAAAAAAGGGAGGCATTATTTACAATTCCATGCTTTTTTTCTCTACCAATTGGTCTGTAGCGCACAAGAGGCATTTTTCAATCTCAAGTCTATGTCTTTATTATCTTTTCTGGTCATGAATGGTAGTGAGGAATTTGTATATAAGGTTACTGTTATATGGTTCAACTCACTAAATGATACGGTGATATAAGAAGCATAGTTTATTAAGTGCTATCATCAACTTTGACTAACTCTTGTAATTTGTTCTAATAGGCAAATAATTTACGAGTTATGCTATTGGGCATGGTTGACGATCCGCGTGTTGTGCTCATCAAGCTTGCAGACCGCCTTCACAATATGAGGACAGTGTACTGATTTTAATTTCTTTCAACATTCATCACTTTTCCAGTTTAGGGTGTTCTCTCATTTTCTTTAATTAATTTCATTTTATGAAAATACCACTTTATTAGGTCTTTCTATTTGAATCTTTATTCCTTTTTCTCTGTTCATTTGACTTGATGGCTCCTTTAATGAGTTAAATGTACTCCAAGGCCTTCCAAAATTCTTGGATCGTTCTGTTTTCACTTTGTAATTTTCAATTTGAAGACCTGCCTGATTGATCATGATCCTGGATAGTGATTTCCTCCTTAAAATTTTCTGTTGCAGTTATGCTCTGCCTCTACTGAAGGCTCAAGCTGTTGCTCAGGAGACTTTACTTATTTGGTGCTCACTTGCTTCCAGATTAGGTTTGTGGGCATTGAAAGCTGAACTGGAAGATCTATGCTTTGCAGTGCTTCAGGTGTGTATTATATTTAGCTGTATAGGAGATGAGCTGAATGCATTTATAGACTAATTTGTATTCAGCATCTCTTTCATTGATGTTGATAATTCTCAAGGAAATGATATAATTTGACAAATTAGTTTAGCTATGATGCTAATTTTGCATTTTTCACTCTGTTAAGTTTACATTACTGCCGGTTTTCTTAACAAACTATAAGATATTGTAAAGGATGATGGCTGAAGCTAATTTTAGATAGTGCAAGTGAATTTGTCTTCATTTTCCTCAAAGTTTGTTAACTTTAAATCAATTTACGAATTTGAAATTTTATCATTTTTTTCTTGTGCAATCCTGAATGTTTGAGGATGTGTTGCATTGATCTCCTGGGTTACTGTCTGAAATTAATTAGATACTAATTGAATGAGATCCTGTTGCTAGCAAGTATTGAGAGTTGTCAAAATAAAAAATAATTGTTGCTAGTTTAGGGTTCAATTAGAACATTTTGAAATTAATCCAACATTTTTGCAAGCTCATTAAATACTGTGGTATAGGAAGAAAGAAGGAAAGAAAGAAAAATCTTAACAAGAGATTTAGATAGAATGAAGTAGCAAATCTAGACCATGTAGAGAATTATTTATTGCAGGAAGATTGAATTTGTATATTTCTCTCTTTTAACTGGCTTAACCTAACAATATATGGCATGCAGCCTCAGTTGTTCCAGAAGATGCGGGCTGATCTGGCTTCGATGTGGATCTCTAGCAACAGAACTGGATATTCAAGGAGAATATCTAACAAATTTGGCTTGCTGCCTTTGGATGAGAAAAATTTGACTCCTGGCAATGAAGAGTCTGCAGATTTTGATGAAGAAATCTCAACAATGAAGGTATTTGCAATATAATTTTTTTAAAGTGTTTGTTACAAATTTGTTCTGGATACAGAACTTTGTGGTTGATTTCAAGGTTTTGGGCCTGCTATAATGAATGATATGTATTCCAAGTTCCTACTGTTTTCATTTTGTTTAAATGGAAAAGTAATTTGTTTGAATATGTAATCCAACTGAGCCTGCGAGCCATGCTATAAATTCTATTCTGTATAGCAGGATCTTTTGGAAGCTGTACTGCCTTTTGATATCTTGTTAGATCGTAAGAAAGGAACATTATTTCTTAGTAATCTGGGAAAAACATCAGAGACTCAAAAAAAGGTTGTTCGAGATGCTGGAATTGCTCTGGCATCTCTTATTGCTTGTGAGGAAGCACTTGAGAGGGAGCTGTTCATATCAACATCGTAGGTTTTGCTTCTTGATTTCATGTCATGTCTATGAAACAATTTTATCAATTTTTCCACATCTGATGGATAGTCCCCTCTATATCTTTCGTGCTTGCAGTTATGTTCCAGGCATGGAAGTAACTTTATCTAGTCGACTAAAAAGCTTGTATAGTATCTATACCAAGGTAATATTAAAGTTTGTGTTTTGATTTTAAAAGTACAATTATTTTCTGTATGTTGCCTTTTCACTCCTGGAAAGAAAGAACTATTTTTTGAGGTGAGTTAGTTTTTTGTCAACAAGATTGTGCTTAGAGGCTTTCTTCTTTCTAAACTGCACTTGCTGAAAAAATGGTGCTAGCCTTGTTTGCTTTTACTGCTAGTTTAGTGTTATTAAACTGTAATTTTTTTTTTAGTTCTTCTCATTTTCTAAGTCCTTGTTATCTTATTTTTGTCATTAATTTGAATATGTCATTTTGTCTGTATTTTCTGTAGATGAAACGGAAAGATGTTGGTATCAATAAAGTATATGATGCCCGTGCACTGAGGGTAGTTGTTGGCGACAAGAATGGAACTTTACATGGACCTGCAGTTCAGTGTTGTTACAGTCTTCTCAACATAGTGCACAGGTATTTTGACATATTTGGATATGCTTATGTTACATCTAGGTGGATTAATTATTTTAATGGTTATGCTAAACTTTCAGCAGTTGAAAGTAATTTTACTGCTATCTGAAGCTTTATGCCTTGGTTTATTATAGCCATAAATGTTACTGAAAATTTTATTGCTATTAGCTTAGTTAATAAGGTCATATATCAAAGCATCATTAGTTATTTCTTGAAAACATCATGGTATGTTTTAAGATTGCCTGATGCTTGATTTCTCAAATCAAGGGATTCTTCATTAGATTTGTTCAAAGCTATTCTGAGTATAAATTTCAACTGTAGTTATTGTTACTTGTCATTGTATCATTCTTCAACCTTCCTGTGCAGGCTGTGGAGCCCCATTGATGGTGAATTTGATGATTACATTGTCAACCCAAAGCCTAGTGGATATCAGGTATGTTTTGATCTGAAGTGTGTATGTGAAATGGAAGTTGGGGAATGTTGCTTAGCTTCTTTTCAAATTTTAAATGAGTGCATCATTTGCATTTAAGCATATCACATGGTTGAATTCATTATCTTTCTGAATCCTATAATATCCTAGGAAGGAATAAAAAAGGGAATTCATCATTTGCTTACCATAGAGCCTCTGATGCTATTGGGGAGAGGGGAGGGGACGTGACATAAAAATTGATGATTCATATAGATAAAGTAGTGGGGTAATACTAAAAGGTAGCAGTGGTACTCTAATTGCTGTTGTTTGGCTGATAAAGAGCAAAATTATATTGTGTCAGATATCTCTGTTCCAGCTTTTTGTTTAGGACTCAAAAAATTATGATATTTCCTGATATTAGTTTAATTTTTTTCCCCTTTAACCATTGGTAGTCTAGCAATGAACTTCATAGAATTTTATTTCATTGATGAATCTTACCATGCTTACATATGTAAACCCATAATCTCCTGATGTAAGGAAAATTGCTGCTGTAATGAGGATGGTTAGTTATGATGCTCTGTTATGAGTACAACAATGATGAAAGGAGTTCCTAATTATCTTTCTGGTCATATGGCTTCAATATAAGCATGCGGATATTGTTGGAATTTTTTTTTTCCAATTTATGCACTTTTATTATCCTCGTTTTGATTCACGTTTTAACATAAGCTTCCTTTTGATAATTGTAGTCTCTGCACACAGCAGTTCAAGGTCCAGATAGTGCACCTTTGGAAGTCCAGATAAGAACACAGGTGCCAAACTTCTCTAGTTTTTTTTAGATCCAAAAGTTAGTTCTTATAGTTTTCAATTTATCTCATATGAGTATGCTGTTGCTATCTTTTCAAGAAAATGCATGAGTATGCTGAGCATGGACTTGCTGCACACTGGCTTTATAAAGAAACTGGAAATAAGTTGCCTTTTATAAGCGGTTTGGATGAATCTGAGGTGGATGCTTCTTCCTGTGTCTCCAAAGGTGTTGAGGATCAAAATTCCATTGGATATGACCAGTTTCAGAAGTACAGATCCCTGAAGGTGGGACATCCAGTTCTTAGAGTTGAAGGAAGTCACCTACTTGCTGCAGTTATAATCAGGTATTCTGTAACTTCATGTTTATTCTTTGTACTAATTGCTGTGAACTTTGAATTTACAAGCTTCTGCATGAAAGTTGGATTTCAGAATCAACAAGGATGCAAGAGAATTGCTAGTTGCTGTGAGCTTTGGACTTGCAGCTTCTGAAGCAGTAGCTGATAGAAGATCTTCTTTTCCAATAAAACGGTGGGAAGCTTATGCAAGATTGTACAAGAAGGTTAAGTTACTTAGCTTTCTGTCTTGGTTATTTGGTTTAAATATCTTAAGCATCTGCAGGGGTGATGCATAGTTTGACATGTAAGTTGCCGTTCTATATTGCAAAAAAAAAAAAAAAAAGTGTTTCTTATGGAAAGAACCAAAAAATATTAAGTTCGTCAGAAAAGAGAAGGAAACTTCACACTGAATATGCATACCCATAATATAAGAATTACTCCTGAACTTTTTCCTTCGTCTTAGAAGGATTTAAAATTTCTATTAGGGATAACAGTCCACTTAAATGAAAAGAGAGCACACTTAAAACTTAGTCTCGACTCAAATGAACAAAATTACCACAATGTATATGAAATTATTGAAGTTGCATATATATCCCTCACCAGAATAATACCATAATGGAATAATGGAATACCATATTGATTCTAAAACTAATTAAACTCTAATTAATGTAATTAAATTGTATAAAATGATAAAAATCCTACTGATAACCTTACTTGTTTTGCTGCTACCTTGACTTTCCAGGTCTCAGATGAGTGGTGGTGTGAACCAGGACATGGGGATTGGTGTACTTGCCTTGAGAAATATGTACTTTGTCGAGATGGCATGTACCATAAGGTATGTTAATTACAACTCTACAAGGAAATTTCATAATTCTCTGGCCATTATTATAAAGATGGAAAATCTGTGTTTTACTAGATCGGATTATGAAGAAATTTTACCATATGTTTGGAGCTATGGAAGTGAAAGTTGAAAACTCTTCCTTTGAGTTGCTGTATTGAATGAGGAAAAAAGATTTCTTTGAAGGTCATTAATGTTGAATCCTTTAGCTTGAAACATAATTGGTGATGTGAATTTCCCATCACTTAATTTGAACCCAAGTATCTTAGAAATGGAAAAATATGTTGCCCCAACTTATGATTACATCTACAATATTCATGCTATTTGCATGCATCTTCACGTGCTTTATGATTTCTTCTTCATGCTGTATAGCCACAAGATGGTGAAGTGCCATAAATTATCATCCTAAAGTTGTCAGCTTTCTTTTCAGTGTTCCACTAGTAGTTGCCGGTGATATGTAGTTGAATTTATCCTGATATTTTCAATGGGCTATCAACTGTTGACATATCATAAAAAATATGCTGACATATCATGTGTTGGTAACTACTGTGACATTTTCTGAAAAATGATTTAAAACTTATTAGTAAAATTTAACTTATTGCTTTTACCTTTTCTTTGGTCTGAGTTAATTTTTGCTTCTATTAGAATGCCATTTTCTAAACCGGGAAGCATATTAAACATCATCTTATTATGTTATAAGCATTTTAAATAACAAACTAAAGAACTGCTGGATTTCCTCAAGAAATTCATTACTATAAATGTTGCAATGCAGCAAGATCAATTTCAGCGCCTGTTACCAACCTTCATCCAAGTGATTGACCTAACAAAGCAAGAAGAATCTGAATATTGGGCTGTTGTGTCTGCTGTTTTTGAAGGCAAACCTGTTGATTCTGTTGCATCTAGGCCAAGCTTAGATTCCATTGCTTCCAACTCTATTGATGCTAGCATCAATAATAAGGTCTGTGTGCAATCCTCATGTTTTTTTAGGTTCATGCTGTTGATTACTAGCTGGTGGAATTTTATTAAAGTATTCTAATATTTCCTGCATATTGCATGCCAGAGTAGCATTATTAGTGTAGTTTTTTCAATTAGCTAGCATGAGTTTAGCAAGGTTAACGTGCTTTAATATTATCAATCTCATTTCATTATCAAGGTAGTTGGTGGGAACTCATAAAGAAAAATGATGATCAGAGACTATTGCTAAGCTCTTTTATTTCTCCCTTCATTAACGTTTTGGTCAAAATGTGTGCATTTATTAAAGAGCAGTTTTCAAGATGATCATTGCTTATTTTGTGTCGGTCTTTACTCGGATGGGTTGCCTACTTCTATATGAGGTGTTTTACATGACCCCTTTATTATGGTTTATACAGAAGTCTCAAATCCCTGCCCGAAAAAGGGGTTGTTTTCTTTGTCAATTTGGAATTTAAAAATTGCTATCTTATTGCTACTGGCTCTATTTTCAGCAAAAAGTAGGCTCGCAGCAAATTGATCATGTCTGAAATTTCATCATTCTGCTGAATATTCATTGAAATTTATTATGCATGGACTTGTGTTTTGCATGTGTCAAGAAACCCAAAATAGTTCCATATGCATGCTGCACTAGAATGCCCACGCGTTTATGCACTGTAATTTTGTGCAAACTGCAAAGGACTAATATCTATTATATGTTTTAGGTACGTCTGTTGAGAACAATGCTGCGGTGGGAAGAGCAACTACGCTGTGAAGCAAGTCTTGGGCAACCAAAGTATGATCGGGAATATTATCATAACCGAGATTCAGTAATTCCTGGTGAAGTGGTAATCATTTGTTGGCCCCATGGTGAAATAATGAGATTAAGGAGTGGTAGCACTGCTGCAGATGCTGCCAGAAGAGTGGGACTCGAAGGCAAGCTGGTTTTGGTGAATGGTCAGCATGTATTACCAAATACTGAGCTCAAAGATGGTGATGTGGTTGAAGTCAGAATGTAAATACATATCATCTCACTAGCGGAATTGATTAGTGTAGAAATAAGGTACATAAGAACCCATAGCCATTCTAATTACCACATCTCATGCTTAAAAAGGTGTATTTTGACAGTTGACATGCATAGTTGCATTGAATTAGGTAGGCATACCGTTGATTTTAAAGCTGTAAATGGGCATTGAATGTTACATTGGTGTATATGTTGAAAAGCTCTATAGCAATTTATACAAGGAAATTTGGAAATAGTTTTTGGGATTTACTTATTTGCTTCAACACCAAATGCCTGATGAATTATGATTACGGTTTAAAATAAAACTAGCTTTCACATTATGTTTTGAAAGTTCTAATATGTGTGCAATTTTATTCAATTATAAATTAATTATTTAATAGATTTAAAAATTAATTGAAGTATTTTTTTTATTTTTTTATCTTTAGTTATGATTATTGATAAGAGTTTTTGTTCTAGCTTAATTTTATTATTTTTTGATAGACAATAATAAAAAATTTATAATTTTTAAGAATTATACTTTATAAAATTATGTTAGTATCTAAACTTTGATTAAAGCCGCGTGAAAAGTGAAAATAAGAGTATATATATATATATATATATATATATATATATATATATATATATATATATATATTAACTTATTTTATAAAATATAATGTAATAAATTAATAACTAAATAAATTGAAGCTTCGCCTTTTGTTATTGGTGATGGCCGAAGCTAGAAGGCTGCCTGAAGTGGTAAAGAGGGGATAAAAACCTTTTAGAAGCTTCAAGATTTGCATGTGAAATAAGGGGTTTGCGCGCATCTTCTCTTACATATGGATGTTTAAATCTTTAATCAAAGAATTGAATGGACTTTCAACCTTTTTATTGACCTAATGGGACGTTTGTAAAAATGAAGCTTTAATTTTGGACTTATGAAAAGGAATTGGGGCTGTTTAAGGCACTGATGGGCAAAGGAGATGGAGTTGATGAAAATCGAAATATGGATAATTTTTTGCAATAAAAATGAACTAAATAATTTCCAAAGATCGTGACATATTTCATTGGGATGAATTGAGGCATTTCAATATATATATAATGTAATAATGTAATAATTAAATTTATTTTTAATTAGTTAATATTTAATTTAAGAATTTAATATCTATACAAATATATAATAAGTTATGTCTTCCTTTTGATTGCAAAAAAATAATCCTACTTATTTATACAAGAAAAGAAAATTTGTTAAAGGAAATAGAGATCATAAAGTAAACATCACAATACCTTTCTTTGTATACTAAACAAAATATAAAATAGTGGGCATCATTAAATGAAGCAACAACCTCAAATCAAGGAAGACAATAATTAAGGATACTACTTTGAAAACCCTTAGAGCAAAATCCAAAGCAAGAAAAAAAAACAGATAGAGTTGGGTTTTTGAAATTGTGTTCTTCTCTACAATAAAATGCTCTAAATCGGAAATGAAAGATAGAATTTCAAAAAATAAGCATATTTACTATCATCAAATATTGTCTATTTTAGACCAATAGAAGTTTTAAAGAATTTGAATGAGTTTGCATACCAAAATAGTGGTTTCCAATATCCCAAGTCTCACAAATTAAGAAAATCTGAGAATGAGACACATTATGCTTACAACAAAAAAAGCATTAAAATTTGATAAATGTCTATTGTGAATCAGATAATTTGTATTCAATTTATTCAGCATTGGAGTTGAGCAAATCAATGTATTCAATTAAGCTCTTACAATAGCACAACTATAATTGACTAATAAATGATCATTAAACAGTTAAAAGCCCTCCAGTCCCATTTATAGACCTCTTTTTTTGTCTTTTAATCACTTAAAATAATAAAAACTGGCCATTAAGTGACAACAAAATATGAAAATGTCAAAAAAAATGATTAAAGAATGCACTGTGATAAAAAAATGTCATGATGTCTAAATTTTTTAGGGCTACATGATATTCATATATTAAAAATTCATTATATTTATATTGTTCTGCTCAAATAATTACCGTTTTACCCTTAAACTCTTTATTTTTTTTTTCACAATAAAATGGTGTGGTGTATACAAATCTTATTCCTTTAATAAAAAAATTGGTAAGGGCAAATCGTGGATAAATTTTATTCATTTAATAAAAAATTTGGTAAGGACAAATCTTATTTATTTAATGAAAGATTTAGCCATGCCATATTAGAAATTGTAGTTTCATAATTAAATCTAATGAAATTATTGTACTTTGCTAATAAAATCTAATGCAATGTGTTTAATGCTTTTGATATGCATTACTCATTTAATACTTTTAATATGTTTGATCTTAAAAGATTTTATCATAACCTTAGTAATAAAATCTAACTCATTTAATAATTTTGATGTGCATAAATTTAGAAGATTTAGTAATAAAATCTATCTCATTTAATGATTTTAATATACATGATCTTAAAAAATTTAGTAATAACTGTGGTAATAAAATCTAACTCATTTAAAGCTTTTGATGTGCATGATTTTAAAAAATTTGGTAATAAAATCTAACTAATTTAATGCATTATTTGTACTAACTGAAGAAATCACAATTGCATTAGCCACTTCTTTGTACTTTGCTTAGAATATTTTGTGGACAAATCTTATTCATTTAATGAAAAATTTGGTAATAAAATTTAACTCATTCAAAAGCTTTTGATGACTACACCCATTCTTTTATGCAATTTAGCTTTATATATTTTTACATATGTTTTACCTACTATAAATATACTAGATTGCCGACTGCTTTTGCATATCAAATTTTCTATTTTCTAAATTTTTTTATACAGACATATAAACAATATATTAACTATTCGGTTTGTACATCTTTTAATTGCATTGTTTATTTTCAATGAGTCATCTACTGGATAGTGATACTGAGTTTGCTCCCAATAGCTATCTCTCTCGCTTTAAATTAATTATTCTAAATAAAATAATTTTATATTAAGTATTTTTGCATTTTACATATATTGATAAATATCATATTTACTATATATATATATATATAGTATTTATAATGCATTAATTTATTAATTAATATTTATAATATTATGAAATTTTTTCGGATGCGGAGCTAGAGTTGCTCGCTTTCGTATAATATAATTTGCATTCACCATTGATAAAGTTCAGAAATACTTTTATATAAAAAGAAAAAAAGTTGAGAAATATTAGGAAAAGGACGAGAATAATTCAAAGCAAGTGGTTGTTCGAAAAGAAAATTCAAAGTCATCACAAACAGAAAACTTTATTGTTTTTGTTATTTTGATAGGAAAAATTTTACGAAAACTTATATCATAACATCCAAGGACTGAAATTTTGTGGAGCAGACAGTGCTGCGAATGCAAATAAGTCATCAGAAACAAACACACTGACATTAATTATAGTTTGTCTTTTGTCTGATAGAGAGGGAGAGGGACAGTTTGTCTCCCAATTACTTTTCTTAATTGCCAATTGGCATTTCATTTGCCTGTCCATTATCAATCTATAGTGTTTCATTTTTTTGGTTCGTCTGCTTCCCACATGTCACTCTCTCATTTTTCTTTTTCTGCTCTAATGTCTATTCATACTTTGCTTGTTTTATTTTCGTTCTTGAAGTAAATAATATTTTATTCATGTAACCATTGTCAAAAAAACTCCAACAAAAGGGTTATAATTTGGGCCACAATTACCCCAAAAGGTTACAATAATTTTTTTTATTTATACATCAAAATTTTTGATTATTCCCATTCATTCCCCTCAAATATTACTATATTTCTTTTTTTTTTAAATATATTATTGCTACATATCTTGATAGTTTACTGACAAATCAATGGCTAAATGAGCCTTGTTTTTTTTTTTTGCATGATCAATTTATTTGATTTTTTAAAACTTTATTATTATTTTTCATTATTTTATCTCAAAAGATACTTTTTTTTTGGCACAATTTACTGTTGTATTTCAATAAAAAGCTCATGACAGATATAAATAAAATGAAAAAAAAATTATGGAGACAAATTTGAGGAAAACTGCTTGCTGATATAGCTTTAAAATCAATTTTAGGATAAATTAATTTGAATAGAATTTTTTTAAAATCAATTAATACTTTGTGGTGATTTTTATTGACTTCATTTTATTATCTTATCAATCATAATTTAATTCTATTAGAGATTAGAGAGCATTCCAAAATTATTTCGTGAATACACCTAGATTTGTGGGAGTGGAAACAAAATATAAATTTTGATGTATTGAAATATTTTAGAAGAAAAGAGGTTGCAATTTAATTGATTCAAATAACTATGAGATTACAGAACATAGGAATTACCACTTACAGAAGCCTGTATTGGTAAAATTGCCTAATGTAGCAAAGTGGGAGTTGGGTTTTGCCGTTTTGGCCGTTACCTTTTTATAAATTACTCAATTATTTTAAATAAATGAGATGCTAAAATAGTGTGAAGAGACACTCTAAATTGGTGAGTATTATTTTGGGCGATATATTATTTTTATATATTAAATGAATAAATAAATAGATTGAAATCTATTAGAATTAAATGGATATAAATATCTATATAATAATTAAATAGATTATAAATGAGCAAAATACAATCCAATCCATTTAAAACCAAGACATACCCAACATTTGTCATCTATTTCTATAACAATCTTTGTTCATACTTGTCTCTGCGACTCCCCATCCCAGTTTGCTATATAAACCAAATTATCTAAAAATTCCCATTAAGCTAAGCACCTTAATTTATGGAAAGTAATATTCACCACGAATTTATGTAAACACATATATTTGTGCATACTGGCGAATCAGATGAAATTCACGTACCTATAGCCCATCTAATCCGACGACTCGCGGCGGGAAATAGAATTGTTATAAATTTTTGCTCACAGAATAAGCCAAGCCTGCAGGCTTGATATTCTACCAATTGCAATCACAAACTCAAAATCACTATTTCTATCTATTTACACTTATCCATAGAAAATTTTTTATACATAGAAGATATTCACTCTCTCTCAGCCTCATCTTCAGGAATCCAAATTATAGTAACAGTATCAGATTTCTCCTACCTCCACCGCCGCACAAAATGGAACTCTGGTTCATCATCCTCCTCTCTCTATCTCTCTCTCTATTCATCAAAGCTCTCTTCTCCATAATTCTCCAAAAATCCAATCCAAAGCCTCCTCTCACCCTCCCACCTGGACCACCTTCAATTCCCATCATCAGCAGCCTTCAGTGGCTCCTCAAATCTTTCTCTGAACTCGAGCCTATTCTTCGCACTCTTCGTTCTAAATTTGGCCCTGTGATCACCCTTCGCATCGGTTCTCGCCCCTCCATCTTCATCACCACTCACTCTCTTGCCCACCAAGTACTTGTCCAGAACGGAGCTGTTTTCGCCGACCGTCCTCCTCCCCTTCCTATCAGCAAAGTCTTGTCTTGTAATCAGCATAACATCAGCTCCGCCTCCTACGGACCAACTTGGCGGTTGCTCCGCCGTAATCTCACCTCCGAAATCCTCCACCCTTCACGTATCAAATCCTACTCCAATGCACGCAAATGGGTTTTAGATATCCTCATCAACCGAATTAAATCTCACGCAGAAACTGGGGAGCATGTTCTTGTTAGAGACCATTTCCAGTATGCTATGTTCTGTTTATTAGTCCTTATGTGTTTCGGGGACAAGCTTGAGGAAGACAAGATCAAACAAGTAGAAACAGTTCAGCGTCGAATCTTGCTGAGCTTTAACCGATTCAGTATATTGAATTTCTGGCCCAGGCTGACGAGGTTGTTGTTCCATAAACGCTGGGCTGAGTTCTTGCAGCTTCGTCGAGACCAGGAAGAAGTGTTGATTCCTCTCATAAGGGCAAGAATTAATAAGAAAATAGTGAATTCAAGTAAAGATAGAGAAGATAAGATTAAAAATGAAGAGGTTGTAGTATCATATGTGGATACACTATTGGATTTGCAGCTTCCTGATGAGAAGAGAAAGCTTAATGAAGGGGAAATAGTTAGTTTATGTTCAGAGTTTCTTGATGCAGGCACAGATACTACTTCCACAGCCCTGCAATGGATCATGGCGAATTTGATTAAGTACCCACATATCCAAGAGAAGCTGTTCACAGAGATTGAGGAAGTGGTTGGGGCAGACGAGGAAGGGATTAAAGAAGAATATTTGCAGACGATGCCATATCTGAAAGGTGTGATTTTGGAAGGATTAAGGCGGCATCCTCCGGGGCATTTTGTGTTGCCACACGCAGTGACTCAAGACACGGTGGTTGATGGCTTTTTGGTCCCTAAAAATGGTAATGTGAATTTCATGGTTGCAGAGATGGGTTGGGATCCTAAGGTATGGGAAGAGCCCATGGCATTCAAGCCTGAGAGGTTTCTGAATAGTGATGGAGAAGACGCGTTTGATATAACAGGAAGTAGAGAGATAAAGATGATGCCTTTTGGGGTGGGGAGAAGAATTTGTCCTGGTTATGGTTTAGCAATGCTTCATTTGGAGTATTTTGTGGCTAATTTGATTCGGAATTTTGAGTGGAAATCTGTGGATGGAGATGACATTGACCTGTCTGAGAAGCAAGAGTTCACTGTGGTGATGAAAAATCCACTCAAAGCCCATATATCACCAAGGATCAAATAACAACACTTGCGAGTGTAGAATGTAGATTCATAAATTGCTTAGTAGTTTTTTTATTTCTAAATATTGTAATTAATGAGTCTTTTTAGATTGCAAGAATCCACTACTCATTAAGCATATTTATATGCTCGATATATTGGTGATTACGCAAGCAGGAGAAAACAATTTTATGAATATCATCAATAGAATTGAACTTGAACCACATCAAAAATTCAGTTCTGTTGTTATTAAAACTGCACTTCAAATTCAGACATCTTTGCAGAAGGAAATTTGAATTGCTTTCCTAGTGCTGAGGAGCTAAATAGTTTGGTAACATTTATAACTGAATAAGAAATTTCATCCATAATAGAATCAAGAGGAGGTTCTCTTGTCATCTATCTGCAATTGGAAGAATAGAATATGCAATATCTGTCACTAATCAGTAATCACATCATGCAATTTCGGCTGTTACAGTTTCAGGTATCTGTTTCTTCTGAAACGTAGTAAATATTTAGCTTCAAGGAGCACAATTGAGTGAACTCGATCACTTCATTGTTGTAATTGCCATCTTCACTTCCTTCGGCAACAAGGGCTTCTATGTTGCCGCCAGAATACACCTCCATTTCCTGATGCCGCCACAACATTTGGCACAAGATTTATTGCAAAATCTGATGTCTAACATTCGTAGTTTGGTAAAGCACAGTGTTACAAAGCCTACATTGTTAAGGTGATGATATGTTGAATCTCATCATTATTTCCTATTTGGAGATGCTTCAATTGTGTAAGGTCTTCCCCATCAAGATCACACAGCCCATTTTCTATTTCTCTAATTGACTAATTATGGAACTTCATTCCCTGGCAACAACTCCTTCCCCTATGTTTGGAAGGAGAGAAAATATGGGAGGAAAGAACATAATGATGTAAAAAGAAGAAAAATTTTCATTATATTCTGTTTAGAAATGAAAGAAAACAAGGAGAGAATGTAAACTAATTTTTATTTCACACTTCTCATTTTCTCTCCAAAACAAAGAAAAAATACAAGAGATATCACTATTATTAATGAAATTATTTTTATCATTGATTATTATAATAAGATATTTATTATTTTATAAACTGATGAGAAAAATAGTTTATGTGTAACTTTTATTTCACTGCAAATTATTTAAACTGAAAAAAATAAATCTTATTTTACATTCTCTCCCTTTTTATTTTACTTCAATCCAAAACATAAATAAAAAAAATAAGTTTATTTTTCTTCCTTATTTGCTCTCTCCTATAAGAAAATTCTCAAACATAATGAAGAGGAAAAAAAAATGAAGAGGAAAAATAAATTTATTTTCCTTTTTTATTTTCCCTCCCCCATAGAAAAATTGCCAAACGAGGGCTTAAGCTCATGCTCCAAATGAATATTTGTCTTTAGTCTAAGCTTTGGGGTTTTAAAGGTTTCATATTTCCCATCCCTGTTCCATTTAGTGACTGAATATTCTAAACCCTTGCAACCCTTTGGAAAGAGGCGGTTTGGTATTTTTCTGCATCAATCACTAATATTTCCAAAGTTGTCAAGTGACATAATTCTTCTATATTCCACATCCCAACCAACAAAACTCTCACTCATACGCTATTATTTCAACTGGGACAACTCTAATATGCAGGAATAACTTTTGAGTTTAGCCTAAGCTCCAGCATTTTTTAGATTTCATATTTCCCACTCCAATTCCTATTTTTCGCTTATGAAATTTCATACCTTTGCAATTTTCTATTTACGGGTTATGAATATTCTATCCCTTTGCAACTCTTCCCGAAAGATGCAATTTGTTATTCTCAATCAGTAAGTATTTCTAGGGAGCAGTCTCTCCGGCTTCTTCAGCCCGCTTGCTCTGATGATGGCGTCGAGTTGGACAGCGGTAGAACAAGTAATGGAGCTAGCTTAGACAGAAACAGTTCATGTGATGTCAAAGCTGAGAAGCTTGCTGTTGAAACCGTCTATGATAATGCTGGAGGAGCAGCCTTCTCTTCTTAAGTTGTCAAGTGAAAATATTCTCATCCATTTTCTAACAGTCACAGGACAAGACATTTGCAAGAATTAAGTTTGAGCCGAGTGCAATAGCTAAGACAGTGTTGACATTTCAAATAAACTCAGTGCCTCTATTTGTCATGTGACCAATATTTTGCATCCTTTGCATTCATCCCAAAATGAATTTCTACAACATTTAAGTTCTTCTTCAACCTCTCTGCATCAAATTTCAGGCTATGAATTCAGCAATCTCTGCTTGAATTCTTCCCAGCTTTGCTGCTTGAGAGACAGCAACCGTAACCACAATTTTACCCACACCACCTATGCCACATATGCCATATACCCCAATCTTGTAGAGATTAGGGTTCTTCAGCGCCTCCTTAACTTTGATCAAAATCAACAACCTTGATGGCAAGGCTAGGCTTGACGATTGTAGACAGATAGCCCAATTATAAGATGTAAAGGGGGACAGAAGGAAACTGAATCTAGTCCTTCATTCCAAAACTTATCAATCGCCGAAACTTCCTTATCTGCTTTATTGCTAATCTGATAGCGAGTCTTGAAACTGGGACTCAATCCAACGAAGCATTTCTTGGCTTGTGCTTTGCCTTGAATGAATTGCTCGACCTCTTGAATTTCAATTCCCGCACTGCTCAACCACTTGGTAACATTCTCATAGATCTGGTACACGTTCCTTTTAGAATCATCAAGGGATTACTGCAACCCGACTCTTCTGTTGGTTTGCTGTTCAATCTGCACCTTGCTATCGATGAGATCATTAATCAACTCGGCCAAAATAGAAAGACTTGTCTCCAAAACCATTTCGCTACCTCTAAAAAGACACAATAGGTAGATCAAAGACAGTTGAAAAGGTAGTACACATTGAAGAGTTGTAAACGAGAGACAGATAGATCTAGGGGTCTGGTGACAAAGGGTAAACGGGAATCAAAAATAAGAGGAAAGATGAAGAAAAGCTCAAGGGAAAAAAAAATCATAACAAACAGATCTGATGGCAGAACAAAGAGCGACAAAGTATTAGTGGGTCAAAAGGGAAAATTGAGCAGGACATGATGGAGAAGTGAAGGCAATAAAATGGATAGAAAGGATGCTTGACAAATTGCGATGTGGATCATAGTTCTATACAAATTGTGTTGTCTTAATTTTTCTTGAATAACTTAAAGAAAAAAGTAATTCTTTCTTGGAAAATAAAGCAGGAAAGAATCTGAATTTTAACCATGGCAATAATCAACCGACAAACAACATTTTATATAATTTTTGGTGAAAAATCCCATGGCCACGATACGATAAGATGGCCCTTGGAGAACCTGCCTTCAGATCATGTGAATCAATTAAGAGAAGAAGAAGAAGAGATTTATTGGACAAACATCTCTACTGAAAGAGAGAGTAACTTGGCAAGATCAACGCAGGACATAGCGGGACCTTTAGGACACGCAGATGACTACGAACATGTCATCTAGCCACGAGCCAATAAGAAGAAAATACTGAAGGAATCTTATCATATCCTAGTTTATCTGTATTATTAGTAAGTGCTGTTTATTTTATTAAAGTTTGTAATAATGTAACGTGTTTGTATATATGATAATAGAGTCTGTATTCTTTATTTTATTCAAGTAAAGATTGTGCGAATCTTTGCTTTGATTGATAACTTGGTGTCTGTATCTAGCAGAACTTTATATAAAGAGTTCTCTAGTTTGTACGAAGGTAGAACCGAAGAGGACAGAATTAAACAGTATCTCCCATAGATTTTTTACTTTACCCTTTATTTTAAACAATTATTTTATAAAAATATTATTTAATAAACTCTATTTTTAAATTTTAGGGTAGAGAAATTTCAGTATTTATTCTAACTAATTAATGTTATCTCATTTTTTTATATATGTTCTATCTATATTTTTTTAAAAATATTTTTCTTTTTTTATAATAAAAATTATCTATTTTTTTATTTGATAAATATTAATTTATAAAAATAAAATAAAGAATAAAAATATAAAAATTATATTGACTTGTAAAAATATTTTAGTCTCTAAATTTAAAAGAAATTCTACTAAAAAGAGCATTGGAGATGCTCTTAACTCTCTGATTTAAATTTTAAACTAATTACACACCATTGTAATTTGTAATGCTAACCAAATATTTGACTTTAAGTTTGTCCTTATTTTGAAAAGGGATCTAAGAAAGGGACGTTTGAGGACATTTAGAGCGAAACTCAATACATATTTCAAATGAAAAATTAACAGAATAATTGCATTCGAAAAAATTGCACGGAAGGAAATGCAAAAATTGGATTACAAATTTCTAACAAAAAAATATAATTTTAATTGAAAAAATAACAAATTGCAGTTTACTCCTTAAAATTTTAATAAATAACAATTAGAAATAAAATTTAAAAAAATAACTGTTTATCCTCATATTTTTTTTATAAAATATTTATTCATTTGATACCATAAAAATTTCAAATATTACAATGCAATATACCATATAATTTTTATATATTTAAAATGTTTTTATGTAAATTTTTTTAAAGTTTTATATACAATCCAGTAATCTTTTATAAGATTTTAGTACTTCTACTCATTATCAACAACAATAACGGTAAAACAATTAATATATTTAAATTTTAGTTTTTCTAATTATTATCTGAAATAATATTTTTATTAAATGATATAGGGATAAATTGTTAATTTTTTAAAAATTTACTTATGATTATAATTTGTTAAAACTTCATATAGTAAATTATAATTTGTTCTTAAAAAAATACCCAAAATATTTGAAGATTTTTATGTGTTTTTTCCAAATAAAAAATCAACGACCCCATATATGAGAGTCAATAACAAAATAAAAATCAAATAGTTAAGAGGCCAATTATGTTTTTTGCATCTCTCTTTTCTTTGACAAAGTTACGTTAGCTCAAAAATAAATTTTTTAAGTTTTGTTGCAAGAAAACGGCCAACATGAGAAGATAATTTTTACATTCAATGTTTGGAGCTTACAAATTTACCAAGAGCATGAAGTTTTAAAAACAGACTTCCATCATACGTCTTGAAAGCTTGAACCGATTTTCTTGAAAGCCATTCAAGATCTCATCAACATTAAACTCTCTAGCATGTCTCCTAACAACAGTAGCCCTTCTCGGATTAGAACTCACTCAAATTCACCCAAAGATGATAGATCATAAGAATGGTTGAAATTAAATCTTATAAAAATTAAAAAAAAATTATTTAATAAGATTTAATCTTAATCTTTCATCATGAATAAATAGTTCAAATTCTCTAACATGATAGTATTATGTTTGATGAACTTCCAGGGATCTTAAATCTTCTCTCCACAATCAACTGCTACGACAGCACTGACATCTCATTCTACCAATACAGCTATGCCTAAGACACTTCCAATTTTGTTCGCCATGAACCACCGAGAGAATTTAAAATGGCAATGAACATACAGATAAACTTAGACATATAAATCGATGTGGCCATTAATCGATAAGGATTGTATAAATACACCATTAAAAGTGAAGAAGATGCAAGGATTTTAATGTTTTTATAATTCCATTTGGCACAGATCAACACTACCCCATGCTGCCGCTAATCTCGAGGTAGAACCTCATCATATCCCAAACATTGCTTGCCTTGAAGCAATTTAGTCTCAGCATGGCAGTATATGGATCTATGGCTCAGTTAAAAAGAGTTGTAACCAAAACCAATCATCTAGGATCTATGAATTTCCTGTAGTTGTAGAATTTGGTTCTGATGATCCCACTATTTGTTCAAAGGCTTCCATGTCTATGGTCATATCATCCTCCTGTACCTCGGCCATTACTTCATCTCCGTCTCCCACCAGAGGTTCAACACCATTTTGTATTATATTGGATTGTAGCTGTGGTTCTTCACCAGCTTTATCTGCTTCTTCTTGCTTTTGCATCGCTTGTGGATAGGGCTCCGTAGAAACTGTCAGCATAGATGTCACCAAGAGATTCTGGATGGAGGATTTAATCATGTTAATAAAACTGAGCATCAGAATGATAACACATGTGAACTTAAAAAATGCTAAATCTGAACAGCTATTGAATTTCGAAAAAATAAATAAATAAATAAAGCAAGCTAATTCTGTAAATCTATTGAACTTTTGAGATTATCATATATATTTGTGTGGATATTAGAGTTCTAGAAAGCATGCAAAACTAGTCGATGATAGATCTGCGCATTTTTAGTGCCGAAATATCATAATTGAGTAAATATTAAACAGTATTAAGCAATAAACCAACTTCATGAACTTGTATCCCTGAGATTTTTTTCCTGGTCTAGTTTTGTGTCATATGATCAACTATTCAGATCAGAGAAAGGGCCTTATGGGTCATAAATATCCTTTTGTATCTAAGCTCAGCAACATTTATAATGCTCAATAGATGAAAGATTAGAAAGCATATCATGCTGAAAATTTCAACCTCTGCCCCTTATGATTAGTGAAGAGAAGGAATTGCCAGCTAATTTAGCTAAGGAAGTCGTTGTGTCTCAATACACCAGGAATCAAATCCCACTCTCACATCACGACTGGGGCAGAAATGTTAAATGACAGGCAACCTATGTAACCCGGCCACCGATTCCAACATCCTATTAGAAAATTGGAATAAAGACATGACATGATGACATATACCGAATGCAAGGACAGAAACAAAGACTTGGCATAAGTTACTGAGAAAATAACTTGAAGAGAACTGAAGGGTTCAACTGAATGGTAACAAGAAGTCCCAAAATAATGTATAGACAATGATAATATATTTACAGAACTTGTTATACTTGAGAGCATTCACTTTGAATAAAATCAGACCAGAGGTTCTTCTAGTTAAAGAAAGGCTTGAATGTGGTAGTATCTCCTACAATTCGTCAAAACAGAGTCATGTGCATTTCATGCCAAGTAAATCATTAGATCAAGTGGGTGAAAAACATGCTGAGGAATACTTCTGTGCTAAACAAATAGTTTTCAAGATCTAGTAACACACCTTTTCTAGTGCTAAGGCAAGCTTTGAAAGATTTTGATAGATACTTCTAGCAGCCAATAAGGTCTGTTGAACATAAAATCGAATGAACATAGTACCACAAAATTCAACAGTAAAGCTATAAATTCAGAAGGTTAAACAGACATGAAGAATTCAGCAGAAAAGCAGAGTTGTCAAATTGTGTCAAGTCCCAATCCAAGCATCTTCTGCATATATGTCATAAGATTTGCTTGCTTATCAAAATAGTTTAAAATAAAAGAGGTAATAAATAAGAAAAAAAGTACTAATAGTTGCACACTTGAAAATAACGTAAACAAAAGGGTATTTACCAATTGGATTAAGATTTTAATGCCAAAAAATTTTATGAACTCCTAGAGCTCCGACCCTTGAAATTGGGTTTAGGGATTGTAGGCATTTTTATACAGTTATTCTTAAGAAAAGCACCAACTTATATTGCATAAAGAAAAGTAAATGTATGATTTCTCATGTTATAGCCATAAAAATTCCACAAAAGCTGCAAGGCAAATTGCTGGTTGCAAAAAGTATCTAAAATGGTACATTTTACAACAAGCAATTATAACCTCCATGCGAATCAAATTCAATGGCATAAAAAAATATTAAACTATAGCAGTCAGGGCACTCTGCCGCTCTGAAGGAACATATCCAAAATTATGTAAAGAATCATACCTTCCATTATTTCAATAAGGAACAACAAAAGAACTTGTGATCAGTATACTGATAGCCTTTACTTGCAAATTGTGAAAACAATTCTCTTTCACAAGCCAGACTTAAGAATTATGATGGTTCCAAGGGACCTAAAGCATTTCTCAAACTGTCATTAAGAGGCTTTCTTACAATGCAATTTATCTTTTCTCACCAAAGCTAAGTGATAGCAATAAAAGAGAGCTGTCATATCTATTGTTCAAACTAATGTCTAATCTTCAAGCATCATGAGAATCAATCAGACTGCAGTATTTTACTTGGTGCCTGTTTGGAAATCAGATGTATGGATATTCACAAGTTCAGATAATAGCCATAAGTTAGAAATTACAATGGTTCTTCAATCACCAACCATATGATTTACAAGGGATATGTAGCAGTTCAAAACCCCAATTGATGTGGATACATGCTTGCTAGAGAATAGAAAAGCAAGTGGAGAGAGAGACAGACAGACAGATAGAGAGACAGACAGACAGAGCATAATATATAAATAATCACCTCACAGAGTCTCTGCAGAGTAAATGGAGGACCTTCATCAAACCTATGAAGAGCTGTAGAGCAGGAAACAAAAAATTTTATAAATAGCTTCACCCAAGAGAAACAAAAGAGAAAGAACATAAGTTTACAAAATCTATATAGCCTACAAATTAGCCAAATCATCCAAAAAGGCATTTGACCACAGCTAATATCTAAGTACAACAGCAACCCCAAACAGGATATTGACCCAAAGACTGCACAATAATTAGGGCTTAAAGAAAGACCATGTGTATCCATGACTTTGGGGTTGAATACCAGAACCAATGATTGGATACTTCTGACTTCTCAATATCAAATTACTTTGCACAATATCCCCACAACATGACTCCTGAACACATTAGAGAACCACTTGGGGTTTCTTTCTGAGGTTAACTTCTCTTTCAAGACAAAATCAACATCAAAGCTCGGGATGCATATAATTCAAGCATGACACATGGCCATGTCTGTATCAATTTTTCCAAGCATAAATTTGCATTCTACTGTGCGACATGACCTGCCTTGTCACTATTCCACATCTTCATATTCAAAATTGCAAATGTTGCATAAGACTCATTTTATGGAGAGCTTTAGAGCTACCTTCATCCAACCTTTGGACTAGTTCTGGATAAGTTTCTCCTAATGAAGCATTCTGCTCCTTACTGGTCATTTTTGCCTCAGGATACTCTGACAAAACCTCCATGACATGAATTAAAGAGAAAAAGGTGAGCATTATGATCGGAACCAATTATGGAGAAAATCATGCACTTTCTTTTTTTTTTTTTTTGAAAAGGATAATCATGCACTTTCTGATCTTAACAAAATTAAATATGTAAAAGTGACCACAGTAAAGAAATACAAGAACTACATGCTAGCGTACCTCCCCATACCTGCTTCAGATGAAAGGATAACATGCTCTTCAGTTTGTTCCAATCATGCCTAAAGCAAAAAAATCAAGAAATGCATATAGTGTAGTAGGAGTTAGAACTTATTGTTATTGTACCTATATTCCCATTCTCTAATATGAAAAAACTTGTTAAGTAAGAATAATTCAGCAACCGCCAAAACATGCCCAGGCCAAAGAATCATATCTGATATATTGGTATATTTTAGAAGCCTAATATTAGAGGCTTTTGAGTTCTTAAATTCAAGAGTGAATTTTGTCCAGTTTCTTAACTCTCTTTGGAAGCATTTGGACTTCATTAGGGCTGAGCATCAGTCAATTTGGTTCAATAACCGAACCAAACCAACCTAACCTAAAACCAAAGTAGACATATTTCGACAGACTAAACCAAACCAAAATATAAAAATAAAAATAACAAAATTTTTTGCAAAATTTATCCTTGAACCACTGGATCAAAATTGTAATAAAAAAAATGTCCACGCGAAACCAAGAAAGTAAATTCAATTTAGAAACTTTGCAAAATACTTAATACATTAAAAAGAAATATTTTGCTGTGCCTTTATATCAATCAAATCTTTTAATTAACTTAATGGTGCTTACCAGTCAATCCTTTATATTAATGTTGTGCCTTTATAGGATCTTCTCATATAATTATAGATTAACGATCACATAAATCATCAAAAATCATAATACTTAGCAGAAAGAAATGGGAGGAGAAAAAGCTAAATTCATGATACTTGACATGTTCATTGACATGTTCATTGACATAGGGTAATCTACATTATATCCTACATGGATCTAAGACTAATACTTCAATAGCCAACCTGATTGGCATGACAGTTCAATGCCAAGGAGAAGATCATAGCAGTAAGCGTCAAAGAGCACCCAAAAAAGAAAAAGAAAAAGAAATTATAATTCTAAAATTTCAAAAGAATCACAAAATGTTGTTGTTGCTGCTAGTCATGTCATTCTGAGAAATTAAGATATATTTTCAAGTATACATATTCCATCAAATAGATTTGAAACAAAATGTGTCCATATTTTCTAGTGAATTATTTGAGTTGTGCATAAAATATAAAAAATAATTAAATAATACATTCTATGTCTAACACTAAGTGTATTATTCACATCAAGCAAGCAAAAAAAACTATTAAGTTAAAAGCATACCAAAATTTCCCAGTGGAAGCAATAACTTCAAGAATGCTTGTAACTTGTTTCTCAGAAATCACAGGCTTGAGTTCTGAACCACTAAATTCCAAAGTGCAACACTATTTAGAACAATATACGATTGAAAAACCCTATGTAATGCAACTAAGTGCAAATATGAACTTTACAATTTACAAAGATTTAAAAGAAAGGGGAGAAAAGGAAGTAGCAGATCAACAAATATATGCTTGCAACATCATTCTTCAAAACTTTTCACATGTTGGCTATATTAAAGAGGAATGATGACAGAATTTGCCATTGAATTCTTGAAAAATGTATAATCAGGCTCTAAATCTTCTATTTGGGTAAATGAGTCCAAAATTTTTATTTTTGTCAAGTAATCCCACACTAATAGACCACACTGAATAATTAATAATAATCCAAAACATTTAAGCAAATTCGGAAAAAAAAATTGTCAAATTTTTCACAAATAATGTCAGGTGTTACCCTCAAAATGATTTGTATAATATAGCACCTACATGGACCAAAAATAAATATACAGTACTAATTTATCCAAATACCAGATTCGAAGGCATAATTAGACAAATTCCAAAAATTCATGGGCCAAATTGAACTCATCCATGTTAAACACCAAATTCCAAAAGAGAGTATTTCTAAAATATCATACTTCTACAGTTCTTTGGCCAATCAGGTGGTACAAAATTTCCTCTCCTTCCTATTTCCTTCACCTGAAAACCTCAGGCACTTCAGATTTCAATCATTGACTATAATGTTCACACCTAACCCATGTATCAGTTTGATGAAAACCAAAATAATTAACCCTCAAATCCATTTGCTAAAGAAATAATATATAGATGTTTGCCACAAAGAAAAGGAAAACCGTATTCTGATAAAGCTGTACCATCCATTAAACACCACATAGGCAACTAAATCCAAATTATCAAGTTTAAGTATAACACAATACAGGAGGAAATATTTTTGAAGCACATACATGTCTTTGTACATGTCCAATGACATTGAAGACTTTTCAAGGATCAAAATGGAAAAGTTAGAAGTACAGAGGATTCTACAGTACTTTGGAATTGTGCTTTTTTGTTGTGTTGGGATTTGTTAGATAGAAAAAAAAGACCATATTTTTTAAAATCAGGCTCTGCCTTGCAATCTCTTCTAGGATAAGGTGGTTTGCATGTCATCTTTTAAGGCTGCTGTAAGTTACTATTCAAATAATCATATTGGTACTGTTCCATTTTTGGTGATATTTTCTGTGTCTAATTTATAAGCAAGTTTCACTTCCACATGAGTTTAAAGCATGGCACCACGATATCAAAGAATCAGTTATATTAATCTACCAACCATTTCTCTCTTCATTGTGATTCCTGACTTTACGCAATTTCAACTAGCACAATAACATGTAAAGAAATCTATAGAACTGTCAACATACTAAATATCTAAACCAGCAAGCAAAGATGTTTACCGCTGACATAACTTTGAAGAGTATGAAATGATGGAAATCAAGACTATATGTTGAAAAGGAGAAATTTCGGAAATGTTAAAAGAAACCTATAGCAAATATGGACCAAAAAGAGCTACTGAAGCTTAAAGACAAAGCTAGATCTCCAATGTTTAATAAAACTGCAATTTATCGATCAACATTCTACTTTTGGACAGCATCAGATCAAGAATACCTCTTGAAAAGCAGAATAATCTAGATTGTCAATAACACCTATGGATTACTTTGGGGATCATAAGAAAATTCTCAAGCCCATAGACAAGGATATAACATACACAATTGGAAATAGGATGTTACGATCCCACATCACCCAACTCTATGGGAAGTTGATGGTTTATAAGTGTGAGAGGTACTCGCCACCATTAGGAATTCCTTTTGATGGAACATGGGATTTTCTCACTTATGAATCTGGTGTACCCTCTGGGCTTATATAGGCAAGCCCGTTAAGTGTGTGGGTGCAACTTTGGACTTATGGGAGTTCAGGGATATAACAGAGAATTAATACGTTTTTGGTTCAAAAATAAGCATCCTTAAGGCTAAAGGTTCTCTACTTGCAAACTATGGGACAAGGCATAACTTCTGAACTCTGACAATTCAGATTCACTTCAAACTTGCAGCTCTTATGGGAATTTATGGTTGAAAAAGGTCAGCTGCGAGATCCTAAGAGCTACTCCAAATTCAGGTGTTATTCAACAGGATCCTTAACCCTATACATCTTCAACTGTTTCTATGGATGATAAGTTTTTAATTGCTGGTGCAAAGGAAGATTGGAATCTAATTTTAAAAAAGTGGCTTTTAAGGTCCCTTGGCAGGTAAATTGCAGATTAGTCATAATATTGTAGGCAAAATTTCATTTCAGTCAACAAAGATCAATTTGTTCCAATTTCAAGACCAAAATTCTTTTCATCTACAAGTTGATCATTATCAACAGCACAGTAAGCATTCTGATGAATTACCTCGCAAAATATTAAATAAATTCCATAATGATCTGCTCCTATCATTGAATTTGAGGCAAAATTTATAACAACCCAAACTCAAGCAAACCTAAATCCAAAACTATTCAATTTATTTTAGGGCTACACAAATTAAACATAACAATAAAACTATAAAAACGAGATATAGTCATATAGACATATGACTGTCCAAGTGACAATCAATGCTGGAAACTTTGAGGTTTTTGTTTATAATTTAGGCAATGAAAACCAAATTGAAGATAGAAAGACATTTAGATATTAAAGCCTATAAAACATGAGTTAGAGATCAAGGTGCAATTAAGATCAAATTCAATGACTAATGATGCAATTTACACATCTCTTGGAAATTGACCCTTTCTATCCTAAGTAGTGATTGTTATCACAGTTAAACATTCTGGATACCTTGCAACTGCTGACACACTTCTACGAAAGCAGACAAACATCTCATCATCCGAAAGCCTATCCACTATAATGCTGTTAAGACCAAGATCATACCCGTTCTTCACTCGAGTTCATAAAAAACATAAGGAGTAAGGTATATTAGAACAATGTTTCAGTCCAGTTAAAGGCCGAAAATTGAGAACCTTTTTAGGCTAATTTGAAAGGCATAGCTCTTCACTGTATATCGTTAGATTAGCATAATTATGCGTAGCAGCCATCACAAGTGAAAAGCTAGGATCTAGGCTCTAATATAATTATCCCTGGAAATTCTTAGTTATCCCAGGATTGAGGAAAAAATGAACCAACAATCTATGTCGTGTAAATTTACCAAATCAAATTATTTTATTTTAATCTCTCTCGCGAACCAAGGTACAAAAGCTCCAAATCTAAACGTAGAAGGAGAAGTAGCAGCCAAAGAAGTACTGTGCTTTATAAAATAGTAGGTAAATAACTTTAAACTCCTATTAAATTATGGTGCATAAGCAAGAAAAAGTACGCAGCCATATGAAGTAAGAAGCATTTACCTATGTAAGGAACTAGGAACTCTGTTATCTTCGCGGTGATCAGCGTCTTCGGATAACACGACTGATTGCTCGGAATTTTCAGTGGACGGCATCGCCATTCGGAGCTTTCACACAGTGGGGATACTTTTTACTTTTGATACCCTAATCGGGATTTGCTCATCTCATTTTAATTTTTTTGCGAAGCCTGTGTGACTGTGTCCTGTCCATATGAGGGAGGGATATTTTTGAAAATTTCATTGTTAAATTTATGCGTGGAAATTTTTAAATCCATATATTTATATTGTTTAATAGAAAATTAGAAAGAAAAATAAAAATAATTTATTCCCTTTTTTTAGTATTTGTTGTATAAAACAATTCTTTTTTTTTCATATTTTCTTTCCAAATATGATATATTATACTAGTTTAATTTGTTATAAATCAATAGTTAAATTTTTAGGAAATTTAATTTTAATAGGAGATTTATAAATTATAAAAAAAATTATATAATAGATTAATATTATTATGTTTATGAGAACATAAAAAATATCATAATTCATATACAAAATTATATTGATTGGAGTGAGATTTTATTACTCCACAAATTGAAATAACCATTATCTCTTATTCTCTAATAATTCTATTTGATTTTATGCAGTGATTAAAATAAAACATGCTAATTCTCCTAAAGCATTTGTTAATTCTTTTAGTTTTAATTCAATAATTTTAACTATTTATTTATATTAATATTTTTTATTTTTAAAAAATAATAATAATTCATGAAAATCTTTATAATTTCTTTAATAAATTATATACATGTGTGTATGATTATATTATTTTAAAAAATTATAGAAGTAAGCTAAAATAAAAATTAAATTATAGAAAACTTGTTATTCGAATGTTAAATAATATTTGCAGAATATTTTTTTTTCTCTGCGTGATAGTGAAAAATACATTAATTATCAGGCTTCGTAAATATGAATACCTTTATTATGTTTCATGCTTGCTGTTGGCATTAACTTCCCTTAATAAATTTCCTATTTCTGTTGAAGTCCTTGAAACATTCCCTATTTTGATTTTTATGGTATTGTCAACTATATTCTGAACCACTTCGAAACTGGTTCAATAGTGTTTTGTAGTTTCCTTTCTTTCATTCTTTGTATCATCGGTTCTTTTTCTAATGGATGGAATTTGTGTAGCCATATGCAGGAGTTAAATAAAGGCCCTTTAATAATATTTCTAAAATTATTCAAATTTTATTTTTTTATTTTTTTTATAAAAAAATCACTAATTAAAGTTTTGTATTCAAGTTTAGAAAGCAATTCTTTAAGAAAATAAGAAGAAATTAACATTAAGTACAAGAGTTACACAATATTAAAAAGAAAAAAGTGTGAAAAATAAAAATAAAAAAATTTCTTTTTTTTATTTTTCTATATAAGTCGAGAGAAATAGAAATTGTTCAAAAAAAAGAGAAACAGAAACCAACAAAAAATATTTAGGATTTAGTTTATTATATAAAAATTAAAAATTAGTTGTATCTAAGTTAATCTATTACTTAGACTTTTAACAAATAAAAGTTAAATTTATCTCAATTTTTATTGTAGTCGTTTAAATTAACTAATCATAAATAATTAGTTATCTAAATATAATATCACACGTTCAAAATCTAAAAAAATAATTTATTTTTTTATATAATTAATAACAAATTTGATGATTCAAAACACTTATATAATTAATGAAAAAAAAAATTAGTCTATACCTTAAAGTTGGCCCTACAAGTATGCTTTTCCACATAAATCCTATGATCATTCTGAATTTCTCTCCTTACTTCTTAGTTGCAAAACTTTAGGTTATACCTCGTCTTAAGGTGAAAAATCAGTGAACTTGGGGTGTATAACTGTTTTACTTCCGAAAATGTAGGTATATTATCCAACCTTATTAAATATTATATTCCCTATTTTTTTGGTTGTTTTGTTAATTCTCAACAACTTGTTTATGTTGTCCTTTTTCCTGAAAAAAGAGAATTGGAGTGGCAAAGATGATTTAATATGGCAATAACTATTTGAAAGTTTTGATCTAAGTGAAGCTAAATGAAGGATATTAGTTTAGGCCAGAGATTTTATTATTTGAATTGTCTTTTATTTCTTTTTTCGTTTCTCTCAGAGAGTGTTTTTTTTATTTTGGTGGTGTCTCTCTGGCTTTCTTAAAGAAATTAATTGCATTGGGCAAAAAAATGACTGAACTTCTATGACATTAGCAGATAAGTATGGTCATCATTGTTCCGTACACTGATATACAGCAGAATTCTTAGAGAAAAAAATTATGAAAAGGAAAATTTGCATTGGAACTTGCAATAGGATGCATGTCTCTGGCAAAGCCAATTCAGTGTTAGTGATTTTAGGCTCCACAGCGTTGTTTGGAATTCTTGTCGATTTAAATTTTTTTTAACTTAATTAATTGATTTTTTTTATTTTTTATAATTTTCTTCTTATAAATGTTTTAGAAATAAATATCTATTTATCTGTTAAATTAGTTTTTAAAACTCAAAAAAATAAAAAATAAAAATTTAAAATATTTTTTTCAAACTCAACACCGAACATACCACAATTCTGTATGTAGACGCTCAATGGCTTGAAATTGGCTTGAACCTTGTCAAATTTTGCAAAGCAGTGAAGAAAACAGATAAACTTGCGCTGCTTCAGACTTGCCTGATAAGCTTGCATGTTATATTCGTGTTTCAGGGTTTCCATGCCCATATCAATGGGGCTTCAATTTTGGAATTAATTAAAAGAGTTTCTCACGCATGAAGATTACATACGAGCAAAAACATGTCGGCACAGCTCCTACTTTTGTGGTTCATTAGTAAGTGATGAACAATACATTGCTTTGCAGTATACCCAACCATGTGGAATATTGAGTATAGTTCTATAGTCCACAAAAAAATTTTATGTACTTTAGATGAACGATTAATTTCTTGTGGATTCATTCACAATTTAGAACAATGAAAGGCTGGAAAAATCTTGATCGTTTCTTTTGACTTTTAGGCAAGACATCATATAATTGGTCTTCTCATCGGTCGGTGTGCTGATCCAGATAAACGCACACGGAAGTTTGCATGTTTTGCTGAAAGATCTGCATAGGTTACTTAGCCACACAGCAACGACTGTTCCACATTTTTCTGAATATAAATATTTTGAGCTTGATTGATTGATTTTATTAGAAAAGAAAACATATAAATATGCACAGTTATAAAATCATAGATCTGTGGCAGTACATGTAATCTCTCTCACTCTCTGTCTCTCCAGATTGGAAATGTCATGCCTACTACAATGACTTGTTGTACAAAGAATTCAAAAGATCTATATATACCCCAACTAGCAAATTTGTTGCTTTCCACTTAAGAAGACAAAACTAAAGCAAACGCTGCTGGTGCGTTGAGTAATATTGTTTGCTTTTCTAACAAACTTTGTGAAGACATTGTCTCTAAAGGAACTACGCAGGTTTGATGATATACTGATTTAGTTATGGAGTAATTGTACAAAAGCTTGTAGCATGATGCTAATTTGAACTGCCTTTCCAATGTTTTAAAATTATTAGAACTTGAAGCTTGTCGAGTATCATATTGTGATGTTCTGAAAATTAATTAAGACCTCTATTGTAATGGACCCTATGCTAAAGGCCCTTTTTTCCTGAAGTGATTATCCTTTTAATTTTTGTACGTAATGCAGAGTTTGCATGTTTTAATGTAGCGTGCGCTATATATCGTAGACCGCCAGTACGGGTTCCAATTCACGCTTCAAAAAAATTGAACCAGACAATTCGGAGAACGGGTCGGTTTCAACTTTTTTTTAAAAAAATTGATATATAAATAAATATTAACTCATATTAACAAGTTCAAGAAAAATAGACTCATATTAAATGGTATGTGTTACATGAGTGACACTAAAAAATAAGTATTCTCTCTTTTTATAAGGAATGAAAACAAAATTCATTTGTAATTTAAGTAATGTAGTATAAATGCACAAAAATATGCATGAGGATACATTTATCCTACATTGTTTATATTACAAAAAGAGTTATGTTCTTCTTCCTTATAAAATGGAATAATAATTTTTTTTAGTATCACTTATGTGAGTCCATTTTTCTTGGACTTGTTTATATGAGTTAATATTTATTTATTATTTTTTAATTTAACCAGTTTCGGTTCTTGGTTCCATGGGAAAGGGCCCAGACTGGACCCTGATTAGGCCGGGCAAGATTTGACCAGGCCGGTTTGATGGACCGGGCCCGTTTGATCACCCCTATTTTTAATGCATTATATTTCCTATGAGTGTTATTCCACTGCTTTGTTATAGATTTAAATTGTAGAATCTATTAAACTAGCTTCTTCATTTGGCTTGCAACCTTCCATATGTAGGGCTTATCTGATTTTATATATACATACACCATCTGCATCTTAATGAATTTTTCTCATGGATGCCATACAATTTTGTGAAATAAAATGCAATTGTTTTTATTGTTTCAGGATTTGCTAAAGGTTGTGGGTGACTGTTCAGCTTTGGCTCTGAACCCAAGTAGGAGAGATGTTGTAAATGAATCACCATTGAAAATAGTTCTCTTTTCATTGGCAAGGATGTGTGCACATGCACCTTGCAGAGAATTTTGCCGATCGTCACAATTATTTCCGGTTATTGGACAGATTCGTCAGTCTCCAGAATCTACCATTGCCAATTATGCTTCTCTTATAATCAGCAAAATTGCTTAGGGTTGAAAGTTGAAACAGTGAAGTTGAAGATGGTCTTTCTTAATATCTTATTAGCTTAGTTTCCACTGAGCAGTTATGGAGATGCTATGGTTTATAGCTGTAAGCGAAAGACAATCCTCTAACAATGTGCAAACGATATTAGTTCGTACACAAAATTTCTAATGTATTAGTATATTAAATTTCAAAGGCTTTCTTATTTGAAAACCTTTATTAACAAAATCATATCAATAGAGAAATCATGGCAGAATCTTTCTACTTCTTCACAGGCCTAACCCAGAAGAGAAATTTATGCTATTTACACATTGGAATAACAGAGAAGCATATTTTATTTTTTAAACTTTACAATTTATATAATTAAATTTTTTAATTTAAAATTGTTTTAATTATTCATTTGACTATTTTAATTATTAAATTTATTCAACTGATTTCTATAACTATCGAATTTGAATTAATTTTAATTAGCTGATTAAATTAGTTACAAACTGAAAATTAAAATAGTTAATTGAATAAATTTCAAATAAATATTTAAAAATTTAAGGATCAAAACATGATTTTAATCATTTTTTTCATATTGTATTTAAAAAAAATACTTTAAAATTTTTTAAATTTTAAAAACTGTTTTTAAAAGATAAAAAATTAATCAATTAAATTGTAATTCCGACTATATTTTTTACGTCAAACCACAATTTCAAATTAAGTGCATTTATATTCTATCTCCACTTATAAAATATCAATCCGACACAGTAGGCATTGCGATAGGGAAGAGCTTTATTTGGAGAAACAGAGGAACCTCTTGTTGTGGAAATCGGGTTAGTTTCCATCAAAATGAATAATTGTGCCAAAAATTAAGACAAAGAAAAATTCCCAGGTAGTTGGTGGAGTCACAAATTGTCTCCCTTAAAAACCAACTTCCTTAGACTCTTGAGTCTTGGTGACAGAATTTTTCTAAGATAATTTAAAGCACAATATATCACAAAGTAAAAGACCCGACAATAGCTATTAAATAGAAATAAAAAGAACACCAGAATTTAACGAGGTTCGGCCAATTATGCCTACGTCCTCGGACACTACTAAAATAATATTTCACTATTTCAAAGAAATATTACAAAGTGAAATATTACAAGAGAGAGAGGAAAAATACAACCAATCTTAGAAGTAGAGAGATTGGTGGTTTTTGGGATGAATTGTTAAGAGATGATGAAGTCCTTTTATAGCCTAATGCTATGGTGGAAAAATCATCTCTTTCCGATGTGGGATTGTCATATTTCAACAAATCTCCACCTTGACAATCTCACAATTCCAAACAAACATCCTCTAAACTCTTATATTACAAATTTCAGTAATGTCTCCAAATGCGCTTCAAAGCGCCCAATTTCAAATTCTAATAACATTTATCAAGTCCAAACAATGTTGGAACTTGACACTTGTCACAACTTTCGTTGCCATATCTGCGGGATTTTCAGCAGTCAAAATCTTCTGAAAAAGTATCCCACCATCTTCAAGAATTTCCCGTACAAAATGATATCGAACATCGATATGCTTCGTCCTTGTATGATAAACTTGATTCTTTGCTAAACAAATAGCACTTTGACTGTCACAATGCACTTTGACATGCTTCTGACCAATTCCCAAGTCATTCAACAACCCCTGAAGCCAAATTGCCTCCTTAACAGCTTCTGAAACTGCCATGTACTCTGCCTCTGTTGTAGACAAAGCAACTGTTGACTGTAAGGTGGACTTCCAACTAACCGGTGCCTTTGCAAGTGTGAACACATAACCGGTAGTAGATCGACGTTTGTCTAAATCACCTGCATAGTCGGAATCACAATATCCAACTATATATTGACCACTTTTCTCATCCCGCTCAAACATTATACCAACATCTACAGTATTCTGAATATACCGTAGAATCCATTTCACAACTTGCCAATGTCCTTTGCCAGGATCATGCATGTACCTGCTCACAACTCCAACTGCTTGTGAAATGTCAGGCCTCGTACACACCATTGCATACATCAAGCTACCAACAGCATTTGCATATGGAACCTTTGACATATATTCTCGTTCTTCATCACTTTTCGGAGATAAAGATGCACTGAGCTTAAAATGAGGAGCAAGTGGAGTACTAACTGGTTTTGTATTCTCATTTATCCCAAAACGCTTTAGTACTTTTCTCAGATATTGTTTCTGAGTCAAACAAAGTCTCCCCAATTTTCTGTCTCTGCATATCTCCATACCGAGAATCTTCTTAGCTTCCCCTAAATCCTTCATTTCAAATTCCTGATTTAGTTGAGCTTTTAACTTCTGAATCTCTCCTTCATCTTTTGAAGCTATCAGCATATCATCAACATAAAGGAGGAGATAGATAAAGGAACCATCCCGTAGCTTGCGTAAATATACACAATGATCATATTTGCTTCTTGTGTATTTCTGCCTTATCATAAACTTGTCAAATCGTTTGTACCACTGTCTTGGAGATTGCTTCAATCCATACAACGATTTGCTCAACTTGCACGCCAAATTTTCTTTTCCAGCAATTTTAAATCCTTCTGGCTGAGTCATGTAGATTTCTTCTTCTAAGTCTCCATGTAAAAATGCAGTTTTTACATCGAGCTGAACTAGTTCCAGATCAAATTGTGCTACCAAAGCCAGCAGTATTCTTATGGAGGAATGTTTTACAACTGGAGAAAATACTTCATTATAATCAATTCCCTCCTTCTGAGCGTAACCTTTAGCTACCAATCTTGCCTTGTAGCGGATATCATTCTTATCAGGAAATCCGTCTTTCTTTGCATAAACCCATTTACAGCCAATCGCTTTCTTTCCCTTTGGCAGACTTGCTAGCTTCCATGTCTGATTCTTTTTAAGGGACTGCATCTCTTCTTCCATAGTCTTTCTCCACTTTTCTTCTTCTGAGCTTTGAATAGCTTCACAATAAGTGGAAGGAATCTCATCATCTACTGAAGATGTATAATTAGTCATATCTTCAAGTCGAGCAGGTTTCTTAATTTTCCTTTTCGGCTTTCGTAGTGCAATTGGCTCAAGTTGCTGAGGAGGTTCTTGTGCTGAAACCTCTGCTTCCTCATCTGATCCATTTTCTACCATTATCTCCTCTTCTTCCGTAGGAGTAATTTTATCAGACTCTACAATTGCTGGATCAACAATTCTTCTTCTATCAAACTCCACCTGTTTGGGAGTTTCCTCCACCTGCTGTGGAGAACCATCCGTCTGTTCCTTTGTTACCTTTAACATGGTAGACTCATCAAAGGTAACATCTCTACTAAAGATTATTTTCTTCGTCTCTGGGCACCATAGTCGATATCCTTTGATACCAGAGGATATCCCCATAAAGATAGCTTTCTTTGCCCTTGGATCTAACTTTGATTCCTTAACATGATAGTATGCAGTGGAACCAAACACATGTAAGGAATTATAATCTGTAGCAGGTTTTCCATACCACACCTCCAAAGGTGTTTTGCCATTGATAGCAGTTGATGGCAAACGATTAATGAGATGACATGCGTATGTTACAGCCTCAGCCCAAAACTGTCTGCCTAATCCAGCATTAGACAACATACACCGAACTTTCTCCAGTAGAGTTCGGTTCATGCGTTCAGCCACCCCATTCTGTTGTGGTGTATTTCTGACAGTGAAATGTCGAACAATTCCTTCATTTCTGCAAACTTTCATGAAGGGATCACTTGTGTACTCTCCGCCATTGTCTGTTCGAAGACACTTGATCTTTCTGCCCGTCTGAGTTTCTACCATCTTCTTCCAGATGAGAAAAACTTCCAACACTTCATCCTTTGTCTTCATTGTATACACCCATACTCTTCTTGAACAATCATCAACAAAGGTAACATAGTAGTGTTTACCTCCCATTGAAGCAGTTTTGGAAGGACCCCATACATCTGAGTGAACATAATCCAGAATACCCTTGGTATCATGGATTGCAGTGCCAAACTTCACTCTCGTCTGCTTCCCTTTGATGCAATGCTCACAGAAGTCTAATTTGCAGGTTCGCACTCCTTGCAATAATCCTTGATTCGCCAGAAGTTTCAAGGATTTTTCGCCTGCATGCTCCAAGCGCATATGCCACAATCTGGTTATTTCTAGCTCATGGTCATCACTAGAAACTGCTGCTGTTGTTCCAACAACTGTATTGCCTTCATAGTAATACAAGTTGTTGCTCCTTTGAACTCCTTTCATCACCACAAGTGCTCCAGATATAACCTTCATTACTTCATTTTTAATGATTATAGTGAAACCCTTTCTCCCAAGGATTCCCATAGAAATGAGGTTTTTCGTCAAACTGGGCACATATCTTACGTCTGTCAGAGTTCTGATTGATCCATCACGATTCCTCAATTGGATTGAACCAATTCCAGTTGTTTTGCAAGGGCTGTCATTTGCTGTATAGACAACTCCACCTTCAATTTCTTTAAAATCGAAAAACCATTCCCGATTGGGACACATATGGTGGCTACAGCCTGAATCCAGGATCCAAGCAGTCGAACTGCTTATTGATGGCATCAATGCTAATGAAAAATCTGAATCATCACATTCAGCTACATTTGAATCTGCAACAGACTTGCCTTTGCCAGATTTGCTTCTCAACTTAGGACAATCTTTCTTCCAGTGCCCCTTTTCTCGACAAAAGGCACATTCATCTTTGCCCACTCTGGACTTTGATCTGTCTTTCTTTCCCCTGTTCTTATTTTTCGAACGGCCTCTTACTATCAAAGCTTCAGCTGCTCCACTGGTGCTATCCTTCTTGTCTTTTCTCCTCAATTCATAACTGTATAGTGCAGCACATACTTCACTAAGAGACACCTCAGCTTTCCCATGGAGTAGAGTAGTTTCTAGAAACTCAAACTCCTCAGGAAGGGATCCCAACAGCATTAGGGCCAAATCTTCATCTTCAAATGTCACATCCAAGTTCATCAGATCTGCTACAAGTTGATTGAAATTGGTGATGTGATCATTCATCGTGGTACCAGGAACATATGTGAATCTGAACAGTCTTTTCTTCATATGAAGCTTATTTTGACTGCTCTTTTTCAAGAATTTTTCCTCCAGTGCCTTCCACAATTTACTTGCAGAAGTTTCTTTACAAAAGGCATACTTCTGCTCTCTGGACAGGCACGATCGAATTGTACCACATGCCAAACGATTGATTGTCTTCCATTCCTTCTCATCTGCACCTTCTGGCTTTTCTCCCTCAATGGCAATGTCTAAGCCTTGCTGAAATAAGGCGTCTAGAACTTCACCTTGCCACATGCCGAAATGGCCTGTACCATCAAAAATCTTCACTGTAATTCTCGTATTTGCCACAGCAGTTCTCGCCAAAATTGATGAAGTAGAAGATGTTGTGTCCATTTTGGATTTTTGTCCGTCTCTTGCCATTTCTCTTTTAAGACTATTTAATAGCTTTCAAATGCGGAATACCCAATAATCCAAGGAAACCTTTCTGATGTGGAAGATCAGCTTACGCCGCAACCACAGAGCATATAACTCAGTAACCTTGGCTCTGATACCAATTGTTGTGGAAATCGGGTTAGTTTCCACCAAAATGAATAATTGTGCCAAAAATTAAGACAAAGAAAAATTCTCAGGTAGTTGGTGGAGTCACAAATGGTCTCCCTTAAAAACCAACTTCCTTAGACTCTTGAGTCTTGGTGACAGAATTTTTCTAAGATAATTTAAAGCACAATATATCACAAAGTAAAAGACCTGACAATAGCTATTAAATAGAAATAAAAAGAACACCAGAATTTAACGAGGTTCGGCCAATTATGCCTACGTCCTCGGACACTACTAAAATAATATTTCACTATTTCAAAGAAATATTACAAAGTGAAATATTACAAGAGAGAGAGGAAAAATACAACCAATCTTAGAAGTAGAGAGATTAGTGGTTTTTGGGATGAATTGTTAAGAGAGGATGAAGTCCTTTTATAGCCTAATGCTATGGTGGAAAAATCATCTCTTTCCGATGTGGGATTGTCATATTTCAACACCTCTATCGCACGCACAGAATCGGAGAAAATATCTGGCAGAATTTTCTACTATATATGGCAGGAATTGAAGAATCAATACATTTGACTGGCTTACACCTTCGCTCGTACCATACTCAGGGAGTGTACTGTGTGGGACTCCTCTGTCATTTTCCTTCTTTTTATTTTTCACTTTATGTGACCTTTCAAAAATTAAGAAATTATTTATTATTTTTTCAAATTTTTTTTGTCATCATTACATTTATATCATCTTGTCACGTTTTTCTATCTTAATTCAAAACTTAAAGAATAATTTAATTAATACAATTATTTTCAATTATTTATATAATTTTTAAAATATATATATACACACACATTATACGTACATAGGAGTATTAGACTCGCATTACGTGAGTATATTTTTCCATATAAATCTATATATCTTAATTACCCTCCTCTGGCTGTGGATTTACATGCACTTCTCTTGCTCTTATAGTAAAAATAATTGATTTTGTTAAATAGAAAAATGTTTTGGTAGGGTAGGTAATTCAGTAATTCGTTGTTCATTGTTTGGACCTTTCTTTTAAAACATTACTATAATTGAACTGTAAAAATAATAAAAATAATTTAATCAGCCACACATTAATTGATAATTTAGACAATTGTAAATGTGAGTTTGGATGATAATGATATAGCAAAATATTATTATTACTTTTCTTATAATGAGGATAAATGATAAAAATAAAAAAAAAGATTGTTTATGTTGTTTATATTGGGGTAAAACACTTAAAACTATGATATTGAAAACTAACATACTCTGTATTCAATTTTCACTTTTGTTAAAGTTGGGTTGTAAATATGGTTGGTTATATTGTTGGTTTATTTTGATCGGATGGTTATTTTTTTCTTAATAAGTATTTATTGATAATTTAAAATCTTAGTCGTCTACCTTTTTCTCTTTCTTTTGTTTTTTTTTTCTTTTATTTATAGTCAGTTTTTAGGTAGACCTCTTTTCTTTTCTTTCTTTTTTCTTGATTTTATTCTCAATTGTTGCGTATTGTGGTTTGTTATGGTTTTTTTTTATTCAGTTCGTATTAAATTTTAATTTATATTTTTCATAATGAAATTTGTGTAATCATCTATTGTAAGGTCTATTTTATCTTTATCTATTACGAGTTATGATAGTCTTATATAGATGTTTAGCTGGTGATTTATATCTGCATTAATTTTTTTTCCAATAGTTATCAAGCTTAACCTCCATTAGAGTGATTTCACAACTTGAGATGTCAGCAACGATAATTGCAACAATTATGTTTTTTTCTACTCTTTTGACACTAACCCCTTGTTTGGGAGATGAGAAAATGAAAAACAATAAGATAAAATATGGAGGGTTTTGACTTTATCTTGTTTGGACAAAGAGAAAAAATATAGAGGATAAGTAAAATATCCCTTATTTTTCTCTATTAACTTTATCTTCAAATTGGAGAGAAAATATAAAGAATTAAGAGGATAATTATACTGTTAAAGTAAAATTATTTTTTTATTCTATAAGATATTTATTATTCTATAAATGTAGGTAAAATAGTAAATGTTTAATGTTGTTTTCCTTCTTCTTCCTTATTATTTTATTTCAATTCAAACATGAAAAATGAAAACAAGTTATACTATTTTACTCCAATTCAAACACAAGGAAAGAAAATAAAGAGAAAAAATAGAATTTATTTTTTCCCTTTATTTTTCCTCTCTCAAATAAAAGTTTCCAAACAAAAGGTAAACTATTATTATTGAAAAAATTTATCAAATCCAAAATGTTATTGGATAAATCGTTTTATCTATGATTTTATATATGTGTTGACTTCTTTATTATGAATGAATTTCATTGTATCATTAAAAAAAATAAATTCGTATTTGAATGGAATGATATTTTTAGAATAATTTTTATTTGTTGCAAGTTAATATGCTTACTTATTTGTTTAAATATACAGTGATAGTTAATTGGGAATCTATCACATAAATATCAGCATATTAAATTTATTTTTCATTTATTTTAAATTATACTTAAGATATTTTCCATTTTAAACAATATAGTTAATTTTGTTGATTTATTATTATGTCCCTACTTAAAATACTTGTTGGACTACATATTTAAAATTTTTTATATTTTAGAAATCTCATCGATCACCATCTACCGTTGATGGAACGAAACACTAAAAGGCACAAAGGTGTTATTGTGGGAGTCTTCCACACGAAAGCACCCTCAATATAAAGTATAAATAAAATAATAAGACTTGAACGAGGAAACTTAAGGAGATAAAAATAAAATTTATTTTATATTTTCAAATATTTAGATAAAAAGAAAATATAAAATAATAAAATAATAAAATATTTTTCATTTTGTCTATGTTTAAAAAGAAAAGAGAAATAAAAAAATAATTAAAATAATTAATATTTTTCAGTCATATTTTTTTCTCATTTTGAAGAGAAATCATAAAGATTAGATAAAAAATATTAATATTATTAATAAAATTATTGTTTTTTTATTTTGATCATTATATCGAGTGTTTATTATATAAAATAGTAAATATGTAATTTTTTAATTTTTTTCAATAAAAATAAGAAAAATAAATTTTATTTTTTGAACTCTCTTATTACTATATTTATATTACTTCAATAAAAAAATAATTCAGTCCATATTTTTCTTTTTAAAAGAAAATTTGTAAAATATAGTTATAAGAAAGTAAAATAAAGAGAAAAAATAATTTTTTTATTTTTTATTTTTTCAACCCAACAGGCCTAAGTGTCAGAAAAGTGAAACACGATTCAAAGCTGATAGGAAGTCGTACTTATCACTCTGTGCTTAGACAGCTTCCACGCACTGCGCAGTTAGACAAGGACAGCTTAATTTCCAGATTTATTATATTAAATTAAAAAATATTTTTAATTTTGATTTTCTAAAAAGTATTGGGAGAAGCACGTCAGTACGCGGTATGTTTACGTGGCAAGATGGGAATCAAACTTTTTCACTAATCGGCATAGTGACATTAATACCCTTCCCAATTTCCACTTCCTTTGCGAATTCCGAGTGTCTCTATCCTCTTTTTTTTCTGTTTTTTCCTTCTTCTTTTTTTTTAAAAAATACAGGGATGTTTGAAGTTGTTGAGAGAGGGTTTAAATTTTTTAATATTTTTTAAATTATTTTACTTTTTTTAAAATTTTAAAAAATATAAATTTTTTTTTTCAAAAAATATTTTTTTTCTAAATACTATTAAATAACAAACATGGTCATAATCGGTTGACTATTTTTATAATATAATTGATTCGTGAATTATCTTTTACACTTTTGTTTTATTGTATTTTAATTAATAATTTTTTTAACTTTTTTAAATAAAAATGGTTTTAATCAATGTAATATTTATTATTTTATCAAATTTATTGACCTAAATTTACATTTTTTTTATATCTTTTATCTAATCTAAATAAAGGACCCAATAAGAAAATGATTAAAAAAAGTTATCATGTAACTATGATACTTAACTTTTCTTAATCTATATGAAATAATGAGGGGACTATTATTTTAGGACGGAGAGAGTAATATTTATGTATTCGGAATATTAATTTTATTCTGTTAAAATGGGATCTTATTGTTGTTGGAGACAGAATCGTAATTAGATAATAAAGGCTAATAATGATGAATAAATTAGTTCTATATTAGTTTAGGTCAATTTCTAAGTAATATAGAATTTAATAATCTAAATTAACTTAAAATTATTATAATTCTCTCTCATCTTTCCTCTCTAAAGCCTCTTCTTCCTCTTTATAGTTTGACGCTACCGATTCTCCAAATTTTGTGCTTTTCTTTATTTTCTAGTTTTATTAGATCTATATATTTACAAACCCAGTTTATTTCTCCATCTGTTGAGTTTTGTTTTTTCTGCTTATGGTTATTTTCTTCTTATGGTTATTTTCTTCCATTTTATGGTTATTATTCTCTTAATAAGATATTTTATTAGTTTTTATAAGATTTATCTTATGAATTGATATCAGTTAATTAAAATTATTTTTGATTTATAATATAAAATAAAAATGATTTCTAATAGACTCAATTAATATTTATGAGACCTTTATTATTAAAAGATATTGAGATATTAAAATTTTTTAGAAACTGTACGGAATAAACCATATGTAGTTCTTTTAGATTTTTAATTTATTTTCTATTATTAAATCTCAACATGCTATTATCAATTTTGATTTATATTGTAAATATCGTATGACGATTTTAATTTATTAATGATACATTCTCTTTTAATAAAATTATTATAATTCTAATATTTCTTAATAAAATTAGGCCTAAAAAGTACATATCTAAATTAAATAAGTTTGAGACTTTAAACATAAGTGGGCAACTAGAAGAATCACTCATATTTTATAAATGATAATTAGACTAAATTAATTATATTTGATGACGAATATATATTTGTTTGTCCTAAAAACTAAATTAGTTAATTTTTTGTATGGGATGATTAATTAGCTATTCTATCTAAAAGACAACTCTTAGTGACATCCTTGAGACCAACATAATTTATGTTTAAACTAAAGATTAAAGTGTTTAATTATATGAGTAATTAAAAAATAAAAATAAGTGAAATTTAATTATCTAAAGAATAAATTACAGAAAATCCCCTTAAAGTTTAACAAATTACAATTATAAATAAACTTTTAAAAAACTAACAGTTTACCTCCATGTAATTTGATAAAAAATGTTATCTGAGATAACAGTTATAAATATTGTGATTTGAATGTGCTAGTGTTATATTATTATAGTCGTTGGTAACGAAAATAAATTCTAAATCATTATAAAAGATTATTAAATTATACATAAAATCATAAAAAAATCACATAAAAATATTTTAAATATAGAAAAATTATGTGATATATTGTATTGCAATTTTGAAATTTATACAATATCAAATAAATAAGCATTATCTTATATGATAAAATATAAACTGTTGTTTTTTAAAAATTTTATTTTTAATAGTAATTTGTTAAATTTTCATGTGTTTTTTAATAATTTGTTATTATCTAAATTACACAAAATAAATAATTTAAACCTCAACTAGTCCTAGACATATGGAAGATTACTTGTAAAGCAAACATAACCTAGTATGAAATTTGTTAATTCATGCATGTACTATCGACACAATTAATACTTATGTTGATTTTTCCTAGTAAGCACTCAATATATTTATTATTATGTCGTAAATAAATTGATTCGTTTAATATTATATAATATGTTAAATTGCATAAAATAATATTATTTTAAATTATTTATCATTTTTAAACTCTTAATTAGAGCATATATTGTTTAATTATTACAAAAATTATATCTAATTATTAAACAATCATAAAAATATATTTTTTATATTAAAATAATTGTCTAAAAAATTACAAAAAATAGCATTTTAAATATTAAACGAGTTGTAATTATGTCATAATGTGTCAAATAACTCAACCCACACACAATTCATTTATTAATCATGTCACTTAAATAAAATTGTATTCGTATTGTATCAAATTTTAACAACACTAGTTTGAAACACCTTGGTTGGATACTATTCATATGTTAGAGGTTATTAATTAATTAGTGCAAGTCATTTTATACACAATAGCATAATTACCAAACTTTTATTATGATCATTAAATAGCTAGCAAGTTGTTGCTTAACAAGATTATCAAATCCAACCCGACTAATGAATCAAAAAAGATATTGGGTCAAAAATTTAAGGTTCAACTATAACACCCATTTTTTAGGGTCTATAAATTAGTTGGATTGGTTAAAAGAAAGTGTAGTAATATTAGAGTTTAAAAAATTTAACATAGTGATAAAGAGATTATTCACACCCATGAAAAATAGTCAGCAGAGTTGTTGAATATAACTATTATTTTCTCTCTTTTTCATGTTTCTCAGCTATTTCATTGTTCTTATAACCCAAGTTTATATGTCACATTCATCTTTTTCTTCCTCTATTATACAAAAATCACAATTTTAATCACTATAAAAGCTTATACCTAAAAGATAAATAAGAGTTTTTGAGATTTAAACCAAATATTAGTTTGAAAGTGAGTTTAGTGATTCATTTTTTGTTCTATAGTTTTAAGATAAATACTTTTTCTTGATTATAGAAGGCATAGGCAGATGTGAGAATTAACCAAAAGCTAAACAATCTTGAGGAGCTTTAAGAGTTTAAGTTCTATTATTAAAAGTTATTATATTTATGCATATTAATTTTCTATTTTTCCTGTTGTTGTGTTATATGATATTAAAATATAATAAATGATATACATGAGTTTCTGGTTATGCAAATAAACAATGGTTGTATGAGTTAGATATTAGAAATGTCATGAAAATATGTTATATTTGTTATGATGCTTAAAAGATATTTTAGCATAATATGTGTTATGAATGTTTTGATGGATGTTAAAGGCATACTGTTAGCTTGATACGTGGTTTGAATGTTGATAGGAATGATTGATATTAATCAATTTTAAAAACCCTTACATGTGACTTTGTTATATTCTATTTTCGAGTATAGAAAATCCAAAAATTTACTTTCGTGCTAAGGTTATTATGTCCATAAATATAGCACATTAACATGTTTCACAACCGTGACAAATGAAGTCATGCTCGTAAAACATGAACCCATAAAATATCCCAGAATAAACAAGCTTTCATATTTTGTGTCACAACTAAGGAAGTTGTGAATACATGGGTTCACCCTTGTGAACATGTAGCCACGACCATAAACATATATTTTTCAGTTTTCACGTTTTGAACTATGGTCATAAATGTTTGGTTTTACACTTGTGAACATATATTCATACCTGTGAACATATAGTTACGTTCGTGAATGAAGTGTATTTTTGGGATAATAACCTTCACATGAACGGTCGGAGTTTGATTCACGGATAAAAAAGTATCTGTGAATGTCTTTTTACGCCCGTGAATCCTGATAATTTTATCATATGCAATTTTGATTTTTAATGATATGTAATGAGTAAATATATCACATGTTATTATTTGTATGACATTATGAGTAAATCATATGTAAGTGATGATGATGAGGTAATATATTAATATTAATCCTATAAGTATGGTTATATGTGACAATATTAAAAAAAATAAAAGTTAAAAGTTAAGACTTTAAAAACCATTTTCTCCAATGTAATGTTTGGTATATGATAAATGACATGTTATTTAGGATGTTACGGTACTATATGATATTTTGTATAAGAGACCTTAGTAGTTAAAGCTTAAGTTAGTGCATTTTTTTTCCGATGTCATGTGATTTTAAGTACAATGTGGTTGAAGGTCAAGCTATAACGCTATTAATCTGGTTTAAACTAAATTAAAGTGACTAAAACTCTTCGAGTGTCATTGACTTGAGGAGTTCAAGTGAGTTTTTACAATTAGTGGACAAACTGCTTGAAACTTTGGGAGTGCATTTGTTTTACAACCCACATTCAGATATTTTGACTTAGAGTTTTAGGCGAAAATATATTAAAAATGAAATTATGGTAAGTTTTGGGCAAAAACAAAATAATTATAAAAAAATAAAAATTTGAAAAGTGGTAAATCATGAGTAAAATAAGACGAATTAAGGAAAATGTAAGGTTACTATTAACCAATTGTATGAAAAAATTTGTTATGTTTAATAATGTTAATTGATATGATGATTGTATTGTAATGCATTAGAATAATGTTTATGGTATGATAATATACATGAACATTCATAATATGTTATTATATTATATGGTTGCATATTTGAATTTTTATGCTTATATGTATTACTAGATTTTTTAATAGTTTAATATGTAAATTTTTTGTACGCAGGTTAGAGCTTAAAGGATATCAGAAATTGACTCAAGATAAAAAGTGTCCATTATGAAGAGTTAGTGTACATGTCATATTTGTTGTTTTCTTTATACATGACAAATACAAGATAAAGAGTGTCCATTATATGAATTATAGTTGCATATTTGAATCTTTACACATAATTTTGGGTTTTAACATTTTGTATATAACTTGTATTTGAATTAAATGTTGTATTTTTGTAAACAATGAGTCAGTTAAAGCGAAGTTAGTAATTTATGAAAATGATCATTTGGATTAAGTCGATGTAAGTTTATAAATAATTTTTGATGTTTAAACAAGTTCATGAAATTAATTTTGCAAAAAAAAAACAAAATTTATTCAGTATGTTTTATAATACAGTAACTAGTAATATTTGCATAATTAATCGAAAATAATTCTAATTAACTAGGTGAATGTTACAAAACCAGTGAAAGTAACATTTTTTAATAATATATCTTTTAATATTTTTATTCATACTAAAATATGAAAAATATACATACTAAAATAATAAGTTCAAAACATTAATATTCATAATTCAAATTAATACATAACTATGTTTAAAAATATTCTCAAATATAATAACATATATATTTTATTTTTTTATTTTAATTATAACAAAATTAATTAAATTATATAATTTTATTTTAAAAAAATCAAAATGAACATTTTTTTAAATTACAATATTCATTTATCAATTAAAATAATATTTTTTAATATATACCAAAATAATTTATATAATTTTTTTATGCAAAGACAACTAAATTTAATTTTATCCAATATATTTAATTTTATACTTGTAAATACGTGTTAATATTCTATTTAAAATTTTATAAGAATAAAAGGATATAATCAAAAATAGCCAAACTGTGCTAAGATATTAACATCTAACAACTCATCATAGGATCAAGATTTGGTGAAGGCAAATTCAATATTTTTTAGCATTTAGTAATTAATTAATTAGTTCGATTGATAAAAAATCAGGCTGGTTTATCCGGATTGCAGTCCAATCAGTCGGTTAATCGGTGTTCCTCTTATACCAAAATATATCCGATTTTGTAATGTTAACCGGTTCAATTGATTTTTGAGTTTACCGGTCAGACTGGTTTGATTTTAATAAACATGATTGCAGCTAAATATATAAAAATATTATACTACTCTAAAAAATATTTTCACATAAATTATTTTATAAAAATAAATTATTTTCCGGAAATCAAAAGTAACAACAACAACATTTGTATTTTTCTTTGTGCATATCGATTAATTAATTGAATCAAAGTTATATTATGAATATATTAAAAATAAAAATGGAATTCAACGGAACTAAATTTGGTTTTATTGGATTTTTGATTAGTTGGTTTTTCTAGGCACCCTTGGGTCAAAGATCGACATGTGCATACTAGGAACAAATTATAATTTTTTTAAATAATAGTTAGAAATATTTTTTTAAAAATTAATAGTTTATTTTTCGTTGTATGAAATAATACTCATTCATTTAATACTGTATAAATTTTAAATATTACAGTGCAATATACTACTTTATTTTTTGATATTATTGTATGAATTATTTATGATTTAATGTATATTTTAATGATATTTTATAAGATTTTAGAATTTTTTCTCGTTACTAGCGACTATGAATGTAATCGAGTTAATACAGTATAATGTTCGAGCTCAACTAATTAAAAATTTGATCAAGTTTGAGTTTTGAGTTTTTTTTTAATTATTTGAAACTCGACTCAAAAAATATTCGAGTTACTTGAGTTTGATTTACTCAAATAAACTAAAAAATTTAATAAATAATATATTTGGATTGACTTGACTCGAAATCAATTTGACTGAATTAAATTTGAATATATTTTAATACTGAGAGTATAAAAATAAAAAATAATTATTCAATTAAGCCAGTGAATCTTACAAGTCGATATTATAATATTTGATTCAAATTTGATTCGATTAATTTTGAATTAAATTCGAATATTTTACGAGTTAAATAATTTAACTTATTTATACCCCACTAACGACTATATATATAAAATAATTAATATATTTAAATTTAATATTTTTAATTGTTATTTTAAATAATATTTTTATAAAAAAGATAAATTATAATTTTTTTGAAATTTATTTTTAATTATAATTATTAAAATTTTAAAATATTTTTTAATTTTTTTCGCAAGACGAAATAATTTTTCACGCTTATTGTGCGCATGTGCATTTCAGTATCTCTGAAACTATGCCAGTTGGCATTCCAGAACTAGAAAAAGAGAAACCAATCTACACAAAATAAAAAGGAGGAAAGTACAGCAAATGAAGGAAAAAAAAAGTGAAATAGGATAGTAAAAGGAAATGACAGAGAATAATGATTGAAGTCGAGGGCTATTTTCTTTTCTTTTTTCTTTTTCAAAAGAATGTTAATTAAATTTCTAGATTTATCAATATTTTAAGAATTTATGCTAGAACTAAATTATTACATAATTTCATTTTTACTATTTATACAGATTTATTCATAATAAAAGAGGAATTAATTTTATAATAAATAATTAATTAAGTTCAAAATGGGTTTGTATGGAATTTTAAATGATTTTCATTCAAAATTTTTGTTGAGAAAATACACTCAAAATTTTTATAATTTTTTAAAAATAAATTTAAGCTGATTACAAAAATAAAATCACATGCTAATTTTGGAATACAAATGTATATGAATTGAAAATTTGATATGTTCTCTCTATCTCAAAAAGTTTATTCATTTTGAAAAAAATTAATAAAAATAAGGTTATTTTTCAATTTTTTCTAGCTTTAACATTTATTTTATTAAATGCTAATTGTTTGATTAATTTTAAATAATTATTTAGATTAATAATTAATATTTTTTAATTCTTATGCTTACTAAAAATAGACAAAAGTAATGGTAAATGCTTATTAAAATTTATTAAAATTAATTACTAAAAATAGACAAAAGTAATGGTAAAAATAGACAAAAGTAAGGGTAAATTTATTGTTTGTTCAACAAAAAAATAAAAGCATCGAAAAGGGGCAAAAATGGAAATAAAGAAAAGAAAATTGTGCAGCGGTAACTGAACTGACTGCCGACCTAATGGGGCTCTTTTTCCTAAGAAAGTCTCACTCACTCACTCACTCTCTGCATACGAGTATTTGACAGGGAAGGAATATGGAGTTTTTAAATGCTTTCCTCCTCTTCAAGTTTTGCTACTGTGAGGACTATCTCACCGTAACTCTACTCAAAATTACAACCAAGTACAAAACAAAGAGAAGAAAAACAGATTTTAATTTTTTGAATTTTATTAACTCATGTGATTAAAAATTTATTTAATTCTTAATTTCATTTAATTATTTTCTAATTATTATATTTATTTAATTAAATCACATATTTATTAATTTTTAATTTAATATTATAAAATAATAATTTGTGAACAATAACAATCAAAAGGTAAAATAATAATATAATTATTAACTATGACAGGTTATAATGGTTAAATAATCCTTACTTACATATCAATTATATAGATAGCCATCCCACTTAGTTTTAATTATGAATTTTGAACTAATTTAGTTACTTAATTAAAAATTTATTCAATTAATTGTTGTTAATTAGATGCTAGGTGTTTTCTAATGAGAACTAATTGAAAAAATGTTCAATTAATTTTTTAATGGGTATTAATTAGATGCTAAGCGTTTAAAAAATATATACTACAATTTAATAGTTGAGAAATAAAATTTAATTAAAATTGATAATACAGAGAGCCAATTAAAGAAAATAAACTTTGCTTTTTATTTTTCCCAATAAAATAAGCAAGGGCAGAAGTAGGAGAGACTGTCCACAGGGAATCATTTCCAACAGTCATTAAGCATTTTGGGGAGGGAGAGAAAGTGAGGGTTGGTTCTGAGTTTTAGTTGCTTAAAGGGAGAGGAGAAAGAACGAAGAAAAAAAATTCTTACCCTAAAAAAAAAGTTTATTTTTCTTGCTGCTCTCTGCTTTGGTGATCAGTGACGCTTGTGTATTTTACTTTTCTATCTTCGTATGCGAAACTAATGCGAGTTAAGTAAACATTTTGAGGTGATTTATAGTGAAATCAGTCACTTTATGAGCTGCTTTCTGGCGATTCATGTTTTTGCTGCTTAATATATTAAACTCTTTTGATATTGCTGGATTTTCGTACAAGGAGCTGAGAATTAGGGTTTAATTGGGGGTTTATGTGAGGTGGGGGTACAGCTGGAAGCTATATACTGTTTTTGTTTTATCTTTGAATCTCCTGATTTGGCCAAAAAAAAATTTCTTGATTTAGAGATAAGTATCTCTATGACTGTATTTGGTGTTTCATGTGTGATTGGGGAGGAACTTTTGTTACCAAAACTGGCTTGAAGAGGAAATAGTTTCTGGGTACTTTTTCTTTCTCACCAAGTTGTGGAGTATTTTGGACTTCGAAAAGCTTTCAAGTTTGGTGATTGGAAATTGAGTTCCTTTGTTCTTATATTGGACTGTTGCACTGGAGCGTTTAGGGGTACCGGGGACAATGTCTTCGTTAAGTAGGGAATTGGTTTTTTTAATTTTGCAGTTCTTGGACGAGGAGAAGTTCAAGGAAACAGTTCATAAGTAAGTATATTTTTCCGTCTGGTTTTTCAATTCATTCCATGGTTTTGTTTGGATGCTGAGAGAACTTATCAAGACTAAAAATTCAGAAGTTGATATTGACGACAAGAGTGCAAAAGTGGATGATAATTGCCATATTTTATATTAACATTGGTTAATATACGATAGGTTCCCTGATTTTACTTAATGGAAAATTACTTGATGCTGAAAGCTAAAATTAGATTGTCTTGAGCTATTCAAAGCTGGATAAAGAGTTCCATAATGTGCGGCATACAGTACTGCAGTGTTGGTTCTATATCCTGAGTTTTCTCAGCTTCCAAATAGGCCATAAGGAAATTGAACTCAAAGATTGCTAATACCTGTTTTTGCTTCTGCGTCTGTTACATTTTTTGTGTTTTAAGGTTAGAGCAAGACTCGGGTTTTTTCTTTAATATGAAACATTTTGAGGATCAAGTTCAGGCTGGTGAATGGGATGAGGTTGAGCGTTATTTGAGTGGGTTCACCAAGGTCGAAGACAATCGCTACTCCATGAAGATTTTCTTTGAAATCAGGAAGCAGAAATATTTAGAAGCTCTTGACAGGTCAGTTTGAGAAAAATGTCTCGTCAAATATCTTACTGTGAGTCCACTGCTGGATTTACATTGAACATACTTGTCTTCTTTCAGCTTATTTTGGGAGTTATTTTATTAATTGATGGAATCATGGAATGATTGATGACGGCAGTTTATTAGAATAAATGGAGAAACACAGATATGTGTTTTTAGATATATTATTTCATCACTTGTTTTGTTGGGAGTTATCAATACATCCTGATATATGTTTATCTTGGTTCATGTTTTGATTGGGTTCCTGTTTTGATTCCTGCTATCAGACAGGATCGGGCTAAAGCAGTTGAGATTCTTGTCAAGGACCTTAAGGTTTTTGCATCGTTCAATGAAGAACTCTTCAAGGAGATAACACAGTTGCTTACTCTTGATAATTTTAGGTAGCTTTCTTCATTTTAATAGTGGTTATGATGCTCAGACATAGCAGTTGGTTTTTTTTGAAATTTTTGCTTCTTGCTCTTTGAACAGGCAAAATGAACAGCTTTCAAAATACGGAGACACAAAATCAGCTCGGACCATCATGCTTGTAGAACTTAAAAAGCTTATTGAAGCAAACCCACTGTTTCGTGACAAACTTACATTCCCAGCCTTCAAAAGTTCACGACTAAGAACTTTAATTAACCAGAGGTCATTGTTACATTTTTTTTCTTTAAGTTTCTTAGAAAACAATTTGTTAGCAGATGCACATTTCTCTTATAACTTTCTGACTGGTTGCCTTCATACTTCCAAGTTAGTGTTAAATTAAATTCTTGAAGTCAATCTTGGCTAACTTTCATGGAAGCTGGTTCACAATGTCTCATTTTCTGTTTAAATTTACAGTCTAAATTGGCAGCACCAGCTTTGCAAGAATCCTCGTGCAAATCCTGATATAAAGACGCTCTTCACAGATCATTCCTGCACTACAACAACAGCTAATGGAGCTCGCCCTCCTCCACCCACAAACAGTCCCATGGTGGGACCGATTCCAAAAGCCGGTGCATTTCCTCCTATTGGTGCCCATGGTGTACGTATTTTAGCATCTATTTTCCCTTAAGTCACATCTGTGAGCTTCTGAAACAATAACCATGATATCTCCTGCAATGCCAGCCATTTCAACCAGTTGTTTCACCATCTCCTGGTGCCATTGCTGGTTGGATGTCAAGCAATAATCCTTCTTTGCCTCATCCTGCTGTGGCAGCAGGGCCTCCTGGTCTTGTGCAGGCTTCTAGTGCAGGTGAATATAGTTTACGCCATTTATAGTATCATAGTTTTTTGCTAGATTAATTTGCTGGGTGAAGCTATATAATTAGCTTTGGATTTGTGCAGCTGCCTTCTTAAAACATCCAAGGATGCCCTCTGGTATGACTGGGGTTGATTACAAGTCAGCTGATTCAGAGCACTTGATGAAGCGTATGCACACTGGCCAATCTGATGAAGTATGTGTCATATAACTGTTTTTCTCCAGAACTATGCTTTGTGGTGGCTTTTCTAAGTATTAGTCATCATTCAATTGTGGTTACTGTAATTGCTGTCTGGTCTGTTCTTGTAGGTGTCCTTTTCTTCTGTAGCACATACTTCCAATGTCTATTCACATGATGACCTTCCCAAAGCTGTTGTGAGGTCCCTTAATCAAGGATCTAATGTTATGAGCATGGACTTCCATCCTCAGCAGCAAACTATCCTGCTAGGTCGAGAAGATGTTACAAAATTGCACTGAAGAAAAAGTTATAGATAAGTTTCTCTTAGTATTTATGTTGTATTTCTGGATCTTTCTGATTATTTCCTTCACAGTTGGTACAAATGTTGGTGACATTAGCCTTTGGGAAGTTGGCTCACGGGAGAGGTTGGCACATAAACCTTTCAAAGTGTGGGATCTCTCTGCTGCTTCAATGCCATTGCAGGTATAATTTATTTCAATCAGAATGATTATTGACCCTTCTTATAACTTGTTGAAGTTGGCATACATAGACTTCCAATCCTTTTAGTGTGATTCCTTATTGGGTCTTTTGGTAATCTGACCTGAGGACTTTATTATTTTGCAAGTGAATTATTATGGATACAGTTGGGAGTTTGGAATGGTCATTTATCCTTCTCAAACAATTTTGTTTATTACATTGCTAGCAGACAGCTTTGTTGAATGACACTGCAGTATCAGTGAATCGGTGTGTCTGGGGGCCAGACGGTCTAATGCTTGGTATGTATTTGGATCTTAATTAGTTCCAAAATGAGATTTTATGTGTTCATTTTGTTCTATTACCTATTGGATATGGCCTCTCCCAGGTGTTGCATTTTCGAAACATATCGTGCAGATTTATACTTACAATCCAACTGGAGAATTGAGACAGCATTTGGAGGTCAGTGCAGCAACCCTGATAATCATGTCATGCATGGTAATGATGATTTTTGGTGTGATTAACTTTGTATTTCCTCCTTTAGATTGATGCCCATGTTGGTGGTGTTAATGACATTGCATTTGCTCATCCCAACAAGCAACTATCTATCATCACTTGTGGTGATGACAAGATGATTAAGGTATTGACTTTATCTGTAGTAAGTTAAAATGAAAAAAATGGATGTCCATGTGATAAAATATCTTGCTTGACAGGTTTGGGATGCTGTAGCTGGACGCAGACAGTATTCATTTGAAGGCCATGAAGCTCCTGTTTATTCTGTCTGTCCGCATTACAAAGAAAATATCCAGGTATTTTTTTTAATTATTTTGGTGATTAAAGGTTTTACAACTATTTGCTTTGCTGTTCCTTATCTGAGCTACACTTAGATTCATATATCCACATGAATATAAAAAATAACTGGAAAATCCTATCATTTTGAACTGCATGTAGCATAACTTGCTTTCCACATGCAGTTTATTTTTTCTACAGCTATCGATGGGAAGATTAAAGCATGGTTATATGATTCTTTGGGATCTAGAGTGGATTATGATGCTCCTGGACTTTGGTGCACTATGATGGCATATAGTGCAGATGGGACTAGGTAAGATTTAGTTATTATGGAAATGGTTCCCCATTTTTTTTTTGTTTCTGTGCATAAATTTTTCTCTTATTATTATTGAAATATCCTTTGGAATTAGCTGCCTAGGGGATTATCCGGTTTGATGATTATGATTTTATTTAATTGGCACTACACCTCTTTAACCAGTTGGCCATTTGAAATTTTCTATTGCTTTTGGGTAGATTTTAGTAGGATTTTAAATTTGGGTGAGGCAATCCTTAGGAGTGTGTTTTAGGGAAAGGCCTAGAAAAATCAAAACTTCGATATTTGGAACCCATCTAGATTCCTAGCCTAAAAAGGAACTATGAAGAGAGAAGCATGTGTATATCATAGCCACTTATGAGCCGGCTGGATGCCCCATGGAGTAGCTTAGCCAACAAGAAGCTTTATATGATGGCGTAACTTTCTCCCGAATAAGGGAGTTCTTGCATTCCTGGCATGTCCTTTATTTTACCATAGCTGAGATTAAATCATCCTCTTTTGATAAAGACAGATGCTCCTTGAGATCCAAATAGCAATGAAGGTATGCATTAATTAGTCATCTTCCTACTGTAGTCTAGGTTGACACAAAATCATGTGCTAGGGGAGTCTTGTACTCTTAATGTAGCTATGTGGCATCTACAGACCACGTGGAATGATTTGAAAACTCATATTTGTACCAATTTGAATCAATGCATCAATCCATATTATTTAACTCTCACTCATTTTATATAACTAAAATAATGTGTACATTCACGAAAGTAAGGGTATTGTTTTATTTTCTACAGGCTTTTCTCATGTGGAACAAGTAAAGAAGGTGAATCTCATTTGGTTGAGTGGAACGAGATTGAAGGGACTATCAAACGGACATATAATGGTTTCAGGAAGCGCTCGTCAGGTGTTGTTCAGTTTGACACAACAAGGAGTCGCTTCTTGGCTGCTGGTGATGACTTTCAGATCAAATTTTGGGATATGGACAATGTTCACATATTGACCGCTGCTGATGCGGATGGGGGCTTGCCTGTTAGTCATTTTGTTTGATAAATAGTGTTGAAAGTAGTAAGTGTAAGCTTTTGAAGTTTTTCATTTTAGCGTATTCTTTGCTGCAGGCAAGTCCTAGACTGAGATTTAACAAGGAAGGTTCATTGTTGGCTGTCACGACTAGTGATAATGGTATCAAAGTTTTAGCAAACAATGATGGACTGCGACTGTTAAGGATGCTGGAAAGCAGGGCTATTGATAAAAATAGAAGCCCATCTGAACCCATATACTCTAAGGTAGTTTTATTCTCTGTATTTTCTAGAGTAATGCAAAGTCTTTCTGAATAATGTCATGTGCTAAAAAAGAAATAGTATTGATGGAACCATCTGATCTATGTTTACATAGGAGCTATGTGGCTTAATGCCGTTAGATTATACAAAAAATTCCATTGAGCCACAGGCAAGAGTGTTAAGGATTAAAGAGGTTCAATGTGATAATGTAGCCATTTTATGGGAAAGTGATGGTTTGGATAGGTTGCAGAGACAGCTCTCCTTCCCTTTCTGGGTAGTAGATCATTGGATCACTTCTCAAGAATGAATTTAGGATGTCTGGAGAATGAACTTTGGAAGTCTTGTTGAAAGAATACATTAAGCAGTGGTGTTAACTAGGTTGACCATAATTTGCTGATCTATGAAGGGTTCCGTGACAGGTAATTTTGTTCTGGGATAAATTTGACTCTGGTTGTTATTTTTTTTAAATAATTGATTTGTTATCCGTCTATTATAGAAAGATATAACTTTGAGCAAGATTAGTGAGGAAGATGTAATCATTGATATTTTGTGTCCTATTTGATGTTTCCTCTGTATGATGATATGCTACAATTTCTTTGTGAAATCACTCATCTGTTTTATCATTCTCTTATATATGCCATATTTCTTTGCGAATTCACTTCTTCATTCTTTGGTTGGTTTCTTATGTGAATCAATTCCTTGCAACTTTGATTGCAGCCTCTAATTGTCAATGCACTAGGGCCTGTGGCAAATGTTTCTCCTGGCATTGCTCCTGCACTGGAACGTTTAGATAGAATTCCACCTGCTGTGTCCATTAGCAGTCTTGTAAGTTAGTTTAGCTTTCTCAAGTGGTATGTTGTTGGTGCTACTTGTCTTAAGCTTACAATCATAACATTGCAGGGTACAATGGACAGCAGCAGACTTGTTGATGTTAAACCACGAATTTCAGAGGAACTGGACAAAATTAAGAGCTGGAAAGTTCCTAATATTGTTGATCCATCTCAATTAAAAGCTCTACGTTTGCCTGATCCATTGGCAACTGGCAGGGTAGATTGTTAAACAATACCATTAGTTGTTTATTCTGAATTGCAACTGTGTTTCAAATTGAAACAAAATGTATTCGCAGAAGAATGGTTTGATTTTTTAGGTCACCAGATTTTATTACTTGAGGGTCTTGTGTGAGATATCATATCCTTGCGTCTAGCATTCCATTGTGGAATCAAGTCTTATTCTTTTCGTCTCCCAAGTGTTGATATATTTTATATCCGCATGCATTGATAGCTGCTTGCAATAGAATAATACTAAATTTTTTTTAGCAATGGTAGGAGAAGAGATCTTGGCCTTGATGTCATATATCTGACAACTGCATACTCTTTATGTATGACATTTATGCAGTCCCGCTTTTGTCTGTGATGTTTGTTTGGTGAGAATTAAAACCAGTTTTTAGATATTCCTTAATGGATGGAACATCAGCTTATAAAGACAGTTATTGTTTGTTTCTGTTGCAATTTTTGTTGAAAGTACAACTATATTGGCCATCTTAGGTCCTTGAATATTAGTTTTCCTGCTAAAACATGCAGCATTGCATCTCTCTCCAGCATCCTGCATATGATGTTTGCATTATTGTAGCCTTTAATGTATTTGAATGCATACTTGTTCATTTTTTTCGTTCAGAACCAAGAATAATGTCCAATGATTTTAGGTTGTGAGGCTGATTTACACCAACTCTGGCCTGGCTCTGTTGGCCCTTGCTTCCAATGCAGTTCACAAACTTTGGAAATGGCAGCGTACTGAAAAAAATCCACCAGGAAAGGTCTGGCACAAATTTTCCAATTTGCAAATCTCTGTCTTGGTTATTAGTGTTTATGATGTCTCAACTCTCAACATCACATATTTTAGGCTACTGCATATGTGGCACCCCAGTTGTGGCAGCCCCCTAGTGGAACTGCAATGACTAATGACATAAGTAATAATAAACCAGCTGAAGAATCTGCTGCATGCATTGCTTTATCCAGAAATGACTCTTATGTCATGTCTGCATCTGGTGGGAAGGTATCTTTGTTCAACATGATGACATTCAAGGTCAGTTATTGTCATTTTTCATTGTTTGGTGATTTGAAATCTGTGGTTCTGTTTATTCCTATAATCTCTAACTGCACTTTTGTGTTATGATATCCAACTGGTAACCACTGCTTAGGTCATGACAACATTCATGTTGCCCCCTCCTGCTGCCACATTTTTAGCATTCCATCCTCAGGATAATAATATTATTGCCATTGGCATGGAGGATTCTTCAGTGAAAATTTATAATGTCAGAGTTGATGAGGTAAATCGTCTTTTTATTTATATATGCATGTATTTTTTTATTCCCTTATAGGCATTTTTTCTCAATAATTTTGTTCATACTTGACCATTGATAGTAGAAATAGTATGTTTTCTTCTGGAAGATAAAAATTTTGGACCTTTTCAAGAATTTGATAATAAATCCATTGGCTTAAGCTATTTGGTTGCTCAAAATTTTCTGAGTCAAATTTACAACACTCCTGTAACTTCACATATTCTTAGCTAAGAGAATTTGTTCCTTCACTTGTTGCACATTGATTTCAGATATTTTCTGGATTTTTGAAATCCTTTATTCAAAATTTTATTTATTATGTAGTTAAAGTGGTTCTTTTCACTTTTATATTGAGATGGAAGAAAATTTTGAGCTTGAAGTGAGTGGGCAGGAACTCTCTTTCTTTGTTCTTGTTATAGAAATTAAGGTTTCATGCATGACAAAGTAACCCTCCCTAATGATCTTAAGCTCAAGCAAACTTGAAATTTGGACGTTGTTTGCACTCTGCAGGTCAAAACAAAACTCAAGGGCCATCAAAGTCGAATAACAGGACTTGCATTTTCTCAAAGTTTAAATGTACTGGTGTCTTCTGGGGCTGATGCACAGGTCAGTGATTGATAAAACCAAATACTTTTTTATTTTGTTGTTTATGCATAGAGTTATCTGCTATAATCCTTGGAAGTTAAGAGGAAGGCTAAGAAAGCTAAGAAAGCTATGCCGAAATTGATATGGTTAACTAAGAGTTCAATATGCATTTACCTATATTTCTGCCTCTTTTGCACTAATTTGGTATAATGTCACCATTATAATTGAACTTTATAAGATCATTGAGATTTATTTTTTGGTAATTTTTAATGCATGCCTGATAAATAGCGATGGAGTAAATGCTCAAAACTAGCTATTTTATCCATGTCTTTCTGAAGATGGACTTTCAGCTTATCTTCTTAAGTGTTGTCAAATTTCTCGAAGATCTGAGTTGCTCTTTCAAATTCAATTTCTAAGGATTCTATCCCTATAAAGATGAAAGTGTCATTATTTGCATTGAGGTGGAGAATTGCTTTCTGGGATGCACTTTTCCATATTCTGTCAGAAAAATTGCAGTTTATCTGATTTGAATTTTTGAGACGAACTTGAAAAATTAGTTGGTGTTTTACTTAGTAGAAGCTCAACAATAGTGCCTGACAGAAGTAGATCTCATGAGACAAGTCCTGATTATTCATATTAAGTTCTACAATTTGCAAGCAGATGAAAAACAAACTTTCATTGCTTACTTTGTTAAGCCTTTTTTATTTACACTAAATTTTTTTTTCGACATAGTTTTGAGTAATAGATTGAATTGATGATAGCCTTTGTAGATTGGTTTGTCTCAATTTTCAGTTGATGCAAAAATGTAGTATCAAAATATTAGTTAACATTTATGTAACACGGAAACGGATACTAGAAAACGACATTTATAAAAAGTATGGAACACAGACATGTGGGAGAAATGTGTAAATATTAAAAATATAGAGTTGAATTTATAAATAATTAAATTCAAGAGATATAATTGTAAGTTATTATTTTTATATAAAATTAAACAAAAATAGCATACAATTAAATATATTGATTAGTGATTGGTGTCACACATATGTTTTAAGTTTTTTGAAAGAGAAAAATATGATTTTAATTTAAAGAAATGTGTTTTTAATTTAAAGAAATGTGTTTTTAATTTTTAGAAAATTACAAAACGCACTGAGAGGGTTTTGTGTCGGTGTCCAGTGTGTTTCAGTGTCGGAAATCACGGTATATAGTTGGAGTGTCCGTACTTTATAGGTTAACATAAGCTCTAAAAATGTATTAGAAGGTAAAATTTTAAGATGTGAAACATATTCATTATTGGAGCATTCTTATTTGATTGTCTATCCTCTCACATGTAAATGTAATTGTGGCTACTGAAGATGTCTGCACAATGGATCTCCTTGGTGGACCTTCAAGCCTTTTAAAGGGGAATGGTTAAGTGGCCAAAAGATCTTTGCCATAAATTATTTCTATAAAAGATTTACTGGTGGATTCAAGCATTGTTAGATTTTGTAGTTGGTTGCAAACAAGAAATAAATGGTCTTATTTAATAGGATCAGATTGCTTTTTGGGTTGGAATTGCATTTATTAAACCAGCTATTCCTTTCTGCATTTTGTTCATAATATTGTAAACCCCTTGTATCTGCTAATATTAGTGGTTGCAGAATAGTTCTTAATGCTGTCACTACAATTAAAGATACATTCACATGACCCTCTTCAAGATTTAAGTTCTTTGAATATTTATCATCCTTGGGATGTGTGCGATTGATGTTGATTTGGTCCCATCGTGCATCATGCAACTTTCTTTCTGTATAATTTTCAATCTCTCTCGATGCTCAAATAACTCCTTTCTTAGCATTTTACTTCTGTTGCCCTTGACGATATGAGCTGCATGGCAGACCTGCAGATGCAGTGCAATCTCAAATTTGCCTTGTTAAATATGGTTACATTTTAAGGCACTGTTGCTTGTAGAATTGCTCCTTTTTTTTTGTTGCTTTTAGCTGTAAGATATTGATGGAAGCATTGATGAATTGATTTGTAGCTGTGTGTGTGGAGTGTTGATGGCTGGGAGAAAAAGAAATCAAAGTTTATACAAGCACCACCAGGTCGTCAATCCCCAATGACTGGTGAAACTAGAGTCCAATTTCACAATGATCAAACACATCTGTTGGTTGTCCATGAAAGCCAGATTGCTATCTACGATAGCAAACTTGAATGCTTGCGTTCAGTAAGTTCTTTACCCTAGTCCTTAGGACCTACTTTATATATATTAATTGTGGCTGATGCGAATCTTAATTAAGCAAAATAACAAATGTTCAGTAAGTTCTTTACCCTAGGACCTCCTTTATATATATTAACTGTGGCTGATGTGAATCTTAATTAAGCAAAATAACAAATGTTAAGGTTCCTGTATCGAATTTATAAAATTCAATTTGCGATTGATTTTTAATAAAAGGTAGAAGTTCTCTACTCTTTTCGTCATTAGGCCATTAAAGAAAAGGGTTGTAGTAGGTCTTAGTTAATGTTAATAAACTATTGGTTCATTTATCTAAATAAATCTATGACCTTGCAGTGGTATCCAAAGGACCCACTTGCAGCTCCCATTTCAAGTGCAATATACTCGAGTGATGGTTTGCTGGTATATACTGGTTTTTGTGATGGTGCTGTTGGAGTTTTTGATGCAGATGGTTTGAGGGTCAGGTGCCGAATTGCACCTTCTGCTTATATACCTTCAGTAGTGGCAGGGTGAGCCTAAACTTTTGTTACATAGCAACTTAAAAAATAAATTTTATATCATTAATCATTTGTCATGTTCTAGTCCAATGTTGGTTGGTGTTTTAAAATCTAAGAAATGGGGTAGTTTTCCATTTATTGATTAATCTTTGTTGCAGCAACGCGGCATATCCTATGGTTATAGCAGCTCATCCATCGGAGCCTAATCAGATTGCTCTCGGCATGAGTGATGGTGCAGTTCATGTGATTGAGCCGTCTGATGTGGAGCTAAAATGGGGTGGGCCATCCTCACAAGATAACGGTCCCCTCCCTTCAAATTCATCAAATCCTGCTCTTAGTGGTCAACAATCTGAGCTTCCTTCCAGGGGATGCTAACACCAGAAGCATCAAATCCTTCTCTCACTGATTATCATTACTTTTTGCTTGATCGATTTATATTTACGGTCCATTTTTCATTGTAACTCTCTCTCTCTCTCTCTCTCTCTCGGTGGAGACATTTTACTCTTTTGGATGTCTGCGAAAAAGAAAAAATTGTATAATTTTGTTTCACTTAAATTCTGCAAAAGTAGAGGCTAATGTTTGCATAGCATCAGCTCTGCAAGAGATTTACTGTACATATGTATATATATAATACATGCTTTCTTTAAATAATTACTTAGAATGATAAACATCACTTCGATTAATAATTTTTTATTCCCAATTTGGATTTTGGAGGGCTTGTAATGAACATGGTTCTGAAGCTTGGTTGTGAAGCGGTGGTTTAATGACCCGGGTTAGATAAAAAAGGATGGATTTGGATCTTAAGTGGTTTCATTGTTGGCTTCTGTTTCTCAAAATAAAATAAATGGGTTAAGAACTTGTTATGAGCTTAATTTTTCTTGGGATGCAATAAAATAAATTCAGTTTTTGTAACAAAAAAAAATCAATTTAATAGTTATTTTTAACTCAAAAGCAAAGGCCTCAAAGGCTACAAGATCATCCAAAGATCTAGGAGGATTAGAGATCCAGTTCAGAGGTAACTTAAAAAGATTTACAAAGCTTGTGTTCAAAAAAAAAAGAAGGATTTACAATGCTTGGCAACCATGTCTGCTGCTAGCATATTTACGAGTCTATTAACAAAGCTGAAGGAGATAGCAAAACAACTAGTTACTAAACAGAGAACATCTAAAACAACAGCCTCGATTGTCCATGGACGAGATCAAACTTAATGTCAGAATCAAGCAGTCCGATTCAAAGCAGAAATACTGAGCTTGCATTTTAAAATTTAGGAGCAAAGCCAGACGGAAGGCACAAGCTTCTGCTACTAGAGGATCAGTTGGAGACAAGATAGATGTAGTACTATCAATCAGTTATGCCTTTTGAATTTTTCTACAAACAGCACTCAAAAAAGGACAGCCTCTCTGAGAATAAGCAGATGCATCAATGTTGAATTTGAGGGTATTTCCAGTAGGAGCTTGCGATCGTGCTGATTGAGAAAGAAACTGACTTGGGGTAACTTGATCTGCAATCTCTAGATTTTGACTATTGGACTTATTTTTAACCTTCCATCCCATTTTTAACTTCATGCTAAATTTTTTAAAAATAAGTTAAAAATACTGATGTTTTTTCCCAAAAGAATAACATTTTCCTTTTTTTTGTCAATAAATTTGCCTTTTACTTGCTATATCAGTAGTTTCAGTTTTTTCTTTTTTTTTTCCCAAAAAAAAATTCTTTTCGTTCTTCGGAATATAGGGAGAGTTCACAAAATAAAATAACAAGAGGTTGCCAAAGAGCAAAACTGTCTTTATTCAAAAATCAAGCATTAGCGAAATGCTGGGTGAGCCTATAACAGAGTAACATGAAAGATATCCTCATAATTCTAAATACAAGCAAAGCAAAACAGCAGAAAACCATAAAAACAGGAAGGCAAACCAAGGTTTTTGAATCCCTCCCCCATCCTTTGACTCCCACTAGAAGAACCAACCAATTTAAAGGTGGCCACTCATTCTTTCAGTGACTTGGTGTTGAATGAAAAAAAAAAGGACTTTTCAGTTCTTGTGCTCTGGTTCAGCATCAGCCGCACAATTCTCTGGCAGAATCTGTAGCGCCGGCCTAGTTCCTACCTGCAGTACAGGAAACAAGTTGTAAATGCTTTGTCACAAGAAAATTCTATCAAGAAGTTGTCAAAGAACCAGCCTTTGCCTTCGTGATATTTCTTGCTCCATTGTTCTTGATATGTAGTTTCTCTTTCAAGGCCTTGGTTAGCTGCCTTAGGCTCATTTCGTACAATATTTTATCTTCTTCGCTGGCCGTTTTCTTCTCCTTGTCTTTTTTAGGCTCTACTTTCCTGCCACTGGCGTCGAAGTTCTCCTTGTTAATGTCTTCTAGGATGATCTTCTGAACTGTTGTCTGTTCCATTATTGATGATTTTCTTGGTGTTGCCACAGGGGGACGAGGAAACTGGCCCTGAATTGTGTTGGTTGCAAATGGCGAGGAGACCATCCCACATGAGACTTTATCTTCACAATTAATGGGTTGGTAAGGAATCATTTTTTTCAACGAAGTTGGTGACTTGTCAAATGTTTGAATGCCAATGCCAGCAGAACCAGAAAAATCTTCTGTTGGAAATAAATGGTCCTCAGCTGAAGAGATTTTAGCCGCAACTCCACTATCTGAAAGCGGAGGACAGGAAGGGGTCTTCTGCTGTACAGATCCTGGAGTGTTGTCTGGATCTGATGATGTCTCGCAGTCATGGGCGATCACATCAGAGTTCTGAGCATCAATTACATTGATATCATCAGTATTATACTTGTCTTCAGAGCTTTCAGGCTCATTTCTGATCTCTACCTTTGCAATTTGGTCATTATCTGATCCATTGCCATCAGAGGATTCTTCTATGTCCTGACGTTCATCATTTTCCTCAATCGCATCCTTTAAATTGAGATCATGACTCTCATGCTGCTCATCCTCCATCAAATTCATTTCAGATCTTTCGCCCACGACTTCAGTTACTTTATCAGTCAATGAATCCACGACCTTAATAGAACCTTCATCTGGAATATTCACAGTTGATATATGCTCTGCTTCCGTAACATAAGATTTTTCAGCGATCAAAGAATATTGATTAACATTGGATTCTTTTTCAGTTTCTGGCTCCAAAGCAGCATTCGACATCTCTGAGCTTTCAGTTATCACAATATCTAATACTGGAATTATATATCTAATGTCAGATTTTCTATAAGTGGTTGACACTTGTTGTAAATAAAGATTGGACAAGGAAATCTTAGATGAAAGGATTCCGAGAACAGAAAAAGAAAAGTAGAAAAATAACATACCTTTCTCATCAAATGTTTCCTGATTCATATTGATTGCCTTAACTGAGGTTTCAACTTGAACAAATGATTTGTCTGAACTACCATTATCATTTTCTCCATCTAATCCTGAAAGATTATCCGAATTAGTGCAAGTCACATGCCCATTTTCCAGTTTCGAGTCATTTTCCTTGCTATCCTCTGAAAATTCTAGTTTTGTTTCACTTTGGCTCCCAGGAAACTGATCCATGTTTTGACAAAGATCTCCGGAGTCAACTTCACAGTCATCACGCTTGTCCTCATTAAGTTGGCGCTTCATTTCACTTTCGTTCTCTAGCAACTGATCCACGTTTCTGCATGAAACAGCTTCCGAGTCATCCATCTCAAGATCAATAGTCTTGCTATCCTCTTGAACATCATGATTTTCACTTTCATTCAAAAGCGACTCATCTGCATTTTGGCATAACAGAACTTCAGAATGTAACATAAAAGCTTAATAAAAGGAAACACTGTTCTTATAAACTTGGGAAAAAGTAAAAACAAGAAAATAGGCAGATGCAATCCAGTCCGATAACTGCAATGTTATCAACTATTTTCTTGTCATCATTTGACTACCATCCAAACATAATCTAGCTGAACAATGCATTAGAGAGTTACTATTCTTGGAGAACAACACAACCACATACCAGGCAAATCCTTCGCCTGCTCAATTTCCTCAGTTTCCTCACACAACCCTTCAATCTTCACTGGCTGAACTTCCCTTTTCTCTTTCAAGCTCAGCTCTGCCATGCTTTTCTCCAACAACCTCGCTGACTGCCTCGTACTGTACACTCTCTGCGCTGATTTCTCATTCTTCTGTGTCACAACTTTCCTCCTAGTTGAAACTGCTGGAGCCTTACTCCTAGAGCTCCGCACTGCTGGAGTCTCTGGCATATCTCTTGTCTCTTGAACTGCTGGTTTCTCATCCTTCCCAACTTCAATCAATTGGATATCAATTTTTCGGCGAGCTGAAGCAGCAGTTGCCCTTCTCCGGGTAGTTGGCACTGCCGGAGTCTCTGGTAAGTTCACATTTTTGTTTTCTTGTTCAGACTCTTGGGCAACAGTTCTTGTTGTCCGGCGAGTACGAGTCAAGTGCTGTGAACTTTCAGGCTCAACATTAACTGGATTTCTCCTAATTGAGGTACTGCATGCTGTTCCAGGCTCCCCATTAGTGTTTCTCTCTGGGGATTGCTGTGCATTGACAAGTTCATCAAGTCCTTCAACCTAGAAAAAGCAGAATTCAATATATTCATGTAAGATGAGAATCCAAAACCAAACAGATTTAAATTCTTATTGGCTTGGAAAGATTCATATAACTACACTATTTTACGTTGAATTCACGCAACAATCAATCAAATTTCTGAGCTTAAATTACAAGAAGAAGACTTGCTATTTTTTACCCGACTAACACATTGCAGTATAGACGCATTTAAAGTAACAAATCAATGCATAAAGAAGCAATATTTGAGAATAGCCCAACAATCTCTATATGGTTGATAATTAATTGGAAGAAAAGAATGACCTAATTCTGAAATCCCAAAATCTGAACAACAACAAGCAGTCTTAATTTATTGAATCAAAATTTTAAATCCGTAGCACTGAATCCAGTAACGTCTATTTCCATATTAAATGAGAATTCTAAAACGACTACTGATTGTTTCAATGATAATCAGGATCCGAAAATCCTCAGATGACAATCGCAAGATCCAATAAAGAACAAAGAAAAAAAAGAAGACGTGCTACAGTTTCTACTATTTTCTTACGATTTCTCATCTCAGAAATCAATCAAAATATAGAACAATAAAAATTACCTTCTCAAGAGCTTTGAGAGCATCTGCCATGGCGACATTGGTCATGTTAGCAGGGATCTTGTTCTTTTTGCAGAGAGCTTGAAGCTCTTTCCTAGCAAGGCTGTGAAAATCCATTTTCGATTGGAGAAAAAAAGAAGAAAGAAAGGAGGTGTCTTTGATATTGAAAGACTGTTGCTTTGTTGTTGTTGTTGAAGGGAACAGGGAGAAGTGAGGATATATATATGTATCCGGTGAAGGAAATGGAGGTTCACAGAATCAAGAAACCCTACATGAAATTTGACCGTTGGAGCGTGAATTTGAAATTTGAATTCGGAACTTAGTAATTCATATTTTTATATTATTGGGATAATATCCCGCAAACTTATAGAACTATTACGGGTCATATTCATTTTGTTAAATTTATAATTTATTATGAACAGAGAAGGTCTATTAATTCTTTTTTATGAGTTGTAATAATAAAATTTCAAGTGTTTCAACAAAAAATTTGTTAACTAGGTATGATCTATTATCAATAAAGATAGTTGGCCACATTTTATTCATTTTATATTAATAATTAAGGATAATTAATTAATTAGATAATCTTAATGACTAATATATTCTTTTGTTGAGAAATGTTAATCACATTTGTGATTAACACTTTTTTTAATACTCTATTTCTCATTGATCCATTATACTCATTTTTTTTAATAAAAAAAATATGCAACATATTCTTTGGATAAAGTTAAATATAGTAATTTTTTTCTCTATATAATAACTAAAATATCAATTTTTTTATTTATCATTATCTCTTTTCTCATATTTTACACTACTCTTCATTATCTCTTTTGCAATTTTTTATTAAAATTTTAAAAAATAGGAAAAATTAAGAGAAATAAAAATAATTTTAGATTAGTTTTTGGAAAATGCAAAAAAAAAAAAAAATCAACATTGTCATTGGGGTCATTCATCTCATAAAATTGCGGATGCATTTTAATTAGATTCAATTTTCCAATCTTATTACTCATACTTTTTCTTGTACTCAAATTTCATTTATGAATATAAATATTTGATTTGTTATGTGTACATTAAATTATTTGTTACCTTAATTTCTATACCCTAATAATTGAATCTCCAACTCTTATTATAGTTTAATTTCTTATTTTTTTAGTTATTATTCAAAGATCTAATATTCAATTTAAAGAGGGAGTAATGTATGGTATGAACAATTTCAGTGAAAGTAAATTATTGGCGAAGAAAAATAATTTAATTCTTACTAAAAGATAATAAGCAGCGATGGTTTCATACAAATTAATTTACCTTTAAAAAGTAAAAAGTCTAAATTATGAACTTATACTATGGTTATGGATAAAAATAAGAAGTTAGGAATTTAACACATACTCTCTATAAATCATGTATAGAAAAAAATGGAATACTTTTGTGTACTTTTTTATCCAGTGGTATGAATTTTAATTATTTTTATAATAATAATAATAATAATAATAATAATAATAATAAGAAGAAGAAGAAGAAGAAGAAGAAGAAGAAGAAGAAGGCTTTTTTTGGCCTGACAAATTATTGAAATATTAGTTTTAATGAAAGTTTTAAATGAAAAAATAAATCCCAATTGGTAATTCAATTAGCCAATATAAGGTTTACTTACAATTAGGAAAGAATGTGATAAATAACCCTTTTAATATTTATACGTGTATTAATTTAGAATTAAATGATTTTGTAGCCATCAGAATTTGATGGGTGAAATGTGATCTTTTGTATAACTTTTTTCACCTTAACATGGTCTATTTTGTAGCCAATGAAATTTGATTTTGACAAAGTTGCCCAACAACAAAGCATGCTAATAGATTATCATTTGTATTTTTCCAAAAATCAATCCAAAAATATTTTTTATTACTTAGTTTTTTCTATATATTTTTTTAGAAAATTAATTAAAAATTGTAAAAGTGAGAATAAAGAATAATGTAAAATATGAGGAGAAAGAGAGGAGAAAGAATATTAAATAAAAAATAAACTTTAATGTTTTAGTCATTATAAAGAAAGAGAAAAAATTACTATATCTAACTTTACCTAGAGAATATGTTATAGTTTTTATTTTTATAAAAAATAGTGTATATAATAAACCAATAAGGATGAGAGTGTTAAAGGAGAGTGGTGATAATAAATGTGATTAATATTTTTCTTTTCTTGTTTGGAATCAATTTATTGAAAGGTTAGTAAAGTAATTTTATTTATTTTGTTTTAATTAATTAGTATTTTAGCATCCATGATATTTACTAATGAAACTGTAATTATTGAAAAATCTTATATATATATATATATATATATATATATATATATATATATATATATATATATATATATATATGACTCGTTGGGTCATTATTTATAATATTTTTCTATTTTTTTATATAAATATAATTATAAATAATTTAATGATAAAAAATTATTAATATATATATTTTTCCTATCGAAGCTGGAATTTATATATTAAACCATAAAGCATGCTTTAAGCATTACAAAATCCTCCATCCACATGGGAAGAGCATAAATCCAATTTGGGGATAGGCTGCCTTGCATCTCTAATGGCGCAGTTACCCGTCCATTAACAACATCAATAAGGATAGACGAGTTTGCTTCAAAAATTGGATGGTGTAGAGAGAAGCGTACAACTGAGCTGACTGCTTCTCAAAGTGTAAAACCCTCTGCTGCCAAAACAGATTAGGCATAAAAGGTAGAAGAATTATGATTTTTCACCTATGTATTATCATTTATTCTGTTCAATTATGATTTTGCTGTTAAACAAAGGTAGAAGAATTATTTTTCCAAAATTATTGAAATGTCATAAGAAGGTGGGCCATTACCTTTTTCTCCCTTCCATAAATTGGATATTCGGGTCCTCTGCTCTATTTTTTTTTTGGTCAAAGAAGTGATCTATTATTTCATTTCATTTATGCATTTATTCTTAAATAAAAATGACACATATTGATGGTCTTAAACTTTTTTTTTTCCTTTCTAATTATCATTGTAATTTTCTTTATGAAATCTCTCTTAATTTATGTAGTAAATTTTAATTTAACAAATGTTTCTACAAATAATTATTTTCATATACAAGGGTATATTAAGTATTTTATGTTTATACTTAAGGGAACGCATTTTAAATCAAGTACTAAATAAAACTTCTTTTAAAAAAAAATAAAATTTGCAAGTGAAAATGAATGTAATTATCGTTGACATATGAAATCTTCTTTTTTTTGACATGCGCTTTCTTTTAACTTTTTATTTACTCTGTTTCTTAAAGAAGTGAATGACCAACGATATTTTAACTAATGTATTTGTTTTAAGTGTTATTATTTTTCCCTAAAAAACAAAGTAATACATTTGTTTCAATAGAGGATTTAATGTTACAATTTCAATCAGACAAAATGAAAAACTAAAGAAAAAGATAGCCACTTGTCACTAAAACTCGTATAATTATCCAATGAGAAAACGGGAAGCTTACGAAGTTATGATTGAGAATCTGAGTATTAGAAGTGAGGCCAAGTCTTGAAATTACATGCGAATTTCTTTCAAGTTACTGCAAAACGGCGTGCTGCAACCTTTTTAATACATTTGAGTCATGGGTGGGTTGTAAGGAAGATACTCAGCTTCTGGATTTTAAAAATGAGAGCTAAAGGATGCATATTGCTTAACTGCCAAAACCCGAAATAAAAACCAGCACTAAAGGAAAACACATTCTGAAAGGAGCAAAGGCCTACAATTGAAATTCTTCATTTCTAATATGTTACCTTTTGGGAGTTTTTGCACTTGTCTAGCCCTTACAGAGAGAGCTTATTTTACAGGAGCACAATGGCCAAATCATGAGGCCATACTTCTCACCACTCCATCTAATGATTTTTCTAACGAAACTATAAATACATTTAAAAAAAAAAAGTCTACCTTGATCCCCCAAGTTCCAAGTTTCTCTATACCTTTTTTAAATAAATAAATAAAAAGAAAACCTGAAAACATGAGCTCATATTGAAATAAAATGTACATATATCTATCTGAATTTCAGACTACCTCCTATCTGTAAATAACTACTGATTACCTTCTGCCTAATGAAAGCTCGCACACAAATTTCCAGCAACAGTCACATCACAACATATCTAATGTCGAACATGTTCATGGCATCTAGTTTCTTCATGACTACCTGCTTCATTTAATGTTTGCGAGGCAGGTAACAGAATCCTCCAGCGATGCCTACAGTGTGTGAAGAGTTTGGATGCAGAATACTTATGTCAGCAAGAGGAAATTAACAACAATTATTGCAACTGAAGTATTAGTGAGCCCATTTAGAAATACACATGTTATCTATGATGGTTGTCTCTCTGCGTCCCTATTAGATGTAACCACTTTACATGCTGCTTTTGATGGCGGTCTATTAATCTTCTCAAGTAACCTACTGAAAACTAATTTGACAGGAATACAAGCGACTGTTGTTGGCCCAGACGTCTCGGGTTTGATAAGCCCATCCATTTGGCCACCACTGGTATAATGTATGGGCTTAACTCCAAAATTTTGTTGACCAGAAATTGAAGATAGGGTTCTTGTTTTCTGATTAGATGTTAAGCTTGCTTTCTTTGGCAGATTTTTTATGAATTTCCTATCCATTGGAGGTCGAGATATGTGAGGAAGGCTCTTCCGAACTATACCTGCCTTGTGACTGAAACTCCCTGCATTTGACTTCTTGAATGGAAATCTTCGTTCTTGATCTATAAATATAGGATTCTCACCGGCATCCTCACCACCCAAAACTGATGATAAATGAGGGCGTGGCGTCCTAAAATTGGTCCTTCTAGCCGTCCTCCAGGCTGGTGGAAGTGATGTATTTCCACCGCAGTTAACTGCTTCAATGCCATGATAATCATTTACAGAAACAAGAGTTTCAGATGAACCGTCCTCTAGGGCTTCAATTTGTATTGGATGCCCTATAATTGCCTTCCCATTTAACTTGCTCATAAGAGAAACAAGAGGAACACGTTCTTTTTGATAGCTTGCTTGGACCTTCAAATCCACATCTATCAACATGGACCTTGACCTCCCACCAAAATGATGTCGGCCAAAGAATAATGGATTGAAATGCTCTGCCCTCTCCTCCCAATGTCCTCTAAAAGCAGGACGATCCTCCCACATCATTTCTCTCCAGTCAATAATATGACGACCAGTATCATTTCTGCCTTTGGACAAAAACCTAGGTGCATATGGATAGCGCCCATTATCCAACCCTACCATTTGGGTCCCAAAATATTTTCTGCCGAAATCATCATCATCAAAACCATACGCCCTTTGGCCAAAAGTGGTACCCTTAATCCCATGATAGTTTCCATGAAGAGAACCACTTAAAAATTTTCCATCAGCTCTATCTACTGACTTTTTTGTAAGATGTCGAATGTTCCTTTTCCCTTTCAATTGCCATTTGGACACCGCCTCATTAGCAAGGAAAGGGTCCTCAGGATAAAAATGATGCATTTCACCAGAAAATGCTAATTCATCGGCCTCCTCGCTGCTTGTACTTCCATGTTCTCCTGGTGTCTGAGGCTGTCTTACAGCATCCCGTTCAGCCTCAGAAGACAAAGCAGCATCTGAATAGACAAGCATAGGGGCTAATGAGATAAAAACAAATCAATACATGAACACGATTAAAATGACTAATTTAAAACCACTGTTAAAACAACCCCTTGTAATACAATCCAAATTTAATAAAAGTTTCATTGAAATAATGAGAAAAGCAACAAACCAACAAAGAAATATAAACATGAATATAAACAGATCAATTTTTGTAAGGATCGGAGTTCCTATGTCCCTGGACAGGGACCATTCTTAAGTGAAAAAGAACTTTACTTCCTGCCTTGCATATGCATAACAAAAATGCCTACTATTGTCCATTCTCATAACCAAAGTAGGGTGACAGGAAGGAACCTTATCCAACACCAAGAAGAATAATAGAAAAATTTTAACATGTGATAAATCTCCACCTTGTCATTTCTAAGTGTGATGACTGCTACTTAAATAACAAATATAAATGTTGTTGCACTTGCTACTTACTATGCAGATCCTGCTCCTTTTCTAAATATTTCCTCTTCTAGAAACAGAAATTTGAGCTTTGAAGCTCTCAGATCTCACGCCTATTCTTTAATTCTTAAGAGACATCAGACTTAAAATTCGCTTTTAAGGAAAATACAGAAAGTAATCAACTTGTCACTCAATTAAGAAATGACAATAATCATATCAGATAGAAATAGTAAACAACTTGACCTGGAAAACCAGTCATTTCGTCATCCACATCTGCCTCAGTCTTGGAAGAATCAGACTCAGAACCAGAAGAGTCAGTTTCAGAAAAATCAGATTCAACATCTTCCATAAATTCGGATGAAGAGTTCTGTTCATTCAATGAACCATGATGAGTATGGACATCATCATCTTCCAACTGAGAAGGAAACATCCTATTATGGTTCATAGGAAGCTCTTTATCATCCAAAGAATCATTAGAATCAGATGGAAAATGAATGCATCTACTCCTCTTTGACCGACAAACAGCTCCCATCTGCTCTGCTCCTGATATAAAGGTAGAAACAGCACCACAGTCAAGTTGCAAAACATAAAAACTTCTACTTTTGAACTATTCTCGAATATTTGAAATGAAAAACAGCTCCTACAAATTCTATTAACCATATATGCATAATCAAGCCCTCGTGACTTCCCCTTTTGACTAAATGATATTTACCATTTTCATGATTTGTTCTTTCCATGCTAGGGGTGCCAACAGGATGAGTTTGATTGTCATTATCTGCAATAGGCTTCTCAGAACCATCTGAATCAACAGATGATGGAAGCTTTCGCTTTAGAGTAGTAGTTTTGAGCCCAAAATCCTGCAAGCCTCTCATCCGTGGCGTTGCTTCAGAATGATCATCTTCTGAGATTGAATGCTTTCCTTCCTCGGCATTGCCAACAACCTCAACTTTGATACCTGAATCTACCCTATTTAAATGTTGACTCACCTTGGCATTCCCAGGTTTCCCACTGTTATGTGCCAAACCTTCTGAACCGACGCCAGGCTCCTTTGCAGATCCAGATGACTTACTTCTTGGCTGATCAGAAGTTGCACCTAATTTCCTTTGCTTTTTCAAAAGTTGTTTTTCAAGCTCAAGTGCATGAAGAATTGCATCTTCTCGACGTGCGTATTTCTCTCGTTTTTTGATTCGCATGCCCTGAGCTGATTCAGCCCTTCCAATGCAATCATCAAACTCACCGCATCGAAATGCCTTCACACGCTTAGATTTCTCTAAATTGTACCAGTCCCTGAAGATATAGAGGAAAGAGATTTAAGAAAATGCTCAAATTAAATCACAATGAAATGGCACTGTCTAAAATAATGTATAACAAAATCTAGAAACAATTGATCCAAAAGTTTGCAGGAGGGAGCAAAAAGAAAAATTCATAGACAATAATATATTCAACAATTTGACTACATCAAGATGTGCCTTTTTTTCCTCTTACAGAGCACACATCAATTTTCCATTGCCTTCTGTAGTGCATAAAATATTACAGGGGAGATCATAAAGCATGTTGAAATCCTTACTAAAGGGCATGCAGCAAGAATATTGTAAAACAAATCCCAAAAAAGATGAAAAAAAACTTTAAGATAAGTAAGAATAATGCGTTTAAATTCTACATCTCATTTATGAATATAAAAAAGACACTTCCCATTTTGTCTCAATCAATTACACCTAATTAACACAATTCTTTTTTTTTTTTTTAAAAAATGCTTTTCAAGCTAACATACTTTCTAGTCCAATTCTAAAACTAGGCAACCAAGTTGCATGTTAAAAAAAATCTCTTGATTATCCTTTTCATCAAAATTTATAATTCAGTATCTAAGTGCTTGATATTTGGAATTTCTAAAGAAAATGGGATGGGAAAGGAGAAATAAGAGGAGCAACCATTCCACATCAAGTTTATCTTCTAGATTCTTGAATACACACAGTGGAACCAAATAAGACTCAAAAATTTATTTGTAGCACATAGTCAAATAATTATACTTGAATACACATAGTGCAAACCAAATAAGACTCAAGAGTTTATTCATAGCATACAAAGCTTATAATTATTCTTGAATACAAACAGTGGAGCCAAAAAAGATCTTATAGTTTATTCATAGCACATAAAGCTTGTCTTCTACATTATTCTTGAAGACACATAGTAAAAGACATGATTATAGTGCATTTCAGCTGTTAATGAAACTCTATACTTAGTAACTTCTTCGTCAAAAAACAACAAAAGAAAATTGTCGAAGGACCTAATATTCTGCTCCACTTCTTTTAAACGAACTCAATAATATAAATATCATCAATGGCCATGTCACTTCCCCAAGAAAAGGATAAATTATAGTCAAACAATGGTAGAAAATCAAAATATGTAACAAAACATATCCCCGCAAATAAAAATGCAACCTCCAAACGCCAGAAAATAAAATATATCTCAAACCAAAGAGTGAATAATTTAAAAGTAAAATGTTTGGAAAAGTAAAGTGACGCGAATACAGGGCCTGCTTCAGTAATTGATCAAAATTCTCGACATATAAAAGAAAATGGAAATACAGTTGTGGAAACGTACACACTAGCGTCTTCCCTTCCGAGGAGCTTGACCGGAGTCCCTGTTCGAGGAGAAGTGAGATTACACTCAGTCAGTTCATCGGGCCCCAGTATCTTTCCCGGCCACCACGAACCGTTCCTCCTCCTCACCCAAACGATCGGTCCTACACCACAATCCGCTGCACCCGATCCCGAACTTCCCATCGCTACACCTTCTCGTTCTCTCTAACTATTTACACACCACGCGCACGTGCTCTCTCAGTCTCTCTCTTCAAAGTCAAATTCAACCTCCAGAGAAGAAGAGAGAGAAGCGGAGGAACCGAAAACAGGAGTAACCGAATGATCCGCGCTGAAGAAAAAGGGGGTCCATTCAGATTTAATGATTTCTCATTTTTTTGTTGGTTCTAGGGTTTTGTCTCAGTTTGACTTTGATTGATAGTTTTCCGTGCCTCTAGAAACTTCCAAGAGTCTGAGAGACTCGGTGGGGGCAGCAGTTGCGGAGGAGGTGTGGATGGTGGCAGCGGCGACGGTGAGGAGGTTAATGTTCAGTATTCGTTTTGTTTTATTATTATTGTTAGTTTGGTTGGGTAACAGAGAGAGAGAAGAAGAAGAAGAAGAAGAAGAAGGTCGGTTACGGTTTTTGTTTGGTTATGAAATGTATGAAAGAGAAAAGAAAGACTTCCAACAAACAACGGGAAGGAAAGAAAGCAAACAAAAGAGATGAGTGGGAGATGTGAAGAGCGGTGTGGCTCACTGATTTACACGCGGATAACTCGCACGAGTCATTTTTTGATCAATGCCAAACGCGTGCTAAACATGCCTTTGCCCCCCTTTTCCCCTCTGCATTCCTTAGCCATTTTGGACCTTATGGAGCCATGGCCATGGTCCAGTTTGGATCTTGAATCGGATGGAAACCGAATTGATAAAAAAAATCGGATCAGAACCAATTATAATCAAAATTTAAATCTTGAAGGGTCGGCGGTTGGTTCAGTGTAGATTTGCATATTTTTACTAAACTTGAATCAGCAATTTATTTCAGAATTGTAACCAACGGTTTCAAACTAGATTTTATTTAAGGATTCAATCCATTAATGTTTTCTTTTTTTTTTTAAAAAAAAAAGGAAGAAAAGAACTTATTAACTAGAGAAATTTTTAGTTAGATCAAATTTACTATATTATATATAAATTAATCAAACTAAACAGTGATAAATATTTCATTATTTTATTCACATTGATTGACGTAAATACAATAATGAATAAATTTATATATATATCACTGTATAATTAAATTAATTTAATTTTTGTTTTCTGTGTAAACCTGAAATGGTAAGCAGTGCTGCTGAATCTCATAAACGTTTAAACCTTCAATCAAAAGAAGTAAATAGTAGTTGAATTTTGAAAATGTCATTATCAATCCCCTAAAAAATAAGTCATCAACCTACTTTTGCAACTGCTTGGTTCACTGGTTGTCCATTATATACAGATTGGGATTATTATGGATATTATCCCTTGCGTTTCACGTTGCATCCCATTTATAAACTAAGCAAACCATTTTGTTATGATCCGATACAATCACATTGCCGTCTCTATCCAAGATTCCTCACTATTCATACAAATCCATTGGTTGATTTTGGAATAACAATCTTATGCTACCCTGATTTTCTTTAACATTCAAAACCCCATTTTAGAATTCAAGTTAGTTTTTGTTGAAGATTGAATGCTACACACGAAAAGCGGGAAAGAATTAGAAAGAGGAAGGAGAAACAAGAAACAAAAGCCAGTATGGTCACCAAGCAGTTAGCATTGATTATTGATGTACTACTAAAGACCATCTAAGTGATGGACTATCAGTGTGTATTATTCTGCCGTCTAAGAAAAATGCTCTCACGAAACCTATTTTGCCATTCATAGAGCAATTAAATTGGTCTTCATTTCTGGAAATAACCCTCTATCCTCCTCCCCATAAATCCTTTATCCAAATTTCCACAACTCGTTGAAGTCAGAATTAGCCATAGCCATAGAGGAAAAGAAAACGAAAGAAAACTTCATACTATTTTCTTTTGAGGTAGATAGTGGGGCTAAGCATCAAAGAGATGAAGCCTCTTAGCCTTCGTTAGTACAACAAACTTGTAGCTGCTCTTCAACAGCAATGAAAGGGATTCCCCTGAAAAAGAAAAAAAAAAGGGTTATCACTTTGTCCTTGCTAACTGAAGTTGAAAAAGAATTTCATTATCAAGCAGAAAATAAAGTTGATTTTGAAAAGAATCATCAGATAGTATCGTAGGAGGAAGCAGTTAAGCAGCCAAACTTGGAGCAAACAGGAAGCCATATTGTCACATGCACCACACTGATAGGATGGGGTTGTGAGCAAAATTAGAGGATATGAATGACAGAAATGATTATCAACCTTATGAGGTGATATGTCCACACAAGATTTATTCAAGTAAAATCTGCATTTTTTGTACAGTGACAAACAGAATCTGAGCACAGCTTTCCACATATGCATGCTTCATAATAATCTTCCATCTTCTCGGACAACATCAGAGGATGTTGATCACTAACATGTTGAATCAGCCTCTTGTCATGTTCATCTAAATTTCTACGCATTACAGAACATTCAAAGCCGATGACTGTAGTGTTGAATCTGCTCTTCGTCACCTTGTGGTTTTATAGAGGAAAATCAAGCACAATCAACATCCATATCAAAATCACACATTTTACATACAGGAAAAATAGCTGCAGAGATGCCTATAACACGCATTACAACAAAAATTCCAATTTGGAGGAAATCGGATATGGATGAAGTTGGATTTCTTGAGGAAGCTTAGCACGAAATTCATGGAGTAAAAAATCACAATTAATACAGCTCTAGGCCATCCAGCTAAACAATGAATTACCACACCCACATCCAGGCACGAAGAAGAAGAAGACGAAAACATTGGCTTCCCTCTATCAAGATCAACAAACAAATGAAAGGAGTAGGGTCCACACAAAAATTAAAAAAGAAAAAAGCAATTTGTTTCAAATCGTTAGTTAAAAATAAGATTAACTTATGTTTTCTGTTAAAAAAGAGTTTAATATGGACACAACTAAAGGTTCAGGTGTCCATAAATGATAAAACACAATTGAATGGCAGGGCTCAATAGACAAAAATCAAAAAGTTAAGAGGCTTAATGATGCGTTTTGCCTATCAGTTATCTATATGTAATGGAGATGATTACAAATAAGTTTTAATAAATGAGAGCGGAAGACATACCAGCCGGCATGCCTGGAAAAATAGTAATTATCCAGAGAAATAGCAAGAGTAACAACAACAGCTCTCTCAGATAAGGTAAAAAAACGAGCAACTTCTAGTTCAGTATCAAGGAAATAAAGTAAAAATTATAGAGAATTTCGTATTCTGGGTTATGTATACTACAGCTGTAGTGAGACAGCTCTTGGAACTGGGATCAGAACTCCCAAATATTATGACGTAATGACCAGCATCAGTAAAGATCTGTACATTTGAAACACAAGAAATAAATCAATATTTACTTTTTATGCTGCCATATGCACTATAGATTTCACTGCCATTTGAAGACTTCCCTCCATTTCATGTTCAGCTCTTTGATTTGATGACAAAAGATCCCCTCAAATTATCACACAATTGCAGAGGCCTTTCATATCCACTCTCTGTAACAAAATAAAATTCGGTTCTGTATTTAATAGCCAAAGTTTTGTATTTTAGTGTCCTAGGTGCAGAGGACGCAGATATCAGTTTGAATCAAGGTGGCAGAAACTTCAGAGGCAGGGTCCCGCAAGGAACTGCTGAATAGCAGTTTGATGAAAGGTTAAGACCTCTGCTTGGACGACAAAAATTAAATTCTATTGACAAGATCTATACCTATCATCATTTCATGTGGATAAGGTAGTTCTGAAAATTTACCCTTTCTTTATTTGCACAGTATGACCTAATTAATCAATTTAATTAGCATTTCAGCCAACTTTCAAAAAAAGACAAGAACGCAGAACCAAAACAACCATAACAAACTTAATAGCATAGCTTTTAATATCCACTAATGATTAGATGTATAAGCAAAGATACGCTGTCAGTTACTCCCAGATGTGAACATCAAATAATTCACCTATAACAATGAAGCACCAAGTGAAAATCCAAAACTTTTTTCTTGAAAACAAGTAAAAGTTTACAAAAATTTCCTAAAAGCATTTACTAGTTGGGAATGAACAAAAAATTGACAAGAATCTGAGAGTAATTTTTTGTTATAAAGAATAGAGACAACCTCAAATCCAAAACCCCTCCAATCACGATCTATTTGAGCCAGAACTTCCCTGTTAATGTCCTTCAGCTAAAATGTCCAATTCCAAAGTCCAGGATTTTCAACCACCGCAAATTGCTTATTTCTGCAAATAGCAATGTTAGGCTGTTAGCTTGGATACCCTAAATGGAAACAAAACCATAGCAGGCAGAAATTACCCAAATACAAATCATATATCCTCCAAAGATGCCATCGTCTATGAACCACACCAACCTCCTGGAAAAGGAACAGATATTCGACACTTCAGGAACTTGACAGCAGATAATATGCTGAAAATTTCTCCATTGCTATTATAGCAACATTTACATACCTTACCATCAATCTCAGCATAAATTGAACTTGTTATCCACCAAAATGGCCTCCGAACCTGAAGATGAATTGCAATGAAGTCTTATGGATAAATCAGCAATCCAATTCAAAAACAAGCGCTAGCAACTTGCTACATAGTTCAAAAAGAATCTACGCAAAATGCTCACCCTAAACAGCTCATTTTCCTTAGCATCAGTTACGTAAGCTACAAAAGGGCGCCTTGGATGAAGTAACTGCAGAAAAAAGGAAAATCCATCAAATGTGATTTTTTTGCAATCCAATAGACAGACAAAAATGTTTGTTCATGTTGCATTTCAAAATAATCAGGCAGAAATCGGTAAAGGAACTGCATGCAACATATCAACATTCCATGGAATTACTGCTATAAATTGATAAATCTAAGGTAGAATAAAAGGCATAACTGATAAGATTGCAATTTTATAAAACCTATCACCACAGAAAAAGATAGAAGCATTATACAAGAAACAACAATTAGATGAGCGGAGAGGAGATAGGATTAGAACAAGGCATACTGCCTTGCAACTAAATTACTCCGCTCACGAATAAAACCTACAGGCTATATTGATCAATCTTCCTGTTAAAATCGAATCGGAATTTGTGAAAGAATGGGAGTAAAAATAATTACTTACTGACATGGGGAAGCATACATCTACTACCATATAGCGGTTCTCTGGCAACCAAAAAAAAAAGAATGAAACCGATAATAACAATTTAATGGAAAGACCTAACAAAGTATATTCTAAGAAAAGAAGAAATCTTTGTTACTCTGTACAAAGTATATAGAAATAAACTCAACGTGAAAAAAGACAAAAAAGGCATTGTTAATTAAGCCAAACTCCAAGTTTTTCAAAAATGGTGGCATAGAGTTTCTCAACCATCAATCTTAAGAATAGTCAATTCTCATCAGCTCAAGCATTTCTTTGTTATGTTATTACAGATGAAATAATCAAAGAGAAGAAGATAAACATGCGCACAGAAAGCATGTACACATATTGCTAATAAAAAAACCACACAACCATCCAACCACAATATAACTAATAGTTTTCCAATGGTGACTTGTAAAAAATGAGTAAAATATGGACTGAAAGTTCCAAATATTCTCAAAAAAAAAAATGAAAAAGAAAAAATTGCGGATAATCATTGTATGGTTATGGAAAAGGGAAAAAAAACAGTGCATGGTACAGGGGCGCTATTCTCCTTGTGCTGTCAAAGGCACTTCTTTACATTTTTGTACTTTTTAGCAGTTAGGTGGTAGGGTCAGTTAGCGTAGTGATTAGTATCAGTAATTTCAAACAAGTTATTATGAGTTGTCCAGTTTCCAATTCCAACATGGTTTTTCCAGCAACTTTACCACAGACTCGTTTTTATCAGTATGTAAATTATCAAAAGTTCTAAATGCCAGAATATATGGTTGTTTCTTCACTCCAGAAGTCATTAGGAAAAATGAAACAATAGTGCTTCAAGAAGTTGTCTTGTTTACTTTGTAACTAAATTAAAAGCAATCAGCTAATACAATTGAACATTATTTCAGGCTCCAAACAAACATCTTTTCCTAATCCAAGAAACTCTACCCCTTAGCATCCTGCTTTATAGACAGAAACAAGAAAGGATAAGGCAGATTCAAGATAACCAACTGTAATGGGAACTAAAACCAGGACATCTTTCATGAAATGTTGCATGCAACGTAAGTCAAATACAGCCTCATTTACTGGTTCTTGCTTCTCAGCATAACTCAAAAAATTGACCATAATAATCAATCAAATGACAATTGACTGTTGACAATTTCAAAATTTTGAGCCAAATGACAGCCAAACATCCAAATATCCTTCACTTTGAAAAGATATATAAATATGTATACATATTCTCATATGGCTCAGACAAAAAACCTGAGCATTTTAAAGATGATTGCTATAAAATATACATTTTAGTAATAGTTTAAAACCTTAAGAACAAATAAATAACCACAGTTTGCCATCAATTGGAGCATCTGGAGGAAACAAGCCAGTGAAAAGAAAGATCACCTGCTCAAAACCAAGTGCCAAATTTGCCCACTCTATATCCCTTGTAATCATTAAATTGGACCTAGCAAGAAGAGCTGCAACCAGGGCCTGTCAAATTCAGGGAAGAGAGAAAGTCATTACATTGTGACACTAGGAACAACAAAAATGTGCTTGTTCATTTAATACAGCTTGTCTCCAGGACCAAAAAGTTGAACCAAACTAAAATGAGAGATGCGCATTACAACATGATAAAGGAAAACTTACTAACTTGTTGCTCTTGAACCTCCATTGAGGGGAGTTGTAAGGCACAATCAAGAAACAAACAACTTTGGCCTCAAAAGGCAGGTCACAAGTAAGCACCATCCACAATCTCATTTTCTCAAAGCATGCACAATGGATGGCTCATGAGGAGCATAGCATAGCACTGAGATCATCTTAAAAAAATTCCACTAGCACTAAGTACGCAATCAAAAGCAATCTATTTATTAGAAAGAAATACTCCACATTTGTACATGCTATAGTAAGGTATGAAGCCAACCAAAATTTTTCATTATTCATGGCCCTCATCACATGTAGCACGTATTTGACAACATCCACTTTCTAGATTTTGGCAATTGAAGTAGTGATAGAATATCCACTTCTGAAGCCAGCCAAATTTCTTTCTTCTATTGCAATCAGCAGGTACTTGGTTATTTCTTTTGATATTTAGACATTTGACAAGTTCCACATTCCAAGGAAGTGCAACATATTTTTATTCTACAGAGCAATTGAAAATAAGTTACAATTATAATTTAAATGGGGGAGAAACGATATAGGCAAATCAAGATGAACACATGATGCTACTCACAAGCAACCATCCAATGGGCTACGCTATCATAGCTATAAATTATGAAGTACAACTTCACAGGAATATTTAAGGAATAGTGGAATTTACAGAATAAATATTGCTAAGTTCACAGCTAGCAACATTTGAAGAGAGTAATTTCCAGATTTGTAAAATAGGCAATAATTAAGCCGTCAGAAATATGCATAAACATGCATATATCTGCAGGTGTCTATGTATGTGGACATATGGGATTGTATTCTAGACCTTGAAAATAGCTTCACACAATTCAATAACTGTCGAGATGCCAATCAAAGGAAACGAAAAATACAGTTGAAATGATGGCAGTATAATGAGAAAACGATGATTCTTCATGAGGCCTCCCTTGGATTCGTGACATGATAGTAAATCTTTGTCATTAATTCCAAAAATGGCAGACTGCAAAATGTTTCATCTTGGGGTAAAATATCCAGAGCCTTTCTTGCGACTAAGGGATTCCAAAACTCAGTTGCATGCTTAATGAATAGGAGAGTGGAAGTCAAACCATAGATGGCCAGAAACATCTATTAACCACATTGAGCCTTATTGTAATTCAGACTTCAGAGTTACTTCTCCGGCGACCATGATCATCTAATTCACTTCCAGAAACAACAACTAATGGCCAAAATTATTGACTATTTTGTTTAAGTAATATGAACATGTTTTGAAATATTGTGAGGAAAGTCCTAATAAGCATAAATTGATACTAAATTCAATGAGGATTATACTATTTTTTTCGCCCACTGCACTCACACCGGTCCATTCCTGACATGTTATAGATATTATTTAAGTTGCATACTTTCTTCTTTCATGTCTTTCCCTCTATTTGCTCTTGTGGCCTTACTGACAAGAAAATAGCATTTAAGTGTTTTACAATAAAAGCCATTTTGCAACAGAGACGATCTGAGAGCAAATAATTTATTTTCACAAAATAATCTGCAGCAAAACAGAGATCTAAACTCACTTCCTCTGGAGAAGCCGGCTCTAGAAAACCAGAAAGAGATTGGCTTGGAGGAGGTTCGAAGGATGGATGCAGATTATGTGCCAGATTACTGTACTCAATCTTTTGTCTTATTTTCTTTCTAGACTTTTCCAGTTTCCTATCCACAACCCAAAGATGTGCAAGAAAATTTCTATCCAACTGAGGATCATTCTCCACGCCGCGTGCAGATCCTCGAGAGAGATATCTTGACACAACATTTCTTGCTAAGATCAGCCTTCGCTCAGGTTTTACATCACCAGTCCACAAGCCATCCTTTCCTGATAATATTGCCGACAACCATCCTCTCTGAGACTGCTGCAAGCAATGAAGCTTTCGAGCCCTTTCAGTAATAGGAATACCATGCTGATGATATTCAGTAATGGAACCTCAAAGTTTGATAATGCACTTTTCTCAACCTTGGCAAAGAAACGATAATGCTCTATCCAATTCATCTAAAAAGAACTGTATCAGTAACTGCACAAAATGAAGTTGAATTCCGCCTTAAATTTCCATCAACATTTCATTGGATTTGTAATTTTCTACGGAGGGTGAGCACTAATAACACTTTTTCTTTCATCTTTTCCTCTGTTTTCCCAGAAAGCATAGAGATTGCAGTGACAGTTAACGATCTGACTAGGAAAAGAGAAGTACGGAAATAACAATGAAGACTTTCTTGCTGAGCAGAGAAAAAATCGCCGATAGAAATTATTTGGGTTAAACAAAAAGAAGGAAATCCGAATCTGAATAAAAAGTGATTTAAACGGAGATATATCCTTTTCTTTCTTTTTCATTTCGTTTCTTTTGTCACTTGGAACTGACTGAGGAAGTGGGCTTACTGCTTTGTTTCTTTCTTGGAGCTCTGTTGAGTTGTGTGCTGCTCTTCAATTTGAGAAATGTCTATTTCTTCCTCCTTTCCATCGGGCCTCGGCTCCTGAATCCTGATTGAATTCTTTATAGGGAGTCTGAATCCGCTACAAACGCCAGCACTCATCCAACCAATGAGCAGACACACTTCACTTCAGTAACTGTATTTCTTGATGTGGCAAAGCCATACTTTTTTAAGAACTTCCAAGAAATTTAATTCAAAAGAACAAATACAAGAAAATAGAAAAAAGAATTTTTTTAGGGGAAAAATTTTTTTGTTTTGCAATATAAATAAATCAAATGAGAATGGGGACTCCGAGCTTTTACTCACAATTGTTAGAATCCTTTCGGTTGTCCTAATAGAATGATAGCCCAAATTTATTGTTTTCTTATTTTAGGTTTGCCTCTTTCTCCTTTCTTATTAGTTTTAGAGGGTTTTTATTCTTTCTTAGTTCTGTGATGTATTTTCTAGAGTCGCATGATAAATTCATGTTTTCTCGACCAATTTTGAAATGTTTCTAAGAGTCTCTTGGTGTATTCGACCTACTCTGATATGTATCACATTATGTTCGAGTTTTGTCCTTTTCGATACAATATTAGAAAACTCATATATAAAAAAATACAAATTTTTTAAATATTTTTATATATTTTTTAAATAAAAAATGTATATTTATACTGATATAATGATACTATGATATGAATTTTAAATTATTTATAATTGTTCTATTAGAGTATTCTATTTGTATATTTTTTCATTATCAAAACTATTAAATACTTTTTTCCCAATATAAATAATTAAATAATTATTTAAGAAAAAAATCAAAAGTATATCTTTTTATATTTTTTAATAATTTACAACATAAAATATATAAAATTAAGTTTGACTTTTTAAAATGGAGGCAATATATATATATATAGAAATTTTCTAAAACTAAAACGAATACTCCAAGTGCCTCCATTGCCCCGCCCTACATCCGTCCGTGGTTGTATTGGTTGTCCACCATACACGGTCGAAAACAAACCTCCTATTTAGTTTAATATTGTATTAGTTTATACTGTTTGATAATTTAGCTATTCATAATTAATTATTAAATACTTTAATTTTATTTATGAACTGTGATTGCTAAATCAAATAGGCCTATAACAAAGAAAAATATTTTGAAAAATAACTTTACAATCAACTGTAATTTAATTCCAAATTTTCACTGGACATTTTTTTTGAAACTGGAAAATCTTATTACTTGATTGTTATTCGTTTCTGTTTGAAATCGTTGAATATTGCATTTATCTTCTCCTTGCAGAACTTTAATTTGTTCTCTTTCAGGCTTTACTAGTTTTTCTTTCGAGTTGCTGTGCTTTTTTATTATTGGGTGCCCTTCACTTGCTTTTTTTTCTTTTATCTATTTTCATTTTTTAGCATTTTCTCTTTGTTGGATGTTTTCTTTATATATATATATATATATATATATATATATATATATATATATATATATTCCTTTGGATTCTTATAAAATGAGGAAATTCCAGTTCTTGGATTTTGACATTTTGCTGACTGTTGATGTTTTGCATGTATGGACTTTATTATATAATTGGTTGGATTTATTGAGAAAAATTTGTTTGTTAATGATTGGCGTGGGGAAGCTGATTATCTGTTATGGGAGGGAAACTGGTTGAGGATAAATGTCTTGGTTGGCTCCCATAGCAACCAGAACTGTGATGTCTGAATGCCCCCATAAGGCAGCATATATGGGATAATCGGTTGAGATGAGCAAATATAGATTGGTTTTTATATTCCCTATATGCAGATTTAATAAATTGATGATAATTCGTTATTAAAGGTTTTTAAACTATAAAATTATAAATAATCAGGAACAGTGATAATACCCTTTTTTTTCTTTCATTCATTTGTTTCTTTATTTTTCCTCTTTTGGATTGCGTCATGGTCCGGCAGCCGTTACTGGAAGAAGATTTATCAACATCCTTTCATCATAATTTGCTTCCTTAAATTGTTTTTCTTAGAATAGAATCATGTATATAACAAGAGAAGGAGAAGCAATTAGGGGCTGGAATTGTTCTTTTCTCGAAGATATTGCCCTCCCAATGATCTTTCTGATCTTTGTTTTCTTTTCTCCACGTTAACTAGCGGACTTCATTGCAAACAATTAGATTCCAACTTTTTATAATTATTTAAATACTACTAGTATGAATTGCTATATATTGCACCTGTGCCTCAACAGCACAATAGGTGAGATGCTGGCCAAAGTTTTTAACTGTACTTTTCTTGACACTGATGATTTCCACACATTGATGTGTATTCTTTGTTATTTTTAGTTGTTCCAGTTAAATTCATAACGGTGATTCTTCTTCTTCTGCGATTCACTAATGTAATTTCATTTCCAATTCACTGATGTAATTTCATTTCCATAAGCTCTTGGAATTGTCTTTTTTCAATACTACAGTAAGGATGCAGAAGGGATGAAAGTCTATGGGATGCTTTAAGAGCGAGGATGATTGGTGGAAAAAAACTGTGGTACTCGGCTGTTCTGCTGTGAAGAAATGATTTCAAGAAATTCTTAGGTTGGCTGACCCCAGTTATGAACTTGGAAGCTATTTGACTCCAGTTAAGTTCATACTGCAGGCGGAGCGGCTAAATAAAAGAGCTCCTCAGGGGAATCATTTCATGCCGGAGTCTCTTTTGCAATCACAGATGGACTTGCTGCAGATAGATGACTCTGAAGGAATATGTGAAGTTGATGCCACTTTAAGTGCTTAAGCAATTGTAAATACCATTAAAAGCTTTTTAACTTTATGATTAAGAGTAATTTAAGTCATTTGACTGTTGAAATATGACAATCCCACATCGGAAAGAGATGATTTTTCCACCATAGCATTAGGCTATAAAAGGACTTCATCCCCTCTTAACAATTCATCCCAAAAACACCAATCCATCTACTTCTAAGATTGGTTGTTATTCCTCTCTCTCTTGTAATATTTCACTTTGTAATATTTCTTTGAAATAGTGAAATATTATTTCAGTAGTGTCCGAGGACGTAGGCATAATTGGCCGAACCTCGTTAAATTCTGGTGTTCTTTTTATTTCTATTTAATAGCTATTGTCGGGTCTTTTACTTTGTGATATATTGTGCTTTAAATTATCTTAGAAAAATTCTGTCACCAAGACTCAAGAGTCTAAGGAAGTTGGTTTTTAAGGGAGACCATTTGTGACTCCACCAACTACCAGTTAATTTTTTTTTGTCTTAATTTTTGGCACAATTATTCATTTTGGTGGAAACTAACCCGATTTCCACAACATTGACAACATGCCGTGAGAAAATAAGCTGCAGTTCAGTCTTTAAGATTAGGAAGCTGTTAAGACAGCAGTTTTATGTTGTCAGAATGCAGCCTGTTGCTCAAAGACGATTCAATAAAATAGATGAATGGAAAAAGTAATCCATATGTGATGCTTCCTTGGTTCTTAATTTTCTAAATTTAAGCTGGTTCATGCTTCGTTTTCTTGCTGAAACTGATCCATTTTGAAATGCATTAAAAGAAAGAAAAGCAGAAGACTGAAATTTACATGGTTCGTGACATTGAGACTCTGGAATGGATCAGAAAGGTTTACTATTTGTAAACTTCGGTATCTCTTCCCCGCATAGCAAATTTATGCGAGTGTTGTTGTATGTACATTTTTATTAATCAAAAGTCACAATCCCATAGCAATCTCACATTTGAATGGAAATTGTAGATCCACTCTTTCCGCACTCAGCGAATTGAAATTGCGAGGATTTCTGTTTACATCTATGTATTAATCACAAGTCACAAATCCCAGGTAAAATGTCCCATTTGAATGGAAATTGCTGATCTTCATTAGGATCTTTCAGCCTTTTGCTGAAATTGAATATGAATGACACCAAACTTCTATTTGGCCTATTACCTCTGCAAGTACATACAACAAGCATTTTTTTTAGATATTAGTTGGTCATTACTCTCCAATGCTATAGTATAACATGAACCAGCTATAATCGCTTTATACCTCGGTGGTTGCTGGTATGAAAGAAATTCAAGGAGCTCCGAATCATTAAGCATCAATCAAAACAGTTGTTGAGAGTTGAAGAAAATCCAGGTTCTATCTCCATGAGATGATCAGCGGATGCGAGTCAAATGGGAAAATGGCTCAGGATTTGCCTTTGGAGCAGCCTTAGCCGCCACTTCCGGAACCCCAAATACATTCCAGAATCTAAGTGTTTCATCACCTGCTGCTGTTGCCACCGTGCAACCATCTGGACTCTAAAGAAAATTCCAAATAAACCAATTAATAAAATTATCAAAGAAACTAAATTTCTTTTTTCTTTTCTTTTGGGGGATTATATAATTCGCATTGTTACCTGCGCCATGTAAAGAACTCTAGATGTATGGCCATTGAGTTCCGCCATTTTCACCATTGATGGATATTTCCAAAGAGTGAGCTGATTCTGTGTGAATCCATGAGAGCTAAGCAGTTCCCTCTCATTCTTGTTCCACAGCAAAGCACAAACCTGAGAGCCAGTATCCACCGAGTTCAAGCAGGCACCTGTGTGTGTATTCCAAAACTTAATGGACTTATCACCCCCACCTCCTCCCGTGGCCAGCAAATTTCCTTGGAATGGACACCAAGCAAGGGCTTTCACAGCAGCAGTATGGTCCTGGAGCCTATGAAGCCACTGCGAAGGGGAATTTGATGATGCCGTGGATCGATCCCATATGTGAACGAGGTTATCATTGCCTCCACTTGCTAATTGTTGGCCTGAAGCTGACCATTTGAGCCCACAAACCTCTTGTTGGTGCCCTACATAGGTCTCAACAATGTGTGATCTAATTCTCACATCATTGTTAATTATTTGACCATCCATTCCTCCAGTAGTAAGGATATGATTATTCCAGGCCAATGCTCCAACTCTTGATCTGTGGCCACCTCTCAATGTTCTTAGCTGCAAACCAAACAATAATTTGAGATTCTCAAAGGAAAAAGGAAGCCCAAGAAATAAAACATTACTCAATTTTGGGAAAATAACAGACCTGTCTGTTAGCAGCAGAATCCCATAATTGTACTTCCGAATTGTTCAACCCAATGGCAATATGGCGTCCATCTGGAGCCCAATTGACACTGGTAACAGGACCGACTTCATCATCAATTGTCACAAGTTCAGATGTGGAACCATCAGAAGCATCCCACAAATATACTGTACTTCCTAGAGCTATGGCTAGAACATTGCTGCTGCCCCAATCGAGCAAGTTCAGGTAGAAATCATCCACAAGGTCAGGCGCATCCAATGTCCTCTCAGAAGTCTAGATCAATACAGAAACTGATGTATCAGCATCACTATTCGCCAGTTCAACTTCTACTACTATTAACATAACAAGCAAGAGGAAGATTGGATATAATACCTGAGGAATGTATCTGCGGAGCTTGGTGGGTTTGCCCTGGAGGTTCGCTGAGGAAGTGTGTTCCTGTGGGATCAATTCAACAGGAGCAGGAGGTTTGTTCTTGAAAGCTAGAATTCGAGTCCGGTTCATGTTCAAAGATTCTGCCAGTTGCTTCCTGTAAGCCTCTCTTGATGGTGAGTTAACTGCTGGGATTTCCTTACCTTTCTTACCTTCAGTTAGCATGTAATGCGCATAATCCATATCCATTGCTGACCGATTCGGTATAAATCTATCCAACTGTTATATGCGTATGAAAATATGAATTAGGAATCCCAATTAAGCAACAACTTTTACATGAGCACCCACAATTTTAGACTAAATCAGAAACCCATCTAAGTTTGAATAAATTAAAAAAATCTTACGTTTTCTTTAGAATTCCTTCTCGGAATAAGCTGTTCTTGAAGTGGAAATCTAGAATGTGCTTTCAAGTTAGAAGAAGAAGAGTTCACTGATCCTGCATCCATTGTGTTAATACTAGATAACAAAAATAGATAGATAATATACAATTGACAGATAGATGTACAAAAATAAATATTAATAACAAAACTCAAGAAATTAAACTCTGCAAAAAAAGAAGAGGATTAGATAAAGGAAAATCAAAACAGAAAAATAAAGATTAAGAGAAGAAGAAAAAGAGGGAGAATGAGAAAGGGCGCATTCAGAGCTTTGATTGTTCAGATTTGGGAGAGGGAGAGATTGCTTGATTGTGTACTATAATTTTATGGATAGGTTTATATACTGACTGGAATTGCTCTTGGGGTTTTTGATTCGTTTGATTTCTTTTGATCTGTTCGCCGTCTAGATCTTTAAATTATAAATAAAAAGAAAAATGAATATCTATCTGGATTTTGGAAGAGCGGTAACGGCTACCTATGTTTCTGAAAGAGCCGTTGTAAATTAGATTGACCTCTATGCCCTCACTTCGGTTGCTGGGCCGCATCATCATGAGTAAATAAAAATAGCCCAGTTTCTATGCAAATTATACGATGGATCATGTTGTTTTATAATTTAAATATTATATCTAGATCATGGATAATTTAAATATTTAAATACAAAGTGAATAAAAATAGCTCATTAATTGGTATTTACACTGTTTTCTTTTTCACTGTATTTTTCTTCAGTTATAATTTAAATATTGTATCTAGATCATGGATAATTTAAATATTTAAATACAGAATACATGAATGAATAAAAATAGTTCAGTTTCATGTATTATTAATTAGTATCATACTGTTTCTTTTTCATTGTGTTCTTCTTCAGTGTATTCTTTTTTCTTTTTCTTCTTATTCATAGAAATAAAAGAAAAAATTCTGTATATTTTAAGTTTATTTTTAGAGAATGAGTTTTTTTAATTTGCATATTTTATTTTATTTTTAGTATTTTTAAATATTATAATGATTGTTGTTATTATTTGGGATAAAAATATTTAATTTTGATTTTTTGTAAAAAAAAATGGTTGAAAATAAATATATTTGAACTAAAAATGAGTAATATAAAAAGATAAAATCAAGTTGCTAAAAGTAAAAAAATGATGAATTTTGTAAAAATAATGAACTTGCAAGTGATGAACATATAAAATATAAACAATATATCTATAAGTGATTAACCTGTAAGTTTAAAACGATAAATTTGTATCTTCAAAAGATGAACCTGTAAATTATAAACGATAAACCTGCAAGTGATGAAACAATAAGTTGTAAATGATAAATATGTAAGTTTTAAACGATAAATTTATAAATTTTCTTCTTATTCACATGTAAGTGATAAAACAACAAGTGTAAGTTTTCTTCTTATTCACAGAAATAAATGAAATTTTTTTGTATATTTTAAGTTTATTTTTAGAGAATGATTTTTTTTAATTTGTATATTTGATTTTATTTTTAGTATTTTTAAATATTGTAATGATTGTTGTCATTATTTGGGATAAAAATATTTATTTTTTTATTTTTTGTGAATGAAAATTGTTGAAAATAAAAATATTTAAACTAAAAATGAGTAATATAGAGAAAGAAAATCAAGTTGCTGAAAGTTAAAAACGATGAATTTTGTAAAAATAATGAACTTGCAAGTGATGAAACTATAAATGATAAAACAATAAGTTGTAAATGATGAACATTTAAGTTTTAAATGATAAACTTGTAAATTTTCTTCTTATTTATATGTAAGTGATAAAACAACAAGTGTAAGTTTTCTTCTTATTTACAGAAATAAAGGAACAAAATTCTGTATATTTTAAGTTTATTTTTAGAGAATGATTTTTTTAATTTGCATATTTGATTTTTTTTATTTTTAAATATTGTAATGATTGTTGTTATTATTTGAGATAAAAATATTTAATTTTAATTTTTTGTGAAAAAAATGGTTGAAAATAAAAATATTTGAATTGAAAATAAATAATCTAAAGAGAGAAAATTAAGTTGCTGGAAGTTGAAAATGATGTATTTTGTAAAAATAATGAACCTGTAAGTGATGACTTTATAAGATATAAACGATAAATCTATAAGTAATTAACTTGTAAGTTTAAAACGATGAATCTGTAACTTTAAAAGATGAACTTGTAAGTTGTAAATAATAAATCTGTAAATAATAAAATAATAAATTGTAAATGATAAACATATAAGTTTTAAACGATAAACTTATAAATTTAACAGGATGAACTTATAGATTAAAAATATAAATCTGAAAGTTGTAAACTATGAATTTACAAGTGATGAGACAATAAGTTATAGACGATAAATCTGTAAATTCTAAATGATGAATTTGTATTTTCTAAACTTTGAATCTATGAAAATAATGAATTTGCATGTTGAAAAAGATGAACTTACAAATTATAAACGATAAATTTATGTCTTATAAACGATGAATTTATAACTTCAAAATAATAAGCCTATAAATACAAAATGATGAACCTATAAATTCAAAATGATAAATCTGTAAGTTATAATTGATGAATTTATTTTATATTTATTAGTTTACTAAAATTCAATTTCATAAAAACACTTATTTTTATAAATAAATGAAGTGTATAATGAAACATGTGTATGAATATATGATATAATAATCCTCAGGTTATTATTATTATTATTATTATTATTATTATTATTATTCTCAAAATTTATTGTTTTGAAGAATTAAATTTTATTTTGTATCAATAAATTTTTTTAAAAAAATATATTAAAAAAATATATTTTAATGAATATTGTGAAAATTAATTCTAATTTGGCAATTAGAGAACAAACATCAAGAAACCATTTCTGTATTTCCAATATTTTCCTGAAAATCCCACTTGTGCCAACAAAAATTTCTATTTTACTTTATTAAATTAAAGCATAATATTCTCCGTATTGGAGAACTAATTTTTTACTCTATAATATGAATTTATGTACTTAAATTTTTTAGTTAAAAAATTATTTAATTAACTATTTTAATTATTAATTTTAAATTATTTTATTATTTTATTAGATGTTAAATATTTTTATATATACAGCTACGCTGTAATGGATTAAGAAATTATTGAATTAACTATTTTATCTAAAAAGGGATGGGGTGATGGATTCAGCATGTCCATCCTATATGAATCCCCATACTTATAATGAGCTATCCTTTAACAATAACTAGTTAATCTTATATTAAATCAATTATCCTCTAATTTTACTAATTAGTGTAATTAAATCTTTCAACTAAAAAAATTATTCAATAGACATCTTTAATTATTAATTTTGAATTAATTTAATTTCTCTTTATAAACCACTTATTAATGGTACTTAATGTAATATTTATCAATTAATTTTTATTTATGAAGCACTTAGTATTTAATTAATAATAGTGAACTAAAAAATTTTCAATTAAGAAATATTAGTTTAAAATTAATTCTTAGCAAAATCAACTTAAAATTTCAACTGAGGAATTCATTGGCGCAAATTTATAAAATTCAAAAACCAAAATATAGTTTTTTTTTCCCTTAAAATCAAATTAAAATTTATCCTGTTTCAATATAATGGACCTAACAATTGAATCAGATTGAACGAATTCAAATTGATTCATTTTGGGTTCAAGTCATTTTTGAATTTTAGATCAAATTAATCCGACAAATCTTTAGGTCACCCTATCCTTTGAACGTTAAATTCAAATGAATTAAATGAATTTTGATTGATTAGCCCATTCTAATCAAATCAAAATTAACCAGCTCTAGTAATCATTGTGTTTTGAGTAATACATGCACGTTCCAAAAGGACACATATACTTACACAACGGGTAAGATATAACTAGAAGACAGTATCAACATATGCTGGTATATAAACATTAACATGCCCACATTCTCTCTTTCTTTTTTTTTTCCTCAAAATTTTTCTTTTACAAGCAGTAAAATGAGATTGAGTCTTGAAGCATGAGTATTGTTTGAAATCCAGACCCGATTTTAGAAACATAACAAAGTAGACGTTGATCCATGAAACTTTTGCAGAAGGTGGGCAATGGCATTACACAGCTCAAAAATGTCACATGAACCTGTTATCATCAGGATCAGGTTCATGTGAGTCCTGAACTAGGGGACTACTAAGAATTCTAGCTCTTTAAAACACTTGTCATTTCATTACTGAGAATTCCAGCTCCAACAACATGGTTTCATTTATACACAACATGTAGTGGCAGATCCATAGTGTAGTATTACCATAGTCCATGTTGAATCCACAATCCCTTTTCTTTTTTCACTAGAATCACAATCATAAAGGGCCTAACATTTTCTCCCAACATATTGCAAAATAATCCTCCAAGGTGTATATATGCATATACAATTTGTAATGCAGTCCCATATGATAAGGGAATAAACAGAGGTGAATACACCAATGCCAGCAAAAACGAACTAGGATTCTACCCACCAAAGCCCATCTTTCCCCACAGTGTTCGGCTGCCTATAAGAAGCTTTAAGGCTAATAATTGCATGTTTATCCACCACATTTAGCAGTGCAATCCAAGTGGTTCGAGAAATTTACCAATCAGGTGAATTGCCGTCTCATATAAGTATCTTCGTGTACAAAAACAGGATCTTGAATGCTCTGTGGTGTGATCTGAGGTTGTCCCATGGCTATTGCACTCGAACTAGGAACAGAAGAGTTGCCCCATGGACTATTATTAACACTCTTTGATGAGTTTATGGTGAGATAATAGAGAATTCCGAGAGTGACGCTTGCAAGGGCCAAGATGGCACCACCAGCAAAGACTCCTGGTTTCACAACATAGCAGTAGTAATTGCCAAAGTACATGCTCTCTTCGCCATGTTGATCATTGAGTGCAGCACCAGTTAGCAACAGAAGAAATGCTATCACAAATGTGAACCTGTATGTATAATCAAATCATTGAGAGATCAATTAATTCCTTGCAAGGACACCAATACGTTCATGAAAACACTCGTGCAGCTTTGCAAAAGAAAATGAGTTTGGGGGAAGAGATTATTTTATGTCAAAATGATGCATAACTCCAACACTATTGTTTTTTCTCCTCTCTCTCCTTCTATCTTTTGTTGGAGGCTAAAGAGGAAGTGAATTAAAGCTTCAACCACATCAGTTCAGGTCCACAAAAACATCCTCCTAAGTCCTAATATCTCTATATTTCTGAGGAAGAAAAAACAGATTTCAAAAAAAAAATCCCAATTAAGTTGAGTGTTAGACCAAGATTGCCGACCAGTTCCTAAAACAGCATCACAGGCTATTCTAGGCATCTCACAGGCATTTAAAATCATCTTGTATATCTTCTCAATTTAAATAATTGCACACAGAGAGAGAGAGAGAGAGTTTATCTCACAGGATTTTTTCAAACATTATGGTGAGGTCTTGATCATATACTTCTGACAGATATGAGCAAGATTGCACTAACACATGAAAGTCTTTCATAAATATATATTAAAATAAGAGAGAGGATATAGTTGGCACTTGGCAGCTAAGGATGTGTTTTAGAAATACGATTTAGATGATGCTCAATGCTATCAAGGTATCAAAGACGTCCACTGCATTTAGCTCAGAGTCTTTATGGTTTTGAAATTACATTAAAAGCATCAAATTAGATTATGAGTCGGCAGCAAGGTTTTTAGCAAAATTGTTAAGAAGTATAAGACATTCATAAAGGGGGTTGTCCTTTGTGAGTTGTAACCGTTAGCTCCAAAAACTCAAATAAATAAACCTAGAACCAAAATTTAGAAGCAAATGATCAGTGAGAATTACCAAGAAACAACAAAACAGACTAATGCTATTGTCCAATTTGAGTTCAAAGGACGAGGCGGGCTTCTTTTACAACAAATACACCCAGTTGCAACATTAATAATTACTTGAGCTATCACAAGTGCCACAGCTGAAGTTAAACCAAGAGCCATAGCAGGACTCCGAGGATATATACATTGAGTAGCAGATGTGAACTGAACCTCAGAACCCTGCAGGATTACAAAAACAATAAGGAAATACTATCAGAAACGAAGCAAGCTATTTTACAGCTGTAACATTTTTGCACCATTTAACAGAAGCCCTAGTAATTAAGATATAGAGATCAGTAACCGTGTATAAGATCCACACATGGTGAAGGAGACCTGAGCCTTTTTCATTAAAACTAATCCATGAACTTATCAACCAAAAATTAAAGAACATTACCATTTCTTCATTTCTTCATTTCTTCTTGGGCATGCCCCAATTATGAATCAAAAAAGAAAAAATCATTGCTATTGGCTAGTTGAAGGATAAAAATAAATGAAAGAAGAAAACCATAACCCTCCTTGAAAGACAAAACATATGATCTTCTCAACTTAAAAAAGAGTATCAACAGCAGTCTAACATAGACAATTGATGAAGAACAAGTGCACCATGCATTGTCATATAAGAGGGTGTTTGAGATTATTGTTCGGTGTTGAAAAACAGTTTTAGAATTTTTTGATTTAATTGACTGATTTTTTTAATTTTTTATAAATTGTTTTTCTCAAAACTGATTTTATGAAAAAATATCTATTTATCAGTTTCTTTCCAAAAACAGTTTTCAAAACTCAAAAAAATTAAAAATATTTTTTTTTCCAAAAGCGTTTTTTCCAAACTCAACGCTAAACAGATGTTAAGTATACTACTACCTGATCATTCAATTCAGATTGAATTCACACAGAAAGAAAATCATTCCAATCATTGTAATCAACAGCATACACTGACTTCTAAGAGATCTCACTTTATATGGTACTTTGGAGAAATAGACAAATGTATGTCTCTTAATCAGTAGACAAACAGGTATCGAAAAGAAAAAAAAAAAGAAGGAATTTACATGTGTGCACACATACAATTATACCACCTTGTGCTCCATGCTCACTTCTCAATTATCATGTCATGTAAATATGGCAGAATTGTATGCAATTATCTAATGTACGGCAGCAATCATCATGATGAGTTGATGACATCAATGAGAAATCCAATCCAATTTGTATTATGCTTGCCACAAAAATGGTATAAATATGATATTAGAAACAAAAAAATTCCGGAAATTACAATGAAAAGAAAAAATCCTCAGATCTACTAAATTGATAATCTCCATTCATGCCAGTGTGGATCTGATTGATAACTGCAGCTTGCGAGATAAACCCATAAGGTATCAGAGTCCCAACAGCAAACAGAAAAATGTATTTACTTCGTAAACCAAAAGGCTACCCAACCACAATAAAGGAGCAAAATTGTAACATCTTGCAAGAGAAATGAATATCACACGAGAAGATGGAACTAAACAAAGCAATTGGTCATCAAGTTAGTCAAAGGAAATATAACAAATAGGAGCGTCAGCTTAAGTTGATAAATCTTCAGGTAATGAATCCGAGAAAAGCAGTGAAATTCCTCTCTTTTAAATCAACAGCACAGCAATCAAAGATAACTAGGTAATCAGTAAGATTTAATAATAGGTCTGATTGCTTCTTTTGTAGTATCTAAAAAGAATTGATTTATAGCACAGCAATTAAAGATAACTTGGTAATCAGTAAGATTTAATAATAGGTCTGATTGCTTCTTTTGTAGTATCTAAAAAGAATTGATTTATGCTCCATCCTTTTCCTCTTCTTCTCTTGACCAGCACTTGAGCCCAGCACCTTACTGCCTAAACCTATTTTGTGGTTATGGTAAACACTTAGGGCTCATCTCCTTAATCAGCATGTTAATTATGTGTGAGATGTTTTCAGTGAAAGCAACCAATTAGAGGGTTACTTAAGGCAAGTAAGAACAACATAAAGAATAAACTAGCTCGGAGTATCAGAGGAAGCCATTAAATTAAGGGTTAAAGAGAAATAGAAGATCTGATAATAGCAAAAGCATTTAAATTTATAGAGAGATAAAGTACCTTAATCCTGGTGGCCTCTGCACCAAAACCTGTAGCAGCTGATAATAGACCCAAGAAACCCACAACACAGCATTTTACCAGGGCCTTTCTTTCCATATCTCTCTCTGTCTCTCTCTAAAAACAGTCTTCCCCACTGTCTCACTCACTCTCTCTGGATCTGGGCCTGTCTTTCTCAGTAAAGATATGCTCTTTGTCCGAAGAGGAAACGTAAAGAATGTTGCGTGTGAAAATCATGATGTCAGTCTAAAAATGATGAGGACAAAACTGGAATACACAAAAGGTCAATGTATCTTCATTTACATGGATTATTTATTTATTTATTTCCTTAATCTGTAAGTCCATAAATTTATTTACTAACTAATTCAATGATAAATTAACATTCGTCAACAAAAAAATAAATTAATTAACACATTTATAAAATAATATCCTAACTATATATTTGTTAATTTTTATAGTATTTTTTCTTTTCTTTTCTTTCATTTAATACTAAATATGTAGTATTTTAATTTTTCCTAAAATTTCTTCTGAATTATTACTCATGAAGGTGGAGATCTAATGGAAATATATTCCATGATGAATTAATTCCAGTTTTTATATATTTTTTTATTATTTTAGAAGTTGCTATATGGCAGTGAACTAAATTTCTTGGTATATATATACACATACTTAATTCTCAAGATGAGTTAGTTTTTTTTTTCCACATTGAAATTTTTATGATTTCAACTCCTAAGTTTTTTTTTCCTTTTATAATATGTAGAGATTGAGTATTTAATTCATGACCTTTTATCTTTATTTATAATTAGAGTAATGTTGTTTTTTTTTAACTGACTTTCTATCTTTATTTATAATTGAATATTTATAATATATTACTCGTGGTAGGTATGCTAATTGAGGTAGTCTCAATTGATGAACCCTTAGGTTACTACAATGTAAGATATAGAAAAATTCGGATCATCATATTAGTTGCCAAATAAAGAAATTAAATTAAAAAGGAAAGAAGCTAATTATTTTAGTTAAATTGAGATGAGCAAATAAAAAGCTGAAAAAACAGAGAGATGTGCAAATAGATAACAATTGATTTGGAGATGTTGAAGATTAAGCTTAGGAAAGAGAAGAATATGAAATTTTGTTGCTCAACATTATATTGTTTTGAGCATCAAGTAGGGTTACCCAATTTTGCTACCTAAATCACACCTTCCAAACCATTCCATTAACAACATTAGTAGCTGAAGACAGCAGTATATTTTTTTCTTTTAATTGCAAAATCATCATTGTGGCATTAGGTAATGAACTAATGTGACGACCCAAAAGACAACTTGGACTAAAAATTTACCTTATTAACATAATTGTTTAGTAAAGATACTGCCTCTGAAGCAACAAGTGAAGAAGTATTAATTTATTTGCAGGAAGGGTTATTCTCCAGGCTTCCATGTTCCTCGTGCCGCTCCTTCTGAGTTAAATTTTTGGCTTCTTCATGATGTTGTTGGCGTCTCTTACGATTGGTAGTGTGTTTGTTTGTTTTTGTGGTTTTTCCACTTTTTCCTACCAAAAAAAAATTATTTGCAAGAAGTGGTAAAATAACAAAATTATGTCTATTAAATAATTTCAATTTTACCATTTTGGATAGGGTTGGGAAATTTCCTTCACTCATGTTTTATTGTTTTTACATTGTCGGTTATGGCCTGTAGGCCCATAGCAGCAAATTTCATTTGCGTACTGCCGGAGAAATATTCATCTTCGTTTGAGCGTCCGGGGCTACCTTTCATTGTATACCAAATTAGAAAATGCTAATTGTCCCAAAAAAAAAAAAAATTCCAAACTTTTGTCCAATTTATATTAAAATATTTATATTTTATTAATTAATTAATTTATATTATTCAAATTGTATTAAAATATTAATATTTTAATATAGTTGAGATAAATTAGATGCAGAAAAAAATATTGGAACAAGTACTATCACTCTACAAAATTACACCTTCTATTGCAATCTTGAAAAGTAGTCTTGCAAATCAGGTCATGCCATTTCACGTTGAGATCAATTTTTAAATTTTTAAATAGATTAATTAAATGAATTATTGGATCAATTTATATAACAAATTAAAAATTGAAATAGGATTATTATTTTAATTTATCCTAAAACATAGTTTTATTTTTTCTTTGTAAAAATATAATTATTTGATAATTTTTTATTAAGAATATTAAAAAAAGAAAAACAATGGAAAAATAAAAAGCAAAGAAAAATCAATAGCATTGATTTTTTGTGACAGTAACGTCGGAATATGCTATCAGGATATCCTGCTAGCATAATCTTCTTTTTTTTTTTTAATTCTTAGGAATAGTTATTAAAGTAATAATTTAATTGTGCTTTTGGATTTAATTGGATGTTCAAGAGGCACAAAGGTGTCAACTTTTAAGAGAATATGGTTCAGATTTTCACTTCATGAATTATTATTGAACATAAACTGAAACTGTTTTTACTTATTTATTTATTTTTTGATATATTATTATCCCGAGGACCAAATTAATTAGGGCTTTAATTATGGGTTTTATTTTTTGTATTTTGATGTTTGATTTAATGAAACAATTACATCTACATCTTATTGTTTAATTTTTTTCAAAAAAAAAACAATTTATCAGATATTCTAATCATAACATATTTATATACATATAACAGTTTGTAATCGAACTAGTTCATAATCGAACTAGTTCATTTGATGAAAAGAAAAATACACTTATGCTCCCTTTACTTCAGAAAAATAATTTATTTTTAAATTTATTTTCTAAAAAATATAATATTTTTTTTATATTTAACTGCAATATTAAAAAAATAAATTAAAAAAGTGAATCAATATTTTATTTTTTTATATTGAATAAACTTTGAAAAATGACTTATCATTCTTATAATGAAAAGTTATTTTCTCTTAGACTCCATTTATTTTTAAAAAATAATTTATTTTTGAAAAATATAATATTTTTTATATTTAACTGCAATACAAGAAAGATAAAAAAATATAAATCTTGGAAAACAAGTTCTGGTATAGAAAACAAGAATTTATTTTTTCTTATTTTTGACATATTTTTCATTGATTTAAAAAATATTTTCCTTTCACTTATTTTCTGGAGATAAAATAAAAGTTGAAAAAGAAGGAAAAATATTTTTAAAAAACAAACAAAATCTTATTTTTAAGATATTTTTTATTGATTTAAAAAATATTTTTTTGATTTATTTTTTAAAAATAAACTAAATATTAATAAAAAAAATATTTTTCAGAAACAAACTAGGATTATAAACAATTTTTTTCTTACTGATATTAATGGAATTTAAGAATTATATAATTTTAAAACCCAACCCAATGAATCAAATCAGTCTTGATCAAGAATTTGGGTCCAAGCCTTTCAACAACTAAGGTATATAATTTTATTTTTCTTGATTGTATTGACCCAAACCAATTGTATGCAGTTTTCCAATTAAACGATCAATCATTGAAAATGAATTAAAATATCTTCAAGTTCACTAACATGATAAGTCATATTAGATAAACTTTAGTTATTTACCTATATTAAAATTTAAAAAGAAATAACGTCATTCTAACATGATAATGAATGAGGAGTCCGTTTTGAAAGCGTTTGCCCTGCATCCACGTATATGCTTCAAGAGAAATTACACAAGAATAGTTGATACAATAAAAACCTTTGGTAAAATGTCCGCCCATAACTCAATAAAATACATTATATAGTCCGTTTTAGGCGTTGGCGATTTACCCAGTTAGTGACTTTGGCACTGGATGTTCCCATCGGGTGAATTCAATATTTATTTAATATTTATTAATAATTATAATTTAATTATAATTCAATTTATTAATAATTATAATTAAAAATAATTATAATTAAATTTAATAAAATTTAATAATTAAAAATTAAATAATGAAATAAATAAAATAATGAAATAAATAAAAGAGATGTTTGGATGAACTTGAAAAGATTATAATTTATTAAGTGGTAGATTGATCATTATCATTGTTTGAGTTGGATTCCCCCTTCAATTTACTCAACACCAAAATATACAGAAACATGAATTATTGTAATACAAAAGAACATAAGATGTGCAAAACCAAGTAAACAGAACTGTCAAATTTTGAGATTAATAAATAATAATCAACTGCCCTCATTGAAGACCATAAACAAGCAATGCACCAACTGCACCAATACCAGCCACCAGCCCAATAATAACTCCGATTGGGGGCAAGCCACCGCCAATGGCTTTTCCGGTATTGACATCATATCTAGCAAACCTCTTCTTCGGTGCTTTACATTGGGGGCATTCATATGTATCCGGCTGCACAAAAATATAGCAGGAAAAAGAAAATTATAAAAGAGATCATATGGTAATTAAGCAGATACTTCAGCATATCATTTGATTGGCCAGAGGAAGCCATTTGAGCTAAAGAATAGGAGATAGATCATAGTCTTGCCTGTTCATCAAAAGGTTTCTGTAAAGTATATATGTATCCACAGTCAAGGCATATGTGGGTAGCTCTTGCCTGCAAAATATATATTGTATAACATATATAGTATTTAGAAGAAGAAAACATGATCTCATTATCCAAAGGATTAGAGAGAATCCATCCATTCAACTATAAAATCTTGCCTTCTGAGCCTCCGTCAACTTCCTCCCAAAGCGAGGAGGAGCTGGACGCTTTGGTAGTCTTTTAACATCTACTTCTGCTCCTCTGCATTTCAATTCATATTCATCAACTGTAAGAAGCTATAAAAGCATCCACCAAATCACTAACAACGGCAAACAGTGGTATATATATATATATATATATATATATATATATACACACACATTTATTTATAGAATAGATAATGAAGCTCATAAGGGAGAAAATGACCAAATATCTCACATTAGAAATAACCACGCATTTTTGTTGCTTCTTTAGTCAATTAATGCCACTTAAAATTTGAAAAAATCTAGATTGTTTTTGGTATGAGGATCTCCTATTGTGTCCAGACAATATCCTACTTGTAATAACTACACAATTGCTACTTAATTTCCATACTCAATCTTCAATAAGTTCTGCCAAAGATGGAATTGAAGGATGCGGGTGTTGAACCCATTTGGCACTTAATCTCGTGTTGCATTACGTAATATGAAATCAACAAAAATTAATATGATGAAGATATTGAAGGAAGCGAACCTGCTAACAACAAAGTAGACAGAATCTGGTTTTGCTTGGATTGCGGTTTTAGTAAATCCCAGCTTATCAGCAGGCCAGAGCTCATCCCCAAAGAAGCTGCTGGTGTAAAGCACCTGATCCCCTGCTTTCAGCCCTGCTTTAGCTGCATTCCCACCACATCTACAGCCTAAATAGCTCAACAAAGTTGCGATTTTTACAATCGATCTCAATTTTTTCTTAAGAAGAGAAAAAAGCCCAAAAATACCGAGAAAATGAGGACTCACAGTGATGACGACGCCACCACCGGACTTTTGACCCAAAGTGAGGCCCAATGGCTTGTCAACGTCAACCTCGATTGTCTTTGAAGCTCCAGCTGTTCTTGCAGAGATCTGAAGCCCTCTTCTTGAATTTCTCAAATAATTCTTCTTCTCAGCGAAGAAGATTTCTGAGGAAACCGTTTTGGCATCTTTAAGTGATAGCCCTTGGAATGAGGTTTTCTGTACATAGAGGTAGCAAAGATGAATAATTTTATCTATTAATGCTTTTATATTCCCAAAAAAAAAAAAGAGCTCGACGAAGAAGATAAACCTGGTATCGAGAGGATACTATTGATTTTGCGGATGGGTATTGAGGTGCTTTGATAGAGTGATTCCGGCTGAAGGTGGCAGAGGAACCTGCAATCACCGCTGATGACATTGTTTATGCTTTGGAAACAGAGGAATTTCAATGTTGTTAAAGAATTCACGTAAAGCAGTACAGTAGGAGTGAAGTTTTGTGGATAGAAAATCTTTGACCAGATGACCTTCTAGGGGTATTGGTAGGGAAGGCCACACGCCTTATTTCAGATGCCACAAAATCCTTATTAAAGAAATCCATTTTGTTATGTTCCATACATTATGTTAATTTTTTTAAAAAAATTAATAAAATTCATCAGACACAAACATATTTATATATTTTAAAAAATAAAACTAATAAGTCCTATTAATGCTATGAATAGGAGCTTTTATTTCCTCAGATTGCGTAGCTGGACAGCAACAAATACTAATTTTTTGTACAATCAGAGCGCTGAAAATAAACAATATGCCTATCAAGGTCAAACCCAATTCTGAAATTGCTTTGAGCATAGTCACCAAAAATACCAATATCAGAATCAGTAGGGGCCATGGCAATTGGCAAAGCAGAAACACCATACTTTGGGGGAATAAATGGGCTGCTAGGCACTAAAGGAATTTTACCACCACATCTAAAATGAACATCAATAATTTTTTTTGTACAAGAAGGTGAGCATAGCTCACAAGAGACAGAAAACTATCGAAAATAAGTAATTCCCACCACATCATAAGTGAGCCAAGGGAGAATTCTCGAAGTAGAAGGAGTCAAAACATGTGCCCCAATTGGATAATCATACATCATGTGGAAATAGAAATCAGTGGCAAAATTAGCTTCCCTAAACACATGAAGAATTTCAAAAAAAGCAAAATTCTCTACAACTTTCTTTATTTGATCAACAATAGGACCACTATAAATATATGGAGAGCAAGAGTCTTGGATCCTGTTAACCACAAATTTATTATCACTCAATAATAATAGAAGAGTAACCTGCCTGTAAACCAGTTTGTAAGCCATTCAACATTGCCCAAACTTCTGCTCTTTGAATAGGACAACAACCAAGTTTCAACACAAACCCCAACTTCCACCTACCCATGGAGTCCCGAATCAAACCTCCACAAGCCACTATTCCAGAACAAGGATCAAAGGGAGCATTGGTATTAATCTTCATCACAACCGGGGAAGAACAATTCCAGAAAATAATCCTTTCAACCTCTCTATCAGTTGTGACAACATCACTAGAGAATAAGGAATTATCAATTTGAGAAGAAAACTTCTTAACCTCTCTAACTAACGTTGCAATGGGCTTGTGAATGTGATTAAAGATCAATTCATTTCTGCGTTTCCAGAGGGCCCAACAATTAGCACCAACTGTAGTTGACCAACTACAACCACCTCCCAACCGAAACTTGCTCTTGATATTATTAACCAACCAGTCTCTGATATTTAAAGAGTTATCAAAAACCAGGCCCTGCTGTCCTTCATCGGCTAAAAGGAACCAAAATTGCGTGGCAGCAACACAATCCCTTAGGTGCATCAATAATCTCGTTGCTTCTATAGCAAAGTTGTGTCCCTAAATCCGGATCTTGATAGGCTGCCATCTTAATTGACTTCTTTATTTCCTTCTCTAATATGTTATAAAAGTTAGTAGGCAAAAGCATTGGCGGTACTCATGAATCAATGAACACATTCCCTTTTGCCACAGCTTTTGATGCAGAATTTTTAAGGCACAAATTTATGTCCAACACTTGCTCCTGTCAATGTAACAAAATAGTATGTCTTCTCTTCTTTTTGAACCAAAGGATTCGACACCACACCTTTACCTTTAACTTCACTACCACTACCAAAATACATCTCCCTTGCAATTTTAGGATATGTATGAAAGGCCACTAAACAATAAGAGAATTTTCTGCTCCCTTATGAAGAACCAATTTGAGATGCTAATGATAATCCCCTGCCTCCTAATACAACCAATCCTATTTCATTCTCATATAACAAACCTTAATTATTATGTCCACACCCAAAAACTACGTACTTCATAGAAACTGCATTGAAGGTGAGGGTTTCTTTGGCAAGAACTCATTTAGTTAAAGAATTGTCCCCATAGCCATAGCGTAGCTACAAAGAGATTTAGCCGAGCAAGTGACTGAATCTAGTAGATGACAATCAGCGGATTTACAATTAACATCAGCATACGTGGAGGATGATTTCGGATTATAAATGAGTTTTATTTGCTTTTAACATTATTCATAAGTTTGGCATTGTGTCCACACTAGGTCACTGCCTGTGTCAACAATAGCATAGATATTCACCGGAGGATTGCCGATGCAGAATTTCATTATATGGTCTCCAATGTCAGGGAACACTTCTGTTTGAGGATCCTTTGCATTGACTTGTAAACGTATACCCGAGAAACGACACATTTAAAGTCATTCTTAAATGGGTTAATGGAGTTTCTTGATTATGAGTATCGTATAATGGAGATCAACTCTAAAGCCACCATTTTTGGCTTCTAAATGTGAAAGGTTAGCAAGATAAATCAAGATTATGGTGACTAGAAAGGTGGGTGGATTTAAACAGGCAATAACTTGCATGATTTTAATGAAAAAGATTAAACTAGCGAAGCAGACAAGAGGGCAGCTGGTACATAAATAAATAGGTAAACTATGCATGATTTTATAAATAGATAAATATCTCTGAAAGGAAAAACTGATTCAGTTTCCATTTATAACATTATTAATTTCTTATTTATTGGCACTATTAGATAAGGTGAATCGGAAACATGATTTTGGTACTGAATTATTGATAACACTGACAACTGAGTTTATATTGTGCAATATGTTTTTCCTTTTCAGGTTTCAGTAATTACTTAAGAAGGATTTTTTTATAGACGCAGATGATTAAAAATTTGGAAATTAATAATTTTTCTTGATGAAAAACAGAAAAAAATTAGGAAATTAAAAGTTGACTACAGATTAGAAAAGAATTGGAGAGACAGACCATTTTACGTCAGAAAAATTGGCAGCTTTTATTTGGCAAGAACTTTTAGTGACATTGGAATGCGCAACGGATATAGACATTTAGCACTGGAGAAGAAGGGAAGTGCACTTTAGAGGTTTGCAGTGAGAAAAAGATTCGTCGGCCATTGTTTAAGGTTTTGTTTGACATGCCATTTGAGCTTTCATAACATTTGTGGAATAAAATATAATCCCTTTAAAAATAATTAATCAACATCTCTTCATATTCATTAAACATGACAGACTAAATTTTAATTGATCATTCTTATGAACAATTTAAAATAAGTTTCATAAAAAAAAAATTAAAGAAAAGAGTTAAAATTTAATGAGATTTAATTTTATCCATTCAATTAGATTAACCATGATGAAAACTTAATCCATTCACCCTAAGAATCTGCCTGATTAGCCACGGAAAACAATTTGATGGAGATTGTTGGTTAGGTTGGTTCCATTCTCTTGTAACGTCGCCAAAGATGAAGAAGAATTGGAAATTTTGATTTCTAACTTTCTTCCATCTTTATCATATTATATTAAATAAGGAATGACACAGTAAAAATGCAAAAGGAATTTAAAAAACCTTTTGATCAAATTACATTAAATTTATGACCATATATAAAATACCCTCCTAGTAAAAAATTTCTAATTCGGCCCCAGTCAATTGGAAAGTTGATTTTCCTGTGATTTCTTTGATAGGCAGCGAGCAATTCTAATCCCGAAATTGCTTTGAGCATAGTTACCATTTACCAAAAACACCAATTTCAGCATCTATAGTATTGAAATATTTGGTATATCAAAATAATAAGATTTTCTGAAAAATAATATTAAAAATTCTTATATAAGAATTATAATCTTATTCTCAAATATTTTAAATCTCATTTTAATTATAAGATGCAATAATATATCAATTGTGCCCAAACGTGTTTGTCTCCCTTTGTTAAAATGAAAATGTCGTCAGCCACTAATTGAATTTTCTACCCACTACCAAAATGAACATACAAATTGGGAGCTTCCGCTTCCACATTGCCTTCAGAGCAATGTTTTGTCCCCACATCTTGGTCCTGATACGAATTTGTTTAAATCTCTTCCTCCTAAGACTACACTGATAATGAATTTTTCTTAACTAAACCGAAGAATGGAGGAAAATATCAAGAATTGAACTGTATTGTTAACTAGTATTATATTGAATTGAATTATATGTTGAATTTTTATTTTGACATATCTGAATTTTTTAGTGATATATGAATTGAGAATTGTATTAAATTATATCGAATTATTTTATAACCGAATTGTACTGAAAAAACTGATATTTAAATGTTTATAATTATACTATATATAATAATTCATAAGAATGAAATAATTTATATATAACATTATACATAACTTTTATAGTTTTATAATTCCAATATAATATATCTTAAATTTATAATTATATATACTTTAATCCATAAAATTAAATTATAATTAAATTTATTAATTATTTTACAAATTTAATATAATATTTATAATAGCAATGAATTCAAATAATTGAAAATTTTTATGCTAAAAATAATTTTATAGACTAAAAATTTTATGATGATGATGTAGAAAATTGAACTCATAACCTTCTTATAAGTCTAAAATAAGTTCATCATTAAACCAATGAACTATTTTTATTATTAATATGTAAATAAAAAAATATTTGTAATATATTTCTAGTTTTCAGTTTTAACTATAATTTTTTAGTATTTATAATGTATTTTAATTGTATTATATAATAAATATAAATTTTATTAATTATTTAACCAATTTAAATGCAATCAATTATAAAGTAACATAATTTATAATAAATACATTATAATTATATGATAAATCAATATAAATTATTAATTATTCTAATTATATTATATGATTTTTATTAAAATAATTGTATTATTTTAAATTTAAATACTAATCTATATTATATTATTAAATAAAAAATATATAATTGATATACTTAACAAATTAACTTGTATGTTTAATATATTATAATTAATGAAGGCATTATAATTATATATATATACTTTAAAATTAAATAATCATAAACTTACATATTTTAGAATTATATACTTCTAGTTATACACTTATATTTTATACTTATAAATTTATATACATAATAATTTAAATTTTTAAATATTATTATATGCATATTTTACTACGTATATTATATAATTTTTTCATCAAAATAATTGTATTTTATTAAACTTATTTACTAATATAAATTATATTAATAAATAAAATATATACATAGCTGATGCAATTAATAAACTTATGTATGTATATATTTTATAATTAATGTACACTATATATATATATATACACTTTTAAATTTATATACCTAATAATTTAAATTTTAAATATTACTATATACATAGTTTACTATATATATTATACTATTTTTTATGAAAATAATTATATTATATTAAACCTTATGTACTAATTTAAATTATATTAATAAATAATTTATAATTAATATACTTAATAAACTTACATAATTATATATTTTATAATTAATGTAAACATTACAGTCATGTATATATTTTAAATAATCACAAATTTATATATTTATACTTATAATTAAGTCTTTTAATTCATAAATTTTTTATATAAAAAATTGTATTTTTATTTTTTAATTTAATATTTTAAAGTGAATATTTTCATGAATTTTTCTTATTACTCAAAGATTGATAATTTATTAAGAGCATTTTTATGTGATAATTGTAAATTTGTTGTAATACTTGACTATATTTAGATTTTAAATACTTTTTATTTAGTTTAAAATAGTTGAATATTGAATTGTTTTATATTATATTGTTTAGTACCAAAAAAAAATTAAATACAATATGAATTTTTTAATACAATATTACATTTATAGAACTCTTTCCCTATGAGCACTAGGATCGGCTTACAAAACCAATTTCAAAATTTGATGGGGAATTTCACGATAAATTTGCAAGCTTGCAATAATTGAAACAGGTGAAAAAAAAAATTTAATGTAAATAAAAGAATTTAATGAATCTCACTTTATTATTTTATAATAAATTTAAATTAAATATATATTAAAATATTAATCGATTCCGTAAATTGAAATAAAATACTTTCGATTAAAATTTTGATGATGAAACATTGAGAACCACTTGCAAACTAATTCCATAAATAAATGGAGATGTCTAATATGTTATAAAAAAATTTAGGTACAAAAGTTGGAATCTATAAGCACAGTCCCATCTGATGCCGTCGGCGAAGATAATTATATGGCAAGAATTTGTCTCCAACGCTAGTTTTTGATTTTGGGTTTTGGTTTAGGGTTTGAGAGTTTAGTTTTTAAGTGTGCTGAATTCTGTTCTGTTTTGATTTTATTTTCAGATTTTCTTTATTGATTTGCTTGGTATGGTGACACTATACTTGTCCAGCGACACCTCCTGATTTAAGCACCGTCCCTGCCTCCACCTGAAGCTCCTCATCTGCTTTTTTGTTCATAAGGGGTGAATCAGCAACAACGGGCCAGATTCCAGTCACCTCCTGTTTCACTGTTCTTTGAGCTTGTAGCTTTAATATATAGCATTAATTCTTCATGTTCGGCCATCTACTCGGTGCGTGTGAAGCCTTTGATCTAAAAATTTTAGGCCAAAACTCATCTCCCAATGCATGCCGGTCAGGGGCTCACTGTTTCCTAATACAAACAAAGAGTGCTCGAAAAACCCTACTACTCTGTTTCTTCTGGCTGCGTATTTTTTTGATCTGATTCTCTTCTCACTGTGTTCATTACCTTTCTCTCCAATATGTTGCGCCTTTCATTCTTCTCCACCGTTTCCTACTCGATCTTCACTTCGGACCAGCAAAATTTTCTTCTGCCATCAAATCTGATCTCTATGTTGTTATCAGTGTTTTCTTTTGCTTTTTATTTCTATTTCCTCGAACTCTCCTTAAAGATCTCTCTTTTCTCTATTTCCTATCTCTCATTTACTTGCTCTTCACTTTGTAACTGTCTTTGATCTACATTCCGTGTCTTTTTTCAGGCATTCAAAATGGTTTTGGATACAATTCTTCTCCTTTTATGCTGAAAGAGATGGGGAACGGATCACAGATCTATGAGAATGTCGCCAAGTGGCTGAGCAGTGCGGAGATTGAAAATCAAAAGGCCCAGAACTTATTCAACGCAAAGAACAAGCTAATTGGAAGTGTATGGTATTGGTGGTGTGGGTAAGCTTCAATTTGGATTGTGTCCCAATTTGAAGACACTGAAAGTGCATATGCTGGAAAAGTAAATAGTATTCAATGCATGGGATTTGTATGTAATTCATAACTAAAATCGCAAATAAATTCAGACTGATCGTTCCTGAAGCCCATATCTGCACAAGGGCGTAGGATACAGTTGTCATACACACAAGGGCGAGGGAGTATGCCCATCTCTTAAGCCCATATCTGCACATTAAGTGCCATCAGTTTGTCACTATCAGCTTAGCAATAAACTTCTGAATGACAATGTTTCTCAGCCTTCCTACACCTTTATTGAAAGGTTTTAGCCTAACTTATGATTAATGCATGGTTATCAAAACTGGTCCAACCTAGCTGGTTCGATCGGTAAACCTGTGAATTAATCGGGAAATCAGATCGATTAACATTATATAACTGAGATGTTTTGGCCCGGAAGAAAAATCGGTTAACCGACTGATTGGACTGTAATCCAAACGAACCGGTCCGGTTTTTACTGGTTCTAGGATGAGCTGTTAGCTAATATATATAAATGTTAAAAGTTATATTTTTATAAAATTTTACTTTGACCAGTTCAATTTTAGTTGAACTTTCAACTATTGATCCACTGCCTTTTCTGGTTCATTAGCTGGACCGGTTTTAATAACCTTGGGTTAATGCATAGTTTTGTAAGATCTTATACTGTTGAGTTGCCTATTGAAATTGAGTAATTAAGTCAGCTAAAGTTATTAGATTTGAGTAATTGTACTAAACTCAAAGTTATTGCTGCAAATGTCATATAAAAAATGGTAGAATGTAAAAATTTTGTCGGATGGAATGCAGAAGGTAATGTTTGCCAAGAATTTTGTCACTTCATGACTGATGCCAGGAAAATCTTAATCCGCCTTTGTACAAAGGGTTGCATTCATGGCCATCAATGGAACTAGGATAGGAATTATGGAACCTTAAGCATGGGCTTAAAGAATTGTTGAGAGGGACTGAAGAACTACATTTAGGTGATGTTAGCGGAATTTCGAATGTTGCTGTATGATATAGATGGAGAAGGCTTTCCACAATTGATGCATCTCCCGATTCAAAATAATCATGCCATTCAACATATCATCAACTCAACAATGTGGGCTTGGTGTCATGCCTTTGCAATCTTAGACATGGTATTGGATAAATTAAGCAGCTCGGAGAAGATTTGAGGCGGTCAACTTGCAACAAGTCTTTTAGCAAAATATGAATATTAAAAATCAGTAACTGCCCTAAATTGATAATTCTCTTCTCGTTTTTCTCTGCCAAATGTTTGATGCAGCTTCAAGAAATGGAGGTGGAATATTGTGATAACATGGAAGCTATAGTAGGTGAAGGAAGTGAAGATGGCAGCTACAATAATGAAGTAATCGGGTTCACTCAGTTGTCCTCCTTGACACTGAAGAATATGCCACATCTCAGGAGCATTTGCAACAAAACAAAAAAGGCGCTTTTGAAACTCTAACGGCACCAAGACTTGACAACTAAATTTGGTCTTTCGAGCGAAATGGTATGTAAACATATACTTGGTACCTGATAACTTTTAAATATGTTTTTCAGTATTAAATGTCATAATGTCAAAAAAAGATTAAATATAATGTATTTCACTCCAAAAATTTGGTACTCAAAAATGAGAAATGAGAGTACCAAATTTGTCCTGCTGAAGGTGGCAGAGGTACCTGCAACCAAGCTGATGGCATTTTTATGCTTTGGACACAGAGGAATTTCAATCTTGTTTAAGAGTTTAGTTATTTAAAAGTCATGTACAGTGATAATGATGGTTGACTTTACTCTTGTTGAAGTTTGTGGACATAAAATCTTGACCAGATAACCTTCTAGTGGTGTTGGTAGGGAGAGCCGCACACCTTCTTTTACATGCCACAAAATCCATCTTAATGAACCAGTTTGCACACGGAGAACCATAAACCCTCCTTTCATTCCATTATTCACGTTTCTCACCCATTCTATGCTGCATACGTTATTATGCTTAACAATTGGTTAAATTTTAGTAAATATGATTTCGCTAGTTTGTGCTTTCAATACATACGAGTTTTATAGCCATTTGATAGAATGAATTTTTTATGTTCCCAGTTTAGGCAAGAAAAATCCGTGTAAATACTGATTAATTATGACTTTTAAGCATGTGCTAGTGCGAGTTGAATAATAAAACTAAGTCATACTCTTATATGCTATGATAGGAGCTTTTATTTCCGATCATTGCTCTGACAGGCAGTGACAAATACTAATTATTAGAACAATCAGCCTGCTTAAAAGAAACAATCTGCCTGTCAAGGTCAAATCCAATCCTGAAATTGCTTTGAGCAAAATTACCAAAAATACCAATATCAGCATCAGTAGGGGCCATAGCAAAGCAGAAAACATCCTCATTCGGGGAAATGAACGTGCTGCTAGGCACTAAAGGAATTTGACCACCACTACCAAATTGAACCAACAAAATGGGTGCATCAATAATCTTGTTGCTTCTATAGCAAAGTTGTGCCCCTAGATCCGGATCTTGATATGGTGTCATCTCAATGGAGTTCTTTACTTCCTCCTCTAATCTGTTATAAAAATCAGTAGGTAAAAGAATTGGCGGAATGGAGTTTCTTGATGATGAGTATTGTATAATGGAGACAAGGGAGAGTTTCGATGGATTAGATCAACACTAAAGCCACCATTCCTGGCTTCTAAATGTGAAAGGTTAGTTAGATAAATCAACATGAAGGTGACAAGAAAGGTTTGTGGATGTAAACAGGCAATGGCTTGCATGATTTTCATGGAAGAGAATGAAGTTTTTTTTTTGTCTCCTCTCTTTTTGAACTGAATGGAAGATATTAAAGTAGTGAAGGAGACAAGAACGTAGGTATTGTTGGGAAATGACGCCAATTTCCTTATAGTTAGATTTATGAGAAAGCGAAGAAAATGCGAACTAATAAGACAGACAAGTTGATAACGGAGTTCGGCCAATTATGTCTACGTCTCCGGACTGCTGCAGATCTTTTACTGAAAGAAGAGAAATTTACCGAGTGTTTACAAACACTCACAACTCACAACCTCTCACTAATGCTACTCTCTCACTTTTTGATGGAATGCATTACAAATGAATTTCTAAGGCTATATATAGGCCTACACCTCCTCAATGGACGGTCAAGATTAATTCTCACCTACTTTGATGGATGGTTGAGATTATTTCTCACCTACCGTCTCACCTACCAAATGTATGGTCAAGATTAATCTTCACTTACCATCTTACCAACCAAATAGATGGTCAAGATTAATCCCCACCCACCAAATGGATGGTCAAGATTAATCTTCACCTAACATCTTACCTACCAAATATTTTGTCAACAAAAGATGCACCGTTCATCTTTATTGTCATTTATTTTATGGTGCATGTGTAGTTTGACCAACAATCTCCCACTTGAAGACTGGTTTCAATCTGTCTTCACACCTCGATCAATGCAGCAGCCTTTCTGGTCTTGTTACTCTAGCAGACCAACTGAAGTTGAGCATAACTTCAGTTTGTCGATAGTCACCGCCTTTGTCAACATATCCGCTGGATTCCTACTTCCTTGGATCTTCTCCAGTACTAACACATCATCTTCTAATAAAGATCTGATGAAGTGGTAACGAAGCCCAATATGCTTGGTTCTGGAATGAAATGCTGAATTTTTCGCCAAGTGTATCGCACTCTGACTATCACTATGCAAAATATTCTTCTCCCTTTTGAATCCCAACTCAGTTAACAAACCTTGAAGCCATATCATCTCTTTACTAGCTTCAGTCACCGCTACATACTCAGCCTCTGTAGTGGATAAAGTGACAATCTTCTGTATTTGTGACATCCAACTAACAGCTGCAGTTCCAACAGTGAATATATAACCGGTGGTGCTTCTTCGGTGATCGACTTCTCCTCCAAAGTTTGCATCTACGTAGCCTTGTACTTTTAACTCTCCTTTACCAAAGTACAGACACTTCTCCGTGGTGCCTCGTAAATACCTCAAAATCCACTTGACTGCTTCCCAATGAGCTTTTCCTGGATTTGACATAAATCTGCTAACAACTCCCACTGCATGACCAATATCTGGTCTAGTACAGACCATTGCATACATTAAACTTCCAATAGCTGAGGCATAAGGAATCTTAGCCATGAATTCTCTCTCTTCTTCCGTTTGAGGGGATTGATTTTTAGATAGGCGAAAGTGACTGGCCAAGGGTGTGCTAACTGGCTTGGCATTGTTCATGATGAATCTCTGCAAAACACGGTTGATGTACTCTGCTTGAGATAACTGCAAGAACCCTCTCTGCTTATCTCTTGTGATTTGCATTCCAAGAATCTTCTTTGCTGGACCCAAGTCTTTCATGTCAAACTCTTTTGACAATTGCTGCTTCAACCTTCTGATATCATTCATATTTGAACCTGCTACTAACATATCATCAACATAAAGTAGCAAAATGATATAACTGGATTTATATCTCTTGAAGTAGCAACAGTGGTCAGCATTGCACTTTTGGAAATCTTCCTTGTGCATGAAGCTGTCAAACTTTTTGTACCACTGTCTTGGGGCTTGTTTCAGGCCATACAAACTCTTTTTAAGTATGCACACCATGTTCTCCTTCCCTTTTTTCTGAGAAACCTTATGGCTGATGCATGTATATTTCTTCATCTAAGTCTCCGTGAAGAAATGCGGTTTTCACGTCCAGCTGTTCAAGATGAAGATCTTCAATAGCCACAATACTCAATACTGTTCTGATAGTATTGAGCTTCACAACGGGAGCAAAAATATCGGTGTAGTCAACTCCTTCCTTCTGCTGGAATCCTTTGACAACAAGTCGGGCTTTGTATCTTTTGAGACCATCATGCTCTTCTTTTACCCGATACACCCATTTGTTATGAAGTGCCTTCTTTCCCATAGGCAACTCAGCTAGTTCCCATGTCTGGTTAGAGATCAGAGATTTCATCTCGTCTTTCATGGCAAGCTCCCACTTACTAGCATCTCCAGTCTGACAAGCTTCATCATAGCATTCAGGCTCCCCTCCATCAGTCAATAACAGATAGTTCATGTATCTCCTGTTAAGCACATGAGGCCTAGAAGACCTTCTTAATACAGGAGATGGAGTAGGAGGCTGTGGTGTGTCGGATTGATGCGCACTGCTTGGTCCAACAAGTTCCTCTGGCTGAGGATTTGCTACAATGGGTTCCGTCACGGAACTAACTGGGACATCATCTGCATCTGCAAATACTGACTCATTCTGTTCTGAGTTGCTGACGACTGTTTTATGCATGTCCTTGTACATCACCCTTTCATCAAAAATCACATCTCTGCTACGGATGACCTTTTTGTTTTCGTCATCCCAAATACGGTAGCCAAACTCATCCTCACCATAACCGATGAGAGTGCATTTCTTGGATTTGGGATCAAGCTTATTCCTTCCTTGATCACTGATATGCACATATGTTACACAACCAAAAACTTTTAAATGTGATAGTTTTATCTCTTTTTGGCTCCATACCTCCTCTGGTATTCTGTGCTCTAATGGAACCGATGGTCCTCGATTGATTAAGTAAGCTGCTGTATTGACTGCTTCTGCCCAGAACTGTTTCGGTAGACCTGACTGTATATGAATGCTTCTGGCTCTTTCTGTCAACGTTCGGTTCATACGTTCAGCTACACCATTGTGTTGAGGTGTACCTGGCACGATTCTCTCTATTCTGATACCGTGCTCATAGCAAAACTTCTTGAATCTGATGTCTTCATATTCACCACCATTGTCAGTTCTGAGCTTTTTAATCTTTAGACCTGTCTCATTTTCAACCATAGCTTTCCATCTTCTGAAAGTCTCGAACACTTCGGACTTATGTTTTAGAAAGTAAACCCATACCTTCCGAGAGTGATCATCGATGAAAGTCACGAAGTAGTGTTTCCCACCAATGGATGAGACAGTCGTTGGTCCCCAAATATCAGAGTGAACAAGCTCTAGCCTTTCTTTCTTTGGGGTTCTACCACTTGTCTGAAAGCTGACCCTTTGCTGCTTTCCAAGTATGCAATCTTCGCATGTGTCTATCTCCACTGACTGTAGACCTGGAAGTTTCCCCTTTGAATGCATAATCTTCATTCCTTTTTCACTCATATGGCCTAGTCTCTGGTGCCATAGATTGGGATTTTCATTGCTAGCTGCAACTATAATTGAACAGCGTGCTCCCGCTGTCATGTAAAGAGTGTCATTCTTTTTGCCTCGAGCAACCATCATTGCTCCCTTTGAAATCTTCCAATTATCACCATGGAAGATCGTAGTGTAGCCTTCGCTAGCCAATTGCCCTACTGAGATTAAGTTCTTTCTCAGGTCGGGAATATGTCTGACATCCTTCAACTCCCAAACAGATCCGTTCAACTTAATCTTTACTACACCTTTGCCAATAATAGCACAAGATTGATCATCACCAAGATATATCTTTCCAAGGTTTCCAGGGACATACCTTTCGAAGAATTCTTTCTGTGAAGTAGCATGGAACGATGCTCCAGAGTCTAACACCCAAGACTCCTCTTTGCTTTCCAAAGAGCATATCAATGTGTCATTGCCTCCAGAGGTGGAAGCAACATTTGCCTCTACCTTTGCTTCCTGGTTCTTCGATGCACTCTTGCACTGATTTTTGTAGTGTCCAGTCTTTCCACAATTCCAACATTCGACAGTTTTTGAACTATGGAAATTACTTGGATTCCTGGATTTGGACCTTCTGTCCTTTGATTTACCTCGGTAGTTTGACTTGCCTCGTCCATTACCTCTGGTTGAATTTCTTCCTCTTGACTCTGTATGCAAAACTGAAGAAGTTGATGATTCACCCGACTCTCTCCGTCGGATCTCTTCACTGAGAACCAAATCACGAACATCATCAAATTTCAACTTAGTGCTTCTCGACGAACTACTCACAGTAGTGACAGTAGCATTCCAGCTTTCTGGTAAATAATACAAAAGTATTAATGCTCGTACTTCTTCATCAAATTCAATTCCAACCGAACTCAATTGGGTTCTGACTGTATTGAGTTCATTGAGATGTTGAGCTACAGATGCACCTTCTGTCATTTGCAAGTTGAACAAGCGCCTCATGAGGTGCACTTTGTTTGAAGCTGAAGGCTTTTCATACATACTAGAGAGAGCCATCATAAGACCTGTCGTGGTCTTTTCCTTTGCTATGTTGAAAGCAACATTACGGGATAATGTCAATCGGATAACTCCGAAAGCTTGTCTGTCGAGAAGACTCCATTCTTCTTTCTTCATAGCCTCTGGCTTCTTCCCTGAGAGAGGTTGATACAGATTTCTTTGATACAAATAATCTTCTATTTGCATTTTCCAAAAGCCAAAGTCCGCTCCATCGAACTTCTCAATTTTTACCTTTCCTTCATCTGTGGCCATCGCTCCCACTCGAATCTGACTTCCTTTGGATCGTTTCTGACAATTCTTGTGAACCTCTGTGTATTAGAATAACTCCATGGATAATTTGGTACAACTGACCAAATTTCACTATTCACAAAAATTTACTATTCATGTGAATAGTAATCGCCCGAAAAAGGACAGAAAAAACGCAACCAATGCTCTGATACCAGTTGTTGGGAAATGACGTCAATTTCCTTATAGTCAGATTTATGAGAAAGCGAAGAAAATGCGAACTAATAAGACAAACAAGTTGATAACGGAGTTCGGCCAATTATGCCTACGTCTCCGGACTGCTGCAGATCTTTTACTGAAAGAAGAGAAATTTACCGAGTGTTTACAAACACTCACAACTCACAACCTCTCACTAATGCTACTCTCTCACTTTTTGATGGAATGCATTACAAATGAATTTCTAAGGCTATATATAGGCCTACACCTCCTCAATGGACGATCAAGATTAATTCTCACCTACTTTGATGGATGGTTGAGATTATTTCTCACCTACCGTCTCACCTACCAAATGTATGGTCAAGATTAATCTTCACTTACCATCTTACCAACCAAATAGATGGTCAAGATTAATCCCCACCCACCAAATGGATGGTCAAGATTAATCTTCACCTACCATCTTACCTACCAAATATTTTGTCAACAAAAGATGCACCGTTCATCTTTATTGTCATTTATTTTATGGTGCATGTGTAGTTTGACCAACAGGTATATAAATAGGTAATCTGTGCAAGATTTTATAAATAGATGTTTGCCTAAATTCCATCCATAAATAAATTTATGGACCAGATTAGTCAGTAATACAAAAATATGATTAATATTTCCATTTTAAACTTCATGAATTTTGTGTTTGATGGGATTAGGTGAATCAGAAATATGTCTTCCTACCTATAATTACTAATACATCGACAGCTAAGTTTATGTTATGCAGTAAATATTTTCCTTTTCTGTTTTCAATAATTACTCGATGAGTATTTTTTTTAATATATTATTGAAATTTGGAAATAATTATTTTTCTTTCATCCAGCAACAGCAAATGAAATAGAACACAAAGTAATATAAACAACTCTCTTCTTTTAAAAACTTTTCATTATCGTTTCATTTTTTCCCTTATCTATGCCTTAATTTTCGATATGATTTTTATACAATTTCGCATGTCTAATTTGATATTTTAGGATAATTAAAGGAGAAACTATGGAAAAGTAGCAAATCGGATTTCATTTCAAACCGGATTAAACTTAAGTTTTAAATTGATCGATTAAAAGTTTGATAATAAGTAGGATTTAATTAGCAATTTTTTCTTTCTGTTTTTTTTTTTACACGAGGCTGGCTAAGTATATATATATATATATAGTATATACTAACAAAAACCTGTGGAAATTGAATTTGATCGTACAAAAGCTTAACCACCACCGCGTCTAAAATTAAAGAAAAATGGAAGGCTCCCTTAACAAAAATTAAACCAACTTATTAAAATGGCAATCGAAAGTCGACAATTTATTCCAATGTTAACAGACCCAATACCCAGAGAAATAAATATCTATCAGCATTTAATTAGGGGCCTAATTAAAATCACTTTTGCATTATATAATTCTGAAGTGTTGATACGATGACCCTTAAGAAGAGAACAACGCTGCTGTTGGCCGAGTCTATGGTGGGCTAGAGCGTGTGGCCTGATGATAAACAGAGATATAGAGAATTTGCTAATTAGAAATGATTAATGACTGACAAAGTTTTTTCATAAGAAAATTCTATGTAAATAAATAAATAAAATTTGAAGAAAGAAAATATACGGTGTCAAATTTAGCATTTTATTAACAGTAGAACTATACAAGGTCATTTTTTTTTTTGCCACAAGACTTCTTTTGTATTTTTCACTTTTCGCCATATAGCTCTCTAAAATGTTTTTTTTTTGGTTCTGTTTGCTCTCTAAATTCAGTTTTTAGTCCATAATATTTTTATATTTTAGAAAAATATAATCTATCGCCTCCAATTGATATGTCACCATGCCATGGTGACCTAACCTAAACTCGTCTAGTCCAATCTAGTCTTCTGGCCTAATGGTAATATTAGAGGACTATAATTTTAGCATACAAAATAATTAATTAGGTTGATCCATATGCCTTTTTTAGATCACCAATATAAAAAATAAGTTATTTTGTTGATCCAAATAGTAAATACACTTTATTTACTGAAATTATAAAGGTGAGATGCTGATGAATATGAATCAATAATTATGTATACATTGAATCAATAATTGATTGTTATATTAAAAATATTATCTTTACAAGCACTTTTGCATTTGTAAAACTAATGAGATGCTGATGAATATGAATCGTAATCAGTGGCATAATTTCACAAATTTATTGCAATATTTGATGTCATATTCATATAAATGGCATTTGGTGGAGCTCATGGGATAGGGATAGGGATATGCTAATACTGTTTTTGGAAAAAAATTATGTATAATTCATTCATATATAACTCGTATTATTCACCCAATGACCCAAAAAGAACAAATGTTGATATCACATTTGAACTATTAAAATGTTAATTTCACTAGGTAATTGTTGTGATTTTGTCACATCTCCTATTTAGACTCTGGTTGTATATCCATATCATAGTACATTACCTATTCCAATTCAATCTATTCCTTAGAAAAATTATTCACTAGTAGAAAAAAAAAATTTCTGCTAGAAGAAAAATAATTATAAATCAAATAGAAAAAATATAAATAAAAAAATAAAAAAATTAGAATATAAGTAAACATTAATACTAATAAATTAAGTTATAATGATAAAAGATTAAAACCATAAAAAAAAATATTTCATAGGTGTAAATTCAACTTTTTTAAAAAAATTTAAATCGGAGATGTGACAGAGTTTTCTTTTTAGCACATGTCATGCAGTTAAGATGGTGTGGAAGTGTTTTTTTCTTTTGAACTAAATTGTTTACTTGTTTAATGTATAGAAAAATGATGCTCCCACATTTCGATGTTTGGATTTTTGGTGACAGCTAAATTATTCATATCAAGCTTTAGCTTAAACGAGTTTTAATATTAATTATTCATAATTGATTAATAACAAATGATAGAAATAGATATCTTAATCCATCTTAATTGACCAAAGTGTCCTAGCTGCACATGGCATCTATAACATATCTACAGATTTCATATAGCAAGGGAATGGTGTGCAGTTCCAGAAAAACAAAAAGAATAAAGGGGAAAAATTGAAGTGAATAGTCAAATATGCAGAACGGAGCAAGAGATTTGTTTAGCGGTCTTAATTGCTCTGAGAGTTTCAATCATATTATTATTTCATTCCTTTTCAGTACATATTCCTCACGCGTACATGTTTTAATAATTCTACACTGTTCGTTCTGTTTTCTTTTTTTTTTTTTTCTTTGAATTAAATATTATTTTTTAGATTGGCAAGATAGAATATTTTAGCATGAATTGCCAGATTATTTCCTTTGTTAGAAATTTAATACCCTCATTTTTTTCTTTGTAAGGGACCAAACATTTCCTTTTAAATTTTAAAAGTGTTTTATACTCAGAAATCAAAATTTTTAGTTAAAAAATATATATTTATCATCTCATCTCAACTCTAATATATTTTTAATATTTATTTTTTGTAATTTGAATGATTTAAGATTTTCCTTCCTTTCTACTTTTTTTTTTTTAATAAAAGTGTAAGATTATATCTTAAAAGTATCTCAAATATTTCGAGCTATACTATTTTTTTTCCTCTCTGTTATAATAAATTTTTCCATTTAAAAAAATTATCTCAATGAATTTATCTACTTTATAAAAAAAAAATATAACTTTTCAAAAAAAAAATTCAACTCCATTCTTTATTTTTTATTTAAACTTATCTCAAACTCTATTAATTTTAATATATATTATGGTCAATTCATTATATTATTAATGATATATTTTAATTTTAATGCAATGCTAAAAATGGATAAATATTTTTTAATTTTAATGCAATATTAAAGATGGACAACATTATTAATTGACATGTTTTTATTCTATTGGATTAGTTTACAGTAAACTCAATCTATCTAAAAATTTTTATTATGCTAGATTTGGAAATTTATGTTGAATATCATTTTTATATATAAAATAAATGAGTGAAGAAGAATTTTATCATTAAAAAAAAAAGATAAAAGGGAAAAGTATTTTTTATTAAAAAATGTAAAATAAAAAATAATTAAATATAGAAATCAATAAAAAAAATAAAAAAAATACTTATTACTACCATATTTCACAATCAGACTTAATATTGCGTTTTGCTATATATAAATTAAAATTTTCAGTGGACGGAATTATAATTTTTGATGAAACCATCAACCACTAGATTCTTTGAAAGCCACATGGATCACTCCAATTTCTTTTATTGCCAAATGGACGATTCACGTTGACAATATTAAAAATAATTAAGAAGGAATAATGGTCTTTTCGCTTTAGTCACGCCTGCGAGGCAACTAACTGCGTTAATCACCACCATCCTCAAAACCCCAACGGCAAAGTAATATGCCGTCGACGATTAGCATAAAAAAGAAATCGCCGCTACCAACTCCTTTACACGTGCAACCTAACTAGTGCATGACGAAAATTCCATCAGTTAACGATAGAAGTCAATTATAACGGTACCGTTAAGGACAGGGAAGATAAGCTAACGGAGAGGAGGAGGTAGGTGAGCACCAAAAGGAGAAAGAGAGGCAGTTGGGTCTTTAGGCGGGTAAACCAAAGGACAGGAAAGGAATTGGTTCTATCTCTACATCTGTCACAGTCTATATAAAGAGAGGTAATAGGTAATTCTTGAAAGAAGTTCACCTACTAGTAACTGCCACTGTGTGCGTTTCTCTCATTGTTTAGCTACTGCTTCTCTCTGAAGAAAGGTGTATTTGTATGGCCGCCAATTCGAAGAGCACTCAGAGGATCGCCAGCTTGGGAAAGCGAGTTGTCACCCAGATCTGGACTCCTAACTCCGCTTCCCGCTTTGTTCCTGCTGCTGCTTTCACTGCCAGGTTTTTTTTTTCATTTTTGTGTTTTGATGAGTTTTCAAAGTGAAATTGATTGTTAAGTTCACGTGTTCTTAGCTAATTTGATAACATCGATCATTAGTGCTTAATTAGTTGCTGATTTGTGTAATTCTCCCAAAGAAACTGCCCATTCTAGGAATGATTTTTCTTTTTCTCGCCTGTTGGAAAATTTCCTCCATTATTTATTTAATTATTTATTTTTGTTTTGGTTAGCATCATTTTCATCTATATGTATATATGTGTGTATATTTTATATATATATATATATATATATATATATATATATATTATTTAAATAATAATTTTTTATTATTTTCTCTTTTTACCCGCGATATTGTAATTATATGCCTTTTTAAAAGTATTTTCGTACAAAGGGCTAGTTGCCGTACGGTATTGTGCGTATCGATAAGGAATTGCCTATAACTTTCCGTATGTGCATGTTCTCTGCCAGGGGCATTTTGTAATTAATTTCCTGAATTTATCGATTTTTTTTTAACAAATAGATTTATTGGATAATTAATTTCTTGACGTGTTTTTAGATCTATAAATTTGGAAAAATAGTTTTCTTAGATTTGATGGAATGTTTTGGTAAAATTTGAATTAGGTGAGCTATCTTTGCCAATGTCGCTTTGTTAAAATATATAGGAAAATATAAAATTTCCACTCTCATTATCATGATTACCAACTATTTCTCAATTTGTTCGGTTCGGTGGATCTATCAGTTTTTATGTAAATAATTTTTATAATTTTCTGTTCAAAAAAGTTGCAGAAATAAAAAAAATTATATAAACAATTAATAAATAATTAGATACTCGTTAACGTGTAAAAGTATATCATTCAATTACTAAAAAAAATCAGTTGTGGCTTACCAAAAAAAAATCAGTCGTGGAATCTAATTATTTTAATTTTCACGTCTCTGTGAGGTTCTGATACCGTTGATTAGGATCTGTAAGGATTTGGTTCCTACTACAGCATTTATGTCCTAGATTATTAAAATTATTTACCTAGAGTTTCATCAGATTGAAGACTCATATTTTTACGATTTGATTTTGTTTTTTTATACTTTTTGGTCAGCGATAGAGATAGTAAATATGGTCAGAAACAATAGCTAATCATGATTATAAATTTACGGGAGATGGTTCTCTTCATGGGTGATAATGGCGTAACACCTGTAACATAGACAATGGCAGGGGATTTTATGTTGAAGTGACAGGTAAAGTTTGAAGTTTGAACGGCTCTGCTGCTTCAAATTTAGAATATATTTTCTTTGGGTCAATTTTTGCTTTAGATGGTTTTTTTTTTTGGTTGCTTGTGTGATCTTTCATATGTTTTCCTTTTGTCATGTCATAATAGGGAACGACTCCTTTTTGTAGTTGGATTCCTCTTAATAGTATTATCTTGTACTAGCTATAATGTTTTCCCTTGTGTGACATAAGCACTTAATTTAGAGTTTCAAACATGCTAACATTTTAGAGTTAGGAAAATATGTATAAAGACCACAGATCCTTGGTGGTATTTGCATTTGGAAGAGAAGAGAGCTTAGGGTAGTATTAGAGGTGGGTGAATATTGCTTAATTTGTGAATGTGACGTCCAATGGTCCTTCAAAAAAGATACCACCTTAGGATAAATGTTGATTTGTCACAAGTTGAGCGTATTGACATAAAATTTTTGTCATGTTTTTATATAAATTTTTTATGATTCTTGTTTTTTCACTAGGAGGCTAAATAATAAGCACAATATAAGGATGCGGTTCTTTCTGTTATTCCATAATTTTAAATTAGTGAATGGTAGAGTTGAGGTTGAAGATGTCTTTTACATCGTTGATATCGTTATAGATATTTGGGTCGGTTGCTAATTTAATCCTTATCTTGTTGAGTCAGAAGTGGGTCATACGCACTGTGGCCACCTTTTAAGTATTTGCGATGCACATCTAACCATGCAGTTGTCACGTGGGGTGCGTAAATACAGAGTCTAATTCGTCTTTTATTGGACTAAAAAACATTACATGGGTTAAGTTTTCAACAGAACATTACATGGGTGAAGGTCGGAAACTAATATTCTATTAAGAGATTTGAGATTTGAATCCTCAAGGATAGGAGGGGGTGAAGATTGTGTATGCAAAAAATAATGGTGTTAAGACTGTTGGTTCAGCACAAGGTACATAGCACCATAAAAAATAATTAAGGATGAATCTTAAAGTGTTGTCAAGTTATGCAACTTAATTTCCATCTCTTTTTTGTCAATTTAGGACTTGTGGTTAAAGATTCGTATTAGTTAATTAGTTGAATCTCGAGTCTCAAGTCCCAGTTGAACCCTTATAATAATAAAAAGTAGTAGTCGAAGCTTTACTAGCACAAGTTAAACAATGAAGTCCCTCTTGAGCCTTTGTGGGGTTAGGTTGCTTCAATAAACATTTTCATTGTCGGTGATGTTCCTTACCAATATCTTATTATAATATTTACCTGACACAGTCTACAAATTTATTCGTGAATCAATTTAATCTTAAATGTAAAATGATAATTATTTTAAATCTAAGCTAAAAATAAGCCAAATTGTGATTTAGTTAATTCATGAATATGTTGATATAAGTATGTATTGTTCATTTATATCTGATCATTATATAATCTAAAAGTAATTATTAAGCATGTATGATAAATCTGTAATTAGATTTTTGCATGAATTGGAAGAAAAAGAAATCCATTATTGCTATCATCATAATGGTCTGTGTGTGTTCTCTATGGAGCATGTTGGATATGTTGCACCAACTAATATCAACTTCTGTGAACCATAATGATGATTAAATCCAACATATGATCACCATGAAAATCATTGCAGGAGGGCAGCACACACGTCAGTATACGACAAGAACGTTGATGATCAGGTTCATTCTGCTACGGTCCCAGATGATGTGATCCAGCCTCAGTCTGACAAGTACTGGGCACCACATCCACAAACTGGTGTATTTGGGCCTGCCACCGAGCAACACTCGGCGGCAGGCATAGAGCGCCCAGCCAACGGTGGTGAGGACTCTGTTTTGGAGGAGAAGGCTTGGTTCCGCCCCACCGGTCTCGAGGACTTGGAGAAACCCAACCACATCTAAAGGTTTTATATAACATAAAAGGCACAAGGGTGACTTAGCCTATGAATAAATGCTGTGAAATACTATCAGCTTAAGCGCATAATATAAGCTGTCACGCATGCTTGTGTGGAACCTGTTATATATGCATACTTATATTTTAGGTCGTGAGCTACATGATGATGTATGTATGGTTGTGGATTATGCATTCGCAGACTTATACTATGAAATACTTCACCGGCTTGTTTTATATTTTGCCTCTTGTTTTTTTTTTTTGGGTATAATTTTTTATTTTATGCAGTGTCTAGCTTTTAGGCTAATAGAGGCTCTTTAGATTTACGTATGTGGCACTTGTGGCGGTTGTGTTCCAACTCAGAGTATCCTCATAAGTCATAATTAAGGATGGATGGGAAATGTGAACTTTCAATAGGCCGGATGACGAGAAGTCGACCCCATCTCCATCATCATATGTTGACAACTTAACCAAAGATTTGATCTTCGAATTTTTTGCTGATAATTTATTTCAAGTTATTATTAATAATGTTTAATTTGAGAGGTGAATATACAATAGTTAGTATTCCATAATATTATCCAAGATAAATAAATTATAATTTTTATAGGGTAATGCCTCAATATTGTGGACAAAGTTGCCATCATCACCACATAAGTGACGATAATGTAGAAATATCTGGCAGAAATCACAGTCCTTGGGGTCGCTTGGTATATGGATAACGATGACAAATGCATGATGTTACCATTTATTTTCCTAGATGTTGGGTGTCGTGAGGTGTTATGCTACTGCCCACCCAAAGAAATGTGCATCGTAGTTCCTGGTTAAGATTGCTTTTTGCAAAAAGGCTTAGCTGCATCCCTCAAATTAGGTGTCGATTCCTTATCATTTAATGTACTAAAACAAAATCATTAACCACTAAAAAAATCTTGGTAGGTCCGATTGATAACGTGCCTCACCGTAAAACAATGCTCACCCATCACTCATAATGTGATTTTTCTTTTTTGGAACACTAAAAGAAAGAAAAGGGGGAAAATGTGGGAAAGAAAAGGATTAATAGAATTAGCTGGCAGGGGCAGTTCGGCCTAAAATCAGAGAAACTGGGGAGAGTGGATTGGGGAAAGGAAACATACATAGGAGGGGCCTATTGTGTTAATGTTAGACAGGTACTAACTCTAAGCTACAGATTTTTTTGTCGTCTTTTTTTTTAAAAAAAAAAAATGGAAATCCGATAAAACAAAGATTGAAAATTAACAATCAAAAAAGGGAAACTTATCTTAGGACAATTAATTAGGAATCCCATAGCGTTCCCTTTTGGTTTGCCCTCCTGTTCGACTTTTTCCAATATATATACAAGGCTCCAAACTTGGATTGCTCATAACTTCAGGCAGATTGTATTCTTGTTTGCTCTAATGAGACTTTGAATGCGTATCACCTATGCATTAAGTTGTTTTTCTTGCTTGCATCAAACTACATTGCTAATTTAGTAGTTCTTATTGAGTAAAAGCTGATCACGCTATGGAGCTTTATAAAAATGCCTCTAATATTCTTGAGTTTCTCTCAAGCTGCAAAGACTTGTTGAACAATATTCCCCCACTTACAGGCACGATATTATATGCTCTAACATAGTCTTGAATGTATCTCAAGCTGCTCTTACTTGGGTCGTGAAAAAGAATCATGCGGCTGCAAGATAAAGAAATTCAATAAATTCCATGGGATTTCTCATATTTGTTACAAAATCCTCCTGCATCAGATTCAAAATTCACACATATAACAAACAATTCATCAGATCAAACACCCCATTACAAAGCTTAGCCACAGAATGGCAGAGCTAAATTTTACCAGTGTTACTGAGCTGAAGCCATGGCAGACCAATAAATCTTCAAAACGAACCTGATGCAGTTGAAATCAATTTTCTCTTGGTTTCATCAATTTTCTAGGCAATAAAGTCAACATAAAATTCACACCAAATGCACATAAATTCCAGAATTTTAATCTCAAACAGCCAGATACTGAAAATACAACAAGGGAAGGGGAAAAAAATGACACCGTTGAAAGCAACATCCCAACTCTGCATCATGATAATCTGTTGCTGACTCAAATTTGGCTTTGCTAGCAGTTCTGGCTTCAAGATAATAGATTGAGATTTGAAGGCAGCTAACAAGTCTTAAAAAATGTGATCTAATTATAGCAAGAAAAATTCAAAAATGAACAAAAATGGAAATAAAAGAAAAGAAGAAGAATGAAAAAAGACAGCATTTTCTTAGAAACCAAATACACGCCGTGTTTGTCAGAGGCTAAACGGAGGTTTTTACAGTGTCTTCTACAGGAGGATTTGGCTTGAGAATAATACACCACACTGGGAACTGAAATATAGCAAGTTCGAAGTTCGGAGGTGTCTCTTATATATATGATGCTTCAGAAAGCATGTCTTATTGACAAGCATGCAACTCGTTGATTCCGTCAAAAAGCTTGGGCAATAAAATATTGGCTAGACTTCTCTTTATAGCAATACAAATTTTTATACTGGCACAGTGCAGGAGCGAGAAGCACTCCCCAACCTTCTCCCATGTTTGTAATTTTGTTGAAGTTAAGATGCAAGATGACAATTTACTATATATGTGGTTTCTTCAAAAACTTGCACTACCAGGCACAAGTAGACATTCATCACTCACATTTCATGGAGATTAAGAACTTAGAAGTCTATCCAAATACTACAGCAAGGATCTTGCATGATGCTCAGCATAGCATCATATATATGCAGCTGAAGTGTTTGTATTCAGCTGATTTTTTTTTACCACCTCATCCTGTGTCTCAATGTAGAAAAATTTATCAGTATGCAATTATAATCACAGTGGATCCATCTCCAAGAAGCATCTTGATCAATATATCAGTCTGTTTGATTCCCTATTTCCAAAATCTTTTTAGTCCAAATGAGTTGCTCTACACTTGAGTTTCCGAAAGAAATGGTTTGACAAGTAAAATGAATGATTATTTTCACAGGGTTAGGAACTTCAACATCTTGCATGAAATTAAACTTTGAATTCAAAGACCTCTGGACTGGAAATACTATAGTTGGTGATGCAAATGATTCAGTCATGATGCTCTATTCTCAGGTGAACCATAACGTTTGACAACCATATCCATATGCCAATGCGTCTCTACCACCCACTGAGTTTCAAATTAGTAATAGTAACTATAGAGGGACTTAGGTCAGCCAGTACATCTCCAGCTAGATGAAGACGTGTAATTGAAAAAAGGTCATGCCAAACCAAGATAAAAAATATTAACTGGGACAAGATAAAAAAATATACCCCACTTCAGTGTTTTCAACCTGGGGTCCTGAAAGGATCAAAGTTTAGGTAAGCATTAGGTGTCGTCAAGACTATGATCTGTAACACAAGAATAAAATGGAATATAATCACATATCTGAAATATCTGAAACTTACAATACCTCCTTTCAAGGACCATTAGTGCAGTCTGTAAAATCTCTCTAGCCTTCCTATCAGGGGTGCATCCTGAAGATTCCATTTCACTGTATATCTGAGGAACCTGGCTTGCAATCCATTAAAATGCGTTTATTTGATATATTCCAAAAAGATAAGAACCCACATCAATTGAGATCATAAAAACCCCTATCAAACAAAAAGAGAGAAAACAGAAAAGAAAAGAGAAGCAGAATTTCAAGTTTTGATGTTCTACAGCACATATCTAAGGAAGATAAAGTAAATTAACTAGAAAATTTCGAGCACCTTATCAAACTTCTTTGCTCGAATAAATGCCTTCATCAGGGTACTGTACGTTACCACATCAGGACTAATACCCTTAAGAAAAAATAAGATGTCACAATTAGAAATCGAATAACAAGTTTAGAAAAGACCAAAATGAAGAGCATGTCAATTTGATTGACAATATATATACATATATATACATAAGCAGGCAGGCCTACGCTTTCTTTCATATGGTGATAAATAGATAGTGCCTCTTCATGTCTCCCACCAATGCCAAAAGCATTGATCAACACATTAAGCATTATGACATTTGGTTCAATTCCTTCTTCTTCCATGAGCTGAAGCACTTTAACTGTTTGTCCATACAATCCCTGCATCGAAAGAAACATGGGTTTGTGTGTGTCAAAGGAAGATATGCTGAACAGAAATTTCAGTTGTGAATGAAACAGAATGTGTCCACTAACTGAATTTCAAAGTGAAGCAAAATTTAGTTATCATCAGACCAATCCTGAAGATGTATTATTGTTTATTTTATGTGCTAAAGGTTGGTAGTTAATTGTACTTCTCTTTTGCCTAGATGCTGACTTGAAGAGGTGCTTATCGAGCATTCTAACTCAGACCAAAAGTAATACCTACTGCAAATGTGTCAATGAGGTATTTGGGTAATTGACCAACTAACTGAGCTATGAATTAAAGAATTCTTCCTCATATCTAGAGAACATTAAACCAATTTCAAGAAATTCGAACATACAGCACAAAGACATGTTGCCCTTCTACTAGTGGTCTAAAGGTGAATACTTAGTTACACTGAAATCAGTTGATTCCTTAGACTGTTGAATTATATAGCAGAGTTCCCAACTGTGAAATAAAATTATCAACTCATAACAAACAGGTAGGATATGAACAAAATGGATTATCAAAAGCACCTGCAAATATTCTTTATAACAAATGCAAGGCCTATCCTACAGACAGCACAACAAGCCAGTGAACGTCTTTCACCATTAGATTGAAAGATCATTAACCAACAGGACTTTTAACTGGAGATTGTTGTTTTGAAAAGATTTGCTGGTTTAATGATTATCTTCACAAGTTTCAATCTTGAAGTTCATTCTCATATCCTAATTCAAAGAGGACACAAAATTGCATCTACATCTCATGAATCTTCACAATCAACCAAGGATTTGCTACTCCAGATTCATTTCAAAGTATTTCATTTTGGAAATTCAGATGCAAAAAGTTATGAAATTGCCAATAGACTAAAAGTTAGATAGCATGTACTTCACATCGAGTTTAGATAGCAACCATTTAAAAGGAAGCTGAAGTTATAAATCTTTAAAAAGCAATTGAGGTTGTTAATATGGTATCATCTAAGGTTCCATATTCAAGGGAAAAGGATGCTTATAATTGGCATGCCATTAAATTTCACCCGGCATGAGCAATTCTCAGTATTGCAGTTTGTAGATGCATCAAAATTGCATAATGTTTGTTTATTTGGCATGGTGTTAACTATGAAGTAGCAAAAGAGTTTATAGATTAAAATGAGATGATTAAGGAGAATCTGCCTGGCAGACTTAACGCATATCTCTTGACCTTTCTTAGTAGGCCTGAATGCGACTCAAATGTCTTTAAAGATACACTAGGCATTGACACTTTCTTTCTAATATTTACAGAACTTATCAACCTGAAATTTCACCACATGACATTAGATTGCGGTTCCTAACTTACCATTTGCACTATAAATATCCCTAATTCCTGTTGACATGGATCTTTTTACACATTTATCATGGATTACTCTCTCTACACTATAAAGCAGACCTCTTATCCATGTGCCCACACACTGCAAAGTAAACTGTGTTTTCTTCACATAATATACAACATAGCAAAGCCAACCACTGTGTAACTCATGTATAAAGTTCCCATGCCTATAATTTGCATTACTCAAAAAGCGAGATCTCATCAATAGGCATGCGTCACAAAATAATAAATGAAAGGAAAAAGGAATAAAAAAGCTATAGAATCTGAAAGGAAAAAGGGATGCAGTACCTGCTGAGCATAAGCATTTGCCAACACACAAAACACGCTAGCTGAAGGTTGAATACCTTCTGATTTTAAAGCAGATATGCACTCTTCAGCATCTTGAAATCTATCATACTGACCATAAATATCAACCAAAATTGCATAAATGGCCCCATATTTTTTGTGCCCCCAGGATTTCATGATTTCAAAGTTTTCTTTTATAGTGTTCCATTTTCCCTGTTCAGCCAACCGACTAATAATGGTGATAAAGATTTTTGGATCAGGATAAAACCCTTGTTCTTGCATCTGAGCAAACAATTCTAGAGCTTTACTGAGGTTCCCAGCTTTACAATGCCAATGAATTAAAGAATTCCAAGTAATTATATCAGGTCTTATACCCTGTTGTTGCATACTTAAAAATACTCCTAACGCTTCATCCAACTCACCATACTTCCCAAATGTATCAATGATGCTGTTATAAATATGATTGTCAAGTGGCACTCCCATTTCCCTAATCTCTTCAATGATGGCCATTGCTTTCTTCCACATCCCATTATCTCTATAAAGACAAATAACCTTACTGTAGACAAATGAACTAAGTTGAAAACCGTTCCTTTTCATTTCATTGATTATTGACCAAGTATCTCCTAGCCGCCCAGCATTGACATTGTAGTCAAGAAGGATCTCATAAGTTTCTTGGTTTCCATGAATACCCAGTTCACTCATTATCCTTAAAACCCTTTCTGCAAGTCCTAAGAGGCCTTTCTTCAAAAAACCCCTAAGCATTATGTTGTAGAATCTTAGTCTTGGCTTCAACCCATAACTTATCATCTCTTGAAATAAAGCATCAGCTTCCAAGGTCCTGCCAATACTAAATAAAGCTTCAATCAAAGAAGTATATGATAAGAGATTGGGATGATAACCCAGAGACTCCATTTGAGCAAGAAGAGCCATAGCCTCATCAATATCCCCAGACTTGCAACAAGCACAAATATAGTAATTGTAAGTGACACTGGAGAGTTCTTGTCCATCCGAAGACTCATCTGATGGCATACTAATAGAGTTCCTATTCTTCATTGCTATTGCATTAAACTCCTTCACCTTATTATTTCCCATAAAATTACATGGACCAGTAGAGGCCTTGAACATTAGGCAGCCTTGGAGATTACATGAGCAAACTGAAAAGCAAGGAGACATGCCAGGAAGGGAGGACAGTGAAAGTGAAGTGGAACATAAATTGAGTTGCATCTTTATGTCCCTGCTGACAGAAGAAAATAATTAAATGTACAAACGTAATTAAACAAGAATCAGAACAGGGAAACAGACACTATAAACCGAATGCAGGAGGAAAATATTGCAAAGCCTTGATAACTAATAAGCATCATGAAACAAAACAGGAATCAATCTTTTGCTCAAAAAAATGGCCAAAGTGAGAAAAAAGTAATATCACTGGTACAGAACACAAGCCAGTTATAGATAAGAAGGCAATTCAATAAGAAGTAGGAGAACAGCCATTCTAAAGAGCTCACATTACGCAAATGAAAAATAACATAAAATTCTAGCAAAAAAAAAACTGAAAACCCAAAGCTCAGTTGATTTTTTCCTCAAAGATAACAGCAAACATGTAATGAAAATTACCCATTCAAAATTCTTTATCGCTCTAGTCTCGTCTTTCACAGCAAGTGCTCTGCAAATACAATCCTCGAAGAGAAAACTTTAGATATTTTTTCATATTACTGGGTGCTAGTCTGTGTTTGATGGGACTCAACCAGGCCAAGGCCAAGCACATGCCCAACCCAAAATGCTTTTTTTTTTTTTTTCCCGTAACAAAATTGCATTATTTTTTTTAATCTGTTTACATAATAAAACTATTATTACTATATGCATTGGCCAATGACATTTTGGTTCATTTCCTATTAATTGGGTTATTATGTTCAGTCGAAATGTACTTTTGATTATGGTTAATTATGATAATCCAAACAAATATTAAATAAAATATCATATTAATCTATATTTTACCTTTTAGAAGATATTTACATAAAATTTAAATTGCAATTCTGAAATAATTTTCTCTCATTGAAGGCAAGCAAATGCAAAAGCACTCACTTGCATTTCAAATTAATGTTCCCCGTTTAGTCTAAAATGTCATGTTCTTCTAATTTAGTAAAATTAGGCAGTGAATTATTTGACTCAACTTGCAAAATATTTCAGAAAAAAATATAAGAATTTTACTAAATTTAAAGAAGTCAAATATTTTATATTTTGCGTTCCATTTAATAGATTTATTTGTATTTTGAAATAGAGTAAGAAATGTAGTTAATATGGTTAAAAATATGCATTTTGACTAATATAATTTTACATTAATAAGGGACATTATTGACAAATTAAGATAATAACTTATATTTGTTGCTAACATAACATATTAAAGACGGATTCTTTTTGAGTGAATAATAAGTGAAGAGTACACTCACGTCCGTGAATGGTTTAATCACAATCGTAAATGATGTTCACGCCTATGATAATGTGTGTCACGACCGTAAAGTGCAGGTTGGTTGAACATATGAGCAACGACAATTTCTCTTTTCTTTGCCCCAAACTCTGCTTTAAATTGCTCTCTATTGCCCCTATAATCCTTCCTGATATGCCAAAAACTTCTTCTCCACCTTTTTTTCCTACATTAACACACAACTTCATTGTTAAATCTTGATTTAATTATCTAAGAGATAGAAAAAGTGCTTTTGGAGAATTGAACTATGGTTATATATAAGTTTGGTTTTAAGTTAGATTTTCTGGTTTTATTGATTAAGGATAATGCTTTTGCATGCTTAGAAGCTACTAGAGAGCTAGGAAATGCATCCCAAAGAGGAAGACAAACTTGAAGAAACTTAAGAAAGTTTAATGCTCCATTGCTTTAGGTATGTACATATTGATATTTTAATTCATATTATTTGCATTTTGACATATTAAATGTGTTGTAAATGCATAATGAAGATGTAAATGCATGATGTCAATGAAAATGATTTGGTTGTGTAAGATTTGAATATTAGAAAGACATAAATATTAACTTTGAGAGTTAATAAGTTTTGATATGGCTTTTGGCATGATTTGTTATTTAAATGTATTTAAAAGTTGTCAATACATGTTTTTGGTATGAAAAATATTGTGATTATTGATAAGAGTGATTGACATTATTTTAGAGCTATTGAATGTGTTGTATAAATGCTTTTAAGTTCTGTTTTTCAAAACTCAAGTTTTACGCCTATAAAACATTTTACCCAGAAAATGTCCATAATAGGCATGGTCTCACACTCGTGGATGATGTGTATTTGCAACTAGTTATGTTCACACCTTGTTTCATGGGTAAGACACCCGTGAATGATAAATTCATGATCATGACTATATATTCATACCTGTGAACTATAGTATTTTCACAATATACAGAATTGTTAATGATGCTATGTGATGAGTTTAATTAATCACATGATATGAGTTGTATGTATACATAAATACTCACATGTGGATGAGATATGCGTCTTCATATTTGGATGAGGTATATGCCTATGTTAAATATTACGAGCATATGTATGACAATGAAATTAAAAAGGTAAAGGATATGATTTTAATTGCCCATTTATCTAATCTAAAATTTAACATAAAATGGATAATATGTCATTTAGAAGGGTTACAATACTGTAAGATACCTTTATAGATATAAGAACAAAATGACTTAAACTTGGGTTATGAGTGTCATTGAACTTAGATGCTAGCAATAATTATTTTTACTCAATCAAAGTGACTTACGCTCATGTAATGAGCATTTTTGACTTGAAAGTCTCGGGTGAGTATATACAGTTAATGAATATAGTGGCTTAATCTTAGGTTTAGATTTTTGGGCAGAATAAACTATAAAGAATACAAGAAATCATATATATGATTGGGTTTCATGTAGTTTTGACATATTGAATATGGAAATAAATGTGGATGCATGTTTTTATATTATTTATGATTTATAGTTCAAATATGTATGTTAATATGACAAGGTATATAACATTTAAAATGCATATCCCTATGCATAATCACAAGATAAATGATATGAACATGGTAAAAATGATAGTGTGACAATATATGTTTGTATATAAATTTTTTATGTACATACATATTACTAAGCATTAGATTGTTTAATGTGTGAGTATTTTTTTGCACGTAAGTTTAGAGCTATAGATAGAAGTTGACATGAAGAGTAGCGAGACTGTATAGAGATGAGTCAAATACAAACTCACATCAGATGGTTAGTGATACATACATGACATATCTTGATTCTTTTTGTACATGTCATAAGTTATAGGATAGTTCTGTATAATATTTTCAGACTTAGTCCGATTAATAAACTAGAAAAAATAAAAGATTGAGGATTAGAGATTTAACCGGAATTGAACCGATCAAACTAAAATTCTTTCAAAATATAATAGTTAACATATTTTGTGTATAATAAAATGTAAAAATAATACTTACATTAAAGATGTTACATACACAATATTATGTTCAAATTCTTACATATTCAAATTTAAATTAAGACACAAACATATTCAAAAAATATTTTCAAGTATAATATATATATTAAAAATAACAAAATTGATTTATTTGTATATTTTTTTAATTCTTTTCAATGATGATAATAAATAATAATTTTTAAAAAATAATATTCAACATGCATTCATTTCTCAAATAAAATATTTTTTTTGATAGAAATAAAATAATTTATATGAAAATTTCGTCATAATTTATATTTATAATAAAATATTGTGAATAATTATAATTAATATTTTAAATAAAATATCGCTGAAAAATATTTTATTACCATTACTTATGTATAATTTATTTTTTTCAATTAAAATAACTTTTTTATAAAAATAAAAATAATTTATGGAAAACTTTTTAATAATTTATATTAATAATAAAAAAATTGTAATCAAATTAAAACTTTCAAATTATATTTATTTGAATATAAATAAAAAATAATTTTAATATATATATATATATATATATATCTATTATATTGTGAAAACTTAGACAAACTCCATTACTTGGTGTAGTGGTAGGAGCTGTTATAAATGGCTATTATATATTGCCCACATGTCATGTGTTCAATTAGCTGTGATACCACTTTTCAACATGTAATTTTTTCATATTTTTTCAACCGGTTCACAGTTAAATTTTAGGTTTGACATTTTTTCTGTCAGTTCAAGAGAGGTACGGGTTAGATTTATAAACTCATATGGCGTTGTAGAAATCAGTTATATGTTATTAAAAAATTAGAGTATAATTTTTTTTCAAACATATCCTTGAATACATTAGTTCGAAATAACACAAGAGTATTTGATAAAGAAAATACATATGCATTTTATATAAATAAAGGTATTGTTTTACAAAAAAATTTTAAAACTTAAACAAAATAAAGTGTGACTTTCATACAAAATGCAAACATAATACAACAAAAGGGTCAAAAGTGTGAAACCCATTGTATGATAACTCTACTGTTTCATTGGATCGGGATTATATTAGCTTTATCTACAATCTATAACTTCATTGTGCGAGAGAACAAACTCTCATACTAAATTCTAAGTTTAATAATGCATAGAGAACGATAATAAATTATAGCATACAATATATATTCATGTGCATTCTGTTATATACTTATTTCATGCAATAAATAATATTGCTCTCATTCATCTACATGCATAAATATTAATATACAATATAGGCATACAACCCATATCTTTTCTATATCTCGTACTAATTCCTTTTCTCTTCTCTTATATAAAGTTATAAATTATTCTTTTTATTTCTTTACTATTTTTTTTGTACCAATATACCTAGACCAGATACTAGACAGAAAATAAGAATGTATATATATATATATATATATATATATATATAGCACTATGAGATAATATATCTCCAAAGCAATATGGGCAGTAAATTGCTTATATGCATTAAATGTCTACAAACACTATAGCCTATGAGTACTATAGTCTACAAGCTCAAAGACATATAAACACGAAGTCTACGAGCTTTACAACCATTCATCTCTATTTGATATGTCAATTTGTCTATCTATTCTAGTATAAATTAGACATATAATATGAATTTAACTTTGTTCATAATTGTCATAAATTATTTTTGTACAACCATAATTCTTTACTATTTTCTTATGATAATTACGTCATAACTATATTTTAATTATTTCCAATTAGATTCATATTATTCTTATTTATTCTCTACCTTTATACCTTTAGTACATTATATTTTTGAATATTTTTCTTGAATCATTAATTAACAAATAAATGTAGTGTTGTAAACAAGACATTCACCGTTGTGACTATATGTTCATGCCTATGAATAAGTCAAGTCGAATTATTTTCATGGTTATGAATGGATGTCATAACCCGTAAATAACACTATGACTATTTCACAGTCTTGTTCAACTCTTTCACGCTTGTGAATCAGCTTCACGTTTATGTCTCCTATTTTATTCTAAGTCGTGAATAAATATAAATAGAACAGTACCATTTTCAGACCAACATCACGCCATGACTTATGATTCACACATGTGATCACTTGCTAGAAAACTACCTTTCCAACCCAGATTTTCTCCCAACGACGTCAATTCATACCAACTGTGTCATTTCCACCTAAGATATCAACTAATATTTTTCTAGCTATCATGCATTTTATGCCTTTTCATATATTTAAATCACATATCCACATACTAAATAACTCATTCATGAATCAATCGCAAAGAAAATATAATTTATTAGTCTAAAAGTATGCACAAACCTCTCAAATTTTTTTAGCCTTTTTCAAACCTATTTTTCCCCCTTTACTCGTTCCTTCTTCTTGAACTTGTTTTGCCTCCATTTGATAATCTCAAACATACAAAAATATTATTAAATACCATCATCTACAATTCTATCTCTTATCTCTATTTTATTTCTATACAAATCCTAAACCCTAAATTATCTCTCTTCTTTAACTTTGAGTTTAGGCCTTTTCTAACCTCTTCTGACCCCATTTCTTTTTACCTTAAGATCTTTAAATACCTCCTATCACCTTTTCGTATCCAAAACCTTCTAAAAGCCTTTATTGTGCCATTTCCACCTAATATACTAATTAATATTTCAAGTTTCTAGCTATCATGGATTTCATATCTTTTCATGTATTTAAATCATATATCCATATACTAAATAACTCATTCATGCATCAATCACAGAGAAAACATAATTTTATTGGCCTAAAAGTATGCACAAACCTATCAAAATTTCCTTAGACTTCTATGCACAAACTTATCAAATTTTCCTTAGGCTTCTTTAAGTCTCTTTTTCTTTTTATTTACTTTTTCCTCCTTCTTGAACTTGTTTTGCCTCCACTTGATCACCTCAAAACATACATAAATATTATTAAACACCATCATCTACAATTCTATTTATTATCTTTATTTTCTCCCTACAAAGCCTAAAGCTTAAACTATCTCCCTTCTTTAACTTTGAGTTTAGGTCTATGTAACCTCTTCTAACCCACTTCTTTTTACTTTAAGATCTTTAAACACCTTATATCATTGTTTTCATATCCAAAACCCTTTAAAAATTTTACTTTTAATTTTGTTAATGTTTCACAAAGTCAACCACCTAATTACTTTAAAATATATATTTCAAGAAGAGAAAAACAAAAGGATGAAGAAAACATACTCACTTAGTTTTGTCTCATTTTATGGCCAAACCATGCGAAACCCCATTTCTTCCCATTTCAAGTTTTTTTCTTTCCTTTTAGTCTTCCTTTAACCTCTACTAAACTCTTTGAGTACAAAAATGATTTTTTCTTGACTTTTCTCTCTATTTCATATGATTTCTCTCTCTAACACAAACTTTTGGCTATGGAGGTTAACAAGAAACGTGTGAGGGTTGGAAAAATAAAGATGAAAATGAAGAAGAATAATAAGGAAGAAAGAATGAGATAAGTAGAAGAAAACCAAAAGTCTTGGTGGGAGTCCCATCATTTTGACCAAAATTAGATATTTTAAGGTAATCAATATCTTAAATTCTTCAATTAAATTATCATCTTCTTAATATATACTTGTCTGACCATCACAAATGATATATGTCCAAATTATATTTTTAATTAATAAATATCCTAATTAGTCATTCAATTTTAAAATTTGCATTTAAATCATCAATCATATTTTAACATCCTTATACCAATTATATACTTTATTTGATATTTTAAATAATTATTTGTCATTATGTTAATTTTCTCCGGTCAATGTTCAAATTTAAACTCTAAATGGTTCAATGTGTTGATTTCGTGATACGGGTAATCTGAGATCTAAATCAACGGATATAACACCCAACTTTAAGGCTTGTTCCCAACCGACCGGACTAGGCCATGTTTAATAACACTAGTTTTGTACATGTCTTTTTACTTCAAGAACATGTATTTTGTATATGATATTTATTGATGTATTTTTATAAATATAGGGCTAGTGTAAGCTCAAACACAGTTTTTTTATTATATGGTTATGGTTGGTTTTTTCATATTGTAGCTTATGGTTTCAAATTGATGATGTAGCCGTTAAAGTAGATGTTTATACTCAAACAAGTTTTTTGATGAAAACAATTTTAAAATATGGTAGAGATACTTTAAGAAATTTTTAAAAAAATTAATTTAATCGGTTTTCTGCATTTTATCCTATATATTCTTTCATGTAGTTAGATTTATCCTGACCATATGAAGGAGCGTTACATAACTTCTATCTTTTTAATAAGAATAAAGAACTAAAAATCTCACACTTTTCAATTTAAATTGATTCCGCATAACATGAATGAAACAATTGACTTATATTGCAAGGTTACTTTTCAAATTGCACTCATCAATTCCTCCATTTTTCTTTAATCGTTTTTAGTTTCTTAAGATTTTTGTACTAAAGAATAGTCATAAAATGCATTTTACTGTGGTTCAAAAAAAAAGAATAAGAAATTATTAATCACAATGAGAAAAATTTTGTAGAAGTTAGTCTTATAGAGAATGAGGCTAATGCACTCATAAATAAGAAAGTAATATGAACAGGTTGTTTAGTATTTCTATTGGTAAAAATAAATAAAATAAATAAAAATTTAGGAAAAATAACATAAAAACATGTATTTTTCCCAATTTAACTATTATATCATAAATATTTTTTTTTCTTTTTAAATACATAAACTATCATTTGTTTTTACTTTAGATGTAGTTTTGGATGACAAAAATCAAATTTGAGACTACATGGATTTGATGTGGCAAGTATTGAGCCTATATGGATTTGACATGCTAAGCAACATATAAATATAAGCGAATGACATGTCATCTTACGTGGACATTTTAAGCTATATAGGACGACACTAAAACAATGTTATTTTGGGTGAAAATTTTTTTTGTACATAATATATAGTTAAATTCTGTAAAGTTAAGTTTTTTTTACAAAATCTCTAAAATTATAATAATTTTTTTATTATTTTTAAAAAAATTTAGAATAGGATATACAATGTGTATACTTATATTTTTTTTTTCTCATTTATGTATTTATATCAAATTAAGATGTTTTTTTTTTAATAAAACTTATGTTGGCTAAGGCTACTAAAAAAATAATTGGTCTAGATTCTTACAGGAATAAGAGGGCAGAAAAAATAAAGAAGCTTCAAAAATAATTTGCCCAGGTATTTGAAAATTGACTGATATAATATTTTTATAATTTTTTTTGTTTAAGTGGGACTCATCATTTAGTTTTATTAATTGTTGTATGCTAAAGAAGACTGCTAAAGTGATGATGCTTGAATCCAATACAATCAAATGATCTATACGTCTAACTAGGACTGTTGTGAGATTTTCAAATGACACAGGCCTCCCTCCTATTTTTGATTCTATGCTTAACAGTTTGGTTCGTATTGAAATTCACTCTAGACTTAAGGTTATTTATTTCAGTTGATCTTTCTTAAATGTTTGTTTTATAAATTCTAATAGTTTGAATTTTTATTTGACATTCAACTACTCCTTGTGATATATGTGCAGACCCCTTCTGTATCAACCCTTATGAGTACAAAGATTCTAAAGGGGTGTTTGGGATTGCTGTTAGGTGTCCCAAAAGCATGTTTATAATTTTTTTTGATTTAATTGACTGATGTTTTTAATTTTTTATAAATTGTTTTTTCCAAACTTGCTTTTCGGAAAAATATATATTTACCTGTTTTTCTCCAAAAGCAGTTTTCAAAACTCAAAAAACTTAAAAATAAATTTTTTTCTCCAAAAACGCTTTTAACAAACTCAATGTCAAACAGATCCTAAATCAAAACTTTCGCTTTTGCATTCTAGAGTGCTATCAGGCAATCTATGAATAGATGCGAGTTGAAGCTAAATGCTGATTTTGCTCCAATAAAAGGTATTGCTTTGACTATACGATGTTTGATAATATTTTTAGTACAATAATGTTAATTTTTTTTAATTATTAGACCAGCGAAAGTACATTATCGTGCAAACAACTTATACAAGAGTGATGAGTGATTTGTGGAAACAACTTATACATTATCCTTAAATTAGATATCTATAAATGATTTTTTACATTCAATTATGCTAATATAAAATGAGAAAAAATATAGAAGTATACACATTATATAATGTACTAAAATTTTTTATATAAAAAATTTATTATAAAATTTAGGAGTTTTATAAGAAAAATTATAAAATTTGTGGAATTTAACTATTATATATTGCACCAAAACTTTTCCTTCCATTAAAAATAATGTCGTTTAATGTAGTATCCACGTCAGATTTATATACATATGAATTTTGGTTTTTGTCATTCAAAATATATATTTAGAGTGAAAAAGAAAGTTTGTATATTTAAAATGGAAATTTTTTTTGTTTAGGATATTATATTAATAGTTAAATGGATAAAGTTTGAGATTTTTTTATATTATTTTCCCATAAATTTATTAAAGCCAATCCAAAGTGCAAGTAAAACCCACAACTGGAGTCTGTCCAACAGGATAATGAACAGCCCGCCAAAAACATAATATCTCTATGTTCATTTTGTAAAACCAGAAATCAATTATTTACAAGCCCTAATTCAAAATCAAGAACCTGGAAAAAGTTCCAGTGCGGCCATGGCTTGCAGTGGAGTGCTGGCATTTGCATCTTCTCCTTCTAAGGTATGCAAAACCACTTCTCTTCCTAGCTCTTTACACCACTCCCCCTCCACTGCTGCTGTCGTTACTAATGAACAGCAACTATATACTGCCGAAAATAAGCCTCAGAAATTTAGTTATAGCAGAGCTTCACCATCTGTAAGATGGCCTCACCTTAAACTTTCTGAGTCCTGCCCTTCTCCTCATACCCAATTCAATGTTCCTTCCCCCTCACCCACCCATATATTTGATGATATGCCCCAATCCAAGGGCGAAGATAAGCCTCGGAATTTGGGTTCTGGGGAGTCTTTGGAGGTTGATGATGAGACGCAGGAAAGATTGGGGAGGCCTAGTAGAACTAGGGTTAAGAAAATGAATAAATTGGCTCTTAAGAGGGCCAAGGATTGGCGGGAAAGGGTTAAATTTTTGACTGATAGGATATTAGAGTTGAAACCTGACCAGTTTGTGGCTGATATATTAGACGATCGGAAGGTGCAGATGACACCTACTGATTTCTGCTTTGTGGTGAAGTGGGTGGGCCCGGAGAGCTGGCCCCGTGCTTTGGAGGTGTATGAGTGGTTGAATTTGCGCCACTGGTATTCCCCTAATGCAAGGATGCTTGCCACTATTTTGGCTGTGTTGGGAAAGGCCAATCAGGAGGCGTTGGCTGTGGAAATATTTACTAGAGCAGAGTCGTCGGTTGGCAATACTGTGCAAGTCTATAATGCTATGATGGGTGTGTATGCACGGACCGGTAAGTTCAATAAGGTCCAAGAATTGCTTGGTCTGATGCGTGAGAGAGGGTGTGAGCCGGACCTTGTTAGTTTCAATACTTTGATAAATGCTCGATTGAGAGCTGGTCCGATGGTGCAAAATGTGGCTATTGAGCTTTTAAATGAGGTGAGGAGGTCAGGGCTTAGGCCTGATACAATCACTTATAATACTCTTATCAGTGCTTGTTCACGAGATTTGAATTTGGAGGAGGCCGTGAAAGTGTTTGATGATATGGAGGCCCATCATTGTCAACCTGATCTCTGGACATATAATGCCATGATTTCGGTTTATGGAAGGTGTGGATTGTCCGGCAAAGCAGAGCAATTATTTAAGGATTTGGAGTCTAAAGGCTTTTTTCCTGATGCAGTGACATATAACTCTTTGTTGTATGCTTTTGCAAGAGAAGGCAATGTGCATAAAGTAAAAGAGATTAGAGAAGAGATGGTGCAAATGGGGTTTGGCAAAGATGAAATGACCTATAATACTATTATCCATATGCATGGAAAGCTAGGTGAGCATGATCTAGCATTACAACTTTACAGGGACATGAAGTTGTCAGGTCGGACTCCTGATGCAGTTACATATACTGTTTTAATTGATTCACTTGGGAAGGCAAATAGGATGGCAGAGGCTGCCAGTGTGATGTCAGAGATGTTGGACTCAGGGGTCAAACCAACTTTAAGGACTTATAGCGCTTTGATTTGTGGGTATGCGAAGTCCGGGAAACGAGTAGAGGCTGAAGACACTTTTCATTGCATGCGAAGATCTGGAATTAAACCTGATCAACTAGCATACTCAGTTATGTTGGATATCTTTCTGAGGTTTGATGAGCCAATGAAGGCAATGAAGTTATACAGGGAAATGGTTCGTGATGGTATCTCTCCAGATCCTACTGTTTATGGAACGATGCTTCGGAAACTTGAAAAAGAAAATAAAATGGAGGAAATTGGAAGAGTAATTAGAGATATGAAAGAGCTATGTGGTATGAGTCCACAAACTATTGCATCTATTCTTGTCAAGGGTGAATGCTATAATGATGCTGCAAAAATGCTGAGGCTGGCCATTGGTGGCGGTTATGAAATTGACTATGAGAACTTTTTGTCTATATTGAGCTCGTATAGTTCCTCAGGAAGACACTCTGAAGCACTTGACTTGCTTAAATTCTTAAAAGAACATGCTCCAAGATCCAACCAACTAATAGCTGAAGCTTCAGTTGTTACATTGTGCAAGGCTAAGCAGTTAGATGCTGCTTTGAAGGAATACAATAATATGAGGGAATTTGGTCAGTTTCCTGGTAGTTATATCATGTATGAATCTTTGATTCAGTGCTGCGAAGAACATGAACTTACAGCTGAAGCTTCTCAGGTATTTTCTGACATGAGATTCAATGGTGTTAAACCTTCTGGTTCTCTTTTCCCAAGTATGGTGCTCTTGTACTGTAAAATGGGGTTCCCTGAAACAGCTCATTATCTAATTGATTTGGCAGAAATTGAAGGCTTACCAGTTGATAATATCTCCCTTGGAATTGCTGTCATTGAGACATATGGGAAAATGAAACTGTGGCAGAAAGCAGAAAGCTTGGTGGGGAATCTCAGACAAAGATATACAACTGTGGATCGGAAGGTGTGGAATGCTTTAATAGAAGCTTATGCAGCAAGTGGCTGTTATGAGCGAGCCAGGGCTGTTTTTAATACAATGGCGAGAGATGGTCCTTCCCCAACTGTAGATTCCATTAATGGTCTTTTGCAAGCTTTAATTGTTGATGGAAGATTGGAAGAGCTATATGTGGTAATCCAGGAGATGCAAGATATGGGTTTTAAAATCAGCAAAAGTTCTATTCTTTTGATGCTTGATGCATTTGGACGAGCAGGCAACATATTTGAAGCAAAGAAAATATACAATGGAATGAAAGCTGCTGGTTATTTTCCTACCATGCATCTTTACAGGATAATGATTGGATTATTTTGCCGGGGAAAACGAGTAAGAGATGTTGAGGCCATGGTTTCTGAGATGGAAGAAGTGGGATTCAAGCCTGATATTTCAATATGGAATTCTATGCTCAGGTTGTACACTGGGATTGATGATTTTAGGAAGACAGCTCAGATTTATCAGCGGATTAAAGAAGATGGACTTGAACCTGATGAGGACACTTACAACACATTAATTATAATGTACTGCAGAGACCATAGACCAGAGGAAGGTTTTTCACTGATGCTCGAAATGAGAAGGATAGGTTTGGAGCCCAAATTGGATACTTATAAAAGCTTGATTGCAGCATTTGGTAAGCAACAGTTGGTGGTGCAGGCAGAGGAGCTTTTTGAAGAGTTACTGTCCAAAGGATCTAAACTGGATCGCTCTTTTTATCACATTATGATGAAAATATATCGGAATTTGGGAAATCACTCCAAAGCTGAAAAGCTATTGAGCATGATGAAAGATGGTGGGGTAGAACCCACAATTGCTACAATGCACTTGCTTATGGTGTCTTATGGCAGCTCTGGAGAGCCCCAGAAAGCTGAAAAGGTTCTCACTAATTTGAAAGAAACAGGTATAAATCTCAGTACGCTTCCATATGGTTCTGTCATTGATGCTTATCTTAGAAATAGAGATTATGATGTTGCGATTCATAAGCTCACGGAGATGAAGAAAGAAGGTATGGAGCCAGACCACAGAATATGGACATGCTTTATTAGAGCTGCTAGTTTGTGCGAGCACACACATGAGGCTATTGGCCTTTTAAATGCTCTGCAGGATTCTGAGTTTGATCTTCCAATCAGGTAGTCAATAAGCATTTAACTGTTAGTGAGGCTACAATCTCCTACATAAGTATTATTATTGCAGTTCACATTTTTATTTGAGTATCTGATTTTTTTTTTTTTTGGGTAGGCTTCTAACAGAACGATCTGAATCATTAGTTTCAGAAGTGGATCATTGTCTTCAGATGCTTGAACCCATGGAAGACAATGCGGCCTTTAACTTTGTTAATGCTTTGGAAGATTTGTTGTGGGCATTTGAACTTCGATCGACTGCTTCATGGGTTTTCCAATTGGCAGTCAAAAGGTGCATCTATCGCCATGATGTGTTCAGGTGTGTGGCCACTGGTGATAGACTAGTAAATGAAGATTATCTTTTGTTCATTACTTGTATTTGTACCAGGAGTATTGAGCAGCTTTGGATGGAGAATCGCTTTTGTTGAAATTTAAAGAAAACAAATGTCTAAAAGAGAATACTCATGTTACATGCCAAATTAGATAAAAGCATCTGACAGTAATTTCTCTTGTAATGTTTATTTTCACTTTGTATTACTTTGTTGATGCCTCATGGTCTTTCTGATGCAGGGTGGCTGACCAGGATTGGGGAGCAGATTTTAGAAAGTTGTCAGGTGGTGCAGCTCTTGTTGGTCTAACTTTATGGCTTGACCACATGCAGGCAAGTTCTCTTATGTACTTATGAGTTTGTTTTTCATGAATATCATATGTTGGAGTATGTGCTAGTTTTAATATCATGTAGAGTCAAGAATGGCCTTGGAAATATGAGCCTTTCTCTAATGCAGCCTCCACATGATAGTTTTAAGGGATCTATTCAATTAGTTCAGTGGAAAATTCAAAGGGGCAATAAAGTAGAAGTTGAGATAATTGACGCTAAAATCAGCCTGGTTTTTAGCCATACATGGGAATTTTTGGTTGAGAATGAAGAAGTGAAGAAGAAAAGGAAACTTCTTGAGTGGTCAATTTAGCAGCCTTTTCTTTGTATTAGAAGTCTTGGTCTTAAGAGAACTTCTTGAGTAGTTTAGTAGTGAGGACATATGAATCTAGTATCAAGTGAAGTGTGTGCTTTTAAGTTATCTGTTTGTGAGGAAAACATTTCAATTTCTATTGTTTCAAATGTATCAAATTCGTTTCTTAAGATTTTATTTAATGCTTTATATTATAGTCCTGTACTATAAAATTATTAATTTTGTACAACACTTTAGTCCCTACAATTTTAATTATTATCTGACTGTGAGGTGCCTGCGCTCCTTCCATAAGATGCTTATAGCCTTGAAGTGCTTAGTAAGGAAGACTCCTAAGCACAAGAATCAACTCAATCTATTAATGCATATTTTTGTCTCTGTGTGCATGCATGTTTTGCAACTTAATATGTTTCTTGTTTTTTTCCTTTCTCACATATAAATGACTGAATTTTGAATTCTTAATGCCATTCTGCATGGGGACTATGACAATCACAGATTTTGGCTTAAATCATTTTCTTGTAACTGTTAATATGGCAGGACGCATCCTTACAAGGATATCCAGCATCTCCCAAGTCAGTTGTGCTGATAACTGGAACAGCTGAATACAACATGGTTTCACTTAATAACACATTGAAGGCATGCCTTTGGGAGATGGGCTCCCCATTTCTTCCCTGTAAAACACGAAGTGGGCTCCTTGTAGCTAAGGCACACTCCCTCAGAATGTGGCTGAAAGATTCCCCTTTTTGCTTGGACCTTGAGTTGAAAGATGCTCCATCACTGCCTGAATTAAATTCAATGCAGCTTATTGAGGGATGTTTCATTAGGCGTGGCCTTGTTCCTGCATTTAAGGAGATAAATGAAAAACTTGGATCTGTGAGGCCAAAGAAATTCGCAAAGTTGGCTTTACTACCAGATGACAAAAGAGAAAAAGCTATTCAAGCTGATATAGAGGGTCGAAAAGAGAAGTTGGAAAAGATGAAGAGGAATGTTGGGCTTAAGAGGAAAAATAAGATAAAGAAATTGAGGAGGAGAAAATTTATTAGGCAAGGCATGCTCTCAAAGCCTGAGGAGATTAAATTGGATTATCAAACTGTGAAATAGAGTTCGCCCAAACAGAAAGATGGCATGATTTTGTTGAATTTATTTAAGGGACAATTTTCTGTGCCTTTAGGCGAAGATATAGTACCTTTGAGTATTGCAATTGCTGAATGGCCGAGTATAAATGAGCAAGAGTATTGCCTCTTATCTGAAAAAGACGGAGAATGCCTTAGTTGTCCCTTATCGCAGACCATATATCATTCCATGCAGCTGGTCTCAGGTTAATTGTGCTTAATTTAAGCGTCTCTTTAATTTTTTTTTTCCAGTGTTGACCATTTTTAGTTTATGTTTTCCTCAATAATCTTCACTTTCTTCCTTAAAAATGCGTGTAATTATGCTTTCAGGAATTGCGGAATTCAAATGACTTTTTGAAAAGAGAGTTTTGGGTAGCAAATCCTCGTTGCTGGAACTAGAAGTAGAGGACAAAGGTTCTCTTTTTCCCAATGACCTTCAGGATTTGAATGATATATATATATATATACACACTGGAAGGCAGCAGCAGCGGTGCTTGTGACATTCTGCCATAACGGTTTGCACAATGAAAGCTGTAACTTGCTAGCACCAACTCATCGAACCTTGTGGAGAAAGGTTGCTTCAAGCATTCTGCTCTTATTGAGCTGTGTTAAAATGTGTTTGATAGCCTTTGGTCCCGCCACGTATTCTTCAGCAGGGGGTTTTAACTTTAACATGGGGGTAGGAATTCAATCTCTTTCCCCATAAGAAAGAGTCTGATCGGTTCTTTCAAATCAAACCGTAAAATTGGTTCTTATCTATATTTATTATCCATCAACAATACATGAAAAATGTTAGAAGGGTCATTGTTTGCCTGAGTATTGGCTCCAGCACATGTAAAAATTTTCTACCTATTTAAATTTATTAATGTTATAAATCATGTTCTTGAGTTGATTAAGTAGTTTTATTGTCAATGGGAATGTAAGGTATCCATTATAGAGTAGAGGGCTAAGTGCGAACCCTTTATAACTTGGGGAGGGAGAAGTTACGAAATATCGCACTAAGGTTGTGCATCGAATAGTTCAATAATTCGGTTTGATCCAAAGCCATTGCACCATCATTATACTAATTGTTTGATAATCAAATTGTTAATCTCATAATATTTAATATTTAATATTTTAATTTATTTTGTAAATATAAAAATAATTATTAATATTTTATAATATATAAATAATAAATTCATAAGCAGATATACTAATTTTCCGTAAGTTATAATACTTCAATCTTCAAATGATACCAAAGAGGCCCACCATATTTGGGCTTGGATTCCGCAAACCCAATAAAATCCAAATCCGAACAAACCCATCGAACCCGTACCCGTAAGGGATCCAGAAATCTAGGGTTTTATTTATCCGTCTTGCTTTTAAATCCTGGCACAAAGTAGATCAAAAGGAAATCAAGCCGCTTCTAGCTGCCGGAGGGGGGCGAGGTTTCTACTACAACTGTAAGTTCTCTTCACCTCCTTACTCTCTTCTTCTTTTGAAGTGTTTCACCCTTTTGTTGTTGGCGTATCCAGTTCGTTCAATTGCCATAGTATTGATTGGTATTTGCTACGGATTTAGCAGCTATTACTTTGTATTAAATGTTTTTCTCCTTCCTGTAATTGTATCAATATAGTTATGTACATTCCGGTGAAACGAGGGATTCATCAATTATATGTATATTACTTTGGCTTAGCTTGCCTTGATGTGTGACTTTTGATACTTACTCAAATTGATTTCTGATAATCTAAATCTAGCAGGATGTGAAAATTTAATGGCTTAGCATTGAGTTGTCGATTTGTTAGTTAATCCATTGATGGTTGATGTTAGCTTGTATTGGATTGTAATAATAAAGAAACGCGATGGTTGCATAGTGTAAACATGCTTTTTCAGATTGTTTGTCTCTACACTGTGTTCCTGGATAAAATGTGATCGCGCATCAGATTACTTTCCAAATTTGTGTAGCCCATGGCCATCTTTTATCTATCTAATGGGATTATTTCAGTTTGTTGAATGTGTTTTTTGTTACTTAGGTGAGACATGGTGAAGCATAACAATGTTGTCCCTAATGGACACTTTAAAAAGCACTGGCAGAACTATGTGAAGACTTGGTTTAATCAGCCTGCTCGTAAGACAAGGAGACGAATTGGTAGGTGCAATTTCCTTTTGGGTTTGTTTTTCTTTTTGTTCCTAAATTCTTAATCTGTTCTCAAGTTATATTACACGCGATATAGTCTTGTCATTTGAAATAAAAAGTTGTTAGATGTTACTGTATTCACTGGCTTTTAATTTGTCTGGATCATGTGAATTTGGCCAGCTCGCCAAAAGAAGGCTGTGAAGATCTTTCCTCGTCCTACAGCAGGATCTCTTCGCCCTATCGTCCATGGACAGACATTGAAGTACAACATGAAACTGAGGGCTGGTAGAGGGTTTACTCTTGAGGAGCTTAAGGTGCATTATTGTTTTTTTATCCCTTAATTTCTGTACGTTTTAATATTTTATCTTTGTCTCTTATTGTTTTTTTATCCACATTTCCACCATATATGAGCTATTTCTTGTTTTGGTTGTTGTTGCAGCCCAAAAGCTTTAGAACTCAGAAAGCACGCCACAATTTTGAATGTGTGATTCAGTTTTTCCTGTTAGGCTGAATTGTACAAATAGCTTCTGTAAAGTAGATTGTGTTTTCATCAACTAGGAAATGAATTGGATAGATGTTGAGAGGGGGCTGGTTCACTGTTGTCTTCTGCTTATTAGTTTTAGGGTACATCATTGAATGCAAATTAGACAATTAGGAATTTGCTCCATTTGTCATCACATCACCAATTGATCATGATTTTTCATCTATCAGGCTGCAGGTATTCCAAAGAAGCTTGCCCCCACAATTGGTATATCTGTTGATCATCGTAGAAAAAACCGCTCTTTGGAGGGCCTACAAGCCAATGTTCAGAGGCTGAAGACCTACAAGGCCAAATTGGTTGTCTTCCCAAGACGTGCTCGCAAGTTCAAGGTAATTTTGATTAGCGATCATTTAGTGTTTGGGAATGGCTACTAATCTGTACACCCTAAATTTCAAAACATACAATTCTTTTGGTGTAGGCTGGTGATTCTGCTGCCGAGGAGCTTGCAACAGCAACTCAAGTCCAAGGGCAATTCATACCAATTGTACGCGAGAAGCCATCTGTGGAGCTTGTTAAGGTAACTGAAGAGATGAAGTCATTCAAGGCATACAACAAGCTGCGTGTGGAGAGGATGAATGAGCGCCATGTTGGTGCCAGAATGAAGAAGGCTGCGGAAGCTGAGAAAGAGGAAAAGAAGTAGGAATATTGACCTCTTGGACTGCATTTTGCATCAGCTTGATTTTTTTCACCAGAATTTTCTCAATACTTTAGTATTAGCATTTTATATCGTTGGTTGAATTTGAGTATTTGATGTTATGTATTATGACTCTTTTTTTCTCCAATTTTGTTTCTGGTTTTTTCGATGAATTGAGTACATTTATTGGTACTATTTGAACTCCTGGTAGCATTGGACCATTGGGGACAAAAATTCTTGAACGTTGAGATGCAATTCGAACCATAGTGTTCCTTTCAATGTAACCTTTTTCTTTAGATTTTTATCCATTTTTGGATAGTAATTTGACTTGTTTATGCTGTGGATATTTGAATATCCGAGCTTGATTTTAGAAAAGAACTATAGTAACTGAAGTAATTTAAGGAGCTTTTGAAATGTGGATTTCAAAATCAACTTTGAAATTCTTATAACTAAAATTATGAGAATTTATAAAATCTTAATGGAAAAAATATTTAATATTTAGATTTTTTGTCATTTGAATTATATAGGCAAGATTGGTATTATTATGCATCTCTTGAAAATACGCTCAATTGCTCCCATTTAAGCACAGTTTTTGTGAAAGAAAATATATTATGCACTTAATTGAGTGTTTGGTTTATAGATATTGGGAAAAAAATTTCTCATTAACAGCTGATAATTGATTTTTATTCTAGCTATTTGTTAGATCTTTTTTATTTAAATAACATTTTCCTTTTTAAATATATTAATTATAAAATATTAATATCTTAAAATTAATTTTTTATAGTAATGCCTGGTATGAAATTAGGGATTATTTTTTCGAAATTTATCATATAATTTCTGAAAAGGGAATATGTGAAATATTTTTATGATGATAAAGGAAAAGGAATTGGCATCTGTATGGACAATAAACCCAAAATGGTATTCGATGTGATTCGATGGAATGAAAGTGGACCTGAAAGAGAATTTGCATGATCCTGCATAACCCAATATACTGGTGAAGATGCCGTTGCCGATGCCGACGCCTGCATGGAAATGGAATCCTCTTACCCAACTTATCTTCGGCCACAAGAACATCATCCTTGCCACTTCTCCTGCAATTGCCTCCTCTTCATTGCACTAGAGTTGCCAATGAATTACACTTTATAATATGGAACTGGAAATCAGCCTCATTTTCATTCATTACTTTTTTTCCAACGCAAATCACTCACCGTTTCTCTTCACTGTTCCTCAAATCGAGAAGCTGCAGGAGAAAATCTTCCGTAGGACCAACAGAGCAAAATATCCTGGGCTAAATGGAAGGTAAGCAAGCTTCTAATTCTTTATTTCTACTTTATAGCCAAAATTTTAAGTTAGATGTTTGATTCGCAAGATAAATCTTTTTGGATTTGGTAGCAGGTGAATTCTGCGGAAATGAGTTTAAAATTCGCAAAGCTTGGGCTTGTACGTGTTCTTGCTTATGGATTATTTGACGGGATCACATATACATCTTTTTCTTTGTACTGGCATTTCTTGGTTATGAGAAGAGCACAGGGAAGAACCCCGCAGGGGTAAGAATATTTAATTTTGATTTTCTGTTTAATTTCATTGAATTTTGATTTTTTTTAAATCTTGTGTTATGTTTTGTTGTTTGAACTGTTAGGTTCCATAATCCCAAAAATTGTCCTTATTGACTTGTGCAATTAAGCCCTCTTATGTCTCTTCATAACTGCCTTGCCCCGTGCACTGTTTGAATCATGCAAACCGATATATTTTTTACATTGAAAGGGTGATTAATGATGATTAAGGCTCCTTTTGGTTATAGAAATAAACAAAAAAAGTTTCACATAAAAAAATGTCAAAAAAATAAAAGATAAATTTCAGCACCCTTATGATTCCAATTAAAACATGTCTAAACTATTGCATTGTTTGGGGTATTTAAAGGATCTTTGTTTTTTTTTTTTAAGATAAAGGAACAAATCACTAAAATTTCCCTGCAATTAAAACCCTGTGAGATGCAAGAAAAAGACTGAAATCAGTATTCAGTTCAAATGATGGTAACAAATGTTTTGCGCACGTGGGGTACCCAGAATTTTATAGATAAGACCTCGTTTCTGCCCGCTTAATTTTGCTGCCGAGGCTCTGTTGAGGCTATGTGCCCCACAATGCAGAACCTGGAATTCCAACAATCAGATCGGCTCTTAATATCAAACATCCAGTATGAGATTAAGACTTAATTGTTATTATTATAATTCGGCTCTTAATTTCAAGGTTATGAGAGAAGAAATAGCCTGCCACTCACCGTAACAAGCAATCTCCCACTTGAGGGAAAGAAAAGAAAATCATAAATTCTCTGAGATTCCATGTGATAGAATCATCTTTCTTCCTTTTACCAAGGATGCAAAATTTCTCAAGACAAACGAATGCGTGTTCTGCCTCTCTTCATCTCATAGGCAAAAGCATCAAAGCAGCATTTTTGGGGACATCATCAGCTTCAATCCTTCTCTTTTTCTTTGGTCTCGGTTTTCTCTTCCTGGATTTCACTTGTGTTTTCATTTCTGCTGCTGCACCTAGACCAACATGGTCGCAGCCATTACCACCTCCCTGCTTCCCAGCAACACCAGCCTCAACTTCCCCAAGACTTCTATTTGGGATGATGCCGTCAAGTTGGACAATGAGTCCATTTGCACCTACATCATGACCTTCACATTTTACCTGCTTGCTCAAAACACCAGATTCTAATCTCTGGAGACTGTTGCTTAGGACATTCCTTTGCTTTGATCTTCGCCTCTTTTTCTTGGATCCTGTTTGTTCCTGTATTTCCTGTTTGTTCGTGTCTAAATGTGCAACAGTACCTTCTACCTGTTTCCCGCAAACACTGTACTCCAATTTCTCAAGACACTTGTTTTCAGCATAATTCTGTCTATTCCGTATCTCAAGACTCCCATTTTGGATAGAGCTGAGTTCGTTGGATCCCTCTTTTTCAGATACCTGTTCCTTTCTCTCAAGTGCAACTGCTGGATGCATTTCGAGTCCATTAGCACCTGCAGGACCGTTACTGCCAGCTCCCTCTACCCTAAAATCAGAATGCTCCAATTTCTCAACATTGTTTCTCAGGGCAGCATTTCTACTCTCCTGGAATCCATCAACACTTGCATTGCCGCCGTCACTTCCTCTTTGTTCCCTAAAGGCACAACTCTTAGCAACATCAACCTGTTTTATTTTTCTGGACTTTCGCTTTCTTTTCTTAGATTTCATCTGTGTCTTTATTTCCTCTACATGGCCATTATTGTCATCTATCTGCTCCCTAATATCAGAACCCTCCAATTTCTCAACACTGTTGCTTGGAGCAGCATTTTTACTTTGCTGGGATGCATCAAAACTTGCTTGGCCACCATGGTCTCCTCTTTGTTCCCTAGAAGCATGACTCATATCAACATCAACTTGTTTCTTTTTTCTAGACTTCCGCTTCCTTTTCTTAGATTTTACCTCTGTCTTTGTTTCCACCACATGACCACCACTGCCATCTATCTGCTCCCTAAGATCAGAACTCTCCACTTTCTCAACACAACTGCTCGGAGAAGCATTTCCACTTTTCTGGGATGAATCAAAACTTGTTTGGCCACCATCACCTCCTATTTGTTCTCTAAAAGCATGACCCATATCAATATCAACCTGTTTCCTCTTTCTAGACTTCCGCTTTCTTTTCTTAGATTTCACCTGTGTATTTATTTCCACTACATGACCATTACTGCCATCTATCCATTCCTTAAAGTCAGAATGCTCCAATTTCTCAACATTGTTGCTTGGGGCAGCATTTCTACTTACTTGAATTCCATCAGCACTTGTAAGGCCACCATCAACTCCTTTTTGTTCCCCAGGAGCACAACTGTTATCAACATCAACCAGTTTCTTTTTACTACACTTTCGCTTTCTTTTCTTAGATTTCACCTGTCTCTTTATTTCCATCACCCCTTCTGCACCTGTATGAACATCATCTCGTTGCCTTTTCTCCCTAACAATGGAACTCGCCAGTTCATTGATATTGGTACAACTACTCATGATCTTAATATTGTTACTCTCACCTTCTCTGTGATAACTGTTAACAAAATGGTCCAACTGCATAACATTCTTATCTAGTACATCAGAATCTCCACTTCGTTCTTTTTTCCTTAATCTCCCTTTTTCCTCTTGTGATTGAATTCCCGTTTTTGTTTGCTTCAGTCTATCATCTTCATTCCCTTTCTTTCCCTCAAATTCTCTGTCAAATGAAACTTTATTATCACTGCTACATTTCTCTTTCTTAGCGTTGATTTTTGTTGCAATTCCACCCAATCGAAATGTATCTACATGGAAACCATGTTGCTTAAATCCTCGGCTATCTTGTTTTTTGTTGGGAATACATGAAGACACAAGTTGATGAGCCAAATTTGCAAGACGAGAGCCTGAAAGAGACTTGTAGATTGGCCTACCAGGAAAAAAAAACATTTTAGCAAATAAAAGAGGCCAAGGAGAAATAGTTAATAAAAGAAAATTACAAAAATCAATTAATATCAATAACCCCAAACTCAAACACCTTTAACCAATTATAAAATTCGTTTTTGGGTGAAATAGAACAGCACTATGGGTCAAACCTATGATCTCCAGTTCAGCACCCACCATCCCACTCTCCACTTAAGAAAGCCCCAATCAACAAAGAACACAAATAAGGAATTTCACAAAATAACCAAGTGTAATGGACCTCAGTCACTATCTCACTGCTAATTAAACAAAAGACCTTGTCCGTGAATTCTGCTGCTGTGTTACTTACAGAACTTCTGACATGTTCAAGCTAAGATAGGACAAGTATAAACTCGCATATTTTCTGATACTTCCATAGTTTTTCCCATTAATTTAATGTGTACCAAATTGTATTACTCATGTCCAGGTTGACACGGAAGTGAAAAACTAGGAGCTCAAAAACTGATGAGAACCCCAAAAAGGTACTACAATGTAGCTAGTACAGACATTAATATGAACCAGGTCATGGTTCACCATTAAACAAACCATGAGAAAGTTTTTGACTAGTTAGCTTGATTTTTTCTTTCTTTCTTCTTCTTCTTCTCTTTTTATTTTTTTAAAGGTTGAAAATTATTACCTTCTGGAAGATACACCTCTGGACACAACTGTTTCGTGCCACAGAAGTACTGGTGAAATATCCTGTTCTGTCACAGACTGCCAAGGAAAGAAACAGAAAAAGTAAAGATATAAGTAAGCTCAAACTGATTCCTGAAGCAGTCAGAAACAGAGACTACCGATAATGGAATAAAGCATCATGAATATGGACATATTTTAAAGACCATAACCTGTCTTCATTTTCCTTTTTGTCAAGTTTTCATTATGAAATGCCAAACAAAAATAAAATACACACCTTCCCAGGAAAAATCACTCCTTGTGGTAGCCTTGAGATATGATAATGGAACAGAGGGAATTTGTATGAGATGGATCTGTGTAACATGAGAATAACACCTTGTAAAACATTTGAGAAATTTCTGAAGTAAAGCAAAACTACCAAATCCAGCAACTTACAAGACTTTATTATGTGCAATCATCTGCATGCCATCAATTGGTGAATGCACTTCCTCAGGCCACACAGGTTTATCAGAAAAGCAAAGAAATCCATTCATTCCACCACTAAATAATTATAAGAGTAAATTATAGTCAGTAATACACTCTTGAAGTATCCATGGCAGTTGAATGATCACATATCATACTATCCACTAGGGATCTTTTCTTTAGCATTTTTTAATTAATTATTATTATTTTGGTAGATTGAATTTTCAACATAAGAAATAAGGACAAATATGTTTTACCATTTCAAATATCTTCACAAAATTTGTCAAAATAATATATTTACATCATACGAATAATTAAATGGCAATTATTGATAAAGATGTTGATGGCGCTAATGAGGGCGACCACCAAAAAACAACAATATGTTTGCATGATATTTAAGATAATGGGGAAAAAAATCACACACCTGACTTTTGCATCAATTTGCTGTAGTGTATTAGAATGACAATTCTGCTTAGAAATTATAATAACAGACATAGGATGAGAAATATGAACAAACAGGACATCCAAACCCCAACTATTTCTTCGTCTCTCATCATCCTGATAAGATGGAAAATGTCCTCAATAAGAAACTTCAAGAGCATAAATAAGGTACATGTATTTGAGTTCATATTATTATCAATCAATGGCATGATATATGACAAGGAATATACTTGAAGGCATTCCTATTCTTCAAATTGCAAACAAGTTTGTCTAGTGCATGTCTAGGCACAAAGGACTTGTGCTAACAAACTCCAAATGATATTGGCATTACCGTCAATGTGTGCTCTACTTTTGCAATCTCTGAAAGAAGGCGAGACTCTTCAATGAATGGTAATTTACAAATAGCCTGGTAATCAGAAGGAAAAGATATATCATCTAAAAGAACATTTTTCAACTTAATAATGATTTATGAGAAAACAAGGAAAATCTATCCATATGAAAAAATTCACCCATGACTTAAACCACCTTTTTATCATTAAAAAACTTAAGGGATGAAAACAAAACTCCCTCCAATAAAAAACTTATAAAGATTTGTTACATTGTCGCCCCCAATCTCAGATAACCATTACAACATAAACCATTCTGCCAGAAATCCGTTAAATACTAACACAAGTGATAGTGTACTATTGATTGAAATTTTGAACATATATTCATATAAAAAAATAACACAGTTTCGAAGTTGTAACAAATATTTTTATAATTTATTACATACATATAGTTTTTTAATATGTAATATTTATTTTCATTTTTTAATAATTTGTTTCCTTTAAATGTATAGTACAACTTTTTTTTTTTTTTAAAAAAAATCTGTTAATAATATATTGACATGTGAAAACTATAGCAAGTACTTGACAGTTCTAGCAAAATGATTGACATTGTAATGGCTATTAAAGGTTAGAGGTATACTACATCAAAATTCTGTTTAAGGTCTAGATGCAGATGAGGTCATGGTTTAGGGGATTTTTCTAGCTACCCAAAACTTAACTAGTAGCTTAAGAAAGTTGACAGGGAGTTCAGAATCAACAATTACCTGCCATTTATAACATTTTCCATTATTGTCAAGCTCAAAATCTGCCAGTAAAATCAATGATTACATACCATTTTTTTTTTTCTAAAACAGAACAGAAAATTAGCTATGTTAATGCAAAAAATACAAGTCCTTGACAATAATTATACCTGAAGGATAAAAATCCAATATAGGTGATGATGCATCTGTCATCAATTTCCTGTAAAATAAAGGAAGCGCATGTGCACTGCATGCACACTTGATACATCAACCCTCACTATTTATGAAAATTTTGGTAGACAAACAAGGAAGAAGTTCATATTCAAAACCTGGCACTAGGCAATACACCCATTAATTGATCAAATGGTTTGAATGGTTCTCCAAGGGTAAACTGAATTTCAAACTCATCAAGACCGTAAAAATCTGAAGCAAATGGTGCATAATGATAAGGGTAGAACCTACACATAAAGTTGAGGAGATGCTTGACAACAATTCACTTTATACTTCGTAGGGGAAAAAAAAGAACTAGGACATAATTATAAAACTAAATTAGCATTCTGCAATAGTAACTTAAGATGTTCAATCTGATAAATATTAGAGCCAATCTCCATGAAGCAGAAAAGGAACATGGATAATATACAGAAATGCACAATGCATGAAGGCAAGCCATTTATCATCAACTCTATGAATGAAGAATAAAAAGCAAAGAAGAGTTGCAAAAAAATTTAATTTATACAGTCAGCATTTTATATCCAAAGATATTAACAATCGACATCATGACAAGATTCTGCAAACCAAGTTGATGTCAATAATAAATGACTTCAGCAAGGAATTGAAGAAAATCAGACAACTTGGTGAGGTAATGCCCATCCAAGAGAGGAGAGGATGTGCATGTACATGAAAAATCAATTCACACTATATATATATATGCAGTCCATTCAAATCTACATTCTAACACTCGCACAGTCCATTCTTTCCCCCTGAATGTTATTAAGACAATTCAAGAAAGTTGACCAACAAAGACTTCTGTCATCAAGAAGCTAAAGACATTAGGTTGCAATTATATTGACATGCTGGAAATTAATAACAGGACCTTAGAACCATTGTTTGTCAAGCCCACTTGATTGACAATGGCAGAGCTCTTTGGCTCGGGATTGGATCAGATGTGTGTGTGTGTGTGCAAGTGTGCCAAATTAATTATTTTTATTGAACACTATTAATAAACTCAAGTATAGCTATACCTAGGTTTTGAAAGTAAATTGTCTTTTTATTCAATAATTTGAAATCTGTGTGAAAATTTAACATGTGATAAGTTTAATATTATATTTAAGAAATAATTAAAACTCAAGTTACTAAATAAAAAAAATTTATTTCTATTGATGACAATAAAATTGTAGAAATCTATGAGATACCACTAGGATAGATGATTAAAACAATAATTTTCACAAAAAATGAATTCAATCATTAGTTACCGTTAAAAAAAATTTGTTACAATATATATATAGATATATATATATATATATATTAAAAAAATTTGAAGTTTCATTAAAACTACATGGTTTCAATCAAACTATGCTGATTTAATGATATTTAGAAAGGGGGGAAATAAAAAGCAACCTGCCCCACCCAGCTGATTTAATGACAAACCAGCTGAAAGCCATTTCTGGTCTTTTCTATTTCAGTTTTCCATACAAATGGAAATGTAAGAATAACCTAGTAAGTTATACAACAATCTTAATCTTGGTTGACTCATTTGTCCAGCTTCAGAATATTCAGTATTTGATGACAATAACCATAAAAGGTGCACATACCATTGCCAAGAGCACACTCCTTCAAAGTAGTATCTCATGACCCAACATATACCTTCAATATATTTGAAAACCTGCTTGAAATTACAAAAGAGATAAATCATCCTAGGAAATAGTCAATCTAAAAAAATTAAACCTTCCAAGCAAAAAGATTAAGATTCATTTTTCACATGTTCCATGACTAAGAAAATTTCAGCTAACAGATTTGTGAACAATGGAGAGAAACATTCAAATGCTAAACAATATATGCAAGATATAAAGTTCAGAAAACAAGAAAACTACAGTTCCTCACCGCATGCCTCCGTACTGTCTCTTGCTCATCTTTGGTCTTGGCCTCAAACTTTGCTGCATAGTATGTTTCTTTCCAACCCTCTTCTCCCAATTGGATCTGTTAAAAGCAGAGTTCCACATAGGATAATCAGGGAATCATTTACCTTGCTGGACATAAAATACGCACAAACTTGATAACCAACCATGTCAAATGTAGTATCTGGGTGGTAGGATTTAATGACTGAACCTTCGACATTCATGCCTCCAGCCTAGTTCAGTGATGATAAAAATCCATGAAATCCCAGTTGCTTATTAAAAAGCATTTCAGCAAGACATGAAACTAATTAAATTTTTGAATATACAAATACAACACTGACATATTTTTGGAAGTTGACTTACTTTTTTCGTCATAAGAGAAGAATTATCATTTGTGGACCCTGCATGAGGATCATTCTGCAGCTGTTTTGCAATCTTCCATTTTAAAAAACGTGCATCCTTCCCTACTTTTCTCTCATTTATTATCTAAGAAACAATGAATTCTTCTTAGGAATACATCTCAAAGCCCAACCCATCAAGCATACTCATAACACAATTTGACAGCAATATTGCCTATTGCTATTCAAAATGGCAAATACTAGAATAGATAAACTAGAAATGAAAATTAACTCACCAACAAGTACACAACAAATTATGTCACAAATGATACCTTCATACGCTTCCTAAAGATTGCACATTCATGTGAACTCACAGCTTGTATAAAATGCTCGAGCCGTGTTATATTTATCTGCATATTAACTATGAAACATATTGAGACAGAAAAAAAGTGGCTGACTATGTCTAACATGCAAATACAGAAAATTGCAACTATGCAAAGCATGCAAGCATAAAAGAGACGCCTATGAATGCACTATCAGGGACTTTAGCTAGGTATACACATTGAGCAACATGTCATGGTACTTTAGCTAGGTATACTATATAGAGCATTTCAGCTACTGGATTTTGAAGTTTAAATGTGAAATGACACCATGTGTGTAATGGCTGAAACAACCTCATGCTCAATTACTTTGCAAGGCTAATGGCCAGAAAAGCAGCTACCCATTTAGAAGCCCTTGGCTGTCATTAGCAAAGTTAGGCTTTAACTTATCAACTTTTTTCTCCTATTATTTTTCTTACACTAGCTTCTCACTCTTTTTAGTAACTGATAGCTTGTAACCAAAGATTCCACCTATACATCACCCATAAGCATGTTCTCACCTAATTTTTAGAATAAATAAGTAAACATTTTCAATAGTTTAGTTGTTTATTTTGTTCATTTAGTAGCATATCTATACATTGAATTTGCATGGTTGTTTAGATTTTCAAATGCAAATGTAAAAAAGAGTAAAAGGCATTGCAAAGAAAAATAGTGTATCAGTTTTCATTTGATATTTGAATTCTATCTCAAATATGAAAGGAAAAAAAAGTATCAAAACCAGATCCTCAGGCTTTTGAGGTAATTATTCATTTATTTTTGTTATATGAACCTATGAGTAATTAGTATTGATTTGTGACACTCACAATAGTGGCAACAAATTGGGCTGATTCAGTCCAATTCGTTGTACCATCTCTGTTCCTAAACCATTCCATTTCCACAGTGCAGCACAGGCTAACATGGCAGTTCACTTGTGTCAAAGTTCTTACTAATATGAAGTTTATTTACAAGCTCATAGAAAGGCTTAATGAAAGTCTGCAATATGATTGACAATATGATAAAGCATATAAAAGAACAGGGACATTAAATTTTGGACTACCAACCTAATGATTGAGTATTGTCCTTGTTTTCTACGTGATCAAGAGTTCAAACCCTGCTTCTCACCCCTCCCATGAACTCCCAGTTCCTCACCACCCAACCCTTTAAAAATAAATGAACAAATACAGAAAAGAAAAAAAGGAGCTCCAAAACAGAAGAATCATGTGTAAAGTTTAGAGAAATATAAACATGAAATGCTTGAAAACCATGTTTTCAGTGGAGTCAATAATACTTAAAAAACTGCAATAAAAATTCCCAAACAATAGGATGTATCCCATATAATTTTTTTCCATTAATATCTCCAGGTCAGGTCCTCCTACAAGTTGGAAACTTCCATACAAGATTTTATAATTCCAAGTATTTTGTTTTTTTACAATAGACAGACATTCTCATCTCTAAGCCCTCTTCTTCCCCATAATTCATAATCCCCAATCCTTTTATCAAGAAATAACCTAAGTATCACGGTTTCTTAGTCCAATGAAAGATACTCCATAGCTGAAGTAGGATATGAGTTATATGTGAGAAAGTAGGAGAATTTGAGATATCATTTTAGGGTCCTCATTGAAAATTTTAATAGAACTCTTTTCAGATAAATGCTTTTATGAGTTTTTTGGTGTATGCTTTCAGTAATGAGTCTTATCAAGTCTTCTTCTTCTTCTTCTTCATTTTTTGCTCTTGCCTATCTTCAATTAGCTCTTGTGTACTTTCATTTAATTAGTTTTCTGCCCCCTATAGTGCTTTCTAACAAAAATTACAACTCAGAATTAACGAAAAAAAAAAATTCTTTTCAGAATTAACTTGTATATATGTATGACATACTACTAAGATTCATTACTTTATGTAATATATAATATGCAATAAAAAACAAGAGACTAAATAGAAAGACAAAGGGTGTGCATTTCATCCAGCAACACCTTAAATGAAGTAAGTAGAAAAGTTAAATTATTCACCTTGAAAGAATTTGTCAAGTAACCGCCCATTCGAAGAAATTCCTTTTTGTACACCGTTATGAGCAAATCAACAGCCCCCTAAAGTTAGCAAGCACAAGAAGAAAAACTTATCAACAAAGGATTTATTGACAATGTAAAAATAAATGAGTTTAGTTGACACTGAAATTGATCTTTATCAATGAGAAAATAATTAGGAAGTTGACTTGGAGAGAAATAGAAAACAAACTTGAAAAATAGTTTGATTTACTCTCAACATGCATATACCATTATAACAAATGGAAGAGTGCAACCCTATTTATGTACATGCAAGAAGATGCATATGAGTGCTCAGTTCTGAAACTACAACACCACAACTATCTCAAATGTCTTACCTCAGATATTGCCAATGTTGGTATGTGCGGTAGAAAATCATTTCCAACAAATATGCACATGAAGACAAAGTCATCAATTAGGCGCTCCAGGTCTGTCTTAAATGTCAAGCCTTGGAATTTCATATCATACTCTAAATATTCTCTCAAAACCCAGATGTTTAGAAACTGTAACAGAAGCCAGTTAAGAAAGTCAACATTCTGAAATTGACAGGAACATTGCAAATTCTACTCCAGATTACATCACGAAAAATGCAAAATATGGTAAAAGAGAACATATCGGGCACTTCAGATTTTGTGATTTTTGAATATGGAAATTCTAATCTCCTTTTGTTTAGCTTGCATGTTCAAATCAAGAAGTGCAAGACAAATATAAGGAACATGAAAATTGGGATCGTGATTCTTTTTTCTTGTTCATATCCTAATTACAACATCCATTATTGCCAGGTACTTGCAGAATAAGTGCTTGATAAAATAGGCAGTGTAGTCAATCATTTGAATGAGCCAACACAAAAATGATGGACAAAATTAATATATTTCTGAAAGAAATAACGAAAGCCAAACAACAAAAGTAAAAAAAAAATGACCTGAAAATTCAGCTTCAATAAATATTCTTCTACATTCTCAACAAGGTTTCCATTTTTCTTTAAATTTGGAGATTCTTTCTGCTGATTTATTGACCTATGATTTTTTTTCAGAGGACTACCCTTTTTCCTTCCTTCACGAGCATCCTTTGCAACAAACTTTCCTTTGCTAACCTCCTACATAACAAACAAAGAGATAAGGCAAATGCAGAATTTTCCATTCATACAATTGCAACTGCCCAAAAGGACACATAAATTCAAACCAGAAGTGCAGTTCAAAGTCTGTATACAAATACCTCTCTTAGAATTGTGAAATGGACTTCATGGGTAGCCAATGCAAGCATGATCAGATCAGCATCCTAAAATAATATACAAGCAAAAGAAGACATTACAGGACTGTCCAGATAGAATCGACTCAAGAACACATACAAAGGAACTTACCAGCCCATACAAGCAGTGTCGTGTATTTGGATCATATCCGGGCAGATCTCTTTGCAAGCGGATGTAGGACATTATCTTATGCTCCCCCTCGCCTGGTACAGTGGCATCAGAGAGAATGACCTAAGAAAACCGACATGCAACACATGTTAGAGGAGGTGGAGAGATAGAGAGAAGTCTATGCTCCAGAATTCTCGTCTTACCTTTATTCCCTGCCACCCCGGATCCCCATTCATCCTCAAATGTATATAATATCGAAGTGCGGATGACAACAAATCCATGAACTCAGTTCCAGGCGTGATTATATTTGAGTCCATTTTCTCTGAAAGAGCAGATTTTTCTTCTTTCTCTTCTTCCGCTTCTGTTTCAGAATCGCCACTAAGCCTTTCCATCCGCAAGGCCTGAGAACAATCGAAATATCAAAAATTTTTCCCCCCGTTGGAAAAAGACAAAAAGCATAGAAGCTGCAAAACTCACTTCGTCAGCTGCTTCTTTAGCAGCCCGGAATCGCCTTGACCGTTGTTGATTCATCTTAGCTCGCGGAGCAACACCATCTGTGCAAATTTAGTTCCAACAGAATATTTCAAAAAAAAAAAAGATAACTTCACCTAGTAATCTAGTATTACAATCGTCAAACTTGTAATTTACGCAAGACAATTATCAAAGACTAGTACACCATTACCAATTGCCAAGTACAGAAGCTTTCGAGGCCTAACTATGGAGAAGAGTTTATCAATGTAAGCGAAAACAGATTCAAAAACCTCTTCATAATTGGCAGGAGATGGCTGTCAAATAAAGACCAACTCATACATTATTCATCATAAACAGAAATACCAAAGCCACGACAGCAAAAAATCCATACCAGTCCTTCGGGGTGGAAGCAAGGGTGAATAATGCCATTCATGTCGAGATAAAGATTATCAAACTCGATACCGTTCGGATTAGGGCGAGAAGTGTCGATCGGAAGGGTAACGCCGTTTACTGTCCTCGGCCTTTCTTCGACTACCTCGGCCACTGCCAGCGGGTATTTGTCCCTCAACCATCTATAGAGTCCTGGAATTCCCATTTTCTAAACCTAAGATGTGTATTACCGTTCACTGCATTAGCTGTGAGGAGTATAAGACATTACTATGCGAACAGGTAGCTGAGGGACAAGTTCTACTGCGGCTGCTTGCTAGGGTTGATCCGAAGTCCAGATTTCGAAAAAGAAAGAAAACGTTGGGGAAAACGGTGTATTAAATGGGGCGGGCAACTCGTCCACCCGGACGCCTACGTGTCAGCTCAAGGAAGATATTTTGCATGTATACTTCTGAACATTCGAATACTATTCGTGGATCAAAATGTAATTTTCATTTTTAGGCAAGTGTTGGAAAAAAAATGGAAAAGAAAAGAAAAGGGAAAATTCGCTTAATGAAAATTCGATCCAGAAAAAAACTAAAAAATTTCTGCTTATCACCACAATAATTTATATTTTAAAATTTTTTGAAAAAAATGTCAATTTCCAATTAACTATATATATTCCTAATTTTATTATTAAATTTTTCTCCCTAAAACTTGTATAAACTTGTAATGAACAAGAAACCACTCCCCATTACTAGTATTAACGAAAAAGAAAAATTCAGCTCATGCTCACAAAATAAAACAATACCCACTGTTCAACTTTCAAATACACGTATTTGCCTGACTAAAGGCTCACTGGAATATAAGACTTCACTAGCGTTTATTCTTCAAAGAGAAAATTGCTTTCTGCATTAATATAAAATGGGGCTTGCCTGGTCCGATCAGCCTAGCCTTTAAACGAGCTTAACAGAGTAACACAAAAATAGCATTATCTCATCGATTCATGGATGCTATGAAATGTTCAAATTTAATAATGAATATGGTGCTTTTTCTAAGAAAATGGTTTACGAGGCACTAGATTCATGTTTTATTCTGAAGAATCAATTTCTATGGTAGGAGTCCTGTCAAATTGGGACAAGTACGAGAAATCTGACACTAAGCATCTAATTGAAGTCACCGATCTTCTGACCGAGAATCCTTTCCCAGTAAGGGAATCAGACAAAGCTCCCATGTCCATCACCTTTTTCATGTTATTTGCTTCCATAAAACTGTAAAATCATCAAAAGAAGACAATAGGATTAATGTTTACTGAAATTTCTTAGACAGAACGAGATCCAAAAATGAGAGCACGAGAATATGCCGTATATATAGGCAAGCATCATGCCACACATAATGATATATCTTTAGCAGCTTAGTCCATGTGATGTGAAACCATGGAAGAGAAATGCTAAGGACAATTGTCTTCAAAGGTGACCATCCAAAGCTTTCCTGTATATTGGTTATTGAAGAGAGAAAAAATTGAAAAAATTATTTATTCATTTTTTTCTCTCCATTTTAGTGTTTTCTCTCTCTCTTCACCAACCGATGGGAAAGAGAGTATTGAACAGTTACCTTTAAATGCAATTGCCCTTGGCATTCCTCAACCATGAAAACACCTTGTACACATACATGTGGGGTGTGCCAAATTTAAGCCAAAGATTAACTTAAGGCAAAATACTGTCATGGACAGTCACTATCGATAAGCCAACCCAACCCCCTCCCAATGTAAATATATATGCTGTTGTAACAAGAACCATTCGGAACTTGTTGATACCATGAATGCATGATTCAAATGAAGAATTTGAATATCCATAACTCCACATAAAATAAACAGCGGATTTCTTTAGGTCCATCAGATACCCAAGTGAGGGTAGCTCTACTTCCCATTAAACCACTATGCCCCTCAACATCTAATGAGAATGGAGAGAAACATAATGGAAATATCAGGCTTTACCATTAGACCGTCCTCTTGGATCTTATTAGTGGATATTAACCTCACTCTACAGTTATTACTTTCCCCCTTCTGGCTGGGGATAGAACAAAGATAAAGAACTCTTGACAAAACCATTAGGCATAGATTCAACATCAAATTGCACTAATCCAGGTGTAATACGCAAATACTTTATCAGGAACAAGTAAGAGATTGAGAAAGTAATGCTATTCAAATGGGTAGAAGCCAAACTGAAACTGTCGAACCTAGATGCTTGGACAGTGAATATCAACATCTTTTACACAAATCCAGTAACAGAAATAAAACACAGAGATGAAATGACACTATCATAACCTAGATGAAACTGGCCAGCAATATGTCTAACAAATTCCCAAGATACATTACCAGCCGCAAAAGAAAGATAGGGATTGAATCCATACCGCTCACGAATAATTTTGAAAACTTCTTTTGTTGCGTAAGGTAACCCTGTTTTTGTATCACGATACCTACAGCATTAATCCATAATTTAAACACAATGGTTACCATTTCAGCATCTTAGAGTCAGCACAGGTTCAATTGTCAACAACCAGCAAAGTACATGATATACAAAGCAAGTTAGCATATCAGTACCTCTAATTCATTAACTTGCGTGCACAGAGATGTCATAGGTGAAGGCCCAGCAAAATGACTAAATTCCAGTTATGTTGGTTATTGGTATCTTACTTGTTAGTATGCTTTCTAAGACTTGTAGAAGGCATTTTTCAGTTTTTAAATTTTGAATGGAATAAATGTAGTCACCAACCACTCGATTATTATGAAGTTCTTCGTTCAAAGAAAAAATACCGGATTGACCATTCACAGCTTTTAATTTTATCAGTTCTCCCCGTCATCGACACTCATCTATTCAATGGATAGCCATTGAAAGCAATTTGCCAACAATTACTACCATTCCCCTCAAAATGAATAGTCAAGTGGCTAATACCATTCAACTTACCAAGGTGGAATGCAGGTGCAGAATGTTCAATAATTGACATCACCAACCATGGTAAGAATTTTAATTAATTCTATCAACTTCATATATTTATAAATTGGGTGGATTAATATTCACAAAAATCAAACTAAGGACAGGTGCAACAAAGTAAAGACCTACTCAAAAACATTAGTTGCTCATAAGACAACATCTCACTTAAAAATAACTGCAATCATATGATGGCTTACACCAATACTTCAATCCTGAAATTATTAACGATAAACCCTGAAAAAAAAAAAAAAAACTTACTTGGCAGGCAATCCTGTTATAGCCATAGTTGTCAAATCGAGATTCGAATCGAAATTGTAATTTTTTGAATCGAGATTCGAGAATCGAATCAAATCGTAAGATTTAGTTCACATTGATAATATTAATTAGAAATAATATATTTCATAACTTTAAATATAACAATGTCAATAATAATACTATCATCCATCCCCAATTAACCATATTCCAAAAATAAGTAAAAATTTAAAATCTAAATTATGCTCCTAATAAAACTAATCTATAAAGATATTTTTTATTCAAAAAAAATATTTAGCTATTTTTTATTTACAAATAGTGTTCATCTATTTATTGATAAAGAAAGCTCAATTATTATAGTCATTTGCAGTGTGGTTGTATGATGATTGACTCACGAATCCAATGTTTTTTTTTTGAAATATACAATGTACGGTGTCATTAACTATTTACACTTTTGTTAACCTAGAAAAAAAAAATTCAAGTTCCAGAATCACCTTCTCTGCCTCTTTCAAGTCTCGATTTCTTCACTTCCAACTCCAGATATCTTCTCTTATCTCCTTCACTCAGCCTATTTCTTCAACACCCAAGCATGAGAAACTCCAGAAATCCAGATTTCTTCACTTTAACTTCCAAAATAGCATGCACGGGGGAGATTGGGAATATATATTCTTTAACTCTTCAGCGCTTAAACTCCATAAAGGAAAGTTTTTTATTTCTTCAAGATTCTGCTTTAGGAAGTTTTTATTTCTTCACGCAATCTCAATTCTAGAAGGATTGTGTTTCCTTTTTTTTTTTAACTTTCTGAAGTGAATCGAACGATCCAGCGATTTCTCCAATTCTCCATCGATTCCTCCGATTCTCCTGCGATTCTGTGTTAATGGTGATTCTCTCTAAGATTGGACTCTTTTTGTGCATGAATCGATATGAATCGGACGATTCGAATCACGAATCGAACGATTCTAATAACACTGGTTATAGCACACACAACTTCTCAGAATCTGCTATGAAATTAATATGAAAAATCAAAAAATCAAAACCTCAGTAAAAGAACAAAAATTCAAGATAACTCCCAGTGTCAAGAACTTAAAAAGGAATTGAGCACAAATAAATGCGAAAACCAACTTAAAATTTTACCTCATTTTAACGTCTAAAATTAATAAAAAAAAAATTAGAGGGATGAGCCTTTTGAAGACCATATAAGCAGGAGAGTCTATTTACATTCTTAAATAAAGAAATGGAGCAAAAAGGACACTTTTTATTATCTCCATCTTCCAGTCGTCAAGAAGTGAACTAGAGAAAGGATGAGAAGATTGGCATTGACTCTTCTTTGGCACCTTGATCATAGTAGGTAACTCAATAAGCAGGAGAGTATTGCATTCTAATGGTATTTATTTTCCCTAAACAAAGAAATGGAGCAAAGGATGCTTTTCATTAACTCCGTCTTCCAGTCATCAAGGAGTGACCTAGAGAGTGGATAAAAAGATTGGCATTGAGTCTTCTTTGGCACCTTGATCGTAGTAGGTAACTCACTAGAACTGCTAAGCCCAAAATTTTGATTCTCAGTACTAGAAGCAATTCAAAAAATTAACAGATCATGTTGCTTCACTTTGATTTTAAATTCAAGAGGATACCCAAATAAACTGCAGAGACACTCTCCATATCATGCAGAAACACTGTATCAACGTACTATGTCATGGAATCCTTCAACTGACTCTGCCAGTGCTTAACAGTTCGAACTGAATTTCTATAGAAGGGGGTGCTACAGAGATCATATGCATTTCAATCTATTACAATACAATGCCCGGGATTACAATGTCAATAGCAAAACCAATTTTCTGAGTGAAAATAAGGACTCTGATGTCATGTATTAACATCAACAGGCTTCATCAATAATACTTTCCCATATAAGTAACAGAAGCCAAAAGAAAATAGCTCTGTCGACAATTGATTCAAAGGATACTCATTGTAAAAATAATTTTCAAAAGAAACTATACCCTCTATTACTTATGCAAACTTATAAGAATGAAAAGGTTGACTTACATGGAACAGATGCTGCTGAAATTTTTGACTGAAATGATACTCCTCTGAATTCTAGATATAAGCAACCTGCAAGAAACTTAAGAGATCATATGAAATAGGACTGATAACAACACTGATAGATATTGAGAGTCAAATTCATTTTGTAGGGTTCCCAAAGACTTGGATTGTTATGACAAGTAACTAACCATCTGTAGAAATATATCGTATCTGTGGGCCACTGTAAACAGATTTGTGCCCAATTGCTCTTTTCTTAACTTCTTCTTCCCTTGCCAAAACACGCTCTAAGTACCTCAAATTCCTAATTTCTGCACAATTGTAACATGCCAAATTCAACATGAAATCAAGTGAATCTGGAGGCAGCATTGTAACTTCAAGTGACAAAAATAAAGATTCAAATAATCCACATATCATGCACTTAACCTGTTTGAGCTGCTTCTAAAAGCATTTCTTCTTGTGTCATCTTCTTCTCTTCACCTTCCTTTTTCCTTTTTATTCGCATGAAAAGAGATAAATTAAATATTTGACTTAAATGATTAAAGTTGAGAAACCACTATTCAGCTGAGATTTTCTACTCTTCTTAGGAGATTTATTATATGTATAAGAAGTAATACAGAAAATGTGATTGTAAGTTTTTCACACCTTTTTCATTGACATGTTTAGGACATTTAACTGGACTATGACACGTTTAAGACACGAAAGTGGACCTAAATAGAAAAATCCAAAGAGGTTGAGTTGTTTATCCACAACCTTTGTTTTTTTTCCCTGGCCCAGAATGAAAATCAGATCAAAAGACATAAAATGGTTCAGATATGAGTGAATACCTGTTGCAGTTGAATTTCATGATGCTTACTGTTTACTAAATGTATCCATATATTCTATGCACCACCAATTGTTCATTTCCAAGAGAATGAAGTATGTCAATTAAGCTTTCAAATGATAGATGCACAATGAAACTGAGTTTTGCTTCATGATATACATAACCAATTTCATCAGCTGGATTAGAGAAAACTTAAATTGAAGTGCTCATATTAGTTTGGACAGGATGGTTGGAGGAGGTTTGGATAGTGAACTACAAAGAGAAAATGTATAGTGGTGTCTTTGAAGGCCTGTTGCTAGTAGAAGTATTGAATTTAAATGATTGTTGGAGATCTCTCCCCAGCATTCAATAGAATGATTCCACAACTTAAGTTAAACCCAAAACCTTCATTTCAGCCAAATGCACCTATGTTGTACCACGAAGTTCCTAGTAAAAGATCATGGAAAAAATTGATATTTACAAACGAAACATGTACTTGTATGTTATGAATGACGCAACAAATTCTTGTGAGTCACGCAGCCAAACCTTCTTAAACAACACTTTCTAGGGGAATTATCAATCAATTAAACATTCCCACAGAAGAAAAATGAATAAAAACAAGTTTAAACAGGATATAACGATGCAGAATATGAAATTAAAGCTGAAAATTTGCATTTATGGATACAATTTTAGGACAGGATATGTGTGGACAAAGTCCAGCAGTCCAGCTCCTTGGATAGAAGTTGAAAAGATCTAATACTAGAAAATTTGTCTCTGATAATAGAGTAAGAACGACTGAAATCTTTTACTTTCCACTCTCTAAAGCAAACAAGGAAACCATATGTAGAGATTCTTAGAAATTCGGGAATTAGGCTGTTGGAACTAAAAATTGACTGGTTCTGAAAGAGTGCATTTCAAGACTGAAAGAAATGTAAAGGACTCCTTCCCCTGACATATGCCAGAGACCTAAAATAATTTAATTAAACAAATGTTGAAGTTGCTGAATCCAGCCTTTCTTGACACTTATGAATGTGAATCATATGCACAATTAAAATAGATGATAAGCGGGAAAAGGCTAGATTAAAATCTCATTGCAAGAACCAACCCTTTGTAACCAAGAACTGACCTTCATTGTTGCCTGAATTGCATCTCTCTCAGCTTGCCTAACAATGACTGAAGTTTTCGTAGATTTCCTCACTATTCTATCGCCTTCAACATTATCAGGGGCATCACAATGTTCTGTGGCAGCGGACTGTTCAACTGATTTTTCGTCCTTGGAAGGCTTATCTAATTTTGAAAGGGCTTTCTTTTTCTTTTCCTTCTTTGATGAAGGCTTTCCGGGAAATATAAGTCTTTTTTTTGTTTGTGCCCTTAAAATAATTATACATAAAAAATGAAAAAAAAATCAGCTTATTTAATAGAAAAGCTAAAATTAACAGCAGAAATATTTTGATTCAGCTAAGATCCAAACCTTCATCCGCAACATTTCAGCATCTTCATCTGGCTCAGGCTCCTAGCACCAACAGAAGGTGGTATTCATGCTTAATAAGCTCAGATATAGTAATCATTGAATTAAAAAGATTATTACAACTGACAATGGAGATAATAAGGAAATGTATATAGAAATGCAAATTTACTCACATCATCATCAGAGTCACTGTCGAACTCATCAGCAACCTCAGGCTCTTCTTCATAATAAGTATCATTCTCTTCCTAGGGGAAAAAGAAAAGAACTGAGGAAGAAGACAATTATGTATAATCCTATCTGCCAACACTGTTTATCAACACAAAAAATTGTCAGCATCTAATTACAGGATCACTATTCTCTCATTGGCCATTGCAAAGGGGATAAAATTTTTTGTCCCAATCGCTGAAGCGCAAACTTTAAAGAAGAAGAATTGCAAGTTAAGCTATGCACAAAAAAGGAATCTAAGTTGCAGTATTAGAAATTTTTTTATGTTTATCCCAAATAGGAAGGGACTGGGGACATTAATTTAGCAACCTCTTTAAGAGCATCTTGGTTCCAGAATAACTCGTCCTCTTCAATTTCCTAGTCAAGCAACTTATTCATTCTGAAAACCAAAAAACAGATCAAAATCAACTAAACTTCACGGGTATACAAAACTAAAATTTCGTTATATCTTTATAATAAACAACTTCACAGCAATATACACATAAATTAGGATATGGTCCCATTAGAGTCGACACTCCTACCGTTTTCCTCTGGTTGACCGAGAGGCTCGATCGAGAAACACAGGCTGTGCCTCTCCTTTAGGCTCTAAATGGTAGCTTCCGTACAAGAAAGGCCCAGCAGATTTGAGATTTCCTATAAAAGGAGCTTGGATACGGTAGCAATGGAATGTCAATTAAGTACAGTACATGCGTCTAAAATCGAAACCCTAAATTTCAATATAAAAAATACAGAGGAAAAGATAAAGAATATAAATAACGGTCGAAATCACCTAACGAAGCTTACTCACTACTGATATTCTCGGCGGTACTATCGTTGCATACTGAATGAGGATAAGTCAGCAAGAAACCCTAATGGCAGAAGGAGGGAAGCAAATAATTTAGAATTTGGAATAGAAATGAAAGAAATAATCGAAAGAGAATATCAATGAATTAAGCGAATTGCAGAAATATATCTTTCGGCCGCTAGGCCGAGAACTGGAGGGAAAAAAAATAACGGGAATTTAAGGACGAAAAGGTATATATTAATACGTAAGACGTAGATTGTACCGTTACGATTTCTTGACCAGCTTCGGTAGGCTGCGCTAAATTATTTTCTAGCATTTCTCATTTTCTCTTCAAATATTTTGAAAACGAAAAAAAATAATTTTTGATAAACATTCTCTATTTGCTGCAGAATGTTAAAAAGACTTTCATTTTTTAAAACTAATTTTCTGATTAGTTGTAAGTAGAAAAAAAAATTTAAAAATATTTTTTTTCTTTCTTTATTATCTTTCATCAACAACCAATCAAAAAAATAACCAAAAATGAAAAGAATCTTTAACATCTCTCATTCTTTCTACATTAATCATGCTATTAAACCTTAATTTTTTTAATCAATCATGCTTTGGCAACATCCATGATCCATCTACTAATGTGCTAATAGTAAAAGTTGCTAATAGAACTATTAATTATATATTATATAAATATATCTTAATATTTTCTCTCTCCATCTTAGAATAATATTAAGAAAAATATTAATTATTTAAATAATTTAATATAAATACCTTTCTAAAAAAGGTTAGTAAAAAATTATCATATAACTAATCAACTAAAATTAAGATATAATAAAATGGAAGTAACCTTTTTATTTATTTATTTAATGTGAAGGAAGAGTTCATATTTCAAGAGAACTAGTATAAAGCAAATTCAATTGCTTGAGTGCCTTGAGAGAAGTATCTCATTCTGGTTCAAACATTCCTGGCTATTGGATTGTAGCAACCATTTTTCTGGTTTAGTGTTAAACCATCCTATCATCATCTTCAGGAAAATAATTAAAGGGGCTTGCATAGATAAAATATTTAAGAGAGCATCTTCCTGATGAAAATTTTGCTTAACTATAGATTTTCATTCCTAGTTTTAATATTATGATTAATGAGCAGCTGGATACCTTTTGAATATGGGGATATGCTCTTAGCAGGTTTCAAGGGATAGTAAGTAGAGAGTGTTGCATTTTAATATAATTCATTTTACTTATTAACTATGATGAGGATATGGGATTGGAACTCTAAGCTTTTAAAAAAGAATTTTGAAGAATTTCAACCAACTAAATAAAAAATTATCTCTATTTGTTTTGACTAACAAGACAAGATTAAAATATTCTAAGTCTCTAAATATAGATCCTTCCCTTCTTCCTATTACAAAGGATATATATCTCATGAAATTCAATTGTCTCTTCCAACCAGCTTGTGCCCAATTTTCTTCTTAATTTTCCCGCTTTTATTTTAGACACTTAGACTGGCAAACTCTGTTACTTGTCCATTCTTTTAGTACAAAGGATCCTCAACAATTTGCTCAAATATATTTTAATAATCTGGTCAAGTATTTTTACTATTGAGATTAATGGTTTGACCAATTGCCTTAGCACAAATATATAAAATATTTTGAATGACTCTAATTAACTTTTTCATACTCTTGGCTCCACGAGAGATAATAGAGTCACCAGAAAAAAAGAAGAAAAATACTGAGATAATTGGAGAATGCCTGGCAATTTTAATCCCTGAAAATTTTCTATTAGACATGACCATAGAGATAACCCTCAATCACACATGCAAGAGAAAAAAAAAAGTAGAGAGAGCATCACTTTGCTTAACGGTGGTTTGAAAACCCCATATTTTTTTTATCACTAAGTTTATAGAAGTCAAGGATGGCAACGAAACATGTTTGGGGCGGAATTCTCCATTGCCATCTCCGACCTCGATTCTGCTCCGAATTTCAATGGAAAAAATTTTTGAATCTCCGTTCCTACACTAGAAGGGGATGGGGATCTCCGATCCTGTTCCAATTCCCGAATTTTTTTTATTTTATTTTAATGTTAAAAATATTTTTTTATTTTAATTAATTAGTTAATTATATACATTTTTAAATAATTTTTTTATAATTTTTTAAAATATTAATTATATTAAAATATAAATAATTATTATATATATAAATAATAAAAATATATAAATATATTTTCGGGGCGGGGATCAGAGCATGGGATATATATACCATCTCCGCCCCATCTCCGGTACAAAAAATTCGGGATCGAGACGGAATCGGGGCCGAAAAAATTTTTATTTGAAAAAACGGCTCCGTTTGAGATGGGGTATGAGCAGGACAGAAAAAATTATCATCCCTAATAGAAGTGTGATCACACACACTCACGCATGTCATATTTATAATTAGCAATAATAAAGATTATGATTATATAAAAATAATTTTGATATGAATTTTTTTTATCGTATTATAACTTTTTTTTATCAAGTACATGTATTCCGAAAGAGGGATAGTGGGACAATCTTAATTGTTTGGAAGACTCGCAAACTTTTTATTAATGGGATAAAAAGTTTATTCACTCACGTATTGTAATTAATTATTAGTTAATCATTTTTTATCTATATTTAAATAATTAATTTAATTTATGTATATTGTGTAGTAAATAAATAACAGAAACAATATATACACACCAAAAATAATAAAAATAATAAGTATTAGTATAGATTAAAATTAATTTTCAATTTATATAATTAATTATGTATAATGGATCACTAATAATTAATTAATTGTAATTACTAATTACAATCGTTGAACTAAACTGGCCAAATTCAAAAAATAAAATGAAATACACCAAATGAGGTAAAATGCAGTCCAGTCATCATCTGTTGAAGTAGTTCAGCAATAAGCTAGAGCAGAAAATTATAAAACAAATTAAAAAGAATAAATAAGCACAAGTGAGCTAGTGGGCTGCAAGTACCAAAGTAACCCATGTTTCCGATGAAGAACAGTAGCCATGCAAATTCTATAATGAGCAAAAAGTATACTAAATTAGCTGGTCCCCTCAAAGATTGTAACCTCGATTCTATACCATCATCCAGAAATATTAACTGTTTAATAAGAACAATAATCTTAATTAATTAGTTAGTTGTTAATTATCTTTGAGTATATCTCAAGTTTCAGATACGTTCAGCTTTCAAAGATATATTGTTGGGCTTGAGGATGAGAAACTGCAAGTTGCTTACACCTTCCACATGGATTTCTACTTGTAGAATGTGTACAAGTTTTGCAGAATCAGTAGCTATAGCTATAAATAATCCTTGCCATTCCACTTTAGGCATTGTCATTATATTCAGATTAGTGAATTTGGATTAATTATATATCTATCTCTCTTAATCTCAAATTAATAGTTTCCTTTCCTCATTTGGTAATTCTATCTGCTCACTCATTTGCCCATTTCTATATATATATATATATACATTTTAAATTTCATTTACTTCCCATTTTCTATGCAGTTGAATCTTTGCATGCATGGAGGAACTTCAAGAAGTGCGCCGAAGGAGGACGAGTTTTAAAATTCAGCAACAATTTCCAACTTTCAAAGTAAAACTATATATAGATAGATAGATAGATAGATTCTGAGCTGCTTAATTAGATGATTATTTGTTGATCTTTTTTTTTTTTCAAATTTCTTTTATCAGAATGATAAGTTCGAGCATAGAGGTTGGAGCAAAGCAAATGAAGAAATGGGAGGAAGGAGAAATAAACACCATTATCCATCTTGTTATGATTCTTTGGATATTCCTATGCATGCCATGGAGTTCTTATGTCGCTCTTGGAACCCAACTTCGTCTAATTTCTTACACACATTCTCCTCTGCAAATGTGAGAATTCTATTGCAACTTTTATATCTGGTTACACCTGACCTATTAATTTTATTCATACATTAATTAATAAACTAGTACAAACAAAGCGATTATTAATTTATCTATATATATAGCATTTTGCGGATTTAATTTTTGAATATTAAAATCAGAAATCACGTCTGGACAAATATTTTTCTTTTATAAGATTATTAATTATAAGTCAAAGTTCATTGATTAATATATTTTCTTTATTCCTGCAATATTACACCATATATTACGTTGTTTTACATTTAAAAAACAACATATTAATTTATGCTTATGATGCTATAAATAACAGTCTTAATTACATATAGCTCCAATTTTTGTGGATTAATTTAAGGATTTGTGCCTTTTGTAATTTATGGGTACTTCGATAGAATTATGAAATCTTGAAATTGCAGGAGCACAGTTTCAAAGAGCAAGAAGAGAAGGTAGACCAGGACAGTGATATTTTAGAGGAAGAAAAAGAAATGATAGAAGTAACCAATGATGCAAAACCATATCAAGTTCAAATCAATTATGGAAACATAGAAAGCCAGCCAAATAAAACATGGGTGCGACTCTCACTCGCTCTAATAAAAATGATAATTTACAAGTTTAAGAGATTCATTCTTAACAGTTCTTGTTGCTGTACAAGAGGCAATCAAACCCATGCATATATGTTGTGAGCCTAGCTGAAGATCTAACCCCTACTTCTTGTTCTTGATCTTGTGTGTTCCTGCAGACAAGAATTCTTGAAAGATCAATGCCATCTTTTACCCAAAGCTGTATATCAACTGGTATTAACAAGGTAATTTATATGCAAACACTCGCTTAATTTCTGTCTATATTTTTCTCTTTAACATCTAATTACACTTTTTTTTTTGTCTCTTGGTAAATGAACTGGAAGGGCATTAAGATGTGGTTAAGAGAAAATTCAGTGACAGAGATGTTCATCAAGTGGCGAAGAGGGGAGAAGAAGAAAAAGAAGAAGGATGAATTTCGATTTCAGACAGCAAGAATACATGCTGCACTTTCGGTGACACGGCTGGCTGCAGCAGTTGCAGGATTTGCAGCCACTAACATGGAAATAGCTAAAGAAGACGTGAAAATGAGCAATATCGTAGCCTATTCTGCAGCATTGCTAGCCAGTGCTTGTGCTGAAGCTGCAGAATCGGCAGGTGCAGGAAAAACTCATGTTGCCTCTGCAGTCAGCTCAGGCCTGGCCGTTCAAAGCCCTGCTGATATGATTACTCTTACTGCCGCTACTGCAACAAGTAATGTTTATAATAGATAAGCTTAGTAAATCAATTTATTACTGAAATTTGGAAATTTATTATGAATAGTTTTTATGTTGTCAGGTTTAAGGGGAGCTGAAACCCTTAAATCAAGAGTAATGTGTAATCTGCAATTTCCAGGGAAGAAAGAGCTTGTGAAATTGTCTGCCAAATTACCAATAATCAACCCTTCGGGTACAACTACTTTTAGAATCTTGAAACCTGCTTATATCAATGTTATATGCACAGTAATTCACGATCTGATGGCTTTAAACAGGAGAAAGGGTGATTAGGTTGGTCTCCATTCAAACGAAGCATAAACAGCTGATTTTGATTCTACAGAAGAAGTATTTTGGAGTGTTAGATGCATCCAAAGAGTGTAAGAACTAAGCTACTCTCTGCAGTTGTAATAAATCTATATAATTTTTTAGCTTACTGTAGCTCTCAACTTTTCCAGATAGAATTGAGCAACTGAAGGAAGAAAGGAAAGCCCAAGGATACTATTTGCTTGCCATAAAATGTAATGATGGGAATATCAAGCTGCTGTTTGAAGACAGAGATCAGTTGCATGTGTGGATGTCCAACATTTCTAGCCTTTTAGAGATCTAAAAGTAAGTTAAATATATGTCAAGTTGTCCACTAATCACCGTTGATTTATAAAATTTATTCCACTAGTCTTTCATCTGCTAAATCGATTGATCTATTATGCCTGTGATGAAAAAAAAAAAAAATAACATTGCTTCAACTGAGAAAGTTGCGAGCAATGATTTTTCACATCTTTCATATATAGTATTGTGCGGCTAACATGTGCTCAAAAGGAGTAAAAGGTGCTCAATTGTCTTCTACAGATCTAAGGTTGGATCTGTCATCTATGTAATTGATTCCTGCGCTACCCAATGCTCCTTATTGCTTCTTTCTTCCTTGACCCATCTATCTTTTGCTGATTTTTTCAGTAATTCTCTAGGTGTGGAATTGATATTTTCTAAAAAGAAACCAACCTTATTCACCTTCCTTTTTTGGGGAGGATCAGAATGTTAAAATTTATCTCTATTTTGCAAAACCTCAAGGAACGTACCAATTGAGTAAAGTTTACTGCTATAACTTGGAGAAAGTACAGCACATGGTTAATAAGCAATAGATGTTATCATGTTGATTTCTGAGTATTTAAAAAATAACATTTCAGGTCTTGATGTTGAAATTTTATCTTATTATCATCATAAATAAGTGAACTGAACCCGGCCAATGGCCAGGTCTAACCATCTTCTAACGAAAGATTGTTCTTTGCAAAATCAGCAAACCAATTCACCATAAGACTCCCGTAGAATCCATCAATGGAGAAATTATTGTGTAATAATTTATGAACAAATGGTATGGTACATTTGCAGCGTCTTTGGTAATTCAGCTCCTCATTTGGATGTAAAAAAGATAGTGCACAGACCGAAACAATCAAACTATTCCTAGACATACAGAAGATAAGAGTGCTAAGTAGTAACTACTGATCACAAAACTCCAAGGCCTAAGAATCACATTAAAGACTATTTTTCTCCAAATTTCCTATGTATTTGACATGCCATGCACATTCCACAAAAAGTGAACCATCATTTGCTTGATATACTGAACATCTCTTCTCATTTCTCCTCAAACTCAACATCAATAATGTCAGGATCAGACTTTGATGAAGCGTTTCCTCTGCCTCTGCCTCTACCACCACCTCTTGAATAGAAGTCTCCTGGTTGCCACACGATGTTACCACAGCCTGTGCAACGAATTACTTGATTCTTGTATCCAACAAATTGCCTCTTACATGCTGGACAAGCTCCCTGCCAGATTTCATAGAAAAATGCCAGTGAATGACAATGGTTATTTGATCTGTTAAAAAGTTGTCAATAATTCAAAAGCTGATAGAATTCAATGAATTGGCTTCAGCAGCTCTACATAATATAATTGTAAATTGAAAAATAAGGTCAATTAATTTAGTTAGGATTTTACCAATATTAACAAATAACAACATAATTATCATACTAAGCCATTTGATTGAGAAGCAAGAACTAAGTGAATGTTTCCAGAAGATATGGTCTACAACTTCCAAATAATTTACTAAGAAAATTCTTGTTCCGAAGTATTTTAATTATTAGGATTCCTCTCAACAGCACTTGAATTAAACAAATATACCTGCATATGAGCAATGCCTAACCTTAGCACACTTCTTACTAATTGTTCCTTCGGAGCTTATCACATTGGAAAATTAACAAGACCATATGACATCCACTTGCTAAGACAGACCGGTTAAAATTTGCGGTCAAGGTATCTTATTGAGCTTTCCCTTTGTATGTGTGTTGCATGTATCTTGACTAAAAAAACTAAGGCCCTCACCATCTCATATATTTTACACAAGATACCTCATTCTTGCAACTATAGACAAATGGTTCAGCTTAAACTTTCATCACTGGGCATTCTAAAAACCAACTAGCACAAAAGCTCACCAAATTCCCAATGTACAGAGAGACTGAGAGAGGCCTCCCAAGAATAAATCAAGAAAAACTAGTTTTCCTAGTAGCATCTCATGAAGACCTAAAGATAAATACAATGAATAAAATAAAAACAGATCCATGTAAGATTCGGATTAATTTTAATTTTTAGACATAATAATATTACAAAGAAACTGAACCTTGTTTTGTAGCATACCAGGAAGAATTTATCTGACCAGATCACATACATAATTCATACACATTAAAAGAAAAAAGTAAAACAACTGATTTTCCACAAAAAACAAAAAGAAGAAACACAAAAAACTGCTTCCATCTTTACCTACTTGCACTGATTGTGAGACAGAGAAATCAACAGGTGGTGCAATTACTAGAAAAAAACAGAAAATGTAGAAAACTGAAATGGAGAAGAAGAAAAAAAAGAGGGCCAGACCTCAAATAAACACGAATGCAAGAATTGAACAAGGTACTCAAAAATATCAGCATATGGAAGGAAAAAAAAAAAGGAAAGAAAACGTGAAGGCTCATAGCTCTACAAGTACACATCTCAGCAACAAAAAAATTTGATCTTAACCTTCCTTATAACATGGCCTAGCAACTACACTGACAGTGACATACTTATAGAAAGCATTCATCCGAGAGCTGACATCCAATGCAAACCAAGAAAAACCAACAAAAGCAAAATAAGAGAGGAACTAATATGTGATCCATAGCAACAAAAATTTATACCTTAATGACAAGATTATTTGCCACAGTCCCGATGAGAAGAGGTGCAGCAAATGGCAGAATCCATGTAGCAAATATCAAGAATCGAAACAGCCACCCGGATAATGCAAACCAAAGAAAGAAAATAGTCTGCAAGCATGACAAATAAAATCAATGAATAGCTCAATCTCCATGAAGTAAGGTGAAAAAAAAATCAGAAAGCAAGAAAACTCCCACAATTGGACAAAAGAAAACTCAACATGAACTCCAGCCACTTGAGATTTTCATTCATTACCTTGTGGAAACTAACTAATTGGCTTCTGAAACATATAAAATACTTACACCTTGTTTGGATGACTGACAGTATGATTTCATAATGTATAGTATGGTATAGTACTGTATGGTACGGTACCGTAATTACTGTTTATTGTGTTTGGAAAGACTGTATGGTATGGTAAGGTTAAGTAGCTGTTTAAATTTGGTTTAATGGAATGATATGGTTGCGAATTTGGTAAAATGACCAGAATGCCCCCAAATTGATATATTCATATAAAATCATATTAAATTTAATTTTTTAAAAACAAAAAAAATAAATGAATAGAAAATTCTTATTTAAATCTTACAAAATGGATGTCAAATTATTACTCATTAATTTTTTAAGCAATACCATGCATTATGAGAATATTATATGAAAAAATTTAACAATAAAATTAATGATTTCATTTTCCAAATCAAGGAATATTAAAAAAAAATTTCTAATAGGGTACAATTATTGCATTTAGAATATATGATAAGGGTAAAAGAAACTCACTGTCAAATATTTTGGTTTAAGGATAATTTTGGTACTTAGAATATATGATGAGGGTAATTTTGGAATATAATTTTATTAAACCATGAGAAACCACCATTTTGGTGATTTGAAAAACTGATGAGTTTTCATGGTTTTCAAACCATGAAATAACCACACAAAACAATACCGTGACTCTAGAAATCAAAACAAACAAACATCCAACCAATACCGTGCCATGTTAGACCATACTCAACCATGAAACAAACAAGCTGTTAAAATCATCCATCATTTCATCTTTGAAATCATATTGGCTTATCTTAGCCCTGCAATATCTTTAACAACATTAAGAATTGCCACCAGCACCACAGACAACATCTTTGTCCAACTTTCTTAAATTTTTAAGCACTTGGTTTATCTAAAGGTGCAACACAGTAAACATTTATAGCTTATCATTTTTAATACCAAAGTCATATTCATTGGCCTTCCATGCTTTCTCTACCATCTTCAAGAGAAGTCTTAATTGTCCCTCATCTTATGCAATCAGTTCTACACAAGTTCTCTGGAACTCGTGATTTAATTATATGAAATCCAAATGACAGATGATGTCATGCTATTTATAGTTCCATTTAGAAACTCATAAGTCATAATAGTTAAAATCATGTGACAAATACCAAATAATTATCTAGGTTGTTTGCTACAAATTTGTTTACGTCGACTACCTCAAAAAGCCATTGATCAACTTTCAGACATTTTGGAAATGAAAACAAGGACTAAGCATATAAAAAAATCCATCAAGAGAAAAATTCCCTTTCAGCAGAAAGTAAAGGGAGATAATACTTACCCCAAAACCCCTTCCTAGTGGCGTATCCAGAAAATCATTGAGCTGCCTCCTATACTGCAAGAGTTACACATTGACGATAAGATTACTAAATTCAACTCAACATATTAGCTGTTAATTGATCACGGAGTCAGACTTGATTCAGGAACCAAGAACTCATGAAAAATTGATTGAAACCCGACATTTTAGTATTAAATTAAAATTAAAAGCACTCAAAAGAAAGGAACAAACCCTAGGCCAGTTTCTACTAAAATCCATGGTAATTGTGCGCCATCGAACACCAATCTCGAGCTCTCTATCGATCTCACGGGCACGATCAGCTGCAGATTGAGCAACAGAAGTAAGGCGCCTGGAGACGGAGTATCTGCGGTCAAGACGCTCGGCAGCCTTCCTCGCCTCATATATTAACTGCTCAAAACCATCATTAGCGCTACGCCAAGCGTCCCTAGCGAATCGATCGAAGTCTCCACGCTGGAAGGCACGCACAGTAACTACGTGATGGAAGGAGACTGTACGGCGCCTTGGCCGGAGTGAGGGGAAGGGCGGTTGCCGCCATAGTAGAGTTGTGGCCATGACCACAGCGACGGGCGAAGACAACTGGGATATTGAAGGCTAAAAGAGGCTTAATCGGATTTCACCCGCCAAGTCAAGAAAACGTGCGGGCTTTGTTTATGCTCTGGTTTTACTTTCTGGTTGCCTTAGCCGGGCGCAATCTAGTAATTAGCAGGCTCAAATTTCTTTTGTTAGTCTTATTTCAAGCCCAGCCCAAAATAAATTATCAATTGTCTTCTTATGTTATGTTTTTGGAATTTTTTTAGACCTTGGTTCATGATAGAGCAAACTTAGTGTTATAAAAATTATTTTATTTACATAATACTTTTCCCTTTAATCTGATCTACATAAAACAGATCGAATCATCTAGATAGGCATTTATTAAGTTTTCATTTGACAGCCTAATCCATTTTCATGATATATAGAATTTAGCAGAAAAATGAATCGATTCGAAAAATCAAAACAAACTAAATTGAAAATGTAATTCGATTTGGATTGAATTTTTTTAGAGGATTATGCTTATATTCTTAGTCGGATGAAACAATTTTTTTTCCATAATTTTGACTCAAATTTTGATTTTTTAATTAAATTGAAATTTTAGATAATCGCTTTAGGATTTGTCTCAGGATATTATGCTCATATTTGGGATTTAGGTTGTATTGTTCAAAATTCAAATTGAACCAATACAGCCCTCTATTTGCATAGATAGGACGGGTTGAGCAATTATAAATTTTAAGGTTCGGTCTTAATTTTTAGAATTCATGTAAAACAAGTTCTATGAAAATATTAGGCCAAATAGTTCAAGCCTAAGCCAACATAAAATCAACTCACACCATGATCATAGGATTTAACATAAACATAATTTTTGTTAATAAATTTTAGCATTTTAATATGAGTTGACATGTGTAGAGGTCTAATGGCAAGTTAGTTCCGAGAAAATTAATTCACTGTTTTCAAGAGAAACCAAATGGAAAAAATTGCACAAAAGCTGTCTTTGTTGCTTGGCAGACGGAGGAAACGGTACGGGGAACAAATTGCATCTACTGAATACTCTAAATCTCAATCCTTAGGCCAGCATAGAGCAGATGAGGCCAGCCGGCAAATCCTTTGCCTTTCTTTGACTATATATATAGTGGTTGTCTGGTTTTTCTATGCGTCGTTGCTTGAGTTGGAATTTGAAACTTTTACATTCTGCAACTTACTGTAGCTGTAAGCTTATAGCCATGGCTGACGCAGATTATTATTTTGAAAAACCGAACCAAATCAAATAATAATAAAAACTGAATATAATCGAACTAAAATAATTCAGTTTGGTTCGATTTAATCAGTTTTATTAATTAATTAATTTATATAAATTATAATAATTATTAATATATTTTATCAATTATGATAGATTAAAAAAACCAATTATCATAACTTTAACAATTATAATATATAAGTTATAATCAATTAATATAATTTTATAAATTACTATCAATTAAATTAAATTATCACAATTTTATAAATTAGTATAAATTAAAATCAATTATTATAACTTTATTTATTACACTAAATTTAAATTAGTTAACATAAATTAGAATAAATTTTCATAATTAATTACAATTTTCTACAATAAATTAAAATAAATTATCATAAACTATAATTTTTTTACCTATAAAATATATTTAATATATGTATAAATAAAATTTTGGTCGTTTCGGTTTAATCGATTTTTAATGTTCAAAAACTAAACCGAACCAAATATATTGAAGTATTAAAAAAAACAAACCGAATAAACTGAAAACCGAACAAACTGAAACGAATAGACCGAATTTGATTCAGTTCGGTCTTCGGTTTTGCTCACTCCTAGCTGCGGCCTTCAGGTTGCTCTTGTTTATAGTTTTTCTCACTTCAGGAATTAATCTCATCTTTTCTGTCACACATCCTCAAGATGGTAATTTTTCTCTTCATTCTCCTTCATTTTATTAGAAGGAAATGGAATTCACCAGCATTTAAAAAAGTTTCATTTTGTTTTTTTTTTTTTTTGGTGGTGATATAACTGCAACACTGCAAACATTGAAGAATTCATGGCAGAATACTTCACCAAGCCGGAATAATAGCGATCCCTGTGGAACTCCTTGGGAAGGAGTTACTTGCAAGGATTCAAGAGTTGCTGCATTGTGAGTGTTCTTTTATTTTACTAATCAAATATTGATCTCATAAAATAATCAGGATTATTAATTAATCATCATGATTATTTTAGGGGGTTATCAACAATGAGCCTCAAAGGGAATCTAACTGATGACATTGGTGGCCTAGCTCAATTGATATCCTTGTAAGTTTCTTTCTTCCTTATTCCTTAATCTGAAAGTACAAAACATAAACAAGTTCGCAGCTTAATTTCCATTCTCCAAGTTGTAACAAATTGAGATAATTATTAATCATATATTCAAAGTTGTGATGGCATTTCATTGCAGGGACCTGTCATTTAACCCAGACCTCACTGGACCTTTGACTCCACGGTTAGGAGATCTAAAAAATTTGAACATTCTGTAAGACCCAATAAGTTGAAACTCTCAGCTCATCTAATTTTCCACAGAGATCTATTCTTCCATGATTAAAACTTATGTTAATGTATGTAATAATTTCATCTTTCAGAATCCTTGCTGGCTGTGGCTTCACTGGTAGTATTCCAGATGAACTGGGCAATCTTTCTCAGCTGTTATTCTTGTAAGACTTATCAAAATCAGAATCTAACAATTGAGTTTTTAATAATTTGTTCCGATAATTGAAGAAAATCTTTCTTCACAGGGCCCTTAACGCCAACGAGTTGTCTGGTAGTATCGGTAAGCTCAGCAATGTCTACTGGCTAGACCTGGCAGACAATAAATTGACAGGACAGATCCCAATTTCGACACCATCTGCGCCAGGCTTAAACCTCCTTAAGAAAGCAAAGCACTTGTGAGTTTAGGACCACATTGCTATCAGTTCTGTTTTTTGGTTTAAATTTTAAAATTATGGAAACAGAAAAGCATAGGCATATCAACAATGCTTAAAGAATATGTAAATTTTGTAAAATTGCAGCCACTTCAACAACAACCAGCTTTCAGGACCTATTCCTGCCCAACTTTTCAGATCTGATATGGTTCTGATACATGTGTAAGTTGATAACCACCCTTAAGATTCAAGTTTATTTTTTGTTTGACACTCGAATTTGCTAATGTTTTTGCTAATAACAGATTATTTGATGGGAATCTACTCAATGGAACAATCCTAGATACAATAGGATTAGTGCAGACACTTGAGATTCTGTGAGTGAAATCAGCCTCGGTTTCATCTTTTCATCCGACCGAATGTTTTCTTCTAAGTAGTTGTTCTTTCCGTTATACTAAGTGCTCATCCTGACTTTCCTGATTTACTCCAGTCGACTCGATAGAAATGCTTTGAAAGATGTTGTCCCAAGAAATTTAAACAACCTAACGAACCTCGTCCAATTGTTAGTATTGCTGATGCCCACATAAAAGGTTTTACTTGGTTTAAACATAGTTATGTATGATCAACTCTCCTTCATGCTACTTGTGTTTTATTTCAGGAATTTAGCACACAATATGCTGACAGGTCCATTACCGAACTTAACTCACATGAATAGCCTCCTTTATGTGTAAGTCTATCGACAGAAGTTATCTTCTGATTTAGTTTTTCTTCAGCTGGTTCTGTTGTTGTGTCAGTGAATTGTGATAGATGAATTAATTTCACAGGGACCTTACCAACAACACTTTTGAGACATCTGAAGCTCCAACATGGTTCTCTACCCTACCATCATTGACAACATTGTAAGTCCTTGCTAGTTCAGAAATTAAACAGCTGGAAGCTCAAATAGAATAGTGAACGGTCTCATTTGGAATTTCCTTCCCTTATAACGGTGCGCAGGGTTTTAGAATATGGATCACTTGAAGGACCCTTACCGCCCGCTGTCTTCAGTTTACCACAGATACAGCAAGTGTGAGTTTGGATTCGAATACACAATACTGATTGATCATTCACACAATATTCAATTTTTCAGAAAAGTGTAAAAATAAATTTCCTTCTAAGACCTTTGCAGGTTATTGAAAAACAATGCATTCAGTGGCCAATTAATTATGGCTGAAGGCCTTAGTCCACAACTTCAAGTTGTTGATCTGCAGAACAATAACATTTCCTTTCTAACACTAACTTCTAATTACACAAACACACTAAAGTAAGAATGTCCCTGAGCCTAAAATTTGCATTAAGTTGAAGTGATTGTCTAACTGTCTCACACTTGCCGTGATTCTTAATTCTCAACTTTCTGTACTCAAGGCTTGAAGAAAATCCAGTATGCGAAGCTCTCTCGAATACGAGTTACTGTCAACCCCAGACGAAGCCTTATTCCACAAGCCTGGCAAAGTGTGGAAATAACACACAATGTCCTGATGGGCAGAAGATGAGCCCTCAGAGTTGTGAATGTGGGTATCCATATGAAGGAACAATGTATTTCAGGGCCCCTTCCTTCAGAATCGTATCGGATGCGGCTAAGTTTCAGTCACTAGAGATGAGCCTTTGGGTACAGTTGGAACTCACTCCAGGCTCAGTTTTTCTTTGGAATCCCTTCTTCAATGTCGACGACTATCTTCAGTTGCAGCTTGCACTATTTCCCACTGCTGGAAAATATTTTAATAGTAGTGAAGTTATGAGGATTGGGTTTGAATTCAGTAATCAAACCTACAAGCCTCCTAATGAATTTGGACCCTACTTTTTTTAGCCTCACCTTACCCTTTCCCCCCGTAATTTCGCAAATCTTCAGCTTTAAAATGTTATCAAATTTCTATTTAGCGATTTACCTTTTAATGAATTTATTTGGCACGAACCCAATCCAATTGGATAGTTTTTACGGAAAAAAATATTTATATTATTAAAGTTTTTTTTTGTTTCCTTCTAATTGAGCAGTTAAGAACTAATACGTGTACCAATTTAAACTTAAAATAATTTAACAAAAGTTCAAAAGAAATTCAAATGATATTTCGATCGAATTCAGTGATATATGTTTAATCTATATATTAAATTCGAAATATATAAATGAAGTTCCATGATAATTAAATAATTAGAAATTAATTAACATCAATTTAATTACTTTTAACATCTTCATGGTCAGCTGGTGATGGCAATCATAGTGATGAAGCATGCTTTTCTCCCTTCCACAAGGGTCTCATTTTTCATTATAGTTTTTGAATTTGTCTTATTAATGGCGCAACATCTAAAATGATTTGAAAAAAAGGTTAAAAATAATGAAAATTTTATTTTAAGTGGAGGGATTTAAAATAATTACCAAAAGATTGAGATATCATCAAGTTTGGTTGAATATGATAATATTATTAGCTATAAATTTATCATTAAAGTTAAATATTAATATATTTTTAAAAAAAAAATAATTAACCTTCCTTAATATTGACCATTTATTAATAACCAATGGTGAAAATTAAATTAAATTATATTCAACTCAACTTGAAGAAAATAAATCCATTGCAAATGACAACAAATACAAATAATCTTAGAAATATCGTATTTATTCACTATTCAATTCAAGAAATAGGACATTATTATTATTATTATTATTATTATTATTATTATTATTATTATTATTATTATTATTATTATTATTATTATTATTATTTGTGTTTAACTATATATTCAGTTTGAATTTACGTTGGACATGACTATTCAATTAAAAAAATGCACGCTTTCACCATTGGTTTTTTTTTTTTGGGGGGTTCAGCAAGTATTTTTTGTTATTGATTAGAAAACTCTATGCTAGTAAAATATTTAGGAGCAACCTCCACTTTCTAAATCAGGACAAAGGCAAAGTGAAGTGAAACTGTGGAAGGCACTAAGCAAGCAAGATCACAACGAACGTGGTGGTGAATTATGAAAGCGTGTATGATAAATTATCCCGAAATAGTAATTAATAATCTCTTCCGTATGCTTCATTGCTGTGGTACAAAGCTATAGCTTAAAGTAAGCACTTCCATTTTTAAGAAAAGGAAATCTTCCACATCGATCTTTATAATCTAAATGACAAGTTTAGAGCAGAAGCAATCACTTTTATCTTTCAGGGCGCATTAGTTAGCCTATCATAGTCAACACAATATTCTCTCTATTATTTACAATTATATATATATATATATATATATATATATATATATATATATATAATTGAAATTATATATCTTTGAATTATAATCTCTAACATTAATCAGGATCAATATTAAAAAATTAACAAAATAATAATTCATAATATTATATTTAAATTTGGCTCGTCTTATTGTGTATTATTTATTTGTGGAGAGATGATAGGTATTTTTTCTCAGACTAAATATTTTATCTTACTCATCAAATATAATTTAGTCACTTAGTATGCTATGGAATAGCCTGATTATTTTATCTAAAATTGATTTTTAAATACATCAACTTTTTACCAAACCAAATACTACTAAAAATATTCAAACCATTGGTATTTTGATTTAATTTAGATACTCAATTTGATAGATAAATGAATGAACAAAATAAAAAAAATTAAAATATCTTAAAAATTTGACAAACATTAACTTAAAATTTTGATCAAAATAGCAATATGAAAATTATTCAAAATATAAAAATTCGGCACATCATTTTAATTTCTAAAAAATTCAAAATATAATTTGTAAATTAATACAATAAATTTTTGTTCAATCACAGTATTCTAAAATATTATTCTATCAAAAGTAGTTTGTTCAAAATTGGATTTAACATTTGATCCTGAAAATTCTACAAGCAAAAGAAATAATTAAACTAGATAAAATTTTATGCAAATATGTATTAAAAGATATCATATATTATTAGTTTGGTTCAGTTTTATTGGATTTATATTTTCTACATTCAAAACCAAATAAAAAAATTGGTTTATAAAAATTTTAAAACCTTAACTATCTATGAAACTATATTAATTATGATTTTTGGTTTGAATTGATTTAAATCAATTTGGTTTGGTTAATTTTTGTACAACCTTAATTAACCACTTAACCTTATTACTTAAATTTCCTAATATAATTAGTTTTTGAATGAATCCATGTATACTTCTGTATTGCATTTGAAAAAAAAAATTGTTGATAAAAAAATATTTTTAAGTTTTTGAGTTCTGAAAATTGTTTTTAGAAAAAAATAAATAGATATTTTTTTGAGGAAAATAATTTATAAAAAATCAAAAAATTAAATAAAAAATTTAAACATATTTTTTTTATATCTGAACAACAATCCCAACAAACCGGTTTAGAAAAATGAAAAAAAAAATGCAAGCTTTAGTCAATTAACGCTTCAAGAGAGCCTTTAAAAATTAAAAACTTTGAAATACCCATCCCAACAACAAAGAGAACAATTAATAATTTATGTACTTTTCTCTTAATTAAATTACAAAGTAAAGCTTAATAGTACCTAATAAAATTATAAGAACTTAAATTAGCAAAAACTCAATTTGGCAAAAAAATTGTTCTTTGCTATTTATTAATCAATTTGTAAAATCAAAAAAGGTATTTCAATTTCTTGCATCCTAATATCAACAAACCAAAGTGTGTATTTCATTGGTAACTCTTGGTCTTCATAAATTTATTTTATTATTTTATTTTTTATTGGGTAGCACTTGTAAATATACAAAGTTTTGGTCGCTTATATACTAAAAGTATAACTGCATAGATTCCTAAATTCATAGAATAAGAAAATAAAAGCAATTTTAAAGAGAAAGGATAATTTAAATTTCTAAATCAAGAGAAGGAAAAATAAGTCATATCATAAAGAGGGAAAATATTTAAAATTCCTAAAATAATAGAATAGGAAAATTAAAAATTTTAAATTAATATGATTGGGAAAATAATTTTTATTTTTAATTAATTGTAAAATTATAAAAAATATTAAAATAATTCAAAAAACAATTAATTTACATAAGAAAGAATCCTTGAAAGCTCTATTTGCTTCAACTTTATTAAATATTATAGATTTATGAATCAAGCAAACAATGTATTGGTAATAATAATTACACTCTCTATTTTTCAACATTCTCAACACTTACTTTTCTTATTGGTTGATAAGAAGAGATAAATTTTTAAAAATAAATATTTTTTTCTCTTATTTATTTCTTTATGCACCAACCAATCAGGAAATGAGTACTAGAGAGCATTGAAAATTGGAGAGTATTCTTAACATTCATCATATAAAAAGTGATTATTATTTTACAAATATGAAACTAGCTAGAAAAAAATATATTTTTTATATAACTGATTTTTGATTAAGTTTATCAAAAAAATAAAAATAAACAAAAAAATATAGCCAACATGCTATATTGTTATCATTTTGACAAATAATAATAATAATAACAATAATACCATAATACGGAAAAGCAAACAGGAAAACAAATTATAAAATAATGGACATCAATGATTATAGATTTACTTGCAACAAAACAATGGTGTAGTTGTAAACTTAAAAGATGAGTAAAGTACCCTTTAAAAATACTCAATAAAAACAAAAATTCTCATTGGATTTGGGCAAAAGATGTTTTTTTTGCAATTTACAAATTATCAAATGAAAAAGATTATTTAATTGTTGTTTTTGTAGTTGGGCAGGCGGAGGAAACGGTATAACGTACAAATTGTATTATAATGATTATGAAAGAGACATTAGGAGGGAAACTACTAAAAGAGGATTAACAAAGTAAGATTAAATGATAATAATGGTGGTGGGTTTCCCAATTACTATGTTAATGTTAGTGGAGATGGTTAGCTATATTACAAGAGTGGCTTCTAAGACAAGACAAATCGATTAAAAAGAAGCAGAAGAGGATCAGGCCAAGGATTTTTTTTTTTTTCATTTCTTTGTGCTAAAAATGTTATTTTTTTTCTCTTGACATACACTAATATTCAATAGTTTCTAATTCTCATTTCTTCACCCACCATTGAGAAAATGAGGCCAGCAGGCAAATCCTTTGCCTTTCTTAGACTATAGGGTTCTTGGGTTTTTCTGTCTGTTGTTGGTTGGGTTGAAAGCTGAAACCTTTGCATTCTGTAGCTGATTGTAGCTATAAGCTTATAGCCATGGCTGCAGCCTTCAGGTTGCTCTTGTTTTTAGTTTTTCTCTGTTCAGGAATTGGTCTCATCTTTTCTGTTACAGACCCTCATGATGGTAACCTCTTCTATCTTCTTCTTTGTTTTTGTTTCTTTTCTCTTCTTTTTTCTTTCATTTCGTGATGTTATTAACAGAGAAATGGGACTCACCGGCATAGTAATGCCATTCTTCTAGGATTTTTCTTTATGGATTAGTTTTAATAACATTTACAATTTTTTCATTTTTTTAATATCTTTTTGGTGGTGATATAGCTGCGACTCTTCAATCATTGAAGGATTCATGGCAGAATACTCCCCCAAGCTGGAAAAATGGCGATCCATGTGATGCTCCCTGGGAAGGAGTTACTTGCAAGGATTCAAGAGTCACTGCATTGTAAGTATTTTTTTTTTAATTTAACAATTAAATTGCTCAAATTTGATAACCTTTCAATAAGGTCAGTAGCAATTTTAAAATTTCATAACTAATTAGAATTATAAACATTGTTGAATTTAGCTTATTTTAATAAAATCATACTTCAGTGGGTTTAGTGTAATAAATTTGATATTTAGTATATAATCATGTTGTAATTCTAAGACCCCAGATGAAATTAAGATCTTCTATCATTATTGGTTATTCATTTTCTTTTTGTATACTTGTGGATCGCCTTGACCACTTCTTGTAGGGGGTTATCAACAATGAGCCTGAAAGGGAAGCTAAGTGGTGACATTGGTGGGCTAAGTGAATTGATATCCTTGTAAGTTTTTCTCTTGTTTCTTTTGAAAATACAAAACAGAAATAGTTTGCAGCATTGGGACTTGTAATTGAAATGATATAAATAATTTTATATATATAAAGAGAAGTTTCTATGGGTTTCTGTAAGCTATATATTCTTTATCTCAGTATTCAAGTTGTGAGGATATTTCATTGCAGGGACCTGTCATTTAACCCAGACCTCACTGGACCTTTGACTCCACGGTTAGGAGATCTAAAAAATTTGAACATTCTGTAAGACCCAATAAGTTCTCAGCTGGTCTAATTTTCCACACAGGTTTATTCTTCCATGATTAAAACTTCTGTTTATATGTATTTACTTTCATCCTTCAGAATCCTTGCTGGCTGTGGCTTCACCGGTAGTATTCCAGATGAGTTAGGCAATCTTCCTCAGCTATCATTCTTGTAAGACTTGTCAAAATCAGAATATAAGAACTGGGTGTTTAATATTTTGTTCTGATAATTCAAGAAAATCTCTGACAGGGCCCTCAACTCCAACAACTTGACTGGAAATATCCCTCCGTCTCTGGGGAAGCTCAGCAATGTCTACTGGCTAGACCTGGCAGACAATCAGTTGACAGGACGTATCCCAGTTTCAACACCATTGGCCCCAGGCTTAGACCTCCTTAAGAAAGCTAAGCACTTGTGAGTGTAGGACTAGTTTTCTGTCTATTCTATTTCTAGTTCATAGCCTCTGTTAAAACTAGAGAAATCAGTTGGAAAAACAGGACCGGGAAAAACTAAAAAACTAGGTTTCAGCTTCTGGTTTTCTGCTAGTTTGGCAACATTTTTTTTTTCAAGTCATTAAGTGAAAAAAACAAGCATGTTTTAATTGGGTAAATTCCAAATTATGGAAACAGATGCAATAATGAAAGCTAGAAATCATACCACTTCAGGGAGGATAAATGAACTGTGCTTAGATGTGGAAATCAGGCATAAAACATTTGGACATTGTAACAAAGGATATCTAAATTTTTTGAACTTGCAGCCATTTCAACAAGAACCAGCTTTCAGGCCCCCTTCCTGCCCAACTTTTCAGCTCTGATATGGTTCTGATACATGTGTAAGTTGACAACCACCCTTAAGGTTTATATTTTTATTCTTCTCCATTTTTTGTTTGACCTTTGAATTTGCTTACGTTTTGCTATTAACAGATTATTTGATGGAAATCAACTCAATGGAGCTATTCCAGATACAATAGGACTAGTGCAGACACTTGAGGTTCTGTGAGTGAAATCACCCCCAGTTTCATCTTTCATTGACTAAATGTTTTCTTCTAAATAATTGTCTTTTCCTTGATGTAAGTGCCAATCCTGACTATTCTGATTTATTACAGTCGACTAGATAGAAATGCGTTTGGTGAAACTGTCCCAACGAATTTGAACAATCTAACTAGCCTCATCGAATTGTAAGTACTACTTAATTGTCTTATAGGTTTAAACTTAGTTATGTATGATCAACTCTTCTTTATGGTGTTTGTGTTTTCTTTCAGGAATTTAGCACACAATAAGCTGTCTGGTCCTATACCGAACTTAAATCAAATGAACAGTCTCAATTATGTGTAAATCTATTAAAAGAATTTACCTTCTGGCTTAGTTCTTCTTCAGCTTGTTCTGTTGTGTGTTAGTAAATCATGATCAATGAATTAATTTCACAGGGACCTTAGCAACAATTCTTTTGAGACATCTGAAGCTCCAACATGGTTCTCTACCTTACCTTCACTGACTACATTGTAAGTCCTTACTGTTGTGGAAATCGGGTTAGTTTCCACCAAAATGAATAATTGTGCCAAAAATTAAGACAAAGAAAAATTCCCAGGTAGTTGGTGGAGTCACAAATGGTCTCCCTTAAAAACCAACTTCCTTAGACTCTTGAGTCTTGGTGACAGAATTTTTCTAAGATAATTTAAAGCACAATATATCACAAAGTAAAAGACCCGACAATAGCTATTAAATAGAAATAAAAGGAACACCAGAATTTAACGAGGTTCGGCCAATTATGCCTACGTCCTCGGACACTACTAAAATAATATTTCACTATTTCAAAGAAATATTACAAAGTGAAATATTACAAGAGAGAGAGGAAAAATACAACCAATCTTAGAAGTAGAGAGATTGGTGGTTTTTGGGATGAATTGTTAAGAGGGGATGAAGTCCTTTTATAGCCTAATGCTATGGTGGAAAAATCATCTCTTTCCGATGTGGGATTGTCATATTTCAACAAATCTCCACCTTGACAATCTCACAATTCCAAACAAACATCCTCTAAACTCTTGTATTACAAATTTCAGTAATGTCTCCAAATGCGCTTCAAAGCGCCCAATTTCAAATTCTAATAACATTTATCAAGTCCAAACAATGTTGGAACTTGACATTTGTCACAACTTTCGTTGCCATATCTGCGGGATTTTCAGCAGTCAAAATCTTCTGAAGAAGTATCCCACCATCTTCAAGAATTTCCCGTACAAAATGATATCGAACATCGATATGCTTCGTCCTTGTATGATAAACTTGATTCTTTGCTAAACAAATAGCACTTTGACTGTCACAATGCACTTTGACATGCTTCTGACCAATTCCCAAGTCATTCAACAACCCCTGAAGCCAAATTGCCTCCTTAACAGCTTCTGAAACTGCCATGTACTCTGCCTCTGTTGTAGACAAAGCAACTGTTGACTGTAAGGTGGACTTCCAACTAACCGGTGCCTTTGCAAGTGTGAACACATAACCGGTAGTAGATCGACATTTGTCTAAATCACCTGCATAGTCGGAATCACAATATCCAACTATATATTGACCACTTTTCTCATCCCGCTCAAACATTATACCAACATCTACAGTATTCTGAATATACCGTAGAATCCATTTCACAGCTTGCCAATGTCCTTTGCCAGGATCATGCATGTACCTGCTCACAACTCCAACTGCTTGTGAAATGTCAGGCCTCGTACACACCATTGCATACATCAAGCTACCAACAGCATTTGCATATGGAACCTTTGACATATATTCTCGTTCTTCATCACTTTTCGGAGATAAAGATGCACTGAGCTTAAAATGAGGAGCAAGTGGAGTACTAACTGGTTTTGTATTCTCATTTATCCCAAAACGCTTTAGTACTTTTCTCAGATATTGTTTCTGAGTCAAACAAAGTCTCCCCAATTTTCTGTCTCTGCATATCTCCATACCGAGAATCTTCTTAGCTTCCCCTAAATCCTTCATTTCAAATTCCTGATTTAGTTGAGCTTTTAACTTCTGAATCTCTCCTTCATCTTTTGAAGCTATCAGCATATCATCAACATAAAGGAGGAGATAGATAAAGGAACCATCCCGTAGCTTGCGTAAATATACACAATGATCATATTTGCTTCTTGTGTATTTCTGCCTTATCATAAACTTGTCAAATCGTTTGTACCACTGTCTTGGAGATTGCTTCAATCCATACAACGATTTGCTCAACTTGCACGCCAAATTTTCTTTTCCAGCAACTTTAAATCCTTCTGGCTGAGTCATGTAGATTTCTTCTTCTAAGTCTCCATGTAAAAATGCAGTTTTTACATCCAGCTGAACTAGTTCCAGATCAAATTGTGCTACCAAAGCCAGCAGTATTCTTATGGAGGAATGTTTTACAACTGGAGAAAACACTTCATTATAATCAATTCCCTCATTCTGAGCGTAGCCTTTAGCTACCAATCTTGCCTTGTAGCGGATATCATTCTTATCAGGAAATCCGTCTTTTTTTGCATAAACCCATTTACAGCCAATCGCTTTCTTTCCCTTTGGCAGACTTGCTAGCTTCCATGTCTGATTCTTTTCAAGGGACTGCATCTCTTCTTCCATAGTCTTTCTCCACTTTTCTTCTTCTGAGCTTTGAATAGCTTCACAATAAGTGGAAGGAATCTCATCATCTACTGAAGATGTATAATTAGTCATATCTTCAAGTCGAGCAGGTTTCTTAATCTTCCTTTTCGGCTTTCGTAGTGCAATTGGCTCAAGTTGCTGAGGAGGTTCTTGTGCTGAAACCTCTGCTTCCTCATCTGATCCATTTTCTACCATTATCTCCTCTTCTTCCGTAGGAGTAATTTTATCAGACTCTACAATTGCTGGATCAACAATTCTTCTTCTATCAAACTCCACCTGTTTGGGAGTTTCCTCCACCTGCTGTGGAGAACCATCCGTCTGCTCCTTTGTTACCTTTAACATGGTAGACTCATCAAAGGTAACATCTCTACTAAAGATTATTTTCTTCGTCTCTGGGCACCATAGTCGATATCCTTTGATACCAGAGGATATCCCCATAAAGATAGCTTTCTTTGCCCTTGGATCTAACTTTGATTCCTTAACATGATAGTATGCAGTGGAACCAAACACATGTAAGGAATTATAATCTGTAGCAGGTTTTCCATACCACACCTCCAAAGGTGTTTTGCCATTGATAGCAGTTGATGGCAAACGATTAATGAGATGACATGCGTATGTTACAGCCTCAGCCCAAAACTGTCTGCCTAATCCAGCATTAGACAACATACACCGAACTTTCTCCAGTAGAGTTCGGTTCATGCGTTCAGCCACCCCATTCTGTTGTGGTGTATTTCTGACAGTGAAATGTCGAACAATTCCTTCATTTCTGCAAACTTTCATGAAGGGATCACTTGTGTACTCTCCGCCATTGTCTGTTCGAAGACACTTGATCTTTCTGCCCGTCTGAGTTTCTACCATCTTCTTCCAGATGAGAAAAACTTCCAACACTTCATCCTTTGTCTTCATTGTATACACCCATACTCTTCTTGAACAATCATCAACAAAGGTAACATAGTAGTGTTTACCTCCCATTGAAGCAGTTTTGGAAGGACCCCATACATCTGAGTGAACATAATCCAGAATACCCTTGGTATCATGGATTGCAGTGCCAAACTTCACTCTCGTCTGCTTCCCTTTGATGCAATGCTCACAGAAGTCTAATTTGCAGGTTTGCACTCCTTGCAATAATCCTTGATTCGCCAGAAGTTTCAAGGATTTTTCGCCTGCATGCCCCAAGCGCATATGCCACAATCTGGTTATTTCTAGCTCATGGTCATCACTAGAAACTGCTGCTGTTGTTCCAACAACTGTATTGCCTTCATAGTAATACAAGTTGTTGCTCCTTTGAACTCCTTTCATCACCACAAGTGCTCCAGATATAACCTTCATTACTTCATTTTTAATGATTATAGTGAAACCCTTTCTCCCAAGGATTCCCATAGAAATGAGGTTTTTCGTCAGACTGGGCACATATCTTACGTCTGTCAGAGTTCTGATTGATCCATCACGATTCCTCAATTGGATTGAACCAATTCCAGTTGTTTTGCAAGGGCTGTCATTTGCTGTATAGACAACTCCACCTTCAATTTCTTTAAAATCGAAAAACCATTCCCGATTGGGACACATATGGTGGCTACAGCCTGAATCCAGGATCCAAGCAGTCGAACTGCTTATTGATGGCATCAATGCTAATGAAAAATCTGAATCATCACATTCAGCTACATTTGAATCTGCAACAGCATTGCCTTTGCCAGATTTGCTTCTCAACTTAGGACAATCTTTCTTCCAGTGCCCTTTTTCTCGACAAAAGGCACATTCATCTTTGCCCACTCTGGACTTTGATCTGTCTTTCTTTCCCCTGTTCTTATTTTTCGAACGGCCTCTTACTATCAAAGCTTCAGCTGCTCCACTGGTGCTATCCTTCTTGTCTTTTCTCCTCAATTCATAGCTGTATAGTGCAGCACATACTTCACTAAGAGACACCTCAGCTTTCCCATGGAGTAGAGTAGTTTCTAGAAACTCAAACTCCTCAGGAAGGGATCCCAACAGCATTAGGGCCAAATCTTCATCTTCAAATGTCACATCCAAGTTCATCAGATCTGCTACAAGTTGATTGAAATTGGTGATGTGATCATTCATCGTGGTACCAGGAACATATGTGAATCTGAACAGTCTTTTCTTCATATGAAGCTTATTTTGACTGCTCTTTTTCAAGAATTTTTCCTCCAGTGCCTTCCACAATTTACTTGCAGAAGTTTCTTTACAAAAGGCATACTTCTGCTCTCTGGACAGGCACGATCGAATTGTACCACATGCCAAACGATTGATTGTCTTCCATTCCTTCTCATCTGCACCTTCTGGCTTTTCTCCCTCAATGGCAATGTCTAAGCCTTGCTGAAATAAGGCGTCTAGAACTTCACCTTGCCACATGCCGAAATGGCCTGTACCATCAAAAATCTCCACTGCAATTCTCGTATTTGCCACAACAGTTCTCGCCAAAATTGATGAAGTAGAAGCTGTTGTGTCCATTGTGGATTTTTGTCCGTCTCTTGCCATTTCCCTTTTAAGACTATTTAATAGCTTTCAAATGCGGAATACCCAAGAATCCAAGGAAACCTTTCTGATGTGGAAGATCAGCTTACGCCGCAACCACAGAGCATATAACTCAGTAACCTTGGCTCTGATACCAATTGTTGTGGAAATCGGGTTAGTTTCCACCAAAATGAATAATTGTGCCAAAAATTAAGACAAAGAAAAATTCCCAGGTAGTTGGTGGAGTCACAAATGGTCTCCCTTAAAAACCAACTTCCTTAGACTCTTGAGTCTTGGTGACAGAATTTTTCTAAGATAATTTAAAGCACAATATATCACAAAGTAAAAGACCCGACAATAGCTATTAAATAGAAATAAAAGGAACACCAGAATTTAACGAGGTTCGGCCAATTATGCCTACGTCCTCGGACACTACTAAAATAATATTTCACTATTTCAAAGAAATATTACAAAGTGAAATATTACAAGAGAGAGAGGAAAAATACAACCAATCTTAGAAGTAGAGAGATTGGTGGTTTTTGGGATGAATTGTTAAGAGGGGATGAAGTCCTTTTATAGCCTAATGCTATGGTGGAAAAATCATCTCTTTCCGATGTGGGATTGTCATATTTCAACACTTACTAGTTCAGAAATGAAATAGCTGAAAACATAATAGAATATTGTATGGTCTCATTTAGAATTTCCTTGATTTGTATGGTGTGCAGGGTTTTAGAATATGGATCACTTGAAGGACCCTTACCGTCAAGAGTCCTCAGTTTCCAGCAGATACAGCAAGTGTGAGTTTTGATTCGAATGCAGAACACCAATTGATCATTCATATAATACATAATTTCAGGGAAGTGTAAAACAAACTATTCATTACCTTCTGAAAACTTTGCAGGTTATTGAAAAACAATGCATTCAGTGGCCAATTAGATATGGGGAAAAGCCTTGGTCCACAGCTTCAAGTTGTTGATCTGCAGAACAATAATATTTCCTCTGTGACACTAACTTCTGATTACACAAACACACTAATGTAAGAATGTTCCTGAGCCAAGAATTAGCATTTAATTGCAGTGACTGTCCAACTGTCTTCCACTTCCCATGGTTCTTAATTTTAAACTTTCTGTACTCAAAAAGTCTTGTAGGCAATCCAGTATGCACAGCACTCTCAAATACTAATTACTGTCAACTCCAGCAGCAGACTGCAAAGCCTTATTCCACTAGCTTGGCAAATTGTGGAAATGTACAATGTGCTGAAGGACAGAAGATTAGCCCTCAAAGTTGTGAATGTGCATATCCATATGAAGGAACTATGTATTTCAGAGCCCCTTCCTTCAAGGACATATCAAATGAAGCTATATTTCATTCGCTCGAGATGAGCCTTTGGGTAAAATTGGACCTCACTCCGGGCTCAGTTTTTCTTCAGAATCCCTTTTTCAATGTCGATGACTATCTTCAGGTGCAGCTTGCACTATTTCCCCCTACTGGAAAATATTTTAATAGGTCAGAAGTTATGAAGATTGGGTTTGAATTAAGTAATCAAACCTATAAGCCTCCTAAAGATTTTGGACCCTACCTTTTCATTGCATCACCTTACCCTTTCCCAGGTAAGTCATCTAATTTTCAGCTACAAATGTATATATATACCACCAATTTTTGGCATAATGAACCGAGAAAAAATGTTTCAGATGAACACAAAGGGACTTCCCTCGGCTCTGGTGCATTGGCTGGGATCGCAGTTGGTTGTGCCCTTCTAGTTCTGAGCCTTTTTGGAGTGGGCTTTTATGCAATTCGCCAAAAGAAACGGGCAGAAATGGCCCTCGGATTAAGTAGACCATTCGGTAAGTATCAATATTAATATAGGCTGCAGTATATCTGCCCAATGCAGAATCAGACATAGGTTGGCTTATGTGTTATCGATTTCCAGCATCTTGGGCTCCAAGTGGGAAAGATAGTGGAGGTGCACCTCAATTGAAGGGGGCAAGATGGTTCTCTTATGATGAACTTACAAAATGCACTAACAATTTCTCTGAGAATAATGAGATAGGCTCTGGGGGCTATGGGAAGGTAAATATCCAAGAATTTTTTTCATGATCAATGAATATTTGCTCCATGTTAAAGCAAGAAAATAATTGAAAATTCATCTTTTAACTATTTTTCTTCAGGTTTATAGAGGAATGCTCGCTGAAGGCCAAGTGGTGGCAATCAAAAGAGCTCAGCAAGGATCAATGCAAGGCGGGCTCGAGTTCAAAACTGAAATAGAATTGCTATCAAGGGTACATCACAAAAATCTTGTTGGCCTTGTAGGATTTTGTTTTGAACAAGGAGAGCAGATGCTGGTATATGAATATATGGCCAATGGCACACTCAGGGAAAGCCTATCAGGTAATAGCACTTCTAGTCAACTATGCTTTACTAGAAGTTTGGGTTTATTTATTTTCAGTATTCTAGCCGAAGGAATAAGGAATAATTTTGCTGAAATGAATTACAGGAAGATCTGGTATTCATCTTGATTGGAAAAGGAGACTGCGCATTGCTCTTGGATCGGCTAGAGGGCTAACTTACTTACATGAGCTTGCAGATCCTCCTATAATCCACAGAGACGTTAAGTCCACCAATATTCTGCTTGATGAAAGTTTAACAGCAAAAGTTGCAGACTTTGGCCTGTCTAAGCTTGTATCAGACAGTACAAAAGGACATGTTTCAACTCAAGTTAAGGGCACCCTGGTCAGTACAATTACAACGTTTTCAACAACTATTAAACAAAAGTACAACACCAAGTTCTCATTAACTTCCATACTAATCATTTTGCAGGGATATCTGGACCCTGAATACTACATGACTCAGCAACTAACAGAAAAGAGTGATGTGTACAGCTTTGGAGTGGTAATGCTTGAACTAATAACTGCTAAGCAACCGATAGAGAGAGGGAAGTACATCGTGCGCGAAGTGCGAACGGCAATGGACAAGAATGATGAAGAACATTATGGATTAAGGGAAATAATGGATCCAGCCATTCGAAACACAGGACATCTGGTCGGGTTCGGCAGGTTCCTGGAATTGGCAATGCAATGTGCGGAAGAATCAGCAGCAGAACGCCCAACAATGAGTGAAGTAGTGAAGGCAATAGAAACAATACTGCAGAATGATGGAATGAACACAAACTCAACTTCTGCCTCTTCATCAGCTACTGATTTTGCAGCTTCAAGAGGGCATGCCCCTAGACATCCTTACAATGATGTGCCTAAAAATGGTGTTCATGTTCACCATGACCTTAATGCCTTTGATTACAGTGGAGGTTACTCACTTCCCGCAAAAGTGGAGCCTAAGTAGAGAATCATATACATGCATTGCCATTGGCATTTTTTTCTTTCTTGATTTTCTTCTTTTGGTTATATATACATATATAGATGTCTTGTTATGTATGCTAAGATGAAACTATTAATTTGCCATTCTTTAGAGTTTTGGTCAGGTTGTTTGAATTGAACATTGTTTTTGGTTGAGGTGTTATATATTATAGGTGCCAACGTGCTATTAATATAGTTTTTAGGATTTATTTGATATAAATATGTTGTAATTAAAATTCTATGTGGCAGAAACTCCAATTTAATCATAATTTGTGACTTCTATTCAGACTATATTTTTAATTTGCTGATTTTTCTTTTTAATCTCTTTTTTCCTCTTTATTTATTTATTTATTTTTTTAAAAAATTGATATACATAAGAAAACTCCATCTCCCACATAAATTGGTTGGAAGTTTTATCTTTAATCGTGGAGTAATTATTTTCTGGGGACACTTAAATTTCTTACTTATCTTGTATTTATATTGAGTTAATTAATTAAATTTATGTTAATATGTTAATTGATTAAATAAATATAACAATTAATTTCAGATAAAACTTGTTCATCAGAGAAATAGGGGAAAATGGATTTCCTTCTCAAATTAAAGAGCTCAAATCTTAAGTAGCATAATGTCGTCAAAGTAATAATCAAAACAAAGATATAATGCAAACGCACATTAGTTAAGAGTGTTATATATATATATATATATATATATATATATATAAAGCATATTTAACATTTTATTTTTTCAAAAAGTATATTTTAATTTATACATTGTGTAAATTTTGTAAATTGGTGCAATTAAATCTCTAAATTAAAAATTTATTCAGTTAGACTACTTTAACTATTAATTTTTGAACTAATTTAATGAAAATTTTATTCAATTTATAATAATGAATTATTTCAAAAAAATTATTATTATGAGATGTAAAGTGTTTTATTTATAAAAATAAATTAAAAATTTATTTTGTTGATGTAGTTATCATTGATTAGATAATAAATTATAAATGTTTCATGAGTAAGAATTAAATTAATTTAAAAATAAAAATTAAAAAATCAATTGAATAAATTTTCAATTGAAAATTTTAAATTTACAAATTTATAAAATGAAGATACTAAAATATGTTTTTTGTTTTCTTTTTTCTGAGTTGTACATCTTTTTTTTTTAATATATATATATGGAGTTGGCTTGTGCAAATTTCCAACTGTAACATTCTTTTCTGATTTCTTAAAGAAGGAGAGTTAGAGTTTGTGTGGGTAAAGAAAAGCATGACGCCTATGGAGGAATGCAAAATAAATAGTTTCCCCTATATTTTCTGTCTTTATCTCACTGCCTAAAGACGTACATGTGCATCCACTTCCCAGTTCCCACTCCCTTCACACTTTCACCATCTCAATTTTGCCATTTTCGCTGTTTTCGTTGGCTTCTTTGTCTCAGCATTCGTCTCACTCCTACACTGCTAGGCGGAGGAACAGCCTACTAAAGTGGCCGACCACGGCGGCGGAGGAGCCAAATGAAAGGCGCAGTTGTTTATCACGGGAAAAGACGATGGAGGTGTCTGGTCATTGGCGTGCTTTTTCTTGTTGTGCTTTCTATGCTCGTTCCTCTTGTTTTCTTGCTTGGCCTTCACAATGGCTTTCACTCTACTGGTACGGTGCTTGCTCTCTCTCTTTTTGGTTTCTATTTCTAGATTTAGATCCGTTTCTTTATTTTTTTTTCGTAATTTCTTCTTCCGATTGCTCGTGGAATCTTTTCAGATCTTGAATGCACGATAGATCTCTGTGGCTCGTTTTTTAGTTTGTGCGTGATTCTATGTGTAATTAATTGTGTGCCTGTTGTTGATCTTTTTCTGTTCTGTCACTTTTGCAGGATTCGTCACTGATCGACTGAGTTCCAGTTCCAGTTCTGCTTCGAATTCAGTGAGTATTTGAACTTGATTGTTTCTCACTGATAGAAATTCTGCTAACTGCAACTTTTATTGTTTATTTAATCTAAACCAGGGTGCTGCCACTGGTGATCAAGGCATCCCTGTGGTAATTCATTTTTAAATCAATGCCGTACTAACAGCTTTAAAGATTTCAATTTTTTAGTTTGTTTTTCTCCAATTCACAGAAGAAAATAGGTTATTCATGTTCTCGTGCTTGACCTTATTTATATTATTCACTTTGTAGAAGCAGCCTAATACAGAGGAAAATGCAGATAATCCCCATGCAAATAGAGAGGTTTGAACATGAATTCTCTCTTACTTAATATTTATAGTATCATGGCGCATATCAGTGTGTTTTGTGCTTAGTTTCTGAAATGCTACATAGGTATGTTACTTTTCTAGATAAGTATAGAATGGTAGTAGTCATTAAGGTATAAATAAGAAATCCTCCTACAACTAAAGAATCAAACAAAAAATTATAGCTGTAACAAAGAGCTATTCATACTGCTGATAAAGTCCAACACTAAGTTCTTATCCCATAGTAATTTTGATGATTCTTAACTATTATTGCATAATGCTACAACCAAATATACAATGCCACCACAATAAAAGCGCAAATTATAAGACCTTTTGCTTTCTTAATTAAGAATCCCTCTAAAAAACGAGGGAAGCCCTACTCTTATTTCTAGACATCTTAAGCCACTGAATGATGCAAAAATGAATTCCATTTATGTATTAAAAACTATGGGTATTGGTATCAAAATTTGACAACTTAAAAAGAGGGAAAATGCTAGTATTATCTATATGGTGGATTTTTGAGTATGTTTCTTTGACAAAATATAGGGTTTACAAAGGGTTGAATATATATGAAGCTTAACAAATTAGCAGTTTAATCAAGAGTGTAAACTGTAAACATAGCGAGCTGGATGACAACTTTCATTCCGAAAAAGAATACAACCGCTGTCTACGAATAACAAACAATGATATATAGAAACATGTATCTTTAGAAATGAAGACAATAAGTTTTTTTTTTTAAAAGAAAAGGGAAGAATTCAAGAAAATCAGATTATCATCTCTTTGAAGGCTCAAATTTTAGTTTCTGTGAACGAAAACCCAATCAGCATTTTTTGGTAAAAATTATCATTTGAAATTAGGTCTATGTTTCTTCATTAGATCTGATAAAGTTATATGCATAACAATACAATGAGTATTTTTAGATTTGGTGGGTCTTTTATGGTGATATTATTGCAGAATGTAAAATTGAACTACTGTATTACTGGATTGTCTATGATCTACTGTCATTTCATGCTATCATATTGTTGCAGTAGACATGGATTCTCTATTGGACATATGAGACATGAAAGTTTTGGGTTGTTGATTTTGAAAAAGTTAATTGCAATTAGGGCGGCCTGACTCTTAACAAATAATTTAGTAGCATGTTGCTGGTATAGTCTGAAAGTAATGATCCAGGAATTTCAATTCAACAAATTAGTGTGTTAGGCATCTTAGTAATTTATTTCTTGGTGTACTTGTCAAGGATTTCGAACTTTTGTGATTAGCATGTCGTGTTTTGAACCTCCACAAATTAAGTATATGCTATCTGGAGTCCTTTTAATAATGGTTCTCTCTATGAGAAATAGATGTACATATTTATTACTCTGAGAATAATTTTATATAAAATATACTTTTGTAAAAGTACTTCAACATACAAGTATGAGAAAAACCCTCAGAAAACACAGAGTCTGAGAATTATTATTTTTTTCTTTTTTTCCCATGAATATAGTTTGGTGAGAAGAAATAACTTTCTAATAGTAATAGGAACTTTATTCCTTCTAAAAAACATATTAGTGGAATTTACTTTTGCCAAACTTCTAATGGGGAATACAAGATCATCAATAGGGAAAAGTTGCTTAAAAAATCGGTTTTCTTCTAATTTCATAGTACTCTATAGATGCTGGTAACTTCCATTTTGTACCCCATTTATATAGTAACTAAAGATCTTGTGTCTCAACAATTCCACGCTGTTTTGTTATATAATTTTCAGCAAATTATCCTCAATTCTTGTTTTCTAATCGCTGGAGTGGCATTTTTTCATTTTGGGGACTAATCATTTAGTGATTTATGCAAATTTAAAACTTTACTTGCAGTAACTTTTTAAAGTTTGATTGAAATATTATGTTGAAAATATGCAAATGGCTTTTCAGATTTAATGAGAAGTGCAGCACTGTTCCTCCTGTTGTATCACACTTATGAATATTCACTACTTGATTCATTTGGTGATTCTATGTGTGTTCATACTTTTAGGATGATTGTTTAATTTATTCTTTGTTTCAACTATTAGGCAAGAAGCAAATCCATTTTTAAACCTTGACTTATGATGCCTCTTTATGATTAAGCTTACCATATATTTTAGCCTGTAATGAAGGTATTAAGGTTACTATTAATCCAGCCATTTTTTTTTTCTCTCAGGATGCTTTCATAAACCATACAACAAAACCAAGAAATTTAACAGGAGTTACAGGTTATGATGACCAACAACCTAAAAGACATCTTGTTTGCAGCATCTTTTTGAAGTGTTATTTAGATGATTATTGTTGCCACACTGTGGCATTTATGTTTTCTTTAAACTATTAACAGGTACTCTAGTACGATCCCATTCTTTGCCGCGACGAGTTGCTGTTGGAAATGTATGCATGCATTTGAGTAGTTTATTGAAAGCTAGTTCATCACTTGTAATGCTTAAAAAGCCTAACTTTTCTTTTCTTCTTTTTTCGGGGAAAAATGCTGTGCAGAATACTAAATTTGGTACAACAGACCTGAATGTAGTTGAGGAAAACACTAAAGAATGTGAAAAACATTTTGGTAGTTATTGCCCATGGCGTGAAGAACAGAGGGAAGATATGAAGGATTCTATGATCAAGAAATTAAAGGATCAGCTTTTTGAGGCTAGAGCATATTATCCAAGTATTGCCAAACTTCCAGGACAAAACAAGCTTACTCAAGAAATAAAACAAAACATTCAAGAATTAGAGCGCATTCTGAGTGAATGTACAATAGACACTGATCTTCCACTACAGTAAGTTAATTATATGTTATGTTGTAATGTCGCTGTCCTCTAACAACAAAACATATTTGTGGCAATATTTGCTTTAGGTGGCAAGCAAGGATTTTGTTTCTTTTCCATTTTAGAGTTAATCCTCCCTTTGTATATCAGTTGTGCATCTATTTGTTTTACCAGAGTAAATTTGTTTTCTACTCTTTTAATAGAAACTAACGCTTTTTGTGCTGCAGAAGTCAGTTTAATTTCTATTTATTGGTTTTTGCTTGAGATATACTCAATCAATAGATTTAATTTCATTATTCACTTTTATTTTGTACAATATTTCATACCAGTAAGAGAGTGGCAAACCTCTTTTAAACTACAGTTTAATTCTGTAATGTCATTGTTTTAACATTTAGCTGCAATAAGATTGTAGTGCCAGACTACCAATAGTAAACTTTTGGATACCATGTGTTTGAGATTGGCAACTTTTATCAGCATCTTTGGACCCTCCTTAGATATGGCCTGTATTTACAGTTACCTGCTTGGACACTTATTTTTTAATTTTCTTTGGGAGAAATTGTAGTCCTGCTGCTGGAAATGCAAAATGTCAAGAGTTTGGATCTGCTTTTACTGTTGGTTAACATTCTTTCTAAAATGGCTTCAACCAATTAATCTTCAAGGCTCTCTTGTTGCTATGTTTGTTTTCTCAAGAATCTGCTGCTTGTCTGCTTTTGTCATTGCTCATAATAAGGCTATCTCCAGTACATGCACTAATGTAAATCAAATTTGGTACTAATATTGCCAATGTTCTATAGGGGGTTTTGGCAATTAAAATGTTCATCCTTTCACACTAGCTGTTTTGACAAGGAACTTCAAAGATGTTAGATGTAAAACAATTCAGCTACAACAAAACCCTTGCTAATAGTGTATTGAGATTTTTTTAATGATTTTTTTTCAGCTTTTCTTTTACAGAAGTAAGGTTTTCACTCTTTTTATGTTTACCTTTTCTCATGGTAGATTCATTAAAATTGCGACTGTTGATTACTCATCATTGCTGCATTATATACTTGCATGATATACTCTCATAAGATTTTGCTAAAACATACATATTAATGTTGCCTATTTGGTCAGAATCAGGAAAATTTCAGAGAAAGTGGAAGTTACAATAGCCAAGGCTAAATCATTCTCTGTTGAATGCCAAAACGTTGACAAGAAATTCAGACAAATACTTGATATGACTATGGATGAAGCCAAATTTCACATGAAACAAAGTGCATTCCTCTATCAGCTTGCAGTCCACACCATGCCAAAAAGTCTTCACTGCCTATCCATGAGATTGACTGTAGAATATTTCAATTCTTCTTTGCATGATTCAGAGCTCTCTCTGTCTGAGAAATTTTCAGACCCTACACTGCATCATTATGTCATAATCTCGAATAACATACTTGCATCTTCAGTTGTAATCAACTCAACTGTTATGCACGCTAAAGTACTCATCCAGTATTCTTCTATGTAATTTACTGTTAAGTGTCTATAAATTCTGATACTTTCAACTAATAGGTTATTTTCTATGTTGCAGGATAGTGGGAATTCTGTATTTCATCTGCTGACGGATGAACAGAATTATTTTGCTTTGAAGCTCTGGTTTGCTAGAAATAGCTACCAGGGAGCTTCCATTCAAGTCATGAATATGGAGCATCTTGATTTGGATTATCATGACAAGGCAGCTTTGTTACCCATGGCCTTACCTGTGGAGTTTCGTGTTTCTTACAATGTTGATAATCTGTCGTCTAAACCTTCAAAAACAGAATACTTATCAGTTTTTTCTCATACTCACTACCTGCTTCCCTATATATTCCCGAACTTGAATAAAATTGTGGTTCTGGATGATGATATTGTTGTCCAACGAGATTTGTTTGATTTGTGGGATCTCAACATGGGAGGGAAAGTGAATGGTGCTTTGCAATTATGTTCTGTACGGCTTGGTCAGCTTAGCCGCTATTTAATTGAAAATAATTTTGACAAAAATTCGTGTATGTGGATGTCTGGATTAAATATAATTGATCTTGCCAGATGGAGGGAGCTGGATCTTACTGAAACTTACCGAAAATTGGGGCAACGGGTGAGTTAGATTAACTTCGTTTATTGTAACTGGCATTTTATGTTCTGTTTCAGTTTTTGGCATGCATGACAAAATTAGTTAAATGGCGTTATTTAACCATCTTTTTTAAGATACAGGAATTTAGCCCTGATTTGAGCTTCTCATTTGTTTTCATCGTTTCTTATATTGAAGCAGGTTACCAAGCTGAATGAATCATTTGAAGCTTCAGCAATGAGGGCGAGCTTGCTTACCTTTCAGGACCAAATATATGCCCTTGATGATTTGTGGGCTTTGTCAGGATTGGGTCATGATTATGGGCTTGATGTGGGTGTCATTAGCAGTGCTACAGTATTACACTATAATGGAAAAAGGAAACCTTGGCTTGAGTTAGGAATCGCCAAGTATAAACACTATTGGAAAGGTTACATAAACTGGGATGACAAGTTTTTGCGTGACTGCAATGTACATTAGCGAGAAGATGGTGGTCAGTGAACCATATGTTCTGGAAAATGGAGCTCAAAGAGCATGAATGTGTAGATGTTTACTTTTGCCGTGCTGATAAATTTTTCTTTGAGCCGGATTACCAAAGGTAGTCAGCAAAAAAGTATACCCTTCTGAATTTTTTTGGTAAATAAAAGACTTAAATATGGTTAATTTTCTCTAGCAAAGCAGAAGGGAAGGAATCTCGGTCAGCCACAGCTGCTAGGCCTGGAAAAATATATGGTTTATTGTTGAACATGATCTATTGTTTAAAGAAGTGAGAGGAAAACAGCTTTGCTCTCTGCTTCTTATTTTGGCAAATCAACGTGGTTTATTTCAACGAGTCTGTGGACAGTAGCCATTCGTGATGTAAATGCTGGAATGAGAGTAAGTTAATTCTTCTTCTAAGGTTCTATTATTTAATTTAGAACAATGATTTGATTCTTTGTTGACAAGTTGAGTGGCTATATCAATCTAATGATAATTTTTTTTTATTTCGTATGTTCAGCTGGTATTTGGCCTATACTTTCGGCTTGTCAATTTTAGCAGAGACTATTGAAATTTGTAATATGAAGTGATAATGTGTTTTTGGGCGAACGTCCGGCTAATCATTTAGGTTTCTATGGGCCGAGGTTAGGCTGGTGTCAACATTAAGACCAACCCGAATTTTTGTCAATGAAAAAAACATTCATATCAACTGAAATTTCTGAGTCTCTTCATTTTGCTTCAGCATATGGTACCTTAAAAATTCTGGTCATGTACATTTTATTGGGTCTTTGACATCGATTCCACTAGTGAATAGCGCTGTTTCCTGGAACAAGTTTTTTAGGAACTTCACATTCCAAATTAGCGTCGTTTGTTTCATTTCTATAACAGCCATTTTTTTTTATGTTATATGTTGTATAAGTATTTATAATCAAAATATTGTAAATAATAATAAAAAAACTCGTTATGTTGCTTATTCTTAAACATAATTTTTGAAAATTATATTATATTTTTAATTATTAATATGTTGTATAGCATATATAAGATTAAATTTGAAAATAAATTATATCTTTTTGAATTATTTTAACATGCAAACAATTTTTTTAACATAAACAATAATTGCTAGTATATTTTTTACTAAATATTTAAGAAGTTTCATTATCAACCATCGACTATTAAATATCAGTGGAAGGAAGCAAAACTTTAGACTCTTCTGAAATGTTCATTGAAGTAAACTTGGAACTTCTTGTTCATTGGCTGCAACCATTCTGAGATGGTTGCGACAACAGACATTTTATTAATTTGGTTTATGCTTCCAAGGAAATTATGGCTATGATCCATTCTGTGAAGATTAATCACATATATCATGAGAGGAATCGAGCGGTTGGCCAATGAATCTTTGAAGTGGCTGTCAATGAGTTTAAGGAACCACCTGCTGGAATTATTCCTTTTTTATGCAATGATTTGATAGGCATTTCTTGACATAGATTAGTTTCAACTTTATTTCTTCTGGATATAATTTTTAGAATAATTTATAATTTATTTTCTGAAATTTTAACAAATTACAATCAGAAATAAATTTTAAAAAACTAACATCCATTTATAATCTTTTGCTAATTGGATTAATGGTTCCTCCAATTGGAAATAAAAAAAAATGCATAAGTCAATAAAAGAAGTTCTAATATACCATCTAATTATCTTATTTCCTCTGTAAAGTAAAAGGAAAATTAATAAATCTGCGGATATCGGTAAAACTACAAAGAAAAGAATTCATGGCAAAGATAAAATACGCTTGGACTAGAAAAATTTGTGTCAGAAAATAGAAAATAAAAAAATATATATTTATATATTTTTTATTTTTCGAGTACTGATTTTTGTCGCTAAACAAAAAAAAAGACATTGATTTATCCATTCAAAGCAATTTACACGAATGACTGTCTTTAATAGAATATATCATTTCTTGTTATGGAGCTCGAAAAATGGTTGTTAATACTGTTGTAGGAACATCAGATGTTGGATATCTTACGCATAGACTTGTTAAAGTAGTTCAACATATTGTTGTACGTAGAATAGGTTGTGAAACCACTCGAGGGATCCCTATGAGTCCCCAAAATGGGATGATGTCGGAAAGGATTTTTATTCAAACATTAATTGGTCGTATATTAGCAAACAATATATATATATATATATATATATATATATATATATATATATATATGGGTCTACGATATATTAAAAAATATTGTTTGAAATAATAATTAAGAAAACTGAAATTTGAATATATTGGTAGCTCTTCTGTTACAGTCGTTAATAACAAATATAGATTCTAAATTCTTATAAAATATTATTAGATTATACATGAAACCCTAAAAAATTCGTATAAAAACATTTTAAATATAAAAAATTATGTGGTATATTGAATTGCAATATTAAAATTCATATAGTATCAAATGAATGGATCCGAAATAAACTGTTAATTTGTTAAAATTTTATTTATAATTGTAATTTGTTAAAATTTTAGATGATAAATTGTAATTTGTTCTAATTTTTAAAAAGACTAAATTGAGTGTTTAGAAGTCCGTCCGAATCAACCTATCTAAAATCTAACCAAATTTTTTTAGTTCGGCTTCGATCGAGTTGAAATTCAGAAAGTGCTTTTTATGTGTGGTCTGGATTCGGGTTAGCAATTTCGTTCGCATCTAAATTCAACTACAAGCAATCAACTGCCAGTTAATTAACTTGAATTACTTAACCATCAGCTGCCAATTTACACGAATAGCTGAATCAAAGAGCCCTCAACACCTTATTCCTACAAGACTCGGCTTCTAAAAACATTACATTTAACATGTTTAAGGCCCATTCCAATTGTACTTACTTATCATCACAAGTACATCGAGAACAAGTTTTGCATTATTGAACCCATAAAAAAAATTAAAATAAAAATAGAAGAAATGGGGTAGTAAAAAATTCACGTGATTAACTAAGAGGACACATGAGTACAAACACTCTGAATCTAAGTACCTCCTAATCTCAGCCTCATGTTTACTGATCTGTCGCATTTTCTTTCTTACTTTTTTTCATGGCCCTGCTTATGAGGATTTACAACCTAAAAGGTGTTCCTTTTTCTTCTTCAATCTTCTTCAAGGACAAGTATCAAGTATGGTTCTTTAAAATTATATATAAACAAAGAAGGTAAAATAAAATGAAACTTCGAGTTTCTCCCGATTTACATGCTAAATCGTCAAAATCTCTCAGAAATTTCACATTCAATGCCCAATGGGTGAAGGGTGGTGAGTGATGATGACAACCATATCATAAAGCTAATAATATCAAAAATATATCAAAAACAAAGAAGCGGAAGTATGTCGAACAAAAAGGAATCGGCTACAACAATCGTTAACTGATCATATAGTAGCACTGATATATACTCCCCGCACTAGGCGGTGGCGAAACGATGATGATGGTGGTGATATTGATGAATGGTGGCTGCGGCTGCTGTAGAAGTAGCATGAAACGGCCGCCATGCGGATGCAGTTAGCAAACAAAGATCTTTCCAACCAAGCTTGAGAGTTCCATGGTCTTCAACTAAGGTATACCCATCGGAAGGGAACATCCCAAGAAGCAAAGTGGCCTGAGTGGCGGCATTTCCGGCAAGTGAAATCCCCTTAAACCCAGACTGTCTTAGCTTCTCCCTCCAGTTATGGAACTTGACTTCGCCGCTCCGCGAAGGCCCCCCCACTGCCAGCACATTGCGAATTTCTCTTGAAAGCAGCTGTTGCTCCACCACATGCCTCTCTTCACTCTCCTCCCCATAGCTGGCCCCCAGCGAGTCGAACAGCGCCGAGTAATAGTGTATCGCCTCCACAAACCTCCCCAAGAACGAACCCGCATGGCTCAGGTCCTGCTCCACCACCGTCACCACTTTCGGAGCCAACCTGAACATCAATTTCATTAAACCCAATAACCATTTCAAAAGTTTTTAGAGTTTAAGATCATTATGACATAAATGGAAAAAAAAAAGGGAGAAAAAGCGATAAAAAGGCAAAGAAAAGGAGATTCTGTCCTGGGATCTTGTGTTGTCATATATATATATATATATATAAAGTACCTCTGCAATAACCAGAGGGTGTTGGTATCGGAACCAGTGACATCGTAGAGGGAGTGCTGCAACCAGTGGACGGCGACGGCCTCCCTCTTGTTGATATTTAACCTATCTGGGTCCAAGTTTCCAACTTTGTCGGCCACCGGAAAGAACTCAAAAGGGAGGCCCAGTTTCTGAGCAAAGTCTGACAAGCGTTTTCCAGTAGCTTCGAGAGCTTCTATGGAGGTGCCCAACCCCGTGAGCCGCACGTACGGTGGCCCACCGGGCCTAGATGCCAGTATATGGAATAGGCCAGGCCACTGCAGGCCTTGCATGATATCCAGATCTATTATGTGCACCCTCTCTTCTCTCTCGAAAGCTTCTTGTATTGCCTGATTGGCCGTGAAATGAGAGAACTTCACGAAAGGGCTGATTCCGTTGAACACTTGAAACGCCGAAGCCATCTTTTGGGTGTGATTGAGAGGCATCGAAGGCAGCGTTGAGTATATTCCTAAGCATGAATTCACTAGCCTAGCCGACATTGCCTCCGAGAAATAGGCGGCGACCCTCTGCGCCGATGTGCCGTAAGGCGTGGACAGCTCGGATATCTCCAGTAGCATCTTGTTTGCTTCTTCGAAATTATCCGCGGAGACTGCCTCTGCGCATTGGAGAAGTAATGTCAAGAGGTGCAAGCCTTCTTCGTCTCTCTTTTGCTGTCTCAGCTCTTCTTTCTTCTCTCTGGCGCTAGGACCAGCTGCTGCTGCTGATGCTTGTTCTGTTTCCGCTGATGAGGATTTCTCCTGCTCTTGCTGTTTCAATGCTTGGAGTGGTGGTGTAATCGAAGTAGAAGAAGGGCTGCCTTGTTGCTGCTGCTGCTGATGTTGATGTTGATCATGAAGATGAACATGCTGCTGGTGTAGATGCTGGTTGTTCCCTTGGCCGATCAGCGGAGGCGTCAATCCCCAGCTCGAGTACTGATTAGTTACAGGAGCTACAGCTGTAGTAGAATCCGGCAATGATGGAAAAGCAGCAACATTTTCAAGATGGAGAGTTAAGCCGGAAGAGCTTTGGCCTTGATTATGATTATGATTATATTCCTTGGGTGGCAGCGCTTCCTTCCTCCTCCGCTCCAGCGCCGCATAGTTAGGTACGGGCTCCGCCAGAGAACGGAGCCTGTACTCCAAAAGAGAAGCAAGACTGGGATTGCAAGGGAAGATTATCTCCCTGACATTCTGGATAAGCTGAGGAATAGAAACATTAGTAGAGGTATGGATAAGGTCCTTAATGATGCCATCAATCCAGGCGGTGGCGGAGGCCTCTTCCATGGCCGGAGGAGGGAGGGCGCAGGAGGAGTTGGTAGGAGAAGGAAACAAAGGTAGGCCAGAGAAGCCACACACGGCAGGGGTAGGGTGAAGTGATGCGGAAAGGGCAGCATCATTGGAAGAAATTAAGGTGTGGGAGGGAGCAGGGGATAAAAACCCCGACAAAGACATAGACACAGACCCGGGTGACGTCAGAGGAGGGGTCATGTTTGTGTTTGTGTTTGTGGAAGAAGGTAGCATTGTGATGGTATTAGTGGAGTAGTTGAGCAGTAGTTGGTATGGATTCGGATTTGGGTTCGGGTTTTGTTGGTTAGGGTTATTACTACCAGTCAACGAAGAAGAAGAAGAACACCCATTCATATTAACATTATCATCAGCAGCAGATGCTACTAAACAATTGCTACTACTAGTAGTGATTCTGCGATAGCACCTCTGGTTTTGATTTGCTGCTGCTGCTGCTGATTGTGGCTGTACCTCCATTTCACACGCCATTCTCTTCCTCACCATCTTTACGGGTTCTATTTTGGTGCTGCTACTGTTGCTGTTGTTACTGTTGTTGTTTTTGCTTTCCTTCAACTCTTCGTTTTCAAGAAACAACCCACAAGTACTGGCAGCCATGAAAATGGGTACAACCCAACACAAATAGAAACAACCCACAAACTGCGCCAAGGTTTTGATTCTTCATCTTCATAGTTTATAAACAAACTTACCTCCTCCTCCTGCCGCTGCCAATGATATATGGAAAAAGCATAAGAAGAAGAAGAGAGCATATCCAAAGCATATAACGGTGTAAAGGTTGAGACAGATGTAAAGAGAAAGAAAGAGAGAGCGGCGTTGGGATTCTTTAATTTTTCTTTCCCCAACACAACACGACCTCCTACGAAACACCTCTCTCTCTCTCCCTCTTTCTTTCTTTCTACAGCAAAATATAAATAATTAGAGCAAATAGAGAAGAAGAGCGAGGGTGAAGGTGGAGGTGTAGGTGGAGATGGTGGTGGATATGAAGAGAGATTATGCTGGTGGCGGTTAGCTATGCGTCTTTTATGAAGAGAGAGTATGTGTTTGGGTTTGTTAATAATGAAAAATGCTTAAATTAAATAATTAATAAAGACATAGGAGATATGGGTTGGCAAATTAAAGAGAATAGAGTTTAAATTAATAAGCATAAGAAAGCTGAAAATGGGAGAGCAGCAAAGCAATGGGATGTGATGTCGAGGGAAGATGATACAACAACAGCAAATGGGCTTTTCTTGTAGATTCGTCGTTGCTTGTTTATCTTCTTCAACCTTCGGCCTTTCCTATGATCTCGATCTCCTCTCCTCTTCTGTGTTTTCTTTCCCTTTTGTTTGCTTTCATTTCTACTCTTTTGGGTATTAAATATTTAGTATTTTTCGTCTTCTGATCTTCAATTAATTAATTATTTAATTTCTTTGCCTGCCTTCTGTACTATTTTCTGAAATATCAGTTTCAATTTCTGCCAGGATTATTAATTACCATTACCCACCCTTTTTTTTTTCTCCTTTAAGAAAACGTTATTTATTTAACTCTAGACATAAACTCTAAATCCTAAATTTAAAAAAAAATGTATAATTTTAATAAATACAAGTAAAATAAAAATATATATATATTAAATATTAAATTAATTTCTAAAAAATTATTTAAACTGAAGAAAAAATTTTAAAAATAACATTTAAACTGAAACAAAAACTATTTTATTTATAGCTTTTTAACACTTATTTCTAAGTAATATATTTAGAACATCTTTAAGAGCAACTTTGTAGAATAAATAATATTTTAGAGTATTTTTAAATATACATAGTAAAAATTATTTATTTTATTTTATTTTATCTTATATAAATTAATATTTATTAAAAGAAAAAAGTAAATAATTTTTATCATAGAAATATAAAAAATTATTTTAAAAAAAATACATTAATAAAAAGATAGAAAATATATAAAAAGTAAATGTGTATTAATTATAATTAAAATAAACAGTAAATTTTGATTTTTTAGATATAAAGAGGAAAACTCATTTTATATTCTAAATCTTAATGATAGAAAATTTACTCAAGAAATGATTTTTTAAAATGAATAATATATTGGGATATTTCATATGAGAAAACTCGCAATATAATGCTAAGTAAGATTGGTTTCATGTAAGATTCTTTTCCTCAATATGTTATATTTGAATTTTAGACCTTGACACTTTTTTTTTATTCAATTTCTATTTGAGATTTTGTATCAATCTGAGCTTTGTTTGACTTTGTCCATCTAGCTTAATCAAATTTAACGTTAATATACTTTTTAATTCAACACGTGAGTTAAATGAAATATATGAGTATTATACTCAAATACTAATTATGAATTATCAATATAAAGCTTCAATGTGCAATTCCTATAATAATTATTATTCATGGGAATTTAAAAATTCATAAGTTTGTGTTTGATCAATATGTGTTATATATATATATAATAAACATTTTATACTATTTTCATCAAGTAGTATTGGTGAGAATTTGAGAAAATAAATTATCTATGATTAGAATTGAAGTTTTAGAATTTTAAAAGTTGACTTAAAGAAAATTGATTATACAACAAAGTCCAATATGCAAAAGACAGAGAGAGTGAAGGGTGGGTTTGGAATTAATCCAAATTAAGGAACAAATACAGATTGCAATAAAAATTGATAAGCATAAGCACAATGTCAATGTAATTTGGTTTAACACCATCTTTTTGGAGGACACGGCTTGTTGATCTTGTCCTCATCACTATATTAACTTTTTGCTCTTGGTGTTTCTAATAACTTAAAATTTTCCTTAATTAAATTTTTTTAAAATTTTCCAAAAGTCATTTATATGTCTAATCCCCACTGTTAATCTGTACTCAATTTACATTAATTTTTCTTTGAAGACATCAGTTTTATCAAATGCAATGCCAAAAAGTTTTACTGAGAAAATTAAGATATATATATATATATATATATAAAGGGCCAATCCTATACGTAATAAGGAAAAATAGAATAATTAAAATTTATAATTTAATTTTTTTTTCATAAATTATTTTTTGTAATATTTTATTGCAAAATTTAGTATTGAAAATGAAGAATTTATTGAAACAAAAATTTCAAAATAATTATTTTAATTTGCATAATTTATTATTACAGATGAGACGGAAGAATTTTTAGTATGCAAATCAGGACAGACTTCGACCCGCTTGATGACGATCGAGATTTTCTTTCCCGCTTGACTACTCCATGTTATCTTCGGCTCCGGCTCTATTACGGCATGTCGTCTCATGCGCGAGCGCTCAACCTCAGATTCCTGATTTTGCTGCTGTTGTTTAACCATTGTATACTAAAAAAATAAATTTTTATCTAAAATAAAATTATATTTCTATATTATTATTTTATAATTTCAATATTTTTTAGTATGTTCATGTAATAATTTGATTTAATTTTTTAAAGGTATTTTTATTTACAAAATACAGAAAAAATTTAAATACCAACAAATTTGAGGCATTAATAATCTTTATAAATGAATCAAAATCATATTCTCAAATATTTTAACTATCAAATTCAAATTTTAATAAAATTTTTTATTTTTATTCCAAATTTTATGATAACAAACATGCCCAAAGAGAAATACAATTTGATTATTTAACTTTATTCAAAATTTAAATAAATCAAGAACAATAACAAAATAACACCCTTTTTATTTAGAAAAGAGAAATTTGCAGTATACTTGTATATCAAATAGATTTGGATTTATTTGCATGTGATATAAAAATAAATTAAGGACATTTTCATAAAATTAATGAAATAAAAAAATAATTAAGAAAATCTATTGCAACTTTTATTCAATATTTCACATTGTAAATTGTAAATAATGTTGGAAGGAAGGAGGCGTAAATTATTCTCAAGTGGGAATTTTTTTAAAGATATTTTTCAATATTGATTTCTTGATAAGTGGAAAAAAATTTATAAATAAAGAGAAAAAAATTATTATTTTTCTCACAAATCAATTATAAAATGGTGTAGCTACTTACAACATTCACAAGCTAATGTTGACATAGCGAAAAGCCTATACCAATCCCTACTTACCTTTCCCATTTCTTTTCTTTTCGTTTAAAAAAAATTATGAATCTGCAAACTTTTACTGCCATTTTCGAGACTGTCTTTTATTTATTTATTTTTGTCGTTATTTGCAATTACTAATCAAAACATTAACGCCGTTGATTGCAGACCAATTCAAAGCAAAACACATATTAATAATTAGGCTCAAGAGGCAAATAGAGACAACTCTAGCGCAGTTGCGAAATTGAGTTTCTTGGTGATCTCTACGCCCTAGGGGACAGAAAATCGAAAACATTGTTCGAATCAATCCCTTTTTACTTTGAATTTGAAAATATATTCCTAATTCGATTTCAATTTAGGAAAATTCCGATTGTTGGCTTGGTTCTATTAAATTAACCCAATAAAATTAATGTCGATCGAAAAAAGTAATTGTTTCCGTAGATAGGGCAATAGAAGCATGAAGGGTTAAAGGTAAGAAAAGGAGAAGACAGAAACATATTGGGAAAGAGGGAGCAGTATTTGTAAGTTAGCAGCAGCAGAAGAAGTAGGGGAGGAGGGGAGAGGACGACCCAATTGCCTCAATTCCCAAAAATGAACTCGACATTTTGCTTTCAAGTGCATCATTACATTGGGTAACTTTTCACCCTTATTCATATTTTTCTTTTGCTTTAATTTATGTACTTTCACCACCTCAACATTTTTCCATTATACACAAAAATCAATTTATAAATGTGAATATGATAGAGAAAACATAGAGTTTGACTCTTTTTAAGTCTTTTACTTACCCATCTCCAAATGAGATGGACAAGAGACTGACCATAAAACAAAAGAAAACATAGGACACATCCTACGAGGAAAAAGTTACCCTTTCATGTATAAAATATACACTTTGTGCTATGAGATCTGAGAAGTGGGTTGTTGTTCTTTTGGGGTTATAATTATACTATTTTATAAGTAGACAAGTAAAAAATTTATTGCCTTTTTTAAGGGGCTTGCATGGGGTGGCAGCGATTTCGATTTACACCTGTTTATATTATATTAGATAATTTTATTAGAGTATTTACGGCATAATATTTATATTTATTATAAATTTGGATAATAATATTTAATTTTATTATAAATTTAAATAAAAATATGTAAAGCTCTCGAATATCCATTGCTTAAGTATATATATTTATATATTATACAATTTATTTTATTATAATTTATTAAATATAATGATAAAATTAATTTTTTTGAATATTTTTATAGATTGATGAATTATAAATGTAATGAGAGTTGAATGTTTAAATTATAATTTTTTTTATCATAATGAACAATAATTAATTTTATTATTTTAATATTATTTCTGAACAATTTGATAAATCATTTTAATTTAAATATGTTAAATTAAATTTTATGTTTTATTTGTTTTTATAGTAATTTAGATAAATTATTTATATATTTTTAAATTTTTAATTATTTAGTTGGCATTTTATTTTATTTTTATTTTTTAACAATAAATAAGTAATTAAATTGTTTCATGTATTAATCGAGTAATATTAATTGAATTTTGGGACATATATAGGTATTAACAATATAATTTTAAATGTGGAAACAAATTCAAATACGAATATATATAATTGGATTCAAATTTTGATATGAAATTTTTTGTGGGTATATTATCTGTTGTGATCCCTAAGCTCGCATATATTATTTTTGTTGGGCGAGTACTATTACTTTTTTTTTCAAAACTATTACTAACTACATTAAAAAAAATTAATTAATAAACCTTAACTTAATTATATGAAATTTCAACTTCAAACTCTTATGGGCTGATCAAAATAAAAAGTTAGTGTATATATATATATATAAGAGCAACAAAGCATATTGAATAAGTATTAAAAAATTAATTTAGAATAAAAATATTATACTTCGCCTTGTAACAAATATTATTGAATAGTTTAATATTATATTTAATAAATAATTATAAAACAAAAAATACATAAATTAATTTCAAATTTTATCTTATTTATTTTATTAAGTCAGTATCTTTATCTTGTTCCACTGGGTCTTTAAATAACTATTATACATATATGAAGGACAAAAATGAAAAAAAAAATATTTTTCTTTCTCAATTTTTAATTTTTTTTCGTATGTGGATAAATTGAATATAATATTATTTATAGATTTAACGTAATAAAAGTAATTATTTAAAAAAATAATAAAATAAAAATCCAACAAATTATAATAACAAGTTATACATTTGGGTTTGCTGTAAAAAAAAAAAAGATTTATATGCACGTGTAGGCTGGAAGCACAGAATGAGAAAGTCTTTCCTATAAAGCCACAGCACGTGGTGAAAGAGAGGAAGAGGAACCCAGATATCGAGAGACTCCCTAACGGTATCAAAGATCTACTCTCACCTGGAGCACCAACGGCTCCGATGGAATTTTAACTAAAGATTTTTGTTCTTAATAGATTTATTCGATTTAATTATACATTATTTTATAATTTTTAAATGATAAGGGTAGGAGTTGTGAATACATAACCTTTTATTCATTAATAGATTTATCCGGTTTGAGTATAGATTAGTTATAATTTTATAGTCTTAAGCTTTCTTGTTAATAGATTTGTGCAATTTGAATATGGATTAGTCTATAATCTTTAAAACGATGGAAGACTGAACGCCTAGAATAAAATAAAATAAATCTATTTCTCATCTGTCCTTTTCAACGGCAGTGATTTCTGATTGATATTTGTGTTTAAAGAATTCTAGAGAGAGAAAGAGATCTGTGGTAGTGTGGTGTCTCTTCTTGTAATTGGGGTCCCACTAGCCTTGCTGCTCCTACTACACCCACCGCCTTTTCATGCTCTTTTTTTTTTTTAATTTTTTTGGAGTTTGAGTAATTAATCTGGAAACTGGCAACTATGAAAAAGGCTATGATTTAAAAATAAATAAATAAATTATTTATTTTGTAAAAAATAATGGGTTGTTTTTTTTTAATTAATTATAGACTGACATTCAACATTATTGTATCAATTATTATGTGGGTTTATTATTAAAAATTGGCAAAACCTTGTTCTGTTTATGCAGCTTTTACATGGTGATTCATGCACAAGTTTACAATTAATAGAAAATTTCCCCATTATACCTATACAATATTTCACTACCTCTATATATTGGTGTGACTAATATCCTAATACTAAGAAAAATTCTCAATAGTTGATTTAAATATACAAAACTTTTACATCATTTGATTTGAGAAAAAATCTAAAATCATTAGCTTAAGTATTATTATTTTTATTCCATATTTCTTCCTTCTTTAGCGGTTTTATCTAAATTGAGTATCACACTATTAAATGTGAAGTTAACACCTAAGAGATGAAAAACAAAAATAATAGATTTTTTAATATATTTTGTATAAGTTGAACATCCAAACTCATATCTTTACATTTTTGCTATAATTATTTTATAACAGGTGTACCAATTGAACTAGCCACAAGTTAATTTTCACTTAATAATAGATTTTTTTAACAGTTTCAATAAAATAAAAATTATAGCCAAACAGTGTCAAATCTATATTGCTGAATAAATTTGTTTCTCTATAAAAAAAATAAAGAGCACATAGATTTTGTGTGCAGTTAGACTTTTTTTTTCTGCATATTAAAGTGCGAAATTGATCATAGTAGGACATGAACTGAATGCATGGAATTTCAGAAATTAATTGGCAAATATCAACCAAGAACTATTATAACTATAGTTAATATTTACAATAAATATTATTTTAATAATTTACCTATGTTGATCAGACGAATTCTAGGCCTTTAATACAATTCAAATGTCAGTGTTGTTAGAAAAAAAATACTTAATGATGTCATAAAAAATAAAAATATAAAAAGTTAATATAAAAAGAATAAACTAAAGGGTCTATTGTAAAAAAATCCATAAAGTGCAGGGACTTTAAAATGCTTTTTTTTTTTTTTGAAGTCACTGGAAATTTACAACAGCCAAATTATATATGTTCATATAACGCTAACAAATATCCAAATAAAAACAATAAAATAAATTATTATAATTGATAAAGTTGAAGGCCCTTAACTTTAAGAACTCGTTTAATTACAATGTTAACAAAACTCTAATACAAAATTAAAAAAATCTACATTAATTATAACTTTTTTAATTAGTAGCTATTAGATGCCTTAAACATACAAGCTGCTGATTTTTTTTAATTATTATTTATTAAACACATCAACTAAATTCTTTGAAATTTATCGATGGATTTGAATAGTTAAAAGGAAAACAAGAATTTTAATAGGACACATTAAATATTTAATTTTTAAAAATAGAAATCACTGTTGAGATTCTAGGAAAATGAATTTGAATAGATAAAGAAAATTATTTGGGATAGTTATAGTTTTATGAGTAAATTTTAATAGGACAGCAGCAATTATGATGCGTAATTAAGATTAAGAAAATCAAATCCCATCAAGGGATCTTAATTAAGAAAATAAAAGAAAAAATGAGTCCACAGAGATGGAAAATCCATGGGTATGGTATGACTTTGATAGCCATGAAAGGCCAATCAAAAATTTTCTTGGATTCTTTCCTAATAATATAAATGCATACATCCTGCAAATGCAATCAAACACTCGCATACCTTTAACCATAAGTATCCAATTATCACCAAATTATTGATATCTTTATTTTCCCTTTTTGGTTGTTTCTCTATATCTTGTTGAAACAAATTAAGATGAAAATTGAGATGACTATGCATCCTACACATTTTATTTGGGTTTTGCACACACAAGAGGTAGGCAACTCCACAAACATAGGCTAGACAAGGCATCCCCCCATGTCCATCATTGATTTGAATTACATGGGTCACTTAGACTTAATTATTATATAATATTATAATTTACACTTATGGCATTGAATGATGTAGTCAATGCCATAAATTAGAAGAATTATGTACAATCATGTTAATGCTACCCGATCAGCTAAACTTGTTTAAAAATAAATAAATTTAACTGTGCATATATATAGTATAAGTAATTTTTTTTAATTATCGAATATTCCATAACTATTAAGCCAATAATTTATATATTATTATATAGCTATAGTTCACATGAAGTGAAAAGAAAGGAGAAGAAAATATATAGACAAATATGCAGATATGGATATGAGGGGATGAGGGGATGGCGAAATATATATTCGCTTTACGTTATAAAAATTCATGCACAAACGATAAATTAATATTGATAGGAAAAAGACACACAAAGTAAGTACCAAAACATTCGAGCTTTACAACCCAACAAAGGCATAACTATCAGAAATTAACACAGAAAACTGAATAAGGTTGGTAGCTATAGGTCAAATTACTTGTAAGTTTTTCCTTTCAAATCACCATTAATTATATAACAACAGCATGCATGCACCCACTACTTTACACTTTTCATATTTTTCCCATACTAATTAATTAATACTACTGCATATTATAGATTATTAATTAGTGTTTGTAAGTTTTAATTTAATGATATTCATCTTGTATGATTATTCGAGTTTGAAATTCAATTAAACTGATTTTGTTTTTTTTTTTAAAAAAAAGATTTATTACGATAGAGAACTATTAATTAAAGACTTTTACTTTGATATGTATTTATAGGATCTGAATGTTTCGATTAATATTATTATTTTCATGTGCTCTCATTTCATAGAAGAATCGGGAATGGCTCTTTAATCGTCACAGAGATTAGATTTGATTAACATTTTCTTATTGACTTTTAAACAGCCTTTCTGATATTAATTTGTAGATCATATGCCGAGCTGTTTATTTGTGATTAGGGTTTACATAAATTCATTTTCCGAGAATCTTAAAGGTGCACTCTTCCGAGTTCCATTTTAATACAGTGCATTCAATAAGAAAAAAAATAATCCTGCAATATTTTTAGTAAAATAAAACCCTGATTAACAAATAAAAATAATATATATATATATATATATATATATATATATATATATATATATATATATATAAGATAATTAAGATACAAGAGATGGAGATAAGTTAAAATAATGAGTAGTTACATGGATTGAGATAAAGTATAAGATAAAATAAAATAACTTACTATAATGTTGTAATTTTGCCCTTCACACTTAAAATAAAAATAAAGATGCAATATTTAGAATTCCAAGTTTCCAACCCAATCAAAATCTTGAAACCAAACAGAAAAAAGTATATATATTTGATTTTTTTTTTTCCTGTTTTTAAGCAATCTTGGTTAATGTCTCAAAACACACACACACACACATATATATATATATATATAAGATTCCATGACAGGAACATCCCAACGGGAACCAACATGAAAAATCTTGCCAAGGAGCACATGCTAGCTCTCCCTATTCCAACTTCATGCAGATTAAAAGTTGGATTAGAGAAAAAAAAAAAGTAATTTATACCCTAAATCCATCTGATTAACATTGGGTTATTGATAATGAAATAAATAAATTTCTTTTTGATTTAGGTAAATAAAAAAATTTGACTATAATGTCTCCTTGTAGAGTGCATATCGCCTAGAATTTAACTACACCTTATCATTTTTTTTTTGACTCTTTGAGGACTCATTGGACAATCATATTCTCTACTTTATATATGCACATAATGACAATTTTTAGTCATTACATTAATTATTTAATTTTATTTGGATTTGTTGAAGTCAAAGTATATCAAAATGAAAAATGTTTAAATTGATTGATATCTGAAATTCGTTTGTTATATTTTTCCTTTATTCTTTCCCTTGTCATCAAAATTTTTTTGTAGTTACCTATGATTTTTTAGTGAAGGTAATGCTTCTTTTGTTTTTATAAATTAACTAAATTTCACCTCAGATCAAATAAAAAGTCTGTAAGAAATTTGCCCGATCAATTTTTATTGGAATATTGGGCTTGGAGGCCCGTATGGTACAATTGTGTTCTTCCAGTTCAACTAAATGAATTGGTCTGGGCCTGTTTATTGAATGTTGGGCCTCGAAATTCAACCCACTGAACATCTCTCAACCAACTTGCGCTAACGTTAGTTTTACTTGGAATTGCAAGGACTTTGATTCGGGACAACATAGGCATATCTGATCATCGTCTTCAGATTGTGGAAGCTTCTGCATCATCTATGAATGAATGCTCTGCTTTATGCTGCGAAATTGAAATTGAAATGGACTAGTGCTTAGTAATTGCTCTAATTGAGGAAGAAGATGATGAGCATAATGAAAATTGCGAGGATAGAGCAAAGGATGGCAGCGGCATGGCGCAAGAGGTATATCAAAAGAAGAGCTTTAAGCACTCAAATACTAAAGTCTCCTCATTCTCTTTTTTCTCTTGACCTACCCGAGATTTGGGCATCCGCCGCCGATAATTTTCACCCTTCTCCACCTTTGGATTGCTGTAAGTACCATCGCTGTTTCTAGTTTCTAGTATTTTCCGTTTTCTTCCTCCTCAAGTTGGAAACTTGATAGCGAGATAAGCTTTGTTAAACCAAGGACCCATTTGAGATATTTTCAATTGGTCAAATTTTGGTTATAACCTGATTGAATTTTTTAGATGTTCTACTTTTTCTCTTCCTGAATTTCTACAGTTCTTTTGCTTAGCAAAGCTATATTTTTAGGGTTAATTAGTGCCCAAATTTGATTATTTTCCATCATTAGTTTCTTAGTTATCACCATTTTATGTGTATGTTTTCCTCAACAAGTGGTTAATGCTATGATTTTCAGTTTTAATAAAAGCCCAAATTTAATTAATTTTTAATCCTTCACTTTCTCGGTTATCAGGATTTTGTATGTGGTATTCTTTTAAGACATGGTATAGTTAATACTTTGAATTTCAGTGTCAATAAATACCCAAGTTTGATTGTTTTTCATTCTTGAGTTATCAACATTTTCTCAAGAAATGTTATGATTAATTCTTTTGATTTTCGATGGCAATAAATGCTCAAATTTGATCATTTTCCATCCTTGGCTTTCTCAGTTTTAGCATTTTTTTTATGTGTTATTCATAAGATGTGGCGTGGTTTATACTTTTGTTTTCATCACAGCCAATGAACAGGATGCTGCTGTGATAGATGGGAAGTTAATTGCGGAGGAAATTAGGTCAACAATAGCTACTGAAGTAAGAAGGATGGAGGAATCCATTGGGAAAGTCCCCGGCTTGGCTGTTATTGTAGTGGGCCAGAGATGGGATTCTCAAACTTATGTCCGCAATAAGATTAATGCCTGTGAAGAAACTGGAATCAAATCCCTTACTGCTGAACTTCCTGAGGACTGCTCAGAAGATGCTGTTCTTAATGCCGTGTCACATTTTAATGAGGATCCATCTATCCATGGCATTCTAGTGCAGCTTCCCCTACCACAAGTAATTTTCATAACCATGACATAGAGTCTTGCTAGCTTTTATAGTGTGCCAATTCAAAAGTAGAATGTCTTCATATATGAGTCCTCAAATATAGTCATCCAAGTTTCTGTTCTGCATATCTAGAAATGAATCCAAAAAAACCTCTTTAAGTAGTATTACTTTTGGTGCCTTGGCTTGTTAAAATTTAAGTGTTTAATTTACTCCTTGAGAATGAAGAAGTTTGACCGAGTGCTCATTCTTATTGTAATGCCCTTGCAGAATGGCCTAAGGAATCAATTTTATATTATTTTATTAAATGATTGTTAACAGCAACATCTTTAATTTGAGTGCTTGTGTTTTTAGCTGCTCATGTATAGTTGTGAAATAGTTCAGGATTTGATGCAAGACTATTTGAGAAGTTGATGTTGTATGGATGACTGAAAAAACCTGTCTGGGACAGCATTTGGATGAGGGGAAGATTTTGAATGTGCTGAGTTTGGAAAAGGATGTAGATGGCTTCCATCCGTTACATATGGGGAACCTAGCCATGAGAGGAAGGGAACCAATGTTCATACCCTGCACTCCAAAGGGTTGCATTGAGTTATTGATCAGTCACGGTGTGGAAATTATGGGGAAGAATGCTGTGGTTATTGGGAAAAGCAACATTGTTGGTTTGCCCACATCCTTGTTGTTGCAGGTGGTACCTCGTCGACTTTCAAATAATTTCTATCATTTTATGCTTTCACTATTTTATTAACCTCCTGCTGTTTGAATTTCTGTGTAGAGACACCACGCAACAGTTAGCATTGTACATGCACTCACAAATAATCCAGAGCAGATAACTAGCCAAGCTGACATTGTGGTCACAGCTGCTGGAGTGCCCAATCTGGTCCGTGGCAACTGGTTAAAACCTGGTGCAATTGTTATCGATGTGGGAACTTGCCCAGTTGAGGTAAACAGGTCAATTTTCCTGAATTTAAATGTGTCAGCAACCTTTTTTTTATTTTTGCATAAACCAGTAGTATCTGATGTAATAGATGAACTACGATATTTCCTCATAAAACGTCATTGATTTTGCCAATTTAATGGGATTACTCTGGTGAAAAAATTGACATATGGTTGGCAGGACCTCAGCAGTGAATCTGGTTACCGACTAATGGGAGATGTTTGCTATGAGGAAGCAGTGAAGGTGGCATCAGCAATCACCCCAGTGCCTGGAGGTGTTGGACCCATGACAATCGCGATGCTGCTGTTGAACACACTTGATTCTGCCAAGCGCAAATATAACTTTGTGTGACCATTGATGGTTGCTGCTGTGTTAAGATTTTTATTTCGAGCAATACAATGTTCCATGGCATTGCCGCATTTCTAACATATACGTTGCATTTATTTACTTTTACATCGAGTTGTTTCGGTGGATGTCTCCTTAAATGGGGCAAGTGATTCATAATTATGAACATATTTTCATTTCAGTGGCTTCACTTTAGGTTATATAAAACCCATTCTGAGTTCCAGTTGGGAGATAACAAACTACGAAGTACAAACCATGCATAACTGATTAAGGCAAGGTAATTTCTATTATTTGAATTTGAGAAAATTTGCTCTCTCTCTCTCTCTCTATATATATATATATATAAACTTCTTTTGCATTGTAGGTTATAGTTTTGCAGAGGGATAGTATAAATAATAATGCAACACATGAAAAACTGCAAAAAGGGAGAAATGATGGTAGAAAGATGCAGCATGCAATTTTTGATAAATCTACAGCTATAGCCTATAAATGGTGCTTTCGCGTCCAATTACAATTACAGTAAGAATGGGTTATGCCCTTTGCCAGATAATATACAAACAGTTACAGTTACCATAATTTTGGCCAACCACCTGTGCCAACTGTCAAGGGAAGAATGGGACTCTCAAGAGTTGCAATGTTAAAATGTCTCTCTCTAGAGATGCAATTTAAAAAGATGAAAAAAAATGAATATGAATCTAATTGAAAATCACTATCAGTTGAGAGAATGATACAAACAAGGAGGATCCTCTCATCCTTCCAGTTCATTTGTAGATTTCTCCGGTTCCACCACTGGAGGTATACAATCCACCTTGTAGCGTAGGACCTGGTCCGCAAAAGAAATGAAATGCCTTGCATCAATCATCTGATTTAAATTCCCAAATTCAATGAGGTAAGTTCTTCAATACCTTCTTGAAAAATGCCGAATATGAATTATCCCAGATAAGCTTGTAGTTACCAGCCTGTACGGTGCAGAAGTTTCCCTGTAACAATATTAGCGGGAATGTGAGAACTTAAAACATTCTACCATGTTCCAATCCATTAAAAACACTGTAGCCGTAACTCACTTGGTTGGAGTCATAACGCCGATAGGGTAATATCAGCTGAGGAATAACCCAACAAAAAAAAAAGAATTTTGTTAAACCAGGAAACTATTGCAATGTTTTGCAGCAATCTAAAAATTTTGCAGTTAAAAATCCATGCATCATAGGAGATATATCACAGGCTTTCAAGTCTAACTTACAGTCTTGTTCCCCGAAGCATCCATGTACTCCACACTAAATCCAATATCCTGACAAGCAACGATACAAAGCCTAGTAAGATAGAGACAGTGGTAATAGAAAGTTTTAAGTACTCAGCAGCTAAAGAAGATCCAGGAGCAGCAGATACATAGTTGACGTCAAATACTTAGCCCTAGAAAATAGTTTGAGAATAATACCACATTCATTGTGCCTTGTGTTAGAGAGAAATCCCAAGCTATGTATGAATTTATTGCATCTGCCACCAGGGAAACCTAAAAAGGAAATTCAACTAGCAAAATCATATTTAAATGTAAAATATAATAGCTTTAGCACCCTAATTTCAACAATGGGAAAATACATAGAAGAATTTAAACCTCAATCCATACACATAAGCTGGAAAATTTTACACCTATGTGGATCTTCCCATTGGATTGTCTTAAATATTGATGATTGGACTCTAAAAAGAAACAGAATCTAGCAGGTAATTTTGAAGATCTATAAGTTTAAACAGACTAAATAGCTCAGCTCATTTCAGAAGGACCCATTCTCAAAGGAATAGAACACCTAATCAGCAGAATATTGTTGTGAACCAATTCAGAATTGGAGGGTAATTAGAATTCAAATTATAATCAACGCCAGATAAAATTAAGAAGGTTTCTCCTTCCACACATTTGAGTCGTTTATGCTTTCAAGATACTTCAGTATCAAGATACATCTTTCATGTAATAAAAAGAGAGGACTGATATTTTTCCACCCTACAATCTTCACCCACCTATCACCTTAGTTCTTACTTCGACTAACACTATACCTTGATTCTGTGAAATTACAATTTGCGAAGTGCAATGCTATGGGTGCTTCCTACTGGCAGACCGACTACAACATGATTTTGTTGAACCCAACAACACAGCATATTTATCACATAAATTGCGGTTGTATGAAACTGAGATACAAAGGAAAAATGAAGATGGCCAAGGAGGATAAGCCTGCTATGATGAATTTAAATTCCATATCACTTTAGTGGATTCAAAATGCCGTCTTCTCCTCCATTGCACTCAACTCCGAATTGTCTTTCCCCCTTATATTGCCATAAACAAAAATGATATTTCAGTAGTACCTCAATTTTCAGTTTTACTGTGAGCCAAAACCATTATCAATGAAAAATTCAAGGTGACTGATAGTAATAGCTTTCTAATTATTAGTGAATTGGTTACTTAGAGTTAAAAAGAAAAGTATCATCAGCAAACCCAAATTAAACAGGTTATAACTGCAGTCAGTATTTCTTCTAGCAATTTATTTTACTTTCTGCTACTCTTCAATATTCTGTGAACTAAATAATCCATAACTGTTGAACTGATAAATGCTATGCAAGTACTGTCACAAAAAGGTAATCCTTTTTTAACTGAAGAAAAAGGCAGATTTGAAATAATAGATTATTAATAGCACGATTTTCATGTATTCAATGTTGTGATATGCTTAAAATGATATTGTGAACAACTGATACTCTTGTTTATATAACGGCATCAAGGTTATTGTGGATGTGTATGGAAATATAAAGGGGCCAGTAATAAAAGACCCCTAGGTTTGACCTTAGAAACACTTGAATTTCTATAACATACAATTTTGAGAGAATGAAGAGTTTTATTTTATAATATTCATGAATCAAAATTCAAAAAGTTCTTAAATTTTACAATATAAAGGATTGAGATGAATTACAATTTAAAATGCCAGTGTATGAAATGTTATGCGAGTTTTATATTTATATAATCAAAGACTAGATAATAAGGCAGGCAAGTTGGAAAACTCAACTACCCACAACAAATGCACATGCTCACATTCATAAAAAGGGATGAAACTCTTTTCAAAACAAACCTCGTGGGTTTTCCCAGCTGGAACACTTATCTCTTTGAATTCATCATTGCTGTAGAGAATAAATTTTTTTTTTTAAAACAAATTCAAATTAGAAAAATGCTGGCACTAATTTGCTGTAAATTTCTGAGAACTTACCTTCCTTGTAGAGTACCAGCAACCTCAGCTGGAATGAAGAAAGGGGAATTTGCAAATACCTCACTGACAAAATAAAAAATAAATCAGTACCAGGCACAAATAAAACAAATAAGCTTCTTAACTTAAAGCAACATGCAAAAAGACAAGTTCAGATACCACAAGGCACCATGAATACCGGATCACTGGTCAATTTCAAAATTATATTACATTAGTTGCTCCAAGTGAGTCGCTAAATTGACTATGTTCATGCAGCATTAAATAAGTTAATTTTTTTATTATGCTGTACAAATAAGTTATGTTTTTTATTATGTAGTACAAGGTCCACATTTGATGTAACAACTAACTCTAGATCACAATAACAAAGCATTCCATGCTATCACGTCCATCCTCAATTCTATTGAAGATGTTTTAACTCTCTATGTTCCTTTGTATAATTATAATGAACCTAAATAGGGAGAATGATCACATGCTGAATCACCTTTATTCTCTGATCCAGCATCTCGCAAAGCGAACAGGGAAAATTTTCAGCTTTACAAATCTATCTTGACTTTTAGGTAGTCCAACTCTGATTTCACATATCAGAACTACATTAGCAATAACAAGCATCTCCTCTACTGTAAATTTTCAATCCATTCTTTTCTTTCTAAATTACTTTCACATCAAATCAATTGTCAGTTCAACCATAAGGAGCTACTCAAATCCAAATCTTTTCCTCCACTAACAAGAACCTTTTGAACCCTAATTGCATTAATAAATCATAAGCATGTTTAACAATTTTCACAAAACTCTATATTTCCTATTTTATGAAGCCCTAACCTGCTATAAAACACAGTGAAACAAAAATTTTCTGAACATGATTTTACACTTTTCCTCATTTAATGAAAAATGCAGGTCTTCATAGATGGGCATAACTCAAACTCCATAAACTTACCAAACAAAAAACACAGGATACTAATATTTCTCATTAGACATCTTTTTGCAGGTTCATGAAATTATCAACAGAATATCAGAAAGAATATTAATTATGACATTTAGCATAATTGTATACATTACAAACAAACAAACACAATTAATGAACTCTGTTGAAATAAAAAAACAATTTTGTGACCATAATATCACTAATTTTAACAGAAAAACACCATTTATACAAAAGTTAAAAAAATTGAAAGCTATTTGAGTGCGGCAATACCTCATGAAGGTGATAAATCTTTCAAATTCACGAGTGTAGACATCAACAGCTTGATCTAAGACAGCAACTTTATCCCTTTTTCTGCTCAATTATCATAAAAAGTCAAAGCAGAAGAAAAGCAGCCAAGAGATAGTGTCACAACTTTAGTGGGATGAAGCAACAAAACAAGCTTTTGCCAAAGCCAACTTGGTAAATCAAAAAATTTACAATATCAAAGAAGAACAGAAGATAACTCACAGTTTACTAGCCTCAAATCTCCCCCACAACAGTGAAAGAAACAATCGAATAAGAAGAACCATAGCTGTTAGGCGGTATAATGGTGGTCCATAACGTTGTCTTTGCTCTTCCATTGGCCTACAAATAAAAGATTTAACTTTTATTTAACATTATTGATTAGGAACTGCTACAATATCACTGCATCATTCGTAATCAGTTATAAGTACCCTTCACAATATTATATACTATCGTGAACATGAAGGACATACCCATCATCATCATTTATTGTCCGAACAAAATCTAGTAAAACCTGTGGTAAAGGAAGTAAGATGATAAAGACATCAGTTATACGCAATTATTAATGCTAAATGACATAAATCTTTCCACAAGGCCAAACAGGTAGTCTAAAGCTTCTCAGCTTTTAAGATTTATGTGGACAGAATCACTGTTAATCCTCAGCTTAAAAACTTAAAGACTACACAGTTCATCAGAACACACATATGCACAAACTAATGATATTTAGATGAACAAAAAAAGGCATTGAGAAGGAAAAAAATAATACCACATTACTGCTAACAAATAATAATCTTTTCCAAAACAAATCAACTAATGGAGGTTGCTTCCAATAAAACTGTGAATCATTGAAGAATTGGATGATTCAGAAAGAAAAAATTCCAAGTTTGATGTTGAGGCAGAAACAGATATTAGATTATCCAGGTTAACCAAAAGGAGAAGAACAAATCTGTGAACATGTTGGTAAAATAAAAAAAAAAAAACAGGGAAGAAGATCATACCTGCGGAACACCTACTAAGTACTTCACAAGAGTTTTATATACACCTGTTGCTGAACCAAGCTGTGCCAACTGTCTCCTCCTAAGAGGACAATCACAAGTAACTAAGAGATCAACACAGTCCATGCCACAACTACTATTATGAAAACCAAGGTGCCCCACCTTTCCATTTGTTGTTGCCACAACAAAGCATAGCGAGCACGTATACTTCCTCCAGAATTGACCAAAGCATCAACTGCTGCTTGCTTATTCCTCTCTGATCGCTCCTTTTGTTGTCTGATAAGTGTTCCTCGAAAATCTTGAGGCAAATAGGTCATAACTGAAAGGATGTTCACAGATATCTAGTCAACAATACAAACCGCAGAAGTAGCCTGCCTTATTCATCTCCACAGCATTAACATACAAGGCAGAGAAGCATATTTTATGAAGGAAGGAGAGAAACTATGTCCACTGTTTCATGTATCTCAAAAGTAGAGTAAAATTGTCTTCTCTTGCTTACATACTAAAAATTCCAGTCTCGTGATTTGCCAAACAACAATAAGCATGAATACACATGATACAACAGACAGAACCATATTTTAATAAAAATATAAAATCTCCATTAATAATCTTCTCAAGAGAAAACATGCATTAAAATTCAAATAAGGAGACCCCAGTTGCTAAGAAACTAAACACCGGATGAGTAACCCTAACAATCTAGCAGATTAAGCACACAATTTATTGAACATCTTTAAATAAACTCTTGAAAATTAACCAAAAGACAGCAAAAGTGAAGAGCAGTTATCACTTACTACCAATGTATGCCCAAGCCTCTTTCCAAAAGTCACAGCATCATCCTTTTATAAACCGTATTATTATGAGCTTTGTTTGATTTCACATTGTACATATATTACTTTCAGTATTAGCCAATCATTTAGTGACTTAATTTCTTGAAGTCCTAAAAGAAGAACATCTTTGTGAAGCTCCAGCAACCAGTGTCAAGTAGATTTTTTATTTCTCTCATTCCTCTTCCTACCCTTTGTTAAACTGCAAACAATTTTTTTTCTATCAAACTCCAATTTGTCAAAATACATTCCACCATCATCACCCATTTACACTTCCAAAATAGTCAACTAGAATGTCCTGGATCATAATCCAAATTGAATCTTTATTTTTGTCCCCTGTACCACAAGGCATGAGGTATGGTAACTAAATGAAACGTATTATCCAAAAGGGCCCTGACCAATACATTTGCATACCAAAAAACCCAATAAATGAAAAACTGAAGAAAAACCACAGTTAATCACGGCATGGTAAAATAAATGAAACACAACAATCATGTACTGAATAGCACAAGAAAAAACGCATGCACGAGATTGGGAAATCAGAAACTGTTCCGATTAGTATGGAACCTTCATAAACCTCATAAATATTGAACATTCAATATAAGACTTGCAAGAAAATTCAAAAAGAATCCAGAACAATGAATTTGCTAGGTTCCAAATTTTCTATGAGGGAAAGAAATGGAGAACACTGCTAGAGATATAATCCAGATTAATGTGTAATGAACTAACCTGTATTGAAGACATGTTCAGAATTTTTAGCTTGGAAAGTCTTCAAAGTCTTCAAAGTCTTCTGAAACAAATCTGTGATCTTACCAAGAACAGTTGCAAGTTCACTATCTTCAGGAGTGGATGGCTGCCGAAGCTGACATTTCAAATGAAATGCAAAACCAAAATAAGGATTAAATGGAGTTACCTTAATTACTCCATTGGATTAAAGTAGTGGAAACAGGAAACTTACTGCCTGTGGCCAGCAAGAATGATCAAGCAAATACAAAATCTCTTCCATATGTTCCCGATTCTTCCACATATTTTCGTCAATTTTATGAATAGGATCATGGTCCGATTCTTCTAATAACAATTTTTCATCTAGCAACACAGATTAAAAAAAATGGCAAGCGATTATCAAATTTAGAACAAAAGAAAACAAAACGAAGAAGAAAATGCAAAAGGAAATGATAGAAACCTAGGGAAGGGGGCGAGTCCTTGAGCAAATCAGAAGCCATTGAGCGAATCTCAGAGGAGAGACGAGACACATCGTCGGAGAGAGGCGCGAAAGGGTACTTGTCGTAATAAGTAGCGAGAAATTCCCTGGTTATGGGCACCAGACCTTCCGTCGATGCCATTTTGCACAGCTTTCTGATCAAGAATCGGAGATTCTTTCACGGATCAATAATCAGATTCTGAAACACAGGAGCGCAGAGGAGACGTATTTCAACTACTATTGAATTAGAATCCACGATCCGCTATATATATATATATATACATCAAACATTCTACCTACAGAACCGCTGATTCTCATAGCATATTCCTCTTTCTTCTCTTTTTCCATTTTGCTTTTTTCCTTTTCCTTTTTTTTTTTTCTCCTTTGTTTTTTTGTTTTTTCTTTAATACGCAGTAATAAAAGTGTAAATGGAGGTTAACAGCATAAACGGTGATTTTCAGTTATTATAAGTTTTCATTTTCAACCAATTATATCACATAGATTTTCTAACTTTTACTTTTTAGAACTTTATCAAAATATAAATTTGATTAAAATGTGAGAAAATAAAAAGTTATATTAAAAAAACATCAAATATGAATAATATTTTTAAAATTTCAATGTAATAATATAACTAATAGTTAATTGATATTAGTATTTGAAAAATTAATTAAGTTATTGCTGAAATGTAAAATTCATAATAGATATATAATTTATTCAAATAAATATATTTTTCTATGATGTATAAATAAACAGAAAAATATAATATAATAGTTATTTGACATAATTATATATTATTTGATATAATTATATATTTTAATACTTAAAATAATAACAACAGTAAAAACAAATATGTATTTATAATTTATAAATATCAATTAATCTTATATATTTTTAATATAATATATTTTATTTTGAAGAGATTGATTTTAAAAATGGGTATTTTTTTTACTAAAAATTTCAGAAATGATATATTTAATTTTAAAGAGTCTAATTTTATCGATTTATTATAAAAGCTACAACAATTTCAAAAAAACTTCAAAATGAATTTTTTTCCATCAACAATTATTATAATTTTTTATCAGTTTCTCTTACTAAACACTTTTGGTTTGACGTTGATGATTAAAAAGTCATCAGTTGCATTTAACAACTGAACTAAATGCCCATTAAATATATTCACAATTGAAAAATAATTCTCACAAAGAAAATGGGAGTTGACCTAGAAGTTCTCTTGCAAAATTTGAAAACCTTTATAAATAAGAATGTAATACGAAATAGGTCTTTTAACTTAAGTAGATATGATTAAAACTATGACTTCCATCCTGCATATAAGATATATAGATTTTATTATTATTATTATATATAGTCAAGGTACCTTATTTTCAAAACTCTCTCAAATTTTGTATTGGTGGCTAATTAATGTAAGTATCGAAATGCAAATTTCAGCATTGAAACTATGTTTTCCTTTCTCTTGATTTGCAGGTATTCTCATTCATATTCGAAGAATAATCCAACCTAATTTTATGAAAGTTGAGCTCTATATTATTGGATTAGCCACTGTCCTCATCACTCATTCATTTAGCGTGATAAGTGCAAATCTCTTTTCTTTTTCTTTTCTGAAAATCAATGGCTAATGATATGTCAAACGATCAATACGTCCCCACTTAAAACTAAACCCTTGAGAGATTTCAAGCTTCGTGGTTGGAGTAGGGGAAGCAACCGCTCCCAAAAGCATTGGCCATACAAACACCGCCAACCCGAAAAGATCTCCAAGTTATTCTCCAAATTTTTTGGGGACGATTGGCTAATGAAAGTAAAATCAACTTAAATGAAAAGAGAAGTCGCCTTCCCCCGCAACTAATTAGGAGTCAATGCAACAGAAGACACTATCCAACCACGAAGTAGAATCAACTTTATGCTTTAGTTTAGTCAGACCAACTTCTTTTTTTTTTTTTTTGGTTCTGGAATGCATCAACGTTACCAACCTTTTAATAATCAACTTATTTGAAATTTTTACTGTTTACTGGGTCCTATTCCTTCTCGCGCTGACGGAGTTAACAAAAGCTACCGCCCTCAACGGCCCAAACAATTGGAGTAAAAAAGTTTTTAGGGGCATAGTGCACTTTGAATAAAGATGAAAGCTAGAAGAATGCTATGTAGTGTAGAAGTTCACTCGCTCTTTGGTCGCTTCTCTGGCCTCGTGTGAGATCCAATCAAGTCTAGTACCAGAATGAGGTAACAAATTCCTTTTATTCATTACAAATTTAACCAAGCTTGCAGATAAAAACTCGCAAATTATAAATTCTGGAGTAAAGAGCAAACATCTTTTTTCCTTAATGGATTAACATTAGATACATCCATTAAGAGGTAAAATATTTGTTCTCAATTTTTAAATATATTTCGTACTTAAAACTCGAATTCAAAACATTTGTTTAAAGGAAATTTTTTTTTAATCATCTATAGATATTCATGATTCGATTTTGTCGGTTTTGACAAAAAATTTATATTCAAACCAGTAAAATTGATTTTTAAATATTTTAAATTTTAACCAAATTAAATACTATTAAAAATATTAAAACTAATACTATTTGGATTCAGTTTTGATATGTCGGTTTAGTAAGTTTAATAAATAAATAAAATTAAAATATCATAAAAATTTGACAAATATTAACTTAAAACTATTATCAAAATAACAACATTAATATCATTTAAAATATAAAAATTCAGTACAATATTTTAATTTCTAGAAAATTCAAAATATAATCAATCATGATGTTCCAAATGAAATTGAAGAGATTATGTAATTAAAAAGTCTATAATTTTAGAAAAGTATTAGTATTAGTGCAATATATATCGGCTCTATTACCATCTCATCTCCCCGACGTAACAAATTTTTTAAAATAACATGTAAGATAATTGATATAATACATAAAAAAAAATTATGAAAAAAAAAATAGGGAAAGGGACGATTGCCGTCTTATGGGTTTACTATGGGCTACATCATCTTGTTATGATTATGCAATTTTTTATATTATATATATATATGTATGTCATATTTAGTGGTCTTGATGTATGGATGACTTACTTTTAATGAAATCTCACTTTAAAAAAAAAAATTAATTATATCAACTTATAGGTACCCAAAAATGAGTAACAACTTACATAATATAAATTTATTTTTTTAATAATATTTTTAATGAATTAGATTTGCTATTTCATTAATCTGGCAGAATTTATGAAAGGCGCTTTGTATAGTTACATTATCTTTTAAATAATCATCATTAAATAATAAATAGTGCTGTTAATTTATGTAAATTGTGTTGATTCCATTAATATTTTTATTGATTTTTTTTCAATCCTCATCCATTCTATTTATTATCGTGTCATAAACAAATTTATCTATTTAATATATTCATCACTATATTATATATTAAATTACATAAAATTATATTATTTTAAACTATTTATCATTTTTATACTCTTATTATTAAATTATATTTAATTATTAAACCATCACAAAGAATACATATAATTTATATTTTTATATTAAAATTATTGTCTAAAAATTTACTAAAAATATTAAATAAATTATGATCATGTCACCTTAGTAAAAAAAACTCAACTTATATTTAATCCATTTATTAACCGTATCACTTAAATGAATCGTATTTTTTATGTTAACTGAAATAATGAAATGCAATTTTCATAATTCACAAAATTAAAAAAAGTATCCCAAAATGAAAGAGACAAAGATTTGAACACCTCAACACAAATTTTATAATTATAAACAAATAAATTAGGTATCGTTTGAATTTAAGGATTTTAAAATTCATGAATTTTAAGTCTAATAGATTTTGAAATCAATGTATCATAAAAATTATATTGTTTGGTTTAAATATCAAATTCATATATTGATTAAGTAATTTCTTTTACATTTATGTTTGATTCAATGACAACAATTATAAATTTAATAATTAATTTTCAATTATATCATTTACATTGATAATTTATTTATCATATTTTTATTTTATTGTAAAATAATATAATTTAGAGTAAAATTTCTAAAAAATACAATCGATGAAATTATAATTATTATCAATTATAAAATTGATCAAAATTCTATATAAATTTATTATCTATATTATATTTATAAATTAATTAATCTATTAATATTTTTTTCCGAACGAACTCATTAATTAAATAGATATAAAATAAGTGAAAGTAAAAAAATTAAATAATTTTTATTGTATTTTTAGACTTAAAAATAAATTTTAAATACTATTAATTTATTAAAAAAAATATTGAAATAAAAAAATAAAACAATAATTACTCATAAATGAAAAATGAAACCTTAAAAAAATAAAGAATTTTAGTGAGCGGGTTGTTTTCTAAAATCCATAAATTTTAAACTTTTTACATACATGATTATTCTAATTATATAGTACAAAATCTCTCCATAGGGCGACAGGTGTGGAGGAGAAGGCAAATCTGGTTAGTTGGGTGGGAAAATATGAAAGTGCGTCTCCGTTGTATGAAAATGCTACGAAGGGAAATGCGTCTCCGTTAGAGCTTAAAGTTAGCGTTTGGGATTTCAATTTTGAGATATTGTCACTTTATAATTCTTTAACTAATGGGTGTCGACGCCGGCGGCCAAACGGAGAAGATAAAGACGGTGGCGACGTGGTTGGTGGTGGCGGTCGGAGTGTCTCTATTAGGATATTTGAAAGCGGGTGATTTGAATCAATGGAGGAGAATGAGGAAGAAGAATAAGAAGATACGTGTTTATATGGACGGTTGTTTCGATATGATGCATTACGGCCACTGTAATGCCCTAAGGCAGGCGCGCGCCTTAGGGGATGAATTGGTGGTGGGTGTGGTGAGTGATGCGGAAATCATAGTCAATAAAGGCCCCCCTGTTACCCCTCTCCATGAGAGGCTGCTCATGGTTAAAGCTGTCAAGTGGGTCGATGAGGTGATTTCTGACGCCCCGTATGCTATCACAGAAGAGTTTATGAAGAAGCTTTTCGAAGAATACAATATCGATTACATCATTCATGGGGATGACCCTTGTGTTCTTCCTGATGGAACTGATGCCTATGCCCTTGCTAAGAAGGCCGGTCGTTACAAGCAGATTAAGCGCACTGAAGGAGTCTCCAGCACCGATATCGTTGGTTTTGCTTTTGTTTTTCGTTTTTCTTTTGTATTATGTTATGAGATTGATTTGAATGGTGTGGTATGATGGAGGAATACATGAATCATTTATGTCAAATTTAATAGGTCGCATGCTACTCTGTACGCGAGAGAGAGCAATCAGTGATAGTCACAAAAATTCATCCTTGCAAAGACAGTTCAGTCATGGTCACGGCCAGAAATTGGAAGATGGTGGATCTGGAACTCGTGTTTCTCATTTTCTTCCTACTTCTCGTAGAATTGTTCAATTCTCTAACGGCAAGGTTTGCGCCTTTATCGAAATTCATGTTTATGATACATTGAATTTTTAAAAGTTGGGCCTCATGCTGGGTTTTCGCATTTATAAATGAATTAATGTTTTTAGCCAACATTGTTTCATACTACTTTGTCATTTCTTAATGAAACTTTACACTTGCGGTTGCAGGGACCAGGTCCCGATTCTCGCATAGTTTATATAGATGGTGCTTTTGATCTTTTTCATGCTGGACATGTTGAGGTATATTTTATGTATAAGCGCTTTTTTTTTAAAAAAAAAAGGCCTTTCCCTTGGTTCTAGTGCCAAATAGGACGGATAGTATATGTTTTTTGTAGTTTTGTTTTATTATGAGAAGTCTATATCGCTGACTAAAATATTTACATTTTCTTCTTTGTCTGAGAATTAATCTTCTTTGTGCTCTGAAACTTTTCCATAAACAAATGTTTGGATTTGGTGGCTGAACACTTAAGTAACTTGTTCTTCTTAATGATTTGTCCTTACTCCTAACGTCACTTAGTCTATTTTGGCTTAATACTCTCAACATGCATGTTTGATGCTACTGTATTCTTCATTAATATTTGATTTTAAAATTTTCAAAGTGTGACAGTTTCTTGTCTATTTTTACTTGCTCTAATTTTAGTCATGTATTCTTCTTGCCATAGTACTTGATATGAATGAGTGCTTGCATTTGTGTAATGGCCCAATTATGAGTACGATAAAGTTGGAGGAGAGAGTGTGGGTATCCAGTTGCAATATTTGGGCACTGGGGACATGCATTCTGTGGTTGAAGAGTCTCATTGAAGTTCAGGATTCACTTTATATGGGGTTGCTGGTTGTCATAGACTCGCAGGTTTGGCTGACATAGCGAAGAGTTTCTAGTCAGACTTGTTGAAGGATATCCTTTTTTTTTTTTAATTTGGTGAACGGAAAGAATGCAAGTTCATCACAATTGAAAATTGAAGTAGCAAAGAGGGGTCACAAAACAGATACATAAATGATCAGCTTCAATGTATAATGTTGTGTAAAGTTAGAGAATGTTGATGAAGAAGAAAACTGTGTCGCAGTTGTTATGTGTCACCATTCTTAAATTTGGAAGAATAAGAAGATACCAGAAAGTGGGTTATGGCTTTTGGAAAAAAGTTTTGGAGGAGTAACATGCTCAAAAGATGTGCAGTGGTTCATAGAAGAATTGTTATGAGAAACCACAAATTGAAGTTCAAAATGTGCATGAGAATTAACAAGTATTATTGATTGAGGATGGAAGTGGGAAAATTTTTCACTCTTGGGCAGTGGTTGGGTGAGATGAACTCTAGAATTGCAAGTAAAATGGATGACCAGAAAATCTGGATATATTTCTAATAAGAACTGAAGAATGCACTTATTAAATACTGAATTAAGATAAGTAGGAGCAAAGAAGGCTATGAAACAAGAGGAATGATATTGTAATAGCATTAATGGAAAAAAAAAAGGAAATTGTTATTCAGGATACAAGAAATTGTGATAGATGGAATGTCACCAGATCTCAAGAAAGTTTCAAAAATCTTTCTTTCAGATGGCCAATATTAAAGTTCTTCCTTCTTTTGGGTAGAAATCCAAGATGAAATCTCAGCGCAGAGGATGTGGGAAACTCAGCTATGAATATGAATGAAGAAATGAATGCTGAGCTGGTAGTGTGGATCCAGCAATGGCATGAAGACTTCTGATGAAAATTGTTCACCTTTTGAGTGAATAAATTGCAAGAAGAAATGGGTTCCTAATTCATCTAAGAGAGGTCTAATTCAAAATCGCCATAAGCGCAACTGATGTGTAAAGAAAATACCAAAACTGTAGAATATCTGGTTTTATTTATGTAGATAAATTATCTGTTAGGTTGAAATAATTGTCATGGGCCTCAATGTGATTACTAACCATTATCGTTGTTTAGATCCTCAGAGTTGCTCGAGGGCTTGGAGATTTTCTTCTTGTTGGGATTCACAATGATGTGACAGTCAGGTATCCTTCTTACTATTATACTACATGGACGGGTTTGTGTGTGCTTTCTTGAAAGTGACATTGCACTTAGGAATTTAATTGAGTCAAGTCAATATAATCCAAACTTGAACTTGAGATGACACAAAAATTTGAAACTTGGGCCTTGACTTGATTCTATCAAATGATATTCTTTTCAAGTTTGAACTTGTCTTTGGTAATATTAAGTACTCAAGTTCGACTTGACTTGCCTCTATAATTATTATAAATTCAAATAAAAATTTTGTTAATCTCAACTTAAAACTTGAATAAGCTCAATTTTGAGCTCAAATTTATATTTTTATCCCATATATTTAGAAAAAGTAATATGCAGTGCAAATTATTATTTATATATAATTTTATAATGTTGGATATATTTTAAATAAAAAATAAATACTCAATTAAACTTGCAAACTAGTTGAGTCCAGTATTTAATGTTCAAACTCAGCTCTTATTACTTGAGTTCAACCTTGATTTGTTAAAGATCGAATTGAATCCAAGTATTTGCACATTGAGTTTAAGTAATTCCCGAGTAGCTCAACTCACTTATAAGTTATAACCTAAATTGTATTGGATGCATTTGTATTGAACTTCATATTCCATAAGAGGAGTGACTATAAGTTTGTTCATCTTAGGCTTATTGTTTCATTGCTAAAATGATTAGAGGATGTTATATAATAAGTGTTGATGTATGATTTACAAGAATTTTCAAGGATCCCTCTAGTGTTATATCCTTATACAATTAGTCATTTGCTTTACAAGTGATGAAAACTATATCATGAATTCTGTTTTGAGAAACAATTAATGAGATACGTATAAATGTTCTACAATTTTGGGAAATTTACTGTATCCAAGCTTATTTTAAAATTAAAGTGAAAGCTGAATCCAAGATTTTGTCTTATTCTGTTGTTTCCTTCTAAGTCTTTCAATTCCCCAAAGCTGCTGCGTCTTGGTTATTGTTTTATGGATCTTCCATCTTCCCACCTTTTTCTTCTTAATCTTCAGCTGAATTCACCTTTTAAATTTGAGGTGTTTCCTAACATCCATGATTCAGATCACTAAGTCACAGGTATGAATAAGGGTACTCTATGTTCTCTATGACATGTTCTATATGCACATCTTGAGTAATTGAGCAAGCTTCTTATTGTGGTTTTTGTATGCATTTCTGTCTCTGCTTTGTGCTTGATCATTTTAACTATCATTTTTTGTATGCTCTTATCTGAATCCAGCAAATGATATGTTCTTCATTCTTTTAAGCAAGCTGGCCTTTGTCCTGACATGCTTGTTTTGTGATGGACGTGAGTTATTGAGACTCTTGATGGCTTCATATGCTCATGTACTCCCTCCGTCTGATAAAGAAAAGCTTACTTTCCAGTTTCATCTGTCTTAAATTATAGTCTATTTTCTTTTCTGAGAGTATTGTTGATTTCTTAGTTTTCTAATATGCCCCTAATTAATAAAGGGGTATGTTTGGAAAAACACAAATAAAATTTATAGTTCTAAATATATTAATTAAGTTTTCTTAATTTGTATGAAGATGAAAATAAACATATTTTTTATGGGATGGAATGAGTAATTTTATACAACCTTTTTGGGATCAAGCCTTATAAATTTCTTAAGAATCAAGATTGAATACAGTAAGTTTAAGATGAAGCTTATGATTTGCAGATAGTCATTTTTTTATTTTTCATTTTTGAACAAAGTTGTCTTTATTGTTAACAGGATTAAGCCTCAAGTGTATGACAAATTTAAGGCTTTAAGGAAAAAATTGGCAGGTGCACCACTGAGTCTGATGGAAAGACCTTTGGTTGACCTTCAATAGCTTATGAAAGGTTCTCTTAGAATGGCTGATTTCGAGTGCCTTCTCCAATCTTTAATTTACTCTCTCTCTCTCTCTCTCTCTCTCTCCAAGTGTGAAAGCTTGAATGTATTTTATTACTAGATAGTAGGTAGAATGACATGTGCTACTTGATAGGAGCTTTCATGGTTTTACTAAACTGGTTTTGCAGTGCTAAAAGAGGAGCACATCGCCCTATCATGAATCTTCATGAAAGAAGTTTAAGTGTGTTGGCTTGTCGCTATGTGGATGAGGTGATAATTGGTGCTCCATGGGAAGTTTCTAAAGACGTGGTTAGTATGTCATTTAGTTTGTTTTTGCTCACAATTCCTCTCTTTCAAATGTTTGGGAATTTCAAATCTTAATTTTGTAAACACACCTTAAAAGCAAAATTTACTTATAATAAAAATATTCAAGAAGATGGTTGTATGATTGCTGCAACTGTCGAGGCTAGGACTCTTATATATTCCTGCCGATCTTAGATTTTAAACAATTTACTATGTGATGTTTAAAATGAATTATGCTTTTGTATTTCTTCAAAATCTAGTATTGCCTTGATGGGACTTTGCAAAATGGTTCTTAGGAATGCTCAAATTGTTTGGTCATGATTTGTTGATGTATGATGTAGAAGCAAGCGCTGCCTCAGAATAGTTAATTGAGTGAGATACAACCACGTGCAATTATCTTTTGTTGTTTATCTTAGGTTCTTTACTCTATTTTGGGATTAGTCAACTTGATTCTCTTTTTTTTAATTATTATTATCCTTAAGCACTGGTAAAACTGTGGTAGGCATAATTTTTTTCAGCTGATTTTTTTTTTACTTGAAACTATTGGCGGCCGCAGATAACAACCTTTAACATCTCTTTAGTAGTACATGGAACAGTAGCAGAGAACACTGACTATCAGGAGGTAAACTGCAAGTGTTCAGTTCTGATAAATGTACACTGGGCCAACATGGATTAACTTTGCCATGACATGGTGTTTCATATTGCAGGAACAAGCCAATCCATATGCTGTTCCGATTAGTATGGGTATCTTCCAAGTTTTGGAGAGCCCTCTGGATATTACAACTACTACGATAATTAGGCGGATTGTATCAAATAATGAAGCATACCAGGTTTTTACTCCAGAACTTATTTTAAGTATAAATAGTCAGGTAAATTTACATGATCTAGGCAGGATATGAAATGGAGAAAGTAAGAAATAACCTGGAGTCAGAAGTTTCTATTTTTACAGGTCCATGAGATATAGTTTGAATGCTTTTTTTAGTATAATTTGTTGACTAATTAGGTTGGAACTACAGGGTTACATTATTACTTCACGATTGTGACTGCTGTTTTTTCTGATTCAATATGATTGGGGTTTGTTTTTACTTATTGGATATTGCCTTAATTATTGCAGAAACGCAATGAGAAAAAGGGAGAAAGCGAGAAGAAGTATTATGAAAATAAGACTTATGTATCTGGCGATTGAGCTGAGGTTGGGGTCTCATATCTGGCGACCACACTTTTATTTAGGAAATGCCAGAATAACTTGTACTAACAGTCCATGTCCCTCTGTGGGATTGTGATTCGTGTTTGTGGTAGATTGTGTTATCTTTTTTTTTTTTTTTTGTAACAATGCTCTTGGAATTGGATCCACGGCATTGATAGCGAAACTGAGGAATTGAGCTGTAGATTTATTAGGAAAGCCAAGTAGGCATATCTTTTTAACAGAAGCCTATGCACCAATGTTTTGCAAAATCTCCGTGGATATGATCTTATTTCTGCAATACCAATAATGGAGAGTTTTATTAGTGATACGTAAACTTTGATTTACATTCCTGAATGCTTTATAGTTGAGGTTCACAGTTTCAATTGAAGCAACATTGAAGCAAAACATGTATCTCAATTCTAATGGTTCTTACCCTTAAGCCACGAAGTTCAGAGTTGACGTTTTTGAGAGGCGATTTAGTTGGTCAATGTGTCTGTGTTGGTTAAAAATGGTCGTCTCCTAGCAAACTTAGTTTGGGCTAGAATCTGCCAAATCCAACGCTCGGTGCAACTCATGGGCTTTGTATTCTCTATGGAATATAAGTTGTACTAAGATTAAATTGTAATATGAATGTACCATTGATAGTGAAGTCATGTATAGAGCGTTGCAAGTTCTTAAAGAAAACAGAAGGAAAAAAAAAAAGCATATTTTGATTCTGGAATTTTCAACTGAAAATTTATTCAATTGATTTTATTAATTATTAATCATGTTTAATTGACTCGCTTAATTATTAAATCTATTAATTTTAAATTCATCTAATTCCAATTTAAAAACGCTTGGCATTTAATTAATGTTAGGTAAGGGAGCTAATGGAATAGGTTTTTAATTATTCTGAATTTGTGGAACTTTTTAGCACCTTAAACATTTGTTAAAAGTTAATAGTTAACGGAATTTTCATAAAATTCAAAAATCAAAATATATTTCTTTTTCCCAAAAAATATCATAAACATAAATGTACAAGAGAGATTTGCAATGTCAAAAAGAAAAGGATCCTTTAATTATTTATTCCTATCTAGACTTTCTCCCCAAAACAAAAGTATAAATTTAAGTATGATGAATAAGATCTTCTATGTACGGTTTGTACAAAGATGAAACTCAAGAAGACAAACGAGGAGCAAAAAGCTTATTGCTAATGCGATCTAATACAATTATAAAGGCCATAATAAGCTGGGGATCAAAACCAGGCTGTACCTTGAGGCTAAACACATCATCACTCAGCAAAATGGTAGTGTTAACTCTTTTCCTAGCCATTTTCACTACCATCTCTCCGTCTGCACTCTTGATCTTGCAATCTCGAGCCCTGAAGGATCCCTTTATCCTAAAATCTGGAGCTTGATGCCCTTTTCTCGCTACCCCTCCCATGAAAACCTCTGCTATTTCTTTGCCTGTGTGGAAAAACACAGATGCACTCCTCATTGAGAATATTTTGATTCTTGGATTTCTACCACATCCATCTTCTCCTCCTCTATATGCATTCCACTGGTATTGCATACTCATCATCTGTTCATAGTATGTACAATTATATCGTTAAACATGAACTAAAATGGATGATATGACCCAAAGTTACTAGACGGATTAACGAGGGATTATATCGTCGCTGTATTTTTAAAAAAAATAATAAATGATTATTTACCTGAGGTTTCAAGGTGAGCAAAGCATTGCCAACTCCGTCCATAAGAACAAGACCGCCACTAGCATGAAGATTCTTCCTGGAATAATTATCGACACGAAAAACCAATCGGCCATGGGGATCAAACACAGTAAATCCATCTGTACCTTGAAAACTCATGCTCGATCTTTTCCACACGGTCAACACAAGACAAGGTCCACCAGTCTCATGAACCTTTTCTTTGTGTTTCAATGACAAATCTTGACATCGTTTGGATGAATCTTGGACATGGTGATGATATCGATATCTATTGAATAGGAAACGCTAGAAGAGAGAATTTTGTTTGACAAAGCTTCAATTGAATGTTGTGGGTTGGCGATATAATTATCAGAATTCAGATAGGAGGTGGCCTTTGGACTTTGTTTTATAGTGAAAGTTTTTTTGGAACGTAGGTGGAAATCAAAGAAAAGAAAGAGCGAACCTTGTTTCGGGTGGATGTCTAGCTCAGTGGCTAACACAAACCACTTAAGTAGGTCCCTGTCTTAATTTGTGCCACTATCACAATTTTTAAGTTAATCTCTTTTTGTTGCCCTAAAAATAAAATACACACAAAACCTAATTCTCCCTTTAATTAAGATTAGTGGGTATTATCCTGTTTAGGTGGTCCAGATTTGTACAAGGATATTGATAGAACTCAAAGGCTCAAAGTGTCCATTATTATTCATATCAATCACATATTTATATAATAAAAAAATAATTTATATAGGAAAATCTAATCATTCAAAAACAATAAATTGATATTCTTAATTATACAAAATTTCTTATTAAGAATACTTTTCTTTTACACACACATATATAATACTAATATATACAGGGTTCAATTTTTTCAATGAATTGAATTTTAATTTTTGACATGATGATGTTCTTGTGGGTCATTATAAAGTGCGTCAATATGGTCTAGGATTAAGAGAATCCATCATTTCCCTTTTTCCATACATCGTTGGACATAATAAGTTTGTATCTCTCTGGGACCGAAATGATGCTATTAGTTTGATGTATCATGATTAATTGTTTGTCATTATTTTAGTAATGAAAATTCCTTATCCTCTCTTCAATACATTTTAAGCCCTCAATATCCCAAAAAGACATAAGATAGAGATATAACTTAATAATTGTAAGAAAAATTAGAATTTAAAATTGATGATGATTTATTCCATATAATCAATAAAAAAAACAATTTTACATCTGCTATTGACAATTTATTGCATAAGTCCTATTTATATAGTAGACCCGATGTTATGAAAGTTAAGTGATAATGAAATAACTTCAAATGAATCATATTTATACGATGAAATCAAGGTCTGAAATTTCATATTTGATATTTGATAGATACGTCATGAAATATTAATGGTACGATTTTGTTTGTAATTAAGTAAGGATTCAATTTTGACAGAATTTTGAAGGACTAATGAAAGATTGTTCAAACACATGTGACCATTTTATTCTTTTGTCGTGATAAAGAAAATAGGGTTCAATCGTGAAAAAAATTTATCAACTTGTTAAATTTTGGGTGAGAACAGAAGTGCCATTCAAAGCTAATTAATTAGGCAGACTGTATATAGAAGTGGGTTTTAGTTGTAATCAATGGTGCTCTTGTTCTCATGCATTTTGTCTCGATTCACAAAATTCTTCATCCACAGGAAATGACACTAGAAACTTGGTCTATGTTAAAAACTAGCTAGAAGGAACTGACACTTAATTATTAAAGAAATCCAAACAAGTTGCAAATGAGTTGGTACGAAACTTTTCTAGTTTAACTAAATATTTTGAATTTGAGTCATGAGTATGTAGTTACTTTAAAATTTTTGAGAGTGTGTTTTGCTGCATTTGGAGATCTATTCCGTACGAGTATGATTAGTTTCAGTTTGTTGACATATATATGGATTAAAAATACATGTGATTTTGCACAAAAATAAAAGAATAATTAAAAAAAATAAACACACAAAGGAGAAGAAGGTGGGGATTGGAATGCGACATAGTCAAATGAAAGGATGGTTTATTCCAAGATTAACAGATTAATTAATAGCATTGAGTGCAAGTAAAATATATTGGATTAGAAGATAATTAATTTGCAAGTTAGGGGGAAGTGCTCCCGGTTTTGAGTCACCAAAGCACTAACTTCACAAGTGAATTTTGATATTTGTGGGATGCATCACATGCTAACATTCTCCATGAAAACTAGACCAAAGGTCGTTTGATTTTCTTTGTCATGACCCATGATAGTAATATAAATAAGAAACATATATGGCATCTTAATAGGAAACTGACATCCTTCGAGATGCATGTCTTATGAATAGAAATTGTAAGATTATATTAAACAAAAAGTAGAAGAAGATAAAGAGGAGAGCAGATGACATTATATTAGTTAACCCAAACTCAAGATTTTGGCTGCTTTCTTGCCCTTTTCCGAACAATATGGTGAAGGATGTAAAATTCCAAGTTTTGACAACTTTCACTTACAACATAAATATATATATATATGCATCAATTAAATTGCTGGCTGGCCTTAATTTGAATTATCCCTCATCATGTGAAATCATTATTTTTACCATATTATATTTTTCGATTTAATAAAAGAGGCGGAAATATCAGTTAGAGAGACTCAAAATCAAAAAATTTCACAACTCTCAAAAGAAAGTTCAGTTACCATCCTACATAACCTGATTAACACATTAATTAGTTAAAAATACAACTAAACTAACTTTATAATTAAACTGTATTAATTTTAATACAAATACAAAATTCATAATACATACATATATATCCATAAACACAAAAGAATTGATAAATAAAAAAAAAATTGGCTCATAACACTTTATAATATATAGAAGATAATAAGTTATATTCATAATTGATCAAAAGTTAGAACATATTGTTAAAATTAAAGCACCTCTGGACTAAAAAGTAACAAGAAGAATTTGTGTTTGATTTTCTTTTATATTTACATTTTAATTCTTATTTGTTTGTAAATCAGGTAAGTTTCTATATATATACAACGACAAAAAAAGAAAACATTCAGTGTTGTCCTCGATCAATTTTCAGATTTCATAAAGTCATTTGAACCATATTCAATATCTGCTTTACAATGAGGCTAACGAAATGCCCAGATCAGACCCTTTTCCTTTTTTAGGTTGTATATCATATGAAGTTGGTATTGATAATTCTCTAGAGAACTGAATTGAATGTAATTTAATTAACAATTTAAAGTATGAAATCTTTTTACCAAAATTTATTCTTCAGATCAATAAAATATAGTTTGGAGATAATATAATGACTATACATATATATATGCAATGAATCTTATTCACGTTTTGTTGTATTAAAATTGTAGCAACTTATATTGAAATTATATATGGCCAATGGAAAAATATAAAAATACCGTATTAAAAATATTTTACTGTCATATGTTAACAAATGACATAAGATAAATGAACCTTTTTCTCTACACACATTCTTTAATTAAATCTCTAGATTATTCATTTTAATCTTATCTTAAAAATTCTCAATTAACAATGAGTAATATCGACATCAATTCCTTTGCTCTCACACTACAAGCCGAACTCCATCATAAACTATGAAATTTATCCACAGAAATTAATAAAGGATAAAAAGTATATTTTATTCTTTAAATTTTGTAAATTAGCTCAACTAATAAGTATTTCAATCAAATTATATTCAATTAACACCCTTAATTATTTATTTTGAATTAATTTAATCCTTATTTATGAAACACTTAATATCTAATTAATGAAAGTCAAGAGAATCAATTGGACAAATTTCAATTATTCCATGTTTATGTATCACTTAGGCGTCATTTGGTTTGGCCGATATGTACAACTGATAGTTTGATAATTGATTGATATTGATATTCAGTAAAATTAATTAAATTATTGCTGTTAGAGTGCAAAATTATCAATAAAGGTATAATTACTTTAATTCAAAGTATACTTTTTTTATATGATGTATAAAATAAAATAAAAAATTAAATAAATAAAAGTGATTATTTGATATAATTATTTATTTTAATAATTAAAATAATAAAATATAATCAATTACAAATAAAAAATGCTACAAATGCATATATATAATTTATAAATATAAATAATTAATCTAATATATTTTAAAGATGAGTTTTCTTTGCTACGATGATGTGAAAGAAAATACAGTTGAATGATGAAAATTATAGACTATGAATGGTGGCGGATGATGATAAATATTATAAAAAATAATGTGTTTTATTTTAAAAATACTAATTTTATCTTTTTTATTAGAAAAAACTCTCCACTTGTTTTAAAAAAATTCAAAATAATTTTTTTCCCCAGTTACAAGCAAACAAAATTATTGAATATTAAAAAATTATTGGTTGCAGCTAACAGTAAAACCATAGGTTCACTTAATATTTAATTAATTTTTTATTTTAAAGACTAAATTAATTTAAACTTAATCTTTAAAAACTTAAATACATTTTCAGTTAAAATAATTCACTCAAGTATATAAATTCATAAAATTTAAGAGGGAGAGTATGCTTTTTTCTCCATCAATAAAAAGGCTATTATTAATTTATCATATAGTACAAATTGATGTCATCATTTCATTGTCTGACACATGAGTTCAATATGATGTAATTTAGTTTGTTTATGTAAAATGAAAAGAAAGACGCGCTCGTTTGCCTTGTCTCTGGATAGTAATTTTTTAAATATATAATATTAAACTATTAAATAAAAAAAAAGGATAAAATGTGAAGGTGGCGGTGGCTGGCTGTGAGCACCGTGTCCTGATGGAGAATTGACGACAGGCGGAGGAGAGCCACTACTTTTTCCGCCATGGGGTTTTGCTGTCTCATTCTGTTTTGGACAGTAGCTATCCCCCAACTCGTCAAAATTATCACAAACGTTGTCAAATCAACTACTATCCAATTCCCCATGGTGTCACTCCACTTCTGGAATTACGAGGTGGCTTACCTTTCTTTATTTGGACACTTTTTTATGGGGAGGGAAGATAAGAAATTTTTCCAGTTATTTTTCTTTCTGATATGTGACTTAATGTATAATAACAAGAGATAAAAAAAAAGAAAAATATAACTTACTTTTTCTTATTTATATAATTTATTGTAAAAAATTATAACATTATATATTTATTATTTTTCTCATTATTTTATAAAATAATAAAATCAATGATCAAAGATAAAAAAAATTATTATTTTAAATAAAAAATAAAAGTTATTTTACATTATATCTTTATTTTTTTCTTTAAAAATTCTCTTTTATTTTATACTTTTATTTTCTATTATCATTTTTTCTTCTATCCAAACACTCTGTTAGAGTTTTACTTTTTATTTTTAATCATACATTATTTTTCATCACTAGAATATTTTCTTTCAATTTTAAAAAGAAATTTTAAATTCCAATTCCGTTGACATTGATAGGATAGATTTTTCAAATAAAAGTAAAAAGACCTAGCTTCATAATGCAATTCAATTATACATAAACTTTATGAGAATTGTTTGAAATTTGATAATTTTATATTAAAGGGTTAAATTATTATTCAATGAGAACTTGCAACACAAAGTCAATTACAGAATTTTTACACGTTTTTCAGTTGAATTTGAATGGCTATGTAAAAATAGGAGGCTATAAAAAGACAAGATTAGTCTAATATCATCTTAATTAATGCATTTTTACTATTAATATATGATTTGTCAAAAGTTAATCCCATAGTGGACCCCGTTGGTCATAGTGATAGATGATCTTAGATTTTCTTTTTACCAAAATTAAATGAAAATATGGATTAGAAAGAGAGGCTTTGAAATGAAATTCTTAGCGTCATATTCACGTTGAATTTTATCGAAAAATAAGCAAAAAGTTAATAAAGATATTAAATCAAAAAGAATTATAAAAATTAAAGTTTAAACGGCCAAGAAAGAATAAAATTTTAATTAAAAAATTTATGACAAGTTAGGTATACTAAAAGAATAAAATTTTATAGAAAATGAAATCCTATTTCTAAATTAGTGTTTTAAAATTCTAAAATTTTTCTTTGGTCTGTTCATATAATATAAACTAAAGTTCTATTTTTATATTCGGTTTAAGTTTGTTGAGTGCATTTTTTAGAATTTAAAATGTTTTATTTAAAAATATCCATAAAAAAATTCTGAATATCAACAAATTTGAAATAGTAGGGATTACCAAATTTAGGATACAAAGTGTAATTTCCCGTGTTTGTTGTTGTGAATACCATGAGAATATATATGTAAATTTGTTTTTATTGCCGTAAGCCTAATTAAGCTTAAAGAGATGTGAACACAGTATCATCATTGTCCAGAAAATGCAATAGAAAACATAATTCCATTTTTATCCCTTTTTGGGCTTCGTTCTTCTGCCTGAAATATAGCATACATTTGAGGGACAATTTTGTATTTTAACCAAATTCTGGCAAATGTGGGACTAGGATAGAGATATATGGTAGCAAGTGGGTTTCACAGTTAATGTGGAGTATTAGTGGGTAATGTGGTGGAAATCCACGTGGACAGAACAAAGATTAATATTAAGTGTTGATAGCTATTTTTTAGTGTAGTTTTTGAGAAAGCGATACCTAACCTAACCTTTTGTTAATAAGCATAAGTGCGTTATCATGGATAATTAATAATATCAAGTTACTATTACAAATCACAAATCATGCATAATTTGGAGTCAAGCCAGCCGAGTAGTTGGCTCTTGTCCTATACAAAAAATTTTAAATTTCTTTAAAGTTCAAGTCATATAGATTAAAATCGGGTAGCTTAATTATTCGAAATTAAGATAGCCCCTGCAAAATGATGTATCAAAACAAAAGTAATAGAGTCGTTTAGTTCATAGAGTTTTCGAACCAAATTTAGATGCTTTCAAAGCGGGCTCCATACTGAAATTAGTCTTCTTTAAATCTAAACTCGACTGGTGTAATGAAAATCTAAATTATCTTTAATGGTGTCTTTTTTTAATTAATATAATATATATGTGGACTAGATTTTGCAGAAAAATCTAATCCGAATTTAAATATAAATATAATATTGTTATGCCCATTACATGATTATAAACTATATAAATATGGCTACCAGGGAATTACTTGCAACTTAGTTGGTTAAAAGCTATAAAAGTTTTTGTAAGTGATTCGGGTTCAAATCTCATATGCACTCATCCAACATGTACTTTGATTAAAAAAAATTATGGCGAATGTACTATTCGTTTGATTTCATCATTTCATAATTAACAAAATTTTAATTAATTTTATGGTTTATATTTGATGTAAAAATATAATATGCCATTATCACTGTAATTAAATTTATCAAATAGAGATGAGAAGTGATATATAGCGACAATAATATCAAATAACTCTCTATAATGGAATAAAATATGACTATTTCTAAACTCCTCCAAATAGATTTTTCTTTTTGATTTTCAAAGGAATGTTCTCATGTTTCCTTAAACCTTGAACTCATCCTTCGAATCCGGTACTAAGAGGTATCACGCCGCCCGACCATTTTGGGTGATCGATAGCAAACTAATACTGTCAGCGAGGGAAGAGTGGATGGAACCAGGAACAAAGCTAGGATTTGAGGGGTAAAGAGAGATTTTGTATAGGATTGGGGGGTAAAATATATATATATATATTTTTTTTTTTGGATTTTAGGGGTCCGGGCCAGGATGGAATCCCATCCCAGAGTAAAATAGAACATGAAACTATAAGCTCCTACACAACGAGAAGAGCCTCGAGCTCTAACCATATTTCTAAATAATATTTTCCCAACAAATTTTATAGAGACGAATAAATAAAATTCAATTTTTTCTACTTACTAATTATCTTGAATTTAAAGCAAAAACATATATATTTAATAGTAATAGTAATTCATTTTCATCAAATATTGCTAAATTGAACAAACATAATATTAAACAGAAATTAAATAAAGAATCTCACCATATATGCCGATCATCATACTCTCCAGCTTGTTTTCATCATTAGACTAAATTGATAAAAGCATGTCATATAAATTATTTTATTTATATAATTTTTTTCATTAATTCGATTTAGTTTATTGATAAATTCTTCTAATTAACCACAAAAAAAAATCATAGAATCTATAATTCTCAAATCTTGTAATGAATCATCTGTCCAAACACAGAATCTGAATAAAACTAAAAATTATTCCTCTTATTTAAGCTCAGAAACTATCCTAATAAGAAGAAAAAGTATGAGGTAAATCTCTCCATCCATATATAAGTATAAGTATAAATAGTACGTGTCTGCAATTTTACACAGTAATAGTATCTCTATCAGGTTTGAGCAATGGCAGAGAATGTGAACATAATCATAAGAGACGTAAAACATTAAACAGAGCAGGAAGTACAATTACAAGTCTTGGGTACAAAAGCACAAACCCCATAAGGCTTATTAGGAAGCTGGCAGTCGATGCCGAAGCAGCAAGGCATGGTAACACAGGTGGCGCCGCCGGCGCAGCACTTGCACAGCAAGCACAGCTGAAAAGGCGCTAGCCTTCTCCGTGAACTAATGATATTATTCGATACAGTCTCAAATAGCTTGTACTCTATTGGCTCCGCCGGCCAGAATTCCCTGCCTTCTACTGCCAAAAATTTAGACTTGGCTGTACTAGTAATGATAAATAGAAGTGATAATAATACCAGTGATTTCATGGAAGGATTGATTCCGAAACAAGACATGGCTGATGGTGGGATATTCTGATAGACATGCAAACGGGCTCGCATAGAGAAAGACGATAAAAAATCTATGTGGTGCTGATTTATGGAGATGAGTGATAAAGTCAAATGAATGGATATCTTTTGCTGTTATGGAATCATGCGAACCAAATGATGGAGACAACATGTTTATTATGCACCAATTAGATCAAAGGATACGCCATGTTTATCTTTCATTACTTTGAAATTTTGTTATCGAAGTTGTTGGAATTGGGCCCATTTCTTGGCAGTTCTGATTAGATTCGAATTCTTTGAGCTCACCTCACAAAATACTCAAACTAAACTCTTATGGAGGTGAAATAATATAGTAAGAATTCTTTCTCCGTTAATAAAAGGTCTCATTTGTTTATTCAGTACGAATTTAGATTACTGAATGATAAAAAAAAAATATCACATATTTAGCATAATAAATGTTCGAATTAGAATTTAAACTTTGAAATCCTATAGACTTAGATTATCATACTAATTAAAATTAAATTAAAGTTTATTATTAGTTATTGGTATCTTTTAAGCCTAAACCGGATGTTCAAGAGTCATATATTGCTGCTGCAGCCGTGATGTGTGACTAAAGGTGAAATCTTTGAAAGTTGAACTCTGTAAGCCTACGTTGAGATGAACAAACTGCAATATTGATTTTTAGAATCTAAATAAAAGTAATTTGTGAGCGATTTGACCTCAGGTTACTGTTTCTTCCATTAATCTGGTAAATGCTTGCAGAATCTGAACCAAAAGCTAAATCCAAAATTAAATATAAAAGGGTAGTTTTCTTTTTCACTTTCAAAAGCACTTTTCCCTTTCCCTTTTAGAATAAGAAACTGGTTTCATTTGGTAATTTCCATTACTAAAAAGAAAAAACTTCACTAGAAAAGTAATACAAGCGCAAAGTAGGACAGCAACAACTAACAGCTGCTTGGAGAAGATGATAGAATGTACAGGAAGTACCGAGAAGCAAATGCACTCATGGATACAATCAGATTTGTCATTCAAAAGGAGAAAGAACACCAGTATATATAGCAGAGACACTGTTCATCTAACTCTGCAGGCTGCAGGACCACCTGGGGAACAATTTGGATTTGATGACCGGCAATTTGCACCGGGACCGACATTGTTGCTATATCTATGATGCATTTGATAACCAGGTACTCCCCCCATTGCAAATGCACCAGCACGGGTTGGGGTCAATGATGCTGTGACTTCATCAGCACCAACCTTGCTGCATTGTAGCGGTTCTAAAGTCTCAACTACATCACTCATCAAGGGCCTCGCTTTGGGATTTTGGCTCAAACAATAGTATGCCAGGCTGCATGCTTTCTGTGCTGCCCTTACAGAGTACTGGTTCTCCAATCTAGGGTCAATTATTTGCAGCAACTTTCTCTTATCATTCAATTTTGGACGAGCCCAATCTACCAAGCTTTGCTCCTTGCTCGGTCTTGTCTTGTCAACAGACTTCCTTCCTGTTAACAGCTCTAGAAGAACAACTCCGAAGCTGTACACATCACTTCTTGCAGTCAGGTGACCTGTGAACCATACAGATCTCCTTCAAAAAGTGATCTTGCTTGCGATGCATACAGTAAGATATCATTGGTACACATGCAGTATAAACAAGAAAACTAGACCCGCAAAAAACAGACATCACTATATCTTTAAATAATAAATCATAAGAAAGACAAAATTCTGATCACATGAGAAATTATTTCATAATTTCGAACAGCGGAGCAAGGAAGTGGTTGCTAATTAGGACAGGTTTACAACAGTTTTCAAAATTAAAGAGGCTGTGAAGTTGAAAATTGGAATAGCTTCGAAGATTTCACACATCATTGATTCCCACAAAGAATAGGAGATGATATCTGGCTTTCTCTAGATGTATACATGTTCTCCCTTTTCTTCCATTAGAGAATCAGCAAAAGCACAATAATAAACCTAAAATTGAAACCTTACTTGCTTCGCTCTATTTAACTAAGCCTATAATTGAAATCATGTCTTTACAAAGGATGAAGAAAGAGACCACCTTTCTCAACCGGCATTAGTATCAAATGAAACCCAACACGTCCACCTAATTCCTGGTCACATCCTGTTTGGTAGCTCTTAGAACTAAGGTAATTTCTCCATATATACAGAACATATCGAAATAGATCCCCAGTTAGTCAAGCCTTAAATGAAATAGGCATTATTGATCTTCATATAAAACCATAAAATGAACGAGGTTGATAAAATCAAACATTTCAGATATATAGTGAATCGCTTACCAGTCATTACATATTCAGGGGCTGCATAACCATAGGTACCCATCACTCGAGTTGACACGTGAGTCTCATCACCTTGAGGTCCAGCTTTTGCAAGCCCAAAATCAGATAGCTTGGCTGTATAGTCCTATAGATATACATGGGAAACTGGAGTCAATAAAGGAAAGGATAATCCCTATATCAAGAACACACGTAAGACATTCTCAAATAATGCAATTTTAAGATGCACCACTTACAGAGTCCAATAGTATATTTGAGGTTTTGAAGTCCCGATATATAACTGGCCTCTCAGCATTGTGAAGGAAAGCAAGTCCTTTGGCAGCTCCAAGAGCAATCAGCATTCTTGTGGCCCAAGACAACGGAACAGTTGCTTCTGAAAGCCTCACAAAAGGCCATATTAATTTGAGTTATCAAAACACTAACCTCACAGATACTATGCATAACAATATACAAAGAATGGTGTAATTATAATTAAACAATAAACTTCAGTTGGCGCCCAAAAAATCATCAAAAATTGCATCGATCATGTTTACTATATTACCATACAGCTTATTTTGATTAGAGAGTATAATCAGGCAATCATTATGATGAACAATTTTCAAAGTGTCATTAACCTTCTTCCTAGGAGACAGCTTGGAAAGTAGGCATGGGCATTCCACATGTATTCTTTTACTGTCATCATTCTTTTTCCTGGTAAATCTAAGTAGAATAGCATGGGCATTCCAAATGTATTCTTTTGCTTCATAATTCCTTTTTCTTGGTAAATCTAAGTAGAATTATTTTGACTATAGAACAAGTCACGCGCAATAAGTAACTACGACAGTAAACAAACACATCAAGAATTTGGAGCATACAGAAGATAATAAAAATGCTTAATTTCTGTGAACAGTGGTCAGAGGAAGCTGATGACAGAAAGCTCCTTGTCCATATAAGGAACAAAGCTCTTTATACATGAGCCTTTTGACTTTGGCATACTAACATACACTTCTTTAAATTAATATTATTTTTCTGTCTTTAAGTTTCAAATTTTGGTTTTAGGCTTAGCATCAAATTTCACTAAAATATGGTTCATTCAACACTAGCAGATATTACAGACCAAAATTGGAGTGGCCTATTGAGCAGGTCAACCTCTTCATTAATTGCTTTAAGTAACTTGCTTGTTTGTATTCAATTCCATTATGCATGAGAAAGTGATTAGACTTAGGTTGGTTGACAAATAAGAAGGTTTTGGCATATATTAGATTGCTAAAAAAGGAGAAAATTTATAGAGGGAAGAAAAGAAATTGCATTATAGTTCGCAAAAGAACCGGCACCGAAGACCAAGAATTCACAAGAGTCTAGACCAAAGGGAAAGAGTGACAATAGCCACTGAAATGGTAAAAGAACCAAAGCCAATGTAGAGGCTTCATATGATTTATATCTTAATGCAAATAGATTTAAACCAATGAAAGTTCACAAATTAAGGAACCAAAAATCTTGGATACAAGTGTTTACCATGGCATGAAGTTTTCTTGCAATTATTGGCTTCAAAATGTCGAAGATTACAATTATTGTCAAACAAATGAAGAAAATGTAAAAGGACACACGAAAGGCGAAAACAGCATACTTCGAAAAAGGTGATTCTCAAGGCTTCCTCTGAACAAGAACTCATAAACAAGTAATCTATGATCATCCTCGCAGCAGTATCCAATCAACTTCACCAGATTAGGATGCCTGAGTTGCCCCAAGAAGTTGACTTCCGTCTAGAATGTATCAATTCATAGTGTCAGAAGCAAAAAAGTAAAAATGACAAAAAAAACAAAACATTATACATATAGCGGCCCTGAAGCAATGAGAAGAAAAAGGAGGAGCATACAAGCCATTCACGGTGGCCCTGAAAGCCCTCCTTGTTGAGGACCTTGACCGCAACAGGGAGAGATTTGAGGCCAACTCTAACATTTTCATCAATGTAGCCTTTATACACAGTTCCAAATCCACCTTCTCCCAGAATGTAATCAGAGCGGAAGCTCTTGGTTATAGTCTCGAGTTCAAATAAAGTAAAGGCAATGACATGGGTATAAAGAACAGCATTCTTCCTCGAATCCTCAAAATTCATTGGAGTAGATGTAGGATCGCTCAGATCTGATACAGACCGATTATGCTTCTTGTTTGCTTGACCATTTTTAACACTCACAGATGAAGAAGATAACATGTGATGAAGCTGCTGTTGAACTGCCAACCAAATTCAAATACACAGACTTCATAAATCAAATTAAACCACAATTCAATTTTAAAACTTTACGACAGCCCATTGTACAAAATTCAAAAAAACAATGAAATTTACACTCGTGAGTCAGTTTAGGCATAGAAAAATTCGGGAAAGCCCCAGATCTGGACAGAGATAATTAGAGGAAAGGTAAAAAAATTTAAAAGAAAAGGGACCTTGAGCATTGGAGACAACAGCAGACTCCTCTCTAGTGCCACAGTTGCCCATATTGCAGGTGATTGGTATGAAAGTGATTGAATGTCGAACCTAAAATAAGCAGCAGAAGTAGTTGAAGAACTATAACAGGTAGTGGTTCAGATAGTAATAGTAGTGTGATAGCCCAGACTCTCATTCTTCTCCACTCCTAGGTCCTAACCTCTCTCTCTACCCTCGTATTTCTTTTTTTATTTTTCTGTCTTTTAATAGTAAAAGAATTTAATATTTTCCTTATTATTAAACAATCAATGTAATATGTATACAGGCACACACACAGGGCAGGGACAGTACAGGAGAAGAAAATTAGTTTAGTATATAAATTAAGTAAATATAGAATGAAATATTAGAGTAAAAGAAATTCCTAAGGAAAAAAGTGTCTTTCTTTGCTTTGCTCGCTCGCAGTCACTGTTGGTGACAGTTCGCAGTCTTTTTGTCGCAAGGAGAGAGGAGAGTGAAGAGCGTGGAGTGAATCTGGTGAAACCCAATTCGCTATTTGAAAAGGTGGGCAGGACCAATTGGTCAGGCCATGGACACCAACCCCCTCCACGCCCTTGCTATACTATTACTCTGTTTCCTCAATTTACAGTTGGTAACTAGTTGTTGGTCCCTTTCCCAGCCTTATCTTCTTTCAACGGCTCTACTACTTTTTCTTTTCTTTTTTTCTTCCTTTTTCCTCAAAGCACATGGTTTTTTTTTTTAAATAATATATGTTAAAATCGCAATGTAAGATTTATAATAAAACAATAGTATAATTTTGAAAAAAAATTACTATTTACTTATATTATATTAGTATCTTGAATATCAAAATATATATCATTAATTTTTTCAATTTTATTTTTATTAAATTATATAGTTTTTTTTTTGTTAAAATTTAAGGCACTTTCCCTTAATAAGAAAAAATATATTTTTTTATTCAGGATAATATTAATACAATATATCAAATTTCAAGAAATACTAATATAATAAATTAAATATGTAAATGATACTAATATAATATGTCAAATTTTATATAAAAATAGTATTTTTTATCATTTTATCGTAATCTAATATTTTTCTAATATAAAATATAATAAAATAATATATTAAAATAAAATAATAAAATAGATGAAATAAATAATATAATTAGTACAATTCGTAATAAATAATAATTTTTCCTATAATTTTGTACTCAAATCCAAATTAACTAAAAAATTCCATGTGAGAGATAAAATTTAGATGAATTAATTTGAAATGAATTTAAATTTGAAAAATGTTTGAATTTTACTTTTGAAATTTGAATTAATTCGGATGACCTCTTACAGTATCAATTCAATTTCCAAGATTGATTTGAATTTAAATTTAAATATGTCTGATTCTATTCAATTATTAGATCTATATCGTATTATAATATTCAATTTTAATTATAAAGACCTTATAAAGAGATTGAAAACCATTTTAGAGGAGAAAAAAAACATATGTAAATTGTAATAGCCCATAAAGATTGATAATTTTTATAGATGGTTACTCAACATAATACTAAAGCCAATGTTCATTTTATCTGTTTTTATAAGTTTACATGTTACTCTTGATAATTAAGTATTACAACATTGTTTATATGAAATAGATGTTATATCATGATTTATATGAAATATATATTTTTTCGTCTAAATAGATTTTTTTGTACTTCAATAATTTTAATAAGATAATACTATAATAATCATATAATATAATAATTGTTTTTTTAAAAAATAATCTAAGTACAATTTCGTAAATAAAAAAACTATTTAAATACAATGCTTTAAAAAAATATATATTTCATGTAGGCGAGCGCTTAGTTATAGCGGTAATGTAACATATAGTCATTAAGATAACCTAAAAAAAATTGGTAAAAGCCACATTTCAATGATATGAATTAAAGATAAGAATATTAGTGTTAGAAATTAAAATTAAAAAATATTATTTTACATTAGGATTAAATTGAGCAATGGACTGTTAAAATTATATATATATATATATATATATATATATATATATATATATATATATATCCAAATAACACAAAAAAAAAAAGAAAAGAAAAGAAAAGAAGGGGCTTGAATTGAAAGTTTTGTTGGAAAACTATCATGCATTAAACACAATATAAAGAAAGTGGAGTTGGTATAAATGAAAATTAACATTTTGTAACAAATCGGGTTATAAGAAATTTATACAATGGTAGAAAATCCAAATTCATTTCAAAATAGAAGTATTGATTATCCAATTCCGGGCTTAAAAAGTTATAATATAAATATTAAGATTAAAGACAATATTTAGGTATCCAACTTAATCAATGACTTCACAATTTAATCATATTTAATTAAATTTTTGAATTTTTTATAAGTAATTAATTATTTATAAAATTATAAAAAATTATATATGCAATTATTATCAAAGGTTACTGAATTTGAATGGAATATATATATATATATATATATGAGAATTTTTAATAGTTATTTTATCATTAAATAGTATTAAATGTTATTGTATTAAATTATCATAATTATTGTACAATTAATAAGAACTATCAAATTTTTAATTTAATGGGTTGAAAAATAGTAAACCTCACTTATATGTATTGAATGAGGAATAATTAATCCGTTGAGCACAATCCATATACACATGGAGTAAAATCTGAAAAAAAATGGAATAAGCTTATAATCAATCAAGCAGTGTTTAATTAAGTTTATAAAACACACTTCCACCGAATTATTATCTCTATAATATCCCTTATTAATTATTATTAATACTACAGCACTTGGGTATTATTATTATTATTAGGTAATAATTTTGATTGAGCACACTTTTGATCAGTTTAATTATGATAAATTATGAATGTGGGGTTAAGGCAAATATATGTATATATTTAAAACCAATTTCATTAGAATTTAAAGGGGAAATCTCAAGATTTTAATTATTAAATCAGTATAATTAAACTAAAATTTATTGATAAAGTTACATACTTATATCTAATATACAAATTTAGAGAAAATATATCTTCTTATAAATTAGGTAAATCATTGAGAGCAAATTTCAGAAAATTTCTAATAACATTGGAAGAAAATAAATGAGAAAATTACATTTTTTTTCTTTTGTGGAAGAATCAAGAAAAAAATATAGTTATGTGATTTAAATGTGAGGGTTCCTACCTTCCCTAGTTGCTACTAATCTATTGAATGTTTGAGAGCAAAGGATGTCCACTGATAACATAAAATCATTATCAGCTTTAATAACTTATGTCACAGAAAAATCATTAGAATACTTTTATTTCATTTTCTGTTATTTCTTTTTTTTTTAATTTCCATCGGTTGTAAGCTTTAATCTGCAATTATGTCAAGAAAATCTCATAGATTTTTTTTAATAGCAAAAATTCACTTTTTTTAACAGTTACAAAAAAAAAGACAGCTCTCATAATTTCCTTCTTTTCCTGTTAAGAGATCAGAAGTATTTCCATTTCATTTTGAAGTGTCATACAAAGATATTTAAATTAAAACTTTGGGTTTAACACAACATTATTGAAAATTTGTAGCAAATATACTATTCATTGTAATATATAAATAGATATATATACCATAATGTAGATAAATTATTAAAGTTGCATAATTTTATATCAACATATATACTAATAAAATTTAAATATTATCAATAATTTTTAACTTACCAATAAATTTTAACTTAATATTACTAGTCTAGTTATAAGGAGTGTGAGATCTCAAATTCGAATGTCTAATCGGATCACTTGTACAAAAAAAAAAATTTATTTGATAATATTGGTATATTATTGTGAATATGAGGTTTGAAGTTTAACTCTCAAACATATTCCTTGTAAAAAACATTTAAAGACTACTTGAACTTGAAGGCAAAAACTGAATGTCTTATTAGAAATTAAAATAAAAATTAATATTTTCTATTTTATTTATTTTGGGCGAAGATATCTTTGCATAAAACTGAATGAAATTTTGAACTAATAATTATATAAACTTAAAAATATTTTTAAATAGTAGGAAACCAAATTTCATTAGAAAGGACTATATTCCAACTGGAGAAGAATTGCAATGTGAATTCCTTTATGTAAATGAGTCAATTAGCTATAAAGGTTATGGTCTTTTAATTTGCTATTCCCAACTTCTTCAATCACTACATGCTCCTCTTTTTTTTTTAGTAAAAAGAATCCTATCGGATATTCAAATTTGATATTTTATAGCCCTAATTATCAGATCAGTACTATTAAACTAAAATTTATCAATTTTACATGCTTCTTTCATATCAATATATATGTCATGTGTGTTCGAAAGAGCACTTTTCATAATTAAATCAAATTAAACAAAATTGTGATAATATAAAAATAAAATAAAATAAAAGGTTAAACAAATAAATTTGTAAAAAAATAAAGTATCAAATAGTTAAATTTTAAGAAAAATATCGGTATCACTATAAAATTTATTAAATATGATATTTCTCAAGATATCTAAAATTACAATAGCGGGCCGAACAGCATTTGAAAAGGAAAGAAGGGAAAAAAATATTGGGCTCAATCGCCAAACTGAACAACAAAATCCAGAAACAGGCCCAAATTTGAAGAAACAATTGATGCGTGAGTGTTCTTAATCTTATCCATCTATTCATATGAAGCTGATTCTCCGCTGCTCATCACTGCAAAGCAAGAATGGCAATGGCAATGGCAATGCCAGTTGTTTGTAGAAGCAATTCTTGTTGGAGTATGGCATCTCTAATCTCAGGACTACCTTCTTCTTCTTCGTCAGTCACCACCAACACGGTTCGATCCCCATCATTCCATTCTCGTCCCCTCAGCCTCTCCCGCCTACAACCACCGCTCCTCGGCTCTTTCGCTGGCCTTTCTCCTTTAAACCCTCTTCTCTCCATTGGGTTTTCAGGTAATGTCTCAATTTTCCGGCGTTTTCTCTCTTTATTACTTCAATTTTTGCGTTACGTGTTTTGGTTCTTATCAGCCTTCTTGCAGACCATTCCAGTTTTGAACACGGGTTCCCCTCTATTGACAATGGGTCTCGCTTCTTCGCCATGAGACATGGAAGAAGAGTTCCGAAGCTCAATCGGCCTCCTGACCAGCGCCGGGCACTTCTCAGAGGGCTCATCACTCAGCTCCTTAAGCATGGAAGGATCAAAACCACTAGAGCCCGGGCCAGCGCCATGAGGAAGTATGTGGATAAGATGATTACTTTGGCTAAGGATGGATCTCTCCATAAGAGGAGACAGGCTTTAGGATTCATCTATGAAAAGCAGATTGTTCATGCCTTGTTTGCTGAAGTCCAAGATAGGTACGGGGAAAGAAATGGTGGATATACCCGAATTATTAGAACTCTGCCCAGGAGAGGAGACAATGCGCCCATGGCATACGTTGAACTGGTTTAGGTATTTGCTTTTCTTGAATATAATATGTGAACTGTTCAACATATTCTCTGTCTGTAGTTTCACTTGCATCTGTGAATTGGTGAGTTATGGCTTCTGCCTGTCTGCTATTTTTTGATTTTCATATATCGGTTTGCTTTTGTAAGAACTTGCAAGTTCTGTTTTGGATTCGAAGCAATAGTCTAGTCTGATACATTGGTTTGTTGCTAGATGAGATATAGTTCTTTAAGTACTAATGCAGTATTCTCATATCTTTATGCAAAACATCTTGTCAACTCTCAATGATATATCTAGCTTATATTCTCTTAGCATTTCTAAAAATTTGAAGTCTGGACTAGAGCAACAGTTAAGTTGTTTCATTAAAAGCTAACTCAATGGTTTGCTTCCTTGTTGTTCAATGCAAGAGGACTGTTTACATCTAATCTAAGTCTCCATTAGGACATCCTTTTTGCTGAGAGAAAGTTATAGAACAGATATATTAAATACAGCAAATCAAGAGGGAGGTAGGATGTTGGCATAGAAGTAAAACTAAATATGCTAAAACAGAGAACATCATACTGCAGAAACAGCTGCCTTGCTGGAGAAAATTAGCTCTCAACCCTACTACTGAACTTCAAATTCTAGAGACAGAAAATTCCTTTCCAATAACCTTTAAACTTTACCTCAATTGTGGCTTCTTTTTTCAATAAAGAGAAAGAAAGAAATAAAATAAAATAAGAACTTCAACCTTTTCCTCTAAATTGTATTTTTAGGTACCTCAGCCGATGCCCGGTTGAATGAATTTGAGCATTCCTGCAATTTTGTCCTACTCTTTATCTTTCAACTCTGTTCTAATCTCAGTTTCCCTATATGCCACTGCTTCGAATAGTAGAATCTAAATAGCATATAGAGCCCCGTGAATTCATTATGTGAAACATAAATTATTTTACTTTTAGGTTATTCCACACCGACCTTTTAAAGTTTTCTCAGTTGCTACTGCCTTTGCAATGTTAATGCTGAGTACTGCTATCAACTTTGCTTCTTTTTTTCTCTCCTCCATTCTGAGTGCTGCTACTACCATTATTCCACCCTTCTTTTCCTCGCACTTTCTCTAACTTATGGCATCTATTATGCTCAACTAATCCACAAAAATTATGCTGTAGTACAAAACTAATTTTCCTGTTACTCTAACAAGATTATTGTAATGCCTGGTGGCTCTTGGTTGTGTACCATGTAAATGCTTTCTACTATCAAGTCCTAGGCTCCTAATCCTAGCAAATATTATTTCCTATCTTTCAATGTGGAACTCATCAACATACTTGTGAGTGATATGTGTTGATTCACTGTATATAAAACATGCTTATCACTTCTGAGCCTGTGAATTCTTTACAAGCTCCCCTCTTTATGAAAGAAAAAAAGGACGTGCCATCCTATTTAATGTAGCTTCTTGAGGATATTTGAACTTATTCTTTCTATAGAAAATTGTGAGATGCGTTATTTAGCAATGATTTTCCAAACATAGATATGAGGCGGTACATTGTTTCATACCTTCTCAAGGATCGTATTCCAGCACTAGCTGTGACAACTAAGAAGAAATGTGGGGGACTTTTGTGACATTGGAGGAAGGATAAAAAGAGAAGAGGCAAGAGGCAGCTGTTACTTGCATTTTAAAATCTGTTTTTCAGAACTTCTTCAGTTTTGTGATCTTCTGAAGGATGTTTGTATTTTGTAGCCTCATTTTTCCCACTGATTTGGAGTCTGAAAGTGGGAGTTCTTTTTATAGAAATTGCATGTATTATTTTTCTCTTCTTGTATAAGTCAAATAACTTGAGAGATTGGTTTCCCTGCATTATTATTGACTTTTATCATGCTTCCTCTGATATGTGTTTGATTGAGATACATCAAATCTATATTTGAGCTTTTGGCATCCTTTTCTTGATATTCCTGATTATTTGAGAAAATAAGAGAAAAAGAAATGTCTTTTCTTCCTGAATCTCACTTGATAAACCTGCGGTTTCTCTTTTGCTTTTCCTACATCGTGAACATTATATTGTTGTTTACTATGTCGGGGAACTCCTTTTTTTTTTCCTTCTCTTGTTAATGTCTTACCCAACACGTTTATAAGGGCTGAACGAGTAGCAGAATATTATGAAGTTTGCAGAACTTCTTGAATCTCAAGCCATCCTGTTAGTTTTAGATCTCGGACTGGGTCAAAGCTAAATATTATTTGTCTTGATTGTTTTCTCCAATATGCTACCAGGCATAAAAAATTAAGTGTAACACCCTCTCATACGATTAAATCCCATTATATAAGCGGATGCTACAAGATTCTATTACAGAAAACTTGTGCAAATTAAATTTTTTTATTTCTTTATCAAAAACCTTATCTCATATTATCATATTAAGCCATTACATAAAATTATAATGTTTTATTTTATATTTTATAATATATCTTTATTTATATTATAATATATCTATTATTTTCTTATACTATTATTTTATTGTAATATATCTATTGTTTTATTTATATATTTTATTTATATTATATTATAACATATCTATTTCGTCAAAGACATGTATATTTTATATTTTTTAATCATTTCATTTGCGATTTCATAGGAATAAACGATACATAGATATAAACAACAGAGAATGACATGAAATATCACTGATTCAAGACAGGTCTGCTCTATGATCTCTATATAAGTGTTTTTTTCTTGTCAACTTACTAATCTACTAGGCTCCAAACTTGCGTACAATAAACACTTATATATTAAGCTACTAAAAACTTAATAGTACATGATATATCATAATAATTCATGTTCATGCCATTATATCATATTCATGATCATTGATACCAGTGCATGGCAACACAACAAGATAACCTTATAATCATATTTTATGTTATGTGAGAAGTCATATCATCATATAAAATTTCATAGCCGTATAGGTCTCAACATATCAACATATTAATTTCATGTGATATATAATCATTTTCATTTTATCTTTCGCACTTTATCACATTTCATTTAATAATCTCATCCGAAACTATAAATCTAAACTACTTGGATATGAGTTATGAAACAGGAGCGCTCCCAAAACTTCAACTACCTTGCTCACTAATTGTGTTTTCTCAAGTCAAAAGCGCTTCTAAAGCTTCAGCTATATTGACTAAGTATAAAACTGTTGCATACAAGTTATGATCAAAGATGCTCCCAAAGCTTTAGTCATTTTGTTCTTGTAATATATAATCTATTTATCATATAATCCTATGATACCGTAAATCACCTTAATAACATGTCATCTATAGTATAGTTAGTCATAGATTAGAGAAATGAACATTACTTGTTCATATCTCTTTTTATATGACATCTTTTCTGTGAACCATTTCATATCATATATCTTTATCATGATAAATATCTTTATGTGTCATACTCATGTAATGACACATGTTGTTTTTACTTATGATTATCATAGGAATGTGTGTGCACAACCATCATATAACATCATTAAAAAATTTGCATATAATCATGTCATCAAGTTTCATAGGCGTGAACTTATGTTCGCAGTTGTGAATATGTCATTCATGAGTGCCTTATTTGTGAATCAAACTGTGATCGTGCTCGTGAAAGTTACTGGTTGTGAAGTACACAACTTTCATGGCCATTACTTGGGTCGTGAGGACATGGTTCATGACCTTGAAACTCCTGTCACGGGCATGAACTAGGTTTTACAGTAGATTTATTCCACAATCAAAACATTTATAATAAGTCACATGCAAAACTCTAATGGTTGACCTTTGACAAACCTCATTTTATCAACATTTTCAACATTTCATGTCAAAATTGATACGTCAACATCTATTAAATATATTTAAACCCATAAACACCAAAACTCACATTTTCTTGCTCATTAATTTTCGTAACATGCATTTATGATACCAAATTAGCATTTTCAACTCTTTTACCTTGCCTCTTCCAACCATAATAGTCATTAATTGTGTGTGCTCGTTCGAGTTCTTCAAGTCAAAAGCGCTCCTAAAGTTTTAATCTCATTGACTAAGTATAAAACTGTTGCATACAAGTTAGGATCAAATGTGTTTTTAAAGCTTTAGTTATCTTGTCCTTGTAATATATAATCCATTTATCATATAATCTTACGACACTATAAATCACCTTAATGATATGTCATTTATATTATAGTTAGTCATAGGTTAGAGAAATGAATATTACTTATTCATATCTCTTTTTATATAACATGTTTCTGTGAACCATTTCATATCATGTATCTTTATTCATAATAAATATCTTCATGTGTCATACTCATGTAAACATGTTATTCCTTATGATTATCATAGGAATGTGTGTGCATGACCATCATATAATATCATTAAAAAAATCTGCATATAATAATGTCATCAAGCTTCAGGGGCATGAACTCATGTTCGTGGCTATGAAGGTGTTATTCACAGGTGTCTTACCCGTGAATCAAACAGTGATTGTGCTCCTAAAAGTTACGGATTGTGAAGTGCGCAACTTTCACGAGCATTACTTAGGTTGTAAGGGCATAATTCACGGCCGTAAAACTCCTATCACAAGTGTGAACTAGGTTTTCTAGCAGATTTATTGCACAATTAAAGCATTTATTACAAGTCATATACAAGACTCTAATGGTTGACTATTGACAATCTCTTTTTATCAACATTCTCAACATTTTATGTCAAAATTCATACGTCAACATCTATTAAATATATTTAAACACATAAGCACCAAAATTCACATTTACATGCTCATTAATCTCTATAACATGCATTTATGATACCAAATTAGCATTTTCAACTCTTTAACTTTACCTTTTCCAACCATAATAGTAATTATCATAACACAACCTCATAAATACAAATTTGAGCACATTTATTACAAAGCTTCATATCAAGGCATCATCATTAACTCATCAAATGCATAATTTAACATTTATGACACATCATTCAATTCTAATAACCATTATGACATTAATTACATTTTTCAAGCATTAAACATATTTTCATACATAAACATGCCACATTTTGGAATATATATATATATATATATATATATATATATATATATATATACCTCTAATGGAGTCTCAAAAATCAAACTTTATAAAGTTTGTAGCTCTTGGGTGGGTTTCACCACATTTTCTTTCAACTCTTAACACATATAAACATATTTTATCAAAACTTTTTCATCATAATACCAAACTTTAAAAACCATAAAACTAAACCCTAACTCTTTAATCCTCAAGTTAACTCTATTAGCATATAACCCAATCTAAAAACATGTCTTAACACTTATTTAAGCACAAAGGAGAGTCTTTACTTATAAAAATTTAAGATTGAACCAAAATCTATCCCATTTGAAATGAGTCTCACCCAAAAACGAGAATAGAAGAATAAACAGCGTGAAACATGTAATAGAGAAGGGGAAAATGTGATTCCTTACTGAAGTTGAAGGAAACACAACGTGAATTAGGATTTTTGAGCTTCATTCTCCCAGCCTCCCTCTAGCCACAATATTTAAAGAGCTTGGTTAAATCTTGTTCATTGACTTAGGATTTTGTGTTTTAAGACTTTGAATTGAAGAGAAATAATGGAAGAAGGTCTCTAGTGTGGAAAAGATTATGGATATTAGGGTTTCTATGAAATGAGCGAGTGAGAGAGAGAAATAATGAACTAATTTCTTTTGTACCTAATGGTGTTCATAAGCGTGTCAATAGATGTCACGGGATATTCATGGTCATGACAAGAAATTTCATAATTGTTAAATGCTTAAACCAAGCTATTCACGGTCGTGAATCATGTGACACCCCATTTTCTTATCTCTTTTAACTTCTTTTCACATACCAAGATTCTTAGTCATAAACTTATATTTATTTTATTTGTCTTATTAACTAGACACTAATTAACAGATGTTACATAAAGTTTAGTAGTTCTTATTGAAATTTTGTGCACAAACTTTATTGGATGTGTTGTTATCAGACATTTAGCCTTAGGATGACAGGCTAGAATAAAGTAACAAAATGGTAGATAGAAAAAATAAAGTGAAGTTCTAATAGTAAATTCTCCTTGCTAAGCAAGGAATCACTCTCTGGCAAATAGTTGAATGTTATTTCTTTTATTTTTCTTCCGTGTATCATAGAATATTCCAAAGAGGAAGAAGATGGTGCTTAGAAGTGAAGCTTGTTGCATTATAAAATTGACATTCGATCAATATCATACACTAAGCTTAGCAAATGGTTGTTTTTCCTTTATAGTTGATAATTTTAGACAAGATACAAATTTTTCACGATACGATACTTATACGTTTAATATGTTTATGACACGATAAATACATTTAAAAATATATAAAATATCTAATAATTAAATTATTCAATTATATATTAATATTTTCAAATATATTTATAAATTTATATATGAATACATTTACTGTATATTATATTATAATTAATTATATTAATATATTTAAATAAAAATTAATAAATAATTTATAATTTATATTAGAAATAATCATATAGATAATTAAATGCTTAAAATTTTATTTGTTTGTACATGCACGTATATTTATATATATGTTATATTATACCGAATTATTAGTATATTATAAAAACTAATGTATACTTATAAAATATTAATTTAATTGTTTATAATTATATATATGTAAATACTATTTTTCATTCTTAAAAATTTGAAATTTAAAATATCTTGAGAGGTTCTCCTTAGTCTTCAAAATCAGTCTTTTTCAATTGTCATTGTTGAAGTCTTGATTTTGGCAAATTGACATGATTATTGTATACATATTGAACACGGAACACCTCCCCTGTGTTAGTCTTGTCGAGTGGGGGATGTGCGACCCCTTTCTTCAGTATTCTGCAGAGGGTATCCAACCCTTTTTTTCAATGTTTTGGATGCATGGGACTTGGGCATTCATTACTGTTCTTTCTTTTTTTTTTCGTCCCTCGTTATTGTTCTTTGTTATCTTCTTTTAGTTGCATAAACTGTCGGCCACGTGAAAAATGAGTCACTCCTCCAAATCAATTGCTTCCATAGACCTGCTGGTCCTGATTAATTGGTTAATTTTTATTTTATCCTTATTTAATGTGGCTTACTATTAATAGATATAAATTTTCATTTTTAGTTTGTCACTGTGTTTAATAATGTAAGAGTATAATAAGAAAATGTGTAATTTTAATTATATTAACTAATTTTTTTAATTTATATAAATTTATGTAAATTAGATGATAATATATTATTTTAAGAAAAAGAAAGGATGGAGTATATTAAATTAGGTGTGGGTAAATTCCTATAGCAGCATGCTTGTTACTGGGGTGTTGAAATTCCGTCTATTTAGGAGTGGGAATAAATGAATAATAATAATAATTCAATGAGGGTGTCCTATGCTATTGAACTCGCAAAGAGCATCATTATTCCTGAAATTGTTTTGTAATTTCAAAATGTGGTCATATTAGCAAAATTTTAATTATATTTTTAAATACATTTTATTACCACAATCGATATCAATTTCAATTTATGGAACCCAATTAATATTTTAATATATTCTATTTACTATTAACAATTAAAATATTATATTTTCAATATATTACTAATTTTAGTTAAAATATATAATTATATTTTAAAATTAATTGATATTAATTATATAAACAAATAAAATAATATTTATATTTGTGTTAATTTTTTAATAATTATTTTTGAATTATTTAATTTAATATTTTATTAAATTAATTAATGTGTAATCAACTATTATTATACTAAATTCTCTCTCATATTCCATTTGTTGCATATTCATGCAAGTGAATAGCAATTGCCATCTCACCTTTTGAAATTCCATTAGCAAGCAGATACTGATGCTCTAAGAGTAATAATATGAAATGAAATGTACGAACGACTACGAGGAATTAAACAGAATATAATCTTTATGCTTATATTTTATGTGCTGTCTTCTCAAGTATTTGAAAGGGATTTGTTAATGAAATATGCTCCTCCATGCATAGGGTTAGTGTGGCTCTCTGATTCGTCCATCTGCAAATTAATTTCCTTTTATTTTTTTCATTTTTCTAAAAGGTTTTCAAATTGAAATTTGAATCATAGCCTTAATATATATATATAACATTGTGTTAATTGTTAAAGTTTTTCATAAAATTCTATAGAGAGACTTTTTGATCAAACAAGTAATTTACTTTTACAGCTGGAGTATATTAATAATATTAATTTCCATTCCATAAATTAACATTTTATAAAAATACCAATTCTTTCATATTTAAAGAAATGTATAAAAAATAAGTAACTTCCTTTATCCATGAAATGATCAACATGCATGTTAACAGATGACGAATAATAGCTGAATATGGAAATCAACGGTAGTTGAAGGATCTTGATCCTTCACCAAGTTTGCTGTCCTGTTTAAACCAAGCATTTTTACGGTTTTAGATACTGTGTTCTCTTGTTTATGCTTGGTATATATTTAATTAATTAATATCGTTTAAACTTTTTATAATACAATATTACTATATGACCCAAATTGATAATATAAATATTTTTTTTCCAATAATGTGACATCATTTAACTATTCAATACTGCTGGTTCATATGCTTTATTTTCATTAAAAATAATGTGAATTTGTCAGCAAAACTAAATGAAATTTTGCAAAATTGTGCTTACATTGTTGTCTTTGTATAATAAGTTTTTGTTGAAATTCACTATTGACTTGGATTGCTACTCCTGGGTTTTGTGCCGACCATGTGTCATGCCAATGAAATTCCTTCAATTAAGTTGATAATCACTAGAAGCACAGGTGTGCATTTTAATATTACACAAATTAGATAGAATAAATTAAATTTGAAGTAATTAATTGAGGAACTTCTGATGTAAGCCTTTACTTAATTAGACAAGTAGGAAGTTTAAAAACTTTAGTTTAAAGGAAAAACAGACCAAACGAAAGAAAATAACTGGCCGCCTGCTTAACAAGACAAAGGCGTTGTTTGTTTTATTCTGGTTCCTCGTTTGGAAATATGGGCACAATTGGAAAATGAATAAACCTTCTTTTTGTTCTTTTATTAATGATCCAATTGTGGTTGAAACTTTAGATTTTATAGTGGTAATCACTAAAGATAAAATTTATTGATAAATTGGGTTTTCTCTTTTTATAATAAATCCTACTATACTTAAACTCGAAATTTTATCACTTATCATATCAGTACCATTAAATTAAAATTTAATATTTAAAAGTGAATATTTCTTTTGTATGTAGTATTATTTGTAAGACAATCCATTTTAAAATTTGAATTAAATATCTCATAATGTTAGATCATTTCTGAACCAAAACTACTAAGTTTAAACTTATAAGTAAAATGAACTATTTTTTAATCAATATCTATGCAATAATTTAGATTGAAAAATTTATTATTTATTTTCTCAAATTTGACCTATTATATTAGTATCTTTTGAGATTCAAAATTTATAACATCGATCTCATCTGTTTTATTATATTCTACTGATATGTCATTCCATTAGATTTTCTATTAGAAAAACGTTAGATCGTGGTGAAATTACAAAGAGAAAATTACTTTTTATCATATGAGGTTTGATCTATTGTACCAGACTACCAGTACATTTTGAGTAAAAGATATTATTTTTTTTACTAACGGTAGATATTCTAAAATTTAACAAAAAAACTATATAATTTAACGGAAGCCGATTGAATAAATTTTAAATTTCAGAAAGATACCAGTATAATAGTTCAAATCTTATTCATAAATAACAATTTTCTGATTTAGATTTTGGATTTACAAGAGTGTTTATTATAAGGGTGTGAATGGGGGTAAGATATATTATGAGAGAATATGAATAGGTCTCTTTCCCACTTAAAAAATTATTCCACAAATGAAAAGTTTTTGTAGGTGGGAGTCACTGTCACTATGAGCAATGTCTCCAGTCCACTCTCCACCTCCCTCTTTCCATTTCGACGCCTTCGTCCACTCTATAGATCCTCCATTTATTCTCCTTTTAATCTCTTTAAGAACTATATATTCTACACCATCCAATCTTCTACCAATGAACGACGACGTTATTGTTAAAACTATATATCTTGGATCGGTTCATGTCTTATAATTATTTGAAAAATTCATCTTCTTTAAACTAATTATTTTTAACATGGCATCAAAAGTCATAATCATTAGTTCATTAATCTATAATTATTCATTTTCGCTAATTTTTAGAAGTGAGTTAAGTTCAAGATTCATTTTTTAGGTGTAAAAATAGAATTAGAAATTTAAAATGGTCAGAGTACTTTCTAGTGTATTTTATATAAAAGATATGTATGTTCAATTATATTTCTAATTCATAATTTTTTTATAATTAATTAAAGTTTAAGTTCTTATGCTTGATTTTTTTTTTTATGAAAAAAGTTTATCTATCTTATTTTTGGTATAATATTTGAGATTTATTCCCCATGACTAATTTTGTGAGCAATATTTTTCAAAATTTAGGTGCGTATTTATTTTGAAATTTTCAGTCTTAATTAATTTGTAAATATCAATAATGGAGACAAATTTCAAATATTTCTAATATGTTTTGATTTTCAAATGGACCACAAAATTTTTAAGCGAATCTGATTCGACTTAAGCTTCAATCGCATACACAATCATAATTTTTTTTATTTTAATTTTTTTATCAGAAAGCATTTATTAATATGTGCCTATGTGTTTTCTTTACAATAGATAATAAGTCATATTTATCAATAAATAAATAAATCTTATCTCACATAAAAAGAAAATGAAATATAAATAAGTGCATAGTTTGTTAGAAGAAATTTAAGCATGTTAATATTAGATCTCTAAAATTAAATATATATATATATATATATATATATATATATATATATATATATGTGTGTGTGTGTGTGTGTGTGTGGTTCTATCTTTGCTCAAAGAGTAATTTAAATTTTTTTTTAAACAAATCTGACGATATTGCAATATCTGTAATATATAACGTAATTATATTCTATTGATTTATAAATTTATTCATAAATTAATTTTAAATAAGAAAACTTGTATATGTGATATATTGATTGGTGATTCAATTTTGAGCTTAGGCTCACGCCTACCGCCCAAAGAATATATTATTTATGAATATCTAATATTTTGTAGTATTAAGCGCACACGTTCGCAGGTTTTAGTTTGTCTTTGCCTTCTTGCCTTTTACTATTTCATTTGGAATCCAAATTCTAAAATCACCTTATTTTGATTTTCAATTCTTACATTCTTGATAATTTACAGGAAGGATAATGACTTTCTTTTTTTATTTTTTTGCAAAATTATATATATCATGAATAGAATTATATTAATTTTATTCGTATTGGATATAATTCTAAATCACCCTCAAAACCTCCGAAAGAGTTTCGTACAACTCGTCTGAATCCTTTTGTATGACTTTAATTTTTAATATTAGTTTCCACCTTAGCAGCTTGTAGCTAGAGTAGTGCCAAGTGTCCTAGCTCCATGATTCCCTTCTTCTTCTTCAACAGTTAACTCTATATATGTATTGATGTGAATAGATTCAAATTTATTTATTTGATGACTGTGTTGTTGATTAATAAATTAATGGACTTACTTTTCATAGCAGTAATCAATCCTTGATTGTTAGTAGAAATATATTTAGATGATATATTTATTATGTGATTTATTTAACAGTAGCAAATAATTGTCAATAATCAGCATTATTGATCAGCTACCAACAATTAGCTTTAATTTTTTCTAAAAAGTTGGCTTGAAAAATGAATTATCAAACACTCATTTAAATTTTGAATTAATTAGATCGTTAAAAACTGATTGTTAAACCAATACAAAAATTTTAAAAGATATCACTAGATTTAAAAGAAAATATTGTCCTTATCAATTACCTCTATTAACTTTTAATTATTTATGTATTTTGATTCATTATTTATATAAAAAAAATGTGTACATTTACACTCTTTAAAATTATATATATATATATATATATATATATATATATATATATATATATTTAAAATAATTTTTTTCTGCATTTAATTGAATTGCAATTGCTTTTATTATTCTTTCAAAAGATCCAAATATTTGTCTTAAAAATTAGCACCAAAAACTTAAATTAGAAAATGGAAATCAAATTTGGCTGCCATTTCAATTCTCACTTTCGAGACTATGATAGGCTAAACGATTATATATGTATACACCAATTACATTCCACAAATGCTACACATACATATATTAACTCACTAATTTATTAATTCGATCTACCGATTCCCATTATTTAATATTTGATTGCGATGATATTATTATCTAAATATAATTAAGTTTAACCATTAGAAAAGTCAGACACCTTCCCCTAAGTGGCTCAATAGGATTGGAGGAGTCATATGAAACATCCCTATCCAACCATACAGTTAATTAACATTAATCATATATTCAATTATGGGATTAATTATTTTGTATTAATAATTAATGTTAGTAAAAAGACTTTGTATATCTTGAAACAAGAAAATATCTAAGCAGCAAGTGGACAGCCGTTTGCTCCTCCACCACGAATTGGTCCTCAGCCACTTTTGATTTTCAATTTTTTTAATCTTAACACTCATAATTTTGTATTGCCTTACAAGTAAAGATAGGCTTTGCCGATATTGCTTTATTTATTAAGTTTTCGTCTTCTTATCATTACTTGTTGCTATCTTTATTTATTTATTTATTTATTTATTTATAGCTTATATATTTAGATGAAGATTTTTTTTTGCCCATAATGATCATATTGATTTATATACTAAAATAATATGGATTAATGATTTAGATCTAAGAAATAATAATGAAATTATAGTCAAATCCTTAGTATTATTGTTATATAAAAAAAATTATCAGATTATCTTGCTTCTTTAAGTTTCATAGTGAATTTTCTTACTTTTGATTCTATAGATTTTTCACTTAAAAGATATTATAAGATGGTGCAAATTTAACTTAAAATAAATTTTTAAGTAGATTATAGACTAATCTAATCACACAGTAATATATATTTTATTATTTTACTCATATTTAATTGATTTAAATACAACAATTAATATAATTGAATTAATTTATATACGAGATATATATGTGGTAAATTAAATCTATCTAAAAAAATTTCTTTAACTTAATCACTGATCCTTTAAGAGTTTTCTTGTAATAGTTTTGCTATTTGATTTCTTTAATGCATTATTCCTTTATTTAAAAAAAATGTCAGATCTAAAAAAAGCATTATAATACAAATTAATATTATTAATATTCTGATTTTTGTACTTATAAACTATTATGAATGGAATCGTATTAATTATTAATCATTCAATCATATAATTTTGTTGTTTCATATTTAATGCTACAAATTAATTGTAATATATCTAGCTTCTTAATCATTGTTTTATTTTTTATTTTTGAGTAATTAGAAAAGAAAATTTTCAAAGGTGATGGTTTATTTTACTGACATAAGTGCATTCGAAAATTTTAATAATAATGAGAGTCGAATTAATGCTTAAAAATATTACTTGCTAAACAATTTAAGTTTCACTACTACATTAATTTATATTATTAACTCCAGTATATTAAATTAATCCTAGTTAAACAAACATATTGATATTGTTATGTCATAATTAAATTATATTTCATAAATAAGCCAATTAGATTAACTTTCATTATCTCAAATCTGAATCTTCCTATGGAAAACACTCAATTTCTTCTCCAAATTCCTTTTCGAAAAATATTTAATTATTTAAACCAGATTCATTAAAAATTCATTGATAATTTGAAATTATGAAAACATTTATAAATAGGATCTAAACAAATAATTTCAGTCTTTCCTGTACCGTTAGGACGAGAGTTAAAAAAATCTCATTATTATTCAATTATTTAATCTTCTGATACAGCAGCAAAATATTTTTATAACTAAAAAATAATTTTTTTTAATAACATAATCTTATATTGAAATTTCTTGTTATTTTCTTATTATTTATTTTTAAATTTTCCTACCAAGCACTCTGTGCCGACGTCATGATCGGTGGGGAGGCGCACTTGGCTTGTAGCTTTCCACTATCGTGCGCCTTTTTGCGTCTCTTTAATATTGTCAAGTATAATTTCCTCTTATTGGACCACACTCCCCTTCCCCTCCATATATATACATACGCTTAAGCCAAAGTTCTAACCACACCAACTTGTCTTCCACAACACAACAAATATACATTTGCCCTCCTCTCCCTCTCAGGCTGGAAAAGGCACCGTATCGGATTCCTGGGATGACAAAGGTACACCCAAGCATTGCCGCCACAATCAGCGGACGCGCCATCGCAGCGGAGGAGAAGCTCAAATCATCTCCTAAATTAGGCGCAGATGCGGTGGTGCTAACCGTTTGGAAGAAGTCTTTGCTTTTTAACTGCAATGGCTTCACAGTGTATGATGGCACCGGAAACCTCGTTTTTAGAGTTGATAACTACATGACTGGATCCGGAAGTAGGGGCGAGATCGTTCTCATGGACGCCGGCGGCAAGCCTCTCCTCACCATCCGCCGTAAGGTACAGTCTATAAATTAATTAATTCTGACCGCCTTGGCTTTGAACCTATATAATTAAATTAATTTTCGATTCTGAATCGTTTCTTTATACATTATGCAGCAGAGGCTGAGCCTGGCGGATAATTGGCTGGTGTACGACGGAGAAACGGCGATGAATCCCCGGTTCTCTGCGAGGAAGCACGTGAACATCCTTACCGCGAAGTGTTTGGCTCACGTGAGTTCAGGCACAAACTCTAGCAGTAGTACTAGTGATAGCAAGAACATCGTGTACGAAATAGAAGGATCGTATGCGCAGCGGAGCTGCGCGGTGTACGACGAGAAGAGGCGGAAGGTGGCGGAGATCAAGCAGAAGGAGGCAGTAGGCGGTGTGGCCTTTGGAGTAGATGTTTTCCGTCTGATTGTGGGGCCAAAAATGGACACCTCCGACGCGATGGCCATAGTTATTCTCCTTGATCAGATGTTTGGTTCTTCTAGACGCTTCTCCGCCTAACCAAACTGAAACTGCAGCATCTATAATATATGTATGTAAATTGAAACATCAAGAGCGGTTGCAGCACCACCACTCCGTCCTTCGCCTACCGACAGCGTGGGAACCCTTTTATAATTTGTTTACTTCTGATCACGAATATCCCCACCTTTTAATTTTGTTTTAAATTACGTAGGGGTGTACTGTAGAGCTTGGTTTTTTCCTTTTAAATAAAAAACCAAGTTCCCTGGGGTTGTAAATATATTCAACAGCAAGACCAATTACTCTTCCCTTTTTTTTTTGGTAAGGCTGGGGTCGGGTGGAAGTGTAGTTAATTCCTTTCCCGTGTAATACTGTTTCTGTTTTGTAGAAATTCAAAATAAACAGGAAGGAATAATTATATATTTCGGTATTTATGTGAAATTGTGTCCATTTTTTCACAAATATTTTTTATGTTTGGAATCCAGCTTAAGCCAATAACTCAATGAAGAAATATTTGAACCAATTATGTATTAAGGCAAGAAATCCGCCTTCAAATAAAAATGAATTAGGCAAGAAAAAATAGAATTAGTTTACCAATAAAAGTAGTGGTGTGATGATCTCTTGTAAAAAAGCAAATATATAGATATATAATTCCTTTCCTACATAAATAAATTCTATGGAGTTATGGAATTGGTTTCTATGTATGATAAATTTCTCTTTTCTTTTTTTTTAATGATATGATAGAACTTTCTTACATAAATAAATTATATGGAGTTATATTATATATCCAAGAATATATAATATTAATTTCTATATTTATATATATTTTTAGAAATAAGATGATTTTACATATACTAATTGTGGTTATCATATCAAATATTAATAGATTCAAGCTTTTCTATCTCGGCTAATTGATTTGATGGTTTATAATAAATAATAAGAATAGAATTAAAATAATCCTCCTCTTTTTTTTTTTTTTGGGTTTTGGTCGGCTGAACTAATCAACATTAATTTAAAGAAATAAGTTGTAAGTTGCAACATCAGCAGAAGTGAAAGGATAACTGTGATGGACAAAATTAACCAAATCAACTAATTTTCTAGTTTAAATTTTAGGCCCATCGATGCTTTTCACACAAAAATTGGAAAATCAATCATTCGAGATTGATATGAAATGAATGTGAATTATATATATGGATCTCAATAAATAAATAAATAATAATATGGACCATGCAGACGTAGTTTATCGGGGATTGTCAATTTGTCATATGTTCTCCGGCACTCTATAGGTTGTGAAATAGTCTGGGCCCGGCCCAGGATGCCGAGTTTTGTCTTGCTGTTCAAGCGACGCCCTATTTATACCTTCTCAGTTTTAACTTCTACCAAATCTACGTTAATATAATTGCTTGATATTTAAAAGAGTAAGGGAAAAAAAGAAGAAAAGAAATAAAGAAAGAATTGCTTCATGTTTTTTCGAAGAACAAACATAAAGCAATAACTAATACCCACAAAAAAAAAAAAAAAGAAATGCATTATATTGTTTCGCTTTGCTGTAATACAGATAATTAGATCTCTATGTAAAATTTGTTGGTAGGGTTTTAATAGTATTTTTCTATTAAGTGATAGTTTTTGTATAATTTTAGGCATGCGAAGCTTTCATGGTAAATCCCCAGTGAGGAAAGAAAGACAAAGTAATATGAGGCAGCTAGACTTGGCTCTTCCTTTCTCCATTTTCAAGTGATGCGTCAAGAATGATTCACTGATGTCCTGGGTTAGCGATCAATTTCAGTTTCTTGGTGGGTGGATTTTACTACCTATAATATGGAGATTGGAGTTCCTTTGCTAGTCTTTTACTGTTATGTAACAAGATGTTCTTATTATTTTAATTTTCCATTGTTGAAATGATTGTTTTAATTTTAGTTAATTAAGATAAGATATAAAATTTCAGACAAAGGGAACACCATGCATTCGTCATACATAAAGAATCAAACACAGGGACAGGAAGTGATTGTTTTTAAGCATTTGTATGCTGCATGCCTTATTTGGTTGTCATCGCATACTTAATCTATATTATCATTCCATTATATGATTTCTAAACTAGTAAGTAGCAATGCGTTCGAGTGGGAAAATTGTAAATAAATAATATAAAAGTGTAGAAGAAGTAGTATAGATAATACAATATTATTAAAAAAATATATGTATGCATCATTTTACTCTAGAAAGAAATATGAATAAACTAATAATAAAATTTTTAGTTAATAATTTTTAATATATGATGTATTTTGATATTGATCAAAATCTATTATAAAAGTCAAAATCTATTAAAACCTCTTTATTTAAATAATATTTTAATTTTAATATCACTTAAAGTTAATATTTATCATCCTAGCAAAATTAATAAGAAATAATATTATGTTTTTCATTATTGAAACAAAAATGGAAAGTTCAAATTTAGTATACAATTTTTTTAAATAAAATATATTTTTTACAAATATTATCAACTTTGTAATTTTATCATTTAAAAATGATCTTATCTTTAAGTTAATTAGATTAATATCTTTAAAAAAAATAAGAAATTTTTAAGAAAACAATGCAGTAGTGTTTGTTTCAGTGGTAGAATTCTTGTGCGTGAAAGCAACATAGCAGTGAAACGGTGAAGTTTTACAAAAGGAGGAGGGCAAAATTGTCAGTATAAATAGTAATAAACGGTACAAAAAGAGTATAATGTATTTATAGATATTTTCCTTATTTTATTTATACAATCCAAATACTCTCAAGCCTTTAGTTACTCCATTAAATTTTCCAGAACGAACCAACAACCCCACAATAATTTTTTCTTTTCTCTTTTATTTTTTATAAAAAAATAAGCCAAGCCAAGCTCTTACAATTTTATTATAAAGGTAAATATCACTAAATTAGACTTTATTCCTAATTAACCACATAATTTTTTTATGTAAATATAAAAATTGTATATAAAATAATTTGTAAACCGGGCAAATTCAAAAAATTAAATGAAATATTATAAATCAATTATTTAGTAATTATGTATCATTATTTAAGTTATGTTTTTTTTTTCTTTTAATTATCCTTCTATATATGGGATTAAATTATGCATGAGATTGACCTAGTTGGGATGCTAATGCAATCCTGAATTTCTCTATTTGCTTTATTTAAAAAATGAATTAAATTTCAATTTAATTGAGTTTTTCAAATTTAATTATTTAAAAATATTCTCACTTTTTTGGGCACGTTTGATATGTTTTATCTAATAATAAGAATAACAATGAGATTTTGATTTCAAATTTCAATTTAGTATTTTATATTAAGCTAAAATATTTAGGAATATAATTTTAAATATTGTATAAAGATTTCTAATATTTTAAATGTATTGATATTTAATAATAAATATTTTTATATTTTTTAATAAAATATTTATAACTAAATATAAAACTAGAATTTCAATTCTTATTACATGAAAATAATAATAAAATTTGAAAATACCAACTTAAAAATAGTATTTCATTATGATGTATCAAAGTGCAATAAAAATATTATTTCTCTTTTTTTTTTTTGGAACCAGATGACTTATTTGATACGTACATAATAACATAAAGAACTTAATATGGAATATTCATTTCCTTTTTAGCTAATAACAAAAAATTAATGACGTAAATATCAGAAAAAGGAAAAATTTTCTAGAAAGATCACGTGCTGTGCACGGCGATTGGGTAGTTGACTAGTTATACACTTCTACATACCCCTTCAACCCTAGCAACCGTAAAAGCAGTGTTAGATATCAGTATTTAAATACTCAAAAATCTAACGGCTGCAGTCCCTGATTTCTCAACCTCCACACTTCCAAATCCACGGCCCAAACACTCCCTTATAAACCAAGCCTCCCTCCCATCGTATCTCTGTCTCCGTGGGTTTGTGGAGTTTTCATTTCTCTATTGTCTGCTTGATTTTTATTACTTTGATCCTTGTCTCTTCTGCGTTCAATTTTCAGGTACTGCCATTGGTTTTGGACTTTGCTTGAGAATCTTTGTGGTTTCTTTTTATTACTTTGAGCGGATAATTCGGGTTTTGATTTTTATTGATTGGTAGAAAGATAGATCTTTTTGTTTTGGGCAGAGGTAGAGAAAGAAAGATGGGTAGCTCTGGTGAATTCACATGGAAATTGGCGGATCATCCAAAGCTGCCTAAGGGAAAGACTATTGCTTTGGTGGTTTTGGATGGATGGGGTGAGGCTAAACCCGATCAATATAATTGTATTCATGTTGCAGAAACGCCCACCATGGATTCCTTCAAAAAGGTTATTATTATTATTATTATTTTTCTAATTGGGGGTAGCTTAGTACTGTGATTAGTTATTGCGTAAAGTAGGGATCTGTGTTTGATTAAGAGATGTTTGTCATGCTTTTGTTGCAGATATTTTTTAAATTGATTGGTTCATCGATGTCTTATAGTGTTCTGATTGGGGGATTTTAGATTTTAATTTCCTTTTGTTTTTTTTTTTGATAGACTGCCCCTGAGAGATGGAGGTTGATTAGGGCTCATGGCACTGCTGTGGGGCTTCCAACTGAAGATGATATGGGCAACAGTGAAGTTGGTCACAACGCTCTTGGTGCTGGACGCATTTTTGCTCAAGGGTTAATTTCTCTTCCCTATACCTTCCTGCACTACTCAGTACTTATGCAACCAGATGTTATGGTTTTTCAACTTTTTCACCCTTTCTCAATTGCGGATGCAATTGTTTTAGTCTAGAGTGATAAATTTTGGTGCAGTATTATTCCTCCATTATATTTTTATTTTTAATATGTTTCTTCACTAAAATATTGAATGAGTAATTTGCTAGTGAACTGCCTCTGATCTCTTGTTGCAAGGGCACCCAGAGTGTTTTGACTCTCACCTAAGGGTATAAACAAATCTAGCCAATGTGAGTTTCTACTCGAAAAATATTTGAATTTGATTTAGAGCTAATCGACCGGAGTTCGAGTAGCTTATTGAGTCAAGTTCGAGTTTTATAATATCTGACTCGTAAGATTCGCGAATTTAATATAATAAATGTTTTTTTTATTATTTATTAAATTAGTTTTACACTTTTATAACCTTAGTATTTAACTTGGGTCTATTCTGAGTCGAGTGCACTATTTATTAAATTTTTTAGTTGATTCGAAATTTATTGAGTTGAGTTCTAGTTTGAATATTTTTCGAAACGAGTTTTGAACAATTCAAAAAAAATTCGATCGAGTTCGAGTATTGAGTTTTTTAATTGAGTCGAGCTCGAGTTTGACATTGTATTGACTCAACTCGATTCAATTACACCCCTATTCTTACCCATTTAACCATGTGATATCCTTGTGGTTGTAAGCTTAGCAGTTTTACCAAACACCAAACAGTCCCTTCTTGTTATTGGATCTAATCTAATGTATCATAAATAAATATGGACTCTGTGCCTGTAAGATAGCTAAACTTAATAAATTAAGCAGTAGGAATACTAAATTTTTGTGCTATTGTTTTATACTTAATGGGCTTGAAAATTGACTTTTAGTGAAGTTTTCCAAGCCTGGATTTCAACTTAACATTAATTCTACATATTGGATTCTTCTGAGGGTAACAATTAAGGCTTTTCTTATCTTAATTCTTTCAATGCCATCTACAGTGCCTCTCTTGTTACCTTCATAATTTAACAAAGGGTCTCAGGAGGCTAACTGTTGATAATATGTCCTTGAGTAGTGCTTATTTAATTCTTCCAGCTATAGTTTTTGAGTTGATGGCTGGTACTTGTCGGTTTCATATTTAGTTGGGTCATTCTTAAGATTTTAAAATCATAAGTTACATGATTGTAATCTAAAGTTTTTACAAACAGAGACATCTTTGTCAACTTTTTCACATGTTTGAAAAATTATATTCTTTTAAATACAGTGCCAAGCTTGTTGATCATGCGCTTGCCTCTGGAAAAATTTATGAAGGGGAGGGATTTAAGTACATAAAGGAGTGTTTTGACGAAGGCACTCTGCACCTCATTGGTTTGTTGAGTGATGGTGGAGTTCACTCCAGGCTTGATCAATTGCAGGTAAGTATTTTAGATGAGTATTGAGCACTTGCCATATTGTTCTTGCAAATCTTCTTGTTTCCAAATGCTGATAATATATATTCCTTATCTGTAATCTGTTTTCTTTTCAGCTGTTGCTAAAAGGCGCTGCTGAGAATGGTGCTAAAAGAATCCGAGTTCATGTTCTATCTGATGGACGTGATGTTATAGATGGCACAAGTGTTGGCTTTGTGGAGACCCTAGAGAAAGACCTGGCAAATTTACGTGAGAAGGGTGTTGATGCACAGATCGCATCTGGTGGAGGCCGTATGTATGTTACTATGGATCGCTATGAGGTACTTGGTTTTATATTTTAATCGCTGTGAGGTATTTGGTCTTATATTTGGAATTTGTTTGCAAATTTTTCTTCTCCTTTCTTTGAGTTATGTGTTTAATAAGTTTGCATCTACCATTGGTTTGCAAACACATTCCTAAAAAGACATAATATGGGTGGGTGGGTAAGCAAAAAAGGAGGACAGAGACAGACAGCTAGAACCTAACTGAACTTAAGTTGTAGATAAGATTGTATTCCTCAGTGAGGCCAACTACTAATATTAGCCTCTGCTGTTCTTGTTACCTTGGATCTAATGGTAAGTGGTGGCATATAGTCAAGCTTCTCTCACAGGGGTAATGAACATGGATATCATAATTGTAAGAGTCAAAGGGACTCAAGTAGTAGTCGAAAGATGTTGTGAATGAAAGACCTTCAACTACTATCCATTGATTATTCCCTGCTTGCTGTTGTTGTACGTGTCAGTTTGTCTTCCTACTCATATTATAAATTTAGTGACCACCATTGATATTACTTTCTTGAGTTTGATTATATGATTTTATTATTTTACGAGCTCTAATGACTTTGAGGATTCTAAATGCATTCAAACAAAGAGCTGATTGGTACTCTTTGCATTTTCCAGGTAGGATAAATATAGTTTATCATTTTAGATGGATGATTTTGCTCTTTCAGGTTTGCAATTTGTTTCATGCCTGTAACAAATTGCCAGTGGCTATATATATATATATATATATATAGCTTAAATTTGCTTATGATTATTTACATCAAATACTATCAAATTCTAATTTTAATTACTGCTATCATGATATAATGATGACAGCAGTTGTTCTAAGTTAACAGTTACATTGAATTTGAGTAAATGATAATCATTATGATAGATATTTTCTTATATTTTATTTAGTACATAACATATTCTTTGTTAGTATATTGTTGTTTCTATGCTATTTTTAACTTAAATAAATATCAAAATTTTGAATTGCCATATGTGTGAAATTATCGCATTTATGATTTTAATGATTAAATATTACTTTTAATTACAGAATTATTTAACTCTTGAGTAAATGTCTTAGAAGTTTAGGTAAAACTTCTTAGGAATATCATTTTTTCTTTCAGAAAAGGCATAATACATAAATACCCTCTCCAACATGTCAAAAAGGGCCAGTTGCACACCTTAACTTATAATCTTAAGATTTACACACCTCAACTTGCATAATGTGTGTTTTTAAGCCCCTCTTCTTCCATGTGGTATGTAAGTTATTTCACTTACTGGGAGCGCATGGAGTGCTTAAAAATAAAGCCAGCAAGGATAGTTTTTGACTTTTCAAAAAAATTAAATTTGACTTTTAACTCTCTCACCTTCAACAAAATTCTCTCTCACTACCATCAAGACCATCTAAAACCCAGATTCTGTAGCCACTATTGCAGCAGCAGTTTCTCCACTGTTCATCTCTCTAGTCTAATAAAAAACCCACCAATCCAAAAACCTTTATGCCACAAGATAAGAGTTGGGTCATGGACCATGACCCACATCCTCCAATTTTTTCAGGTTATTTGCTTATGTCCAAGAGAAGCTCTATATTTTGGGAGAATCTTGTTTTTGCTTTGTATATGGGTTAATGGGTTTTCTGGATATGCTTTGTATATGGTGAGATTTGGTTGAAAATTGAGAGGTGAGATGTGTTTTGTGAGTATTGTGATGGGCAGTGATAAGATTCTTGGGTGTGATGGCAATGGGAAGTAGTGGAATGAATTGGGTTCTGTTGATCTTGTCGTTGGAGGAGAGGAAGGTGGCGAGTGGGCATGATTGGTGGATTGCTGGAATTCAGTCCTTTGCAGTTAATCATGGTGTATTTTAGTAGTAAATCATGTCCTTTTCTTAGCTTTTGATTGACTGTATTAGTTTATCTTTAGGGAAGAAGAAGAAGAAGAAGAAGAAGAAGAAGAAGAAGAAGGGGAGAGAGAGAGGGAGAGAAGAAAATAGCAGCTATGAGAGAGAAATGTACTGTGACTTTTCTTCAAGCTTTGACCAGTTGAATATGCCATAGATGCGTGCATTCAACCTCAGCTAAATTTTTTTATTTTTCTTCAAGCTTTGACCAGTTGAATATGCCATAGATGCGTGCATTCAACCTCTCAGCTAAATTTTTTTATTGTTAAAAGAAGGGCATGAAAGATACATATTTTACAAGTTTAAGTGTGCAATACTTAACCTCTTAGGTTGGGGTTTGCAATAGGCTTTTTTTGACAAGTTCAGGGGTGAACTTAGGTATTAAGCTTTCAAAAAATTATGATTTGACATTTGAAGTTTATGGACAACTTTTAGTAATCTTACATTACAAAAGCTAGATTATTATCTCTGAGGAATATCTCCTTTATGTTTGTGTTAATTGATTTTCTGTTATCTTTTGCAGAATGACTGGAATGTTGTGAAACGAGGATGGGATGCTCAGGTTCTTGGTGAAGCCCCACATAAATTTAAAAGTGCTGTTGAAGCTGTGAAGAAACTAAGGGAAGATCCCAAAACAAATGATCAGTACTTACCTCCTTTTGTCATTGTCGATGAGAGTGGGAAGCCCTTTGGCCCAATTTTGGATGGTGATGCTGTTGTCACATTCAATTTTCGTGCAGATCGCATGGTTATGCTTGCCAAGGCACTCGAATATGAGGATTTTGACAAATTTGATAGAGTCCGTTTCCCTAAAATTCATTATGCTGGAATGCTTCAATATGATGGTGAATTGATGCTTCCAAACCATTACCTTGTATCTCCTCCAGAGATTGAAAGAACCTCGGGTGAATATTTAGTGCATAATGGTGTTCGTACCTTTGCTTGCAGGTGAGCCATCATCAGCAGTATCTTATCTTATATACCATAGCAAAATGCTCTTTCCCTCTTTTTTTGCCTAATATGACATAACTTTTAGTGCATATGCTGTTTAAATTGTCTTTGGGATTGAAACTGCATAAATGTTTCTGAAATTGCATTGCAATATTTAAATTTAGTGGAAAAGTAGTCAGTTCTTTAATTTTGAGGAACACAGTTAATTCTGTTCATAAAACTTGATTTTTAAGCTGTGTTAGTATATTGGCCAGAGATTTGCTTTCTCTATTTGATTGCCCCTCCTAGTAATGTTAATCCGTGTATTTATTTATTCAACAGTGAGACGGTCAAATTTGGTCATGTCACTTTCTTTTGGAATGGAAATCGTTCTGGTTATTTCAACCCAGAAATGGAGGAATATGTTGAAATTCCCAGTGATGTTGGAATTACATTCAATGTCCAACCAAAGATGAAGGCAATAGAGATTGCAGAGAAGGCAAGAGATGCTATCCTCAGTGGCAAATTCCACCAGGTAAGTATTCTATCAATCATGGACTAAATGATAAGTGTTTAATACTGTTTGAGTGGTAGTCTAACCTGTTATCATTCATTTTGTTTAGGTTCGTGTTAACCTACCAAATAGTGACATGGTTGGACACACAGGAGACATTGAAGCTACAATCGTTGGGTGCAAGGCTGCTGATGATGCTGTCAAGGTATAACTGATTTTTATATTGATTTTATCTTGCCATTGTTGCAGGGTGTAAGTTTTCATTGAATTGAATGTTGTGTTTTTTAGATTTTACTTTGATGGTTGCTTGTTGCTGTTGCTGTTGCTATTGCTAAACTCTATGCTGCTGATTTTGTCATGTTGTAGTCCTGTGTCTCATATTGGTTATGTGGGGAACTCGCGTATGGATGAGGTCTTGGCTCTCTGTCTTATCACTTGTTTGTTAGGAGCAAGGTTCTTTTGCATCATGTATATATGGTTCTAGTTCTGTTGGAAATACTAGCAATTTGAATATTAATTGGTTCTGCTGACAAGAGATGCTTGGTAATTGCAGATAATCATTGATGCTGTAGAGCAAGTTGGTGGAATTTATGTTGTTACTGCGGATCATGGCAATGCTGAAGACATGGTGAAGAGGGACAAGTCAGGGAAACCAATGTTTGATAAGAATGGCCAAATTCAGATACTTACATCTCACACCCTTCAGCCAGTAAGTTTACTTGGCTTCTTCTTTGTTGGTAAACATAATGAAAAATAGCCGCTGCCACCATCAGCTGTTGTGATGTTTAATGATTGATGAGGAGCTTGATTACATGCAAACCTGTAATCAAGTCATAGATGACCTACTAATTTTGCTAGTTCGAGTCATCTGTGCTGCTTGATATGATTTTCTGATTTCTGGTGGTTCTTTATGTAGGTTCCTATTGCGATAGGAGGTCCTGGATTGGCACCCGGTGTTAGGTACCGCAATGATGTTCCTGATGGTGGGCTTGCTAATGTGGCAGCTACTGTGATGAATCTCCATGGATTCGTGGCGCCTAGTGACTATGAGCCAACTCTCATTGAAGTTATTGATAACTAGATTAACATGATCCCATGAAGTTCATTTTCAATTTTGCATAATTTTTGATTAGAAACTGAAATGCAGAAGCCTGTAATCGATGGCGAATATTATCTGGTCAAATAAGATATCCTTGAGTCTGCTAGCGGGGGGAGGATTTTGGGCTCCCTATTTTGGACTTTGGGTTATACATGTCGATGATCTATTCGAGAGTCGATTGAAGAGTGTATCCGAAATGTATTGTTATTTTATTTGCCTTAATTTTTTTTTTCATCTTGTTCGTCTAAACTCAATATTGGAACCATTTTCTGGATTCGAAGGGTTTTAAAATTGAAGACCGAAGACCGTCACTGTCAGTTGCAAATAGCAATGGGTAATCGTTATATCCTTTCAAAAAGTATACACAAATTACAAATGCAAATTTCCCCAAAAAATTTTTATAATTAGATAAATTAGGACCTAATCTGTACAAGAAATGTCTAATAGATGCAGTTTAGGGGGGTTAATTTGTATCTAAACTCTTAAAAGGATAAATCTGCCTCAAAATTACATATTAACAATCTTAACTGGACAAGATAACGACGATAGATGTGATGTGTATTTTAGCCTATACCATAAGAGAAATGTTACTAAACTTGTTTAGATAGTTGTTTTATAACATTCCTATTATTAAAATTTACTATTTTATTTAATAAATTAATTTTAATGATATGAGTCAATTATAAAGTAAATGAAAAAAAATATATTCTACTAAAAAAAATTCAAATACTATTTTTAGATACTTGTCCTATAACTGATTAATATCATTAAAATTTATTAAATTAATTTTAATGATATGTATCAATTATAAAATAAATATAAAAAAGTGTTCCTAAAGAAAGTATGGATAGAATTCCATATAATAACTAATTATTTGCACCTTCTACTAAAAAAGAAAACAAAATTTCAAAAGGTGAGTGCGTGGCAAGTGACGCTCCCATCCGTTAGATCTGTCTGGTCTCACAAATTTGAATTTTAAAAAACACTAAAGCTCTCCCAATTTTTCCCTCTCATTTATTCGGAGACAAGACAACCGTTAGAATATTGATAGATATAGAAAGAAGAGAGAGCGATTCTAGGGTTTACTCGCAACAAGGAGCAATGGAGAAGTATGAGAAGCTGGAGAAGGTAGGGGAAGGAACATACGGGAAAGTGTACAAGGCCAAGGACAAAACCACAGGCCAAATAGTAGCCCTCAAGAAGACAAGATTAGAGATGGACGAAGAAGGAATCCCTCCCACGGCTCTCCGTGAAGTTTCTTTGCTTCAGATGCTTTCTCAATCTATCTACGTCGTCCGTCTCCTCTGCGTTGAGCACGTCGACGCTATTGCCTCTAATCCTAAAGCTAATGCCTCTCCCGGAGATGATAATAAGGAAAATTGCATTTCTAAGTCTAATCTCTACTTAGTCTTTGAGTATCTCGACACAGATCTCAAGAAATTTATTGACTCCCACCGCAAAGGCCCCAACCCTAGGCCTCTTAATCCCTGTCTCATTCAGAGCTTTATGTTTCAGCTTTGCAAGGGCGTTGCTCATTGTCACAGCCATGGTGTTCTTCATCGTGATCTCAAGCCTCAAAATCTTCTCCTGGATCAGGACAAGGGCATCCTTAAGATCGCCGATCTTGGCCTTGGCCGTGCTTTTACTGTTCCTCTTAAGAGCTATACTCATGAGATTGTTACTCTTTGGTATAGGGCTCCTGAGGTCTTGCTTGGCTCCACTCATTACTCTACCGGTGTCGATATGTGGTCTGTTGGTTGCATCTTCGGTAAAGTCCCAATTTTTTTTAATTCCCTTTCTATTTGATTGCGCACTCCAATTGTTCGATTATACCATCCGTACACTATTTCTGATTTTGATCAATGTACCTTGATTTTTCAAGTTTTGGTCAATTTTCTTTTACTCTTTTTTCTTATCTGTGAGTTTCAATTTTCCTTTACCATTTTCAGCTGAACTGGTGAGAAGGCAAGCTCTGTTTCCTGGTGACTCCGAGTTTCAACAGTTGCTTCACATTTTTAGGTATTGATTCAAGCCTCAGTAATGCTTCTTGCGAGAATGTTAATGCTTTCTCTGGAACGGTTTTCTTTAGGTTAGGTGGGCGCACATATATATTTAGTTTTCCCAAATGCTCACAACTGGTGATTTGTCCCCTCATTATAGCCAAAAAGCTTATTTGGTTCCTGTAATATATCATTCCTGTCCTGATTTTCTATAAAATCAATCATGGTGGTCGTTACTTATCCGTTTTGAAGGTTGTTGGGAACGCCAACTGAAAAGCAGTGGCCAGGAGTTACTGCTCTCCGTGATTGGCATGTGTATCCACAATGGGAGCCTCAAAACTTGGCACGCGCTGTTCCTTCACTAGGGCCTGACGGTGTTGATCTTCTTTCGGTAACTACTTGATCTTTTGGTTGCATCTCATAGTTGGAAGCTTTAGACAACACAAAGGTTTATTGTTTAGATTGTGAATTTTAAAGTTGCAGAGTAAAAGTTGTTTTTTATTTGAATTGAACAGTGACGAGGCATGCAAGAAAGAATAGAATACAAACTATATCTAAAGAAAGCGGCTCGATCTATGAAGATCTTATGAAATAATTATGAATCTATTATTACTAAAGTTTATGAAAATTAAAAGGATGCTAGTTCTGGTGGCTTAGTTAGATCTGGTGCTTTGACCCTGATTCGATGTGGCTGAATTGATTAATTTGCATAATCTAGGATAGAGATCAAGCGTGTTTGTTTCTCCATAACTATTGAAGCTTCGATCCAGATTCTAAGTGGCTGAATTGAAGCAATTTGCATTATCTAGGATTGGAGATAAGCCAGACTGATATACTTTTCAAAGCATTGATGTACATTTGGAGAAGTGTGGGACATTGCATTAGAGATTGATAGGGAGTTAGGGACTAGTGTTTGTTCTAAGTTTGAACCACAGTTGGTTGATATGACCTTGTTACTGTTGTGCTCAAGCTATAAGCGGAAGCAAGAAACTGCCATGTCTGTGAATTACTGGGGTGGCTATTTGTTGCTGGCTATGCTTAGTTTGCCAAACTTACAATTTTCTTGTTTTGGGTAATGCAGAAAATGCTTAAATATGATCCAGCTGAAAGAATCTCAGCCAAAGCTGCCATGGATCATCCTTATTTTGACAGCCTTGACAAGTCTCAATTTTGAAGTTGCACTCCTGCCCTAGTATAGTTTGTCACATAATAAATGACAGCGTTTGTAAGTTGTATCGTTCTCTCTCTTTTTCATGTATTTTTAGGGAATTTGCTCCACTAATGAAAGATGCTTTGTTCATCGTCTTGGTGATTTAACAATTCAGCTTTGTGATAGTCTTGCTTTTTTTTTTTAATTATTTTAAAAGACTTTCTTGATATAATTATTTATGAGAAATTTTATTATGCATTTAATGTATTTTGTTATCAATAAATATGAATTATCATTTTTAATTAATATATGAGTATATTAAGAAAAATGCCTAATTCTAAAAAAATACTAATTTTGCTAATAATTTAAACGAAAATAATAAATTATTAGACCGAGATTTATTTTGTTTTTTAATTATTATTTATAAATGACGGGGAGGCCCAAAATGCAACCGAACAAAAAATAAGAGTGCTGCTATAGACCGAGAATAAAAAAATCAGAGTGCTACTCTCCTAGTCATTAAAAAGTCAATCAGCTAATCAAATTCTCTTTTCTAAAAGCATGTTAGGATTTTAACTTTTCAAACCAACTTAGCAACGGACAACAGGAGTGCACCAAATTAGCAAACAAATTGCAGTTTATTTTATAATTATAAATAAATTTTTAAAAAATTAACAGTTGAATATTAATTTATTTAATATTATATTAATTTTAAATATTATAATACTGTATAATTTTTTTATATTTGAAATATTTTTATATTAATTTTTTAAAATTTTATGTGTAATGATATTTTATAAAAATTTATAATTTTTATTTATTAATTATAAAACAATTAATATATTTTAATTTTAATTTTTTTAATTATTCTTTCAATCAATATTTTTATTAAAAAAAGAATTAAACTATCGGTTTTTAAAAAAATCGGTAATATGTAATTTGTTTCCAAATTAGCACGTCTCCCTACGTATTCACAACCAACTTTGAGCCACTAAACCACTAGCTTAGAATCCTCCTCTAAAATTAGCATAGAAAATCCTCGATCAATTAGCTAAAAACATAAATCAATATTAATCACAAAGTCATATCAAGTACCCTGATGCTCACGAAAAAAGCCACCAATCCCAAGTCCCAACTATTTCTTGATTACCCCTTCCAACAACCATCAATATTCAACTTAATCCAACCTCTAGGTGGGAAATCCCATCCCATCAAAAGATGTACTCGTACACAGTTGAGGCAGCAAACGTGGCATCCCGATAAACTCACTTTTATTATATTTTAGAAGCAAAATTGAATTATTATGAGAACAAAATGTTTTTATATAGATATATGGGAACAAGAGAAGTATTAGGAAGTTAGACATCTTTCACTTTTTTGGGGTCCCTTGTATTGGTACGTAGGTGGTTATGCTCTTATAAGTGGGGTAATATGGTAAATTAGTGTATCTTTCCTGTATATATTTATTTTATTTTATTTTATTTTCATTAAATTTTTATATGAACTATTAGTAATTATTGGATGCATTAGGGTTATTGTAAAAGGAAATTATGTTAAAAAGTAAACTTCCTTGAACTATTTTTATGAAGGCAAAACACATCCTGGTGTCCTTATACTATTATGAATTATTTCATTTAGTCTCAAATTCTTTTATTTGCATTCAATAGTCCTCAATCTATTATTATTATTTAATATTTAAAACTCCGTTAATATTAAAAATAATTATAATTTAATCAGTTTCGTTCGTTAGGGACTTTGAGATGAGGAAAATAAGTCTTAATAAAGACTTAATTACATGCAATCAAATAATTGAAATACAATGAAATAATTTGTCATCCTATAAGGACTTTGTTTGAAATCAGTAATGAATTAGTGTCAGCTGTTGAGATGGCAACATCTCACATGTCAGAACTTCGTGCGAGATCGGTACATTTTTTTTCCCGTGCGTACAGCATTAACTGAATAAACTCTAATTATTATTCATTTAATTGTATTTAAAATTAGCATACAACATCAAGAAAATGAAAATCTTGGCATCCAAAAGAGGCTGCTCATTATCCTATTCTTTTCCTATACGGAAAGAACTGCTAATTGCTCTACATCTCTTACTTCAATTTATAACACAAATATCCTTTCATTTTAATTTTTATAATTAAAATATCATCTTTACCTATTTTTGTAGTTTTCACAATTCATGATTGATATTCATATGACCACCTAAAGATACTGCTTTTTCATGTTACTTTCCGATTAAAAACTTATTATCTTTAGGATAAAACAATATTAACTCATACAAGATAACTCCCCATAATATTCAAATTAGAATGCCAATTGCCACAAACAACTTAGTGAACCAAATTAGAGTGCTGTAGACAATATATAACCTAAATTGGTAGGTCATATTAAGTTCTAAATCTCAATAAAAATGAGGTCTATAATTAAGAAACTTAATAATCATATAACCAGCAACACTAATAACTTTTAGCATAAAAAAGGGCAAGACATTTATATTATGAATTTAATTATATAAAGAGGGAGATAATTTTCCCATTGTTTACTATCAAAACTGTTAACCTTCATGTTTTAAGTATTAGAAGCATTCTCATTAGCTTGGGAAAAAAAAAAAAAAAGAAACCCATGTGCATGACTGCATGTGAACAGATGACTGATAAGTTTTTCATCAAAAACTATGTAACACTAAAATATTAGAATACTACATAAGGATTTCATCTAAAACTGTGTATGATAACTAAAAAACAATAGAATACTACAAGTAAAGGTAAACCCGTTCACAGAGAGGAAAACATACCCACTCAGGCAAATTATCTTCAAATCATCTCTGTTTAGGCACCCAAGATGGTGTACATCAACTGCCTGCAGTGCAAAAGAAAAAATTGGTTCAGTGTAATGGTCATAAAAAACTATACATCCTTTGATTGATCGTATATGTTAATGTGGTAATCTCAATATATAGAGTTGCAAAAGCTTCAAGCATTAGAGTGCAAGCCTAACCCCTAAACAAAGTTTTTGATAATGTATATGGCGTGATCATCAGCCAGTCATTACATATGAAGAATTTTCTGATAAAGATTAAGGGGAATTACAAAGAAAAAAAAACTTTCCCGAAACAACACATGGAAATTTGAATTGGGACCAAGAAAATTCAATTCAGGAAATTTGGCTAATTAATAAACAACTCAATGAGCCAATTTAATTTGGAGGATAAAAGCGTGCTGAAGAATCAAAATCATATATGATATAAATTATGCATGTCAGCAAGATCACTACACAGATTCTAAGGTTAACTATGTTCAATTTCCATTGTCAGCAGTTACATTGCACCACTAACACTTCCTGCTCGCTAGCATTTACAGCTCAGAAGCTGCAATTTGTCATCACCTTATTCCTAAACAGACAATCATCACCTGCCTTCTTAACGTGGTGAAAACTTATGCAATTCAGCAGAAAACTTGAATATTTGCTTATGCCTTGAGGCTCTTTTCCTAGCATAAATTATACAGAACTTGGAAGGAAATTTCAAATCTAATTTGCTAGCACATGGATCAAAACTAAGAATGTAAGGAGCAGCAGACAGAACTTGCAGTACTGCCATAGAAGTTCCCATCAGAAAAATGGTGATCAAGTAAATCAAATGGAAACAAATTCAAAATGCTTTACATTCAGAGCGTACCAAAGACTTCTGTTTCAACTCAAGAAACCTACGAAAGTTTTATATTAAAATAACAATCAGTGTTCAAAAAAAAAGGAGAAAAACCATTCAAAATTTTCAAACGACATTGATCATATAAAGAAAGAGGGCTCAAAGACTATGTTGCGTTAACTTCCACTTGGTAACTGAGAGTAAGCAAAAATGAAACGTAGAACTAAAATTTGGGAATGGATCTTACATTATTTTTACCAACCAAAAACCCAAAATGTCCACTAAATTGAACCGTATATAATTTTCATTTATTCCGGAACACACACACACACACACACACACACATATATATATACTTATCCATTTATTCTGAAACAAAGTAAATTTTTTTTCTTCTATTCGTCAAGGAACTTATCCATAACTTTCGTTCACAAATAGAAAAAGCACAATAAAATGCATAACCACATTCCAAGATCGAGTGATGAGCCATAATCAATCTGCATATCCATGACAAATGAAAATCCAAATTTTATCAAAGGACATACTCATATCTAACAAGCAGCAGCTTACCTTCACTTTCTGCTGCCAGCTGATCCACTGCCTCCCTCGAACAACTCATTAATCTGCGCTTCAACGTCCTCCACATCATACTTAATATACCTGTCAGCTTGCTTACCAACTTCTGGAGAATTCTGAAATCTTTTAATAAAGTTTCCATAAGCAGGAAGTAAAAGGTTGGCCAATGAGATCCTTAATTCCTTTCTTTGTTGATCATCGAATATGATCCAATGCAATTGGGTTTTATAAATATCTTCAAACAAGGAATTAAATAACTTAATCTTTTCTTTCATAGACAAGGACTTCCCTGCAACATTAGGTGTTGTGCCAATATTGTCAACTTTCAACACAGCCAAAACCTTATTCCATGAACTTCGCTGGTAACTCATATGAAATTGCTTGATTTTGGTAGTGTGTTTCCTTATCCAATCATCACCAAGAAGATAACCCAATTCACTATCCCTGACCTTTTGTACAATATACCTCTCATTATTCATCATGAAAACAGAGGATAAGGCAGAGTCCCCATATATCTTGGACTTGATCTCTAAATTACTCTCCAGTAACTCCATAATCCATGCAAGCTGAACTGACAATGAGGATGATGAATCCTTAGACAGAACAACATTATTAACATTCTCCTCAAAAACCTGTTCCAGAGTCTCTCTTGATCGACACGCAGCACGTACATAATTCATCACGTATCTTGTGATGGGATGAAGACCACCATAAGGCACTGGAGCCTTAGCCGGGTCTCGCCGGATCAGGTTCTCCAGTTCCATAAATATCCCTCTTATCGCTTCCCCTAGCCTCTTCCATATCGCAACGGCATCGTTCCTAAGAACTATACAGTACTGATCAGAGAAATTAGACTCGAACTCGGGCATTAAGTCTCTCAATGTCTCAAACAAATCCAGAATCTTAAACAACCTCTCCGGCGACCGGCTTCCTCTCGCAACCGCGTCAGCGAAATTGAGTATCTGAATAGCGGATCCCCGACACACCTCCATAAATGACAAATCAGCAGCGGATGAGAAGCCAAAGAACACGCGATTGCATAGACGACGCTCGCTTGGGTACAGAATACGAAGCGCAACATTGGATGCTTTAATCCACTTGTCAATTTCGTCCTCAAGGTCTTGCCAAGGCATTTTCTGAACCTCTTCTATACTCAGCTTCTGTATCCCTAACCTCGACATACTTTCTTCTAGAAAATCTCTCCTGCAGCAACTGTACACGTGCGAGCACTCTTTAGCAAAACGGGCAGCCACCATTCGCTTGGCTATGTCATGAAGATCGGTTATTGAGCCCGAAGGAAGTGCCTCGATCACAATATCGTAGTCAGTAAGCGGTTTTGCGACGGGGATATCATTATGATCCTCACCGTTGCCAATTGCTTCTTGTTCTTCGTCATCATCAGAGTCAAACCACTGGTTTCCAGTTGATTCATCATTTCCATAAGGCCTCGTCAGTTCAAACGACTCGCCGCCGCGTTCCATCAAGAGCCTGAACTCCTTCTCCAGGCGAAACATAGCCTGCTGGAGGAAGTCATCGGCGCGTATCAAACACGCGGTGATGGATTTATCAGCTGCTGCCATAGGTGTCCAATATCGAATAGTGGCGATTAATTCGTCGATGGAGTCGAGGAAAGAAGAGGAGTCGGCGGAGTCGGACCAGATCGGGTGGTCGGCAGCTACGTATTGGGAGATCTGACGTTCCAAAGACTCAAGAGTCTGGCGAAGGGAAGCGCAGCCTCTCAAATCGTCACAAGCAGCAGCTCCGCCCATTTTATCGGACAATTTCTCGCGAGAAAACCTGCCGTCAAAGTTGGAAAAGATCTGAAAAATCTCGTCGGCCATGGACTCGTTATGACCAATTGTCCTGGCTATATGACGCGCCACCTCCATCAGTTTCTCTTCGCCGTTCTCCTCCATTATCTTCTATGAAGAAACAAAGTAAAAAAAAAAAAAAAAGAAACATAAAGGAGAAAAGGAAATCAAACTGCCCCTTTTAATCAAGTCAAGACGCGGTTTGAAGCTTGAAGCTTTAACGTTAACAAAGAGACCATGATTGATTGATTGATGGGGCAAAAGGTTCTATTGTTCCCATTGTTAGTTATGTCTTTTAATTTAGTAATAATGTTTTTTTTTATCACTTCCATCACAGTTTTTCGATTTTTATTATATTAAAATGATGACACGATGAAAATAAATTTACAGATTGACAGATTAAATAATTTATTTTTCAGTATCCACATCAGCATAGTTTTATTAAAAATTATTTAAGTATTATACACTAAAAAAGAGTAAAAGCTTGGTATAAAATGAAAAAAAGTAATAATATTGATATCAGATTAAAATACATGCCTAACAATGAGTAACAACGAACCATTTTACTCTTAGACTGATAGCTTAGCTGAAAATGTCAGCTGTCTGTTGGTTAGTGGAGAGGATGTCCATATTAAACACAATGGATAAGCAGGCATTGTTATATTATAGTAATTATTATTAAGTTAAAAAATTAAAAATTTGCACTTAAAATTCTCTAACTTTAATTGATTGCATCTCTAATCAAAATTTTAATAAAAGAATATTATTGTATTTGGAAAATATCAAAATTTTAGTTTTTTTTAGAGCAAAATCCACAAAAATAATAGACTAACAAGAATAATAATAATAATAATAATTCTATAAATATTATGTAGGAGTCATAACTAAAACTCAATCAAAACATGCTCTAAAGAGATGTCAACATTAAAGTTCTCAGCTTTATTAGTTAAGAAATAGATATAACAAAATCGAATTTCTTCAAGTTTCTGCACAAAACCCTTAATATTCCAAAGAAGATACCGACAGCCCAATTGTTTATGTAGTTTCGGCGGAGGTCAACGGACGTCGTTTTTTAATTTAATATTATATTAAAAAAACTCAACTGACAAAGAAAATGCCATTTTTTATTTTTTTTTAATAAAATAGGGTGCTCAGTGTATGAAAAAAAAAGATTTTTTATAACTCATTTTTAAAAAAATTATTTTGTAATTTTTAAATAAAATTTGACCTTAATGAGTTACAATGATGCAGAATTTTATCATAATATAAATATACATTATGGTCTCCAATAAAAATACATAACTAATTACAAATAACTATATCCAATTTTTTAAAAAAATAAATAAATGGATAGGGTACCCATTGAAGTCGGAGGGAAATTGACAAGGCTTATTTTTCACCCCAAAATCATTTTAGTAGGCAAAAAAAAAAAAGTTAGATCCTTATTTATCAATTATCACAGCCGTAAAAATTATTATTATTATCTACCCCAACCCTCCAAATATAACTCAATTCTACCTGTTCTTTTGCAATTTTTCTCTCTTTTCTCTTCCCCCCCCCCCCCCCCACCACCAAAAAAAAAAGATGATCTTCCCTTTTCATCAACAATTAACTCACAATTTAGATTTTTGGTTTCTTTTCTTAAAATTATTCTTTCCTCATTGCTTAGATTTTCATTTTGTTATATTATCAAGAAATTGAGGGAAGAGGTGAATATAATTTTCTTTATTGATAAAATAAAAAAGGAAAACCATTGAGTAGTATAGAAGAGGAGGAAAATTTCTCCTCTTGGGGTGGAATGGAAGGATTGGAAGGGATAATAAATAGACTACTGGAAGGAAGGAATAATAGAGGGAAAAGAATTCAGCTCACTGAACCTGAAATCAGAAACCTTTGTATCACTGCCAAACAAGTCTTCCTTGCTCAGCCTGTTCTTCTTGAACCTGAAGCTCCCATCAATATTTGTGGTATCTATTTTCAATTTCATTCCTTTCTTCTTCTTCTTCTTTTTTTTTTTTTTAACGTTTTCGTGTAATTATTTTTAACTTTCCTTTAATTTATGGTAACAAAATAATAGAAAGGAAATTAAACTAAATCTATTTTCTTTTCTTCTTCTTTCCTTCATTAAAGTAAATCAAATTTCTCTTTATCCAAACAAAGGCTAAAGCAAATTACATTGTTAAATTCATATTCTGGTAAACCATTAAGATTGGTATTATATAACTGCATAAATTTTAATCTACATTCTACCATATTAGTTTCACACTTTCACCAGCAGCTTATTTTTGACAATGCCAAACTCTTTGTTTGGTTGTTTACCCTTTGTTTGGCAATGCCAATCCATATATTTTAATCTTTTAAAAAATAAAAAGGAAATATGTCGAGAAGTTGCAGATGTTATAAAGGATTAGGTTGATTCTTGATAATCTGAAATTTTCTCCTCCATGTTATTTGATAGCTGACTGTTATGCAGGTGACATACACGGGCAATATCCAGATCTCTTACGACTGTTCAAATACGGTGGGTTTCCACCAGATTCCAACTATCTATTTCTAGGAGACTGTACATAGAGGGAAACATAGTATAGAAACTATATGCCTTCTTCTCGCTTACAAGATCAAATTTCTGGACAATATTTTCCTTCTGCGAGGGAATCACGAATGTTCTTCTATAAACAGAATATATGGATTTTATGATGAATGCAAGCGCAGATTCAGCATTCGTTTCTGGAAGATTTTCACAGAATGTTTTAACAGTCTACCAGTAGCTGCAGTTGTGGATGAAATGGTGGACTCTCACGGTCTCACCTGAAATGGATAGCTTAGATCAGATAAGAGCTATAGAAAGGCCAGTAGATGTGCCTGATCAAGGCCTCTTATGTGATCTTCTCTGGGCTGATCCTGACAGAGATATGGATGGGGAGAAAATGATAAAGGTGTCTCTTTTACCTTTGGTGCTGATAAGGTTTATGATTTCCTCAAGAAACACGATATTGATCTTATCTGCCGAGCTCATCAGGTTTCTTTCTCTTTCTTATCTACTTTCTGTCTTGCTGCTTAACTTTTCCAGTCAAGTAAAAAAGATGATCCTGTTATAAATGATTCACAGGTAGTTGAAGACGGGTACGAATTCTTTGCAGACAGGCAGTTGGTTACCATATTCTCAGCTCCAAATTATTGCGGAGAGTTCAAAAATGCAGGTGCACTCATGTGTGTCAATGAAAATTTGCTCTGCTCATTTCAGATTCTGAAGCCCTGGAAAGGAAAAGCAGGGCAATCCGAATAGTTTCCGAAGGAATCCGTGATGCAGAGCAACGCTCTCCTCCAACTTAGTCCATTCAATTAGTACTTTGCTTCTTTCACATGTACAATGTTCAGCTTAAGTGACCGAAAAAAAAAACAAAACAAAAGCCTCCATACTATAGGTTATTCCATGTAATTCAGAAATTATCAGAAAGCTGTGTATATAATACCCTTTTAGGTGCAACTGCTTGTACCTCTGAAACAAATAAGTGTTATCTTACATTTTATATGTAATATAGGTGTTTTTAAATTACTTCTTCTTTCCCAATAATTATCTAACTTGTATCAATTTCCCTTTGCCTCAACAACAAATTATGTCAGAATGCTAACAGCAACGGAGGCAGAGACTGATTAATTAAACAAGCAAAAATCTTTGCTTACTTGGCAAAGAAAAATAATACAAACTAATTTTATCGCTTCAACAACTTTAACCCTTTCCCATGCATATCAACCACACAGCCTAGGGAACACCCAAATTTTAATCTACAAATTGTTACACGAAGCTTAAAATATCTAATAGTACATTTCCTTCTGAAGCAATTTGATGATACAGAGAAATGACATCCTATATGGCAGTTGATAAGGCATTTACCAAAACAATCCTCTAATTGAGGAATCATGGCACCCAGATCAAATCGATGAACGCTCTGGTTTGCCATATATGAACTAATGTCGGCTTGTCTATTACCAGCGCAAAAATTGCACCATAGGCCTGATGAAAAACTCTTCACTTCTGTTAGACCATACATGAACTAGCCCATGCCTATTACCAGTGTAAATCTCATTCCGTCTTCATCATAGAAGAGCGCAGTAATGTCTTCCAAAGCCTCTGCAACTGTACTTCTCGTAGATGAGTAACTCTGCTTTGAGCTGCCAGTACTGCTGCTAGACTCATCGCCCTTAGGACTGCCATTGCCAGCATTTATTTTAGCCAAACACTTTCCTGTCAAGATGTTGCTGATATTGATAGATCCAGCTGCATCAAAAAGCAATGGATAAGAAGGGATAACTTCCATAACTCGGTTTTATTTTCACATCACATAATCTTTGAATGAATCAAAGGTACAAGTACATAATGGCAAAAGTGGGATATGAACAGCCCGCTGTGGAACAACCACCACCCTCGGCGAGTCAGACAAAAAAAAGGGATAAGAGTAGGTGGCAGGAATTATTTGAGCAACAACAGTGCAATAAATTTTCTCCAGATCCAACTATCATATTTGATACAGCATTTACACTATCAATACATGCTTCAAAATCAAAAATTGTTTCCTACAGCAGCTTAGGTAATGTGAGATCTAGAGATTCTGAGCAGGAAAAACCAGAATGTGAGAAATAAAACAAGAAGTTGGAAAAGTTTCGTTACAACAAACAGAACTCTGGACTTCACTGTAGCTTGTCAGTGAGATAGTTATATTGGCAACTCTAGGAACAAACATGCAATTCAAACCACACAATATTAGCTGGCAGATTTTTTTACTCTTTCATTGGAAGAGAACAAGTTTTACTTCTTGCAGCCAACCTGAGATTTGACAACAGTCAACCTTCTGAGCTACTAATATGTTATTATGGCTAAGAGTACACATTACAAGAATGTGATTGAAATATCTATTAAGACTATCAGATCCAATAATATCGCAACCCCCTGGCTATCCAGGTAGACTTCCAATGTATTGACACATTCATCTTTATATCTAATTACTCGATGAAACCTTTGAAAATGACACTATAAATTCTTGAGGCTCCTTTAGTTAAAAAAAATGAAAAAAGAAAAAAAATAAAAAAAGACAAATTTTCTGAGTCTAAACCAAATATAGTCATGTTCAAGTCAGCATGATCTGGAATTCTGCTAGCTGGCACCAAAAATTGGTTAGACCTTTTATACTAGTTCACAAACAAAAAATCTATCAAGAAAAATTGCGAATCTGTTTCCGTAAAAAATATCTATTTAACTGCTTATCTCCTAAACAGTTTTCAAAACTCAAAAAATTTAAAAATAAAAAAATTTTCTCCGAAATTGCTTTTACTAAACGCAATATCAAACAGACGTTAAATAACTTTTTGTATGCTACACATGTGCAATCTACAGCATAATCAATAGCTAGACAAATTTCTACATGATGCTAAGATGTAATGTACTCTTTTATTGAGAAAGATAACAGCAGCTCCTGCTACTTCTTCCTCCAGATCAATTATAAACTATGAAGAGTTTTCCTTCAAACCCTTGAAGTGGGGTTGACTACTTTGTCAAGCAAGAACATGGGCTCAGATCTCTGCCTCATCTCTGATTGGATTGATTATATCTTGGAAGAGGAACACATAATGCGATATGGTCAGAGGATTATGTTCATATTATTCACAACTCATAAGCTTGGTGTAGCAGCTGCCTGAAAATTGGGTGTTTCAAGTAGTATCCTCCTATAGCTGCAAATAATCACTATTAACACTCACTGAAGGCTCAAGAATCATCTCAAATGCAGACAAAAGTCAATAGTAAAAATTTATTGGCAACTAAACCCAATGAATGAAGAAAGACAGAAAATCTGGAATAAACAAATATAGTATGCCAAGGTTACCTAATCAATACAAAAATGGATAAGTTCACCTGAGTGGAAATTTCCTGGCTTAATTGTTTCTCCAATTGGTTTTTGTGCTAGGAGTACTCCCAGTGCTACAGCCTCAACAACCATTAGCCTATTATTATTATTAGTGAAAGGATTAAAGAAAGAAGATATAAACTAAACAAAATAACAACGAACAAAGAAGAGAAAAACGAAGTAAATTTAGAGAACCCTGCTTTCTATGAAGTGCACCAAAACAACTAAGCCTCGGCATTCTTTTTCAAGTTAAAATTGTGCATATCTTAGCATGTTCCAGTTCTTCTGAAAGCAGAACGCCAACTCTTCCCCCATTTGCATAACTCATTCTTTTTTTTTTTTGCCAACAATATAAAAATTATTGAAAATGAATCAATTTTCAATTATGGATATGAAAACAATTCATCACAAACAATGATAAAAGAAAGAAAAAATTATGAGGACGTATTCAGATACATGAGAAAATTGATAATGGGAAGTAGCATGCGTTGATAGTATTTTAATTGAATTAGAAACCTAATCTATAAGAAGATAATATATATATCCTAGATTCTAAGAAAAGAAAAACATAAGAAAATTTATGATATATATATATATATTTTTTTTACTGAAAAAAATTAAAACTCTACAATAATTAGCTATAGCTTCAGTCCAATCCCTGACAAAAACCAAAGACCTTAGCAGTGAAAATTTCAAGAATTATCAACTCACAACTTACCCAAAAGATAATAATACCTTTTTTTTTGTAATATTTATACTTTAATATTTATAAGTTATTTAACATTTATCTGTGAAGTTAATAATATATAATATTTTTATTAGCACTCAACATTAATTTAATTGCTAATTTTTTTTAAAAAATTTCCAAAATTTTGTAAAAAAATAAATAGAAAAGATGTCAAATGCTTTCCATATGAATGTCATGTCAATATTTCTTAGATTCAACTTTATATATATATATATATATAACTATATTGTAAACTAAATTGGTATGTTACATTTTTTTTCTCTTTTACAATGAATGTTAATAATAATTTTAAAATGAATTTTATTTATGATCAATTGAATCTTTAAAATTTAACAATAATGCTCATTGTTTATGCAATTATGAAAAAATATAGTAATGTAAGTAATTTGACAAAAAAATAAAACTAAAAATTTGAGGATCAAGATGTATAAGATTTATAAATAATGTCGAATTATATAAATTGCATTTAGAATAATAATAATATTTTTCACACAAAAACTATGAAAATTAATAAAAGGAATTATAAAATTATTACAAAAATTTTAAAAAATAGTGAGTAAAAATAAAATTAAGAAAATGACTAAAATATGGAGCTAAAAAACACGTGTCTAATTTAAATATTGCATATTGATTAGTTACAATTTTTTTGATTAGGGGTTCAATTCAAAACATATATATATATATATATATATATATATATATATATATATATATATGAAAAATTCCATCGATTCATTTTCAACAATTTTTCAACATAACTAATGGAATAGAATATGTCAAAATTCTTATAGAAAAGTGAACCAGTTACATGTATAACAACAAAAGAAATTAATTAAACCATACAAATCAAATTCAATTCATTCGTTTCAATTCTTGATTTTGTTATTCGATTTTATGCACCCCTAGCAGAGAATAATTCTCTGCCCTATATATCTTGTTGTCATCCTTATCAATGTTTGGCCTCAAAGATGTTCCAAAATTTTGATTATAGTAGTTTATTAATTTTTTTTATATAAATCGAATTTATGAATTTATTTTTGGATTAAATTAGTAGCAAATTATGACATATCAAGTCAAATTTTTGTAATATATGATAGATTATTATTCATTTTATTGAAAAAATAATTTATGGAAATGGAACCCATTTCGATAAATAATTTTTTGATTTATTTGAGGTTTTTTTTTCCTTAAAAGAAAACATTAGGAATAGGAATTTTTTGATATTAATATCGAATTTTGAGTATTAGTGTGCGTTGAGTTTTATCGTTATATCTAAGTTATTCATCAACATTAAGCATTTGACTTTTATTTTGAACTATATTTCATCATTCTTAGACTGAGAGTTAACACTGGATTAATGCATCTCTCCCTTCCACCACAAATGCTTTGGTTGTGTAGGATAAAGGCCATACAAAACTACAAGCCATCTCTATTAATATTGTGTATAATAGAGAAGGTTTTTTGGCTTTAAAGTTGTGGATGGCTTCTGAGTGCTAAGATAGCTATGCAATTACTCTACCGGCTAAAAAAATTTCTATGCCCTTGCCGTCATATAAGAATCTGATCAAGTTCAGAGGACGGGCTTATTAGGAATTGACTCTAAAGTTCGAGATTTCGACCGTTGGATTAATAGTGAAGGTAATGGAAGACTCTTGAAAGTTGTGAATTATAGATTACCAACATCTCTAACACCTCCGTTTTATCATTCTATTGTTGAGTATGTCATGTACAACTAATGTAATACAATTTTTTAAAGTTGTTAATATATTATTTACGTAAACGATGACATGCATGTGCTGACTTATGCAATGACTTCCGCAAATTAGGATGCCAAAAAAACAAAGTAATATGATTTTACAGAAAATAATAGAAAATTGTCAGTATAATAAATCTATTATAATAATATCAAAATAATTGAACCTTCTACTCTACCCATCTGGGTTCACTATTTCAAATATCAAAGCTGGAAACTGAAATTCCCTTAAAATTGAACTGACTTTTCAATTAACCAAAATTAATCAAAACATATTGGGTGGTTATCATAATTCGACTTAACAACATCATGCTAAAGCTTAACTGTCATGAGAATCATATTTTCTAGAAAAGTTCGCCTTATTTCTATCGCTTCCAGATCGAAAGGAAAAATAGAATTTCTGAAAAAGAAACATAACAGAGAACAAATAATTACTGTTAGAACATGATTAATGACTAAAAAATATTCTTTTTTTTTTTCTCTCGATTCAATTAGTATTTTTCCTACAGGACACATGGGAAGTATGGTGACCCTTTTTTCTTTGTTCATGCTTTTGCCAAACAAAGCACAAGGTCCTGCACCCCAATAAATAATAGTTAATTGGCAGTTAGTTCCTTCTTGCAACTTCGCTTTCTGGAGAGAGAGCTATCACCAAGGAAAATGCTTCATCTGAACCCCTTTCCCACCGTCTCTCCGTGGCCAAAGCTTCTACTTTTCAAGCAGTAGCTAAAAAAGCACCATCATCTTTGACATATTTGTATTCATTTAAATTTTAATCCCACCAATCACATAAGTCAATTATGAATAAGTTACACAAATTGCTTACACCATAATCCTTCATGGGTTCGACCCTTTCATTGCCACCAGTAAAACTCAGAAGCTAACTCTATATATTCTCCCTGCTTCCAACATTCAGCAGAGCAAAAACAGTGATTCAGATGGAGATTTGGACACTGCATTTTAAGTTCAAAATCAATTGAGTAAATTTATCAGTTCAGTGACACAGCCAATGGCTTCAAGCCCACCTCTTTCAAGCAGAGATAGAGCCAACTCATACTCATGCCATTTTTTCAATCCACTGGTCAGTTTCTTCAGAGTTTCCAGCTTCACTTCGTGAATCCATAATGGAGTTAAACTCGCCATTAAATGCACTAAACAGGAGACGTAGGCTCTCCAAGTGGCTGGATGACAACCAAGTGATATGTTGCCCTCCAGCACTCCAGTCAAAAAGTCCAAGTGGGTGCCAATTATATGGGCTCTTCTAGACAATGCCCATGACGGAGATCTGGCTCCAACCCCCAATACTAATGACCCCGTTAGAATCAACAAGTATGCCATTGCATACCCTTCCATTATCTGTGATACAACAGTCATCTCGTGGTGGTTCGGTTCCCTTGATGAGAGCAGCCAGGTTGGGATATTCTCCAGGTAAAGTTCTTGGACTAGATGCACTCCACCTGAGATACCTATTAGGCTTGCACCCAGTGTGGCTGCCTCTCTTGCCTTTGCAGCTGCTATAGATAGAGATGCTTGGCTAGATTTCAAGCGAGAAGAATTTGTGCTTGCCCATCTCGCAGCCGATACCCTGGCATGCTCTCCGACAAGGCCTATGATTACCCTATTCACATATCGAATATCTTGTATACTCTGACAAGAGCGAAGGTAAAGAAATCCTGGTGCTAGGGATGGACAAACAGCAGAAATTGCAATACGGCTCCCCAGTAGACCACTCATGCTGCTCTGATTGGTCAACAAAGACGTTGATACATTAACTGATCCAAGAAATGACGAGAAGCAACTGCTTAAAAGCTGAGCAGCAGCACCTTTATTTTGCCTGAATACAGAGCGAGCACATGATACAACTATGTAATTATGCCAGCGGTGCACCTTTTGGGCCCATAGAGAGCCAATTACAGGAACACTGGGCCAAGGGCAACCTGATGCAGTATGCTCCAAGGCTGGCCCAGCTACAGCATTAATGTAGTCAAGACCTTTGTTGAGTTTGAAAGTAATGGTTAAGCTGACCAGAGCTGCCATTGGCAATGGCAGCACTATAGGTGCATTCTCTACAATAAGTTACGCAAATGAAAGGATTAGTATTCTTAATCTTGCACCAACAGTTCTAAATGCATCAACACAAAATTTACATTATGCATCACAATTATTAGAAACTTCATTCCTAATGATGCCACAATCATTCAAATGAGAATTCTACAAAGCTATGACAAAACCAGAAAGGAGAACATACAAAATAAACATGCAAGAGTTTGCACCAAGCAAAGGACCCATAAAAAACACAGCTCACTCATGAAGTAGCAAAGCTACTACTAGCAGGATCTCTATTCAAGTGATAGTCAAATGAAAAGCAGCAAGTACAAACAGCATGGAGATGGACAATCAAGATCATTGTTCAATGCAGCAGTTGGTCCAGATTCAAATCTTAATATCATAACCTCTTCAAGCAAAAATATTGCAGGTAGGATTCTCACAACTAAGGAACCTACTTCAGATGACCATATCGAGCACTGGCCATGCCCATTTAGAAACCATATATGTGCACATTCCTTGCACAAGAAATTACTGTTGCTCAAGTGAAATTCAATGTACACGTTTGTGCGTAGCATAATGTTAAAGTAAAATGAAATAAGAATATATATCTATAATAGTAGGATAAAAAATAAAAGCAAAAGGATTAGGTGAAACCTACCAGAGGTACAGCTTGGAAGATTAACTCCTGCAGCAGAAAGTATTTCTTTCATTTCAGATTCAATTGATGAAAGAACAGCTGCAGGACTAGGCCAATCTATTCCATTCATTGGAACTGGTTTCCAAGTACCCCGAGTAACTTCTGCAGTAAAGTAACTGATAATAGATCCAAGAGATGCAGGAAGAAAGTCAATGAGGTCCCTCAGGCCTGCAAACATTCAAAAGCTTTTATGTCTGTTGAGTCTTGACTAAGCAAAAACATACATTAGAGACTGCAATTTTACTGCTATAAATATGTTTCTGTCTTTCTGCTAATGATGAGATAGAAATTTTAAGCAGAGAAGATAAATTATAAAATCAAAAAGACAAAATAAAAAATTCCCCAGCAATAAGAAAAGCTAACCCTAATCGAACCTGTTGTCAAGTCTCTAGATGAAAGTCTTCCATGAGCACAAGCTGTCAATATAGCTTCAAGAACAAAAGGAATGGCCTCCAATACTTCCCATGCAGGAAGCATGGGTCTCTGGCAAGGATCTTCTCCGCTACTTGAAGAGGACCCACATAAAACGTTGTTTGATAGTGTTGAAGAATTTGCAGATGGGGAATTACTTTTAGTTATTTTTGAGTAAATCATGTTTAAAATGCTGTTAGCAACCTGATGTACAGGATTTCCAGTACAGAGGCCGGAAAGCGTTGAAGCTACACATGACTTGTTTTGAAAATACCAAGCCCGTAATTTAGGATAAAAATCAATATACACAGGTTTATCTGATGTGGATTCAAACTGGACTGAATCAACAATGATTCCATCAGAAGCAGAAGAACTACGTGATGCAATGCGGCTATTGTAGAACAATAAAAGATATTCTAAAGTAAGCTCACTTCCAAGAGCTCCTCGTCCTGACAACCACTGGTCAAGAGGGGGTCTATAAAATTTCCATAGACGAAGAAGAAAGAGAAAAGCAGAAGAAAAAACCATGTAAATTGAGGGCTCATCACTTGTGCTTGATATGTTACTAGATGTAGGCATAAGCGACCCAAATACCTCACAGAGAGGCACTAAAGAAGCAGCAACTTCAGGAACCTGTATGAATGAAACAATGAAGTCATAACAAGGCCAGGATATTCTACTTCACTGCTTTGATGTCTATAAAAGATGGAAACATGAAAAGATCATTGGTACACAGGAAGCAAAAAATTTCCTATCAATAATACAGCATCATCCAACAGGGAGTAGCTGACATACAAGCCATCCAAGGGGTTAGCATACGTCCCTTAGTTTCAGTTAGCTCCCTTCTAGCACAAAATAAACTACATATATGAGAAACCTATATCACTCACCAAGTAGCTATACATTCAAGACAGCCATCTAATGGTGGTTTTCATACATGGTTAACAAAACCCATGTAAATGCGAGACAAAGTCACTCCAAAGGCCAGGACAATCAAATCACCACTGTCTAACATGATAACCATCCAATAAAACCCAATAGCAAGTCAAAAGAATTCTTTCTTCTTTCTTTCTTGCTCAATAAAAACATTATTGAAATATTGAATAAAAGAATACATGCCACATCATATAAGTCTTACACTTAGGTAAGGAATAGGAAAGGATAAGGAGAACGTATATGAATTATCCCATGTTTAGGAGTTTAATGATGTTTGGAAAGAAAAGATAAAGGAAAAGTTTAACTCTTCAAACCCCATTTTTCTATCCACTCAGAGTTAAAACACATTTTAGATAAGACTATTTTACTGTCAATAGAAAAAATCTTTTCCTATCCCTTGAAATGTCTTCAGTAGGAAACTGGTTAACTATTCATTTCCTTTCTTTTTCTGTCCTCTCGAATAATAATTATACTTTCCTTCCTATCCAACTAAAACTCCCACACAAAGTGTCAAGGCATGTCCAACACATAATAACAATTAAAAAAACTATCATAAAAATTTCACTTACAACACCATGCAAAGAAAGTATATGGACATTATCCACTGATGAAACTCCAAAAAGAAGAGCACTTAGCATAGGCGCATATTCAACCAAATGACTCCTTTGTCCACTATACGCTGAGGGTATAGGAGGAGATAGAAGCTTCACCACATGAAGCACCACATGTTCCTATGAAAGAAACATACATTGTGAACATATAACACTATCTTCAAATGCATAGAATTGATAAAAATCAAATATTCCAAGTCTTAGAAAACAATTATTTCCAACAAGAATTTATTAATCAACAAACAAATAGAAAATCTCTTCTAATAGATCCCACAATGATATCTAGGAAGAAGGGAGGACCTGCAGATGCAAATTTACCCAGTTTTTGGGATTTGGCTAGAATAACGAACAGGAGAAGAGCAGTGGAAGTAGCTTACTCCAGCTACAGCCATGACTACATATGATTAACAAGTGAAGCAAGCAAGCAACTGAGGATACAATTCATCGTCTTTCATTGCCTCTTAACTTTTGGGAGTCTTACATTTATTTTCGTATTTATTATGCTTAGAAAAAGTTTCAAAAGATCCTTTCTGAACTGTACACCATTCCTTTACCACATGAACGGACCCCTCTTTGCATTAATTTGATTCTTATAAAATATTGTTAGTTGCATAGTGATCACAAAATTTTCCCTACCTTTGTTTAAACAATGTGATACATCACCTTGGGCACTGGCAATGGCAGTGAAGAGGTAATTCAAAACCTCAACAGACTAACAAGAAAACAGTGGGAAAAAGAAAAAGAAAAAAGAAAAATAGATAAAGCTAAAGAGTAGTACAATACTTGAGACATTTTCATCCATTAAATAAAATATAATTTGTACAATTTACATGTCAATCTTCATGTAAGCAGTCCCAGATGATAATAATAATAATAATAATTAACACAAACAACATTATTTATCCCGATATCCTTCATTTTTATCACACCATCTTCACATTTCATAGTTTTAACTATGTTCAATTTCGTTTTATTTGAGAGTTCCATTCTTATCCGCAAGCACATCAAGGAACCTAACTAGGATTTGATTTCAATTATCACTTCACTAAAGACATCAGGGAAATTAGTATATTATTTATTCCAACTGAAGCATTCAGGATCATTATTATATTTCTTAGGATGCTGCAGGATTCAAAATGATTACCTCTCGTTGTCAATAAATTTTACAAATCTAAGGGACATCCTATCATTCATTTGAATTGAGAGTATTTATAAATCCATCTATTGATATGCATGTATTCTTCGAATGAAGATTTATTAGATTCTACATCATCAATCCATAGTAAATGGAGAATGCTTAAAATAACAATAACAATAATTACTTGTTTTTCTTCTTATTAGATATTGCAGCAAAACTAAATAGCATGCCCATGAGTCATGAGTTATGAAGCATATTAACAACAAAAGAGACAAATAAATATACAGGTTAGTTCATAAGCAGAATTATGCAGGAAGCTGTAGAGACAAGCAAATTATATATTTTAGCACCAATGAAGGACATGGACTACCTGAATGTTCCATCCACGCGTTAAGGTAGCACCACATAGAATCTTTGCAGCTGCTGACTGCTCCTCCACTGACCCATTTAATGCAATATGATATAATTTCTCTATCTCTGCTAAACTTTAGCAGAAACAATGAAAAAGATCAAATTAACACCTTTGACAATCTAAAATTTAAATTAGAAATTTTTGGTTTTACCTTGGAGCAGGAATTGTGAGAAGTGAATTTACAAGAGAATTGTTCAATGATAATCCTTCCATAAACGTTAACCAAGGAGATTTTTGAACTGGTGGCAAATCTGTAACTGACATAACTGAAGCAGGCACATAACCAGGCCAAAAATATGCCGATTCATCTATTAAATTTCTTGCAATGCAAGCTTCTACAATGAGGTGCCTCATGTCACCACCTGAAAAGCATAAACATAGAGCTAACATGTAATTCAAAGCATCATAAACTTAAAATATAATATAGGCACCTAAAGTCAGGTAATATCATATAGCATGATGATGAATCAAAAAAAGATAAGTGAACTTTACAATTTCCAAGTTACCTGCATTGACATGCATATCAGTATGATCAACACCACCTAAATTATACTTTGCATTTTTGGAATTAGAAATGAAACTTGCTGCTTTTATGGCTGAAATATTAGCTGCACCAATGACAGATGCGGGAGGACATAAGAGATCAGAGAAATTTCCAAGGACCTGGAGAGACAAAATAAGTCCATGTTTCATTAAATTTTGACCAGTTCCCTCTGCATGATGTTCAAATCTAGTCTCCATATGTCTAGACACTCCAGCTCCCCGCAGAGAAGAGGAAGAGAACCTGGCCTCATCCTCCAAGATGTCAGAGATCGCCAGGGGGACAATAGACAAAAGGATACAAAGACGAGACTCAAGGTGTGGAATTGGCCCTTCCACAGGGTCACGTTCCTAAAATGAAAAAAAAAAAAAACATGAAGCAGAAAATAAGTATTTTCTGTATATTTAGATATATATTCTCCAATATAGAAATTTCAAGATGGGATCATCTCAACTCGTTGCACAAGCCTCAGGGCTGAAAGCCAGAGTGCTAAGAAGGTTTCTTGCCAGCTTGCATGGTTAACGACTTGGAGTGTCTTAATTGTTTCTGTGATAATAAGAAGCAAATTAGGAAAAGAGAAAAAGATTTTGCAGATCCCAAACATAACAATTGTATTTAATTAACATAAATTAGTAATTAAAAGCATTATGTGTTTGTGTCCACGATCAAATTATACATAAATAACTTAAAGATACCCCATCAAAAGCATATACCTGCAATTATAGAGATAGATGATCTAACATGAAGTTGCTTGCCATCCATCACGTTTTCCAAGAAAATGTCAAAGGGAACCCAACAGGCAGATTTCCCAGATTCAGAGTTGCAATAAGACACAGGTTTGCATGATTTGATGTCAATAAGCATTTGAAATAACTGTCGCCTTTTTAACTGGTATTCAAAATCATAAACTTTCTGAATATTGGTCAATAATCTTTCCGAAAGCTGGTTTGCAGATTCCATATTGGAGGATGCCAATTTATTGGCTTTGAAAAACAACAGCCTCTGTACAAGGCCATTGAATAGTTCAGGCCTATAAAAAAGAAATAAAAACAAGATAAAAAGAGTGGCTAGTACAAGTTCCTCAATGGAGAATTTCTAAGTGTGGCTTTTATCATATTCAATCAACTTAAAAAGATAGATGTACTTTACTCAACTTTAGTTAAAAGTCCAAAACTGCTATTCAATTGTAAAGAAAAGTAAAGATAGGAGTAAAACATGTGTTCCTCTTTTGTGCCCTGCTATTATTCTTAACAGGCCATCTGCTTTTCATTTTACTTGTTGTTGCCCAATGTCAACCTCTTCACTAAACATGACATAAATTTGAAAATGATATTTTATATTTTAAAGATATATTCAGTAATTCTTGGATATGAATACACCATGATTATAAGAATGCAATTGTTATGCATCATGGTAAACAACTATAAAAAATGAAAAAGAACAGGAAAGGAGTATCACATTTGTTATAAATGATTATAAGAATGCAATTGTTATGCATCACAGAAAACAACTATAAATATTGAAGAAGAATACGAAAGGAACCTTAGTGACAATTGGTAAACTCTTCAATCCTGATATGCAGATGAATGACATTTATTTATGAAAATAGCAAAATAAAACAGTTAGTTCACACACACACACATGTATTGTATAATAGATATAAACTGTGCTATACCTGACACTAATAAACTAAACTCAATAAGTAATGAGCTGTGACTGAGTTGGATTGAAAACAATTATTATCAGTGTAATCTAGGCATGAAGTGGCATAATCTCCGTTATGATGAACAAAAATATATTTGTGCAAATGCAAATTAAATTGAGAATAATGCACCTACAGGTTCAAGTGGACAATGCGGAGTAGAACCAGGGCTTTTTTACTTTCTGTTAGTTTTACCAGCAACTCTATTGCAAAAGAAGAATTTGCTTTCCTTAAAGCTTCGTGATGCTCATATTTTCCAATATTATAACTCCCTCTAGCATCAACATCCATATCCTGGTCATCAGCATTTCCAAATGGCCAACTTAGTACATCTGGAGATTTCACAAGCAACCCCCAATCACTGAATGTGCTGTCAATCAAGCCAATAGCAATGCTGAAAAAGTACAGAACATAAGCATGTCCAAGCTCCATAACCTTAACTCTATAAGTATGGGATAGCTGGAGAGTAGCATCAATGGATTTGATTATCCTACAAAACAGCAGAGCAGGATATCCATGGTTTATTAGGGTTTGTTAAATAAAAAATGCAACCAATCAGAATGAGAAGTGAAAACTCTCTCTTTAAACTGACACACAAAGCACCGTCTCGTAGCAATAAAGCTAAAGAACCATCGCATGTTAATTGAACCCTTCAACTAAACAATAGATTGAAATTCTTAAAAAAGCAAACAAAAGATTAAGCAAATGGACAAAAAAACTTCATTCAACTATCATAGACCAATGGGCTTCCCGCAAGAAAGTAATTTTTCTACATGTTAGCTAGTGTAGACAAGGAGTACACAACATAATTTTATATCAAAAAAATTCAAAGGGAACTGTTATCAAGCTTTGAATTAATGAGCTCCATCACTACAACGCAAAGACTCGAATAGTTGAGGAATAACTGTTTGATTCATTAACTGAATTTTTATTATGCAAACGTTTCTCTTTACAATAAATCTTAATCTAGTCATTAAATTTAACGGAGTACAGTGTACATAAGCAATAACAACAATAGGACTAACACATACTTCTCTTTGCAAGCTTCTTCAACGACCATATCAAATTGGAATGCGTATCGGCTGAGTAATTCAAGATAAAGTCTATAAGCCTCCGGTTGAGAGCGGCGATTAGGAATCACCCTATCAAAACAAAACAAGAAAAAAAAATTAAAGGAGGAAAAAAAATAGAGGAAAACACCGACAAACAAACACGCCGTACTAAAGAGAGAAAGCAAGATTAGTGCCTGGAAGAGAGTAGCGAGAGGACATGAAAAGGAGAGAGAAGGCGCGAAGAGAAGGCTTGTTGGAGGAATTTCCATAGAGAAGGATGATTATTGTGGAAGCAAAGATAAGAAACGAGAACCTGACCTAACTCAGGGCTAGGCAAGCTACTCCCCAATGACAAGAGGCAGTTCCCTACTTCCATTGCCCAAACCAAAGGAGATTCCTGCCTCTGTAGACAAATCTTGATCGTCTCCAATATCTTATCCTCTATTTCCCGCTCTTTCTCCTTCTCCTGCTCCATTATAGCATTCTCCTTCTCCTTCTCCTTCTCCTGCTCCATTATAGCATTCTCCTTCTCCTTCTCCTTCTCCTGCTCCATTATAGCATTCTCCTTCTCCTTCTCCTTCTCCTGCTCCATTATAGCATTCTCCTTCTCCTTCTCCTTCTCCTGCTCCATTATAGCATTCTCCTTCTCCTTCTCCTTCTCCTTCTCCTTCTCCTGCTCCATTATAGCATTCTCCTTCTCCTTCTCCTTCTCCTTCCTTATAATTCTTGAGCTCTCTATTTAAAAAATTCCAATAAATTATCCTAATAATCTATAGTATCATGATGATTCTTTCCTTCGTTTTGTCCAATCTGTATAACGGGAGAGTGCAGCTGAGATCACCTGTAATCAGCAATGAGAAAGGGAAGACGGAGACGAGACTAGAGCATACACTACAGCCTGCATCTGCATAAGAAAACACGAACTGATTTTGGCATTTTCCATTGACCCGTAGTGTGGATTTTGTCTCACGTGATCCGCACCCTCACTTCCCCATCCTCACTTTTTCCTTTGGCTTTTGTATTAAAAAAGGAAAATATTTTATTAGATTAATTAGAAGCTGAATTTTTTTGAATTCGGATACAATAAATTTATTAAAAGTGTTTTATATTAGAATTTGAATTCAAAATTTCTAATTAAATAAAAATAGATTATTATTATTTCATTTTATATAATTTTTATAAACCTATAGAATTCAAGATATTTATGATATACACTGTATATACAATATATAAGGTGTGGCAATCTGCAAATAATTTATTTAAATTTGAGAATAATATATAAAATAAATATTTAATAGAGAAAAAAATTCAAGAATATTTCTTACTATAAAAATATAACAAAATAGAATTAGAAAACTTTAATAGAGGAAAAAGTAGCTGTAGTCAAATGAAGAAAGTCATGATTTTATATTCAATTTTTTAATATATTTTTTTCTTTCAGTAGAAAATAATTTAATTGAAAGCCGAATCATTAACGTAAAAGGTTGAATTTGAACATACAGATTTCATTGTCGAAGGTGGAAAATGTTATATAATATATAGATACGTGAATGGCGCGGACCCAAAAGGCAAATAAAAAAATAAAAAAAAAAATGAAGTTATTAATTGGTAAGCGCATCTGCGCATGAACTGTACACCATTCAGAGGAAACCTAAATAAATCGGAATGAAAATTCCACAAGATTTTTGGGTGGGTAAAAATTGATCCCGAATTATCTGAACATGTGGGGCACGAGTCAATCCGCTTGATTTTTCTTTTTCCTCCATGGCTTATATAAAATGCAATGTACCCTTTTCCTCCAAAATAAAAACTATATTTAAAAAATATTTTTGATGTATATTTTCTTAGCATTATATTTTAAGTGGGTCTTTTAAATATTGGGCTAGAGTGTGAATCAAATCGTTATTCCACTTGAGTAGGGAGACTAGTTTGCGACACCATACTCTCGTAAACTCTTTTAATTTTTTTAGTTGGTGTTTATAATTTGGTTTGGTGAATTTAAACTAAAAATTTATAATTAAATTAATAAAATCGATTTTTAAACATTTCAAACTAAATACTATTTAAAATATTTAAACTAATATTATTGGATTCGGTTTGATAAATAAATAAATAAAATTATAAATATTCAACAAATATTAATTTAAAACTATAATCAAAATATATAAAAATTCAATATCATAAAAAATATATAAAAATTCAATACACTACTTAACATCTAAAAAATTTAAAATATAATTTATAAATTAGTAAAATAATTTTTAACTCAATTATGGTGTTCCAAAAAAAGTTAAAAAGAGTATGTATTTAAAGAACCTATAATTTAAAAAAACTAGAAAAATATTAGTATTGATACATTATATATATATATATATATCAAAAGAAACTTTATATTATTGGTTAAGTTTAGTTTTATTAGATTTTATATTTTCTTAATAAAAAACAAATCAAAAATTTGATTTATAAAAAATTTAAAACTATTACTTTCTATAAAAATCACTGGTTTTCAGTTTGAATTGAATCGATTCGATTTAATTTATTTAGTTAATTTTTATAATATGAGATTTGTCAAATGCAACTAGGCTTACCAAGTTGACTAGATATCACTTGCAAAATATTTTCTAATGTTTTTTTTTCAATTTTTTTTATTTTTCTTGATCTTAATTGAGCCCTGGGTTCATAATTCAGCCTTAGGATGTCAGGAAATTTCCTTTTCGGAACCATAGATCTTTTTCGGCTGTTAAGCCACACATTGGGCTACAGTGTATAATCAAATATATATCAATTGGCTCGTGCAACGGAAATTATAAATTTTTTCATTTTCTTCTTAGTCCGCTAATGTGGGATTTGTTACTTCCAACGCTTTCCCTCAAATGCTGCTAGGTTATTGGGATTGCTTGGTTGACTAATTGTATATTATCTACATTTTCAAACTTTTTTTGGAGTTTTCCTAATATTCAACGAGTATCAAGTCTTTAATTTATTTACCACCAAATTCAATCGGTTGTTATATTATCGATTTTAGTTCATTTTGCATTATGAATTTTCCTTCTTTCATAAAAATGTGTATTTTTCTGAAATTAGATTTTGGTAAATTAATAAATATAAAATATATTCATCAATTATAACTTACAGGTTTATCATTTTTAAATCTGTAAGTTTATCAGTTATAACTTACAGATTTATCGTTTTGACTTATAGATTTATCGTTTCGGACTTATAAATTCATTATTTTTAAGTTTATCATTGATAAACTATAAGTTTATCGTTTACATTTACAGATTTATCGTTTAAAAATTACAAATTCATCGTTTAGAACTTATACGTTCACCGTTTACAATTTGCAACCTCATTACTTACAGATTTATCGTTTACAATTTACAGATTCATCATTTTTGAACTTACAGATTCATCATTTTAAAGTTACAGGTTCATCATTTAAATCTTACAGGTTCATTATTTAGATTTTACAGGTTCATTATTTACAACTTACTGCTTCATCATTTATAAGTTCGTCATTTACAACTTGCTGGTACATCACTTTGAACTTACAGGTTCATCATTTTAATGATACATATTCATCGTTTTAAACTTATAGATTCATTATTTATAACTTATAGGTTCATCACTTGCATATTCATTATTTTAATCAATAGGTTTATCACTCGCATATTCATTATTTTTACTAAATTTATCATTTTCAAACTCCAATAACTCAATTGTCTCTCTATATATTATCCATTTTTAGTTTAAATATCTTTATTTTCAGTTCAAATATCTTCATTTTCAACTATTTTATTTCACAAAAAATCAAAATTAAATATTTTTATTTTAAATAATAATAACAATCATTACAATATTCAAAAATACTAAAAATAAAATCAAATATGTATATTAAAAAAATTTCTCTCTTTAAAAATAAACTTAAAATATACATATATTTTTTTCTCTGTAAATAAGAAGAAAAAAATAAGAAAAAGAAAAATACGTTGAGTAAGAAGATGAATATATAATTAAAAAATGATATCGTACCAATTAACAAACTAGAATTATGATGAAACCCAAATCCATAATATAATTTGTGAATCTAATCCCATTGGCCTTTTCAATACCCACCAATCTTTTTGAGTTAATAAATAAGCCAATTTAATGTCTGATACCAATTATTAGCATTATATTTCAAGTTGGCCTTCTAAACGTTGAGCTAAAATATAGGTCGAATTATCATTGCGCTTGAGTAGGTGCGATTGTATAGGGAATTGGATGCAAATGTTGCATTATCCAAATATTATGACATTTTTAACTCATATTTCAAAACATACCAAAACTTTTTTTTTCACATTTTTTGTTTCAAATAATATGTTTTTTTGTAACTGTCACCATCATAAAAGGTTGCAACTTGCCTCCAATATAACTAGAATCTTTCATTGCACCAAACACTCAAAAAAAGACCAGCCCATACTTCTCGCCCATTATAAGCACCCTTGAACTTCTTCTTCAGTGTCGTACTCATCACCATTACCTACCATTCTTCAACATAATTACCATCAACATCATACATGGTTGTCGTTCCGCAGATTATGAACAAAAAGAATCTAAAAGTCTACCCAGCTATATACCCTAGATGTGTTACTGTATTTAATATATTTTTAGTATAGAAAACAGAAAAATTCTTTTAAAAAATATATTTATCTTATAAAGTAAAGAACAAATATTTCATCCTTGAGTTATATGCACTGATACAATTGTAATATCACAATATCATGTAAAATCCATGAATAATATTAAATAAAAACAAATTTTGAATTCATAATTTCATACAATACGAGGCAATCATATTATAAAGTACGAAAAATAAATTAATATAAAATTGATGTGCACAAAAATTAAAATTATTGCATTTTTTGTCTTTTTGATATATATTCGATGAACCATATATAGTAGGTAACAAAATTTCAAAATTCAATAGTCACATGTGCATGAAGTTACAAATAGTTGATGAAGCAATTTTACTAACGTTCTATTGATTCTGCTATGCTTCAAGAATTTTTACTTGCATCCGCATTCACTAATGTAGTTTCCATAATTTAATAACTACATCCAAAAACCATTAAACAAAAGCCTCACATATTTTCAAAATCTTAATTCTTCTATTGCTTGTGAGCACCAAAAGTTTATGATTCCTCACACAAAGAGAATTTTATTTAAATGAAAAACATTGTTAAGATTTATCTCAGCTGCAAAAACAATGCTAAAGTGAGTAGAGCATATATATATCACATACTAATGCTCCATGTTATCAAATAAAAACAACAAATTCTATTGAATGTTTCAATGAGAATAATTCCATTCAATATATGAGCTCATCTTTTTGAGTTTTTAATGAGACAAATCTCTTTGTTGACTCAGTTTCCAGCATGTCCAGCAATGCAGCCTCAGTTTCAACTTTTGATGCCACTGCCTGCTTGCCTGTTTCAGTCCATATAAGGACTTTTGTAATTTGCAAACCAGATAAGGATTTGAACTTATAAAACATGGGGGCAATTGCATATACACCTCCTCACTAAGATCACCATGGAGGAATGCATTATTAATGTCCAGTTGCTCAAGATACCACCCCTTTGTAGCAGAAACAGCTAGAAGCACTCTTATTGTGGGCAATTTTGCAATAGGTGAAAAGTTATCCAAGTAGTCTATGCCTGGTTGTTGTGTAAAGTCTTTTGAAATCAACCTGACTTTATACTTTTCAATAGTGCCATTAGCATTATATTTGGTTTTAAAAGTCCATTTGCAACCAATGGTCTGCTTGTCAGGAGGCAAAGTTGTCAATTCCCAAGTATTGTTTGCTTGTAAGGCATCTAATTCTGCCACCCTGGAAATTTCACTACTTAATTATAAGTTTTTGGTTCTAAAGGAACAATGATGGGGGCAACAAAAGATCTAAAAGAGGATGACAAATTAGAGTATGACAGAACTAAAGACAAAAGGTAATGTGTACCTGATTTGGTGTATGCAGACAAGAGAACATGATTGGCTTGTAGCATAGTTCCAAGGATCTTACAATGATAATCTCTGAGGTATGTTGGTTGATGTCTCATTCTTGTGGATTTCCTCTGACAAACTGGTTGGTTAGTTGTGTTTGTAGCACAATTGAAGTGGGATTGTGGTATGATTGGATTTGATAGTTGATCAAATTGAGAGGTTGTATCTACGAAAGGATTAGGCATAACAAATTCTAAATTTTGAAGATTATGAGCTTTAATTTGAGAGAATGGAAATTAATGTTTATAGAATATTACATTCCTATAAACTATGAACCTACCAGTATGTAACTCATAAAGCCTGAACCCTTTTGTCCCATCCTTATACCCTACAAAAACATACTTTAAAGCTCTAGGATCCAGTTTTGATATGCCATTCACCAATGTTCTTGCAAAGGCTAAGCAACTAAAGATTCTCAAATGTGTCAAATCTGGGACCTTGTTATATAACAATTCATATGGTACTTTCTTGTTCAATATAGAAGATGGGATTCTATAAGCAAATGTACAACATGTGCTGCAAATTCACTCCAAAAACCATTTGGCATATTGCTTTGGAACTTGAGAGCTCGGATTATGTTTAAAAGCTCCTGATATTTTCTTTATACTCTCTCATTTTGTTATGGAGTCTCCACATAACTAGTTTGATAACTGATTCCATAAACTCTATAAAAATTTGACATAATGAATTTTAGGCATTATCACTCCTTATAATCTTTATTTTCTATTGAAATATAGAGTGCAAACCTACAGCAACACCGATGGTTCCTTTTACTATGAAGCAAGAGGTTTCCAAACCCCTAACTGACATCTCTGGATACAGACAGCTTATTGGCAAGCTTCTATATCTCACCAATACAAGACTAGATATCTCTTTTTTCGGTTCAACATTTGTCTCAGTTTCTAGCATGTCCAACTGAGCAACATTTTAAAGCAACTCACAGAATTTTGAGGTATATTAAAACCTCACCGGCCAAGGTTTATTCAAATTTAATAGTTAATAGTTTTACCCAAATTTAATCTATATTAAATGCTAGAAAATTTTTTTTAATTTGACTGGTAAAAATCGATCAGTATATGATTCTTACTATTAATTTAAATAAATAAATTATAAAAATTATTTCAATAAGCTTGTCCATTTTATAAAAATAAACATAATATTTCAAATTTTCTCCTTTTTTATTTTATAAATATTTCATAATTTTCAAAATTTATGAATTTTCAGAATTTATTGATTTAAAAAGGTATTATAGTGAATTACTTATATTATTAATGTTCTCAATTTTTATGCAACATGTCATTAAAATCGATAGTTGAAACAGAGAAAAGTGTTTATCAATTCAATTGATTGATTTAACGAATATTTATTATAAAATTTAATTATGTCTTTTTTATATTTTCTCTCTCCTTTATTGATCAATCAGTGAATGACATCAACATTTTCTCTCAAAAAAATTTAATAAATTATGAGTTTCAAATTGGAGGTGTGCATGAGTTTAGCTTAACTTAAAATTTTACTTGGTAAAGGGTGATGGCTTTCGGTCGCATCATTGACGAGAAATAAAACTGAATATAAGAAAACCAATAGAAACCTTATGATATGTTGAGAACAAATTTTGCCCACCACCTAATTCAATTAAATAATAATATAAAATTTATTAATTAATAAAAATAAAATAATTAAATATGTGTTGATTTACTTCTGAAATGATACAGTATTGAATCACTTGGCCTGACCAAACTGGCGTTTGCAACAAATAAAATAACTGCCCCGATGAAACGGGAGTCCGTAGACGAGTGCTTCTAGAAGCAGACGAATTCTGACAAAGAAATATATAATTAATTTTACCACGTGATTTCGGACTCTATCACATGTTCCGCCTCAGTTTCCGCGTGGCGTTCCCCTAGCCCCATTCTATGTGACCAGAAACACGCACTTCCTTCCTTTTTCTTTTTTTTTTTTTTTAATTATTTTTTTCTTCTTTACATTTATTTATTTTGCTTTGATATTGGAATAGGTGTAGCTGTTTACATCAAAATTACATTTACAAAAATAAGAATGTTAATTACATTCAACTTTCTGAATTACCCTTCAAAATACATAATAATACTAGTGATTTACGAGGAGAAACAAATTTAAAAGCTGATTATAATTAGCGTTGCTCAAATAAAATAATATGCATTAATTAAAACACCAAAAATATTCAAATTAAAATTCAAATAACTGTATAATTTAATTGTAGATATCCCAAAGTATACCATTAACACTTTTTTTAACATTTTTTTTGATATTTACTTTATAATCGGTATATTTTATTCAATTTAATTTATTAAAGTAGCAAAATTTAACTTTGATAATATAAAACACGCGTCTACAAAAGCATTAAAAATAAAATATTAATAGCATTTTTCAAGTTATTGTCCTACTAACACATGTCGTGGTTAAGACGCTTGTAAAAGATTAGTTAGTGTTTGTTTAATTAGATGAAATAATTGTACTTGTTTTCTAGATGCTGAAATAATCAGAGTGAATGTAGAGTCAGTCCTTAAGAAATACACTAAACTGAAAACACTAATTCTTTCCCTTTCCCGCTAATCATTATTCGAAATGCGACCATAACTAAGGATCTTATTAAAGTGCTTAATTAGGAAAAGAATTTGAAATGTGTTAGTAATAGTAAGATTTTGACAGTCAGCATTTTAATTCAAAATCTGAACCCCAACTTTTTACTATTCAGATTATACTTAAAAAAACTCTAAACAGTGCCTAAAACTAACTCTTCCTTTGAATTCTCAACGGCACATTTTCACGTTTCTTGTTTTGACCCCGTGTTCCGGTCCTCACCAAACTACCACTTCATTTTCCTCAGACCTAATGTTAAATTCAAGCGGCCCATTATTATTAGAAAAAAGAAAACAAATTTATTGTAGCATATTTATGATTAAAGTATCCATTTTAATTTTGACATATTATTAAATTTCATTCAATTAACTATAATTATATTCATGTTATGATAATGCCTTTTATCCTTATAAGAGTATCAATTGCACGAGTGAATTAATTTATCAAGAAAAAAAGATTATATATTTGCTAAGGGCATGTTTAAATTTTAATGATCACATAAAATGCAAATAATTAAGGTAATTAAGTGGTCAATTAATTCGATAACTCCATAATAAGTTGAAACCCAGAAGGATTTTTTATTTTTTTTAACTTGATTTCCTATGCTGATTAAGATTGCAAAGTCATGATAATTTTTATTAATTTCATTTTTTAAATATCTTTAGTTTTAATTATTCCATGTACAAGACAAAAGGCAAAGGTACTAAAAATTCTTGCACGCAATCTGCATGTTACTTTCCGAGCTTCCAGGTTCAGCCAGGTATCAACATTATATGTCATGTTAATCCATAAATATCTTGTACACTTTTTAAGGTTACTTCAAATTTGTTTAGTACTTCTATTATAGCGTTTTGAATTTCTGTAGGAAAAACAAATAATATGATTTTAATTTCTATAGTGAAAATTTACAGATAAAAATTACTATTTTTATTATGATATGTTCATCCATCCTGTCTAGCTAGAGAAGGCAACGGATAAAATACCCGTAAAAATTATTCAATATAAATCCAATTATATATATATACATACAAGAATCTGTCTCGAATTCGTTTAAAATTATAATATTAATATTCGTAACGGTATTGAACCCCATTAATACTTGAAATCCAAATAATTATCGATTTATCATTAAAAAATTTAAAATAAAATAATTTTCAAACTAATTAAATAATTAAAAATCTATAAATCTATAAATAATCAACTATAAATCACTATAAAATCAAATAATATAAAATTTAATTCAACACATTCAAATTAAACTAATTCGTTAAATTGTTCAAAAATAACAATAAAATTAATATTGTTCATTATGATTAAAAAATTATATTTCAAATTTCAAACTTTCATTACATTTGTAATTTATCAATGTATAAAAATATGTAAAAAATAATTAATTATATCATTATATTTAATAAATTAAAATAGAATAAATTGTATAATATATATATATATATATATGTATTAAATATAATTGGATTTATCAGGTAGCAAGTACTCGAATGTCTCCACTCGTATCTTACTCAAATCCGTGACGGATTTAAATATTACTATTCAAATTCGTCTCAAAACCCTAATAGAATTACCTATTATGATTTAAATAGTTTGAATAGACCCGGATATCTATAAAATCCGTAGTCACTACTACCCTACATCTAGCTATTATCGATTTTATAAATTAAAAGTTTAAATGGGCGTTTCATAAAACTATTATTTTTGTTATTGTCAACAATTGACTATACTTTCACCACTAAATCAAATATGCTTAAAAGTGCATAATTTTTTTTAAATGAAAGAAAACCGTTGTCAATTCTAATTTGCATACTTTATTAATTATGTAATTAAGACCAGTTAGTCATAGTAGAAGTAAGAATTTGACAACCGCGTAGCAAGCGTGGTATGAGCTCTCCCAAGAAAATGAACCGCACCCTGACCCGACTCCCACCTCTTCAACTGACGATTAACACAAATTTCCCTTTTAATTAGTACTATTGAATTATAAAACATGCACATTTTCTATGAGAACATTATTTAAATATTTAAGAAATGTAAGAATTTGAATTATATATTAATTCTCTAAAAGGAAACCAAACTTAGGGAATCATTTGAGTCGACTTAATTGGAATATGTTTATTTTTATAATTTTTAAAATTTAAAAATGAAAAAATAAATTTGCAATAATTGAGTATTTATAGAGATGGATTGAGCAACCTCAGATCCCCTGAACCCGAAACTTAAACTTGGTTTGTCTGTCAAAAAGGTTTTAAAAGATCCAAAACAAACAAACATGGAGAAGAGAGTGGAGAATATGGAGGAAACTGCCTTAAATTCATCCAAGGTTACAAAAGATGCAGAAGCTCAAACTCTATCCAAACCCAAAAGCAAACACCGCCGCAGAAACATCTGTCTCGGCGTGACGGCCTCCGTCATCCTCCTCTTCGTCCTGGTGGTCGTAATCTTAGCATTTACAGTATTCAAAGCCAAAGACCCCGCCACCACCATCGATTCAATCACTGTGGAGAATCTCAAAGTCGCCTTAGACGTCGCCAGAATGGGCGTCGATCTGAATATCACCCTCGGCGTGGATCTCTCCGTCAAGAACCGGAATAAGGTGGGTTTCAAGTACAAGAACGGCTCTGCTTTGTTGAATTACAGAGGTGAAGTCGTGGGTGAAGTTCCGATTCCTGCTGGAAAGATTGGCGCTGACGACACCAGGCCCATGAATATCACCGCCACTGTCATGGCGGATCGGTTGCTCTCGAATTCCCAGCTTTACTCCGATGTCGTTTCCGGCGTGTTGACATTTAACACTTTGATCAAACTTTCTGGTAAAGTTTTGATTTTTAATATATTCAAAGTGGGTGTGGACACGACAAGTACCTGCGATTTCACTGTCTTTGTCTCTAATAGTACGGTCGGCGATCAGAACTGCAAATACAAGGCTAAACTGTAGGGATTAATGGGATACTCAGTTCTGTCTCTGTTTTAGGATTTAATTCTTAATACTATGATTAATTGATGTGAATTGGGGTTTCTGTTGATTGATTGATTGAGTTCATTATGTACTAATTAGAGCAACACAATAATAATATATTTGAATATATTCATGGCCATTTTCAGCTTTCTTGTTCCACAGTGTATCGTTGTTCATTTATGAAGCCGTTGGATGCTTGTGAATTTGCGATAGTGACAAAATTATTACAATCCAATTTCAGTTTTTTCGCTTTCCAACTATCTGCATCCATTATAATGAAGCCAAATTCCTCAAATGTTAACCAAAACGTATGACTGCAACCAAGATGAGGGTCGAATTTTGTCTGGTTCTGGGTTTTTCAAATGGGTAAGTAGTTGAGGCATTATTACGTAAAAAATCGCCTTCCTTTCCTCCAAAGTTTAATTTTAATGATTTTGAGATTGTATAAATATAATATGTTTTAATAAGAAATAAAAACTAGATGTATATTCAATTTTTTCAGATTATTGATTCAAATAGTTAAATGGGAATGTTTGACAAACTTATTCATCAAAATTCTTCTCTCAAATTATAGGTCATGAATTTAATAAATGGATTATAATTTATTGAAATGCAATTATGCAAACAAGAAACTGGATATACTAGGTGATTTGGCAAGCTATCATCTAATGAACAAGTCAAAATGAAGCAGATATGCTGCAGAAAGCTCATGTTCTTGAAAAGCTGCAGCTTTGTTTTTGTTAAGGAAATTAAAAACTTGCATCTAGGTCCAACATTCAAATAAATAAAATAATAATAATAATAATATTAAATCATTCTGGGCCCTATCATAATATCGTTAAAGAAAATCAGGTAGCCTTAGTCTGATCCCGATTCTATAAGAGAATTATTAACGTACGATTTTGTCATTAATTTAGATAAACTTTATCTTTCATATGTATTAACTAATTTTTAGTATAGATTCAATGCAAAATGAAATTCTATTTTAAAATTTCAATAGTTTTTTTTTTTGGTTTATTGATGTAATAAAAGCTAAAATCTTAATTTTATATTCAATTTAATTTTATTGAATATATTTTTTATTTAAAAAATACAGAAAAATTTTAAATATCAATGAATTTAATATTTTAATAATTTTTATATAAGAATTAGACTGATTAACTCAAATTTAAAATAAAAATTTGATTGTTATTCCAAAATTTAGGATATTAAATATTTCCTTAACTCGTATATTGAAATCCTCCAATTTTAAGAGTGAACATTCGGTGCGATCCCTCTGTGCTGGCTGGAAGATACGCACCATTGGATCATTATACTTTTTTCAATAGTCAAAGGTTAACAGGTTAGAAGATAAACCTGATCTTTCTCTCTCTTATTTCATATGAATAAAAAATGAAACCCCTCTCTCTCTTCAATTAATGAAATCCGTTCCTCTCTCTCCTATAAATTTATATGAAATAAAAATCAAACCCAGAAAGGAGAGAGGGGGAAGATGAATACTCTGATGGCCGAATGCCGACCCTTATTTTAGGAACTCATATAATAGTATGTTTTCGTAATTAAGTATAACATTTTTTTTTAAATATTCGCGCATAATAAATCTATTAAAATATCATATAGAAAATACAAATTTTATGTGATATTAATTATTTCGTCAACTTGGTAGATGAAAATAATTCATATATAAGATTTCAAAATTTTAACTTATTGGAAGTGGATTTTCAAGATAAAGAGTTTCTTCTTTAATTGTAAAATTAATTTTAAAACGAAAGGTTTTAAAGTTGAAGAATTTAATTTTCCGTACCAAGCAAAAGAGATTATACAGAATTGATACTTTAACATTTAGAGTTCGTTATTTTTTTAGTCAGAATAACTCATAATTTATGATGCGTGGAGTCTACATTGTTTTAATGAAGAAGGTTGACTTTATAAACTATGTGGAAATCCGTGTATGTGAACGTGTGAATAAAGATAGCGAGAGAAGAAACACTTAAACATCTTTGAAAGTGCTTTTATTTTAAAGCCTATCTTCAATATAATAAAGTGTATTTTAAAAGATTTTTAAATACGAAGAAAAAAATAATTTTTACAATTTTTTGTATTTATATTTTATTTTTATATAAATTATATTTATCAAATAAAAAAATAAATGAGTTTCATTATAAGAATTTTTTTTTTAGAAAAACATATCAATAAAAAGATAAAAATATACATAAAAATAAATATGCATTAATTATAATAAAAATAAAAAATAAAATTTGACAAAATCTTGATAGATAAAAAACACATAAATCTTGATAAATAACTTTATTCTCTTCTAATGAGGAAAAACACATAAATCTTGATAGATAAAAAACCACGATTTGAGGTTATGAGGCCAAAAATAACCCATAAATTTTCTTTTATTTTTCATTGTTTGTTTTATCTCCAAAAAATAAATCAAAAGAAAATATTTTTCATATCAATAGAAAATATCTTAAAAAGAAGAAAAAATAATTTCTCATTATAAAAATAAAAAGTCATTTTTTAAGATTTATCATATATAAAAAAAAAGTACCGCCTCATTTTTGTTTTTTTATAAATTTATTTAGTATTGCAACTAAACATAAGAAAATATTTTTCAAAAACAAATAATTTTTTGAAAACAAACGAATATTGATACGTATCATTAAGTTTAATTTATTAAATAAAGTAGTAAATTTTGTAAATCAATTAAAAAGCAAATATCAAAAAAAGTGTTAAAAAGAAAATGTTGGTAGTGTTTCTCTCTCAAGTAGAATAATAGCAAAACAAAATTAAAAAAAAAAATCCCTCAAGAAACGAAGAAAATGGCTGGGGAAAGGGATTGCTGCTAGGAATAGTCACGGACAACAACTTTGGCATATATAATGGGAAGAAACGTCGTAAAAGAAGGTAAGAAAAAGGCCTAATTACAAGTAGGATTACGAATTAAGTAGTTTTCAATTTTTTAAACTCACTTCATTTCAGCCTATATTGCGTTCAATATATATATATATATATATATATATATATATATATATATATAAATGCATTTTATCCTCCTCATGTATCTATTGATTATTCATATGAATAGAAGAGTACTGTGCGCCCTTCTATACATAATTCCTTAGCTTCTTTAAACGAATAGAACAAAACTGAAATTTGTTCTACAACTACTAATTTATTTGGTTTTGTTGTTTAGGTATGTGAAAGAAAAAAAAACACTAGGCCCGTCCCAGGTCATTTAGCTTTTCAATTGGATTTGTATTTTGATAGTTTTGTTTCATTCCTAATACACATGCTTCGGTTTCAAGATTCTCCTCTAAAATGAAAGAAACAAATTTAAGATAGCATTTTGTAAGAACCCAAATGAGTATTTTTGGGGTAAAAGCCAAATGAATATGGTTAAGTTAGCATAATCCCATGAAAAGGGTTAATTTTATTTTTTATTTTTTTCTTATTACAGAGGGAGTTGGTTATTTTTGTGATAAAGAAACAGGTTGGCGTTACTCGTTAGCAAGAATAAGAAAGTTCATTATTCATTAATTAATCTGCCAAACCCCAACAGCTATATGGGCCTCATCTGCCATTAATCAGGTAGCTATCTGCCCCAATCTCCGCATTAATGATGGCTTCCTCCTCTCTCTCTCTTCACCCACTTCGAAGATAATAACCGATTTTAGATTTAAGGACTTCATATCTCCGTCAATCTCTCAACCACATTGAATAGAACTCATGACGGAAACACAAGATATCGAATCGAAACGAACAAGAAAACGCCGCCGCTGCTTCATCATCGGCGGGGTGATTCTCTGCCTTATTTTGGCGGTTTTTATTGTCATTCTCGTTCTTGCACTGACGGTTTTCAAGGCTAGAGAACCCCAGGTCGAGCTTGTTTCGGCTTCGTTGGATGGTTTCTCACCTAGAATCTCATTCCCTGTTATTAATATTGAACTCAACATTACCCTTAACATAAGTCTTCTTGTTCACAACCCAAATTATGCCAGCCTCAGCCATGGAGGAGGCAAGTGTATCCTTTTATACAAAGATAGCCAGGTGGGTGAAGCTGACCTGAATCCAGGGCTCATACCGTCCAGGGGGTCCACCACGGTGGTTTTGAAGCTGACATTAGAGGTGGATGAGTTTGCAGAGAAGTTGACAAGCTTGATCTCAGATATATTGGCTGGAGAGCTTGTTCTTCAGACTCAGACGAGGATTCCAGGCAGAGTTAAATTCCTGGGAATAATCAAAAAGCATGTTGTTGCTACTTCTGCTTGCAGTTTTAGAATTGATATTCCTAATATGAAGATTCAGAAGCAGGCATGCAAGACCAAAACGAAATTCTGACTGTATATTATAAAGAAGATTGTCAGGAATCAGGATTCTTGCCCACCCTTGAATAGTTTCAGGTTTTGTGTAACTTTTAAGGTTGATTAAGCTTTTTCTGTCCTGTGGCGAGGATTTTCTTTGAAAATTCAGTTTATTTTTGTCATACAGCAGAGATAGGCGAAAATCTTGATTTTTGTAGATATGTAAACGTAAAATTTTTGGCAGACATTATTAAGCCCAGGTGTAAGAATGTTTCCAGTGTTATATAGTTGGATGGTTTCATTTCCATATTTATTCAGAATCCATATGCCTTTTTAAGTTGGGCAAAAATCTCAACTCAAACAAAGTTTGAATCCCAAATAAGCAGTAATGTCCAAATATTGCGGTAACAATTGGACGACGGAATTCTCAATCCAAGTTTCAAGAAAATTTTCTGTTTCCTGTTATTTTTTATTTTTTTAATTTCTCATTTTTCGCTACCAGGCAAATTCATTCATCAACAAAGCAAGGAAAGAGATGTTGGAACATAAAATGCCAAGTCAGGAAGGTTGCTAATAGATATTTGCACTTGGAAACTTTTTGCATTTTAAAGTACACAAAATTCTCACAATTTTGATGAAATTAGAGAAGCTAGAAATTGTACTGAATGTTGTACAAGATATAATGGTTCACATACAAATGGCGAAATAGTGAATGCAATACTAGTCACGCGACATCATTCATGTAATAATGTACTCGCAAAATAGGGGACATCTGTTGCTGCACAATACATCTTTCTCATATGCAGTTGTCTCCAAATTGGTAATACAATTAATTCTCACAATAGATAGTGCCTTGCAGTATTACTATAAACATCCCCCAAGAAATAAATCCGTTATCATCCAATTTATTCGTCACCTTATCATTCACCCTATCTCATCAATCAAATATGGACATTCATCTAACTACTTTCTGTCAAAAAGCATCAGGTTTCGTTGATTTTACTCAAATCTAATGACACCAGAAAAAAGCTGAGACATTCATATCCATGCATATACAAGCGAACTAACAGAACACAGACAAGTGCATAAACAAAAGAACATTTGGTGTCTAGGAGAGGGACTTTTGCTAATTTGCAAGAATAATAAGGCGTCAACCATTCCTTTCCTATACAATGTTACTGCTACAATGTGATCTTGGTCTGTTGTTCAGAAAGCAATTTCCCCTGTCAATTAAATCTCTAAGAACAGGTTAATTTAGTCTAAATTAGTACATAGGGCATGCTCACAAAATTAGTTGGTTGTGCAGCATCATTCTCGCAATAGATCAGATTCGCACACAAGTCTATTACAGTTGGAATTCGAGCTTTCTGCGTAATCCCAAATCAATGGCTCTTGATTTACCTGTTGGTTTCAAAGGAGCACCAGGGCATGTTTCAGCAACTCCATTAAGTCGAGGAGCTGAGGGAGGTGCCGTGCAAGCATCGGAATCCCATTCCACATTTGATAGTTCAGAAAGAATACTCTCAGTTTGCTTAGAGACAATAGCTTCCAAGAGATTTTCATATACCGATTCAAACATCTGCCCATCTGAAATGGACTCTGCATCTTCATTTAGACAAGTATGGCTGAACCCTTTGAAGGAAGTACTAAAATTAAGCCGTCTTGCAACGCTGATCCTTGCTTCATCAAAGTATTTCTTGCACTGGGGAGCCCAGACCTTGTCATCCGGACCAGGAGCAAACGGGTCAAAAACACCGTCCTTTGGTGTTTTAGGGCTACTAGAATCATCAACATAGGTGAGTGAGTCCTGATTTTTGTCAGTTTCGGAGTCAAAGGTTAGAACTTTAGGCAGTTTTGTCGTCACAGTGAGTGGAGAAGTAAGATCCACGGGGAAATCCCCATTCTCTTTATTTGCATCAGGAGTTATAGGACCAAGAGCTGGCTCAACTATTGCCTTTTTTGCTTCTTCACAAAAAGCTACATCTAATTCTGCGGAGTTTTGACATAAACCTTGGCTTTTGCACATTTGATCCTCACAAAATTCAGATTCCACATGACCCATAATGATCACGAGAGCAAAAATTGCTGATGGCAATGAAAAGTAAGATTAACTGTCAGGAAAAATAAGCAATCAAACAGGTATTTAACGTAATTAGAAAAGGGAAAAATCTAAACTCGAAAATTACAAATCCAAATCCAAATTAAACCCTAATTGACCAAACGGTAAACACACACATAAATAAGCGGTTTCCTAAAAAAAAATCATCCTGCCAAAGAAAATGTGAAGAATCCTGCAAAAAAGAAGCGCTAAATGGAAATTAAATAGAAAGCCTGACAGTTAATGAACAGAAAACACAACAAAATTTCTCTGACAAGGAGAAAGAAGGGGAAGAAGAGGGGAACTAAAACCCTAAAAACAAAACGAAAGTAGAAAACTTTTAACTAGATACATGACAGGGTAGCGAAAATATTGCAATGCTGATACCAGAAGAAGTTAAAGAGAAACGGCATGACAATACCTGAGTTGGTAGAATTCCCGGTGGAGGACGTTTCGGCACCAGAAAAATGCAGCTTGCAGCGGCGGCGGGAGCGGGAGAGAGAGCGTGCGTGATGTAGCTTGAGAGAGGAAAAAGAATAAGTAAAACGACAGCGTGTAAGCTTTAACTGGGAGTACTTGGGTTTATTTGCATATATATTAAGGGATTTTTAGAATTTTAGGTTGAGCTGCTGAAGCGGATCACATGATCCATGCATCTGAGTCTGAAGAGATCGTGTCTAAGTTTTGTCTGGGCGTGTTGGACTTTTATTAACAGTGTCGGTCGGTGGTCATGAATCCTAGGCTAGTAGGCCTGTTGAGTGAGATTTTTTAATTTCTTTTTTTAAAAAATAAATATTAGCTTAGGCTGAATTTATTTATTTATTTTCTGAACCAAGATGAATCTTAGAAAGGAAACCATAACCCATAAAACATTATATATATATATATATATATATATATATATATATATAATTGTTTTATTTGTGCGTAGTAATCTCCACTCCAAACTGATATGCCTTTTAATTTCCATTGAACATCAAGGTATTGCCTTTAACAGTAAACAATTTTTCCTACAATTTGATTAGTGGGATGAGTGCGCAACTGCACACGCGCATACTGTATAATTGTGCCATTAACAAAAATAGCTAAAATTTATATTCTACATATAAAATTTAAAAAGTAACATAATATATGATTATTTTAAAATAATAGAATTCCAAGGCATGTCATATTAAGGCGCAAGTAAGTTAAAATGTTAAAAATAAAAGAATTAAGGGGAAAGTTATTGTCTTTCATATAATATGGATTTACATATAAAGTTATTGTTTAATTAGCTGCCTATCTAATTAAATTGCTGAGGCCTGAGGTAGGGAGTAGATCAATTAGAACTGGTCCTACTCATATATTTACCAAAAAATGTGTGGAAGCTGTTGATGGTACTTAGGTATGCATAATTTCAACTGTCATAAGACTTTTCTAATACTTGATTGTAAATTTGTACCTTGAAAAAGAAATATCATATGGAAGGATATTATGACCTGATTGGATATAGGCCAAAACGAGGGGGTCGAAAGCAATAAACGTCTTAACTGCGCATATGGATAGGCAATGAAAGAAACTGACCGATCCCACATTGAAAGATAATTAAAGGAGAGGAAAACAAATTAACAGTTTATTCAATAAAATTTTAATAAATTATAATTTTAAATAAAAATTTAAAAAATTAACATTTTATCTCATGTCATTTAATAAAAAACTCTAAATCTTAGACTACATATCTAATATAGAAAAATGTTGGAAATTTTAAAAAAAAAAATTAAATTCGAAATTATTCATTGGGATAATATTAATCAAATTAAGGTATAAATTATTAATTGGGATAATATTAATTCGAAACTTTGTATTTTCTACCAAAATAAATTCAGTTTTGACATTGTCAATATTATAGGTGAACAACCTATTTGCCTAAAAAATGAAAGCAATGAATTAGTTTAGTTAAAAATAAAATATAAACGAAAATTATTTGAAAAAAAATAATAATTCAAAGGGTTAATTTGACTTTTAATTAAATCCTTAGAAATTAGACGGCAGCCGAAGGAGGGAATCTGAAACACACTGTTTTTGATGGATTCCTTGTAGATGAATAGAAATATGTAGGAACACGTCAAGAATAATCAATGGGATTGGATGGTTCTCTCTGGTCAAACCAATGTATTTACTCACATACCGCTAAACGCGCTTTATCCCATATATTATGGCCTCCGATCTTCTTTCACACCGCTAGTAATTAATCCAGAAGCCATATAAAGATCCGCCGCTTCGTCCTTCTTTTTTCCCATCTGAGATTCATATTTCCGCCTCTTCTACGCCGGCTGCTGCAGAAGAAGAGGAAGAAGAAGAAGAAGAGGAAATGGAAGTTGAAGCAGCAGCCGCCACCTCTTCAATAACCAAGCCCAGCCTTAACAGGAAATCATCTTCCTCCTCCTCCTTCCGCCTCCGCAGCCCCAGCCTCAACTCCTTGCGCCTCCGCCGCATTTTCGACCTCTTCGACAAGAATGGAGACGGCATGATTACGGTTCAGGATCTCAGCCAAGCGCTCAGCCTTCTCGGCCTCGACGCTGACTTCTCCGATCTGGAATCCACCATCAGAGCTCACATTCGGCCGGGGAAAGACGGCCTTGGATTTGAAGAATTCGTATCTCTGCACCAATCGCTCGACGCCGCCTTCTTCGGGTGCGAAAATGAGACGGCGGAGGATATAAGGATGCAGGAGGAGGCGGATCTGACGGAGGCGTTCAAGGTGTTTGATGAAGACGGGGACGGTTACATCTCCGCACATGAATTACAAGTGGTGTTGGATAAATTGGGGATGCCTGAAGCTAAGGAGATTGATAGAGTTCGACAAATGATTTGCTCTGTTGATCGTAATCATGATGGTCGTGTTGATTTCTTTGAATTTAAGGACATGATGCGTAGTGTTATTGTCCGCAGCTGTTGATATATAGATTTTATTTCCATCTTTACGCATGGTAGTTGAAAACGATGCAGTCAAGCTTCATGCTTGTACGTGTTAATTATGTGATTTTTCAGGTTTTCTGAATACAAATTGTAAACCATGATTCTTCTCAACTTTCCTGTCTACATATGCTTTATGAAAAAAGTTTATAAATCCAACCGACCATGTAAAATAATAATGAAAATAACAATGAAATTTGTTTAGTATTCTATCTATTCCTGGTTTAATATTATTGCATAATAATTAAAAAATATATTTAACTTTAGATATGCACCATTTATTATTATTATTATAGATTGCCAAAAAAAATAAAGTTCTTTTTTTTTCAATTATTAAATAAAGGTATAATAGATAAAAATAATTAATATTTATAAATAACTATGAAATTTTAAATATTTTGAAACAAAAACAAAAAATTTAAAGGACATTTATTTTCTATAATATTGTTTTGACATAGAAAGCCTTCCTCAATTAATTTTGCCTATCTCAAGAAAAATAGAGACAAATTAATTGTAAAATTAAATTTTATATTAGATTTAAAATTCAATTTTAAAGCAAATTGATTATGAAGAAAAAATAATATATAAAAGTTTTGGGGGATAACACAGAGTAAGAAATCCATTAAATTCCTCAGTACGTGCTTATACAATTATGTAGCTAAAAAAGGACACGTAGTAATAGAAAATTAAAATCGAATCACGAGTACAATAAATACTTTAAGTTAAAAGTTATATATGTCTGTTGCCTAAAATAAAAGACGCTTAAAATGGAGGCGGTGACAATTTTGTAAATATAATACTTGTTATATGTATCTGTCATTTACAAATATCAGTCATATAAAGTTTAGACGTCTGTCATTATAAATAACAGATGCATATAACGCTAGAATATGCGTCTGTCATTATAAATGACAGACATATAAATGTTAGACGTATGTCTTAAATAATAACAGACGCATATGATATTCTAATAGGCGTCAGTTATTATTTAAGACAGACGCATATAAGTTTTTTAAAAACATAAAAACGATCCTCTTTACACATTGTTCATCGTCTGCAACAAATTACACTCATCTGACCATGCTCAATCCCTTAGCGACGATAAGGTATTACTCGTTTTTCAGTGCTATTTCAATTTTGAAATTCTTTGGACTTGCTTTTTAATTGCGGTGTGCTTTTGATTTTGAAATTTTTGTTGGGTTAGACCAGATAACATCCAGAGATCCTCATATCTTCATCGCCGCCAAGTAATTTTCGAAGCTTCTGCACGCATCCTCCATATCTTCATCGCCAAATGCTTTCTTCATAGCAGTCCTGCTGGCTCTAATGTATGCTGGGGTAATTGGCGATGGTACGAGCTTCCGTCCATGTTCTACTTCAGTTACTTTCTTAAGTTCCCTTAGTTTGTCCATATGCTTTGACTGCTTGTAGGAACAAAAAACTGAATGCTTGTAGGAACAAAAAACTAAATGCAAACCAGTGAAAGTCCGGTTCTTTTTATGAGCTTTTCTGGTTCTGTTAGGGCAAGAATGAAATTGAAGCCCTCTTATAAACACCGGTCTTCTAAGTTTGAATCTAAAGATAAGAGAGTTTTCTGAATGACTTGAAAAGCTTGGATTTGAAGGTAAATAATTCTTTCATTTCCACAGCTAATGATTGAAAATGGAGTAATGCTGAAGTAATATGGGATAGAATATAATGTTGCTGCTTACTGACTTAGTGATATATACCACAGAAGTTTGGTGGAATATTGAGAATGTTGCTGCATGACTATATTGAGTTTTTGGCTTGTTTGCATGTGCTTGTAGCCTCAGCCCAATTCACCAAAAATGGCTCCCTTCTATCTGGTCTTTTTGGAATTGTTATATTAACAAACTAGGAAAATGTCATTTAGTTTATTCTATCCCTTAACTCTATTAGGAAAAATGCATTTTAGGCTAGTTTCTTACTTTGTGGAATAGGTAGGGGTAGTTGTTAAACAAATCAGCTCTATGGTGGGATAGTAACATCTAGCTGCCTAATTGACAGATATTTGAACTTGGATTCATTCATGCTACTGTTACAATTGTCCAGAAATAATCTAGGGAGTATATGATTCTTTAGTCATAGTTGATGTTATACGAAAAATGATTCTTGTGTTATAAATTTCATTACACCTAAAGCCCTTCTTACCAAGTTTTATCCATATAAGTTTTCACTCTGACTATTCTAGGTAGTAAGAATTTCAGATATGGATTTCAAACTGAAAATATTATGCGAAACACATGTTTATTACTAAGAAGATGAAATTTTAGCTAAAACAACTATGAAGGGAAACAAATAGATAGTGGAAATGAATAAATTACTTTTGGATCACTTGTTTAGGATCCTTAGGCAGTATACCTAAGGAAAAGATTAATTAGCATTTAACTTGTGTGATGTCTCACCAAAATGCTGAAGCTTCACAAAATTCTAATTTCAAAATAATCATTTCAACTTTAGTAAAGCTTCCCTATGGCTAAGTAGGCTGCTTGAGCTTTCTTGGTGGACATGCCTGCAAGATTTTGATAGAGTTGTTATTTTTTTTTACTGATCTACCGTTTTTTGAAAAATTGCTGGCTAAACAGGTGGTATTGGTTTTATGAAGTTATTATGTGACAATACTATAGGTTTAGTTAGTGAATTTTTTGAGCTTTCACATATAACTGTTGTGGCAAATGTAGCATCACTCAGACACTGCATTAATCCTATTAGGGATACTCTTCATTATATGTTCCATGTTTTCCAAGTTTGAAATGGTTTTGTTTGAACTAAATTATGATGGGTGCGAGAACTAAGTTTCTACATAAAAATATGGCGCTCCTTGAGAATATGAACTAGTTAATACATTCTTTTGTTAGTAGGAAGAACATATAATTTCCTCGAAACATATTCTTGATTATAAACTCAAATTGCTTCCATGATGATGAGGTGCTGATTTTTGTTAGAAAACTGACACCATATGCCAATGATAGCTTTTCTTGAGGTCAAAGACTTGTATAATACATTGCCTTTTGGGGGTTATGCCCCCATTATTCTGAACATCATAAAATATTTCAATTTTTATCTTATTATTTTAAATTTATCAAATGTTTTATAATAGATCCAAGAATTAGTAATGATGCCAAAAGTTAGTAATCATGTTTTATCTTATTCAGCCAATATTCAGCTGGAATGTGGCAGCCAATATTCAACTTTCAATCTATAAATATCTTTGTACTTTCCTCCTTATCCTAAGCCAAAATATGTTCTCCAGATTTGTGTCAGCTGACTGGGTTGTGCTATTTGTAAGTTTCCAATACCAAATTCTAGATTTTGTGAGTGTTTAATTATTTTAGTCATCATTTTGCCACGTGTTTGCCTATTTAGTCTGATTCTTATTATCACTATAGTGATGTGAGAAACAACAGCTTGACTGTGAGTATTCCACAAAATATAGGCAACACAACTTCCTTCCAGGTCTTGTATGTACTTCATCCAACTCAGCAAACTGAAATACTTGTAATACTTTGTTTAATTGATTGAATTTTTACTAAATATGTCTTCTATTGATAGGGACTTGTCCTACAACCCGCTAATAGGAGAGATTTCATTCAACATTGGTTTCTTACAAGTAGCCACATTGTATGTGCTTGCAACTTATCTCTAATATGGTTGACAGCTTTGATTTTGAATTTTAATCTTGATCCTCACTTGATAACTTATCTCCAATGTCATTTTATGAATTTTAATCTTGATCCTCACTTGATAATATGATAGATTTTGATCTCGAACCAGGCTTCATTCCTCACATCAAGTTTTTCATGCTGAAATACAAGAACACTCAAGGTATATTTTCCTCATCTTAATATCATCAACCTTTTATTGATTTTAGTCATTATGGTTGCATAATTCCTACTTGAATTTCATGTGCATATAAATTTAGCATGAGCCTTTGTTGTTTTTTCTATTTTAAGTGCCCTCAACAACAAGGATGTGTTGAATGTGGATATTACATCATGAGGTATATGTACGAAATTGTCGTATATTATAACAATGATACAACATTGCTTAAGGTACGTTCTTTCAAATACTAATCAGTTTATATTACAAGTATGATACATAACTAGTTATTAATTTTTTTTCATTTCTAACATATTTTCTATTATCTGTTTATTTGTCTTATAGGTTTTTGAAAATGATCATATAGTCAAGATCAAATAGATGAAATTCGACATATGTGGTCAAATTACTTTATGAGAGAGTGTATGTAATCTTTTTATTTACTTTTGTAAAATATTTCATATTAATGAGAAATACAATTTTAAATTAAAGAATTTTGAAGAACTTGTAGATTAATTATTTAATGTGAATTATTTTAAGCATGATGTTATTGCTTTGATTTATTTAATTTTTTTAATTTGTATTGTCCTGTGAATTATTGATTATTGAGTTTTGTGAGTTGAATGTTGGATGCCTATTGTGGCTTATTGAAGCCGAATTATTATGAATTTTGAAGTGCGCATATTATATATATATATATATATATATATATATATATATATATATATATATATATATATATATATGAATGGTAGCATTATAATATATATGAACCTAAATTTAAAAAAAAAAATAAATACGCGTCTGTCGTTTAATAATAGCATAAGCATATAATAGTTATACGCGTCTGTCGTTTAATAATAGCATAATCATATAATAGTTATATGCGTCTGTCGTTTATTAATAGCAGACACGTATAACCTTGATTATATGTGTCTGTCGTTTACTAAACAACAGACGCATATAATCAAGGTTATACGCGTCTGCTATTAATAAACGACAGACGTGTATAACTATTATATGCATCTGCTATTATTAAACGACAGACGCGTATAATTGATTATATGCATCTGTCAAAACGACAGATACATAAAATTTATATCATATGCGTCTCATATATATGTGTCTACTACTTGACAGACGCATAAAATGCAAAATAACAGACACATATAACACTATTTTGTACTAGTGAATGAAGATATCTTCTTGCTTTTGTATCAGTTAACCCAATTCAGAAATCCATTTTGCTTGCCTTTTCAATTCTTCTATTTTCTTTTTCTTTTTGATAGGAAATACAACTCTTTATTAACTTGGCTTGGCTTGCATCGGATTCCATGGCAGTGTCTGAGAGAGATATTTATGTTCATAAAAATTAAGAATATTCAATATTAAAAAGTAAGAATGGCGATCTCACCCTGATCCCGATGGAAAAAATTTTAAGGTTTCTATCTCTATATCATATGGGGACGGACATTCTGGCCCCAGCCCGTTGCTCCGATTTTTATTAAATTTTTTTATTTTTATTTTAATATTAAAAATATTTTTTTATTTTAATTAATTAGTTAAATATATAATTATTTAAGTGAAAAATATATATTTTATTTAAAATGAGTGTTATATTTTTATTTTTATTATTTTAAAAAAATATTAATTATATTAAAATGCAAATAATTATATATATATATATATATATAGATATATATATATATATATATATATAATTGTCATTCCTATTAAAAAGAAAAAAAGAAGTGAAAATGAAGGGAATGTCTGTGAAGTGTACGTAGGACACAAACTAACGTCCATTACAACAAGCATATGCTATCAAATTAGAGAGTACATAAACTTCATCATATTACCTTAAATTCAGGGGTTTATTTGATTTTTCAGTCAACTTTATCCTTCAGATTACGTAATAGATGACATAGTTAAAAATAAAAACTATATAGTTTCATATGCACTCAATCCCCTGCTTCATCACATTTTTCCCCCCTAAATAATTCTACACGTCGCAGAAATTATGGAATGCTCTAAATTTTTTTCTCTTATTTTATTTCAGTAATACTTATTATTATTATTATTTGATGAGAAAAGGGTTAAAAGTTAAACTCGCGTACTAACTTCAATTATATGCCAAGTGCCAACATATATATCAACAAATTATTTACTATAATTAATTAATGGACCAATTTTTTATTCAAAAGAAGTAGTTTTATTTAAGATAATATTATTATTTAGGAGAAATTCCCACTCACATAGAAAAATTTAGAATTAAATTTTATGTGAATGTACTTCAAGAGAGTTGATTTCTTACTAGGAGTATAGTTATTTATTTATGATGGTTATGAGAAATTATTTGAGTGTAATCAACATTGTAGTTCATAATAAGGACATATATATATATATGATAAGCGGGCTGTCACAAAATATCCATCAGAAGACAGCAAATCAAATGTGCGACCGTAATATGGGTTTTTGGGTCCTGCCCGTGAGAATCGAATTTTCAATCACGGATCAATTTCAGCTTCAACAACTATACCGCACTCACAAGGGCTTCTGCCCTAATTGCACAGGGTTCTGCCCGTATTGGCGGTTTTGGATTTGAGACTCCTACTCCATCTGAAATTAATGCTTAAAATTTTCCGCTCTCCACGATAAAAAAAAAAAGATTAATTACTATTTATTTTCTACATAATACACTAATATTTCAAAAGTTTAAAATTGTATTATTTACTCAATTAATTTTATTTTCTTGAGACTATATAGTTATTTCGTCAATTTTAATGATTTTTATCGTTAATTGAAGAACTAGATAATTAAAAAATTTCAAAAATATCCTTAATTAACTTTAGAGAGTAAATAATATAAATTTTAAAATCTCAGAGAGAGTACTGGTGTAATATATCAAATCTCATGAGGTAAATAATAATTTTTCCTCATTAGAAAAAAATACTATAAAATGATTTTTTGGTTATTTTACAATAATTTAATATTTTTTTTAATATAAAAATCTAACAGAATAATCTATTAATATAATATAAAAAAAATAAATAGACAAATTACATAATTTTATAACCTCAAAATATACAGTATATTATGTCAAATATCATAAGATAAATAGTAATTAACCCAAAACAACTATACCAATTACTAGTCCAATTTCAATCTCCACCTTATGCTTTTTTATTTCTTATATAAAACGTTTTTTTTTAAAAAAAGTCCAAATTGATAGCTGTAGTCAGAAATCAACCCCACCATTTTCTATTTGAAATTTTGGATCAACCCTTTCAACCTCAACACAGGAAGAAAATTAAATAAAGCCAACTTGCCTATTTTTTTCTTGATCCATCTTTTATTTCGGAATAAAATCATCTCAATTTGATTTTTTTTTGGTTTATTCAAGTTGATTTAATATAATAAGTCATGTTAAAGTGATCTTAATCGTATGATTGAGATTAAATCTTTTAATTTTAGTCGTTCCTTACAAAAAAAATTAAAAAAGATGCTAATACTTTAATTATTTTTCCCCTCTGATCAATCTTATATATACCACCATGCACATGCGTCTATCTTCACACCGCCACGAACTCCGATCTGTATGATCTGTACTCATTTGTTGCTTATCAGCCTCAATCGAATAACTATATACTTGATTCTGATTAATTACAAAGTTAACTGACATGGAAGCCAAAAGCATTGAATATCGAGATCCAGACCTGGAAGAAAGTTTCTCCTTCAGTAGCTGTTACGACTTCAACACCTCTTCTTCCCTCAAAATCTTCTCTGATAATGATCAAAGCGATGAAAATGAAGATGATGAGGAATCTTATATCGAAATAGCTCTTGAGCCTAGTCAGCATATCCAGCGTCTGGATCATGATGGCGGTGGTGGAGAATGCATGGACGACGAGATGGAGCTCCGTATTTCGTTTTCATCCAGCTTTGAGCTTCCGACGGAAACCAAACCTCTCGAGTTTTATGAGTATGTTGGTTCCTGTAAATCGTCCGTGTCGTCTTCCTGTTCGTCGTCGTCGTCAACAGTTACTTTTAGCTCCACGCCAGCAGAGAGTCAACGGAATCTAGAGGTGGAGGTGAAGCCGATAATAGAGAAGAGTATTAGAAACAAGGTACAGTTCTCGGCAGTCAACCGGTTTGTCAACACGTTGATTTCCAGTTTCAGGGTATCGTCGGAGATTGACCTGGCGGATGGCGGCACGGTGGCCACCAGCCACTTGGAGCTCCTACGCCCCACCAGGTACTTGCACGCAGCTTCATTATATTATTTTTATTTATTTTGGTGGAAGGGAATCGATATTTTAAGTGTGAGGATAATTGATTAACATCCTTTTAAATTCTTGTTTTTTAAAGCAATAGCACATCAAAGATAACATCAACAGCAATAAAAAACGGAATGATAATGAAGTTGTTCATAAAAATTCGGGCACTGAAGCTCAGAACATTGCTACCTTCACTGATGAAGGTCTCGCAGTCGCAGGGCCTTAAAACCAATGTGACTGAGGAAATGCCAACAGAAAGGAAGCAGAGAAAGAGCAGCAACCTGTTTGCAAATGGGGAAAAGGAATCGAAAGTTTTTGAATTGAAGTTGGATGCAATTAAAGGGGTCTTAGAATCCATTGGTGGCAAAGATAGAAGAACAAAAAGCTGCCTTGGTTCTACGAACTCTTCCCCTATTCATCACCAACGACTTTTGTCTCAAAGCTATAAAATGTGTGCCAATGATAATTCTCTTCAGGCTGCTATTGCTCATTGTAAGAAATCATTTCACCCAAATGTTTGAGCTTGTTAATTTTCTTTATTTGATTCACAAATGAAGCAACAACATTCTAATTCAGAAATATATACTTGATTATTAAATTTCTAAATACTTTAAAATGCAATTTTTATCATACTTTTCATTTCTTTCTAATATTTTATTTCTTGTGTGACAAAAATTTATTAAAAAATGGAATAAATTTCACTAATCATCCCTCAGCACAATACACGATAATGTTTTTCTAACTTCCATTTGTAATATAAATATTCCAATCTTTGATTCATGCAATTAAATATAATTTTTATATATTTCTACAGATTTTACAAATAAGAATGATATTTCTATTTGTATTGTAAATTAAAGTTTAGAGACATTGTTATATATTAGTGATAAATTGAGTAACTGTCTATAAAATTTACCATCAAATAATGTCTCAAATATAATTATGTTTTCTATTGGGCTCCTAATTACTTGTTCCATTCCATTAGCACCAGGGCCTTTATATATAACTTTGATTCAATTTTGGATTTTCATCCAAAATTGAGTGTTTGAAATGTAAATCTATCTTAGCTTGGACATAAATTATAAGTAAAATATTTCATGTCCAATTATTATTAATCATTTGCAACGGTAATCTATGATTTAATTAGATTTTCTTTATTTGTTATATTTCTTTTGCTTATTTATAAATATGCTCTATTTATTTATCTATATGGAATTGGATCTAAAGATGTCGACAAAGATCAAAAAATAAGGTCTGCCTGACAATTATTTACCGACTCCAAAATATGATAAAATTCAAAATTAATCTGAAATCAATTTGAACCTGAAACAATCATTTGAGAAAGAGTTTTAAAAGTCATATTAATCCGAGAACAACCCCAACAACCTAATTCAAGATCCCAACCCCTCCAAAACTTACTAGAGTGACCATATAAGCCTTTCATCTGTTTTGACTTTTGAAGCAAACTGTGGTATTGAAATGAATATTTCATAATTCTTTTGCTTCGCCCGTCGGAAGCACCTTTTGGGTTAAACACATGACAGCTGCCCAAATAGTATTAGAATAATGATTAAATCAATGAAATGGTCTAACTCTAACATCCTTTCAAAATTTTTCAGATATCATAGGAGTTTTAATTTAGTATATATTTTCATTTATATTATATTAAAATAAATGATTTAACTTAAATTTTATAGAATCTGAATTCAATCTTGCTTTTTTTTTGAATTGATTATGTAAAGATCCTCACTTAAATTTTTGTCAAGACAAGTCTATGATTTTTTTTATCATACAAATTAATAATAAAATCATTCATTTTTATTCACAAACATGACTTTACAATTTTATTTATCATATTTATTTATATAGAAATATTAATTTTTACTTATAACCGTACAATTAATTTAAAATGTTACTTTTTTTGTTATCAATATTAATATTAATTCATAGATAAATTTATGAATCTAATTTAATAAATATACTCTTCTTAAAAAGGGAAGGATAATATTGAAAATTAAAATGTGCGTGACAAATTGACCATCCCTCATTAATTAAATGAACAGTTGAAAAGAATATAAATATATTATCCATTTCAGTCCTCCTTCTCTCTCTCACACACACAGAGACAGTGAGAGAGAGATAGTGCAGAGGGATGGAAGGTCAAGAATATGTGAATTGATATGGCATGTATTAGAAATTGGGTTATGTGTTCTGTTAATTAGAATATGTGATGTGCATGATTTGGTTGAAACCCAGAAGGATTCGATCAATCATATTAAAACAAGGAATCAAAGGCCCAAAATCTCATTTCTTGTATGGAAACATTCAACAAATGCAAAAAATCCAATCATTAACGGTGAAGATGAAGATGATCACTCCACCTTCTCAACCCGATTCTCTCTCACACACTTCTTGGTCTTACTCCATCTTCCCTTAACCTCATCTCTCAACAGTACGGTATGCTAATTTTTCTATTATCTTTAATATCGACTGTACATTTTTCAGTAATAGAATCATTTGAATAACATATATATGAAAAGAATTTAGTAGAAGTGATGGAGTAAGAAGAAATGGTTTAGTTAAAATTAATTAACGCCTTAAATTCACTTGGTTACAGGCACAATATATTTGTATTCAACAGGGAACAATCAACATCTATATGTAGGTGATTAACGCAAGTTAATTAAGGCACTGAACCTTCACAAATCCTTGGATTTGGGTAAACCTAATTATCTCTCAAAGGCCATGGAGCCCATGCTTGGCAATGGCGTCATAAGTGCTAATGGAGTCTATTGGGACCATCAAAGGAAACTTATTGCTTCTGAGTTTTTCCTCCACAAGGCTAAGGTAGACGCAAATCTATAGTTGGATTTCATATCTCGCTCCTGCATAAATAAAGTTTATGCAATAAATTATTAACTGCAACATATTCAAATTCTAACTGTTGCTATAAAATGCTCAAACTGTTGCAATAATTTGTGGCAGTAGCTGCAAATGTAGTGACTATCAATCCGCTACAATAGATCAATGGCAACAATTAATACATATTATTACAATTTTATGCCACTGCCTCTCTCTGCGTGTGTATATATACATAGGTTGAAGTTTGTTTATGAGTGTTATTTTGGGAAATGTAGCACAAGTTGGGGTTAATGGAGGAATTAATCTACAATAGAAATGATAAAAAAAAAAAATGGGAGAGGAAAGTTGAAAGTGAGGGGGGAATAGCTGATATAATGGTTGACAAGGATTTGAAGAGCCTATCTGCCGATTATCAGAAGCTTGTTTTAGCAACATTTACTCTCAAGGAAAACAGATCTTTGCTAAGCTTGATGTCCTCCAAGAGGCTATGTCAAAGCCTAGTATTCTTTTTGGACTTACAAACTTAAGGTAACACAGCTTCCTTCTAATTCCTTCCTTGGTTAAGAGAACTAATTAATTAATAAGCAAATGGTTCAAACAATTTGGCTGAATTTGTAGATTTCTTCCCACAAAAAGTAATAAGTAAATATGGAGATTACAGAAGGAGATAAAGAGCTTGAAACTGGAGCAGGTAAGGGGTCGCTGAGAAGAAACCTAAGGGTCTGATCATAAATCTGAGCTATAATTGAAAATGCTGATAGCAGTGAAGAGCTACAGCTAAGTGGAAATGCAGAAAGATTTATAGTGAACAACTGCAAAAATATTTACTTTCCAGGCCACGATCGATGCCACATCCCTTGCGGCCTCTTGGATCTTGATGCTCCTTTCACTTCATTCTGAGTAGCAAGATCGTGTTCGACAGGAAATTCTGGACATCTGTGGTCCTGGTTATCTCCATGACTTAGACAAACTTCGTCATTTAAAAAGGGTATATATCTTCTCTCTTTTTGAATGTAAAACTGTTTGCATAAGCAATAGTTTTAATTTATAATCATGTTCAAACTGTTACAGATAACCGACGACAACAAGAGTAGATGACAGCAATTAATATGTACTGTAACAATTCTATAATGTCGTAGATCATTTCTGTGGTAGTGAATGCCAATTAAGTTGTTATACTTTTCATACGCAGCTGAGTACGGTGATTCAAGAAAGTTTGCGACTTTATGGCCCAGCAGCCATAACAGCAAGAGAAGTTTTTGCTGACATGAAAGTGGGAGATTTCATAGTGCCAAAAGGAACAAATGTTTGGATACCTATTATGGCATTGCATCGCGATCCTAAAAACTGGGGATCCGATGCTGATAAGTTTAAGCCAGAAAGGTTTGCAAATGGGATGAGGGAAGCCTGCAAATATCCACAATGCTACATTCCATTCGGTCTTGGGCAGAGCTTTGCTATGCTAGAACTTAAGATATTACTGTCTTTAGTTCTATCCAACTTCTCGTTTTGTATATCCCCTCATTATCGCCATTCCCCTCTTTATAGAATGTTGCTTAAACCTGAACATGGTATCAGACTCCTTGTCAGGCAAGTGCAAAGGAATACTGACCAGCGCTGAACCCATCCGATTTCAGGATCTAGTTCTTGCATAATTTGATGGTGAAGTATTATCTTTCTTATTATAAAAGGAGACAGAAGGCTATGGATTCAGATTCTAATACAATTACATGCCTCTTTAAGAATTATATGAAATAATCTTATTTGATCTGTAACCTTTGTTTATTCTAGCTGTTTAGGGTTTTGGATGCAAGGGATATAAGGCTGGGTATGGTTCAATGAAATTCGAAAATCGGGAATCTTTAGAGCCAACAGTTCGAAGATTTTTTGAAATCCTCAAAACAAGACAAAGATTCGAATCTTTTTAATATTCCAAGCAAAAGTTTTTTTTTTTTTTTAATGCTAACCACAATTGTCTTGAGAGAGAACCGTCAAATGCTCACCCTTTTTCAAAGCCCTTTGATTGGCTGTTGCTGCTGCACTTTATCATCCATTGATAAAGCTCTAGACATTTTTTTCATTATACTCGTATGAAGAAGACGAAGAAGATTGTTTTCCACTGATAATTATGTTGCCGTTCCCGCTAATACTACAGCTATAACATTCGTGTGATTTGGCTTAAGCAGAGATGAAAATAAACCACCCATATCATCTTCTAGTTATTTCAGATTTCGGCCAAAGAAGGGCAAAATATAAAGGTTTAATTCGTGGAAGGAGCTGAATTGCCTGTAGGAATTAGAAAAAAATCGAATTGATTCTCTAGAAATCGTGGGAATAGATGACACTCTAAGATATTTTAATTTTAATATTTTATATTTATTGGAAGATATCAGAATAAATTACAAATAAAATGCCTTAAAATTTTGATCAATTCTTTATTTAGCTATGACTTTATTATTTAATTAAGTGTGAAAGAATTAATATGAGCTCAGATAATAATATGGATATGATGGATAGTCTATAATTATTATATACCAGTGAGCTAAGTTTTTTTGTTGCTAACCCTAATGATTAAGCTACTCTATATAAAAAATGATAGAGGATAAAAAAAATCAACCGAAAAATAATTTCATCATTCTGAGGTTAGAAAATGAGAGAAGGTCTTGGTGCAAAAAACTTCTCGGATCGTTTCTAAGACGATGGATTCAGCCAAATCAGTTATACATATCTTCATCTTCCTCAATTAAACTCATTTATTTTGTATTCTAAATAGTATATATTTGTCAGATTTCTGTCATAGATCTCTTCATCAGATAGATAGATTATCGTCGTGCGGGGCAGTTGCTACGGCTGCATCTGTCACTTACTTCTCCTCGCAACCAGGCCTCGCATACTCCGACGGTTCTTTTCGTTTCAATTCCTTCTGTTCCTCTTCGTCTGCGTCTTCTACATCATCTTATCCTCCTCAGCAACAAGCGGACTACACGTCAAATGAGAAATCAGAAGCCGAGGAGGCTAGGGGTGCGGGATTCGATCCTGAGGCATTGGAGAGAAGCGCAAAGGCTCTTAGAGAAATCAACAGTTCTTCTTATGCCAAACAAATTCTTTCTGTTATTGTTTCTCTGATTTTTTTCCCTATAATGTTTGGTTGCTGCGCAAATGGAAGGAGCAATAAGGAAGCAGAATGCTTTATTTTTTTCATTCTTTTTTCCCTATAATGTTTGAGATAATTTCAAGATGCCTACCATGTGTTTGAGAAAAGTTTAGGCAGCCCTGCCATGAAGGTTCCTAAGCTCAAGGCATCGGTGGTCAGTGACCTTGTTCTGCTTTCTTGTGTTGGCCTCCGCCATGTTCTTGTCCACGGAGCAGGGCCTGAGATCAATCACTGGCTGCAACTTCTCAACATTCAACCAATGAGGGTCTCCGTGTCACTTATACTAAGATTATGGAGATTGTGTCCATGGTTTTAGTGGGCAAGGTCAATAAGGACTTATTCGCGCTTATCAACAACGCTGGTGGAACAGCTGTTGGTCTCTCTGGTATGGATGGTCGCCTCCTGATGGCTCAACTTCAGAATTTGGGATTTTTGGGTTTCTCCATATTTTGGCATCACATTATTTAGGTATTTGGGTTGCTTTATCGAATTATCTACAATTTTGCTGCTTTGGACCATGATTAATTTGATCTTTCATCTCTAATAGGCAGGCATTGAATTGGATTAATTATTAATATATATATATATATATATATATATATATATATATATATATATATATATTGAATCTTGATAAGCGAATGGAGAGAGAGTGAGAGGATGAAGAAGAAGGGCGAGTAGAGGAGTGAGGGGGGAAGATGATAGGATTCACAGCCACGTGTCAATTTTTAATGGAAATTGAAAATCCATTCAACCATGAAACGTTAGGAGCTAAAAGTTATAATAAAGTGTAAAATAATTTTTACTAGACAACAGTAGTTGGTGGTTAGTTTGATATTAGAAAGCTGTTAAAGTTAAACTTTTTTATTTTTATTTTAAAGAGTTATACAATAAAAAAATAATTATAAATTTTTTAAATAAATTCAGTTTATAATATCATATATAAAATATAGTAGTACATATTTAATTATTGATCGATAATTAATAAAATTTTATATATATTACAATGTGATTGAATTAATTTATAAATAACATATTAAATTGAATTTATCTATCTTTATCTCTAAATTATAAAATATATAGTGAGTTTTGTCCATATGAATCTAAAAAGTCAAAATTTACTCTTTTATTTTATTTATAATTAATACACTTATATTTTTTATACATATTTTATTTTTTATTGATACGTTTTTCTAAAAATATTTTTCTATTTCTTTGCCATGAAAGTAATTTACTCATCATTTAGATTGATGAATTTTAAAATTCATGAATTTCATAAAATCCATGGATTTTAAATATATAGATCTCATTTTGTTTGAATATAAAATTCACAAATTAATGATGTAATTTCTCTTGCACTAATGTTTTATTCAATGATCATAATTTATGGATTTAACAGTTAATTTTCAATTTTACTATTCACTAAATATTGTTAATTTATCATTAAATAAATATTTTCTAATCATTTTTATTACATTTATATTTAATTGTAAAATAATATAATTTAGAATAAATTTTTTTAAAATACAATTAATAAAATTATTATTATTGTTAAATTTGAAATGTTACAATTTTTTTGTCCAAAATTTTATACAATTTATTATATGTGCTATATTTACGAATAAATTAATTCATTAATATTTTTTTCCAAATGAACTTGTTAATATTTTTTTAATTCATATTCAAACCAATACATATAAAATAAATGGAAAAAAAAGTCAAATAATTTTTGCTGTATTTTTAGATTTAATGATAGTTTTGGAATACTATTGATTTACTAGGAGAATTTTAGAATAAAAAAATCTGACAACGATCTCTCATGAATAAAAAATAGTGGATTTTGAACTTTTCCACTTAGGAAATAAGAAATTAAATCATTTAAAAATGAGAGATTTTGGCAGGTGAGAAATTTTATAAAATTTATGGATTTTGATATTTTTTAAGTAATCAAACAAAAAATTTAGAATAAATTCATATATTATTCTAATTTGCTCATTTCTAAGATATTCTTTATGATTCTAAAGATATTTTTTAAAACAAAGAGTAAAATAAAAGGTAATATTGGAGATCCTGCCTAATTATTTGTTTCAATTACTGAATTATGAGGGCATGATTGGCCTAAACTGGACCTCGCTATTTAATTTTAGACGTATAATATAGATCATAGAATGCAATTTTGCACCTTTTGCCAAATAATTACTCTTACACAATATATAATTAAAATCTAAATGTTATTTTTCAGTACAAAAAAATCTATTCATATGAAAAGAAACATGCAAAGTTGTATAAAAGTTGAATTCATCCAACAATCAAAACTTGCGAAACCTGAATAGTTATATTCCTCCAAATTAGAGAAAACCATTCGCCAACCCTCCAAATATCAAAGTTACCAAACTTCAAAAAGACATAATATATATAAATATGCCCCCCAAGATTACATATACGGAAAAGTCAATCGGCACCACCCTAATATTTTATTGTTGTTCAGTATCTTAATTCTTAAATTAAAGGCTTGGCTTACCAATTGAGTAGAGATTTGGGCTCATATTAGTTCCTAGTGCGCCCTCGGCCTAAATGGCTAAATGCCCCATGTCATGGAAGCCTCAATCCCTTCAAGACTATATATGTGAAATTTCGGACAAAGTTTTTTGGACCTTTACCTTTATCCAATATATTCATATATAGCACTCAGCTAACTTCAATTTTTTTTTAAAAAAAAAAAAGGAGAAATAAAATAACTAATCTATGGCCAATCGTCAATTTATCATCAATGAGTTGACATTACTTTTTTAAGATTAAGTACTGGGGTTATTAAAAGTAATGATTTATTTTTAGGGATTAAATCACATATAGACGTCAATCAATTAATCATAATAAAACTAAGTACCTTTTGTTTTGTACTAACAATGATGCAACAATTCACTGAGTTTTATGGGATGAGTAAAACCTGAAAATGATGTACAAATATATAGGCAAATAGTTTTTTAAAAAAATTTAGACTTAATTAAAACTTTTTATTATTATTGTTATTATTTACTAAACTTAAACTTGTATTAATTTTATCCTTTAAATTTTCATTATTTCTAAAAATTCAAAAAGTAGATGGTAACATATTCTATTGGAATTTTTTTTCCTTAGAGATAATGTGTCCTGAATAGGTCCCAACTATAGGCAACACGTTTAAGTCATTCCAAATCTAGACTAGTTTCTGTTCAAGTTGCGTTTAGACCTCTTTCAAAATGGAAATTCTGACAAAAAAAACCGGTGCATACAAAATAGGATTCGAATACACAACCTTTTAAGGTAAAAACAAACCTATTACCATATGTATCCCTTAGTTAACATATTCTATAACATTATACGAATGCAAATTGAAACGTAATTAATTAGTCATATGAACTGGAAAAGAGAAAAATAAAAAAGACAAAGGAGCTGTTTGAACTTGGGGTTTGGAGATATGTATGAATTTTGTAAAGAAAGTGAGGTATGAATTTCGTAAAGAAAGTGACATAGTTGGTACTTAGTACGGAGAAGATCTGATGCAGAAACACAGACAGAATTGCAAACATCAATCATATATAAGAATTCAGAGAAAAGGCAAAAAGGAAGCTTCCTCGTCTTTTTACATTTCTTAATCTGAACAAGCCCCCAGAAAAATAAATAAAGTGTAGTGTAATTTTCCCAACTAGAAAAAATAAAGTAACAAATGGGGTTTAATTTCTTTGTTTGTTATGCGAAATTTGGGTATTGGCCCAGTATTTATGGATGATGTTAGATTACTTGTTTGAGCATTACGACCCAGTATTTACACTTCTATTTTTTTATTCCATATTATTCATATCCCAACATAGAAATATTCTCCAAGAAAATTTTCCTACCATCTATTTATTTGATAAATTTGATTTACTTTTTTTTATTCAAGATGATAACTGAAATGGATATTTGTTTTCAAAGATAATGTAATTTAAAAAAAAAAGAAAGAGAGAAAGAAATGTACCTAATACATACTACCATCCAAATACATTTTTTTTCCTTAGTAATTATAGCATAAACGCCAAAGATCAATTAATTAACAAGCAGCTATATTTTCAAATTTGAATAATCGGTGGTTCAAAATGACGTGATGTGTGGGTCCCAAGTGGGCCAGACCTGCGATTGATGGATTGTGGGTCCCAAATTGGCTAGACCTGCGATTGATGGATTCTTCTCCAAATTATAAGCAAAACAATTTTGGTTAGCTTTGCTGTGTCTTCTGCCCCTTTCCAAGAGCTGCTTTGCAACTTTTTTGCATCGTCAGCGCTTTTTTCTTTCCTTTTCCCTTTTTTTTTCCTTCTTTTTTTTTTAAAAAAAATGTAATCAGAATAATATAAAGAATTTTAATAAAATTTTCCATAACAAATTAAAAAAAGAAAATCAAATTTCACTCTTTCTCATTCATAAGTAAGATTAACTACATTCACAATGGAAAAATCAAAAAATTAAATAAGTGGGTTTTGGCGATTTTTAGTGAGGTCTATACACATAATATTTGATTTTATTAGAGTTCATATATTAAAATACTCTAGAGAAATTTAAGAGAATTTAATCCTCGTCTAGATTTTATAGTTCAAATAGTATTAGAGTCTAAGAGCAATTTTATAAATCTGGTATTCGATCCTCGAAATCCTAAAAAAGGTACTGAGTTCTGCGTAAATGAAAAATAAATTGTGGGTTGCATGATAAATTGGAACAAGGAACTCAAGGGAATCTGATCCTCCACCCATGACCAACTAATATAAATCCGTCGCCGATGACTAGAAACGTGAATCAACGTCAAAATGAGGCGTGGTCCCCTTTTTTCCTTTTTGACTTATTTCTCATTATGAATTTAATTACAAATGCAATTAACAAACTGATCATGGACAGGAGAAGATTCTCTCGTGTTTGATTTGCAATTGTCTCCCATCTCCATCCCCACACTGACGAATCTAAAATTAGAAAATACTATATATTATATTTTTTATTTACATGTTCAAATTTATTTTTATATCAAATATTTTCTTCAATTAACTAATTAATATGTAATTAATAATTAATATAATTAGTTAATTGAGTTTATATATTAATATAAAATATAAAATTAAATTTAGAAAATTAATTATATAATTTTTACTATATTTTTTATTGACAATTATATGTTACTTTTATATTCTTTCACAATTATACAATTTTTATTATATTATTTTATAGAATTACGATTAATTATATTTTATATTTTATATATAAGTATATAATTATTATATAATTACTAGCAATTATATAGTTTTTATTATATTTTTCATATAATTGATGACAATTTTATATTTTTTTGATATAATTATTGATAATTATACAATTTATGCTATATTTTTTATATAATCATATAATTTATAATTATTAGCAATTATATAATTTTTATTATATTTCTCATGTAATTTCTAACAGTTATTTTTTATGTATTATCATATAATTACCAATATTTAATTGTTAATAATGAATATAATATATTAAAATATTAATTGAATCTCATAAATTAAAATTGATCAATTGTATATATAAAATATGTTTAAAATATAATTAAAATTCTGCTAATGAGACAATGGAGACTACACTTTGCCCTTTTTTAAATTATCTCATGAATTCACCCATGTTCACAAAAGATAATTTCAACAAAAAAATGCTAAAAAAAACTTTTCATTTTGTAATATTTTTTAACAATCACTTTTTAATTGATTGGTAAAAATAAAAAAAATAAAAAATATTTTTAAAAACTTACCTATTTTCGTCAGTCAATCAATAAATAAGTATTAAAAAAACATCTAAATAGTATTGTTAGTATTCCACTTTCAACAAAAATTTAGGCTCAGGCTTGTCATTGTTAACAATGGTTGAAAAGTGACTTAAAAAATAATCAATTGAATGACCATTTTTCTAAAAGTTGAAAGAAAACTAAATTTAAAAGAAAGAGCAATTTTGCAAATACTCCACTCCACTCAACTAGAAACATCTTCACCCTCTTTTCGATGTTTAGTTTATGAGATTCATTTTAATTGTTAATAATAAATATAATATATTAAAATATTAATTGAATCTCATAAATTAAAATTGATCAATTGTATAAATAAAATGTGTTTGAAAATATAATTAAAATTTTACTTATTAGACAATAGAGATCATACTTTGCCCTTTTAAAATTATCTCATGGATTCACCCATGTTCAGGTAATATCAACAAAATGAATGCTAAAAAAACTCTTTATTTTGTAACATTTTTCAATATTGATTTTTTAATTAATTGATGAGAATAAAAAATATTAAAAATAATGAGAAAAATAAAAATTATTTTTAAAATTTTATCTATTTTATTAATTAATCAATAAATGATTATTAAAAAGTATGTAAATAGTATTGTTAGCTTTCCACTTTCAACAAAAATTTAGGCTCAGGCTTGTCATTATTAACAATGATCGAAAAGTGACTTAAAAAATAATCAATTGAATGACCATTTTCTAAAAGTTGAAAGAAAACTAAATTTTAAAGAAAGAGCAATTTTGCAAATACTCCACTCCACTCAACTAGAAACATCTTCACTCTCTTTTCTAAGTTTGTATCCATTCAACCTCTTCCTCTTGCAATTAGGCTGTGAGCATTCAATTAACTTTTATTAATTTTTATACATAAAAAAATTATTTAATTGGTTGAGATTTAAACATTTTATCTTTAAAGGAATAATATTGTTGAACTAAAATTTGAGAATAATCAAATAATATTCGAAATAAATTAAATAACCAAATATTATTATAATAGAATTTCCAAAGAAATATTATTAGAGTAAAGCATTTCAATTTTATTATTTGGTTATATTTATTAACCATAAAAATATATTTTTGTTAATAATTAATTAATTATATATCATTATAATAATTATGTTTTGTGACAATCAAACTTAGAATCGGAATCAATAATTTTAAAATTAAATTATATGATTAATATATCAATATATTGTGATCTCGTTTATTTTTAGTTTAAGTATCTATTAGATTTGATTTAAAATTTAAATGTTGGAACTTTATTTTTTAAAGTTTAGAGTATAGAAAAAAATTATAAGAATTTTATTTTGGTATATATCTGACTGAATATTCGAACTTGATATCTTACTGATCCCTAAAATTTATTGGTAAAACTAAAAAGATTTTATATAAACTCATAAGCATCCTCACTTTTCTTCAATTCTTTTAGAAAGACAGAGTTCTTTTATTTTTAGGACACATATCAATAAAACACAAACGTTATTTTTTCATGGCCCACTTTTTCTTTTTTCTTTCACTAATTTTTTTTAATAATGCTATATGTTTAATTGTATGATATATCCTTTAATAATTGATAAATTTGTAACTCAAAAAAAATAATTGATAAATTTGAAAAGAAAAAAATTCATATATAGGATATAATTGTGTTTGATTAATAATTTACATTTGATGATTTCCCAAAAATGAAAAGACTACATGCTATGAATCTTTGCATCAAATACAGTTCTAACATCATAGTAAGTTTATGCTTTTTTCAAATAATTTAATAAATTAATTGTAATTTTCAAATTTTTTTCAATAATGCTATAAATTAATTATATTATATACATAATTGATATAAATTTTCAATTGTACAAACAAGACATAGTTAATAATTGATTCAATAATTAACTTTTTCTTCAACAATTATTATTACTAACAACTCCTTAACAATAAGATTAATGTCTTTTATGCCAATAATTAATGATTTAATTTTATATGCACATGTGATGTTGTACCTGGCACCAATATTTAATTTTTAACAATAATTAAATATTATATAATTTTTTTAATTCTAAATACTTTTTTATGATATGTACATATGCGTATTGTTCCAATAAATTGATGGCAAACAGACGAAAATTAATTGTGGCGTATGTCATGTGAATAAAACTTCTATATAAAAATTTCAAATTTAAAAAATGATAAAGCTCAAATATTATATGGAAAAAAATGCCTTTTTATATTTAAGAAACGGAAAAATATATGCTTGAAATTGAGCTGATAAAAATAATAATACTTGAAATTAAGTAAACCACGTGGTTATCAATTTATCCTGCAGAACATGAATCAGCTTATAATATAAGTCAAATATTTCTCTACCCGGCCCTTTAATTTCATTTTTTTAGAATATTAAAGATCCAACCATTTTCATTATTTACTTAATTAAATATTTAAATTAATTTTAAAACTAGTTATCTCTTCAATATTAATTCTATGATAGATATCTCCTTAAAACTTATTCTATGGTATTAAATATTTAAATACCATCTTGGTTTTGGTAAAAAAAAACATTCCCTTTGGTATGATCCTTGGTTATCAGGTGAGTCTATTATTGATAAATTACAGAGCTTTAACATAAAGGATGTTGGTATGAAAAAGAGTGCAAAAGTTTGTGATGCTTGGAAGGCAAACCAATGAAATCTTCTTGATCCTATTAACAACATTATTTTAACGTTATGGGATTGAATTCAAAATAACATAGTTGTCTCAAATTTTGAGAATGATTATATTGTTTGGAAAAGAAGCAAAAATAGCAGGTTCACCATCACCCGTGCTTGGAAAAGTCTAAGACAAGAGTTTTCTAAAAAGCATTGGTCTAGGATTCTTAGAAGAAAAAAAAATCCCCAAACACTCTTTTATCTATTGGCTAGCCATTATAAATAAGCTTCGAACTAGAGACAAATTGAAAAAAGTGGGGTATTGTCCACGATGATTCCTGTGTGTTTTTGTGGAGTGTGCAATGAGACTATAGGGCACTTGTTTTATAATTGCAATTTTGTCCGTCCTATCTGGACTATAATCTTTCGAGCCTATAGGATTTTTACTGGTGTTAGTAGATGGAGAAGGCTGATTAGCTACCTTCGCATACATGCTTTTGGTAAAACTTCACTTGTTGGTGTGAGGAGAGCTTTTCTATCCACCACAGTTTCTACCATCTAGTTTGCTAAGAATCAAAAGATCTAAAATGAGTAGCATTGTTGTCACATCCGTTAATTTAGACTTTGAGTCGTATGTGTCGTTAAGTTGATACAATGGATTGACCGAAGTATAAATTTGAATTTTATTCGAAATTAATAAAAATAATAATTAATAATTATGAAACATACTTAATAAAATATTTAGGATGTTTAAAGAAATGAAATTATAATAAGTGACTAAATTGTAAACTTGAAAAGCTTTGAGGTCATTTTGCAAATTATTAAAAATTAGAGGATTAATATTTAAACTTAATTAAAAGACATTAAATCATGTTATGGGTGGCCACCTTAATAAAAGAAGAAGATTAGTGAGTAATTAAACAAAATATTAAGATTTGGGAAATGATGGTGTGGAATTTTAGTTTATTCTTCCTTTTTCTTTTCTTCTTTTCCCTTATCATTTTTTCTCTCACACATTTTCTACACCCTCTAACCATCTCCACCGTTTCCTCCATACCTCTATTGAAGCCTATTGCCCAGGCTTAGTCTAAGGTAAAACAAGAGAGGAAATAAAAAGAAAAAGACATATTCATGCATAGCAAAGCTTGAAAAAACTAGGAAGAGATAAAAAAAACGGGGAGATAAGCAAGAGAAGAGAAGATAAAAACTCCAAAGTGTGGATTAAAAAGAGAAAATAGTAAAAGTAAAATGTTTCTTTCCTCCTCTTTCATATTTTCTAAAGAATAACTTGGTTTTGAACTCATTTAGAACTTGCGAAAGGTAAGAGATAGTTTAGGGTCTAGGAGAGAGAAGATAGAGTTTTGATGAGATAGGGTTTGATTATGGTTTTATGATGTTATAGGAGTTCCTAGTGACAATGAGCTAATGCAAAAGAAAGGAAAAATAAGTATAATGAGAGAAAGAAGAGGAAGACTAAAAGGTAAAGCATAATTTAAGATAATAGGTTTTATGTTGTTTTAAAATGCATGACATAAATATTTAACATGTTTAATTGTATGAATTTGTATTTGTTATAAAATATGGCAAGAATGGAGTTGAAAATCTAGAGATTCTGTTATGTTATAAATCAAATGAGAATAAGTTAGGAATTGAATATGAATAAGAAACTTAAATATTGTAGTGTTGTAAATAATGTATTAAGAATTATAAAAATATATGTTGTTGAATTTTATGGCTTGATGAAGCCAGAAATGAATTATAATAGTCAATCACGAGTGTGAAGAATTGTTCATGGGCATGAATGCATAAATTCACATGTGTGAATAATTATTTACGGGCACAACTTTTTGCATGAAAATAATACTATTCTTCTATGTTCATTCACGGGTTGAGTAATGGTTTGGATAACAAACATGAACTTATTTACAGGCGTAAACTAATAGACCACGGTCGTAAGACAGTATGTCTGGTATGGTTTACGGGCATAAATAAGGAGCTACAGTCGTGAATACTTTATTTTTCATCATGTGTTTATTTGGAAGGTATATGAAAATATTAAATAGAAAGAATGTGATATGCTATGTATATTTTTGTAAGGAAATAATTTGTGAAGTGATTGAAAAGAGAAAGTATATAAATAATTGTATGAATAAATAAGAATGTGATTGATAAAGAAAATAAATGAAAACCTGATAAAAACATAAATTAAGTCATTGAATGTCTAGTTTAAAACTAGAATTTTGATAGTTTGACATGTCAATCAATAGAGTATGTTAAATATCAGTAATGACACATATATCTATAAATGTTGGTGATGATACTTGTATGTGCATACCATAATACCCGAATAATACTCTTAAATGCTCGGATGACAAATACTATTATCCTAATTAGTGGTTGTTAGGTGTTAAAAATGAAAATAAAATAAAATAAAAATGAGAAAAGTGGAATTATTGTTTGAGTGAATGAATATAATGGTTATAAATAAGATAAATATAAGAAAAAAAATTGTATGTATATATAAATAAGTTGCTTGTTTCTTTATAAGATATGTGAAATGGTAAGAGAAATGATTATGTTAATACTAAAATAATTTAGAATAATTAAATAAAGATATGTGAATGCGCATTGTATAAAAATAATATATTACCATATTTGTATACACCACTAAAGTTAATGTTTAGCGTGAGAGTTTTCTCTCATGTAGATATAGAAGAAAAGATAAGCTGAAGTCAATAGCTGAAAAATGAACAATGACCTGATTAAGTAAAACAGTTAACTCAAATATGATGGGTTAACTATTTTTGTAATCTTACCACACCGCTATTTGTTTTGTAAATTAAATATTTTGTAAATAAAGTATGTTTTGTTTTCTTTTTCAAAGGAACAAAAATATATTATACTAATTTATTTGTGTTTTCATTATGAACAAATTTTTTAACTATGAAATTAGCATAACACTCTTTTGTTTTAGTTCGTGTGTCAGGTAGTATGTTAGGGTGAGAGAATGTTACACTTATACTATTCAAATTTTGCAACATCTTTACTTGTACATTCTAACTAAATTTGGTAGTCATGTAGTTAGTCATATTCACAACGGTTGTTCTATTATTCATACTTTTCAAAGTATAGTGTTTGTTGTTCGCATACCCCTGAATTGTTTTGTATTCTTTGTTTCTGCTGGATGCAATAAAGTTTTCATCTTCGGTTGTGTTGATCCAAAAAAAAATTTATCTTGCCAAGAAATCAAATTAATAAACTCAAAATTCCGGATAGGATTTGCAAATATTTGTCAATAATTAATTATTCTCATTATGTTCCCCAATGAAAATGTGTGATGTGGAGCCAGAGACAAGAACAGCTAGAAAATGTATATAATGATATAATATTAATGTGTATATTTAGCTCTCAAATTTTATTTTGATTTACATATATTTTATATTTATAGATTTTATTTTATTTATTGTAAAGGGAATTATTGTAAAATTTTCAATATATATATAATTTCACTTATATTAATATCGTCATTGTTTTTGTTTGTCAAGAAATATTAATAATTTGATTTTTTTAATTATTACATATGCTATTTTCCTTTTACTTTTAAGTATTGTATTAAAAAAAATTGGATAATGAAATTTAATTTTCTTAAATTTTCCAAAAAATATTTATTGATCAAATACATATGCAGCTCTCTCTATAATCACGGTTGGTCCCTTTTTTTCGTATTAAATTTTAGTGTAAATTGTTTCCTATACATTATATATATATATATATATATATATATATATATATATATATATTTAGCTTCTCAGTTTTCTAATTTAAAATTTAATTAATCACAACAAATATATTTAATCATAACTTAATTTTTGATCATTAGATGCGTGGAATGGAAGCTCAATTTTCAGCTTATTTTAATTGCATTCCTATTTTATCCTTCTCTCTTTCTTCAATTTTCATTTTCTTACCCTCCTAAAATCCCCCAACGCCAACCCAATCCCTCTTCCTTTTTTAGTGTATTTGCTTAATTTTTTTGATCATTTTTATTGATCCATTTTAAATTTTTATAAGTAGTTAGCATACCTAATTGGACCCTAAACTAAAATTTAAGAGCTAATTATTTTTAAAAAAAAGTGTATTAGCTATCTTTTTTATATTATTTTTTATTGTCTTTTCTATTATTTAAACGACATGTATTTTCTATTTTTTTCCATACGGATGTCATAGAAAGACAATAGAAAAGAAAACAAGAATAATGTATAATAAAAAAAATATTGAAAGAAAAAATGTGAATAAAAAAATAAATGTTGAAAGTAAAATAATCAATTTTCATAAGTGCATGAAACTGTGTATTAGATTTAATTTTATAATATAAATTTAAAAATTGACGGATGAAATTTTGAATGGCTGCATTTTATTTTAGATTTATTATATTTGTCAAAAAAGGAATAAATAAAAAAGCAAATTTCATTTTCAAGTTAGTAAAATAAAACAAGTTATTTGATTAAGTCCCCAATAGTTTATTGTGTTTAATTAGATTTTAAACTATTATTTTTGTTTAAATGTATCCTTAAATATTTATTTACATTAATTTTAGGTCAAAATTATAATGGGAAAGACAACAATATTACGCATGTGTTATCAATTTTCGCATCCATCTTTTAATCTAATAATTTTTAATACATAAATTATTTTATTAATTAAGAAACAGAAAGTAAAAAAATAAAAATAATTGAAAAATCTAAAATCACTTTTTAACCTCAATCACGTTATAGTTTAAGAATTTATAAAAAAAAAAGTGTCGGCCTAAATAGAATCGGATGGTAGACTTGTTGATCAGAGCTCCAACCATAATTCCAAGCCGGACGATCAGCTGGCTTTGGACTGGAAGGTAGCAATAAGGCATATAGGAGTAGTTGACCACAACGTTTTAATGGCACCAGTGACAGATTCTTTTCAATTAAAAAGCCAAAAGTTAAAACGCCTAAAACTTGAGTAATGTCAACTTTAATCCAGATTTTTTATAAAATTAAAAATATTTTAATATACGGAATAAATATAGTTGGAATAAATAATATTTTTTTAAAATTTATATTCAATCATTTAATGAGAAACGAGAAAGGGAATCTTTTTTTTTTTTTAATATAACTCATGCACTTAAATAATAAAATAAATAAACTTAAATGTTTATATAATTTTCTTAAAAAAATAAAATATTTTTTAATCAAATTATAAATGAAAAAAATAGCGTAAAGATGATTTTCTTTTTGGTATAATATTAGTAAATTTAAATACGAAGAAAGAGAGGAAAAGGGAAAGGAAAATTCGGTAGAAAGAGCGTTAGGACCACATATATATTTGGATTTTTCCTCATCGTACAATAAGTTCAAAAATTGAAGAAAAAAATAAAATATTATTTGCTTTCTGCATTTTGTAACTTTCTTTAATTTGAGCCCAAAAACTTTATTTTATTTTATACACTTATTTTATTTGATTTTTTATTTTTATTTATATATAATTTTCATTTTATGTATTCACACTTCATAAATATTTCAATGAATCTTGATAATAAAATTATAAATAAGTCTTTCTGTTGCGCTTTTCTTTTTCTTTTTTCTTTTTTTTTTCCTTAAGGCAAATTAGTGCATTTATAACCCTAATTTATTAAATAATTTTTACAATTTGCAATAAATGTGCTTTGTATTGAAAAATCTAGATAATAAAATTATAGATAAATTTCCTTGCTTTATTATTTTCGGAGCAAATTGGTGAATTTATAATAATTAATTTTCTTATATTGTTTTTCAATAATATATTTCAAATAATGGGAATAAAATTGTTTGTATTTCAGTTTTTCATCACAGTCTCTTAAATACCTCGATGAATGTAAATAATTAAATCATATGAGAGGTTTCTTATTTTGTTATTTTTGGGAATAAATTGATGGATTTATAACACTAACAATGAAAAATCATCTTCTTATCTAATTAAGATAATCTTCATAATTTGTAGTTTATCAACAAGAAAATTTTTATAATAATAATAATAAAAAAAAAGTTTTTTGCATTAATTTTTCATCAAATTCTATTAAATTAATAGAGATTATGCATTGTAAAAATAAGAATTTAAGGGCTGAATGCATAAAATAAAAGTTTCAGCTATTAAATTAAGAAAACTCACTAACTACAAGGACCAAAAAGTGCTTTTCTTTTCTTTTTCTTTTTTTTTCCAATATTGATTATTAATTATGCCATAGTTACCTAACTACCCGCATGCATCTGTATATATATTGAATTATCAATCTCCAATCCGAAAGCTGTTTCGAGTAAATGCCAATCTGATCTTCAAACGGAAATTACGAGTTAGAGTTGAACTCAAAAAGTAATTTGAAAAAAAAAAAAAACACCATCGCAACCAACGAAAATACGAATTTTCTTGAACAGCTTGAAGAACGTAGTGGAAGCTCAAGAGAGGAAGGAGAAGGGGAAACATAATTACGTGTCTTTCTCCAGCTTTCTCCGTTTTCTCTTGTGAATTTGTTTACCCTTTATGCATAAATCCTATATTCGCATGTGATTTCTCGCCCTCTCCCCCTTTTCATTTTCTTTTTAAAAATTATATTTTTCGCTCATTGTATCTGCAAGTGTCTGTCTTTTCTTCAAGAAATTTCAGCGGAATCTCATTTCTATTTGGGGAATTTTGGGTTTGATATCTGGAGGTAAGCAAATATTTGTGGATATTATTTTTCCTTTTTTTTTTTTAATTATATTTTTCGGTTTTTAATCTTTATCGGATATTGTTAGATTTGTTTTGTGTTTTCTAATGCTAAGTTGTTTAGAAGTTGGATGAATATCGATGTCTCTTTGTTACATATGAAATTTTGCAGAGAAAGATTAAAGCTTTGATCAGACTGTAAGGAGTAAGGAGAGGCGTTGTCGCGTTGGCTCCTTCGCAGGGAAACTATTTTTTTTTTCTTAAGAAAGGTCTTGGATCGATTCACTTGAAGTCCATTATTTGCTCTGAATATTGTTAATTTTATTTATTTATTTATTTTGAATTTTCTTAATAAAAAACACATCTTGTCTGGTAAATAATTAATCTGAATTTATATGGATTTGTTAATTTTTCTGCGGTGGTGGGATAGGCTGAGGATTGTCTGCCGTTTGAAGCAGATTTGGGTGAACGTTTGAGGAAGTAGGTTCCTTTCAAGTGAAGGATGTCTCACACCATGGAAAGGTTTTTATCTGCAGTAGTCTCCATGGGCAATCAGGTTGCAGGAGAGTCGTTGATTGGAACCATCAAAATTGCTGTATTACCTATAGCAAAAGTTTTTACAATGTGTTTCTTGGGATTTCTTATGGCTTCAAAGTATGTTAACATCTTGCCTGCCAGTGGTAGAAAACTTTTAAATGGGGTAATTTAACTTTCTCTTATTTTTTCCAGAGCCATAACTGTGTGTTGTGTTTTTTCTGTTTATTAATTTTGATATAAATTAATTTTTTTTAACCATGTTATTCAGTTGGTTTTTTCGCTTTTGCTTCCTTGTTTGATATTCTCTCAACTCGGGCAAGCTGTTACTTTGAAGAAAATGTTGGAGTGGTAACTCTTTTTCCTTTCTACTTTATTATTTTGGCTAAATGATAACAGTTTTGGAGTTGAGCATTTTATCCTGTTGCAGGTGGTTTATTCCTGTGAATGTTGTCCTCGGTTCTGTATCAGGCTCACTAATAGGTTTCATCGTAGCAACTATTGTCCGCCCCCCTTACCCATTTTTCAAGTTTACGATTATACAAATAGGAATAGGTGAGCTACTCCATCTGAGAATTTTGGTACAATTATTTGCACATGTATATTTATGCAATTGGTCCATACAATCTGCAAAATTTCTGAAATAAAAATGTGCAGAAAATTTGTAAATTATGTAGAGCTATGCAATTATTTGGCTTTTTTAAATTTCTAAATACTCTGAAATCTGACATCTTTGGCTTTGTGCTTCTGATGTACTGGTTTAGAGTCAAACATTTCAAAACTCTTGGTTTATGATGGCAACACCATTGAATGCAGGGAATATTGGAAATGTGCCACTTGTCCTCATTGCTGCACTATGTAGAGACACATCCAATCCTTTTGGTGATTCAGATAAATGCAGCACAGATGGAACTGCTTATATCTCATTCGGCCAGTGGGTGGGTATTGATCGTCAGCTTGTGCATTAGAATTGAACTTGTAAACCACAACATACTTCAGTTAGGGTATACATGGAGCAATCTCTTGTGATGAAAATACATATATGGTTCATTTTTTTTCTCAGAAATTTTTTTTGACTGCTTCAATTGCTTACTAAGACATTCTTTAGAGTTCGGTCTTATTCCCTTCAAAAATTCGTTAAAAGATGAACTGAATGCACCAAAAAAATTTTAGTTTTACATGCCATGCTTTATTTAGTGTTCTATAATTTAAAAATCACATATTTCTCTCAGTGAGAAAGATGTGGATGTATTTAATTGGTTAATTAGAATTGGATTTTTTTTTTGAACTTCGAAGTATGTACACATGTTCAGTTTCTACTATATGTTCACATATTCTGTGAATTTCGGGGATTGTTTCAGCACATACTATGTAGAATTAGAAACTGAGTGGTTTTTGTTTATGCTTGCTAGGTTGGTGCTATCATCCTATATACATATGTATTTCATATGTTGGCACCGCCTCTTGAAGGAACTTTTGACATTGAGAATGGAAATCTTCCGATCAAGGACTCTCCAAAAGACGGTGCTCCTGAGCAAGTTCCATTGCTTACCCAGGAGGGTTTGCCAACAAAATCTGATACTTCAAAGCAAGGAAAGGTGGGAATCAATTCTTTGCTTGTGTATATCAACGGGTATAAATAGTTTCATGATATACTAATTGAAGTAAAATATATTTAAAATTAATTATATGACTAGGATTAATAATTGATTATCAATCACATAGTCACAGAATTAGAATTAAATATTATTTATGTAAATGTCATAAAATGTTAAAGGTGTTTTTGTCAGTTTATATATTTCCCCTCCCTATCTCCGCTTTTTATATATGTACAGATAATGTTGTCAGCTTGTTGTATGATGAAATGTTGTTTTTTCAACATTGTGGCATAAATTTCAGTAAATATGAGAATTTTTGACGACTTTAATCCTTTACCACATTAAAATGAATAGAAGAACCATAACTGGAACTTTTATTGATTTTTAACTTTTTTTGGGGATTCATTCACTTAATCTTGGTGCTTTAATATGTTGGTATTTTCTCATCCATAGAGGTGATTTCATTTCTATCTCTTGTTACTTGCAGTTTAAAAAATTTCTAGTTTTTCTATATGAGAAGTTGAAGCTCAAGCAAATCCTTCAACCCGCTATCATTGCTTCTGTAAGTTTCTGTCTCTGCAGAAGACTGACTTGTTTTCATAAGTATATGGCACAATTTTATTCCAAGATGGTGAACATTGAAATATTGCTACGAAATCTTAATATGAGATTTATGCATCAAGAGTTAAAAATACTTCCTCTGTGTTGTCAAGTATGCTCATAATTAAGAAAGTTGATGGCTTCTGGTTTCACTGAACTTTAAGTTGAAGCTGAGATGATATTTTCACTTATATATTTGTATAGCTTGACAAGGCATTTGACCTAACTAATAACTATCTTTCTCAACTTGTCTGTACATTAATAACCTAAAACAGAGTGTACTTACCCTTTTAATGTAAGATTTCCATATTTTTCTGTTGAATTAGTTAACTCTAAGTTTGAGCAGAACTCATATTAAGGATATTTTTTGTGGTTTCATGCATCTATTAAACAAATAATTTGCTCGCAGATCCTAGCCATGACCCTTGGTGCAGTGCCATTTCTGAAGAACCTAATCTTTACAACTGATGCTCCACTTTACTTTTTCACTGACAGCTGCAATATTCTTGGGTATATTCAGTTCTCATTGTCAGAATAGACTTTGTTTTCTCTTATTCTTGTCCTTGCAAAAGTTTTGGTGCTTAATTTCATCTTTCAAATATGTTGGAATGTGTCAGGTAAATATCCTGGTTTATTGGCATGCAAGTGTTAAAAAAATTAAACTACGAAGTAGGAATACTACTGGGTATTATTTACAATTAAATTTCCTATTTGGATTTAATATATGCTTGATATATAGGCTCATATATCATATGCATTGTGAGATTTTAATAGTTCCTGCAAATTTTTAGTTTTTTTTTTGTCTCAGCGTTTGTGTTCTCTCTTAAAGAACAAACTAGGTCTACATTCAAACTCTGTGCCAAATGAGCAACCTACATCAGATTCATTTCAATTGCAGCTCACTTGCTCATGATAGTAAATCTAGCTATTGGTAGATGCTCTTGATGCTGGAATGTTGTGTTGAAAACTAGGAATTCAACTCATATCTCAAATCTTGTGGGATTGTGAAAGGATTATAATTGGTATATGTTAATAGTATGAACTGCAAGTATAGCACCTTCTACAACAAGCAATCTATAAAATATACAACGTAAATAAAACATCAATTCTTGTTACTTTGAAAATGCATGATTAAGTATCATGGGCTCATGTCTCTGGAGTTCAAAACATGGATGACAAGTACATGAGGTTTAATTTCCCTTGATGTACTCTGTGGACCTAGTTATATTGTTAAACAAATCATAGTTTAATTTGGCCAGATTCCTTCATTGTGCATAATGTAACTGTTTCCTCTGTAAATTATTCTCGTTGGTTTTAATCTTGGAAAGTGTCTCTGTGTTGTACTGTTTTAACTCATCTTTTGGCCTGTGGTCATCAGGGAGGCCATGATTCCATGTATTTTGCTGGCATTGGGAGGCAACCTTGTTGATGGTAATTTAAAACTCCCGATATTTATGCGGTCGTTCTTTTACTGGATGTGCAAAATATTTACTTGGTCTTACTATTGAATTTGAAGTTCATTCTTTGGAAGGAAATATACAACCTTGATGTGTTTTATGTATTTTGGGGCGTCTATTTTATAAACTTCACAGTGGCCACTCTTGCTTTCACTTGCAGGACCTGGAAGTTCTAAGCTTGGTTTACGGACAACTGCTGCTATTATATTTGCTCGGTTACTTTTGGTGCCTCCTGCTGGACTTGGCATTGTTATGTTGGCTGATAAGCTTGGTTTCCTCCCTGCCGGAGATAAGATGTTCCGGTTTGTCCTACTTCTTCAGCATACGATGCCTACATCTGTTCTTTCAGGTGAAATCTTCTTCTAATCCTGACTATTGCTCCTAGGTATTTTTTAATATAATTCTTGGGGACCACATCTCTCATCATCTTCTGAACCCATTCATGACTGAAGATCAGTACTAATTAAAACTTCATCTGTTCTTTGGCACACAAAAGATTTTGGAGTAAAGGGTTGAACAGAGTAGGAGCTTCCCTTCGATCTTAATCAGCTAAATAATGCTTTTGTAATCAGTTTCCATATTCTCTACGGGTTATTGAGCTCCACAGAACTTCGAGTTTTCAAGTTACTCAGTAATATACGTGGAATAGCATTGATTTCCTAAATATTTTTTCCCTTTTCTTTCTTCAGGTGCCGTCGCCAATCTTAGGGGTTGTGGACGAGAGGCCGCAGCGGTTCTATTCTGGGTTCACATTTTTGCCATTTTTTCAATGGCTGGATGGATTGTTCTCTATCTCAACATACTATTCTAAAACAGCAGCAAGCCCTTGCTGCCATTGAGCTGCCCTCTTCCTTGTGATCATGATTTCAATGCCAGTGTTCATAGCAAAATAGGTTAGCATGAAAATTCAGTGAAGGAAGAGGTTGTCTACTGCAGTTATCTGACAGATTCCAGAATTTGATTAACTTTGAGAGTCATTTTTTTATATATATATGCAGCTCTATTTATATATATTTATTTTTGTTGCTCCACATTCCTGTTATTAGGAAATGTCTTGGATTGATTTTCTATAAGTTCCCTATTGAGTTTTTTCGGCAATAACCTGTTGTAAATGTTAATATTTAATCTACTAAAGTTTGGATTGCATCTTATGAACATTTATTAAGAAATCTACATGTGGTAGTGAAAAAACAATAACCGTCACAAATTAGCTAGTTAATCATATACAAATGCAACTCATGCCAAGTCACTTTATTTACAAATTACAAGTTACAAATAATCCCCTTCCATATCATCATTTCACTTCACAATCACCGATTCAAAGACAGCAATAATCAATGATAAAATGAGATGCAAATCGTATAGCTACCAAAAGACCCCATATCCTAAGGGAGCAAAAGAAAATTCTTCAATAGATCCTCTCGAGCAGGCAGATCCAGCAAATTGGCTCCAATGCTAGTTAATTTGGATCACTGACTTGGAAATGGCAGCAGCCTAAGAGCTTGGGTCATCAGTGCAAACAGTCAAATATACCTACCAATTCAACTGCTATACTTCTGCCATTAAATAATGGTTTCTCTACTACTTTAGAAGAACAATTGTCTGCATGCATATTCACATGGCGAGTACACATGGATTTTCTGGGTTAGACATGTCAATCCAGTGTGGAACGACTTAGAAAAGAGACCACCATCTCCGGCTTCTGTTAGCCCTTTGGCTCGGGGTGGAAGAGCTAGGAACATGAAGTTGATGAAGCCCTCTTTCGGTGAAGTTGCAATTGACGTTTCGCCCTGTTCCTTGAGAATTTCTTAACCAGAACACAAGGACAATGCCAAAAAGACTGACAATTGGAGCTGCAGCAAGCAAAAACCAACCCCTTCTGCTGCCCTCTCTTCTGGAATTACTAACAGCAGAGCCTGCATCTAGAAGCTCCCCTTGCTCCATAATTCCACCTTGAACAAATTGATGAGCTTCATCCTCCTCAGTTCCATCTGAGACATCGGAGGAACTGTCCTCATTTTCATCTTGCTGCTGAATTTCATGAATCCTCAATCTACGGCTATTGCTTCTCTTCCCCTCCTCATAGTCATTGTCATCAGTTGGGAGCTCAAACCTACAGAGAGGGCAGGAGTTTCGGGCACTCAACCAAGGCAGAATACATGAATGGTGGTATAGATGAAGGCAAGGAAGCTGGTTAACTTCAGTGCCTATGGATAAAACATCTTTGCAAATTGCACAAGCTAAACCATCATCCTTCTCATGTTCCTCATTAATGATAACACGTGGCAAGTTTTTCACAAAGGACACAGCTGCAGGAGGTGCTCCTCTTCTGGAGATGTCAGTGTCAGCAAGATGCTCAAGCAATTCTTCAAATCCTCTAGCATCAAGATAATCTCCTGAATTTCCTACATATCGCGGTAATTCTGGTTCTTCCAAGTTAGTGAAGATGTCCCTGTTATATGTTTGCCTACCATGCCTGATTCTCCAATGAATCAGGTCCTCGGAATCAGGAGAATCAAACAATGGACGGGGGTTAATGGATCCATTCCTCTCAAATGGACTTGATGTTAAAAAGTTATGAAGCAAGGGACCTACACCCATGGATTCAATTGTATCTTCCTCGATATCAGCTTCTTCCCATTCACCATCTTCTTCTTCCTCCTCTTCTTCATCATCTGAGTTCCACAGGTTAAGACCAGCATTCATTGGATCAATGTCTGTATCACTATCAAGATTGCTTCCTTCATCTTGTTGGTTAAACATCTCCACATCAAGAGGATTATTTCCATCAAAAGATACATCGGAGTCCCCTCCATATGTGCTTAAAGAAATTGCATCGCTCTCACCATGATAAGCCCTATACCAACTGGTACTAGGAGTTGTTTCATTCTCCCCATAAGGAGAATCCAAATTACCAAAACCCTCACTTTCAGTGTCTGAAAAAACCCGCCACCATCTTCTGGAACCAGTTGGGGTTGTACAAGACCTTGTGTGCTGCAAAGCATTATCCCCACCGGCAGATTGATTTTCATGACCAGATACAGTGGAATGGTTGTGCCCCACCAAATTAATCATATGTGATAACTGTTGTGAAAAAAGATTTTCAATTGACTCAGAGCTGTTATATCGAGTTCTTCTTCCTCTGTATGGCCTCCTCCTGAGGGAATCATGTGTTGAGTCCCCCAGGTCTTCAAGAAGCAAGAATTTACAGTCCCCACATACACTGATAGTTTCAAGATCATCATTATCAGGTGTGAACATTCTTCTGCACATCACACATGCTGCTGGGTGGGCAACCCATTCACCTCCTAATCCAACATCCTGTGAAGTTATTTCTGAGTCTGCATCCATCTGAAAGTATATGAAGAGCAGCAAGTTGAGGACAAAATGAAACATAGCAAGAATGCAACTTAAGATGAACGCTGACAGGCAGATATAGGAGACTGGGAATCCAAAGAAGTTGAGCAATTTTTCACCAAGAAGGGGGAAACCTTTGTTTAATGTTTTATGAGCGTAAACTAACCAGAAGACAAAAACAAAGAAGAAGAAAATGGAAGCAAAGACCTACATAAGAAACCAAAAGCACGTTCAATTATTTTGAGAGAGTTCAATAGTTGGATTTGGAAAAGAAAGGGGTCAATTATCATTATCCTTATGTCTGAATATGATGATTGAATAACCATCTGAAACTAATCACTAAAGCTGTCCGTTCTTTATCTGGATCATATATTATGGTTATTTCTAGCAATGTGAAGAAAATTATTGCCATTTTCCTAAAGAGCTTAAAGCTGAATTCACAAAATGTACTAAACCTTTTCTAAACAGCCTTTATCTTAAGAGATACAAAGCTCCCGGTCTCCTTATAAAAAAAAATTGCTACTCAATGTACTTTATCACGATCTCAACTGCCTAGTCAGTCATAAAGCCTTCCACCGAATTACCAGTGAGCAAATCAAACAGCTATTTGGTATATTGCAAGTAAAGGACGCCAGTATAAGATAAGGAAAAGTACCACTAAATAAAATGTAGCACTAAATAAAATTGATTGCTGGTTACCGTTGTTAATCTATTAACCTTCACAACCAGTAAAACTTAACTTCTAGACAAATTTATCCTTAAACAGATCCTGAAAACAAGAGGCATGTCAAGCTTCAAGCTTCTAGTTGCTCAAAATCTAAATGACCATGAAGTCAAGATGAACAACAGGAGATTTAGGAAAAAAAATATGCTAAGGTGAAACCGGCAATCAGAGCTCTGAATTTCCACAAAATCAAAATTATAATCATACAGTCCATCCAGAATATTCATAACTGAAACAAATGACAATTGCTATCAAGATAACAATTGAAACTAATGTCAATTGCTCTCAGTTGCATCCCAGCGTCTCATACCCAAAATTCCATACTGTCAAAAAGGTCCATACGACTGACCACTAAAATAATCTAACAAAAAATCCTATATAATAAAGGCATTCCCAACAATATTCTCGAGTTATAAGACAGAGTGAATTCCAATATCCCCCATAATACATTATCGAATTTGGACAATGCCCTCTCTCTACTTAAACTTGTTATCCTAAAAATTTCGCACTGGAGTTCAATTGCATAAAAGTAAAGTAACACATAAAGAGTAACAGTTAATAACCACAAAAGTCAAAAACTTGAAGGGATTCAAATAACTTACTAGAAAATCAATTCCGGACAGGAAAAAGCTTCGATCTTTGAATTCCCAACTCGTCCACAAACACCAGCTCCAAGCTTTTACACCAGTAGGAATAAAACCCAAAATTATAAAACATAAAACTGAAAATCAGCACAAATGAATGAGAAATTGATAAATCGATCCAATGATTTGCAATCCCAAAGGTGGGTTGGTGAGAAAATGCTATCTATAAGAGAGAAGAGAAACGTGCTTCAGGTCTGAGTCAGAGGGCATGCTCGTCAATGCCTTAATGCACATTTAAGGTAGTCTTGGAGGGTTCTTATCTCATTCTAAATGGGTTAGTTTCGGTCCGCTGCCAGAAGAGAGGGGTTCGCTGCAGCATTCAGCCAACCACGACCGAAAAATCTTTATCATTATTCATTAGATGTGTTAATTTTACTGGGACAACTGAACTTTGCTGATGTTTTCGTACCCAAAAAAAGTGCTTAAAAAAATAACAAAATTTTATTTTTTTCGTAAAATAATTTTCCGCCAACTTTAATAATTACACTAACAGTAAAATAGTATCACATTAGTTATCGTGTTCTGTTGAAAGTTAACAAAAGTTATTATCATGTCGGTTTTCTGTTGAAAGTTAACAAAAGTTATTTGAATGGAAGAAAAATAGATTTTTATTATTTTTTTAAAATGAAAATAAGTGAAAAAAAAGCTATGTGATAATTAATAAAATTAATTTTTATTTATATTTTTAAATAATGGTATCAATAATATTGATTAATTCGGACTATACATGATCGTATCGTCATCCAATACTATAAATTTTTAAAAATTAATAAAAAATAAACTATTTAAATAAGCATTATTTTATTTAAAAAATAGAAATTACATAATATTAAACAACTTTATTATAGAATAATTTTTTAATAAGCAATGATATTATCATGAAAATAAGAAAATTCCTATTTTTGTATATAGTTTATTTGTGATTGAAAAAATATTTTTTTTGGTTACACAATACACATATCAAAAGTACATGCATAAATAAAATAATAATTTTTTTATCCAAATATGATAAATAATAAAAAAAATATTTTAGTTATTAATATATATTATATATTTTTTATATTATGAAAATTATTATATAATATTAAAAAATTATTATACCAATGATTTATAAAGACAAAAAATGTTTATATCCATAATTTAAATTAATAATAATTATAAAAATTATTTTTTCAATTGATTTTGTAATATTTATACTGATTTATATATTATATTACTATTTTCAATCAGTATGTATTTAACGGTTCTATAGTGATAGGAACCTAAAAAACCCTAACCTGTTATTTAAAACTGCTCTCATTAGATGCTTATGGTGATCTCACGCGCTTCTTTGCGCGTTTTAACAATTTGTGCTTTTATTCTCACGTAGTACGCAGCGGGGCTGTCTCAACTCTTTACGTGCCCACTCAGCCCTTGACTTGCATTTCTTTTGTCCTTTTCGACGCGCTCGCACAATGACGAGTGAATTGGGATAGGGAAAAAGAGGCAAAGCCAGAGACGAATCGGGCCAGACTTACGTATCCATGGGCTGTATTGGGTCAAGTTCGTAAGAAACGCGATCCCGTTACTGAAAATTGGATCAGTTTTGGACACTAATCGGGCCGGGTAGGATTACTTGATAATTTTGCTAAGTTTTGATATTTTTGGATCTCTAGTTTATGTTTAGTATGAATAAATTTTATAAAATTAATTGAATTCATTTACAATTTTTTTTAAGAATCTGGCTTACAATTGATTTATTGATCATTTTTTTAACATATATATCTTTGAAAATGAGAAAAAAATATTATGAATACTAAAAAAAGATTAATATTTTACTAAATTTTAGAAATATTTTATAAATAAAATTCACTAATCTTACAATTTTTTTTTACTATACGTAACATAGCCTTATTCCCAAAATGGATTGATGAATTTTACCCTTTTATTTCTCATGACATACCATGAACACAATATATATATATATATATATATATATATATATATATATATATATATATATATATATATATATGGTATATCTACATAAATCTCTTGGTCAAAGAAATCACATTGTGGATACTACTAATAAGTTTAGCTTTTTTTCGTAAAAAAATATCTCTAATATATTATCTATTTTTAAAATTTAAAGTAGAAAGAAATTGATTTTCTATATCCAGAGAGAAAGATTGACTTTCAATATTTTTCTATATTAAGAGAGTCAAATTTCACTTTCTATTGTAATTATAATTAATTCATATTCACTTTATATGCATAGTCTATTTTTTTATTAATGTATTTTTTAAAAAATAATTTTATTTTCTTACAAATAAAAATTATTTACTTTTCTTATCAATATTAATTTATATGAGATAAATCAAAATAAAGAGTAAAATATAAAAAATTTAGCTATTCGTTATACCAAATAAACTCCAACCCATGAATAAGTAGTGGAATTAGAACCATTAATATACAAAATAAGCATGTGCATATCACTCTTTCCAAAACCCATGAATTAAAAACATGAATAAATAGTAGAATTAGAACCATGAATAAGTAGTAGAATTAGAAAATAACAATATTTATGATCGAATATCATTTTATTCAAGTTTTTCATATGTTTTTTACGTTATCCATAGCTTCTTGAACGTAGATTTAAGCTAATTTCAAGCAATTTAATTTAACTGCAAAATAAGTACTTCAAATGTCAATTAAATTATTTTTGATATTTAATTATTTAAACAATCTAATTATTTGCATTTTTTTTTTCAAAAAAAATAGAGGAACTTACTTAAATTCCTCTTTACATTTAATAACATTTCCACTTACATTCTTAGTTTTTTTTATAAAAAAAAATCAATCAAATAGTTATTAGCATATTTTTATGTCTCGTATGATTTTATAACTTAAAAGAATAGTAAGACATTAAATCTTACTAAATTTAGTGATTTTTACACTTTTTATTTTTATTTTTTACTGAAGATTCTCATTTGTACTTTGGACATGAACATTCAAATACAAAAATAGAAAATTATATAAAATTATAAAATTAACCTAAAAAGAATGAATAATATATGTTAACTCTTATATAGTCTTACTTCCGTGCTAAATAAATAATTGTTTAAGTTATCAAGGTGTAAAATGATTAAACTTAAAAAACTAATGTTAATTCAATTTAATAATTAATTAATGAATAGTTTCAACTTGTATCAACATTATTAATTAACTTGCAGTAACATTATCAAAAATTTTAAAAAAAACTTCCAGTAATAACTCTCTACAAGACTATAATAGTTTAGCAGAATAAATTTTAGAATAAAATAAAATTCATAAACAACATAATTTAACAAAAATTGATTTTAATTCCTTCACATGAAATTTTTTCTTAGAATAATAATAATAATAATAATAATAATTTAAAAGAAAAAGTACAAATCATATTAGCAGTCTATTGGAGATGAGTCTTAAATATATATAACATTAGACTCTATAATAATTAATAAATTATTTATACCAAATCCTCCTTATAAGTTATACAGGAAATGGATTCTAAATACCACAAAAAAAAAATTAGATAATAGGATTCCTACAATTTTGAGTAATTAGAATTCTATTCAAAAAAATTAAGGTACCAAATTTAAATTTGGAATGAGAATCCTATTTCTACTCCTAAATTAGTCGTACCAAACATGCTCTTATAGTTGATCAAATCAATAATAATAAACAACTGTTTTCCATTGTTTTTACCAAATGGGAGACAACATAGCAAGGCTAAGTTGTATGAAATGCAGAATATCAGTAATGAGACCATACAAACAAAATTGGTTGAGATTTGAAAAACAGAAAGATATATAATATAAAATAATAAAATGCAGGCAACATTGATTATAGAACATAAATAATTGCTCAAGCATTACAAATGCAAAAATATAAGGGATAATGATGCTAAAGACAAATAAATAGAATTTATTTACAAAATAATATACATGTGTTCTTTGCAAAGAGGAAACTTCCTATAAAAACAATAGCAACCTTCCATTCTTTTTAGTTATTCATATTATTCAGTCAAACCACTAGCTTTTGTTGCATTAATATTATTACGAAAATCAACAGTAAATAGAACAAAAAGAAACAATAAGAAATCACAAATGCAAAAATTTACGTATACGTCCATCTTATTCCTATTATTCAGTCAAATCACTAACTTTTGTTGCATTAATATTTTTATGAAAATCAATAGCAAATAGAAAAAAAAATAAACAAAAAAATTACAAACACATAAATTTACATGGGTTGGTCAATGTAACATACATCTATGGACAAAAAAAGTCAATCTTATTGATTTTGACTTTCAAATACAAAGTACATCATCAAAACACTTACTTACAAAGTGAATATATATATATATATATATATATATATATATATATATATATATATATATATATATATATATATATATATATATATATATATATATATATATATTAAACTAGGTTGCTCGAATTGAACCTTGACTTCCGTCTCCACCACAGATCTTTACAAAAAATTCATGTCGGTCTAACCTCCTAAAATCTTTGGGATTTGGTTATAATTCGGATTGCCACAAAATTCAAGTCATTCAATAAATATAAACATAATTTTCAATGCGATATGATCTAAATATAGGAGCAGAAATGAGAGAGGCAACCCAATTCAAGCCACTCAACAAATATAACCACTAGCTTTTAATGCGATAGGCAACCAAGTATGGTAGAAAAAAAAAGGATAGATAAGAAGCAACAACAGCCTCACCGAAATGTTGTCAGGGATGAATATAAGATTTTTTACTAATACTTCATAGTAGTAGAGACATTTTGACCAAGTTGTACAAGTTGAAGAATAAATTGAAGAAAAATAAATTAGAAACTCAAATAAGAACTCTACCTAACAATATAGGATAGGATCAAAAGACAATACCTACAATATGGTAAATAAAACGATGTCAATAATGGAATAAATCCCTTGATGCAATAGATCTAAATTTAAAGGTAAATAAACAATATAATGTTTTTCAGTTTAGTGTAAATGGAAAAAATTATAAATTTAGGGTAGATTTTTACAAAATTTAGATTTGGGTTATTTTTTTTGTAAAAAAAAAAAAGATATATCAAAAGCATGTGCGCCAGTTCAACTTTGTTTCAATTTTTTTCCATAATATATAATCTATGAGTTTTTCCCTTTTTACTTTACAAAAAAAGTCATTAAGAGGGATACTAGAGTATGAGCACCTAACTAATCCCCTGCATATTTTTATTGAGGCTGAATTGCCTACCAATATTGTTGATATGCGATTGAGATAAGCACATGAAATCATTGAAGAATTATTTAAACAAGGGGAATGCTTACTAGCTTCGTCTTTTCTCTTGATATTATCTAACTTGTTCTGATCCATATATGAACTGCTTAAATCTGCACTTGATAACCTCTCTCTATCGTTCATGCCAATGCACTTATTCTTGGTACTTGGACTTATTTGTTGATCTACTATAGTGTTCTGCTAATACATAATGTGTAATGTCCGTCAATTTATGTCCGGATAATTAGTGTGCCTAATAGTTGTGATTAAGATTATCAGAGTTTAAATTCGAGAATAAAATGTAATAAAAATATTTATAAGTAAAATTTATTAAGTTATGTATATTTAATAAAAAAGATAAAAATATTAGGTAAGTTAATAAGAAGAAAAAATAAAAATCAAAAATTTAAGTAGGTATTTGGCAAAAATAATGAGGAACCTAAAAAGATATTTGTTATGGATATAAAAATGTTATTTTACATTATTTTTTTCTATTTTTTAGAACTCTATCCGTCCTTCATCTCTCTCACGCACAAAAATCTCTCTTCCTCTACCATTTCTCTACTTTATCTTTTTCTTTCTCTTCCTGAAGTCTTAAAACAATCATAAAAGTTTGAATTTTGAAGTGTTCAAGGTTACATTGTGTTAAAGTTTATATATATCAACATATTAATTCTTTGTTTTTTGCATTTATTTACTTTTCAATGATGTTTAATGTTGAATGATAAATTGAACAAATGGTTTAGATGTATTCGTAAATTTGTTAAAATTTATCTAAAACAGTCTTAATATATTTAGTTATATTTTTTGCTTTGTAACTTGAATCAGGAAGAAATTAGTTAAAAATGAAAGTAAATACATAGATTTAAAATTTTTATGAGAGCATGAATGTTATATTTGATTGTAAATTTACTTGAAATGAACTACAAAATCTCGTACATAGAAATATCCATAAAATAATAAGCGAATTTTTATTGAACACTACATAATAATTTAGTCATATCTTCTATTTTGGAACTTGGATGAGAATCAAACTAATTAGAAATAAAAATAGACATCTAGATCTAAAATTCTTATGAAGAGCGTGAATACCAATTATGATTTAAATTAAATCTAAAATTGGCTATAAAATCTCGGACTTGAAAGTACAAAAAAATACTAGACAATATTTTCACTAAATACTATATTGTTATTTGACCATAACTTTAATTATAAAATTCAGATTTATGTGATTCTTTTTGCATATAAAATATAATATATTAAAATAAAATTTCATAGAAGACTATGAGTTCAAATTTGAAAAAAATAAGTGAAAAATATTACCTAAAATCATGACAAAAATCTGTCCAAAAATAAAAATTTAGAAATTTAATCTTTCAAATATTTTGTAACATATATATGTATTTTAATTGTGAATAATATAATAGTAATTATCTTTAAAATTTTTATGGTATATTCGCTAAGTTAATTTGATATGTCTATGAGTTAATGAATGTATAAGATTTGTAAGTCCCGAAAGGTATGATTCAGTGTGATACTTTGAAATACATACGAAACATATATGAAATGACATTATAATTATAATTATATGTTTAATGAAATACTATGTTATTGTTTCAAATAATATGACATGATATGTATATAGGGATATACATTATATATGTAAGGTATGAAGTCATAAATATATATGGTTGAAAAAATATTATAATTTTGATCAAATGAATATGTATATGATGAGTTATATGGATAATAAAAAAATAAAATATGAAAGACAATTTCTCTAATTTAAGACTTGGCATAGAATATGACATGTCATTGAAAAATTTACGGTACCATATAATTTTATGACGATATGAAATTTATTATTATAAGGATAAGATTACTTAATTTCAGGTGAGAATACTTTTAATCCTAATTGTATGCAATTATTTATTTTACATAGTCAATGTGACTTAATTTCTGATGAAAGTGCTATTAATTTAAGAAGTTCAGTTGGGTACTTAAACAAGACAAATACATAAATAAATAAGGTAACTTAAACTTGGGTGAAAGCGCTCATATTTCACAATGCACATCCGTATAATCTAGATTTAAAGTTTTGAGCTATAAAATATAAAAAGAAATATGAAATATCAGTTACTAGGTAAATAAAAGAAAAAATTTGGTATTATATGTCATAGTTTATTGTATGGTTATTGATATATAAATTTTCTATATATTCCCTATTGATATATAATAAATTGATTTTTAATATTATGAAAATTATTGGAATATTAAAAAAGAAATATAGTTTGATATATATATATATATATACTTATATCATTTTGTGATCTAACGTACTAGTGTACATATTAATATAGTAGCAAAGTATGAATTATATGAATATATACATATATCAAAGCATGAATACAAATTGGATAATTATGAACATAAAATTGATATGACATATTATGAATACATATATGAATTTTCAAGTATATATGTATCACTAAACATTTAGTTATTTAGAGTGTGGGTATTTTTCCATACACAGGTTTAGAACCTATAGAGAGAAATTGACAGAAGAAGAAGCAAACTCATACAGAGTCAAATAGAGTAAATTCATGTTTTAGAGTTAGTGTTTACATGACATACATTTTGTTTTTGTCTACATATCATGAGTTATAAGTATAATTATGATTTTCAAAAATTGTATATATCTTTTTATGATGAGGACATATAATTTTATTTGGATTATATATATTTTTGTAAAAATGAAAGCCTAAACATATATTTTGTAATACACATATGGTTTATCGATTCGGCATATGGTATAAGTTAATTAATTGGATAATGTATTTCTATCATGTGGGAATTAAAAAAAATTAAAATATGATAAGGTAATAACTAATATGAAAAAAGATTTAAATTGTACCAAATTTTAAGTTAATAGACATATGACATTCTCCTATATGGTTAGAATTATTTATGATTAAATGGAAAAATGTTACAAAGTGCATCAAAACTGTATAAGGAGATATGTATATAAAATAAATTATAAATTAATTATATATAAAAAAAATTAATGGTTGTGTGTTAGTTTAAGTGGTGTAGCATGCAAAGTCAGCAAAAATATCCTGAAAATTTGATTTTCCAAATATCCTAAACCTAAAATTTTCTGATTTTTTAAAATTTATAAAATGTTTTTTAATTTACATCAAAGTGATAATTTTTCCAATAAACAACTCTATATAAATCAACTCAAACATCACCGTCAACTCACAAAATATTCTCATTCATATATTGATAGAGTGAATATTATCTTTTGAAATTGTTGGACAAAAGATTGTTGTTGGTGTGAGAGTCGAGAGACTATGACCAATTAATTTGTAGATAAAGAGACAATTGAGTCTGCGATGTAAAAAAGTTTAGTGTTTTAAACATTTTCTTTGTACTCGACAGGAAAAATAAATTTCATTGCTTATCAATCATAAAAAATAAAAATAAAAACAAAATATTAAGAGCCTTTTGACATTAATAATTTAAAGAAATAATGTTATCTAAGCCTTTTTTTACATAAATAATAGAATTCTTTTGTTCATAATTACAACTCAAATCTATTCACTCAACAATGTAATATACATTGATTGGAATATAGCCAAGTCACTTGTATGAAATTAAATAACTTAGGAGCCTCTCACACCAAAATAACTGCGTAGATGTGTTTGTACATTGTGCATGCACTCAAAAACATAAGAGAAACTATTATTAATTAACCGGTGTTGCAAAGATAAAATTTATATTACATAAAACAATATGAAAGAAAAATTTGCGTTTCTCTATCTATCAAATCTTTTCACCAATCTTTCAATAACACGAAATATGAAACATTTACTCAGAATTTTGTAGATTAATATCTACATAGTTACTCTCAAAAAATTTCACATCATAAATCAGTATTGAATTAAACCTCTGAATACTAATTATTATCCTTTTAATAAAATAGGATTTAATTCAAGCAGTTGTAGATATTTTTTTTTAATAAAATCCTATATTTTTTGATAATTTTTTTATGCTCTTTCCTATTTCCATTTTCAAAATTATATTTGCACGGAAATCTCTATAATTTAACCCTAGACAATTGTTTTTCACTTCCACGGATTTGATTCTCTTTCCAAAACAATGATATTTGCACAGATATAAACTATATACGAGCAGATGTCTCATCTATTAATGATTGACTTTATATATCTGCATACCCAATTTCACTTGTAAGTACCTCTTTCCTCCATTAAAAATGTCTCCATAATTTTACGATCATACCGAATTTCTATCGAATTAAATATTCACCTAAAACTCAATCATTGGACTTCTTTTCCCTTGGCCTTAAGACTCGTATCCTAATGAAAAATGCTAAATGATATTGCACTTTTTCCCTAACTTTGAACTTCATCATTTTAATCAATAAATACTTGAAGAAGGTAATAAATCTTATCAAATAATAAAGTGATTTGAGAGCCCCCATTTTCTCTTCTCCTTTTTTTTTTTAAAAAAAATTTTTTTTAGCGTTCTTCTTTTTTATATTTATCTAAAAATCATATTTATCCGTTCGTTTCGCTTTCCATTTGTAGTTTTATTTTTTATCGATTAAAAATATCAATGTGGATATCCTTTATATATGTGCAGACATGATTTGTGAGACATTGAGATTTATTTTGTTATTTGCTTTATTTTTTAATTATTAATCTTTTTTTTTTTGGTCATATTGTATGTTTTGAGGATTATAAAATGCATTTAGTAATTTTTCTGTGATTTTTTTGTATTTCTATAATTTTTATTCAGTTTCTATTTGGCGAAAGATATCCGCACGAATATGAGTTAAATCTGCACGTATACAGTTGACAATTGACATCCTTGCAGATGTAGATATTTTGACAGTAAAATATTTTTAATCTTTTTTCCTTTATATATATATATATATATTTTTTTTTTTTTTTTGTATTTGAATATTTAATATTTTGTAATTTTCCATTTTAACACTGTTGTCATTCAATTAAGTAAATAAACATTCTATTTAATTTTATACCTTTTATTTTGTTTTAGTGATACGGCGAATTCCTCAACGCTGTCAAGAAGGGCAAAGTGGAAAAAGTTTGTTTTAGCAAGATGATTTTTCTTTCCAGCCCATCGCCGAGAACGGTCTGCGCGCTACCATCATTATGCCCAACGACCCTGACCTTATCGACATGCTCGCTATAAATGGTGTTGATATTTCCGTCTTCGTGGGAGATAGTGGCAATGGGCTTTTCAATTTTGTTGGCACTGTCTTGGTGCTGCTGCCGCTGTTAGTCTCTGTCCATCTGTGTCTCCCTCGAGGCCCAATAGCCATTCATCAATTAAAAAGACCAAAAACCCAGTATGCCATAACCTAATTCTGAAAGGCAAACAGCTTCAAACAGAGGAACGTTTATTTCTTTAATTTGTTTATTTATAAGTGTAAAGAAGCTTGATTTGATATTAAGGTTCTGAAAATTAAATCGTAACTGTTACAATGTTAAGGAATTCTTCAAGAAAGGGGAAAGGCAGTAGGGTTTTGGTCGGGAGGAAATTGTTGGGCACAGCGGGTAAAATAACACAATTTAATGTGAAATAAAATAATCAGTAAAAAATAATACCGACAATTTAACGTGATTCACCCTTTAATTTGAATTATGTCCACGAACAACATTCCGAATATTTTTCTTCCACTAATAAAAATTAATGGGTACAAAGAGAGAGTTTTCCCTAGACACAAACTAGAGATAATACAACAATTTTAAGATAAATCCAAAAATAGTGGTACACAAGTGTTTTCCAAAAATACCCCAAAATATTTTTCTCACTATTTTTGTTACTTCCTAATTTTTGAAAATATTCCAAAAATCTTAACTCTCTCTCAAATTCTGTTAAATGAATTGAGATTATTGTAATTCAAATGAAAAAATATATGTCTATTTATAGGCAAAATTTCAGTGTGAACACAAATAAAAAAAGTCAAAAATATTGGCTGGACGAATTCAATTCGAAATTGAATTGCCGCAACTTTTGACTTTTTATTTTATTTTATATGTGGTGGGACCCACACCAAAATTTTCAAAACTTTTTGCTGCCTACCAACAAATCTCTCCCTCCCGATAATGTAGGGGCTCCACCATTCCAACAGTTAATCGACAGTATTCAAAATACGATATTTGTAGAATTTTCGTTAAAATGTCTGATCCATTTTCTTCTGTATGGATTTTCTCAAGCTGTAGTAGCTTCTTCTCCATCACATATCTGATCCAATTATATCTCATATCAATATGTTTTGATCTTGAGTGAAAGGAGACATTCTTTCCAAAATGGATAACACTCTGACTATCACAAAATAATTGATATCTGTCTTGCTGCAATCCAAGTTCTTTCAAGAACTTTTTCATCCATAGCAACTCTTTACATGCTTCTGTTGCTGCAATAAACTTTGTTTCAGTTGTAGATAGTGCAACGCACTTCTTAACTTCGATTGCCATAACATAGCTCCCCCTGCAAAAGTGATCAGATAACTTGATGTTGACTTTCTGGAGTCAATATCGCCAGCCATATCTGCATCTGTGTATCCAACCAACACATATTTGGTATCTTTAAAACATAAACATATTTTCGAAATACCTCGAAGATACCTGAAAATCCACTTTATTGCAGTCCAATGTTTCTTTCAAGGACTCGAAAGGAATCTGCTCACTACTCCAACTGCATGAGCGATATCAGGTTGTGTGCATACCATGACATACATCAAACTTCCAACTGCTGAAACATATGAAATCTTGTCCATATCATCATTCTCTTCATTTGTAGGAGAGCTTTGTTTGGAACTCAGCTTAAAGTGATTAGCAAGATGACAACTAACCATTTTAGCTTGGTCCATTTGAAATCTCTGAAGTACTTTCTCAATGTAATTCTCATGTGACAGCCATAATTTCTTAGCATCCTTATCTCTAATAATTTTCATGCCAAGAATTTGCTTTGTTGACCCCAAGTCTTTCATAGCAAAAGACTTGCTCAACTACTTTTTCAACTTATTGATTCTGGAAATATTCCGGCCAACAATCAGCATGTTATCCACATAGAGCAGAAGAATGATGAAATCTTTATCAGAGAATTTTTGTACAAAAACACAATGGTATGAAGTAGTCTTATGGTATCCTTGCTCCCCCATAACAGACTCAAACTTCTTGTACCATTGTCTCGGTTCCTACTTCAAGCCGTAGAGGCTTTTTTTCAATTTGTAAACATATTCCTCTTTTTTCTTATGTTCGAAACCCTCTGATTGCTCCATATATATCTCATCTTCCAAATCACCATGTAGGATGACAGTTTTGACATCTATTTGATCAACCTCCAGGTTAAGACTTGCTACTAACTCCAGCACTGTACGAATGAATGTCATTTTCACAACTGGTAAGAAAATTTCATCAAAGTCAATTCATTTTCTTTGACTGAATCATTTGATAACCAATCTGGCTTTGAATCTCCGATGGGGACTGTTATTTTCATGTTTAATTCTGAACACCCATTTATTTTTCAAAACTCTTTTGCCTTTTGGCAGCTTCACTAATTCAAAAGTATTATTCTCATGCAAGGATTTCATTTCATCTTGCATGGCTTCAATCCATTTATGTCTGTGCTCATCAGTCATTGCTTCTTCAAAGCTTTCTGGTTCTCCCCCATCAGTGAGTAACACATACTCATTTTCTGGATATCATGAAAACGATTGTCTTGCTCTATTGCTCATTCTTACAGGAACTGGGGAGTGCACAAGTGATGGTTGATGATAAACATCATTATCTTCAACATCATCTTCTGGATTGTCGATGAGAGCATTATTTTCTTTAGGCAAATCAACATGATCTTCATCCCCAACTTGTATTGGCACCGGTATTGGAGGAATCAAATTTAAATCTGTTGAGTCACCATTGGAATCAAAAATACTTTTTTTTGTCCTGACAATATCTTCAATGGTCTCCTTCTCAACGAAAACAACATCACGACTTCTGACAAGTTTCTTCTCCACTGGATCATAAAATTTGTAGCAAAACTGATCTTTTCCATAACCAATAAAAATACACTGTCGTGTTTTGATATCGAGCTTGGACCTCTCATCTTTTGAAATATACACAAAGACTTTGCAACCAAATACCTGCAGATGATCATAGGAAACATCATTTTCTAACCACGCTTTCTCTGGAATATTTAGCTTTAGAGGGATACAAAGTGAAAGATTTAACACGTACACAGTCATGAGTAAAGATTCACCCCAAAAAGTTTTAGGTAACTTTGCATGTGAGAGCAAACATCTGACTCTCTCCATCAAAGTTCTATTCATCCTCTCAGTCAGGCCATTCAACTGCGGTATTTTTGGAGGCATTGTCTGATGTCGAATATAATATTCTTTGCAATAGGCATCAAACGATCCAATATATTCTCCACTGTTGTCTGTTCGGATGCATTTTAACTTTTTTCCAATCTATCTCTCAACTGAGGCATGAAATTCTTTAAAGACATTTAACACCTAATTTTTTTGTCTTTAGAGTATACACTCATGTCTTCCTCAAATAGTTATCAATGAAAGTCACAAAGTACTGAGCACCACCCAGTGATTTTGGCATTAGCCCACATAAATCTGAATGAACCAGATCTAACACATTCTTCATTCTGGAAGGAGCGAAACTCTTGAAAGCAACTCGAATGGTCATCACTGCTGCCATCTCGTTTTACTTCCTTATCTTTCTGGTCATTTTTTAACTTTCGGCAGTATTTCTTGATATGACCATTCTTTTTGCAGTAATGACATTCAATATTGTCATATTTGTTTGATTTTTCTCTGTTATTTCCTTTAGATATTTGTTGTATAGACTGACTTCTTCCTCTGTAATCAGTAACCAAAACATTTGATTGTGATGAAGAAGATAAGTTTTGTGATCTCCTTCTCATTTCTTCATTCAGGATACTGCTTTTTACAGACTCCATATTAACTACACCGTTAGGTGCAGTGTTGGTGATTGAAATCTTCAAAGTCTCTCATGACTCTAGCAGAGAGCCTAATACTAGCAGAGCAAATACTTCATTATCCAGCTTTATGCCCATTCTGGATAGCTAATACATGATCCCTTGCATCTCATTCAAATGATCTGCTATGGAAGTTTCTTTCTTGTATTTCGACTACATCAATTTTGTCAAATAAAACAATTTATTGTTACTTGTCTTTGACACGTAAAGTTGTTCAAGCTTGTTCCATAACGTTCGAGCATGAGTCTCATTGCAGATGTGGTTGTACACGTTGTCTTCGACAAATTGTCGGATGTAACCACATACCTGCTCGTACTCAAATTCCCACTCCTCATCTGTTTTACCTTCGGGTTTAGTTGTAGTAAACATTGGTAGATGTATTTTCATCACAAATAGGAGATCTTTCATTTTGCTTCTCCATATGTGGTAATTTATGCCATTTAATCTGATTATCTTGGTGCCATTTGTCTTCATTTTAAAAAAATGAGACTCTTTCAGCTGACAGTAAACTAATAAATTTTTTTCTGATATGAAAGATCAGTCAATACTGCAACTACAAAGCATACTAAGAATTTTACAAGACTGACAGACTGACTCTGATACCACTTATTGGGCACAGTGGGTAAAATAACATAATTTAATGTGAAATAAAATAATCAGCAAAAAATAATACCGACAATTTAACGTGGTTCACCCTTTAATTTGGGTTACGTCCACGGACAACACTTCGAATATTTTGCTTCAATTAATAAAAATTAATGGGTATAAGGAGAGAGTCTTCCCTAGACACAGGCTAGAAGTAATACAATAATTTTGAGATAAACCCAAAAATAGTGGTACACGAGTGTTTTTCAAAAACACCCCAAATATTTTTCTTACTCCCTAATTTTTGGAAATATTCTAAAAGTTTTAAATTTCTCTCAAATGAATTGAGATTGTTGTAATTCAAATAAAAGAAAATCTGTCTATTTATGGGCAAAATATTTAGTGTGAACACAAATAAAAAAAGTTAAAAATATTGACTGGAGGAATTCAATTCGAAATTAAATTACCGCAACTTTTAACTTTTTATTTTATTTTATATATGGTGAAACTCATACTAAATTTTTTAAAACTTTCTGAAGTCTACCAACAGGTGACGAATAATTGAATTAGGGTTGATTTTTTTCTTTTTTTTTGGTTGCAGTGCAGAGAAATTAAGAAAGGGAGGGGATACTGAGAGATGATGAGAATGAAAGGTAGCTGGGCCAATAATAATATATTTAAATAGGATATCATTTTAAGCTAATTCATTCAGAAATTAAACCATCAGAGTTTAATTGAGAAAAGTTTAATTTTGGGATGCCATTTGATATTGAGCTTATTGAATAAGCAGCATTTTGTACATTTTTCCTTAATAAATTAATTAGATTTTTCTTTAAAAAAAGTTAACTATAATTTGTATAAAATAAAGTAGGCAAAATATAACATATTTATACTGTTACTAAATATAAAAGGATTTTCATGTTTGTTGTGAATATTAATTAGAGAGGGGGAGAGAGAGAAAAAGAAGAAAAAAAGAGTCCCTTTAGCGGATTCGTTTCTTGTCCAGTTGTGATCAGTCTTAAGCCCCACACTCTGTAATTGCAACCTTCCTAAAACCCTCCTTTTTCTACGTGCTTATCCTTGACATTACTCTTCAGGATTTTTCCGTTTATGTCTGATAATCGTGCTTATTCTTATACCCTTTAAACCACCATTTGCACAGAATTTTCCCTTTCTTTAATTTTTTTTTCTTCTTTTTTGGTATGTAAAGACCTGAACAACCAGAGATAGGAAAGTTAATAGCAGAAATCAATTCGGCTTTATCACATTTTCCTTTCCTGGAAAATTTGTGATATCTCTTAAAAATGGAAAATTAAGCCTATTACTAACTGTACTCCATCAGCTTAACCCTCTCCATCACTCGCATTGCCCTTTGCTCTACAATACCCTTCATTCCATTATCATAACCTTTAATTGTTTGTTTTTCCACTCATTTACTGAAAAAGAAACTTGGGTAATGAGTTGTTTTTTTAAATTCATGTGAATGTCCAGGTGGGTTTCTTGTTTTCTTTTTGTTTCTTTTCAGGTGTGGGAAGCAAAAAAAGAATGGAGGTTTTTTGGAATTATATTATTAATGGACAATGTGGGTTTTGTTGTTTGTTGTTAAGAGAGTACAAATGCAGAGGAAAATGTGGAGAGAAGGACAGAGAAGGAGCCCTCGAATCTGTGCTTTGGATGTGAGGAAGGCTCAGCCATCGAGGCCGGACCCTGTTGCTCAAAGCAGGCGTAGTACCATTTCTACTACTACTAGTAGTACTAACACTGGCATACACGTTGAGGGCAAGGCCAAAAAACCCCGCCCATGGGGGAAGAATGAGGGGCCATCCTCGCGGACTAGGGCCAAGAAGAAGAGGAAGCTCAGACCGCTTCAAGATGTGGCTTCTCCTCCTAGTTCTCCACAGGTTTTGCTTTGATTAATTTATATATGCATCTACTTTTTTGTTTTTTGTGTGTGGGAAATCATGATTAATTTCAATAATTTTTTAGTCGTTTGACTGATGTATAATTTAACCATATGTGTAAAATTTTTTGTGCTTAGTTCCTGTTCACTACAATGATTGAGTTGGTCTTCTCCAGTGTACTTCCATTCGGGATCTTGGTTGTTGAGAGTCTTTAAGAGGGCTTTTTTAAACTAAAAGGAGATTATTGAGCTGCATTTTTATTGCTTTGTTGTTGTTACTTGGGAGACGTCAGTGGCCAGGCAACTGGACACCCTACCTTGACTATAGAGCATTCTTTTGTTTTTATATGATCATATCCTTATTTTATTTCTTCTTTCAGGTACTGGATTTCAAGATATTCTGGCTTTTTTGAACTATTTTTTTCTAATTTAAAGTGTTTCAATATTCATTGCTTCAGTGCTTCTTTAGAGTACTTAGTCCAAGAAGCCTGCCACTTCTACAAAAATTTTAAAGAGTTAAAGTTTTTTATTCATTTTATTCCGAAGATGGTTTAATTATGGCATTCATAAGAAATAGAATAGCACATTAGCACACATTTAAGGCAAAATTTTCACATTGTGTGATGTAGTTGGTAATCGTGTGTATGTGGCTGAGCTTGCTTTTGGTCTCTGATCTAGGGGTTATGCAGATAACGTAAAATCTTCATTATGTTGTGTGACTTTGGTTTTCAGGATCCCAATTCAAGTGATAAGCAGGATGGCAGACAAACAAGTCCGGAAGGTCTTCAAATAAATTGCGGTTTGATTTTTTCTCCATCTAATAATTCAATCTCCTGCTTACTAATGGAACTTATATTTATATTATAATTCATTTTCCCTTGGACCAGATCCACCCATTTTGCAGAGTAAAGATGGCAAAAAATATGACAATCCAGTTATCAATCCAGGTTACCATCTGTTTCCCTGTTAAAATTGTTGACCTTTGATCTCCAATTTTCTTCATTTATGACTTTAGTTTCTCTTATATCAGGTGAACACCATATTGGGCCATGTGTTTCATGGATGCCAGATAAACGCATACTGGAACTTGTAGTTGACATATTACAGAGGTGGCTGTCTTTTAAAAGCAATAACATATTTCCTTTAAACACACACACACAAAAAAAAAAAAAAAAAGGAAAGTTCTTGCATAATTCTGGAAGTGCTGTCATTGAATATCATTTTGTATCAGTGAATCCTGATACACCTTTGTTTCTTGTTTTCATTGTTTCTTTTTTATTATTTTCATTTTTTAGGAGAGATACTCATGAAATATTTGCCGAACCAGTTGACCCAAATGAGGTTAGCATCTGGTTAATGGATTATTTCTTTATGTATTGTTACTGTTGCTTTCTTTTATTCATTATGTTTGATTTCTTGTCTGTAAATAAGGTAGAAGATTACTATGAAATCATCAAAGAGCCTATGGATTTTGGGACCATGAGAGCTAAACTTCATGAAGGAATGTATCATAATCTTGAACAGTTTGAGGTTTGGTTCTTTTCTCAACTCTTCTCTACTTTTTATTCTCAAGGCAAATTTGTTTATCGTTGTTGAATGAACCACATAACTTTATGATTCACTGCTGCCTTTTTCCTGGCCAATTACTTTTTGGCAATTGTGCAGCATGATGCATTTCTAATATCCAGAAATGCAATGCATTTTAATTCCTCTGGAACAATTTATTTCAGACAGGTACGATTGTAAAATTTCTGTCACAGTTCTGATGCAATGTTCTTACAATTCTCTGCAAAGACAATTATCATTTCTCCTTCCAACGCCAAATTATTGCTTTTCCAGGCTCGTGCCATTGATGAACTAGCTAAGAAGGTTTTCCATGTTCTTAAAACTGATCCTGAGAATTTGGAATTGGAATTTTCTGGGACTAGACGACGAACTAATAGAAAGCTTAAAGGTGAAGCTAGGAGTTCAGCTAATAGCTCATCGTCTAAGCTTGCTGCAAATTCAAGATCCAATACTTTGACAATCAACGTATCACAAAAACCAATGCTCAGTGCAGCAAGCAATGCATTGAATTTAAGAACAGCCATGCGAGTAATTCCTAGGTGCTTTGGTAGTAGTATTACTGCTCAATCTGAAGCAATAGATGATGAAGTTCCTTTTGGTAAGAAGTGAATTCTGGTCTGACTTACTGAAACTGAAATGCACTGGGTGAAGGGAGAAGAAATCTCACAATCACCAAATCTGATTGTAGATGACCGTAGTAATTACAGGAGTTCTTTTTTATAAAAAAAAATAATATTCTATTTTACATGATCAAAAGAAACTTTCCTTGTGAGGTTTTTCTGTTTAGTTCTCTTAGATACATAATATATTTCACTGTAATAATAAGAATAAATGTAGGGATTATGCATCTGTTGCATCTGCTAAATCCTAGGGATTCACCAATACGAGGAAAATGGTTTATCCTTTTGATATAGGCTCATATTTGAATCTACTTCACGAGGAAAAATGCTGGATTTTCACCTTATGCCATTGGTTATTGCTTTGTAAACCACAATGGGATAGAAAACTTTAGGTTTATGATTTGTATTCTGCGTAGATTATACACTATAATTTTGAACTTTGCTTATTTAAAATGTGTTAAGAGGTAATCCATGTGTTTGCGTTTTGTCTATGAGGGGGAGGAGAGCGAGCAGTGAACTTCTTTCAAATTAAATTCTCCTCAATCTCTATAGCCTTCTATCGTCCTGATCATGCATTTTCTGTCATGTGAAAAATCATTGCTGGGTTGTGTGAATAAATGGATAGAACCCTCCAATATTGGAAACCAAGAGGCATTGCATTCCCATTTATTGCATGAACAAAACAATTTAGTTGCTTATTTTGACTAATTCTTTGTCAACAGGTGGTGGAGATGGTAGAGGACTGAGTTCTTCTGAAGCAGATAGGCGTTCTTCATATAAACCTTGGTTGTCTGTCCTTAGTGAGAATTATTCAACTGTTTCTCCATTTTATAATGATTCTAAGCTCCTAAATCCTGTAAGTGATTTACCTTAAAGATTGCATCTTTGCTTACTGCTGTGAAAAATTTCTCACTTGCGAGAACTGAGAATTGTTCTTTTCATGTATAGGTGAATCAGCAGGATATTGGTTATCGTGAAAGCTTGATGCTTTTCACTAAAGATTTGGGACCAACAGCTCAAATGATTGCCAAACGCAAGTTAAATGGATTCTCAACCGAAGCTACCAATTCTCTGAATTCAGGATTAATTTGGCCTAATGCTCCGAAGTGCAACAAATTTGTGACATCAAGCATTGACCAGCAGCCACTTACTGCTATGGATACTGCAATAACCATAAAAAAGTCCCAAAATTTAATCAGTGGCTACGGTATTAACTTGTGTGATGATGATAAAGGGGAAAGAGCTTGTTCTGGGGACAAAATGAGATTCTGTGGCACGTCCTTCGAATCCGTATCACTTGGAAACAACAGATGTTCTGTTGGTGCCATTAGAATTGAAGGTCAGAGCAGCATTAGGGTGGAATCAATAGGCATTTCTAGGAGTGAAAATTTTCAAGTGAATCAGAACAGTAACATTCAAACTGGTTTGCATTCATCCATTACTGATACGAGAGATCCGAATTTTTCAGTTGCTGGGCTGAATATCGACGACGATAACTCAACAAAACTGAAACAGGATAAAAGCAAGATGGATTTAGATTCCAAGCGGTGTCACTTGAATGGCTTGGAACACAGGTTAGTTGATAATTATTACAGAGTGTCATCATCTTTATGGCCTCTAGAGACTAAAGCTGCAGGCATATCTGGTTTTGATCAAACTTTAGGCTACATGGGATATTGTGATCAAGCTTTAGGTGAAACTCATGAACTAGGCAGTTCAAGCAAAACCACGACACCAGATTCCCACCTCATCTTTGATCTGCCATTCTTGAAGACAAGATTTGATCAGATGAATTCCTTTGGACAGAATAGATTTTTGCGACAGAGCACTGGTGCCCAAAGACCTTTCATGACTGATAAGCATACATATTCCTCATTAGATACTCAGTTTACTAACTTGGCTCTTCAGCTTTGAGATACTAATATTGATAAAAATACAACCCTTAAATCCTGTAAACTGTTTATGTTTTGAAGGGTTTGAGCATTGAACCCAATATCCCACTTGTAATTATTATCAATAGTTGAACTGTTATTCTCTGTTTTTGCAGAAAGTAAGAAAAATATGATGAATTTGAACTTTCAAGAATTAATATTGAAAATCTCAATGGGGTCACCCATCGATATATAATTTATATTTGATATTTTTATGGATCTTTTCTTCAATCATTATCTCATCTTAATACCCCAACAAAGGGTAAGTTTCAGAATTATGTATTATATCTACAAATTTAAAATATTAATATGTCAATGTTAGAAAAAGATTGATGGCCCACTGCAACACTTTTTAGCTGTAATGTAACCCTTGCACGTTTTTCCTTTAAAATTTTTTAAAATTCAGCTGCTCAAAATTTCATAATTTTTTATACTTAATTATTGAATTGCTAGTTTAGTGTTCTATTGTAATTTTTATTTTTTTATAATTTAAGAAAGAAAATCTATCTGCTTTTTAAAATGAAAATATCATACCAAAAATAAACTAAAAATTAAGATCAGAAAATACGAAGTAATAATAGCTAATTATTTATTTTTTGAAAAAAAAAGAGAAAAAAATGCATGAAGTCGAATACTGGGAGGAACTTTAACCGTTGGATCACAATAATAATGAAGAATAAAAAAAAATTAGAAATCGAACGGTAGAAATAGCTTGAAAAGCATGCAAAAACCGTCACCTTAGCCTTACTTTTCTGGTAATTATTTTTTCTCTCTCACTCAAGATGGATGGTTTCTTCGGCAATAATAAAAAAAGGCAAAGTTCGTTGGAGAATTTCAAAAAACGGAGGCTTTTTTTTTTCCTTTCTCATCGGGCTTTGGTGGCGGTTCTGGTGGTGATGATATCTTCTCGTCCTTTCGTCTCCCTCTAATCTGTCATCGCTAGTTTCGGTTGCGGTGAATGTGACGGGAAAGACAGCGGTGGTGATCCGTCGAATAGAGGACAAAGAGGAAGAAAATGGCGTATAGGAGAAGGCAAGGAATAACAAGGGCATCCACCTTCAAAGAAGAAACTTATCACAAGCCAGAAGATGATAACAATGAAGACGATGTTAAAAGCAGTCATCATATGCTCAGGTCTTCCCGTACTTTTAATTCGTCTTCCTCTCTGGCCGCTCAGGCTATCAGGGCTTCCGCCGCTCACCGTGAATCGTCTCTTTCCTCTGCTTACGCGGGAGACTCTGTCTCTCCGGGATCTAAGGTTCGAAAATGCAAAGCCGTTATGTTTTCTGTTAATTTAGTCTTCGTAAATATATTGATTGGCTTCTTTTTCTTGAAAAATTATGTATCTGCTTATACCAATCTTCATTAATCTGGATCTCATTCTCATTTTCTTCATCGATGTATTTGTTTGGATCCTTCATCTATTGATTGTAGTCATTCTGATACCACAGTGAAAATGTTCTCTTCTCATGCTTAGGAGAGAGAGACTACTTTTTCCATAATTTATTAGGCAAAAATTTTCAGGATGGAGATGTTGTGATCAATATCTCCTTTCGCTAATATGTTGGGAATGTGTTTCTTTATATACTAGTTTTATTGGATATTGATGAATCAATGTGAATTGTTCCATTATTAACTCTGGTTAAGGAGCATTCGGGTTTTGAAGTTTTTGTGCTGTCCGGATGGGATCACTCTAGCTAGATTTTTTACAGGGTTTAGTTAGATATTTTTCTCTTTTATTCTGTTATTATGGTCTGGTTGATTATATTAAATTAGTTATCTGAAAATTTCTAGTGCGCTTTCTTGAAATGTGATTTGATGCCTGAATATGTAGGTCTTTGATGCATATGGAGACTCATCGGCAAGAAGTGATTCTAAAGGTTTTTGGGGTGTTCTTGCTAGGAAAGCCAAAGCAATTCTTGAGGATGATAATGTGTCACAACAATTTGATTCACCTACAAGATCGAGATTCCAGATGTCAGATACCCCTGAAAGTGCCCAGGTAGTGTAAATAACAATCATATTAATTTAGAAAGCAAAAAGGAACTGAGCTAATGGAGAACTGACTATTTCAAGATTTAGTTTATATTCATCCTTTGTCTTTTGTTCCAGTTACCGACTCAGCAACCAAACCTAACACATGAAAGTTCAAAGAAATTGGATAACCCGACATTACGGAAGGGTTTGGATAAAATCACATCTTCCCTTAATCAGATTGGCGACACCTTTGAAAAAGCTTTTGAGGTATACTACTCTAAATTGTTTGTGTAAAAAGAAGGATGCAAGGAATTCTTTTCTGTATGCGTACATCATTCATTGTGTTATTTCTCCATTTATTTTCCACCTGATAAGCATTTTGATATTTTTTTTCTCCATGATTCTTAGCTTATTACTTGGTTTTGCCGAACTTTGTTCTTATGGCTCTTTTTAGATGCAATTTCCTATGCAAATGTGGACTTGGAACCATTAGGTTTAAATCTATACTTGGAGTCTGGTAATGTTGAAAGAGAGAGATAAATTGATGCTTTACTTAAATGAACTAATGAAATTCTCACCAAAAAAAACAGAACCAATTCTGCTATTACATTCTTACAAAATTTTCCTGCATGCGCTCAATCCCACATGACCATCCTTTTTATGTGGAAGTCATGAGCTCCACCTCCCTGTGCTACCTTTTACTAGCTCTGAGAAGTGAAAAGATTGACAATTTCCATTTGAAGACTTGCTTTTTCAGTGGTTTCTGCGGGTTCCCTTAGTCAAGCCAACGCCTGAACCGAAGAAATCATGATATCCCTCCCAGTTATGTTAAAAGCTGTCAAAAATAGTCTAATTTGAGCTATTTCTTTTGGTTTTTTTTTGGCTTTGAATTGAGGTTGGGCCAGCAGTAAAGGAACTTTCTTTTTCTTTTTATCTTCTGCTGGCAAGATTAAGGCAAGTAAAAGAAAGAAATTAGTAAATTACCTGCTCAGACAAGTTTGCTGACATATATTTGCATTTGCTTCATGACTATGTTTTACGTATATAAACTGTACTTTCTTGCTTTAAGGTTCCTTGCTTTTTTTTTTTCCAGGAAGGTCTCACTATCATGGAAAATAAAACTGCGGATATCATCCAAGAAACCCGCAAACTGCAAATTAGGCGAAAAGGAAACAATCTTGAGGCACAAAATGAAGCTTCTGGTCCGTATAGTTCATGGCAGCAACCTATGATGCAACCTAATCAGCCATATAGTCAAATGAACCACGAAACTCAATTGAAGGCATCTCGCGACGTAAGGTGGCAACTATGTAATTGTGGTCACTGGTTCATATGGCAACATTTTTAGACATTACTACTTAGATTGGATATAATCATTATAACATAGGATGTGAATCTTACAGAAAAAATTCACTGCAAAAAATCAAGATGAGAACAAAAGGAATAAAAACATGGGTGAAAAGGCGATTATCTTTGTTCCTATCTCATGGCAAGTGAAATGCATGATTGTCCCTTGTGTTGCTTTACAGGTTGCAATGGCAACTGCTGCCAAAGCAAAACTTCTTCTTCGGGAGCTGAAAACAGTTAAAGCTGACTTGGCGTTTGCAAAACAAAGATGTTCCCAACTCGAGGAAGAGAATAAAATCCTGCGGGAGAGTCGTGAAAAGGGTGGCAACCCAGCGGATGATGATTTGGTACAATACATTCCTATTTATTTCTAACTATTTTTGGTAGCCATGTTCTCCAAGATAGACTGATGCATGTTATTATATCAATAGTTGTAGTATTGTTTATTGCATTAAGCAGTTCATCAAGTATTATCCATCAGAAGAGAATGGGAAAGCATCTTAATGTATTGTTTAACTAGTGGTAGATAGTCTTTGATGTACATATTTATGATCTCAGATTCGCCTCCAACTGGAGACACTTTTGGCTGAAAAGGCTCGCTTGGCACACGAGAACTCAATATTTTCACGTGAGAACCGGTTTCTGAGGGAAATTGTTGAATACCACCAACTCACCATGCAAGATGTTGTTTATTTAGACGAAGGCACTGAAGAAGTCACCGAAATTTACCCAATCACAAGGATGCTATCTATTACCCCACCCATTTCTCCACCCGCACCTTCTGAGATTACTGCATCTGCAAGCCTGCCAGTGACAAAGGAGATCTTTCCCGTTCCTATCCCACCGCAAGAAGAACTGGAGGCTTCAAGAAGTGACTCAGCTCCACCCAATCTCAAACGAGGAAACGCAGAAAGCACACCAGCAAACAAGGAAGAAGAGGTGAAAAACGTACTAGCAAACAAGGAAGAAGAGGCGAAAAACGTACCAGCAAACAAGGAAGAAGAGGCAAAAGAAATACCTGCAAACAAGGGAGAAGATGCAATAAGTACACAAATCGAGCAAAATGCAAAAACAACCACACAATCTTCTGCATAAATCACGCTGTTACAATGTTCACAAACAAAGAAATTTTGTGAAAATTGGTACTCAGTTTTTCATTTGTTCTTTTCCTTGGCTTGATATTTGGAGGAAGGGTGTGGAGAGGCTTTCTTGTTTTTCATCTTTCTCTTTTTTTTTTCTCCCAGATTTTTAGGCGAGCATTTGTTTTTTATTTATTTATTTTCTTGTATGTAATTGCAGGTTTATTTGTCACCAAATAAAGTGATTCATCTTCTTCAGATAAAAGAATTTGTCATCGGCTGCTTGGATTGTTCTGTAATATTAAGAAATTAAGTTAAAAATGTAAACATTTCAGTATAGTCAAATTTAAGAATTTGAGATTTATTTTTTTATTTTTCTTACCAATTAATTTAAGGGGCTATTTGAGATTGTTGTTGGGTGTTAAAAAAACAGATTTATAATTATTTTGATTTAATTAACTGATTTTTTTTAATTTTTTATAAACTGTTTTTCTTAAACCTATTTCTGTCAAATTTATTTAAAAAAATTTATATGTCAAACCCAAAAGCAAGTTTGAGAAAAATATATATTTACCTATTTATTTTTAAAAACAGTTTTTAAAACTAAAACAAATCAAAAATAAAAATTTTTTTCTTCAAAAACGATTTTGTCAAATTTAATATTAAACTGATCTTAAAAAAAAGATTTGGATAATGAAGTTTCAAGAAGGGAACTATTTCTAGCATTTGTCATTTGTTGATAATTTAACTTCATATGCCAGGACCTGCCATGCCATGAATTGATTTTCCATCCAAGTTTTATTCTTTTATAGTAACAAGATATTTCGTAATTATCCTTTTTCAAAAAGGCGATTCCACACTTTATTTGATTTTTGAGAAATTACTACATAATACAGATACAAGACTTCCCAAATAACCTGTACCATATGTTATTAACATAAAAATACATGGCCGTCTCACCCCATAATTGCTCGTTTGTGCAGATCATTGACCCATATCCATTTTTGTTAAATGAAATTATAAGTCATCGTTTACGAAAGATTGGAAATAGACGTTCCAACTTCCAAGAGTTAATTTCTATGGCAACCTAAGACTGCTTCTGGAGCCAAATTTAGTTCCTTGAGAATTAGGTTATTCGAGTATCAGGCTCTTTAAGTCAGAAGATCGTGACAGAATGCCTCCAACCACAGCCAGGACATTAAAGGGTTCAAATTTCCACAAATTGGATAATTTCTGCAACGAATTAAAAATGGGGATTTGACTCCAACTTCATGTATGTGGGGATGATTCGGCCAGAGGACAGAAGACGATACATTCAAGCACAACATTCAAGTACATGCTGATCAACCAATCAGAAACCGATCACAAGCACCAGATTAAGTAACAGAGTTAAAACAAAGTGTAGGAATTCCAACCAAAAATTATATGTATATATAAATATGTACAATTCAAAACGGGGATAAACGCCTTTCATTTATGGTAAATGAACAGTGACATAATGTAAGTCCTTGAATTAGGACTGTCTTCAGAGACCGTTATATACATTCAACCTTTCTCAATACAACAAAGGAACAGAACCAATTCAAGTTTCATCTATATTTGTATTGGTTCAATTCCTTGGCTAACTAAATGACAGATCTCAATGATCAAGAGGAGGCAAGCTTTGGGTAAGAGATTGGAGCTTCAAAAAGCAGAAAAACTCCTTGATTTTTACAGTAGAAGAATTTAAAATATCTGGAAGAATAAAGTAGTTGATCCGTCACCAAATGATCTGAGATCTGCAGGTTTGACCAATGCCCTGCACAAGGGACACGTCCTTTCCCTCTCAAACCTGGTATCAGAATGTCATTAGCTAAATTGGTTGCAAACTAATAACAGTGAAGCAATTATGTGCAAGCAACAAACAGAATATGCAACTAGAAGCCATTAACAATCACAAATATTATTGTAGAGCATATAACTAACCATTCTGATACACAATCTTCACAAAAGATGTGTTTACAACGAAGTAGAATAGGAGCATGCATCTTCTCCTGGCATATAGCACACAGATCTCCTGCTGCATTCACCTGCATTGCATAAGATAGGCAACATGAAGTTCTTATGAGCATGATATAGTTTTGAGCAAGTTCTTTAGAATACCAGTTTAAAGTTAAACTCTGTTATTTTCTGATCTAATCACTTTGGCTTGCCCAGCTTACTGAGATTAACAGAATTTTCAGTATATGAGGAGAGCACCAGAGCTTGAATTTATGATGTCCATCCACTACCAATCTCCTATAATCACTTCATTGTTTAAACAAGTTGATTGCAATGAAATCAACTTTTGCTGTGTTTGCAAAAGGTAAAGTGGTTTTAAGATTTCAACCCTTACTTTATCAACTAAACACAAACTTATAAAGAGAGAGGCAAACAACAGAGTAACAAAATTCAGAGTCAACAGTAAAATCATGAGGCCTACATTGTGTCCAATTTTGGTGCACTTATCATGCATGGAATAATTCACCAGGAAAGCTGGGCACTCTCCCTTTTTCAGCATTTTATAGAATGTTCAGAAGCAAAATCAAAGCCATCCAAGAGCTCAACTGGAAACTTATATCTCCTTTCAGAAGGGGAACCAATTAAAATTCGGGTTTGTGATTGTGTTAACACAGGAGAAATGGAAATCTGAGAGATTCATTTTCAAACACAAGTAGAAACAACATTGCATCATGTTCACCTTTCATATGGTCCATTTATAAAACCAATTATTCTAATAATTCAACAGGGTAGCTAAAACAATGCTTCATAAAGAACATATTAGATGATATATGTGGTTTATCACAGACATTATGCAGAACCAATCCCAAATGAGCATTAAATAATTTTTCTTCTTTTTTTTTGCCAAATATTGTTCCACCAAGCAAAAATACCTACAGACGAATCACAACTATATTTAATTACTTTGCCTAGTACAAATTTGTACACTTGGATGCTAAATTCAACTTATTGTATACTGAAAGATGTTTGTGCTTGATCATTGACATGATGAAGAAGCAATGCACAAATGACAAAAAGTAAATCAAATTCCAACTGTTTTCTAACAATTATTCCATCACCTAAAATGCCTACAGAAGGATCACAACCATATCATTTACTATGCCTTAAAACTTTTTATATACTTTGACCAATTATAGACTTGGATGCTAAATTCCACCACCAAAAGAGCAAACTTATTAAATTCTTAAAGTGAAAGCTGGCATAAGATCAATTAGATTCAAATGGCATGTGAATAAATTAAAAATCACCACAAAATGATTATGGTGCATGACCATGTCAAAGTTGAGCAAGTGTAACAAGTGCAGGAAGCAACCGAAGTCATGAACAGATACATGCCCATATCACGCATTCACAAGATTTCAAACCATCCACATCACCTAAGGCCAAGGAAGGAGATCAAAACTACCTGCTCTGATGTTGCATAAGCCCCATAATGTACCTCTTTACGTGATAGTGCCTTCAAAGCAGAAAAGAAGGATTGAACCTGCAGTTATCCAATCAAAAAAATGGGAATAAATAAAGAAGCATAGAAGCTGGAGAAGAGTGTAAGAAGACCATGTGCTAAGCCCCTTGGCTAGCCAAATGAGGCAAAGGCTAAAAAGTGTATGGGATTGCTGTTGGGTGTCCAAAAAAAGGTTTAGAATTTTTTTCATTTAATCGACTGATTTTTATAATTTTTTATAAATTGTTTTTCTCAAATCTGCTTCTGAAAAAAAAATTCATTTACCTCATCTCTAAAATCAGTTTTCAAAACTCAAAAAATTTATAAATATTTTATTTTTTTTCCAAAAAACGTTTTTTCCAAACATAATTCCAAACAAGGCCTAAAAGATATTACTAGCTTACAACTACAAAAAAATATCATAAAACAGTGTACCTTCTCAACAACAGATGTAAGCTTGAAAGTCAAGTACAACCCTGTCATTAGTGATGAAAAGAGGCTCCCATATTCTTTATTCAAAAAGAAGCGATACCACACTGGTGTAGGCAATAAGGCACGATATAGCAGCATCAGATACTCAACCAAAGTTAGCATTTGACCCTGGAAAATAAGCTTACTAAGGTCAGACAAGCATATAAATCTACCAATTTATGCTAAAATTTCTCAAATAAAAAAAAGGTAAGTTAGTCTATTAAGATTGCCCTAATTCTTTTTCACTTAAGAAGAGGAGAATGAGAGGAAGGGGGGCAGCTACCAGAAATAGATGCATTCAAAAAGAGGCCAAATAAACCCTAGATGCTTGCTACATATTATCTCACCTGCTTGCGATAATTCCGGCCTCTACTATTTTTATAATACATTAACAGAATACACTTGAACACCATTGCTGCCTGCCGGACCAAAGTATCTGCAAGAAACCAATATTAAGAAATAGATTAATCGAAATATGTGAAACTCTAATTTTATTCAAGGGAAAGATTTCTCATTTTGAAGAAAATCTATATTGAAAAATACAGTCCTACATGGAGGCATATTTGTGTATATCCTATTAAAAATTTATCAAAAAAAAGTCTCTCTTACGAGATAAAACACCATAACCATAAATAGATTAATCTAAATATATGAAACTCTAATTTTATTCAAGGGAAAATTTCTAAATTTGAAGAAAATCTATATTGAAAAAATTGCCATACATGAAGGCATATTTTTGCATATCCTATTAAAAATTTATCAAAAGTCGCTCCTACAAGATAAAATACCATAACCGTCAATAATTTTTGTGCAATTTTACAGTGGAAAGCCAATTTGTAATCAGATGAACATTAATCATTTGCAAACAATAACATACCATTCACCACGATGATGAAAATAGCATGCCAAAAAGGTGGTATAGATTTGGGAGGAAGCATGATTAGTGGGTGCAAAAGATCATTGCTTTGATACCACCAGTAGACACCAACCACATGAAGCGTGAATGCAAGAGCAATGCCAATCAAAACAGAGATTTTCCTCTCCCCCTGCAGCCACATAAAATTTTCATGCTCAAATGAACACAAGTAAATTCTGATTTTGCACAAGAAATGGCCTATAATAATTCTCAAAATCCACTAAAAACAAACACTAGCCCAGAATCAGTTATAACTATGTACCTTCAAAGCCGTCTGTTTCCGTAGAATATCATTTGACTTGAACATCACAACAGCAATCCAAATTGTTACAAAGAAACCTGTAATTCCTTATAGAAAGGCAAACATCACCACTTAAAAGAAGAGACAAGTTATGGACAACAGGAGAAAGGAAAAGAGAAGAGAATGGGGGCTGTCCAGATATGCCCAAACTAAAATGGTAATGAATTTAGAATAACAATCTCTAGCACATGGCATTCCAACTTCCAAGTAAGAGTTGAAGAGTTTTTAATGCCTTAAATGCAACATTTAATATCTAAAGGCATAAAAATGAAGACAGCATCCTAAACTCCTGATTGATATTTCAACATAACTAAACCCGACAGATGAGGAAAAGCCAATTGCCAATAAATAGTGATGCAATTGCAGAGCAGAAAACAAATCTCTACACACCAACACCATCCTAAATCAAACTTATGCAAAAGAAAATGAGGTGTAAATTTCAATGGCAAATATAATTGGAAAAGTGAAGTATGATCCACCATTATTTCATTCTATTTAAATAGTTACCTATGCATCTAACTTCTATTTTCTTTATCTAACAAAAACTTGTTCCAAAACCTTGTATGTTTAGGAATGCTTTTAGAACCCACAGTTGACAGGTAACAAGTTGAGTGTTGTTTGAAGTGATTAGGGACGGAGAATAAGCCACACAAATACACTTAGGACTGTAAATTCCTTGAACTCCCCATACCCCCCCACATCTGCCCAAAAAAAAGGAAAAAGGAAGAAAAGAAAACCTTTTCTTTTCTTTTCTGTATCTCCTTTTTTTTCCCTAAAAAGAGATGTTCTGCAGCTCTTTCTGCTTTCTCTCAATCCCTAGACTGGGAGACTGCTCTCTCTCCTGCCCTCTTTCCCTTTCATATCCCCTCTTCACCCATATTCAATTTCCTTTCGTCATTGGATTAATGCTATTTCTCGGGTTTGATCAACTAATCATAAGTAAAATGGCGGAAGAACCTATTTAGAGCAAAAAAGAAAGAGACAGAGACAAAATGACTCAAAGAAACCAATTTCCACGCGAATGTTTCTGCACATTGGATAGGATTTGTATGAATGACAAAACAATAGGAGTATAGAACAATAAACGCACTTCTATTCCTCCCGTGCTATGAAGTGTGGAAACACAAATGAGTTAGCATAGGTAGATATTGGTCATAAGAATGAAATGAGGAGGTGATAAACAAGAAGGTAAATGGGATGGTACCTTGCAAATGCTGACGGATGAAGACAACCAATAGAAGCAATGAGAAGGGGAGAACTTGCTCAATCCATCTGGCAGCTTGCTGAATATCATATCTCTGGTATGAAGAATCCCTTCCATTAGACCCACTTCCATCAGAAGCGTCCCCATCTCCATTTGTGTTGGAAGGCTGCTGAGGAGTGCCTTCTGCTGCCCCACGATCACTTCTAGAATCTCCCTGAACATCTGACACCATCCCATCTATTGGCTGCTGCACAGATACCTCACTCTGGCCCACCACCAATCCAGAGCCATCCCTATCACGCCCATGTTCCCCTGCACCGATTATCCTAATGGCGACCTCCCCGTTGTTAGCTGCGGTTGCTGTGGCTGTAGAATCATCAAGTCTATTATTGTTATTATTATTATTATTATGAATTCCCCCAGAATCGTTGATCAAAGGGTCTGATTCTTGGTGAGTTGACCTAGCTGTTCGTAGAAGACCCGAATACTCTAACAAGGCAGAAATCGGTGCCTGAATAATACTTGAAGCCGATAGCATTCCATACCTCCTGGAATTACTACTATTTGTACTACTTCCTCCTGAAGAACCTCTATACGCGTCGGAATTACTACCGGACGCTTCCATCTGCGCAGATGCCCTAACCCTAACCAAAACCATATCATAAACACATCATCGCCCCATCAATCACACAAGAAAAGTCCTAAAACAAAAAATTGAATAATACCCACACAAAAAAAGGGGGGGGAACTATGATAAATCAATAATAATACCTTCGAAGGCGAAACTCCGTTGAGAAATGAAAAAGAATAAACGAGGAAGAGAAAGGGGAAAAAAAAAAAGAATTATCTCATTCGCAGAAACCCTAAACCTAACATAAAAAAATGGACGAATAAGGGAAAGAAAAAGTCAATGAAGAAAGCGTCGTAAACTACCACCATTACATAGTCTGAATCTGAGCTTTCCAAATCTACGATGGATTTTAGAGGAAAGATTGCAAGAGATTGAATTGATGCAGGGTTATGATCAAGAAATTGAGGAATTGGAGGAGCTGAAGAAGGCTTGGGTTTAATTTTTATTTTATTAATTTAATTATCTTTTCTTATTTTCCCTGCTCTGTCTCCTGTTTTTATTTTTCTTTCTCGCCCTGTGATGATGACATCGAGAGCGAGAGAGTCAGAGGGAGACGGGGCGAGAAATAGAAAAAATTAGAAAAACAAAAAACAAAAATGAGAATGAGTAAAAACGGGTGAATTAATATCTTTTCTTTTCCTTCTTGTTGAAAAACACAATTTAGCCGCTCAAGTATTGGTTTTTTTTGTTATTGAATCTTTCATCTTTTATTTCATTCAATTGGATCCACACTAACACAATAATTTTATGTAATTAAAATAATATAATATGCGAATGAATTTTGTCTATATGAATATGTCGTGAGATTTTTGTTCTTATTTGTTGTGGATTTTTGCAGTCTCTGATGGATATTTTAATACTAATGAAAATATTTTTGTTTATAGTTTTCGGAATAAATATGTATGAAAAGAATTCAACCAGACTCTTATTTCTTGGTTTGAAAATCATTCTAAAATGTGACTATATAATCCACCATGTAGTTTTCCGATTAAACACAAGGAAATGAAGAATTTAATTAAAGTCCAATCAAATACAAAGGGAAACCACTTAAGCAAAGATAAACCAAATCGATTTATTGAATAACTAATGGGTCAGATAAAAATAAATAAATAAAGTAAACAACAAAGATTGTTAAAAGGCAAAAGTGTTCATGAGAGATTTAATATGTAAAATAAATAAAAATATAGAGGCCTGGCAAAGAATTAAAAAAAACAATTGTAAGGTTGGATGTTAAAAAAATGCAATAATTGAGGGGCTTAATGGTGCTTTTTTTACTATTTTTTTTAGCAAGATGGTATTTATGTCAAAGTGAACATTTTTTTTTAATGGAAATTTAAATCAATATTTAATAAAATATATTTTTTCTGCAGTTCAAAAAAAAAAGTCCTCTAATTAAATGTATTTAGCTCAATTTACATGCCACTAATAGAATAGAATAAAATAAAATAATTTATTCATCGTCTTCATTACTTCCTCCGTCGTAATTTTTTTTTCTTTTAATTATATTTTCCTTAAGTTTACATAATAATCGAAAGAAAATTCAACTTATTACTTAGATTTTGGTTGTATAAGTGAAAACTGTTTTTAAAAAATCATTATAATAGAATTAATTTTTTTCAAAAATAAAAATAGAAGTCTAAAGTCTGTTTTAATTATGTTTTAAACCTTAGTGATTGACGGATGGACACTTTGATCAAATAATTAGAGAAAAAAAACACACTCAATCACTTTTATAAAAGTTAATATAAAATTAATTGATAAAAATTTCAACCGTCAAATTTTTATATTAAAATCTGATATTTTAAAAAAGTTAAATTTTTATTTTTATGTATATTTATTTCAATGTATAACAATATATGTACAACTGTAAATATATACGTTAGGGGCAACCATAGTTATAGGGAAGAAAAACCTACGACCTTATCGATTAATTAAACTGAATTAATAATAAAATATGGGTCAACTCAAATCTAGTACCATTGATTTTTTAAAATTAATATTGTTAGAAAATAAATTAATATTATACTCACATCTACAAAAATTCTATATGAAGTTGATTAAAATTAGATGAAAATTCGAATGAATCAATCTAAACTAAAAAGAAAATTCTTAGAATTTGATTTCAACGGGTCAAATTACATGTGTTGGAACCCATTTGGTCATTTTCTTTAAATAAATTTATAATGCAATATATTAATATTAATATTTGGTCATACTCATACAAGAAGCAGTTAGGCAGATACTGTTACTTTATCAATTTTGATATTTATTTATTTATTTCTTTCTTTCTTTCTTTTTAAGACAATAAGGCAAGGTGGGAAACACCGTTATCAACCAATCAGCATATTACAGTTTTATATACTATTATTATTTTGTATCAACTTATATTTTATTAATTATGAATCAAACAAAAGTTTATGGTTTTCGTCATGAGACGGATAACTTGGTGGGCAGGCAATGCCATAAGCCGAAGAAAGGAAAGGGGGAGAGAGAGGGATCTTTTCGATTTTTGACGAGGCCACTCATCCCTAAAATGAAAGCCGCGCAGGATTGCGAGGATCAGAAAATGCTGAATCCAGTCATCAGGGCTAGATTGGTCAATGCACTTTCTGTTTTTTTTAGCATCTGGTATTGGATTCCCTCGCTTTTAGCTTTTGTTTTCAGATGCAAAATTACAAAGCTTGCTTCCGACTATGGAATTGTGCAGTGGCGTCACATGCAAAGGCATGTGCGCGGGGGGTGGGGGGCCGCACTTTAGCAAAGTATGGACCAATGTTTGATTTGAGGCAGAGCCGCCCCGGATATATATTTTACAGATATTTATAGATATTTAAATTATAATAGATAATTTTATTAGAATTCTAAAATTAATTTAATAATATTTAAATTCGTGTTAGGATAGAGTATGGGTATTCGATAAACTTTATTATATATATATATTATGCAATGAAATTTTTTTATTTTAATTTATTGAATATAATGATGTGATTAATTATTTTTATATATTTTTATAAATTGATGAATTATAAATATAATTAGAGTTTAAAATTTAAAATATAATTTTTCTATCATAATAAACAATATTTAATGTTATTTTTGAACAATTTAATAAATTATTTTAATTTGAATGTGTTGAATTATATTTTATATTATATTATATTTTGTAGTGGTTTATGATAAATTGTTTGTATATTTTTAAATTTTTAATTATTTAATTAGTTTGAATTTTATTTTATTTTAAATTTTTTTAATGATGAACGGGTAATTAAATGAATTTCGAATATTAATCAGGTTGAGACGGGTATGGACATTAACATTATAATTTTAAATGGATGCAATAAGGGTTAAAATATATATATATATATATATATATATAATCTCTCTTACCCATTGTAATCTCTATTTGGGGCATCATTTAGATGTTAGAAAAAAAAAAGAGGGATATGTGTGTGAGGTGGGAAATTTAATAAACTAAAAAAAATTCCTTTTGTGTGTTTATCTGTATTTGGTGGAAAGAGTAAATGGGGAGAATGTTGGGAAGAGACTGTCACCGCCCTAAATTGGCCTTACTGCTTTTGCTTCATAATTAATTTGGAAATTGGAATTTAGGGATTTCAACTTTTCCTTCTGTAAGGTTGTTGTTTGTTTGTTGTCATTGTTAGGATTTGAATCCGTCCCGTAATATCCTGCATTGAACAAGACGTTTTTTTCAATAAAATATTTTTTCCACTTCAATTTCAAATTTTTTGTGATGGAGATATGTATGGTATATATATTTTCTGTCCCGAAAAATATATTTATATATTTTTTTTATTTATATATATAATAATTATTTATATTTTAATATAATTAATATTTTTAAAAAATAATAAAAAAATATAACACTTATTTTAAGTAAAAAATATTTTTTTATTTAAAAAATTATATAATTAACTAATTATTTAAAATAAAAAAATAATTTTAATATTAAAATAAAATAACAAAATTTAATAAAAAATGAAGAATGGGACGGGATCGAGGATCCTCGTCTCCGTATGGTGCGGGAACGGAGATCAAAAAACATTTTTTTGATAGAGGATGGACCGAAGTGTCGAGGAACTCTGTCCTGAACCCGACCTATTGTCATTCTTAACTATTGTTAATGCTTTTGGGCTTGGGCTTCCTTTTTCACAGCTTTCCTCCCTAACTCTTGCTCTAGGGATGTGTGTCCCCTCAATTCAAACCGAATCAACCATTTGAATTCGAAATGGATATTATAATTTAATCTGCATTGAATTATTCAAATTCAAAATAGAGATCTTTTAAGAGATTCAATTTGAATTTAATTATTCAAAAATTAATTTTATAGTTAAATAATGAAAAAAATTATCTCACTAAAAACCCAACCCAAAAGATAAACATAGTTTTTTAAATTATTAAAACCAAACCGAACGCTCGAATATACCAAAATAAATTACATTATAATTAGATTTGTTCAAATTTTTTGAATTGATCTGTTTTTTGCTCTGCCTGCCGAAACTTTATACTAATCCAATGCGGGAAACTAATTCAAACATCATTAGGACTTGTGGTTACAACTCACAATCTATTTTTGTTTTTTTTTAAGAAAAAATTCAATCCCCACTTCCAAATAATTATAGGCAAATATTTCAATTTTAGAACTCTTAAAAATGGAAGAAATGTGTGGCAATCAAGCAAATTATTATTTCATTTTACACGCGTATTATAAATGATTAATCCTTTTTTTTTATTAATCTAGTGAATTACACGATTAAATAGTTATTTTTTTGTTATTTTTTCTTATCAATGTTCACTATAAAAATGATGAAATATTTGGATTGAAATTTCTCCACATCAAACAAGAAGAATTTGCTTAAATTAGATGTATTATAGTTATTGGGATATGAACATTTTCTTACGTTTACACTAGGGTAAGTTAGGTGATTTCATTACCACTATTTTTTTTCCTTTTTGGGTCCATATTCATATATAAGCAAATTTAAATTAAATAAGCAAATTTAAATTCATAATTCATATTATTATTATTATATATTTATATAATAATTTTTTTAGGTAAATTCAGTTTAACATATTAATTATAGACTAATTAAATTATATAGTGACACATATTTAATTATTTTATTCATATTAATTGATTTTATTCACATTTATTGATATAAATATAATAATTAATAAATATATATATACCACTGTTGTTATTGATAAAAATTTGTAAATAAATTTAGTCTCATATATCAATTATAAACTAATTAAAATACACGGTAAAATATATTTAATTATTTTACTGATATATTATTAAATTAGTTTAGTAATAAACTAAATTTACCTAATTTGTTTCGTCACATCGTGGTTAAATACAAAAAAATTGTTGTTTTCCACAAATGTCGTCCTCATAATCACCATGCTAATCCAACATTTCCTTTTGTATTACTCTCTATTAATTATGGCATTTAGTTCCCGCTCTCAAGTCTTTGTTCCCACCTGCGTGCATCATTGAATATTATAATATTTCGTCCATCTTGAAGATATAGACTCAATTTTTAATGATATATAGGTTGATTTTTATTTTTTCACATATTAAAAAATTTAATTAGATATTGTTTGATATTTTATTTGGAAAAGGTAATTTTTGAAAAAATATATTTTTATTCTATTGAGTTTTGAATTTTTTTGAAAAAAAATAAATAGATTTTTTCAGAACAAATTTGAAAAAAATCCCTTATAAAAAATTAAAAAAATATCACGATTAAATTAAAAAAAATCTAAACAAACTTTTCCGATATATATATATATATAATTATATTTTATTGAGTTTTAATTTTTTTAAAAAAAAAGATAAATAGATATCTTCAGAACAAATTTGAAAAAAATCTAAACAAACCTTTCAGATATATATATATATATATATATATATATATATATATATATTCAAACGCTATCAAGTATCAATGTATTTATTTTTACTAAAAAAATATTTATTTATTAGGTGCAAAAGCTTGCTCTAATAAAAAAAAAATACAATGAAGCAATTTGACCGTGGAACCACTGGAAGGTCAGAAGGCGTGAAGTGTGATTGAACTTGTCATGTTTCCAGGCACGAGGGACACGTCGGTAAATGAAACAGAAAACGCCAGGGCAAAATAGTAAAACGACAAAGTAATAATAACAGCCATTTGCCTGCGAGTTTTGCACATCTGTAAATCAAATTATTTTCGTTTTATTTATTTTGTTATGTTTTTGGCCATTTTCGCTGCAAATCCTAAGCACCTAAAAATATAAGTAGATGTCGATATCGATCTCTCACTCTCTCTCTCTTTTGGCTGCTGCGTTTTTTTTTTTTTTTGGCTGTTTTCTTATTTTCACTAGTATATCCCACTGGCCGTAATCCACTCTTGAAAGCTTATCTCAAGATTTTTCGAAATTTCTTTCGAGAAATTCTGTTTCTTTAAGCTCACTCATCCACTCCCCGGAATCTCACACTCAAATTTTACTGGTTTTTAGTTCTTGTTCTAGCTAAATTTTCGCTGTAAATAACGGAGGATCTCAAAAATACACACAACCCATCAATTATCATTTATCAACAACGAAAAGTACGGGCTCCGTCAAAGGTTCTGAGACCCGAAGTGTGTGCTTCCTTATTGATTCTATCAAAATGCAGCTCCATTTGTTGGGCTATTGACTGCCCCTTTCCTCCCTGATCTTGCCGGCGCAGTCATGATTTATCTCAAGATACTTGGGTTTCTTGGGAGATTTAGCTTGTGGTTGTAAATCATTCTCCAGTTGTGCATGGTTTTGAGTAGGTATCCGCTGTGGAAATCTTCGCCATTCGTGGATTTTTGGAGCTAAAAGAAAGATTCTTGTGGGTTTTCTACTGAAAATCCTATCTGTGTTATCAGGTACTTAGTCTCTCACTACGTTACTTTTGGCATTCAGGGTTTTAATTTGGGAAGAGTATTAGTCGCTGGATTGACGGTTCCGAGAAAGAGATTCAGCTGTTTTTAATTGCCATTAATTCGATTATTATTGCTCTAATTTTGGTGGGTTTGGAGAAAATGCTGTGAAGATTCCTAATTCGTTGAGTTCCACTGCTATCTCTAAGAGCTTCTTTTACAAGAATTTCCAAAAGGAAACCCCAAAAGAAAAGGATTGCAACGGTTGGAACCTTCAAAGCTGCTTTATACTCTCTATACTCATTGAATCTATAATCTTTATACAGTACCCGTTATATACATTTAATATAGGTGTAGAAAGAGATAGTCGTGCCAACCATGAAGTATTTGAATTGCTAGTCTAGGACTGAGTGTTTTTTGAAGTTTCTGTTGAGGGAATTTACTGCATTATCTTTGTGATTTTTCCGTTTTGATATACCGGAATTTTTAGGTGCTATTAAGTAGAAGATTTTTCTGGTGTTGACTTCCTTTGTGGACGTGTTTTACCTCTGATTTTATCATAAGGTTAATCTGGTGGCATTGAGCTGGATCATTTTCATAAGCATCCATGGGGCTTCCTCGAAGTCTCGTGATGATGCTTCTTCTCATTTGGTTTCTCTGGTTGCCCAATCTTGGGGCTCAGCCACCTAATTCTTTGCGTGCCCTTGATGCTCTCCTTCAAGATTACGCTTATAGGGCACTTGTTCGCCCTAAGACTGGTATTCCATATGATGGGGTCGTTCCATCAGATTTGAGGGGGATTGAGATTGCTGCATTGAGGCTCAGGAGCGGCAGCTTAAGGAGGAAAGGTTTTGCTATGTACAAAGAATTTGAGATCCCAAAGGGTGTTATTGAGCGGCCTTATGTGGAGAGGCTCGTCTTGGTCTACCAAAATTTGGGGAATTGGTCAAAAAGTTATTATCAGCTGCCAAGTTACACATACCTTACTCCAGTTCTGGGTCTTCTTGCTTATAATGCCTCCAACTTATCTGCTACCAATTTACCAGAATTGGACATTAGGGCGTCTGGTGAGCCCATAACCATCAAATTCTCTGATGTAAAATCAGCTCCTGATGGGTCTGTTGCTAAGTGTGTATGGTTTGATTTACAAGGTTCCCCAAATTTTAGCAATGTAGGATCAGGCAATGAATGTTCAACTATTCAACAGGGCCATTTTTCTATTGTTGTTGAGTCTATTGGCCCTTCTCCAGCGCCTTCTAGACCTCCAAATGTTCCAGGACCAAGCAGACGGAAAAAGAAAAATAATTCGAAAGTGTGGATTATTTTAGGTTCTGTTCTGGGTGGACTACTGTTGTTAGCAGTTGTATCATGTCTAGTGCTTTGGGTGCAAAAATTGAAGGAGAAGAAGAAAATGCAACAGATGGAGAGGGCTGCAGACATGGGAGAAGCCCTAAAAATGACATCGGTCGGGGAAACAAGAGCTCCTGCAGCAATGGTGACTCGAACGCAGCCAACCCTTGAGAATGAATATGTGCCCTAACTCCCACCATCTGTACAAGCTTCCTCTGCCATCCCACAGCAATTCTTATTCAAGTTCAATTCCTGTATTCAGAAATTCTTCTAAATGCACCTATTTTTGGTGGTGTCTCCTCGCACGTTGCTTTGTCTTACCAGGCTTTTGGTTGTAGTGTGGGTAATATAGGATTTTTGTGTAAATCTATTATCACTCACAGACCGTCTATAGGTTTATGATTCATTGTGGTGTGCGTTTAGCCAAAGGTGATTCTATATGTTTACGAATTTAGTTTTCCCATTGACAAGGAATAAAACATTTTATGGTGCCTTCGCTTCTATATTGTTTCTGTCCTCATTTCTTGGAAATGCAAGATTCAGATTACTCTGTTCATCTCAGTTTAGGAGTATGAATGAGAGCTTAAGCTAGTTCAAGCAGGATAAAGCATCCTGAATTCCTTTTTACTCTTTTTTGAGCATATTTTAGTCTTGTAGCATATTTTCTAGTTCTTTTCTAGTCCTGTTTTCTCTTTTTTGACTGAAAGAAAATTTTTCTTTGGATTGATCAATGCAAGGCTATCCGAATCAAATGTATTTTGTATAATGTTTTATTGTTGAGAATTGGAAATTTTGCTTCAGGTTTAAGAGTTTTTGAAGGATTGAGTTAAGTTGTGAATTTGTAGTATTTGTTGTGAAGCATGCAAGTAAAAATGAAAATAGAATGAAAAAGGCATATGCAATAGGCAGTGGAATTGGTGCACTAAAGAACAGGTCATTATAGCTGGAATTGTTGATGAACACAAAAATGGGTAGAGACCAAGCTGGCAAGGGCATTTCTGGAAAATCAAATAATGCGGTTGAAGGATTGAATTGAATCCCTGTTCTTACTGCTTCTGGTGCATATCCATTCTAGAAAGGGACTGCATGGCTTAGATCTCATCTCCATTCAGTTAAAATATATACACATACTACATGTTAAATTTTTTTTTTTGGTTATATTTATAAGAAATTTTGACTGTTGGCATTATAGGATTGTACTTAGCCAAACCATTCTCATGCCAAAATAGGGCATTCAGCTCCAAATATTAGTCCTTTTCTGCTCTTTACGACTTTCAAAATTTCAGCTTTAATCGAGTCTTTCCTTTCAGACAGCAAATAGCACCGGAATCCTTTCCTTACCAAAATACTAAACTGCTGCTGTTTAGCCACGGGCCGTCCTAACTTTTCAATTATTGTCTCTGTTTTATTTTAGAGAAATGCTGTGCTTGTCTTTGTCCACCAACCACACCAAATATATATATATATATATATATATATATATATATATATATATTAAAGAGAAGGAAAGAAAAACCCTTTTTTTTATTGCAATTAATTTTCTTTTATGTGACCTAAGATGCTAAAACCAAGTGTGACAAAAAAAAATGTGTCTAATCTTTATTCCATTTAATTATTCTTTTATACTGAAATAAATGTGATTCTGTTGTAAGATTTATACGAGTAGCTAACAAACAAGAAAAGGATAAATAAAATAATAATTCCCACAAACACCACACACAGGGATGAGATGATCCAATCATGGGATTGCAAAGAGAGTGTCAAGCCCCACTCAGAAAAGGTTTGTTGATGTACATAATGAAATTTTCTCTTAGTGACTCTACAGCTGTATTGTTGCTTCATTTCTTCCCCCCTTGATTTATTAGATGTTTGAACTTTGAGCTATCACAAGCTTTATCAGTGTAAAGGATAACTATCTGTTATTTAACCTAGTCAATGTCTAAAAGTCCTAGCTTACTATCATCGTGTATGGAGAATTTATGTGAACAAAAGTTCACTCACGCTTGAGTGTGGAAGTTAGGTCAGTTGTTTTTTTGCTACTTCAGAGAAATAACTTCAACAAACTATTATTTTCTTGTTCTTTTCACCTTTTTGTCATCTTGAGAGTTGAGATGGTAATGGATTGGAGGCAGAAAATGGGCTGTTGACTTGCTGTCAACTGAAATATTCAATCTTATGTTGGCACCATCACCAAAATTCCAAACATCATTTCCCTATGATTTTTTTAACAAAAGACTACAGCTTGCTGAAGTTAGTTTCCCAGCAATTAACAGCATTTACTGTGATTAGGCCGGTATGGTCAATGTGCAATTGCTGAATTTGCAGCGTAGATAGCTACTACAGCATTAAACTACTGGCACCGACAGCTCTGCTTCATAAAGCAATTGCTAGCTCTAATTCCAAATTAAAGATGAGGCAAAAAGGGTGCTTCCTGGTGGGGTTATTATTATCGCTAAAGTTTTATCTAGACTAAAATACTGGAGTGCAAACCAAAATTTAATCAAAATATGTCTTGCCCAAAAGATGTAAAACAAAATGTTATTAAGTCATTCCCACTCCCTAGGTTGTCTTCAAAATTTACTTGCCTCCTGCTGCATAACCTTCAAAGCCTCCAGCTTGAGGTTCATGCCTATGAGCCTATCACATAAACTGCTGTACTCTTTAAATGTTTAAAATATTAGACACTCCTACGGCTGACAATGAATTCGGATTTTCCGGATAACCACGTCTATATAGATTTATTTAAATTTTAATGGATAATTTACAATAGTTTTGAGAGTTGAGACAAATTTTAGTAATAATATTTTAACTTTTCATAAGTTTGGATAGAATACAAAATACAGGTAGATAATATCAGCCACCTATTATCCGATTATAAAAATGTTATGTTTTATTGAATATAATAAGATAATTAACTATATATTTTTTCTATTGATTAATTACAAATGTAGTTCCAAGTTAAAAATTTGTATTTTTATTATTTTAATATCATTTTTAAACAATTTGATAAATTATTTTAATTTGGACGCATTGAATTGATTTTTATATTTTATTTTGATTATTTTATTTAATTTTGTATTAAATCTTATAAAGAATTGCTTATATAGTTTTAAATTTTTAATTATTTAGTTAGCTTAAATTTTATAAATTGATAATTATACATATTCAAATATTAATCGGATTTGAAACATATATTTATTTTATAATTTAAATGGGTTCGGAATAAATTTGAGTAAAAATATACATAATTGGATTCGGCTAAAACATTTTTCATGGGTATCCTAGAAGTTGTCACCCCTAAACACTCCCAAGACTCTTAGCCACCCTCATTAACTCCGGAGTAGCAGCAAAAACAAGCAATTTGTTACAAGGGCCATCGAAATTCGATAAAGCTCTAAAAAAAACCAATTTCATAATAACAGTTAAATACCTCAAAATTCACTCTTCAAAGTCCAAACGTTGAAGCAAATTCACATACAAAATAGAACATGTTCATTGTTCAAGATCAAAGTAATATTGCTCGCCGGACTTCCTTAGCATGATGGCTGTATCAGATGAGCACTTTATTCCTTCTTCAGGAGTAGCTGAAATAACATCCTGCTAGAGGTACGACAATACTTATAAGTTTCACGATCAAAATTCTAAATATAGAAACATTTACAGAAAAAAGTTAGTCACGATGGGATAAAGATAAGGAGGACTTGGAAAGGACATCTTTTTGTCCTCAAAGTGACACAACAGAGCAACATCAGGTTCTATCCTTGCACAAAAGTCAATTTAGCACCGCATCACTTAAACTTGCTATTAACATTAGCAGAACCTCATATGAACAAGCTAACAGTAGGACGCCCAACAGTGTCTTCCTTTCAGTTCTTCACAATTTCACATGATCAATATCATCTTTCAATCAGTCGGTGTTGAAATCATCTCAATTAATTGGAACTGCACACCTAGAGCAAGAACTAGAAAGCAAATCTTTTCTAGTGACTCTTCAACTGCTAGCATTTCAATTTTCTCATCTCCTTTGTAGTGCCTTCATCTTATCTATAGCTCACATCATTTAGAACCATCATTTTTTGTAGTCCACATACTCAGCTAAATCTCCTTGGATAAATGTTTCCATTTCAAGAAGTTTGGAACTGTATCATCCTCCAAAAGGCGGGAACTCAAATACCTACCCAATCTAGGTGGAACGCTAGCCACAAGAACACACAGGCTTCGAATAAGATCTACACACATCAAGCTCGTCTAAACAATCTTAGGTAAGTTGGATTTAGAGTCAGAATTCAATTAAGTTTTGAACTTGGCTATGTTGCCACTGGATACTTAGAGGTGCTGCTAGACGGCTGGTGGAACTGCTAGGCAAAAGTATTTCCGATTTGACCCAACATTTACATCAATGGGCAAAGTGATGTTCATCTAAGATAAGAAAAGAAATTTTTGTGCCAACAACTGACAAAAACAAACATAATCTCTAGAAACACCTTCTTTTCTGATGAACTTTCTTCGAATTATAAGGGTCTAAACTTCAAACGCACACAATCATTCAAATTCTAGATAACAAATATATGTTTTACTTGCTCTACAAGCTTTACAAATTGATGGAGAGTGGATGGTGGATGAAATATCACAATTGCTCAACATGAACTCATGTAGGTTAAACAAGTCAAAGCAATGAATCTCAATCTTTGCTCCAAACCCAACATGCCCAATCACCAATGGCAACACAAATTTAAATCTTGGATACAAAACCATACTCTCTAGGACTTAATCACTATAACCCATTTAATCCTTGTTGCCTATTTGCAATCCTTGAGTTATACATCAGAATGAATTGGGCATAAATTATTTGACATTCCTACCTCATGGAATACCTTCATCTTAGATGTCTCGATTTATTTAGAATAGTCATTATTGCAGTCTACAAACCCATCTAAATATTTTAGATCTTTTCAAAGATATCATCAGCAGCAAAGAAGGATATTCCAATTTGACCACACAATTTAACAGGAAGACTATATGAAAAGAGAGAGAGAGAGAAACATTTTTTTAAACAACAGCTAGTTCACATTTATCTCCAGAGCTGCTTTCTTTCTGATGAACCTTTTATCTCCAAAATCATACACTGATGAATATTCTTCTAGTTACATGGTGCATACACATAGATTGCCACAAATATTCAGATCCTAGATAATAATTTGTAGATGAATACTAGATCTACACGCTACATTACTTGATCAAGAATATATGGTAAGTGCAATATCAGGGTTAATAACATAAATGGTAACAAAATTTATCACTTCGTTACAAATTGATACCAAACCTTTTAATTGTTACAGATTGGTACCAAAAGTTTTGGAAATGTTGCAATGTGGTACCTAAAGTCAATTTCCGGTAAGAAAAAGATGACGTGGAAACACATTAGGACTACTACGTCATCTTTTTCTTTCTAGAAACTGGTTTCATGTACCATATTGCAACTTTTACAAAACTTTTGGTATCAATCTGCAACAGTTAAAAAGTTTGGTACCAATTTATAATAAAACGACAAGTTTTGGTACCATTTATATTATTAACCCTGCAATATCACAATTACTCAGAATTAAGCTGGGTGGGTTAATACATCCAAGCAGTCAATCTCAACCTTAGGTCATGCAATCGCATACTCGGATCACCAGCATTGACACAAGTATTTATCACAAGACTCCATCCTTTCTGAAATTTAACAATTCTAAGCCTCATTGACAATTTGCAATTCTCGTACTCTGTCAAAATGATCTGGGCATCATTCATTGTATGCACGAATCACTTGGAATGAAGTAATTTAGACACATCCATGAACTATTTCAAAAACCATATAATTTGTGCATCGACACAAATCAGCTAGACCAATCACAAACTACAGAACAAGCAAGGAAGAAAAAAAAAACCCTAGAGAACAATAGAAGGCAGCAATTGTGAAACAAAAACCCCAATAAAAAAAAACAGAGAAATTTCGGGGAAGCTCATAATAAAGAGAAAATACCAAATAAAAAGAACCTAATTAGAAGGGGCTGAGAGATTCTCCATTAGCTTCTTGTCCCTTCTTTCCATGGCAACGTCCCACATATCATTGCCGATGTGCTTAGGCTGTTAGAAATCGAATAATTTAAGAGCCATTGAGCGAATAACAGAAGGGAATTGAATGATTGGATCCAATTAAAAGTATAAGAAACGGAGAAAAGGGAAAGCAATACCCGTCCATGAGCGGCTTTGTGGATGTAATACTGAGCATTACCCATCACACAGAGCATCCCCGCAATGATTCCCAGCGGAAGAACTGCTTCCAACCATATCCACGACATGTTTGCTCTTCTTTCTTAGGCTTTTTCTGCGATTTCTTTTTCTTCTTTGCTTCCACAAAAGTTCTGAAGTTTTCTCAAATGCTATGCTGGGGACTGCGATTCGGTACATATGTTATGCACGAGATAGTCCCCTCTATCATGGGCCACAAGACCCACAGCCAACGTTATCTAGATAAGTGGGCCATGTGACTACAACCTCTGGCCCATATTTGATATATAGTTACTTCTTTGGGCTTAGATTAGTGCTGCATTATGTTCAATAATAACAACAATAATAATATATATAAATATTAAACTTTTTTATGAATTTTTTTTATACGAATTACATGTAGGGAAGAAAATTTTGAAACTTTCATCTAACTCTTATTGAAAATTTACCACCATGTCAAAGGCGGTGTTTGATATTTAATTGGTTATCAAAAAAGTTGGTTTATAATTTTTTTTAATTTAATTAACTGATTTTTTTAATTTTTTATAAATTATTTTTTTAAATTTGTTTATAGAAACAAAACGTTTATTTAAACAAAACGTTTATTTATCTATTTTTAAAAAAATCAAAAATTTTTAAAAAAATAAAAATCATTTTCCTAAACGCAATGTTAAATATGTCCAAAGTCTAACTTCTATCCTATCTAGGAGTGTATAAATATATTTTCCTATCTACAATAAACTTCTTATACAATAATTGATTTCTTATTGCTATTTCTCGAGTTAAATGATAAATAAAAAAAACAATTAAATTGTTACGCAATATTTAAAATTGATGTTAATTTGGATAGAAGCTTGATAGAAATGCTTGCAACCTAATTACGAAATTATATAGCAAAACTGCAAATTCTTAGTTTTAAGTCTTCATCGAATAAATTAAGTGCCTAGCTTTAAGATTTTGTAACATGAATAAATAAATAATAATAATTCTCAATATCTGGATTAACAATTTGTAATTGTTAGTTTGACTTTAAGCTTTTACATCCACCACATAACAAAATTAACAAATTAATTATGAGAAATTAGAGTATAAAGAAATTAAAATTGATCAATAAACGAAATTGTTTTCAATTTGATTTGATTTTACTTGGCCATGCTCCTATGGCAGGCAATAATTGGAAATGGAAATCCAAATGTTTTTTTGGCCTTTGTATGTTGACTTTGAAATCCATGTTTATGATTTATGAATAGCAATTAGCAGACGCTATGCAATTATTTAACACATAATAATGTTGCTTCACATTATTATTATTATTATTATTATTGCTAATTATCTGGTTTGTTCTTCTAATTTTTAGCATAATAATATGATTTTAACGATTTTTTTCATAATTTTTATTAAAATTCAAAGAAATTTGTGATATTAAAAAATGATTTCAATGTCATTGAACTAAATAAAAAAATCGGTTAAATTAGGGTAATTGACCCAGTAGATGATTGAGTGGCTGTAAATTAAGGGGGCAACTGCTTCCTCGTGCTATTTTGTTTAACTCTAATCTTTTGCTAATAGGCTTGATTGGTGTACTTGGATTTCTTCAAAGGCTTTTAAATAATGAAATCTCGTGTGTACTAAATTAAAACTAAAGTATAATATAATAAAATTTCCTCTATTTTTACATAAATTGATTCAATTATATTTTTACATACATTCAAAATATACTCTTTTTGTTTCACTTTCATATATTCATTTAATTTTTTTTTTCAAGTAGATTAAGAAAATAATTATTCGCCGTTGATTTTATAAATTTTCCATTGTAATTTACCTTAATTTTCTTTTATAAATACAAAAAAAAGTGTAACACTAAAAATAAAATTAAAATAGAAAAATATGTATTAAATAGTACATTTATTTCTACTATGAACATTTAAAGTAATATAAAAATGGACTTCTAAAGTAAAAATATGAAGTAATTTGGTATATTTAAATTTATGTAACTATGGAAAAATTGAAGTAATGAGAATCATATTTAATAATCAATAACAATGTACATCATATCGAAAATGTTTAAAAGAAAAATGGCTTATAATTTGAGACAAAAATAAACAAATTTATTTTTTACAAGATGAAGTGATTAATTTTTTTTATTTGATAATTGATAAATCTAAATTCGGATAAATTATATGCAAATATAAAATAAATAAATAAATGTGGGGTACTCTCGTCATAAAGCCATAACATTATAACAATATATACATATAATATGGAAAAATAAAATACATATAGAGCAAATAATTGATATCAATTATCATAATTTAGTTCAAAGGAAAAAAAACATATTCATCATTACACTTTTTGCATCCAACGATATCGATTATAAATTTATTCAATTAACTCCTTAAACTACTAATTTTTAATTAATTTAATTCCTCAACTGTCGAAGTACCTCAGTCAGTAATTTCTTTAGCTACTAATTTTGAACCTAATTTAGTCTCTATTTATGAAGTACCTAATATATATATATATATATATATATATATATATATATATATATATATATATATATAATGGATGATAATTAAAAAAGTTAATTAAATAAATTTTTTAATCGATCTTTGTTTGTGATCATGTAACATCTAGTCAATAGAATACATGTTTAGTTAAGAATTTAAATCATAAAATAATTAAGTGAAATAAATTTTTAGTGTATATATTTAATTATATAAATTTATAAAATAATGGACTAAAATACGAATTTTTTCAGTAATGTGTTAGAGATTACATCTAAATAATAAATGAAGATGTACGAATGAGGGGATTTGGAGCTGAATTCTCCATCCACTCTGAAATCTCATTCTATTTCTCGACTCTGTAAAAAAATAATTTTTCATCTATGTGTCACACAGACACAGAAATATCTAATCTCCGATTTTTATTATATTTATTTTATTTTAGTATTTAAAATATTTTTTATTTTAATTTATTGGTTAATTATATAATTGTTTAAATAAATAAATACTTTGTTGTTTTAAAAGAAATACTATATTATATTTTATTATTTTAAAAAAATATTAATTATATTAAAATATAAATATTTATATATATATATATATATAATATAAATTATTTTTGGGATGGAGTTGAGCCGGATAATATATATATCATCTCTATTATAAAAATTTTTTGGATTGGGGCGAAATATAAATATTATCAAAAAAATTATCATGTTTAAGGTTGGGACGGAACAGATCAATAATTACTCATTAATTAATCAATTTCTCTAAAAATCTCCAATAAATTCTTATAATTATTTCAATTCATATTCTTTAATTTTCAACTACCAAATTTTCTCAATTAAGTCCAAATATTCAAAAATTAATTTTTCGATAATTCAACCACACTTTGAAAATTTTCCAAATTTTATTTATTCAAATTAATTCATGATTAAATTCAATTCTCTAAAATTCAACTTCTAAACAATTTAATTCCATAAAATTAGATATACCAAAATTATTAATTTTTTTATTCGAAACGGTATTTTCAATAGTGTGAAATGACTCCCGATGCGAAAAATTATATTTTTACAGTTTAGTCATTTTTATTAATTTAGTCCGTAAATTTTTTTTGCCGTCTGAGGTTTAAATTATCAGTGTTAAAAATTTTAAAATTCAATTATGATCTCATCGACACTTTCACGATAATGAACACATATTTCTAACTCTCAGTCAATGAATCATACTTTAAATTAGCACTGAGTATTGTATTTATGCAAATTGAAATCATTAACTTTAAAATTTTTTCGCATAACTTAATTTACGACCTTAAAATAATATTCTCTACATTTTAGTGTGTTTTAATTATACTTTTCTCGTCGGACAAAAACTCTATATTTTCCGCCTGATATATCATATCAATTTACGTGTCAACACACGTAATCTCAATAATTTGCCCTTATTTTATAGTTTTCGTACTGCACTAACACTACTATCTTAAATTAAAATTTTCATGCTTGTATTTACTAAATTTAAACTCAAAAAATAATGTCCTTATATCAATTAGCTATTGTTGAATTAATTGTATAGTCACAGTTAAGGCCTAATCGACAATATGAATGATAACGGAGTGGGTTCGGAGTAGAATTTTTCATTCTCGTTCTCGACCTCAAACCCCGCTCCATTACTTCGATCCTGCACCACACAAGGACGAAGATATTCGGTCCCGCCCCGTTCTCCATATTTTTATTAAATTTTTTATTTTATTTTAATATTAAAAATATTTTTTTATTTTAATTAAATGCATAATTTTTTAAGTAAAAAATATATTTTTTACATTAAATGAGTGTTATATATTTTATTTTATTATTTTTAAAAAATATTAATGATATTAATATATATATATATATATATATAAGCACAAGGTATGTATATATCATTATGTCCAGTCCATGACAAAAAAAATTTGGAGTCGGAACAGAAAAAAAATAAAAAAAATTCGTCATGTTTGAAGTAGGGCACCGCGGATCGAATCCAAATTGCTAACCCTAATCGGCAATTGTGACAGTCCAATTGTGACAACCTTATTTTAATATATAACATAATTTATATTAATAACAATTATAATTTTAAAATATATTTAAAATAATTATTAATAATATATGAATAATATTTCCCCACATATTAAATATATATTTAATAATATAACATTTTATAATTTTTTATATTTAATATGTTAAGTATATAATGTAATGTAATATATTAAAATATAATAATATATAATTCTATAATATGTATTATATTTTTATTTTATAAGGTTAATCACACTGGTATTTTACTTTATTATTAACTAATAGTGTTGTGGATTCAATTTTTAACCAAAAAAAAATTGAACTCTAATTTAATTTCACCCCTTATTCCTTCTTCATAAATTTACCTGTAAATTGCTTTAGTTGAAATATCAAATTTATTGTTGTATTCGAGTAAATAAGGATTGAAAAATTATATGTGAAATTAAATTAATGTAAAAGAATTTTTTTGTGTTACAAAATAAAGTTTAAGAACGAGTGTTAATCAACTATAAGTTCAGCCAACATATTTTTAGTTAAAGATTTTAATAAAACAATGTAAGTATAATTTTTTTCCTATAATGTGAAACTTTGCTAATTCGAGATCTATTGCATGTTAATGGAGATGGTCCTAATAAACAAAACGGTATCGTATCTATCTGTTTTCTAAAAAAAAAAAAAAAATGGTGTTTTATTTTTGGGTTTAAAAAAAAAGTGAACACATCAATCAAAGACGAAGAAAAATATATCTGGCCAAAAGCAAAAATTCAAGCCAAAACAAATAGGCACCGATCACTAAGTTGACCATTATTAAAGAAACAAATTCCTTCAAAATCCCAATATATTTTTGAAAATTTTTTAATATTCTCATATGCTCTTTCAATCCTTGTACCTCCAATCACGATATTTTCCTTATGCAAACAAGTAACGTGCAATATTGATAAAAAAAAAAGCTATATCGCTATACCTGTAGAATGGAGGACGACGTGAAATGAGTGGCTAGCCACCGAAGCAACACTGGGCCTAACCTATTCAATTGTTCTCGTTGTTGTAGCCGATTACAGCTTCGATATTTGCCATTTGAAAGGGAGAGAAAAATAAATAAGAGATGAGATAATGAAGTGGGCATGAGACCAGAGCAACATGGAGCACATGGGGAAAACAAAACCGTTTTATTAGCTATGTTTTAAGGGTCAAAACGACTTTGTTTTCCTAATGAGTTTCATGAAAAAAATGATCTGAAACAACTCGTTTTTCGAAAGGACAAATGGATCAGTGCACTGTTATAGCTACAGTAGCAGTCAAACCCAGTTTTAATGTATTTAATAGATTTTTCTATGGCTATCCATTATCATATTAAACGACTTAAAATTTAAATTCAAACACAAACAAAATTAAAACACGGGGAGTTTTTTCATTAAGAGTTATTCAATCAACTCATAACAATAAGGTTTAAGCAATCTGTTGCATTTGTATCATTTTCAATTGGCTCTTACGATGCGATTGGCCGTTTTATTGGGAATTAATGCTATGAAGAGTTTTTTCTTACAATTTAAGGAAAAATATCATTGGCATAGGTGATATATATATATATATATATATATAGAGTTATCCTCACTTTTTTTTATACCAATTTGTTTCAACTGTATTAATACAGTTTAAACGATATAAATATATGAATTAATAAAGTATAAATATTTTAATGCACATTATACGAAAATTAAGGCAAACAGTATTTTCCATTTATTTATAATCAAAAATAATAATTTATATATTTTCAATAAATTTAAGGTTTTCGACCATGTTGTTATTATATAAATTATAAAATCACTTACAAAAAAATATAAATTTTTTTATTAATTATAAAATAATAAAATTAATGGAATTATTATCTATTATTTTTAATAGTAATTTTTTGTGGAGCAAAAAATTAAAAAAATAAAATTTACATCATAAAAAAATATATTTTTTTCCCAAATAAAACCAATAAACTCTAGTAGCTCATTTTGGGTAGCTATGGGCGAATTTTTGAGCATTTTTTAGGATAATTATTTTAATATTCATAAGTGATCTGCGAGCAATCTACTACTAAATTTTGTGTAAAAAACATTGTTCTATAGGTGTTTGACATGTGTCAATTTTTTTTCATCCAATAGCTTATATAAAAATATTTGGTAAATTTTTCTAAACAATAACTATTAACTTTTTAAAGTTTAAAACAACTGTTAATTGAAAAACTTTATATTATAATTTTTTTAAATAATTGAAATATTTAGGCCTTAATTGTGATTGTACAGTTAATTCAACAATAGCTGACCGATAGATAGACATTATTTTTTGAGTTTAAATTTAGTAAATATAGGCATGAAAATTTTAAATAATTGAAATATTTTTAAATATTCCACTGAATCAACTTCTATTAATGAGGTCATCATTCTAAAATAAAAACCTCTTTTGCTCAACCTTCTAAAATTAAACTACTAGTAGAAAAAAAAACCTTCAAACTTACATTAATTATTATTAATTTAAGATATATGAAAGAGGATTATATTCTACAAAAAGAAAAAAGAGAAAAAAAAAATCAAAGAATAGAGAGAAGGTGAAAAAAAAGATATAAAAGGAAAATGCAAAGACAAAGAAACGACGTAGTTTAATACAAAGATTGAGGGCAGAGTCCAGCTAAGACTGCGTTGGCGACATCATTATCAATAGTGTACAACGATTGGCCTGTTGTTAAAGTGGGACCACAGTCAGCTTCCCCACCCTCAGATACAGCCACTGATTTTATGCAAGGCTAACACGTGTAATCAGAAGAAAAAAGACGCTCCTATTTTAGTATACAGAATAATACCTAAAATAAATTTCCATTTCTTATTTTAATCACTTATCAGTACAGTAAAGTAGTAAATCTCTCTCTCGAAATTTGCCTGCCATCTTTACTGCCTTCCTCTGTTTATTTATTTATTATTAGATTAACTTTCTGCAAAATTCACAGAGTCTGTCGAGAGAAGTAGACCTTTTTTTTCTTTTTTTTTTTTTCGTTGGAGTTATTTATTTTTATTTTATTTTATTTTTCTCTTATTACAAACCCTCCTTTATTGATGGTGCTGTGTTTCTTCTTTTTCTTCTGCAACAACCACAACTAAAAACCCTTTCTTTTATTTTCTTTTCGTTTTCCGTCTCATTCTTTTGTTTGTTCAAGGAAAAGGGGAAACAAAAAAAATATTAATCTTGCTGCAGCAAAAGATACCCATGTCAGGTTTGTATAATCCCAACTTCTCACCTGCAAGAGCTGCTTCTCCCCAGATTAGAAGCACTCCAGATGTTGACAGGTACCTATGCCCCATAAACCCATCGTATATCTTCTAACATAGGCTCAGTGGAAAGGGGAAAAAATGTGTTTTTTGTTGTTTGTGCTGTAATGTTGTTGAAATTTACTTGTTATCTTTAGAATTATGTTGTTTTGATCTGGTTTTATGGTTTCCCCTTGTAGTCAGTACTTGTCAGAGTTGTTAAATGAGCATCAGAAGCTTGGACCTTTTATGCAGGTTCTCCCGATATGTAGCCGACTGTTAAATCAAGGTATACTTTAATTTTTGGATCTGGAGTTTTTTAAAATTTGAATGGATTCATCTGCTTTTTTGTGGGTGTTCTGGATGTGCTTTAGTCATTTTGTATGTAATTAGATTTTTAATTTTTTTCAAGTGATGTGAGCGTTACTGAATGCTGATAATTCACTTTGATTGCTTGGGTTTTCAATTCTACTATGAACTTATTATATGCATCACTTCTTTCGAGTTTACTGGAGAGGGAGAGAATAATTAGGAGTTCAACATTGTGTTTAAGATAGTATCTGAACATTGAGTTCATACAGCAGAATCATCTAAAAGATTTTTCGGTTAAATAGTGTTACAAGAACCATAGCATAAACTCTAACAATGCCACTGTTTGCTTTTGGCATTATTCAATTCCTACATGTGTTTCTTTCTCCATGGATGAAACATTGTGCACGAACTTCTAGGCCATGGAAGGTATTGTACATATATTTAAGTGGTTAACAGAGTTCCAGTCTGGAACTAGTCACTTTGGCTATGCAAAATTAATGATTTTGAGAATTTAACCAGAATGCTGTAAAGATCTTGGAAAACAATCACATACGATGCTTGGGTTTTGAACTGATCATGTGATATCTTATGATTGCTATAATGCTATTATGCTATAATCTAAATGCATGTTTTGGCTTAGACACCAGATATTAAGCATTTCAGATTTGTCACGGTATGCCATTTTGGGGTAAATTTTAATGGAAAAAAAGAGTTGGCTACAGGAAAGCTTGAGCTGATTTAGAGCAGCTACTTTAAATTTAACATCTTGGTGATTCTGCTTTTATCTAATTTAAGTGCTCCTACATTCAAACTAAGCATAGTTCTGTAACATGTTTGTGATAGGCTATAGTAAAAATGGTTGGCTTGTGCATAAGAAAACATATGAGCTATTATCTTCAATAGCCTCCTTGCTCACTGGGTACAAAGCATTTAAGTTATCCACCAACCAATCTTCCTGAAATCAGTTTTTTTTTTTGGGATTTTGCATCTTCCTATTTTAAAGAATATACCCTTAAGTTACCCCGTTCTAATTTTGCTATGAATTGCCTCGTGATTTCTTTTTATATCTGTTGGGGGGGGGGGGGGGAGTGGGGAGTCCTTCCGACCAATTTACTGTTTGTTTTTCATTTATTTCTCTTCTGCATTGTTCTTTATACTCTTGCCTTCTTGCAGGGCTGTACTTTTTTCTCAGTTCGCAATTCTTCTTTCTATTTTTTTTTTCAATCATGATATCCTTTTAAGTTTCTCAAATAAATGCTCTTTTGCTTGTAGAAATTTTTCGGGTATCAGGAATGATGTCCAACCAAGGATTTGGTGAGTTTGACAGACTTCGACATAGAAGCCCCAGTCCCATGGCTTCATCAAACCTCATGCCCAATGTTTCAGGAACAGGTTTAGGTGGATGGAATGGCCTTCCCCAGGAGGTAAGTTTTGCTTCTGCTTTTTAATTTGTTATCACTGAAGTCCTTTCATATTACAGTTTTTGTTTTTGGCCTACATGTTAACTTAAAATGTGCTTTTGGTGCAATTCTACAATTTGAGCAGAGTGAGGTGACTAATATAAGGATTTTGGTTTTCTTTTTCAATAGTACTCCCTAGAATTCTTTTTGACGAATATTGGTTTTATCTTAGATTTTCATGTTGATATTGTGTTTTCCCTCTTCAGACATCTAGAACAGTAAGATTTGCAACTTACTAGTTGCTTTAGTGACTTTATTTTTTTTTCCTTTTACCTACAAGCTAAATAAACTAATTGGCTAACTTATGCTAAACATTCTCTATTCATTTTGGAGAACCCCATAACAAGCTTCTTTTGTTCCATTTTAGCCTGCCTTGTTAACTTTATCCACACCACATAACCTAATATACTTGTTTTTTTAATTCTTTAAAGCCCAAAATACTTTCTGGTTTCAATGTTTAAAGTCTGGGAAACTTTTCAAGTATTATTGTTATATACATTGAAAAGTGAACTGAAGAAATATCAACTTGCAGAACATTTATATATCTATCTTAGGTGCTTGAAATTGGATAGAGGTTTAGTTCGGTAGAAAAGATTGGCAATTCTTTAACTTCTATTGCGGTTTGTTGCACCTAAAAGCCATTAAGAGCTCAACTTAATATGACAGGGGCTCTGCATGAGATATTGGACATTATACATACTTAAAAGGCTAAGCTCGTTGGCAACACTATGATCCTTATATTTTTTTTTATTGATCAATTGATAAGAGTGCAAATATGTTTACTTTTCAAAGAAAATTTCTCTTGTTGGTTGACACAACCCAAGGAGAAGACTGGGATCAGTTTTATAAAGAATTCAGAAACAATTTTAAATCAATCTCTACAGGTTTCAAGAGCAGGATGATGATTTTGATGACAGTGGCTGTGGAAATGTACATGATGATTAATTTTATCATGGATGCAATTCTGTGCAGTTTGAATTTGATGAGAACCTCCATTGCTACATAAAAACTTGCTTTGGAGTTTGATATACTGGGTCCTCTTAGTGGCATCTAATCCTAGCTGTGATAAGATAAGAGTATGCTTACTGTAGAAATCGTGGTAGGAAAGATTTTTGGGCTTGATGTCTGGAAAGCCATGTTCCATGGTTGCATACTCAAGTTGAGAAATTTATTGGGCTTTAAGTTGGAAAAACACTGTTGTTTAATTGCCTACTTATGATGGAATTACATTTTATTTTTCATTTTTTTCCTTCTATATTGAGGTCCTTAATTGCTTAATGTTCTGGGAATTTTGATTAGTTTAACTTTGTAGCTGCTTTGACTTAATTGTGAAACTGTAAACCATTGATGGGTGTTGCATAATGCATGGAGAGAATTTACCCTACAATTGGCTAGAACTTCAGTGACTCAAAAAGTCTCGCAAATAAGTGCCTATAACATGTGGCACTACATTAATAATTCATCTATTTTTTTTCAGTCTCATATTTTCTCTTTTTCTATTGATTAGGGATATGTTGCGTTTCTGTGTTAGTAATTCAATTATTATATAGAGAAATAACGACAGTAAGTCAATCTTCTTCTGTATCCAGTTTGATGTTTTTTGATCCACAGGGCATTTTGGATAGTCGATTCTATGTATTTCCTTTCTTATGGTTTACTTATGAGCTAAAATTTTCATGCAGAGATTAAGTGGGCCTCCTGGAATGACAATGGATTGGCAAGGTGCACCTGCAAGCCCTAGTGCGTACACTGTGAAGAGAATTTTGCGATTGGAAATTCCAGTAGATACCTATCCAAATGTAAACTTTACTTTTAATTTGATGTTGTAATGTTGTCATGCTACATTTAAATTGATCCTGCCCTCAAAGTTCAGTTTAACAGAGCAGAATCTTCTAACAAATGATAACATATTTGCTGGCTCCTTCATGGTTTGCAGTTCAATTTTGTTGGGCGACTTTTGGGCCCTAGAGGCAATTCACTGAAACGGGTGGAAGCTACCACGGGCTGTCGTGTATACATTAGAGGGAAAGGATCAATAAAAGACCCAGACAAGGTATTGGACGCCCATATATTATCAGCAAAAATTCAGCTGAAATTGATGGTTTAATTACAAAACTTATAAACGAATGTCTCTCCCCATCTTCTTTCATCAACATTTGACAGTTAGGGGTGGCTCTGTTTTTTTTGTTAATATTTTTATTCAATTCCATCCTGAAGGAAGAGAAGCTAAGGGGAAGACCTGGCTATGAGCACCTGAATGATCCACTTCACATCTTAATTGAATCTGATTTGCCTGCTAATATTGTTGATATGAGGCTGAGACAGGCACAGGAAATTATAGAAGAACTTCTCAAACCTGTGGTAGGACTTCTCTCTTTTTTATCAGTATTTCCAAATATTATTGAATAATTTTTAATGTTTTATGCTTGCTGATCATCTTTCATGAGCTTGTGTCAAGTTAAAAGTTTCTTCGTGGTTCAATTAATTGCTATTTCTTGAGACTGATTGAGGAAGGGAATATAGTGGCATTATGTAGTTACAATTATGGAAATCTGCTCTTCCATTTGATGCTGTTTCCTAAGGATGTTTCTAGGAATAACTTTCAAGGCAATTCCTTCATCAGCAGTTGTTTATGTTCTCATAAATGAAGTGAATCAATTATTATCTATTAATATTTAAGATTTTTAATTTAAAGTAATTTTTCATATTAAGTCTGACTTAAGTGTCAGCATCTGCTGCTTAGTATAACTTTGGAAACCGAAAAGAGTCATCTTGTGGGTTGAAAAGGGAAGCATTTTGTTCAGGATGTTCTTGCTATCGGCAGAACCCTTGCCTTATTGTGCTATAAGACACAAACGTTGTGTGATTATAATTATTTTTAACTACGAATAGCTTTTAGGATTAATTCTTCTTGAAGTTTTTCCTGAGCACCCTTAAACATTTCAGTCAAAACATCAGTTGGGGTCAAATGAAACAATTCTAAATTCCTCTTGGTTCAGTTTGAGTTACTGAATGATTAAATTTTCCAGCCCTGTGCACATGGGTCATAAATTCCATCTTCTGTGCCATTTCTGGAAGTGAGCATGATGACTTCACTCCTGTGTGTAAAAAATGTCATTTACATTTGCAGGATGAATCACAAGATTTTATCAAGAGGCAGCAACTGCGTGAACTAGCAATGCTTAATTCAAATTTCAGAGAAGAGAGTCCAGGGCCAAGCGGTAGTGTTTCGCCATTCAATACAAGTGGAATGAAACGTGCAAAAACAGGACGCTGAGATATCATGCCTGCTCCTGTATGTATTGGTTTTTTCATCTTGCTACAGAATTTTATGGCTCAATATAGCTTGCAATTCATCTCAATTCAGCACAGCTACATAAAGAATAGGCTAACATTCTTTGGTGGTGGGCTTTTGGTGGGGGTTTCCTTTTACCTCTCTTTATTTTTTCTCTCCCCCAATATAAAAGATAAAAAATGGAAAGCGTTAAAGAAAAAAAAAAAAGGAATTATATAGCTGGTTCTTGAGTTTAGGCTTGCTGAGGTCAGTTCTTTTGTCCCCTCCTTTTTTTTCCTTCTTAAATGTAAACTGAATATATTCATTGGATTTATTCTTGTGTTAGCAACTTTGACGAGTGTGCAATATATATATATATATATATATATATATATTAATGTTGAAGGGATAGGTTATTCAAAGACAATGTTTCTCGAGTTTTGTAGTTGTCATCATTTTTTATAGTGTGAGAATAGTGTTGTGTTAAAATTGCTGACTGGTTGATCTTTTTGTTTTTTTAGCCTTTGAATCTTCTTCTTGGAGATATCCAAGATTATTGGATGGAAAAAGATTACCAAGACGCAAATATCCAACCGTTTTCTTAATAAAACCAAGACTTAAAAATAGCTTAGCTATCGTTGGGTGATGAGAGTGATCAAAAAGAGGTGGAAGTTTGACTTGGTTCCTCTGGCATTATCAATTTATGGTGAAAACACCATGTCCACCACTCCCTCAAGAAACTACTTCCCAAGGGTGTAGGCCAGGCCGTGGTTGGTCTATGAGCCGAAGGCTATCATAAAAATGTTTTGTTTGGTTGGGTTTCTCCTTTCAATGGAAAAAACTAAAGCTTGCTACTGAAAATGTTGGATTTGGGAAAAATCTCATAGTTTCCAATTTTTTGTGAACTTGGCCTTTTTTCTTTTCTTCTCTTTTTCTTTCTTTTAAAAAAAGAAGAGGAACTTGTCTTCACTGAAGCATTTATATGAAAAAGAAACAAAAAATCAACAACTTTAAATCAGAAGATTCATAGCCATAGCTCGATACAAAGAGAGTGATATTAATTAAATAATGTGTTTTAATTAATAAAATGTAAAGGTGGGTTGATTTGAAAATTTTTACTAATTTGACATAACTTTTCATGATTCTCAATTTTTTTTTTAATTTCGGAATTATGTGCATGTTTCATGAATTGGAAGCAAAAAATTTCAGAATCATGTATATATATAATAACTTTTTAATCTAAGATACTTTTCTTCTTTTGGTTATATTGATTTTTAGCAGTAAGAGAAGAATTTTATATGGGATTTCTTGTTCTTAAGCTTTAACTTAAATATCTTAAATTAGTTTTTGTAAAACCAAAAACTTGCAAATTAGGTCTAATAAATATAAAATTGTAGTTTTATAAAATAGTAAAAGATGCCAAATCTGTCTATTCAAAATTTTAGGTAATTTATGTGGGGGTCTATTGCAACCTAAAGATGCTGAAACTGAAAAGATTGGCATCAGGAGAGAGTCAAAAAGTCCATTTTGCTCTTATTCAAACATTCTGATTGAGTTAGGCTCTATCAAGGGCTTAGACAGGCCTATTTACTGCATTTCTTTACTTAGGTTGGAACACAAATTAATACTGGTACTCTATAGTTTTATTTTATTCTAATTTTTATATTTGGAGCGGTTTTTTTATTTATTTTTTCAATTGATCAATTAAATAATAAAATTATAAATATATATTTTTTTATTTCTAACAACAATCTCAAAGTCAAATTTTTTAAATTTATCGGATTAGATTAGTTTGGATTTGTTTGTATTTACTTGTTTATTTATTTTGTTTTTGTTTTGCTCTCTCTTTATTTTCTTATTTGTTTTTTTTGAAAATGTCAAACTTGGTTATTGCATGTTTATTTGTTATGTTTTCATTTTGCTATCTTTTTTTTTTAAGAAAAAAAAGGAAAAAAACATAATAGTTACTCCGACCTGCCGGATTCGAACCAGCGACCTAAGGATGACATACAGGTTTTTCACCTACTACAGTCCTCCGCTCTGCCAACTGAGCTAAGGTCGGACGACGAGTTTTTATTATTTTAATTTAATATAGTAATTATGTCATTTCATATTGTCGAGAAACTGAATTTGGCATTGATCATAATAGGGTTTTAGCATTTATTCAAGGTATCAGCGACTATATATTCGTTTCTCCTCCACCAGCATCTGTGCAGCTTCCACTCGCGGACGGTAGCTTTCATTCTCCGATTATCTAATTCCATTTGTTTATGGCTGCCAACCCACTTTCCTTTTTCTTAAATTCCTTCATTTCCTGATCAGTTATTTTCATTAGATTTGTTTTTAGATTTTGATTTTTTAGCTAATTATCAGGAACTGCTCAAGCCCCGCCTTCATCTCTCACCTAACCTCCTCTTCCATTTTCCCTCTTCATTTTAACCGATTTACTCATTGGGTTGATCTCTTATCAGCATCTGCACTCATATACAGGTTTGGTTCTTTCGTTGCTCTGTTTTGATGATCCTTTTGATTTTTACTTGAATCTAGATCTGTAAATTGTTATGGAATTGATTGATTTGTTGTTGTTTCTTTTAGGAGTTTTGGTTGATTGAGAAAATGGCAGCTGCGGTCCAGCTTCGTTGTCTTGCTTTTGCAAGGGAATACTCGAGTTCTTCTCAGAATCACCGTGTCTCCAATCCTAGTTGTCCTGCTGTGTCTTTCCCATATTCCAATCCTCAAAATCACTCTCTTCGCCTTCTTACTCATCCGAAACTTTCAAAGCCTGAGCTTTCACACTCTGGGGGTAATGGTAGCAGTGGAATTGGTCGTGGGTACGGTGGCGGAGGCGGCGGAGACAGTGGAGGGTGGAGTGGAGATTCGCGTTCCGATTCAGGATTTGGGATTCTGGGTCTTTTCTTAAACGGATGGAGATCTAGGGTAGCTGCAGATCCACAGTTCCCTTTCAAGGTTCTAATGGAGGAATTAGTTGGTGTATCCGCTTGTGTTCTTGGGGACATGGCTTCTCGCCCCAATTTTGGGCTCAATGAGCTTGACTTCGTTTTCTCTACTCTGGTCGTGGGTTCCATACTTAATTTCACTCTCATGTATCTATTAGCACCAACTGCGTCTGCTACAAGCGCCACTCTCCCTGCCATTTTCACCAATTGCCCAACTAGCCACATGTTTGAACCCGGCGCTTACAGTCTCGCGAACCGATTGGGTACTTTTGTGTATAAAGGCACAATCTTTGCAGCTGTAGGATTCGCAGCAGGGCTAGTGGGTACTTCAATCTCAAATGGGTTGATCGCAATGAGGAAGAAGATGGATCCAACTTTTGAAACACCAAACAAGCCACCACCCACGGTGTTAAACTCAGTGACGTGGGCGCTACATATGGGTATTAGCAGTAATTTGAGATATCAAACGCTTAACGGAGTGGAGTTTTTGCTGGCCAAGGGGCTTCCTCCTCTGGCTTTCAAGACATCAGTGGTTGTTCTCAGATGCTTGAACAACGTTCTTGGTGGAATGTCGTTTGTTATATTGGCAAGAATGACAGGGTCACAGAGTGTAGGAGAAGCTAAACCTGTTGTTGTTCAGGTTGGATCAGGTGCAGAGAAGGAAAAATTGCTTGATGGAACGGATTTGCAGAGTAATCAGTCGACTTTTAAGTGATTCATCACACCTTTGTTTGTTTTGTATATGAAATAAAAATCAACATAATGCGAATCTCAAGTCTTTTCTAAGATGTAGCATTTTGTAGTTTTTTTTTCCTTTGGCTTTTATCATATTAATTATAAAGCTCCAGAGTTGAGAATGATTGAAATCGAGACAGCAACTCCAAGGTTTACGAGATAATTGCCTACTTGTAGAAAAAAATAAGAATCAGACCCTTGATGTTGTTGGATTGGTGGGCCTGGGTTGTGACCCAAATTTGCATTATTATTTCTCGGGCGAGAAAATGAAATTAAGCATATTTTCTTTAAAATGACCTTGTTCATGATTGTAATTGAGGTCTAACCGGATATTTTAAACAAAAATTGATATTTACCAAGAAACAGGATCCCTGCCCTCCTTAGATGAAATCTTCAAAAAACCCCATGAATGCCACAAATCCACCTTTCCTCTCTTTCCTGCTTCAGTATCGAGAAAATCGGGAAAGAAAAAATAAAGAACATGTGTATACAATGGAATTACATGGAAGAAATCATCCTCTAGCTGAGGTTTCCTCAATATCATCCTACACTTCATTGTTCTTTTTAATCTCAAGATCATTTAATCTATGAAGTCAGCTTTGTTGTGTCTATCCCAGCCACCAAACTGCTATCCACATCGAATGGCATCTCAGTAAAAATCGAACAACAATATGGACTTTCATCTCACAGCTTCTGGAGCAGAATTACAGTAAGGTGTGTGCAAGCAAACCAATCTTGTGCACATTAAACAGAGAGTAGCAAATCCAACCCCAATTGCAAGCCCGCTACCACTTTTCCACCCATCCAACCTTACTGCTCTCTCGATTATTTTTCCAAAGCTTGGGAGTAATCCCCCGCACGCTAAAACCATTATGTGATCTAGGCCACTGTAGTCGATCCCAGCAAGTATGGCTCCAATTGCAGATATTGGACCCACAAAACCAATCAAAGCTGCTGCTGCTATAGCACTGTGCCAGCTGTCTGTAGCGCCAAATATGCAGCTTGCGACAGCAGCACCGCGAGGAAGTCCATGTAGAGAGACAGGAAGAACCATGTGCCGACCAAGTCCATAAGCTTTTGGTGCAGCCACCCCCAGTGCAAGCCCCTCAGCTAGTGCATGAAAGGCAACTGCTGCACATGAAAGGAATGATTGAAGGGTGTGAACACTTATTGGAAAGCCAGTTGCCAAAGGTAAATTATTTGCTGATGTCTTTTTGCGGCTGGCAAAACTCAAAATGCTGAAGCTAGAAACATGGACGACCGCTGCTCCCACAGCAAGCAAAAAGAGAAGGGGGATAACCCCCATCTTTGATGACAAAAGTAACTGCATTGGTCGCCAGGTACCAAGGACGAAAGCAATGCCAGATGCTGCACCCATGAGGAGAGCATGCTGAAGTAGGAATGCAAGAGCAAATGCTACAAGAATGATGCCACCAAGCAATGGCCCCAGGCCAAAAAGCAATGAAACAAAGAAGCCTGAAGCATCTTCTGAGCTGCAATGTCGAAAAACTAAAATTTAGTTGCAAATAATATGCAGTAATTGCATGATGAGAAAAGAAAAAAAGGGCTACAACAAAGCAAATATATATATATATATATATATATATATATATATTAATAAAAAGGAAAGAAAAAGATGAGCAGGTTATAATATATCACAATCCTGCCCAACAAAATTATTCTTTGAAGAAAAAGGATGAGTGAGATGTTTGTGAGAATCGGGAATTTAAAAGAGAAAATCACCAATCCAGGAAAACCTAGAAACCTAGGTGTTATAACAAATTAACTCTGAGCTACATCCCATCATTAGAGTAGTTTATAAACTTAAAACCAAGCAAGATAGTATGCAGAGAATTGCCTGGTAGAGAACATCTCTAATTATGTGGTCCAAACCAAATGCATTCATGAGGAATGTATGGCATTAATGTTGACAAATACCCAAGATCAATGATTTTACATCATTTTATAGTCATGTTAACAACAAAAATCTCAAGGAAAATAGTTTTCCTAACTACCATCGAGGTGCTGAAAAATTTTCCACTATCAACTATTAACAGCATATGCACATAGCAGGAAAGCAAGGTATCAAAGAACAATTGCCAAAGTTAACATGATGTGCACTATTATTGTATACTGGTATCAGTATGAACACGTGAAGCATAAATGAATCATCAGGAAAAATGCAACAATCCTACTTCCAGCATGCATTTTTGGAAATCTAAAGCTATACAGGCACTCACTTGTAGTCATGGCTGAAATGCTGGAACAGAGTGCTTAGAACTTCCATAAATGCTACAGAAATTGTAGCTGCTGATGCCACTTGAGAAGATGATGCTTCCTGTAACCAACAGGCCAATCCAAAGACATGCACAATGAGAAACATAAACTAGACAAAAAAACAGTGAAGCCAAATTCAGCTTCACAGCACAGTTAAAGCTTTTGTGTCACTTGAAGGTGGCTTCTATGTCATTTCTAATAAAAAAAAACAAAAAATTGTGCTATATTAACTTATAAAATTACCCAAAGTTCCACTTTTCTTACAAATCTGGGATAGAAGCGTAAATTAAAAATACCAAACTAACAATATCATGTGAAGCCTAATAAAAAGTTTCAAGAGAAAATCAACTATAAAATGGAGAGGCTTTTGCCTTCAACTCTCCCTGCCTTTCTGCCCTTCCCTCATCTTAGTCCTGCTTAGAATTAATAGTTCCTTCTTTATAATGTGTAGATGCTGTACGCATGTATATATCAATGGCTATATTGCATAAAAAGATATGACAAGCTGTCAAATGCGAATTTTTATACTCAAGTCAATTTCAATAATTAGGAGCAGGTTTAAATTTAAAGTAAATCAACACATTCTGAATGTTCAAAGTGAAACCAAATCTTTAAATCGGTTGTGGATTCTACCAAGAATGCATGAATTTGGTGAGACAGATTACCTTGAAAGCATCAGGAAGCACCTCCGCAACAACCATCCAGATCATACATCCAGCAGCAAAACCAGTACAGAAAGGCAGGAACTTGTTAAATGCATCAGCACATATGAATGAGGGAACGGCTACAATAGGCTGCAATAAGGTAAACTAAACAATTAAGAAGAAGCTAAAGAAATTTCAATTTACATCAAATCATAGTTAAAACAAAATTTAACTCATTAACTACAAGTTAATTTTATCTTGCTTTCACATCAAATTTTCATTTTGGAAGCTGTGACAATGATTGGAAAGCTGAAAAAATTTTAAACCACCCTCATGCTTGTTCAAGGGGCTAATAAGCATTAAGCATATGTGATTTTCAAGAAGCAACATTGTTTGCCACATATTACAAGGGGAAATGGATTGAACAGTTAGTTCACAGTCTAGGTATGTAAACATTTCTACAGGCAGAGTAGTTGGGCATCAGCGTTTGCACTGTTATTGTATAGTTGAGATTTTATCCATACCAAATAGCAATAATTAAAAATCTAACTGAAAAATGTGTTATTCCCACACGCACACAAAAAAAACAAAAAGACAAGCAACAGCTTATTAGCTTTAGACATTAAAATATCTACACAGAACTCAATACACTCTCTTTAAATTCCAATTTTGACGGTTGAAAACAGGCTTAACTATCAACACTTTCTTCAAGATATTGCTCTGCTACTAACCAAATTCTGCATGTGGGTATCCCAGCCAAAAGCTCCTTTAGAATGTGTTTTACTTTGATTTTTATCTTCCAAACTGGGGACAGAAATCCACTAGATTACACACAAACTAATCAACATGGGTTGGATTTGACTCAACCAAGGAGAACAGTTATAAGTGTGAAATATGATTAAGATAAGTACTTGTTGCAATGTTAAAAAGGACGATACAAGCCATGAGATTAGGGTAACATAGCAATATCCAAGAAGCAACCAAGAAACATTTTACGAACCAGAAGAAGACAAGATAGTTCAGCAAATCGTATCATATTTGACAACATTAGACACCATTTAAAATTTATGTCTATTTGAGTTACTAATTTTCATTCCAATTTTAGTAATTTCACGTATCTTACATAGAGATCTTAGCATCCATTACCTAGTAAAATCAATTATACTTGAAGTCAATCACAAAGGATAATTTATTACCTGAGGCAAAGATGTAATTACACTCCATAACATTGCATTTTGTGGAGAAACACCTCGTGACGCCAGAACCATACTCACAGCTAATCCCTCTGGTATGTTGTGTACAGCAATAGCCAAAGTCACCAAAAGCCCTTGAGAAAATCCTTTTGACCCAGCAAAGGATACTCCGACACCAGAGCCCTCTCCAAATGAATGAAGAGTCATAATTCCAATAACAAGAACTTTAGTTGCATCAGCACCTTTTATGTCCAACATACTTACTTCTCCATATTGCTCAAGAAACTGAAACCCAAAAATCAAGTAAAACATAATGAGATCTAAAATTCTACAAACAGGCAAGTAAGCACATCTAGAAATATATAAATCAATCACCTACCATAAAAACAAAGGTGAATACAATTAAATTGCATTAGAAATGAATTTGTTTGTATAATAAGGAGAACCGCCAGAAAGGGCAAATTCAAGAAGCAAAAATAAATTTTAGCTGAGAAGGTAATCCCCTCAATATTAAATCTATAGCAGTTACCTTCTTGCAAAGCAAAATGAAAACACCACCGGTTAAAATCCCAATCATAACCCAATTACCAGCACCATGGCTATGCCCTTCCTCTACGAGGTCAAAACTTGCAGCCAACATCACACCAGCAGCCATTCCATTGCATAGTCCAGCCCACTGAGGTTCCAGCTCCACAAAAAAAAATGGGACTGCACCTAAACCAGTGGCTGCAGCCATAGCCAATGTAAATAATGCAACTGTAGATACTGAAACTCTGTTGTAACTGCCCTTCTTGTCACCCAGTCCACTATTACTCTCAAAATCCATGGAATTCTCTGTACCAGTACCATCTATAACATTTTTCCCTAAATTTTTATGCGGAGGAGATCTCATCCTTCCTGAAATTTCGTTTTCAGAATGTGCCAAAATGCAGCCAAAGAACAATATGGAGAACAGAAAAAATAACTGTGCTTTCTTGTATCTGAACTCCATTGTCCTTTGCATGCACCACCTAAAAAATTGCTTCTTTAAGTAGAATTCATCAGTAAATTTGGCGACTTTCCAACAAAAACTCTGTTGCAGATAAATCCCAAATCATGAAATCAGAAAATGCAAATATGTAGCCTGGCATACCAGGATAAATATTTGCTGCAGTTCAAATTTGAATAAATGATATAAGTATAACAATTTATATGTTAGCAACAGTTGTAGTCTAATTATAACACGAAAGAAACTAGATAGTTTCAGGTGATCTAACAAAATGCCAACATTTTATCAGAAACAAATTCCACTGTACATCAAACAATTAACAGATTAATTAAATTGAGGTAATTTTTCAAACCCATGAAACAATAAAACCATGATATTTTCTCAATCAAAATCGAAGTACTCAAAGATGGTGAAAAACCAGATATTTTCTCAAATTGCGCTGAACTCTTCTCTCAATTGGGTTGCTCATATAAAATCAAACCAGAAAATGAGGATGAAATTACACATATCTAAATGGAGTTGGAACCTTCCTAGTTCACAGTCTATCAAAGAGAAAAAAAGAAAATAAAGCTAAAGGGGGGATTTTTAAGAATCACAAATATCCGGCATTTTATTTAGATTTCGTACAATTTCTCAGCAAACAAACCCCTTAATCAATCATTATCAGACCCAATTTCAAAATCGTATCAGAATCAAGAAAAGGAAAAAAAATTACATTTGAAACAAAACTACAAAAGTCTGTAGTTGTAGAAAAACCGATGCCCTTCTAACACAGAATTCAAATCTAATAAAACAAATAGAATAGAAGATAGAATTAAAAGAGGGAAGAAGACAAGTAGATTCCAAAAAGAATAAACCCTGACTTGGTTATTCGGAGAGATTTTATAATTAAATTAAAAAAAAATTCCAAGTTAGCACGCTGTTTTCTTATCCCTCAAAACCAGCAACATATCAGAAAACAGGCCATCAGCGCCTTCTTTGCTGTCCCCAAAAACATTCGTTTTTTTTTTTCTATTATCAAAATATTGATTTTTTATACCAAATATTTTAATTATTGAATATTAATATTAAAAATTTTAAAAATATTACAGTGTGACTTTAAAATTAATTTCTGATTAGAAATTATAACGTGATAATTGGTCAGTATATTATATCACCAGAAAAATTGTACTTTCCATTTATCATATCATTTGAGAGAAAATTGACTTTAGATAATATATAGCAATATTTCAAAAACTTTAAGTATCAATAATATATGATTAGAAAATTTGATACTAAAGTGACAAAATGGTATCATTTATATTATTAATTTTTTATGTAATTTGTTTTCTTTATGTATAATCTAAATAATTTTTACCATATATATATATATATATATATAATTTATGTGTTTGATTTATTTATTATAAGTTGAAATTTAAAGAAAATAATTAAAAAATTATGTTATAAACTTATATTTTAATTTCACAAAATTTGATACTAGTTTAATTTATACCAAATAAAATATTTAAATCTTGTTATATATTATAATTTATGTATTATTTATTAGTAAGTGTTGGATATGATAAATTATGTACTTTAATTTTTTTATTTTAACAATTAAACTTTATTTTGATATAAATGTTTACTCAATCAATAAACATATAATTTTCTTTTAGGTGGAATCGGATCAGAGAGCTAATTTTCTTTTCCTAAAGGGGTGTTGACTTGAAATACAGTAATTAATTAATTAGTAATATATAATAATAATTAAAAATTATAATTAATTTAATTATTTATATAGCATAGATTTATAGAACAGGGTTGATTATTTTAAATTATAGTTTATTATAATTAATAAAATAAAAAATAGTTTATTTAATTATGCGGTAGTAGGCATAGCCACGGGCCAATTGGACTCGTAAAACTGGCTCTGTTCAATCTGGATTGTGGCCCGACAAAGGAAGGGTCCAATTGCCGATTATTGTTCCAACCCGGATAAAATTTAAATATTTTTTTTAAAAAAATTTAATAATAGTCTTAGGACCGTTATCTTTGTCTTCCCCCTATGCTGTTTGTGCTTTGCATTTTTTTAAATAAATAAATATATTAAAATATAAATATAATTAAAAGATAAAAATACTCCTTATAATATAAAAATAAAACTAAATTCCAACTTATAATTTCTTAAAATCTATTTTTTTTATATAACAATCTAACTTGCTACACAAAATCACAAATAAATATTTTATAAGTTAAAATTTTCTTTTTCTCAAAGTTTTTATTTTTTTATGACTTATTAGTTGTAAAAATTTTTAATTTTTACAAATTAATATTTTATAAGTTAACATTTCTTTTTCAAAATTCTCATTTTTTCTAACTAACTTATTTCCCAAAATTTCACTTATTTCTAACTTAATATTTTTTTATTTTATTTATAAACAAATTGATAAGTTAAATTAATTTTTTTGCTTTAAATTCACCTAACAATTAATTTTAATTCTAAACTATAATAATTTTAATTATATTTATTTATTGTATTAATTATATAATTTTTTAATTTTTTAAAAATAAAAAACATTGAAACTGGCCGAACCGATGGTTCATGAACCGGAATCAACATCTTCTCAGTTCCAATCCAGTTCCATATTTATGGAATAGTAGATCATATTTAGGCCTCAAGTTGTGCATGTTGCTAGATCAACTAGTTAATCCAATTGGAGTCTAAATTCAAATTTTGATAGAATAAAAATTAAAATAGTGATAAATAATTATAGAAAATATTCAATAAAGTATGTAAAGGTGTTAAATTATGGTAAAAGATGTAAATACAAAATTGAAAAAGTTTTGGAGTAAATTTATAATTTACCAAAAATTCAAGGATCAAATAAGATACATGCCAATTATATATATTTATATATATATATATATATATATTTGGACATAATTTTCATGTGATGGCGGATTATAAGATTTAAAATAAGAGTGAAAGATAATTAAGATGATATTAAGTTAAAATATCAATATTTTTGTTAGATATGTGGGTCCCACATTTAAAAATTTTCATTTCTTCTTCGTTTTTATTTCATTTTCTACACTCAAAGTCATCATCCATGTTTTCTCCATTTTCTGCTATAGCCACACCTTGAGTTAGAGAGAGAAAGTGAGAAAGAGAGCGAAAGACAAAAATAAGGCTATTTTCATGTATAGAAAAATTTAATGAAGCTTAGAGAGGTAAAAAAAGAAGAAAAATAAGTAAGAAAAAATGAGAGAAAATTTTGGTGGTTTGGCCATGGAAAAAAAAGGGTGAAGGTAAGATGATTTTCTTTATCTCTACGCTTTTCTCTAATCAAAAATAAAGTTTTAAGCTCATTTAGGACTTGGTTTGGAAAAAAGAGATTTTAGAGGTTCTAGAAAGAGATTTTTGGGGTTAGAGATATTATTATGAGAAATGGTGTTTAATGAAATTTTTATATATTTTAGGTACTCAACTTGAAGGAAAACAAATAATAAAGGAAAAAAAAAAGAAGCTTAAAAAACCTTTAAAAAATAATAATAATAATAAGGTATGTGCATACTTTTAGGTAATAACCCATAAATTAATTGTATACTTGCATGATTAAATTATTTAGTATGTTAAATATGTTATTTAAATGCATTACAATTGCTTAGTTTGCATTGATTTAGAGTTAAAAAAAAGGTAAATTTTAATATTAAATATAATTTAAAAGTTATCATGTAAAATTATGGAACATAATTTGTAATTTAAGATGTATATTTGATAATTTTAAGAAATAAAAAAATTAAAGTTGTACCAAAATTGATTATGATAATTTGAAGATGAATTAAATTAATATTGAGCATATAATGATAGAGCAAGAAAAAAAGGATATAACACACACACACACATATATATATATATATATTGATGATGCTATAGAAGATAAAGACCATGGTTATACCAAATTAGTTTATGAGGAATTGAAAAATGTATTGAGTTAATATTATGTGTCTAACTTAAGTTAGAATGGATAAATAGATTAATATGCTAATTAAAGATGATAGACTGTAAAATCTGTAGACGATAGTACTTGTAGATATTTTATACCCGTAGGTATTTTACTGTATATTATATTTGGACATATAATGTTTCATGATGTCCATATATTTAATTTTTTTTATTATCTTCTAGTATTTGGTCTGAGTACTTGGCACAACAAAAAAGTAAAAAAGTATATATATATATACTGATTGTATATCATATGTATACCTTATATATACTATATATATAGTATATAATGTGATATAGTTCTTGTATAACATATGTATAATATACCATATATATAGATGTATTGTGATATGCTTTTTGCATATTATATGTATACTTGATATATACCTAACATGTATATAATATGTTAAGTTAATATTTAATTATCACATTTATTATACTTGTGCTATAAATTAGTATATGTGCATGTAGATGGATAAGAGTAATGTTAGTTTTTATATAAAATAAATTATATGGTGCATATGTATGTATGTTGAATAATATAATATATTGTTTTTCTATAATATAATCTCGATACAATAAAGTGAGATTGTAGATAATAGATAAAAGTAATAGACAAATCCTATAAAATTCGAGGAATCATAAAGTAGATTTTATATTTGAATTTTTCAATATTTTTCTATACCCTCATATTTTACATGTGTAATGCAATATAATTTTTATAATGTATTCTAAAAAGAGTTTTGTTAAATATTTTCTTTCTAATAATAAAATGTAAAAATGTCTTTTTTTTTAAATTTTTTTATAAAAATATTCTAGTTTTTTAATGTTAAATAATTGTTTTTCCAGAGAGAAGGTATCTTGACATACTCTTATTTGACCGCTTGCTAGATAGAGTGAGAGTGTGACGCAGTTCCAAACAGTAGCCGTAGCTACGTGGCAGTAGCATCACGAAGTAGGTTGGCTGAAGTGAAAAGCCGCTGTTTCGTGGGAAATAGAAAGCTCTTCCATTGTCAGTTGTCACCAAACTTTTGTGAACCTCGGTAATTACACTGTTTGTCAAATTACTAAAGAAATCAAAAACTTCATTTTATTTCAATTTTGTGGATTCTCATTATCAACACCACAATTTCTGAAAATTAGTTTCCGTATACACAATTAAACTGTTTTAAGTACAGCAACCATATATAATTAATCAGTTATTAAATATCAGCAAAGTTAGCTGTGTTGAAAAATGGGTAGTTTCAAGTAAAATGGTGGGCTCTGAATTCAAATTCAGCTTGTCTTGAAAATTAAACTCACTCATTTCACATGCAGGATCATATGTCCAATTTAATAGTTCTTTCTTCTTCTCTATTCAGAATATTGGAAAATTTTGTTTCTAGAAGTATTCACAGTCTCTTTCTCTATGAACATTCCACTCATAATAGCTACAGATACACCACTTTTCGCTCTGTACAACAATGTCTTTTTTTCTCCCCTGTTATCGAGGATTGATGATGGGAGTGACACCACTTATAAGATCACTTCCTGAAACGTTGGCTGACACGTACGGATCCTTGCTGGTATAAAATGAAGATGAAGATGCTGACTTGCCAAAATATGTAGATGATGATTCTCCAGAGTATGGGGAAGCAGATTCTGAAAAATTAGCAATATCATATTCTGGCTCTGGCATCATTTTGAGTATGTTCTCTAACTCTCTCACAACTTCTGCCATCGATGGCCGATTCTCAGGCTTGTCATTGCAACAGCCAAGTGCCAACGATATATATCTCTCCATGCATTCGGATGGATAAGACCCCATTCTGCTGTCTATTATGGAGAACATTATACCTGAGTGATGAGCCATTGTTACCTGATACAAAAGCCATAGCGTTCGGCTTCTTAATTAGTACCTATAATTCCTTCATATATATATATATATATAAATAGAAGAGAAGTGAATGCCTTCAAGCTGTCCATGAAAGTACCTCGCGGACAATGTTTTTGCCGTGTGATATTGGCTGCATTCCAGTTAAGAGCTCCAGAAATACAATCCCGAGGCTGTAGACATCACTCTTGTCTGTCAACTTATGGGTCAGAAAATATTCTGGATCAAGGTATCCCTGAATGCAAAATGGAAACAAAGAGAGTCAGTATAAACGATGATAAAAGGTTATTCTTCTAATAATTCTTAATCAGTCTTCTGACCACGGAAAGAATGGAAACTGTATGTCCAGGAAAGACAGTGGACATATTGATTTTTCTTTGTTGTTTTCTGAGGAAATGAATTTAGTTCTCAGAAAATTAGGAAAAAGAAAAGCTATTTGAGCATCATGATTTGAAAAAACTCAGTTTTAACATTTTCAGCAACCCACCAAATAAGGGCTATTAAAAAATGATGAGTTTGCATATTACTAGGCCATTATATATATATATATATATATATATATATATATATATATATATATATATATATATATATATATATATATATATATATATATATATATATGTAACTGAACCAACGCACCGGAGTTCCCTTCACTACTGTGGATACATGATTAGGCAAATTTCCTTCGTCATCAAGGACAGGTGCAAGACGCGATAGTCCAAAGTCAGCAACTTTAGCAGTAAGATTGGAGTCGAGGAGTATATTGCTGGCCTTGATATCGCGGTGAAATACTGGAGGGTTTGCTTCAGTATGGAGATAAAGAATACCCTTAGCTGTGTCCAGTGCCATTTTCATTCTTGTAACAAAGTTCAGTGATCCTTTAGCTTTAGCTGCACATTACAGTAACCATTAATTGTTAGTCTCCATGTTCATGCTATATGTCCTAAATTAAACAATGATTCATAGTGAAATCATTAGTTGTGTTTAGTTAGAATGCCACTGTGAAATTTTTATTATTATTTTGTCTCTTTTAGCAGGTAATACTCATAATCTTCTCAAACTTGAATCAATTACATATTTAACATTGGAAAATTGATGATTCTAGAAGTCAAAACCTTATAATTGAATATTTCAAAAAATAAAGCCTTGGAGAAAATAGAAAAAAAATCACAACTTTTAGAGATTTCAAACCTGAAAGCCAGTCCCACAAGGTGCCATTGGGCATGAACTCATATACCAGCATCTGTCAAGAACAAAGAAGACAAGAAGACAAATGTTATCTATAATCTAATTAATCCTTGCATATTTATAAAATTGGAAAATAGCAAAAGGAGATTAACAGTAAAGCATGACCCAGCAAAGAAGCACATATAATATTTCCTAGCTTCTCCATAATCAATTTGATAAAACTCAAATGCCTGATAGTATTACTCAATCAGATAGATGCCAAGGACTTAAATCTCATTTCAGCATCAATTTAGTTTCCAAACTATTATTCCTTTCCTTTTCCTTTTCCTTTTTTTTTTAATTGTTTTCATTCCATTTTATTTCATTTTTTAAATCAATTTTTTGTTGCATTTGAATAGATTCTACTTGTGATTCAATTCTATTGACAGAATGAAAGAAACAGGGTAAGATAGTGCATCTTCACCAGCAAGATTTTCTGCTTCTTAATTTGGGCAGACCATGACCTAGTCTTGCTGTGGCTGATTATTTAAGTAACTTAGCAAACAGGCAAAAGAGGCCTACCCAACATAGGATAGAAAAACCTCACAGAAAGTAAAGCCCTACTCATTTGATTTAGTAAGCTGCCAAAGAAAAAACTTGCACGCATAGAAGAGATAAAATGTTAATTGGGATTCCACCATTGCAAAAATTACCTGTTCCCCTTCTTCATCACAGTATCCAACCAATGAAACTAGATTTCTGTGATGTAATCTGGACAACAATTTAATCTCAGTCAAAAATTCTCTTTGGCCTTGTAAGGAGCCTTCTTCAGCACGTTTTATGGCCACAACTGTGTTGTCAGCTAAGATGCCTCTATAAACCCTTCCATAGCCTCCTCGACCAACTTGAGTTGAGCTGTTAAAGTGGTCAGTAGCCTGGGCCATTTCTCTAAAAGTGAAGAATTGCACACCATCAAGTTTCATGGATACTTTTGTGGCTGCAAACAAAACAACAATCTCATATGCTTTCTTGCATGATAGTCAGAGACAACCATATTATACAGAAATTAGTTCTCACTAATAGTAGTAAAGAACTTACAGAATCTTTTTCTCGACAGATTCCGATAGTATCTAGCTTGTCTTCTCAAAATCAGAAGAGTGGCAAATGCAGATACTGCAATAGTACAGGCAACAGCACCTACTATGATGGCTGCCCAAACTCCTTTGCTGATTCCTTTACTTTGGGTGCCAAAATTCACTATCAGCACAAAGTAAACACAAAATGGCAGAAATTAGGGAACTAAATTACATATCAAGAAAGAAACTAATGTAATCAATCCGACAGCTTCAAATTCCAGTTCCAAGAGAAGATTCTGTGATATCTGCATTTTCATGGTGCAGCCTTGCCAGCTGTTTATGTCAAAGAGTCTGACAGATATTCTTATTAGTACAGTTAATATTTTAAATTAGATATGAAAGTTTATTTATTTGTTGAATAGGGACTGTTGAAAAACTTACAAATTCAGAGTATTAGTAGTAATGTGTCATAATTAAAAAATATGGTAGAGATGATTGTCATTTTGTCACCTCACCCGCTTCTATCTCTTGATGATAAAAACACATGAATCTCAACTAGAAACCTCTGATGGAAATATGACCATCAATGTGAGGAAAGATTTCAATAATGACTATATGCAACTGAACTCATTTTTCAACATAGATCAGAGATGCAGACTACCGAGTTGAAATTGCAATGCCATGCATAGGACTTGTTCATTTTCCAAAGTGAACTTTTATAAGAAAAGCATGATATTTTGGTACTAAAGCAGTAATATTTAGAATTCTGATATGTTGCTGCACTACCAATTAATGTACAGTCAACATTACAGAGAATATTATTCAAGTCGATAACAGTTGGTGAAGAAATCAGAAATTCACTTAGATAAGAAAAAGCAGATGCAAGAACATACTCTGTGAATAAGGTCCCTGTAGAGTGAAATTGAGAAGCTCATATGGTCCATAAAAGTCGGTGCGTTCAAAACTCCATGACGCAAATGTTTCTCTTATTCGGTGAACCTCAGTTGAGTTAAATGTATTTGAATGTGCACCATTCCATGTAGGAAAGAGCTTCAAATACATCCTTATTCGAGGACCTACTTCCCAAAAATAGGAATCAATATATATTTGAGAAATGTCCAATTCAAGAGCATTTGCTAAGTATCTCTCAAAACCATTAATATATGGAGGAAAATCAGAGAAACTGGGGCTCTTAAGCCGGTATCCTATTCTGAGAGGCGAAGCACAGAAGCATCGCACAGGGGAGTCTGGGACATATTCAAAAAAATCATTTACTGGACATGCTTGAATAGGACATGCCATTGTAGTGTTCGTAAAACTTTCAGTAGTTACATCTCCTTCAGCTCCAGATTGACAGAACTGGCCAATGTTTGGAAAGTTGGCACTACTGCATATAGGATTGCCACCCAGCCTAAACCAAAAATGCTGATGTAATGAGAATTTTATTGATACAAACAAGCAAAACTTCCATGGCAAAGTCGTAGTCCAACTTAGTAACTATAGAGCCCAAATACATGTAATTGCAGACTTTGATTCTAATAGCACAATAGAGGATAAATCAATTGAAAGAAATATTGATAGTGATGATACTCATGTTGATAATGGTAATAATGAGGTTGCATAGTTATGAATTAATTACAGAAAATACCTTAGGGTGACATTATCTGGCGGATTCAGCTCCCCTGTAATGTTTGAGAGTGAATTGTTCCTGAAATCACTGTATTTTGTGTGCAGAGAACGCAGAAATTAGCAAGTTACTGATACCTACCAAGTTTTTGTATACAAATGAAACTCATACAGGAAATTTAGAATACTCAATTTCATTGCATCTTTTTCCTCGGTTCTTACAGTTTAAGTCTAGCACTGGCGCTGAAGGACATATTCTGCCAGATGTTAGCCGGGACAGAACCAGTAAACAAATTATTTTGAAGTGACCTGTAAGAAACGTCCATGTAGAATATGAACAACTTCCATAACTGCCAAATTAAAAAAGAAAATTTTATGACACAAATAGAATCTCACAGTCTCTGAAGAGAAGGAAGATTTGAGAAGCTTCCTGGTATAGATCCATTTAGGCTGTTATCTGACAGATCACTGCAAGCAACGAGAATAAATTATTACTTAAGCCTACCTTCATTACAGTGATTCAAGCACAGTGAGAATAGAGTAACTTCTACTCATATGTTGGTTTCAAACTAATTGTTGTAAGAGAGGTGGTCAAGAACATCAAATATTTGGAATGAATTTGAAAGGACAATTGACGAATCTACATTTATTATTTACTTACATAGTTGTCATATTGTGAGAGAGTTTTGATGGTATGGGTCCAGTGAGGTAATTCTGGCTCAAATCCCTTTGTCATGAATAAAAAGTTAGACATATAAATAAATTTCAATCCATTATGAGAACATAATTCCAATATCAATATAGAAACTGCTTACAAATAGAATAGGGTGTTCATGCCACTAAGATCAGGAATAGCTCCATTCAAGCTGCAATTTCTAAGACTTCTACCTTGCCATAGAGGATTAAAAAAATGAAAATAGCATCAGTGCCTAGTTAATATTCATACCAAAGACTTAATGTATTGAGTAGAAAAATCTAAGAGCACATATTCCTCTGCAAATAGCATGTAAAATAATAATTGAAATTAGACATTGTTTACTAACACTTACAATTTTGCTAATTTGGAAAGATTTCCATAAGAAGATGGAATTTCACTATTGAAGTTGTTGTCAAGCTGACTGCCAGGAGGGAAAAACATGATGGTCAACAATATCCACTGTAATAAGCAAAAAAAAAAAAAAGACAATACCATGCTTCATCCTTCGTCCAACTGAACTGAAGCATGTTATTTAAAGTTTTATTAGGATTAACACTGCCAGTGAAAAGCACCTATACTAAAATGCAGCATACATCAGAAACCAAGATCCTATGATAAGAGAAAGGGCCTTATTTTATAATGGAAATGGGTTATTAAAATATAAATAATGTCATTGGAGAACATACAGTATACGCAACTCTGGCAATATTGAGAGTCCTGGAGGAAGTTGCCCGGTTAAGTTATTATTGTCCAAAAGTCTGCATCCAATTCCCGTATTCTCAATTACCACTCAACAATATTCAGAGTAGATCAATCATCAAGAAAACTAAAATAAAATGTTATACGAACTCACAGATGAAGAAGAGTTGATAGATTAGATAACTCTGATGGAATTTGACCGCTTAAGGAATTGTTGTTGAAGTGACTGAAAATAACATATAAGGCTATAAGCAGATAATATAATTCAAAAAAAAGCTAGCCTCTTCATCAAACTCAAGTAGTCTTCAGTTGAATACCCACTTACAGGTGTTTGACACTGCTCAAGTTACCATATGACTTTGGTATTGGACCTGAAAGATTGTTCTGGTCCACTTGGAATCTATTTAAATTTAATAGATAGCCAAGTTCATCAGGTAAAGAACCAGATAATCTGTTTCCATTCAAAAGCCTACATACACAAATACAAACTATAAGCTAAAAGAAACAGAAACTTTATTATTGTCAATAATCATTTCAAGGATATCAATTCTGATATTCAGGGTGCAAATGTAGAAGAGAAAAGATGTAAAATATTCTAAGTCCCTACCAGATATTTTCAATATCATTTTGTTTCATAAACAGCAACTCTATTTGATGGTTTCTTTGAGTATATCAATAATAGGATCATATGTGATACACCTTCTACAATGATTACCAAATATTTCTCAACACTGGAGCAATCAATGATTTCCAAAATGAAAGACAACTCACATATAGACTTAATTACAGATTACATTATTTCTTGATTTCGTAAGAATAAATAATACATGAAGAAGAAGAGGGAAGGGGAGATTTCCCTGCTTAGGGGCTGTCTCACAAGAAGTATAACCCAACTTACAGGAGTTTTAAAGGCGAAATATTTCCTATCTCCTTTGGTATGCTGCCATCCAATTCATTCCACATAAAATCCCTAGCCAGAAATAAGAAAAGAGAGGAAAAAAAGAAAGAAAGAAGATCATATGATCATACAAATGATTACTCGTAGCATTTTGCATAAACAGTGTTAAGTTCGCTGAAAATTTAAACAACTAAAATTTGACTCACAAAATTCTCAATTGCGAGAGTTGACCAAGCTGAGGAGCTAAATTTCCTGAAAGATTCAAATTGAGCAGCAGACTGCATCAAAACTAAAACAAAAAGAGTTAACTATCCGTAACTGATATTTTGCATTAATTGAAGCAATATCCTGAAAATGCAATATTTTAGAAAATTGTGGTTTAGGCAACTGATATCTCCGTATAAAAATCTTCATGGAATTTTATGAAGTAAAATACTAAGATCACTTCTACCAATATCAAAGGGAACAATTAGAGAACCAGAAGGCAAGAGGATCGAAGAGAACGTACAGCTCTTGGACGTGCAAGTATCCATCAGACCCAACTCTATCATAACACACAACTCCAGTCCAATTTGATTTACATGGATCTCCATTTTCCCAATTCTCTAGACGCTTCAAAGGATCAATCAAACTGTTTTTTACTGCAATCAATGCATTGACTGCAAAAAGGGCAGATTTTTTTTTTAAAAAAAGAAGAAGAAATGAGAGCAGTTGCCAACAAAATTCGTACTCAATTTCCATATTGTAGGAGAAACTACTATTATCTTTCAAAAATTTGTCACTTGTTTATGTTGTATTCTATTTCTCTTAAATTCCATCTGGGCGGACCCAAACACAATATTTCAAATACAAGATATTTAATTTATTTTAGACATATGTCAATTGTCAAGCATAGGGAAGGGTACTGAACTTAAATGCTAAAGGAAACTGTGCTATATAGGGGAAAAAAATAAAAACAAAGCTTTTATAAAGAAAATTTCACCTTCAGAAGTTTCTGTACTTTTGGCAACTGCAAGAAGCAGCAAGTAACCAAATGAAAGATAGAGAGCACATCCCCACATTTGCAGCCGCAACATCTTCCTGCCCTATATAAATGGAGAGCAAAAAAGAAGAAGAAGAAGAAGAGGACAGTAATAAATCAAACCAAAATTTGGAAGGTAAAATTTTCATCAAGAAGAAGCAACAGAATTCTATATATATATATATATATATATTTTTTTTTCCTTTAGATTCAAACAGACAAAGATTTGGAAACGGGTTGACAAACAGAGTAATAATCAAAACCCATAATCCCTGGAGCTCACAATGAATCCAGGGATTATTAATATCAAATCCAAGAGTAAAGAGAAAGTAGGTCTTACTCAAAGAAATGTCAAAGGTCAGCCGCACATGGGGAATTTAAAGTAGTTTAAAAAGTCGAAAAGATAAAGCTTGAAAGGAAAGGTTGCGACTTTCTGCAACACACTAATAATAAAAGAGTGAGTTTTGTGTATTATTTGTGGAGATAATCTAGCATCAAATTGTTTCATGATAATGATAACGAAGATTTTGGACATTGAATAGATATGGGAGATGGCGTTGTCGTTCATTTTTCATTTTTGTTTTACTTATTAGTATTATATATGAATAAAAAATCTTAATTAACGGTGGCAACTGGTCACTGGCCATTCATTATAAAGCAGAGGCGATGGCGCTTTCGTATGTGAAATAGACAACAGGTGTCAGACTTTTGGTGTCCGCCAATTGTGGTGGTAGCAACTGGCGTGGCGAGCAGGCAAAAACGACACTTGCCAGTTCTGTCGTTTTTCCCAGGAGTGGAGCGCCGTTGACAATTATAAGTCTCTTACCTCACCACAAAATCTTAAATTGTTTAATTTATAATAATAAAGTTATAATAAGTAATTTTATAGAAAAATTGAGAAAGTGACTTCACGTATATTTATATTTTTTTATAATTTTTATTATTATTTTTATATAATTATTAACAGTATAATTTTGTTATATTTTGTTATATAATTATTCACAATTATATATTATTTTATATAATTATTAATAATTATATGTTTTTTTATATAATAACTTATAGTTATATGTTATATAATTGCTAGCCATTATTCTAATAAATTTACAAATATATATTGCTTAATAATTTTAAGTATATAAGTCATTAGAGGAAATATATTTCTTTTTGACTCGGCCACTGATTTTGCCTGTTGGAGAAGTGATGAACTATGAACACGTCGTCCGGTTGGAAGTGGTGGTTGGTAGGTGGTTGCTGACATACCTTTTTTTTTTTTATGAATAGGGAAAGTATTATAAGATTTTCTATATATAAATTTATATGCTAATTAATTTTTTTTATATGAATAAAAGTGAACTAAACTTAGAGTGATGAATGTAAAAAAACCCTCCAAAAATCATGAATTAACTTACTATAGATTCTTACTAGTGGTTCTTCAAAGACATGAGAACCAATAGGAAAATTAGAACTTGGTAAGGAAATCAACAGAAAAATTGGCTGTCCTATACATGTGGATCAAAGAAACAATACCACCAGCATCTATCATTTGTCTAGTTAATATAAATCAACTATTAATTAATTCGTATCTTTAAATTTTTTTCCTTACAAAAACAAGTATTATTGGTTGATGAAAGAAAAACATGTTTGTTAGTAAAAAAAAAAAAATCATCTGTCTTCATCAAATAAAATCTATTTATGTTAAATAATTGCACAATAAAAGATTGTCGAAATAGCAATGAATTTTTTTTTTTTTAGAATGGATGAGTTTGGACGATTATAGATTATAATTTTGTTATTTGTAACAGGTTTGAAAGAGATAAATTTAATTGTGTAGATGCCTATTGTTCGAATTCAATTATAGTTATTAATTTTTTAGATGTAATTGTAATTTGAAATTTAAATTTGAAATTCACATTTCCTTTAGTTTTTACGGCATAAATATAATTATAATTTGAGAAATTATGTGGTGAACTATTATTTAATAAAAAATAAAAGTAAATTTAAATTAACTTTTTTAACTAATTATGTGGGTTTATTTATTGATCTTTTTACATTTTTGTTCATATTATGAAATTGAAAAAAAAAAACGAGTCATTACAAACAAATGTGTAATATTTTACACGTGGATACTGTGAATTAAAATTTAGAACGAATGCTCATAAATAAAGAGATAATTATAAATAGAAACTGAGTAAGAGATTAAAGAATAAATATAGCAGTTTTCGGGTTTGAACTTTGGAAAGAGCAGAGAAATCCGATGTTAAAAGTGTTTAAACATTGGAACAACAAAACTGCATTTTTTGAAAAATTAGTTCTCATTACATTATATGGAATAAATCAAAACTAAAGCTAATATTGCACATGAAAATGGGAATAACCAATCTTGTTGCTTAGAAACTGCCACACCCTATACCACAACCAGTTCCAAAATATACCATCATAAACATGGACTAATGGGCATATACCCATCTCCAAAATCCTGTGCGCCATTTGAATCGCAAAAGATGTATTTAATTTGATTGAAGCATAAACAAACCTGAATCCTCTGAGGAGAAAACTAGTACTTTGGGTACCAAAACATGCCTTTGATGCCCTCTGGATCAGGTTCGAAGCCCAAATTCCGATAGAATTCCACAACTGAACCCCAATGTTACAAGACAAGTTGACATGTGACCAGTCGAAATATTAACTCAAATGCAGCAACTTATCTAGAGAGACCAACATGGCAAAGTCTTGCATGTTAAAGTAGAAAAAAGCTTCAAAGAACATAAACAATGCAGCGTATAATTAATGGATACTGTGGGCATAACTATTCATGGGGCTGGGGATCCAATTAGTCCAGCCGGCAAAAAACTTAGGCTACAGCTTAAGGAAGGTTTCCCCTGGCCTGACCAAGTCCCACCCCAGAGAAGGGCTGGGCTTGGGATTGACATTTATATATGGCTCAGCTTGTCTTTGAATAAAAATACATATTAGTTCACCATTTATATAATGCATGTTGCCCAATGAATCAGGCCAATGCCTTGAAAATTTGACCTGATTGGGCATGGGTCACCTGCACAATGACCAAGTGTGAAAATGGGAAGGATTTCTCAACACCCACCCCTTAACACCCTTCCTTCAAACCCCAGCAAAGACCTCTTTATACCATGTCCAAATATGACGTTTAACAGTTATCGCAGTCAAATATCCATGTTAGAGCTCCCATACAGCCAAACCACCATGCTTCCATTTATTGAGATATACACTGAAACTATATGCAAGTATCAAAAAGAGAATAAATCCAAACTCTGATTCTACAATATTGAGCAAGCAAATCACCCCCAGATGTTATCATACCTTGACTATCAGCAAAAAGAGTTATATTTCCAATATCCCTTTGTAGAAGAGCCCTAATAAGCTTTTCAATAAGAGCCTTACCAAGGCCTTGTCCCTAAATGGGAAAAACAACATTAGAAATCCACGAAAAACTTAGAATCAAGAGTGACAAATCATGAAATCCGGAAAAAAAAAGGGTAAAGAACATATATACATGAATCCAACTACCATACTATGTTGCTTCAATGGATTAGACATAAAATTTTCATGTCCGAAGCCATGCCCAAATGGGAAAAAAATGGAGAGAAGAAGAAATAGAAATAGAAGATGTCTTGGGAGTAACCACAGCAGTATAAAACTCAATTCGAGTTGAAATTCAAATTCTTCTTCAATTATTAGCCACTCCCTGCCTGTTCTAACCTATAACCAACTGATCCCCACTCCACTTTATGTGCCAAAACATAACCAGACTTATATTGATAATTGGTTTAGATCCATTACCTACCCCACTCTTTTACCAAAATTTCCCCTGACCAACTAAAAAAGCCATACACCATATTATGCAGCAATATACAACAGCAGAAGCCAGAATGATATCATAAATGTTACCTTACTTTCATGTTAGATGATGATTCTTTAAATTATTTTTGCAATATATGCACAACACATCAATGTCTCTGTAGATTTATAAAACAAGAAATGGCATTTGTAATACTTTGCAGCAGCATATTTATCCATAATCATATAACATCAATGATACCTGATAGGCAGGATCAACAAGGACATCCCAAATTGTAGCATTGAAGGCATGATCGGATGTAGCTTGAGCCATGCCAATTAGCTTCTTCTGGTCACTCCCCTCTGTCAAATAACTTCTCCAAGTACACTACGATGTTCATGAAACAATTTTAGGTGTTGAAATTTTAGCTTAACAAGATCAATGATGATAATACAAGAGTACTTTTGAAATAGGTATATTTTTTAGGTACCTGATTCTGGTGATTTTCTCATGGAGTGCAATGTGACTACCATGTAGCTATTTTTCAAAGCTGCAGCTATTTTTGAAAGTGGTCTTCTAGGCCAACCCACCTGTAACATGAAGAATTTCCTTTTTTCAAAAAAGAATTATTTAAATTTCACAAATCACAAGTACTAATGCGTAGTTTAAGGAGATTGAATACAACAACCTTCAAGTTCAGTAACATAATATACAATATTCACATGCATGTTTAATTATCATGTATCCTGGAGAAACATGTTAACCAGCAAAAACACACATGTTAAAGGAGCCATAAAAACCAAAGAACTGTTAGCAAGTTTCAAGAAGTGACGTCTAAGAAGTTCCCAAAACAATAGTTCATCATGTGGAATGAAATCAATAAAAAATATTTTTATAATACCATATTTTCAATCTACCAGCTGTATGGAAGATGCATTACAATTTGGTAAAATCAGTTCTTTTCCTCCTATATTTCAGCGCTAGTTTACACTTTAAATTGAATTTTTGTATGAGAGAGAATATGAAGAATCTCTGGGTGATTTTGGAATGTAAATTGAGAAAGAAGCCACTGCAGTAATATTATCAATATATACTCAGCGAATTCTAGTCATTTTCATCCATTGATATGAACAAATAGCTGAACAATGACTATCACTAACTCATCAATGTTAGTCACCTAAATCACAGTAAGAAGAACATCAGATAAAATGATATTGATAGTAAAATAGTTACCTTATCACATAGGGCTTGAAGATCATACACATCAACATCTTCACCTGAAGAGAATATTATTTGTTCAATTGCCCCATCTGATTGAGTCTTCTCCATAAGAACAAACTCTTCGGGCATGGGTTCTTCCTCTTCTCCAAGAGTCAAGGGTGGTTCAATGACCTGTGTTGAGTTCTCCTTTAAGAATCTGCAGCACAGTGCAAGTGTGAGAGCTCTTTCAAATGGAATTAAGTAACGAAAAAACATGCAAGCCAACTCTAATAACTTATTTGTAATTCACATGCCAACGGAACATCAACTAAAAATACAAGTTAACAAGCCAATAGAATATCAACTAAAACTACAAAATGTGAGTGCAATATAATGAGGCTTTTCTATTATTCCATAAAACAAAAGATCTGAGAGGTGAAGCAAACCTGATTAATAATGTGCTTTTATTATATCAGTTTTACTCGTGTAAAATCTATCAAGCAGGGCTTGGCCCAACTTGGGTTTGAACTGTAAAACAGGGGTAGGGCAGGGTGTTCAGGCCTAACATTTAGCCCAAGCGCTGCCTAAACAGCATGCAAAATAATCATGGGGAAGGCTGTTGAAAAAATAACATGCCAAGAATGGCATGACAATTAAATTTTGTTGAGCCAGGATTGATCAGGCTTGGAAGAAAAACTCTTTTTATTACCACCTACTGTAAGAAGCAATCGCCAAGTCATATGATAGTGGAAGTTTACGAGTATTATGCATAGAAACATGCAGTTAATGAACAGCAAGACATATGCAGAACTAAGAGGATCTAAAATGACAAAGCCCCCGACCAATTAGACAGTGAAACAAAGAACGAAATACCTGACTAACTAAAAGTTAAACCACTATGAATAGAGAATTGGTAACTTGTAAAATAAAATAGAGATGATGTCACTTAATGCTAATCTACAAACAAAGTGACTAAAACATCCTCATTACAAACATGTTGACGAGAATCACAACATCAATGTGTGATTTCTGCAATTAGCTATGCATCTATATCCCAGAAAAACGATTGCATGTAGAAAGGGGAAAAAAAAGATTTCCCAGATCTGATGTTGTCCCAAAAGCTAGTTTTGAGTTGAAAAATCTCGAGTTTTCTTCTTGCTGCAAACAAGAATAGTATAATTTTCATAATGTAATTCAAGAAAGTAGGTTTCGGTTGCACAAGTTTAATTCAATTCCAAAAATGATAACTGGGGAATAGAACTTACAATTTATTAGTAAATTCACAGCAAACAACAGGAATTAAGTATACACACCTCTTGTAAGCCCAAAATTTAGACCGTTTAACTGTTTAAATGCTTGACGATGGCAATCAAAAGAAGAAATAGGGAATCTGCAAAAAATCACAAACAGTCCATTAGAAACTCTAAATAGTACCATCCTCCAATTCTTGCAAATAAAGTGATGTTCTGAATTTCAAATTCCCTAATTTTGTAACATAATGTCCAGTCCACCATATTTGATGAGAGTAAATCTAATGAATTAAAACGACAGACAAATTAATGAAAAAACGACAGACAAATTAATGAAAAAACGACAGACGAATTAAGAAATTGAAATTGGGAATTCTTACGTAGAGGGACAGGCGACCGCTGTCTGCGTTAGCATTGATCTGGCTGCAGAGACTCTCTCGCTGAGGATATTACAATAACGCGGCCCTTCAACACAGCAGCAGACACCAATCTTCATCTTGCAGTGGCGGCTCATTATTTTATTTATTTTGCACTTGTGCCCCATTTGTTTTTCCTAGTTGCGGCTTTGCCCTGCTTCGTTCTTATACTTCTTCAGCTTTCTTCCATTATTGATCCTTAGAAAAATTACCGAATCATAGCCATCAGGAAAGGAGGAAGGGAAAATGGAAATTCTAATGGGTGATGGAATTTAATTTCTGAACAATTATTTTGTTAGAATTCAATTTATTTTTATTAAAAAATTTAACTGAAAGTGATTTCATAATAAAATTTATGTGTTTGGGATAAATTGGAATTCCAATTTATTTCCATTGAAATTCAATATTCAATTTTGTGCTTCTAAAACTGCTTCTGTAGAAATGCAGCTTTGTGTGTTCGACTATTTGGTGCCGTGGTTGTTTTATCTGTTAATTGAAGAAAAAAGTAATACGTAAAGTCATTATATATTTTTATTACATAGAATAAGATATGAATGGTTATTATAAATTAAGATAAATTGCATTAATAATTTTTGAATTTTAATATTTTTAATATTTTATTTTTTTAATTTCAATGTGTAACATCAAAATATAATATAAAAATTTTATTAGTAAATTATAAGTAAAATTATTATCCTGATATAACAATTTTAAAATTTTTTTATAAATAATATTTTTTCAATTTAAAATTCTTATTTTATGTCATGATAATTCAAATTTATTTTTGAAATAATAGATAATAATATAATAAATGTGTGTTTGAGATTGCTGTTAGATATTCAAAAAAACAGATTTATAATTTTTTTGATTTAATTGACTGATTTTTTTAATTTTTTATAAACTGTTTTTTCTAAATCTGATTCTGTCAAAATTATTTATTTAACTGTTTAAAAATAATTTTTAAAATTTAAAAAATTTAAAAATAATTTTTTTTTCAAAAGTATTTTTGTTAAATTTAATGTCAAACGGAACCTAAAAATAAGACACGAGAGAGAAAGTAAAAATAGAAAGGAGAGAAAAATGTTTATTGAAATAATTTAAAAAAAAAAAACTGACGTGGAAAAAAAATTTATATTAATTTCATGTAATCTGATTTTCATATTATATTTATAATAAGTTTGGATATTTTATTTTTTTAAATTGAAATTCAAATATTGAAATATTAAAAATTAGAAGCAATTCATCAGAACTGTAGTTTCTTATCGGATCAAATGTATGGTGTATAATATAAGTCCGAAACCAAACCCGATTCAAATATGACCCGGTTCCGGCTAGTTGTTTCCCGTTTGATCAGGTGCATGCGAACTTAGTTACTTCATCTTCACCGCCGAGGAGAAATGAGGAATTGCACGTCCCCGTGCAGCCGAAGAAGCCTCGAAGGAGACGAGCATAGAACAGGAATTTACTATTTAAGAATTGAGCCACGCTCTTTTATCGAAAAAAGGGAATTATTTTATCAGTCAACAAACCCGCAAAGAAAGTAAAAGAAAGGAAAAAAAATGAAAAAATGAACTTCTACATCTCTCTAATAATTATGGCTTTATTGAGTTCCGTGCCTAAAACTGTCGCTTCAGTCCACGCCTTTCGCACACTCTTCCTCTGCCTCTCACTGACTCAATGTCGTTGCTTTTTTTGGCCCTTTTCTTCTTTTTTATTTATGTTGCCTGTTGTCTGTATCAGACATAGTCATAGATTTCTTCGAATTAACAGAAACACCACCGAGACTCGGGCTATTAGTATTTTTTGAGATTTTAAATTAAGTACATTAAGAGATAATTATAACATTCATTAATTATTTATTTCTAATATTAACTATAAAATTATTAAAAATTGGCTATATAATTTGATAGAAAAAAATAATATTCTATTTGTTTGGAAAAAATATATTTAGTCATATTTTCTTACATATTAAGAAAATTAGTTAGTTTAGTTAAATTAATAATTTTTGCTTAATATTTTTTAAAAATATATCTATTTATTATTATTTTGAAAATAATCCTTTGATTTTTTTAATGCAATACTCAAATAAATATTTATATAAATGTCAACTAATTTCAATAGTTATTTAAAGCAAAAATTAAACAAAAATTAAAAGCTCCAAAATAATAATTAATTGATGGTTTATTTATTAATATAAGAGATAGTGACATAATAATAAAAGAATATATTTGTAATTTAACAAAATAATTAAACTAAAAGTAACTTATAATTTTGGACAGCTAAAAATAAAAAGTGAGTACGTGTATAATTTTAGAATATTTTAGAAATATTAGTGTAATATATCAAATATTACATGATAAATAATAATTTTTTATTAAAAGAGCTATTTTGCCATTTTTAAAAAATTTAATATTTTTTTAATGAAAAATCTAACAAATGACTAAAATAAAATGAACAAATAACATAATTTTAAAATTTTAATGATACTCGTGTAATATATCAAATTTCATCAATAATTAGTAATTGTCCCAAAATATATTTAATTAATTTTCTTCATTATTAATTATTTTTATTCGCTATTAAATTTGTCCAATTAACTTTATTTACTATAAATTTTAAACTAATATTTTGTTATTATGAAACAATTAGCATCTAACTAGTATTTCATCGATTCCGTTCTAACTGTTGTTTAATATTTTTTTCATGAAATTTAAGAATATTATTTAATATGTATAATTATAAGTATAGAATAACTATATTATTTTATTTTAAAAAAATCAAAAAATAGTAATGAATATAATTAATTTTATAAATCTCATTTTACTACTGTTTACTAGTAATACGTGCAATTTTTTTAATTCTAAAATCAAGATAGGGATAAAATTAAAAAAAATTATTTTTTATTGATAATTTAAAATGTGAGTTGGAATGAAATAAAATTTATTTTATTACATGACAATTAGAATTGAATAAAGAGAATAATAATTAAGGATTTATTTATATTTATGAAACACTTAATATTTAATCAATAATTCAATAAAATTTCAATTAAAAGTAAATTAGTTTTAAAGTAATAATTAAAGAAGTTGATAGACCAAATTTTCTTATAAAAAAAATAATCATTACTTTAAAATAATTATCAGAATTGTAGTAACAAAACAGTAGCTGTTTGTGCCCCGGCTGCGACGTCGTCCAGAATCCCTGAATTTCGAATTAATCCCATTTTGCAGGAATGGCATCAGCTGCGATACTCATTCCAAACCCCGACCATACATACAGTCCAATAATTCTATATATTTACGCGCGCAATAAAGATGAGATTTTTAAAACGGAAAACATACAAAGCAACATTAAAAAGCAAATCAGCATTCAGTAGAAAGCTCTCGGTTCGAAAAAGAAGAGAAGAAGGAATAGTTGTCTGGTAAATCAGTAGCCGTGCCAAGGCTATTTATGTAAATTTACAGATGTTATTCACATTCCCTCTATCATCTCTTTCCTTCCCCATTAACTTAACCGTGATTAGTTTGCTGAAACAAATAAGAAGACAAAAGGAAATTAAGAAATGGTTTCTGAGAATTCCATTTCTTCTTCTAATAAGCGCTCTCCTGAGTTCTCTAATTCCTTCACCACTCGGTATTTATCTCTTCTTCCTTCTATCTTTCTGTCTATATATGATCACTTCATACGTGTATATATGTATTGACTATTGCAACGTTTTTGTTGTGTCTTAAGGATGCTTTACTGTATACTTTTCCCTTTGATATACTTTTTTTTTTCATTTTGTAATAAGATTATATCTGTGGTTACATGTTTTACGTCTTCCTAGATTTTTGCTATATACTACAATTTATATAGAGATCTGTAAATTGTCCTGTGTTCGTGGAGATATTCTTCTAAAGGTGGAGTATTTGTTTCTTGTTAATTTGTTAATATCATTTCAATTTTTAATCAATACTTTCAGGGAATGTTTTCATTTTCCATTTAATATATAAATGGATGTTCTTTTGAAGATTAGTGTGAATATACGATTCGCACTGTTCTAATGAAGTTTTCTTGTTCTTCGTTTTTCTTTTTTGTTTGTTCTGCTTGTCTCATTATTATTTTGTTTTTGCGAAGTCACAAAATTGAAATAATTTTTAATAGAGAAAAAAATAAAATAAAGGAGAAGAGAATACATACCCAGATCTAAATTTTTATTTATTTATTGGGTCCTGGAAAGATCCTCAATCAAGATAAAGAGATGTGAAAAGTCACAATTCTGTAATTTCATACTTTGAGTTATGATGGATGTTCTTGAATTAATATGCGGAGAGAGTACTTTCAAATACTGATTATTTACATAGTAAAGATTTATTTTCTGCACAATCTGAGCCTAGAATCAGAGAATATCCTTGATTCTTCATATTTTGATTCTGTTCACAGAACTTTGCTTATCCTTTGGTTGGAGAAATGGCTTAAAAGTTGTTTTTCTTTCATTTAGTATATTTTCAGATGTGGCGGGGGACATTACAATTGTTGTGGATGGGGAATCATTTCTGCTGCATAAGGTAATTAAGTTCTAAATTTCACTTCAAACATTATTAGTTAATGTGATCAATTAATAAAATGTGTCGGCTAAATCATCTATTTTCTTTTGTCTGCTGCAGTTTCCCCTTGTATCTCGTAGCGGGAAGATTCGAAAAATGGTTGCAGATCATGGAAAGGAGTCAAATATTTCTAAATTGGAGCTTCACAATTTCCCCGGTGGACCTCATACATTTGAACTTGCTATGAAGTTCTGCTATGGCATGAACTTTGAGATCACAACCGCAAATGTTGCACATCTGCGTTGTGCTGCTGAGTATTTGGAAATGACAGAAGATTATAGAGAAGAAAACCTCATCGAACGTACAGAGATTTATCTGACTGAGCTTGTGGTTCAGAGCCTCGAAAAGTCGGTCCAAGTACTATCTTCTTGCGAGCTGCTGCCTCCCATAGCAGAGGAGGTGGGAATTCCAACTAGGTGTATTGAAGCTATTGCCATCAATGCTTGCAAAGAGCAGTTAGTATCAGGTTTATCTCAGCTAGATTGCCATGGCGATGGCGAATCAACAGAACTTAAGCCTGGTGGTTGTGTTGAGTGGTGGATTGAAGATCTTTCAGTGCTAAAGATTGAGTATTATCAAAGAATTATCTGTGCCATGGCACAAGTAGGTATTCGATGTGATAACATTGTTGCTTCTTTGATGCATTATGCTCAGACATCATTGAAGGGAATTGGTAAGTATCAAATTTGGAATCCAGCAAAGATGAAGCCAAGTCCTGGCATGGGGGAAAATGATCAGACCATGATCATCGAAATTCTTGTGAGTCTTTTGCCTGCAGAGAAGAACTCTATCATTCCTCTGAGTTTTCTGTTCGGAATGTTGAGAATGGCATTTATGTTAGATGCAACCATTGCTTGTAGACTAGAGCTCGAAAGAAGAATCGCTTTTCATTTGGAAATGGTTTCGCTGGATGATCTTCTCATACCTTCTATTCGCAGTGGCGATTCATTGTTTGATGTCGATACTGTCCATAGGATAATAGTCAATTTCCTGCAGCGGGTTGAAGAAGAAGAAGAAAATGAAGATTGCGGATACGAGTCAGAAGGCCTTGCATCTCCAGGCCACGGTTCGTTGTTGAAAGTAGGAAGGCTTATTGATGCATATCTAGCAGAAATTGCACCTGATCCATATTTGAGTCTGCAGAAATTCATTGCTATGATTGAGATACTGCCTGATTACGCTCGTGTGATCGATGACGGTCTTTATAGAGCTATTGACATATATTTGAAGGTATAATTTTCTACATCACATTGAAAAGTACTCAATTCTTCCACTGTAAAAAGATTCAACCCTTTATGTTATTGTGCAGGCTCATCCAATTTTATCAGAGCATGACACTAAGAAACTTTACAAGTTCATAGACTGTCAAAAGTTATCTCAAGAAGCAAGTAATCATGCAGCTCAAAATGATAGGCTTCCAGTGCAAATGACAGTCAGAGTACTGTATTTCGAGCAAATCCGCTTGAAGAATGCCTTATCAGGGAATTCTGGAGACGGATTTCTATCACAGAGAATAAGCAGTGGTGTACCTAGTGCAGCAATGTCTCCTCGTGACAATTATGCTTCATTGCGAAGGGAGAATCGGGAACTTAAGCTTGAGATATCGAGAATGCGAGTGAGGCTAAGTGAACTAGAGAAGGAGCAGATGTACATGAAACAAGGAATGATAGATAAATCAGGAAATGGTAAAACTTTCTTCACCTCACTGTCTAAAGGGATTGGAAGGATTGGAATTTTCGGCAATCCAGCAGGAGGGAGGAGACAGAAATCTGCTCGAAAATCTCGAGGATCTGAAGGAAAAACTGGTAGGAGTAGAAGGCATTCTGTGTCTTAGACTGGAATGATGGCAGAAGGTTTTGTTGTATATCTATTCACAATTTTGAAGAAATGTCTGCTTTATTTGTTTAGCTTAATAGCATGAAATGATCAATCGTTTTAGTAACAACCCATAATTTGTTCTGAAAATGATATCATTAACCACAAAATAACCAATTAATCTCCTGATTCACAGTATAAGAGGATTATCCTTGTTGTGTAGTTTTGGCTAGCAATAACTAATAATATGGTTAGTAATGACAAGAACGATCATTATATAGCTTCACACATATATATGTTTGATTTATTGACTTAGGTTATAAGAAGCGTTTATTAGCAATAAAATATTATTAATAATTAAGTTTAGGAGATTCAGGACTATGAGGTTTCGGTTGGAACCGCACTTAGTACCTTTATAATAATAATAAAAAGAAGAAAAAAAGATTATTCTACAGAGTAATCAGGGAACGAAGTACATAGGATTCGGCAGCTTGAAAGTCCTGTTGCCAGGAAATTCTCCTTGTAAATCACTCCATTGATCGCCCACATTGCCCCAAATCCTATAGCCTTTTGCAACTAATTGCTTTCTAATATCAGACTTGCGCGCGATTGCACTTTGGCCTTTGTTTGCAGCAGTTCTGACAGATTAAAACAACAAATGAAATATATAACATTAATCTCATACATCCATTCCAAATGCAATCTCTGGAGTAGAAAAACTATAATTTTATGGTACGTTTAGGTTAGCATATGAACATGGTGCAACTTGGTAAGGCTTGTCATTAAATTTTAAATAGTGTAAGATTAGGCAATAAGGTAGGGGTAGAGGGGCATTTTGGTGCAGTTTTTTGTTGGGCTGGCCTATAATTCTGCCAAACAGGAAAAGTGAATTTCTTTGGTATGGATTCTGAACTGGATGGCATCCAAAATTACGCCTTAACTGGGGCATCTATGGTCACTTCTTGCAACTTTAGCACATGCTTTTGCGCTTTCATAGTTTGGACTTCATGTAATTCGATTCTGACACACCTATTTCCCTTGCATTACAGCAGATGGAGAGACGATTTTTCCCTTTTTGTTTCAAGGATTCGATTATGACTGAATACAATTAATTTAGAACTTAGTTTGCTTTGATGAGAACTTAGTACAAATTTGACGCCTACATCTCCGGCATAAAACAAATGGTTAAAAATTTAAAACTTACAAATTATACACAACTCCATAAAATTTTAATAAATTACAGTAAAAAATAAATTTTAAAAAAATTAACAATGCACTTTATGTCATTTGAGATAATACTCATTTATTTGATATTATATAATTTTTCAAATATTGTAACGTACCACATAATTTTTCTATATTTAAAATATTTTTGTATGAATTTTCTAAAATTTTATATGCAGTCTAATGACATTTTATAAATATTAATAATTTTTACTCATTACCAATGACCAATATTATCAAATCTGGATTGGCCTGACCGATTTAAATTGAAACTGGACTTTAGACTGGTCTGGTTGATTCACCAATTCTCCAAATGGAAGAGATTTTTTGAAAAAAATGGCACAATTTGTGCATATTGTTAGTCAAACTCACACCACTTAAGCAATGTTGTAACAATATTCTAGTGGGCCAAAATGAAAACTTTGTATATTTTTAACAAATTTTATTATAATTAATTACATATTATTTATATTATTTAAAATATATATATATATATATAATTTATTACCTTGCATTTACTTATTTGTATTTTTATTAATAATACACATTATTAAAATAATTAAAATAGTTATTTTTATTTTATAAGAAATTTATTTAAAAAAGTATAATATATAATTAATAGTATATCTTGTCATGGAATTTTAATATTAGTAATATATATCATAAAAATATTAATTTTAAATATTCCCCTTGTTATAGAGTTATTATATATATGATAAAGTTGAATTTAAATATTTGTAGATTTTATGCAGTATTACTAAATAATCATATAAATGATTTTTGATATTTATATAAAAAATACAATTTTATTTAAAAAATATTGAAAATAAATATCATAAATAATAATTATCTAAATAAAAAATAAAATTAATGAAAAAGTTAATTACAATCACCTCAAATAATGATTATCATTTTAGTTGGTATGGAAAAAAACTTAAAATTATATTTTAATTTTAAGTATTGATTTTGTTCTATTTTAATTTGGATGTGATTATATAAAAATTAAATTAAGAATATTATTTTTTTGTGCATGAAATAAGTTTTGTATAAATTATTTTATATTTTATTATGTATGAGAAATATTATATTTTTAGAAAATTTCACATACACCAGTTCAACTCCGGTTCAACCTTAAATCCTTGACTAATTGTCTTTTCCAATTTATTGACTGGGTCAAATTTGATAACCTTGCCAATAATTGTAACTGTGGAGCAACTAATATATTAAATCTCAATTTTGTTAATTGTTATTTTAAAAGGTATTTTTATCAAAAGACAGAGAGAGCACTATTAATTTTTTAAAAATTTATTTTTTGCCTATCAAAATTAAACCTCATAGGATATCTATAATTTATTATTTTTTAAAATCATATCCGGCAGTAGGATTTGTCACTTTTTTTTCTTATGTATTCTTAACTTTCAAATACTTGTACTTTGTCATCATGTTATATCATTTAAATATTCCTTTGATAATATGGAACAAAATCATGTCAACGTTAACATATATTCGTTCAAATATTATAAAATTATAAGTTCACATGTCTAATTATACCTAAAATTCAAGTGCAAATTCAAAAGTGAATGTATGAGATAAGTGAAATTATTGGATAAATCGAGTTTATTTAAACTAAATCAATGAAAAAGTATCGTGTAAACAAAATAACTTATATGATATATTTTTTTATTAGTTTGGTCAGGAAGAATTTCTCATTATATAAACTGACAAATGTACAAAATAAAAGGGTGCCTTTGTTTTTTTTGTTTCAATTGCATAACATGAATACAAGACCTCTACAATATTATAGTTTTTATGAAAGGAAAACAATGTAAATCATTTCAAAATACGTAATTTTACTAGCGAGCGTGGCAAGTTTGACGTCAACCTTCCTATACAATCAATTCCTAAAGAATAATTTTCATTTTCCCTCATTCATTGATAGGATATTGTGCATGTTAATCAATTCCGTCAATTATGCAATGTTAATCAACTACGTCAATGGAAATTTGTAATCATTGATTAAAAAACACGGCGATATTAATGCATATGTGTTGGCTAGATAGAGAATTTGCTTAATTACCTCAAAATCAGTTGTTCATAGCCAACAAATCCTTGATTATGCAAATTATCAAGAGTAACTTTGCTGAGAGTTTCTTGGTCTCTGCCGGTGACCAAAAATACCTTAAACCCAACGCCAACCAATTCCTTAAACAGTCTTAGCACGGCAGGAATTGCCGGGCACCCTCCCTTCAATGCCCACGCCTTGAAGCCTGCTGAATCGTACGGATCACACCTACAAAAATTATCGTACGGATCAATCCTACATTAATTATAAATGCATTATTACGACCAAACAAGTGATTCGGTGATCAATACTCTGTCTCGGACAACAACAAGCACTTACCCATATCTCTTGCTCTTATAGTAGAAGACATTAGAGATGCAAGTGTCATCAACGTCAAGAATCCAAGCATCGAAGCCATCACCAGAAAGAACAATTCCATTAACATAACTCATAATTTGATCTATAATGAACTCAACATCATGATCATACTGTCCACCAATCATGTAGGCTTCAATGTAACGTAGGCATTGAGCCGGCACAGTCCGCCACCCGCACACATTGTTGGCTTCCACCGCCAGCCGCCAGCTCAGGCAATAATTACTAGCTTCGTCAGCTGCAGGGGGCGGCGGCATGCTGGGTCTGGAGTAAGACTTAAACCCAGCAGCCTTCGTGAAAATTGCCAAGAAAAACAGTACGAACACTTCCTGCGCCCGCTGAGCCATTGCCTTAAACTTCAACATAATAATAATTAGTAATATTTTGAGAATAAGCGAAAACCTTAGATTTGGCAATTATATTAAAAAAACAGCCACTGTGTTAGGACAGACAGGTCTTCGAGTCCACTTATCCTTTTCTCGTGGAATTTATATGCAAATTTGTTTTATTATATAATACTTTGTAATTATATATGACAACCACCTGTCTTTCTTGTGGAATTTCTATGCAAAATTGTTTAATTACATACTTCGTAATGATATATGATTAGAAGGATTGAGCTGGCTTTTTCAACCAAAACACACGCAATCGTAAGCATAATATTTTTTTTAATTATTTATTCGTCACCCTTAATAATTAATATATTAAATTACAAGTGGAGATTTTTTTTTCCTTCAAAATTTTAGTTTAATTTCATTTCCTTAGTACATATACGATTATTTTAGAATATGATGCGTCTCTCCATTAGTTTAATTAAATTACAAAGTTAGTTAAGCTTAATTAGTTTTAATTAATTAAATGAACAACTCGATGGGTCAATTAATATGATATAGCAGAAATAAAAATAGATTCATTGGATTGATCAGACCCACGTTTTGAGGTCCGATGAGGGGCCAATTAAAAATGGCGGCATGAGACCCCATGTTCGTCTTATGGAAACTTCATAGAAGTTCATGACTTGACGACTCCATTTTTCCAGTCTTTTTTTTTTTTTTCCTTCTTTTTCTTTTTTCTTCTTTGAATTTGAAGGAAAAGTATTGTTTTCATTTATTTCTTGTAAACAATATTAAAATTTTAGGTCGGCAGGAATAGTTTCAGTATTTCCGGCCAAAGGGGGCAGATTAATGTTAGAGACTTTAATCATCTCTTCTCACTCCTTTATTTATAATATTAATTCACCCAATTATGAGTAATCGATGCCAAAATCAAGAAAAAATATATAGAAGAGACTTCGTCATATATATACACGCACTAAAACTAGTTCAATTTGACTAAAACTACTGTTCATTTAAAGAAAATGCATAGTTTTGATTTTTATAAAGGCCAAAGTGTCAAAGTTCATTACTTCTTCCATCACTAAGAAAAAAAAAGGTTCATTCATCTAACTTATAGTAATTTGATAATTCATTTTTGGCAAAATTAGAATCTTCATGATCAAATGTGTTGAGTTTCTAAGAAAGGAACAAAGGCAATATCCACAAAGTAAAGAACAAGGTTGTTAATTTGTTACTAAAATTAATATTGAAAATATCTAATTTTTGACAGCAATTAATTAAAATTATAGGATGAGAAGAAGTTATTTTCTGAAGCTTGTTAATGCATGTGAAAATAAAAAATAAAAATAAGAAGGAAAGATTACTGAGATGAAAATTATGTACAGTCCTCACTTCAATTTCCACATTCTTGAATAGCGACTCTTTTGAAGTGGTCAAAATTAGGCATTATTTTTTGAGTGAAGAACAACCATTAGCTTGATTTTGAAGTAAACAAGTTAATTAGTAAAGAAAGGAATAATAATAATAATGCATTAATATTTTGTCTTAAAATTATCGGTCTAATTTTTTACACAAAAAAATATTTTAAAGAAAAATTAATTGGGTATATGTCATTTGAAAATTTTGAACTTTTGCATTATGAGCCAACATATTCATCACTAACTACTGCCATGATGACACAGAAATATTTCTCTATTGTATAAGAATTAACACATTTTCCTCATTTTTTGGAAATATAATACTAAAATGCTTTAAAAACAAAAGGGAAATATGATACTAAATTTTGAAAAAAAAAAAAGAAGAGAGAAATTTCAAGCAGGACTAACGAGTATTTGTGACATATACGCACCGTAGAGGACTGGTTCATCAATGCCGTCAGCTGCGAAAAACCTCTCTTCATGACTGAGTCAAAATATCACGCTAAGTCAATAATAAAATATTACACGTAAGTCTTACAAAAAAAAAATTTACACGTAAGTAAAATAATTATTAATTTATTTTTATAATATTTTATTATAATGCAATTCCTAAATAAAATTATGAGCGAATTTAGGTGGGTATTTTCTCTTTCACAAAACGGGAAGGCTGGTTTGGGGGATTCATCTCCACTAATATTAATGTAGAAACATTATATACTTTCGTAATAATCTTTGTTAAGGTTAAGTTAAGAGTACAGTAAAAACTGAATGTTATTTAATAATTCTATGTTGCATCTTAATAAATCATAATCATAAAACTGAAAAAAAATGGGATATTATTGAAATTTAGTAATTATTTCCTGTTAGTACAAATTCAAAAACCATAATTTAAATGGTTAAATTACTAATTATCATTAAGCAAAATTTCATAAAAAAAAATTATGGCTATTTTATGTCATTAATCAACAAAGTTTTATCTTCGTATAACACAATCAGTTCTATATTTATACATAGTACGCGAGAAAATGAGAAAATTCTATGAATTAAATTATTAATTTTAAGAGACTATTCAGAATTTAAGTTTCTAATTAAGGAATCCAACTTGTAAAAGTTGGACATGGTGAAGGAAGATCTCACCTTTCTTTCTGGTCAAATTTGTACAACCACGTAATTGTTCCATATAATTCGATCTCTTAATTAAAGCTTACATGCAAATTGTGTTAAAATGTCCCCACCAGTTGTCTCTCTTGCTCAGAAGTGTCCATAGATTCCTAATTGTATGAGATTGATATCAAATTAAAACAATTAAATTATATATATGCAAAACATTTACTATATATATATATATATATATAACATTATTCATATCAATTTTTTTTCATTAGGAAGCTCAGTAGGCTACACAACAGATAGTCATCTTCATACATTTTTTATAAAGTGTTAAACTTCCACCAATATTAATGAATAGTGGCGAAAAAATTCAAATACGAGACCTTCTCAATTTTTACAATTGATTGACATTCATATTAAATAATTTAAGACTGAAAATTTATAATATAATCATCAATTCAATAAATTTAAAACTGTGTTGACTACTATACAATGTATTTGTGAAATATCAATGTTCATCTTCTCTTCTTATATGGTATGTCATTTTTTTTTATATTAATTACGATATAATTTTCTTATGGATAATATTTAGAGATCTAATTATCGAGATTCTTTTAAACTTATATTAATAAAATGAAATCATTTATGTAATAAACATAAATGAAAAATAAATTATATACAAGGGGATAAATAAATTTTTTATATTAATAATTAAAAATATTTTAATATTTTTGCATTTTCTTGATTAATAATGTTTACAAATGATATAAATATTATTTTACAATAAAGTAGGAATTTATCAAAAAAATTACAGCTTAATTTCAAAAAAATTAGTAAATATGCTAATGGGTCTTCAATTCTAAAGCAAATAATTAACCCTATATTATTATAAAATTTGCATAAAAGATGCCCTTGGATTATTATTATTATTATTATTATTATTATAGACACACACAATATATTGAGATTAATTGAATTTTAATATATAGCTAGAATATAATTAAAATTATTTAGAGATTTAGGGTTAATTAATAAATAGTAAGATTGAATGTTTGCATTAAGAGTTTAAAAAGGATAAATATTTTTGAATAATCATTTATTTGTTTTATTAGGATCGCCTCTTATCCATATTCTTACATATTATCGACATTTTATAAGAAAAAAAAAGGGTATCCATTTTATAAGAAACCATATATGTGATAGTACAAATGTTTTAACTTATCCAATTAGACATGCATAGTTATGACAATACTGAAGTGCAAACAGAAAAGTGTAAAACACAGCAGGGAAGGGAAAAGAAAAGGAAGAGGGGATAGCAAGAGTTACCTAATCAATAAGGTGGAGAAGCAGAAGAACAAGCTAATATGGTGTAAAATTTAGGGGATCCACGTAGTATGAGATGTGACACACACAGAAATGAAATGAAAGTTTGATGTGGTATTTAATTAAACTACCAACTAACCAAATCCAAATTCAATGCTCCTTATAGGGAAATAAAGGTTGAAAACTTGAAGTTGGGCAAGTGCTGGTGGCGTCAGAGGGCAGAAAGAGTAGAAAATTAGGCAGGTCTCATTACCGAAAAATATTTTTCCAGATTTGATTTGTAATTTATTTTATTTAATAATTGAATAAGCGATAAAAATGCTGTACAAATAAATTAATAATTTTTTATAATGAATTTTTCATTAATTCAGTTGATAAATAAAATTATGCATTGAATCTATACAAGAATTAGTTGAGGTGGAATCAAAATTTTATAATTCAAACTTAACTTTAAAATTAGGATTTTATTTAATTTTTGATGGGGTGAGAAATCCAGAAATGGATAGGAAAGCTTAAATTCCCAGAAGTGGGAAAGGAGTCAGTGCCCAACAACCATACAAAGTGGGAACTGCATGCGTCACTGAATCATATACCATTATATTAAGGAAGGATGTCAAAACGAGATCCATTCAACAACAAGGTTTTAGGTACGGTTTTTAAGAGATCATATACCTATATACATCTACCATATAACACTATTATATTATATTTGTTACAAGCGATACATTTTTTAATTTTTATTAATTTAAATTATGGATATAAATTTTTTTTCTTGAATCTTTATAAATTATTGATGAAATAATTAACTTTGTAAATTAACTTAATATATTATATATTAAACTTTATTATTCATTTTTAATTAATTTAAATGATTTTACTACCTATTTTTTTTCTAAATTTACGATGTACAATAAAAATATTGTTGCAGCAATTTCAATACTGATGCCGTTATTTTAAACCATGCTCAGCACAATGCGAAGAAGACTTGAACAAAAGCAAAACTATAACAGAAAGCACAAGAGCAAGCCCGCAAGCAAAAAATGATGCCATGAGGAGACAAATGCCTAAACCAACACAGTGACAAATGACAACCAATGCTCGCTTCCGAGTTGGCAGGTGAGAATTCGAAAGACAACCAACCAATCTAATATACCTCTTTTTTTATGGTTTACTGAAAACAAGAGACGAGTTCCACACAGACTAGACCCATTAAATATTAACGGAGCAAGTAAGACTGATTGCCTCCAATTGCTCTTATTCAATTTTCTCGTTTTTGTACGGTTCCAGCTTGTGCTTATTTACTGTATCATGAGTAAGCTTGCTCCTATTTATTTTTTTGGTACTGAATCCAAAACATTCCACATTTGTCATAACTAGTTAATAGTTACAATTGAGCTAGTGCGTATTGTCTTGCAACTCGCATACCACCGTACTAAAAGTGTACCTCCGCCTATTTGCCTCTCTCGATTGCAAAAGGAAGACCCATCATGTGAAGTGCCCAAACATGGATATGCCCACCTACACCTTTCTTTTCCACCTTCAGCCTTTTTTTTATGGCCTGAACCCATCTTTCTTTCCTCCAAGTGCTTTTGCATTTGTCAGCTTATTCGGGTAAACAAGATCTCCTTACTTTAGAGAGTAATATGCATCGAATGGGACGCTTTTAGGATGTGTTCGGGAGGAACTGATCCCCACATTAGCAAGGAAAGGGAAAAGAAAGGGAAGTTAACAACGTGTTCAATCTACCATTTTCAATATTATGCTCCTATTTCAAAGTTTTAACTGCCATAATAATCCATTATCCTTTTCTATTAATATTACTAATCCATCACAATTGCTCTAGCAACCCTAGTTTAGCTATCTCCACGTTCCTTTTACTTTCTCCCACTTCCATATCTTAAGTGAAAAGAATGATTCACACATTTTGTCTTTTTCTCCAAATTTTAAGGGAAAAAAATGATTATATCAATATTTGTATAAATGCCATTATCATAATTAATAGTCAAAAAATAAAATAGCTAACTACGTAAATCAAGGAAATTAAAACATTAAATCCCCTACTAAATATTCTGCCATCAAAATATAACTTAATCCTGGACGAATGCAGAATATTATTTTAAAAGAAGCAATAATTTAAAACAGTTTTATATCATAAAAATTTATAAAAAAAATCAATTGATTCAAATTTATTTTTACTTAATATTTCAAAATTTCATTATTTATTGCAAAAATTTGTAATAAAATAATAAAATGGAGACATAATTTAAATTTTGTGGGTGCAAAACTTAAAACTATATAAAAAAAAAAACCCGTTTTAAATTTATGGAGGTAGTAGGGACAAGTGCCCCCTCTTGCTCCCATTGTGGTTCTGTTCTTGAACTTAATTCAAATCCCTACTAACGGCAATACCCAGGATTGAATTTATGAAAAAATTTAATAATAAATTTACAAATAATAATTATATGTATATTATTCAATTTACATAATATTATATGTAAACATATATGAAGATTGATGCAACTTCATATATTAGAAGTTTGAAGGAAAAAAATTGAAGTTTCCATATTACGAAGACTATGAAACAATCATATGGCATTCTAATTAACCAAGATTGTCCACTATAGTAGTGCAAGAAACATGACCTCACAAGAAACCCTAGCCAATGGTGGAGTGGCGGAAGATCTTCAAAAACTCCCTCCTCTGATGCCTTTTGATGACAGAAACAAGAAAAGAGCCTGCCTTTTGAATGAGAACTTGATCCTAAGCAGAACTTAGATGAAAAGCAACAGGAAAGGAAACCTCTCTTATAGGGATGTGCTTAATGCAAACCCTAAGAATGTCACAGCAAGATGTAGACATGCTTTCTAACACAACTGATTTGTACTATGATGAGAGTCCTTAATCAAATGCAAATGGTGATGACATGGAAGAAGATAATGTTATCACTTTTGAGGACAAGGAATTCTCATTAATTTGTTATGAATATCTCACAAGGTTTTAAAGCTCAAATTGCAAAACCATGGAAAAAGGCGGTTGTTGTGAGATCATTAGGCTAGGATATTAGTTATGAAAAACTATGTGAGAAAATTAATTTATTGTGAAAACCATTCGGTGGGTACGAGGTTATCGATCTGGAACATATTTCTTTTTGGTTCAATCTGATGAGGAGGAAGATTACAATCATGCATTGCTGGGTGACCCTAGATGGCAACGGGTAGATATTTGGCAATTCATCATTAGCACTCAGAATTTTCCACAAAAACAAACATAATTACTAAGGTGGTTTCATGGGTTAGGTTTTCAAGTCTCCCGGTTTATCTTTATCATAAGAAAGTATTAGGAGCAGCAACCTAAAGATGTTTGAAGATTTTAAAAGCTCAATGACTCGAGAGTTTGAGTGACATGGGGTTGATATACTTGGGAATTGAAGTGAAGCAAATGAATGACGGTATTTTCATTACTCAAGAAGGTCATGCAAATGATATTCTCAAGAAGTTCAATATGTTAGATTGGAATTCAGTTGATACTCCTATGAAGTATAGAACAAAGTTGTCTAAGCTGGATGGCCAAGATCATGTAGATTCAATACTGTTCAAAAGTCTTGTGGAAAGTCTAAGGTACTGGACTTGCAGAAGACCTTATGTCTTTTTTTCAGTTGGGCTTGTAAGTCATTTAATGGATAACCCTTTTGAAGTTCATATGAAAGCGGCCAACCGAATTCTTCGTTATCTTAAAGGAATTATAGATTATGGTATATTTTATTTTTCTTCCAAAAAATTTGATTTGACGAGTTTTTGTGATAGTGATTATGTTAGAGATCGTGATGAAAGGAAAAGAAAAAACACTAAAGGTTTTGTATTCTTTTTAGGAAATAATGCAATGTCATGGTATTCAAAGAAGTAACTTATAGTTACTCTCTCTACATGTGAATCAAAAAATGTTTTAGCTACTATTTGTGTTTGTCATGCTATTTGCGTGAGGAGATTATTCAAATAACTTCATTTGGAGCAAATTGAAACAGAAAAATCATGATTGAAAATAAGTTAGCTCAAGCTTTAGCAAACAATATGATGTTTCATGATAGAAGTAAACACATAGACACAAGATTATATTTTATTCGATAATACATTTCTAAAAAGGAAATTGATTTAGTGTTTGTTAAATCTCTAGACCAAGTTACAAATATTTTTACTAAGCCTCTTGAGCATGATGTTTCAAAAACTAAGAATAATATTGAGAGTTGTGAAGAATTTAAGTTTAGGGGGATGTTGGAAATATAAACTTGATATTCTAGAATCATGCAACAACTTTGAGAATGTATTTGAAGGGTCATTTCTCAACAAAATTGAGTAATTCAAAAGCCAAATTAAAACTAATTATGTCCAGTTTAATATACATTAATGTTTGCATCTTTTATAATTCTTTAGAGAGATTTATAATAGTATTAACGAAGGTTGGTCATTTTTAATTTAGAACAAAATTTTTAGAGTTTTATGACTATTTGTATTCCTTCATTAATTGATAGTCGAGAATGTTCTCTAAAACAGAGTCTTATAAAGCTTCATTTTATGTACAAATATGAATATAAAGGTGAAGTTTCATTTATATCATTCATTTCTTCCTCTAATCCTATCTCTCATTTGTTTGTGTGAGTATGTGAAAACTATCTTGTAAGCCCACCACCTTCCAATACAGGTTATTAGCAATAAGTAGAGTTGTAAACAAATCGAACCGAATATTGGTGAACTTGAGTTTAACTCGTTTAAGTTTAGCTCAAGCTCAATTCGAGCTTTTATATTTGAGTTCGAACTCAATTCGTTTGAAAATTATCAAGTTCGCGAGCGGCTCAAACTCGGCTTGTAAAAAACTCATTTATTATACTTAATAAGTTTAGCTCGAGTTTGACTCGTTAATTAATAATAATAAAAGTTCGAGTTTGACTCGTTCACTAATAATGACAAAAGCTCAAGTTTAACTCATTAACTAATAATAATAAAAATTAGAGTTCGACTTGTTAATTAATAATGATAAAAATTCGAGTTTGGTTCGTTAACTAATAATAACAAAAGTTTGAGCTCAATAACAAAATATAATATAAACGAACTCTAAATGAATATGTTCATGAGCTTTTAAATTAATACATTCGTGAGTTTTTAAATGAAAATATTCGCGAATATATTCCCGAGCTCGTAAATGAATACATTCGCGAGCATTTCAATGAATATGACCGAGAACGTATTAGCGAGCTCGTAAACGAACATGTTCGCAAGCTAACGAATTAAACAATATTAAACTCGAATCCGATAAGATTTTCGAGTTCGGATTTAAGTTCGAGCTCGATTTTTTAATAGTAATAAATGAATTCAAATGACATTTTTGGAACCGAGACCCGAATAGTTCTTGAGCGGCTTGATCTCTAGCAATAAGTTGGGAATGTTATTTAAAATTGACAATAAAATGTCCTTTTTTGAAAGGGGAAAGTTTGCATGAATTGTAGTCGAACTTTATACTACTAAACCCCTAAAGCCTTACTTTGAATTTGAAGGGAGAATGCAACCTATCACGTATGAAGGATTCCCACAGATTTGCTTCAAATGTGGTTATGTTGGAAATAATGTGAAGCAATGTAAACATGAAGTTCCATCAACAAATAATGTTGGAAATAATGTGATGCCAGTGTTAAAATTTTGAAGGTGAAGAGAAAAGACTTTTATTGGCTAGAGAACGGGAGGGAGAAAAGGATGAAGTTCCATCAATTGATCGAGTTTTTAGACCTTGGATGCTAGTTCAAAAATGTAATTGGATATCTCTTATGAAGTATTAAAAAAACAAGTCCAGGTAAAGAAATGAGAAAACTAGATTCAAGGGTGGTGGAGGTTACTTCCCAAAAAGAAAATATTTCTCATTTTGTTGTTCTCAAATAAGAAAACAAAGTCTCAGAACATGTCAATAATCCTATGTTTAACGAGGCGAACGGGTATACTGCAAAATTAGATGGCGAAAAACTAGGTGATATTAATATATAGAAAGGAGATTGGTCCCTATCGCAGTACAAAACGAAATATTAAAAGGAGTTTCAATGTCAAGTTTAGAGATAATTCACAGAGTGTCGACGAAAACGACATTATTATTGCCTAAGCTACTCAGGAAGAGGTTATTAGAGCTGAGCTAGTGAGTAATATTGGTCTTCAAAATGCGGAAAATAACAGGATTATGTTGGGAAATATCTGCAAAGCCATTATAACTCTTATCTAGAAAAAAGAAGTTCCGACAACTATGGCGAATTTAAGACCGATCAGCTTGCTTCCCGTTGTTTATAAGATTTTGATGAATGTTATTACTGACTGAGAGAAACCTACTCTACCGTTTTTGATAGATCAAACTCAGTCCAGCTTTGATCCAAACCGGCTGATCACGGATAACATTGTTATTGTTTAGAGGTGGCTTATTCAATGCAGCGAAAGCAAGGAGAGAAAGGATGGGTGATGATCAAAATAGATTTTGAAAAGGCTTATGATAGGTTGAGATGGGATTCCGTTTCAAACACTTTGAATGATATTGGTTTTTCTTGTCAGATTATTAATGTGCTGATGAAGTGCTGGGCTGCGAGCTCTACTAGTATTCTTTGGCCAATTTACGATCAGTCCAGCTTATCAATTACTCTTGCATTTTGATGATGATAGAGTAAATTATCTCTGGAGTTCAATTTGTCAATGGCAGGGACCTCATAGAATCTATGCCTTCTAGTGGTTATGCTGTCATGACTGCTTACTCACTGATTTGGAACGGTACCGCAGGAACATAACTACTAGTTCTTGCTGCCCGATTTGTAATAATGCTGAAGAAAGCATAAGTCATGTCCTCCGTAATTTCTTGGTGGCTAAATTTGTATGGTGTAAACTTCTTTCTCACTCGGATCATGGCTTCTTTTTTAGAGTGGATGTTTGCTAACCTGAAGGAAAGCTTTAGAGCTCGAAGTGGCTTAAATTGGGCCATGGTGTTCGGTTATACCTGCTGGTACCTTTGGAAGTGGCGGAATGGAGTTGTGTTTGTTGCTGATCGTGTAGCTGGAAGAGCAAACATATTACTGTGAATGTAGTTCATAGCTGCATGAATGTTAATGATGTGAGTGAACATGGATGGGGCTTACAGACGCAGTTCAGATTATGCTACTGCTGGAGGAGCTTTTCGTGACAGCAATGGCAAGTGGGCTGGTGGTTTTTCTTTGAGATTGGGCACGTGCAGTGTTTTCAGAGCTGAAATATGGGGCTTGCTTACCGGTTTGCAGCAAGCTTGGAACAGAGGCTGGCGCTAAGTCCAAGTGCGGATTGATAATTCAAGTGTGGCGTGTCTATTTGGCTCCTCTAAAAGCTTGTCTCTTCACAATGGCGATCTCATCTCTTGTGTTCGTTTGCTTTTGCAACAGGATTGGGAAGTTCATATTGAATATATTTATAGAGAAGCAAATGTTGTAGCTGATCAGTTAGCAAATTTGGCTTTCAACCAGATGGTGTGTTTCCAGTGGTATGAAATCCTCATGCAAGCGTTGGGCTCCTCCTTTGTGGTGATGCTGCTGGTATTGCTCATGGGCGTGCTATTGTAACAATTTGAATTCTATCCTATCGTCTAGTATCTAATTGTGTTATGTCTTAATCGGATATGATACGATTATACTAAATATGAATATAATATGATTAATTAATTGTATTATTTAACACAATTCCTCTTGTACATTCAGCAGTCTGTCTTTTAACTATCTACTTTGGTGCATCAATAGCATCATCCGAAAGACCATAAAAAATTTTGGCTAGAAATATTTAAAAAAAGAAAACATAATAGAAATATACTGTAATTATCTTAAAATTGAAGGAAGAGGGAAAATGGATTTTAACTATATCGTATTATGTTATTAAACATGTCATATTCCAATGATGGACTAAAAAGTTGCACTTAAGAAGGACTACTCTTAAATACTTTCATTATAAATTTAAAATTTTATTCCATGTTCTGAAAAAAAATATTCTACCAATTCATCTAAAAATAAGTAAGATTAGAATTTAAAATATCTAACATTCTGAATTGCATTAGTTATCGAAAACCAAAATATTAAACTTGAGACAATATTTATAACATGGTAAGCTTCAAGTGGTAGCAACCATAGTAATCTTCTACATCTCTATGGAAAAAAATCAATTAAACAAATGCAATTTACTTTTTATAATAAAACTTCACTAAGACTGAATTATTTGTGCATTTATAATTATCATTTAGAAAATTTTTTTACATATATAATTATTTGTGCATGTAAAGTTTAATAAGATTAATGCAGTTAATCTTCTACATCTATAATTATTTATAGCAAAGATCTATTTTATTATTTATTTATTTAAAGTAGGATAGCATAAACCTATTTTATTTTATTTGGGGCTTGGGCCCCTAAATGTCCCCGGTAAGGTCTGCTAGTATCATACTAACAAGATTAGTATCTAATTAAATTGATTATATAATTAATTTACCCAATTTTTTATAAACTAATCAATTTTAATCAATCCGATTGAATATATTAAGTTTTGATTGCTCACAATTATTTTTTTATAGAATTTCTTAACATATCAATTCATTATTTTTACCGATATAAGATTGATTAATGCAAAGAAAAAAAGAGTTATACACATTATGAAGTGTGAATCATATGACGATGTGAAATTGAATTATTGATAGTTGCAAAAGTAAAACAATTTGTTTTATGTTATATTAATATTAATAAAATAAAAAATTCAATTCAATGTAAAATTAATTAAAAATATTAAAAAATCTATATCTCCTAATGGATCAATACATAATCTATTTAGAGTTATGTATCACTAAACTTTCATATTTTTACTTAACTCTAAATGTATTAAATAATTATTAACAATTTTGCATTATAAAATACTTATACTAACTTTTGTTAATGATCATAATGCATATAATATCATATATAACAGAAAAATAATTAACTAAAATTAAAATAATATATATATATATATATATATACAATATGCTAATACAATTAGTTTTATCAAAATATATTATAAATTTATTCATATATAAATATATGTTTCAAATATTTATTATAATATTATATATTTAAATAATTTATATATTTTAAATTTTGAATATCATTAAAGTTATTAAATATTTTATATATTTTTAAATGTATCTAATTACGTAGATAAAATTCATTTATAATACAATTTTTTTACATTGTAAATATATTGATATGATTATCATACATATTTTTTTAACTCAAATTTATATACAATTAAATTTGTATAATTTAATTATATCGTATTAAAATTGTCTAGCTCATATATTTTCCTTTTTGCTCCAATAGAAACAAAAAAACAAAAAATAAATAATCAGGGTTGTTCTTCCGAACAAGTTTTTAGTGAGCCACATGTTAAGTTGCCATGTGTCATATCTATACCGATTACCCCACCTTGTGAGAGAGTATTGGCCAATGGGCCGCTGGCACAATTCATGCTATGATCAGCCATAAGGGAAAAGAAGAAATTGCCTTTTTTATATTTTTTATTTCAAAAATATGTACAATCATTTTTATCAATTTTACCGATTTACGATTTTTGTTTTTTGATATTTTAATCTTTTTAAAAACAAATTTTAAATATCAGTGAATTTAAAAAATTGTTATAATTTTTTTTATTTTTGTAAATTTTTCAAAAAAAATATTAAATATTTTTTAATAGTATCTTATTTTATAGGCAAATATTATCATTTAACTCCACTACTTTTCAATTTTTTATTTGATTTTTTATTTCTGTTTTGATAATTTCAGCCTCTGCATTATTAATCTGATAACATTTTAATTTTTGTGAATTTTAGATTGATGGTGCTAGTCTTGCTTAATTTAGAATACTTATGATATGAATTATAATGCATATTTGGATTATATACACTTAATTTAATTAGATTCAATTCAAACTAGATAAATTTGATAATTATATATTAGTATTTTAATCGTTATTAGTCTTTTTTTTTAAATGTTAAAATGAAAATTTTTTTTAGAATACATTAATTTGGAATTTAATTATTAGAAAAAATAATAGTAAATAAATTCAAATTACCAAAATAAAAGATTATGCAGCCCAAAAAGCAATGATAAATTATATAAAAAGGAAACTCCGATAATAAGATCCAAATGGAAATTTGGATTTGGGAATCATATTGGAAAATGGAAATATATAGTCAAGAATATCGGCTAAGATTGTCTTTTGCATTATCGTCGCTCATCTTGTCGATTTTTCTTTATTGAACTCTTTCTTGAGGAACTGAGTATGACCGATCACATGGGCGTCCCGTTGGGCTTAGTATGTTGGCGCATACATCTTTCATCCATCCCTTTCAAAAATGGTCCAACAACCTGATGAGCTTAATATTTAGGAATGGAAAAAAAACAAACAAATATTGATTCCTAAATTTAGTATTTTAATTGAAAAGACTGTTTCAATTATCATCAATGAAATGTTATTTAATTTGTAAATAAAAACCAAATTCGTAATAAACTTTATAGTTGGACGAATCAATCGAGTAAAATTGATAATTAAATAATTCATTAAACTAATAATAAAAAAAATCAAATGGGGAGGGTTTAATTACACAAATTCTTAAAACTTCTAAGATTTTCATTTTCCCTAATTTTTATAAGCTTCAATATTTGAGGCTTCAATTCCCATATTTAATGGGGAGGCTTTGGGTGTTTGTAGGGCATAGGAATTAGAATGGTCCATATAGATTAATCACTTAAGAAGATGATCTTTCAAAATGACGTCATGCTTGGTGGTTTAGGATTGGCCTTCTTCTAGCATTTAATACTGCTAAAAATAAAAATAAAAAAATGAATCAGCATTATAAAAAGATTTACCATTTTTATTATAAAAATTAGGGAAAAAAATAGTATGTTTGCTGTAAAGTGGCGGATTGATTAAAATAATATGTTTTAATTAATAAATATAAAAGTTAATTAATTTAAAAATATTATACAAAATTTGCATCTGAGCTTACCTTTTTTGAAGGTATATATTTTAGGTTTATGACATACACAATTAAATTTGGATAAAATTCAAAAAGGAGGATAAATGAGTTGGTACGATATTTTTTCAATTTAATTAAAAATTTTGAATTTAAATACTAAGTATGTATATAATTACTTAAATACTCTATAAATAATATTTTATCATCTTTTAATATCATATCCAGCATGTTCTAGATTAATTAGACTAATCCAAATATGAGATAAAAAAAAAAAAAGATATACGATTACATGCACGAACGTGATTGTGATGGCTTGATAATGTTTCTCTATTTAGTTAATTCTAAGGTGTTAATTAGGTTCAATATCCATTTTGTACAGAATTTTTTAATTTTAAAAGTTTTTATCTTAAAACAAAAATAACATACACATAATTCCAGAATAAAATATTTGAAAATCATGTAAAGTCACACTAAATTTGTAAAATGTTTTCAAATCAACTCATTTTATTAATTAAAATACCATTTTTTTTAATCAATGCACCTTAAATATGATTAAAATTAGCATTTTGAAGTAATATATTGTCGAAAAAAAAAGAATTAAGTAATTTGTTGTTTATGAAATTAAAGCACGAGTGTTAGTCTAGTGGTTGGACTAACATGCCTTATGTCCAGGAGAATCAAAGTCAAACCAAATCAAGCAGAACTTCTTTTAAAAAAAATTATTTTTTATTTGGCGAGTCGCCCTTGTAATCTACCAAAGGGATATTGATGTTGAAATTTTAATAGTCAGATTAGTATCACATCCTAATTAGGTAAACCGCTAATTCTCAAATTAATATTATATATATTAGTAACATGTGATGTCATAATTGTTAGTTAAGATAAATCGCTTCCTCTCAAATTAATTATTATGATATAATAATACGTAGCTCTTTCAATTTTGTAGACACATATTTTTCGCACTTCAATCTTATATTGAACACTTAACCAAAAAAGAATAAAATAGAAGGCAAAATATTTAGATTATACAAAGACTTTTAATGTCCTATGAAATGCAAAAAGATTGAATAGGAAAGGGGGATAGGAATTAGAATGAGAAAAGCATGTGGGAGATGAAGAAAGAAAAAAATATTTGATTGAATTATTATCAAATCATAATTCTTTTAATACAATGGTCTCCTATTTATACATCACTGAAATTATTCACTAACCAATTAAAAACCCAATTACTTAATTTCTTGAATTGAACGTCATACTATTTTATTCCTTTTTTCAGTGTAATTATACGATTTATTATGATATCTCTTGAGTGTGATAAAGAGATGGGAAACTACTATTTTCTTTACGCAGGAAAATAAGCAGAAGTTTTTCTGTTCTATGTTGAAGTAGAGAATTCTCATAAATTCTTATGTTGAAGGTGATTACAATTTTTTTGATAACCCTCATCCGTCTTGGATTCTTCTTTTCCTATTATCATATTTAAAAAAAAGAGACATTAAGGGATGAGATGAAATAGTATGAATTTTTTTTCATTGATGAAGTATCGAGTTTTAAGTTTTAAATATGAAATAATTATAAAATTTAAGAGGAAACGATTTCTTCCTTTAATAAGTCTGTCAAATATAAATCTAAATTAGTTTGCAGTCTCTAAATTATAGGATACCCTAATGTTTTTGCCTTTAACTTGTCTTACTACCTACTAGGATACTTCTAATTCAAGTACTTAATGCAATTATTTGTCAAACAAATCAAATTTCAAACCCTTTCTTATGAGGGTAGTTGGGGAAAAAAATAATTCCCATCCATAATTATTTGCTAATAAAGCAGAAAATTATTCAAAGAAGATCTGCAGTGTCACATTTATTTTCTCAACCGTTTACTCTTAATAAAGTATATTGATCATGCGGTGAAAAAGGCAAAAAAGAAATGCATGCATGATCCAGACATTCTCTTTTAAAAAAATTCCCATATATATTTAAATAAATTTTAAAATTTATAGTGATTTTTTTAATATTCAAGTAAGTTATAAAGGATAACAACTTTTATTATTAGTGAAAATGAATTTGATAGTTTAAATTGACTATTAGTTTTATTAGCAAAAATGTCTAATAAGTGATGACATAAGACTGAAATTAATTCTTATCATAATTAATTATATGTCATTCAAAATTGAAAAAAAAAAGAGACTTAACAGTAGGAATATGTAAAATCAAACCAAATCCATCGTTATTTTATTTTATTTTTTAAGAATTAATTGTATAGTTTCAATTTAATCTATTAATAAAAGTGTATTTATTATTTAACTAAATCGATTAGAATTAAAATTTTTATTTTTTTATTCATTCCATTTAAACCGAATGGTGACCCTTAATTAATTGCTAAAAAATTTATTAAAAAAAAAGATACAAATATAATTTATAGAAATTAAAATTTTATCTGGATTCAAAAAAATATTTATTATTTATTAGAACATTCACCAATTTCCAATATATATGAGGTGGGGCCAATGACATGGATTGGATGTAAATTACAGCCTGACCCACCTTACCTTTTCAAATTACAATGAACTTGCTGGGCCCAATTGGAAAGAGAAAGTGAGCATGGATTTAAGAAATTATAAGATGCACGAAAAAGGAAAATATCCATCTAAGTTAGCAGGTTTTATTATCATAAAAATGTTAAAATTAAAAAAGTTTATAAAATAATATTTTAAATTTTTTTTTTACAAATGTGATTAAATCTGCTCAGTATAATGACATTTTTAATTATACTAAATCCGTTTCTAAGATTGACAGATTTTGTGCAAATGTGAATTCTTAATCTCAGGATGAGTGAATTGATATATGATTTATTAAAATTTTCTTTAATTACAAGGATAAAATATTATTTATATTTCAAATTAAGTTCGAAATAAAATAATATTAGACTTCAAATTAATATGACATAAAATAATTTTACATTTCAAATGAATTGTTTAAACATGATTTTTGAATTGAAAAATTGAGAAGACATATTATTTATGTTTTTTTCTAATAGGTACATGTTTATTTTAGAATTAATTATTTTGAAAGTATATAAAGTGCATGTTTATTTAATGAATTATTGTTATCCTTGAATTCCAAATAAATTGGGTAAGAGATAATTTGTTGAATTGTTGTCTTTTAACTCATGAGTTTTTCTCTAACATTGTGTTAATTTAAATAATTTGGTACATTAATTAGATTATTAGTTAATATGTATACAAGATCAATAAGAATTAAATTTGTCAATATTTTTTTAGATGGTGAGAATATCTTTGTATCAAATGGTTGTTTGAGGGACAACATAAGCTTAAAACCATTGTATATATTGAAATTATGTTTTCAACATTTAATTCATTACGAATTATATTTTTTATTTACTTTTAAAATTTATTTCATATTTGCAAATTTATGGATGTTATTATTATGAGATAAAATGGATGAATCAAGGAGGATTAAATTTATATGAATTTTATTCAGATTATATTAAATTATTAAATATAGATAAATTTTTGAATTAAAATAAGCATATTAAAATAATTAGTTGAATGAAATAAATAGCTTTTTAGTGGGGTTTGGATCAAAATGCTCAACGACACATTCATTAGAGATGTCATGTGAGAGTCTAATAAATGTAAGATATTTGGTGGGATATGATTTTATTATTAGGGTTTGTTTTAGATTGTTTATAGTTATAAAGTTCTAATAAAAATATGTTTGTAATGTTAGGTTTGGCTAGAGGTCAAGGGAATACATCACAAAAAGGAAATCAAGCTTGAAAGGATAATTAAGACTCCATTTTAATGTAAGGTATGTACATATAAACATATTAATTCGATTTTCATGCATATTAATGTATGTTGTGTTTTTGGAAATGTGAATGGATGACAAAAAGACATGTTATGGTTAACAAATAACATGGATGCATGAATTATGCGTAAAAATGAAAAATGTATTATGTTATGACTTGATATGACATAATAACGGATTTGATGAGTTAAATATGGTTTAAATGTGTTGCCAACATGGTATGAATATGTAAGTGTTAATATGAATGATTATCATTGGTAAATCTTAGAGATTTTGCATGAAATACATGATGTACTATGTTTTGAGTTTGCTAGAAATGTTTGATTCACATCTATGAATAAGGATATCACAATCATGAATATTGAGTTGGTATGAATTGCATGAATCTAGAATTTCACAGGTTGGTATCATGGTTGAGAAGCCGTGATAATATGGTGTCATGGCTGTCGTGAATAAATAATTCACGCTCGTGATGATGATGTGGTAATTCATGTGATAGTTCATGGGTAAGGTAACCGTAAAATGTTCTTTTAGGACCGCGAATAAATAGTTCACACTCATAAAACTGTTTTAATGTAAAATGTGTATAGTTTATATTATGACATATGGTGATAGGTTGATTTAATGCATGTTATAAATGTATGTATACATGATAAATAACGTGTGAATGACATTATATGATATTTTTATGTATTGAATATGATAATGCATAAATGGAAAAGTAAATGCTGATAATAACATGTTTTAAAATGAATCGAAAGATAAATAGTTATAAGATAAAAAGTCTGGTTCTCTAGGCTTGGAATTAACATAAAATAAATAGTATTGTATAAAATACTTTTATATAAGGACAATGTGCTTAAATATTATGAGCACTTAATCGTAGATATGCTAGTATATATTATTATATTCAGCAATGCGGATTAAGCTTGGATTGTGGCGCATAATTGACTTGAGGAGTTCGGTATGAGCGGTTACAGGTTGTAAGTTGGGAGGCTTAACCGAAGCGCCCCTAACTTATGTTCCGTATTCGAATAGTCAAGTATAGAGAGTCTGAAGCTAGATGAAATAAAATATATTGGTTGAAAGTTTATATGAAAACTTTTATATACATGTATTTGTTGATAATGATATCAAATATATGATTCGTTAAATATGTATATGTGTATAATATACATGGAAATATCATATGATGTCATGATATTAATAGACATGTAAACTTGTATTGAGAAATGAAACAATTAGAATATATAATTATAGGAATGATCATAAGATGAATTGCATGACATGATATGACATGAGTTAAATGTAGAATTTTTATGCATATATGTACCACTAAGCGTTAATTTGCTTAGCTTGTGGATTTCCTGCACGCAAGTTTGAAGCCGGTAGACAGGAGTTGACTGAAAGAGTAGTAAGCTGTCAGAGTTCAGTCAGAGAACACCTAGTTGAGGTGTGTGCATTCATGACATATTTATATTTTGTTTATATCATGGGATATATTTGGATAACGTTTTACATATTTTTTGGTTTTAAGAACATATAATATTGTATTATAATGTATTTTTGTAATATGAGACTAGTGAAACCGAAAACAGATTTTATATTATGATATTGGTCATTGGATCAATATTTTATTTATATTGATTTTATGCATTAATTGCATTATGATAATTGAATATGTTTTAAATGTGAAAAGTTTTAATTTAATGAGTTTTTCGCAAAAAAAACATCATAACATCCATCATTCGGTATAATTGATGAAGGTTTATATATATAGTAGCCGTATGTCTTGAGTGCTTAATTGTATTAGAATTATCTTTCCAATAAAGAAATAATTTCTTATCCATTTGCTCTTGATTACCGTTCTTGATTTTAGGCTGCCATAGATTGTTGTGGCAGCTGATTTTGAGTAAGTTTTGTTCAATGTTCAAGCTATGATTAGGGACTGTCATGGAGTTTTGTGGCTGGATACACAGTCTTCTTACAGCTGTGAGTCTGCTTTTTTAGCAGAATGTCTAGCGCTTCGCAATGTCCTAATCTGGTTGAAGGCAAGGTTTCCAGCGAAAGTCAAAATCGAATGCAATGCTCAGGCTGTTGTCAAAGCTTTAGGCTCCAATGATATTAATGTGACTGAAATTGGTATAGTTTTATAAGATTGTAAAGCCATTTGAAGAGAAAATGACTATTTTTCTCACAATTAGAATTTTAACAAAACCATATGGTCTAAATGAATATTATTACTTATTTTTAACAATTTTCGTGATCCATTATTTTGAGTATTTTCCTTATCGAAATATATAGTAACACCTATTTTTCTTTTTTATTTATTCATTCTAAATTATATATTACATTATTTTTAAAAATGTAATTGATTTATTAATTTTTGTTATAATTTATAACATTTAACGTGCCTTGACATCAATAATTATAATTTTTTTTAATTTGTATCTAATTAATATAAAATATATTTTTATATAAATTAAATATAATTAAGCCTATCTCTATGGGGGCGTACTATTCCCTCATCAAATAAATAAAACACTACGAATAATAACGGAGCAGATTCTGAAACTCTGTCCTATTTCCCAATCCCACATTATTGCCTGTTGAGAAATTTTTTTTTATTCCAATTTCTGTATTATATGGGAACGAGAATCTCTAACTTTGATAAGATCTCTAATTTTTATTAAATTTGTTACTTTATTTTAATGTTAAAAATATTTTTTATTTTAATTAATTAGTTAATTATATAATTGTTTAAATAAAAAAATATTTTTTATTTATATTTAATTTTATTATTTTTAAAAAATATTAATTATATTAAAATATAAATATATATATATATATATATATATATATATATATATTTGGGGCGGAGTAGAGATCAGAAAGTGTCCCATTTCTAACATAAAAAATTTTAAAATCAGAATGTGTAATAAAAATCATAAAAAAATTATTTTATTTGGGATAGAACACTATAAAAGTAGATTCAACTCTCATCTCTATAAAACACAATTTCAGCTCATATTTATTAAAGTCAAAGAGTATTTAATACTTTAATTTTCAATTAAGAACCGCTATATTATCCTTGAAATGTCATTTTAAGGATTTTTTTTCTTTTTAATCAATGTGAATTCGACTTTTTAATATAAAGTATTTTTAAACTGCAAATTCAACTTGAAACAATGAAACCAACAGTTTAATTCAAAATTTGCAAAAAAAATTAAATAATTATAACTGAATTAATTTCGCCTAATATTTAAAAATTTTAACTATATTTTAAGAATATATAAATACAAAATTGAAAGGAAGGGGAGGCCAGAATTCCCATAAACAAAACCTACAAAACTATACACCTATGCTCAGATCTTAAAGCTGACACTTAACTACTCCTCTACATCTCAGATCTAAATAATGCTCACTCTCTCTCTCTCTCTCTCTCTCTCTTCTATACTTTCTTGTGACTTCAAAATAAAACAATGGCTTCATAATTAGCTTACTCCCTCGCTTTGCATCCAATGCACTTCCCCTCTGCTGCTACTGCACGCAGATCTTATTATACTGTCTTTGTGGGATTCATTTTCTTTCGATGCTTTGTGTCCCAATGTTACAGCAACCTTGTGAATTGAGCTGCAATCATGAGTAGGAATAGTTTGAGAGAATCTCTCATCGGAGCTAGGAATATTCCGGTTGGATCCCTTTCCCAGAGCCAAAACCACCGCCGTGGTCATAGTTTGTCCGCCTTCTCGAAAGATACCGACGAGAATTTGGATCTCTTTTCTAAGAATCGTCGCGGCCTCTCCGTTGCCTCTTCCGATGAATCCTCCGATGGTACATTTTAATTGTTCCATTTTGTACTTGTTTTTTCTTCTTTCGTTGTCTGGTGAGAGAGGAGGATTAGATAGTCATTTGCTGGCCAATGTCCGAGTTTTCTGTATAAGATATGTATTTTGGTTCATTTATGTTTGATTTGTCTTTTCAGTGGCCAGTTTCTTTAATGGATCCAACCGAAGAAAGATTGAAAACAGAAAATGATGGTCATCGAGTTACATCTAATAGAAAGGAAAAAAAAACATTAGTGAGACGATGCCGTTTTTCTTATAACAAAACAATCGACTCAGCCTTGTCGTTTGTGTCTTGTCCTCCTTTTCGCTGCCAGTGATCACCGGCGTCGTCTTCCTTTTGTGTTCATTAATGGAGTCGTATTGATATTGTATTTAGTTGATGACGGCGGTGCTTGTATTTTTGTCCGTACAGTAATATTATGATTATTATTTGTTTGCGATTTTAATCTAGTTTTATATTTCAGTAAAAATTTGTTTGGAATTTCTGAATCTGGATGAATTTTTGTTTGGTTTCTCCATTACAATTTCTTCTCTCTCTCTCTCTCTCTCTCTCTCTCTCTCTCTCTCTCTCATGTTTTTCCTTTTTTTTAATAAAAAATTTATAATCTGAAATTGTGCTTCCTCGTTGCAGTTTCAGCGAAACTAGGAAAACTTTCAGTTGGATCAGCCAAACTAGCGAAAAGCGGGGTCGATGATCTATTGTCATCAATAGAAGGCGGGAAGCATGATTACGACTGGTAAATCTAGCTAATTCTCCTCATTAACCGCATAACGAATTTCAGATCCATATTAATTTCTTATTTATCCATGAGATAGGTGTAAATCTAATGTATCATCTGATCTTGGACATGGATTAAAATCCATAGCTGATATTTTGTATTTGATTGACCACTGACAACATAATTTATTCAGTAAGTATGTTGCCTTTGGAAGTTTGAATGTATATATTTTTCTTTTTTACTAACTTCTTGTTGTAACATAGCTTCAAAAAAAAAACTTCCTGTTGTAACATTAGTCAGAGATCTTTGGCAATGAACTTAATTGGAGTATTTACCCAAAGATTGTAGAAAAGAAACAAAATATTTGGTTGAGGATGTGCTGTGATCATCTCTGTTGTTTGCATTAATTCTTTATGAAATGGAGAATTCTCCAAAATATTTGCTGGGAATGAGTGATGCATATTTCAAATAATTTGCACCATTTATAGGAAGATATGAGAAGGAAATTACCAATTAGATAATTTGGATGTTTCATTTGATTACGATATGCCAAAGCACTAACTGTAACTCCTGTTTATTTGCTGTCTTAGTGTCTTTTCTACAGAGTTTCTAAAAAATACTCCTTGCTTGAACTTAGAAGTAAAAGTACTCATTAAATTTTAGATCTTGGTAAATTAAAATGTACAAAACATAGTAGTTGGTTTAGGAAAAAGTAAAATTAGCATGTGCGTATAATTGCTCTCATTTGCCATTTGCCTGTCCTTAGGCTTCTCACTCCTCCGGGAACCCCTCTTTTTCCATCATCTGATGGCAGTGAGTCCCAACCAACTTCTGTGGCTCCTAGGAGCAGTTCTTTGAATAGATCAGTTTCTACTACTAAAGCTTCAAGAGTATGTGCACCCTTTTTCTTTATTTATTGTTGTTTCAATTTATATTATATTTTATTTTAATCAATTTCCCTGGATGAATAATAAATTCTGTGGATTTTTGGAAGGATTTAGCCTGACATGTATTTTCAACTTTTGAAGTTCAATTATGAACATTATTTTCTTAATGCATCTCTATTTCAGCTTTCTTTTTCACAATCAGAGAGCTATCATCCCACAAGACCAGCTAGAAGCAGTTCAGTGACTCGCTATACTATCTCATCTTCGCATATGAGTACCTATTCATCAAACAGATCCAGCTCAATCCTAAATACAAGCTCAGCTTCAGTTTCATCTTACACTAGACCATCCTCCCCGGTTTCGCGCTCTCCATCTATAGCAAGACCTTCCACACCATCTTCCCACCCAACAGCATCACGTCCCACAACTCCATCTAGAGCTTGTCCAACCCACAACAGCTCTTTAATTGATAAAACTCGATCATCCCAAAGCTCTAGGCCTTCCACTCCAAGTTCCAGGCCACAAATTTCTGCAAGCTTAAATTCATCAGCTGCTCGATCTAATTCACGCCCATCTACTCCTACACGTCGGAATCCGGCACCTTCCACATCACCTGCCTCAGGTATTTCAACTTCAGCTGGTCGTGTTCCTTCAAATGGACGTACCCCTGGACCAGCATCAAGACCCAGTTCCCCAGGCCCCCGACTCCGAGCTCCACAGCAGCCAGTTGTTCCTCCTGATTTTCCTCTTGACACACCTCCAAACCTTAGAACGACTTTGCTAGATAGGCCACTTTCTGTTGGTAGGTCCCGGCCAGGTGCTGCTATGACTATGAAGGGAAACCCAGAAAGCACAGGCCCAGTAAATGTTGCAAGAAGACATTCATCTCCCACTGTCTCAAGAGGAAGACTCACGGAGGCTCCTGGAAAAAGTCGTGTGCATTCCAATGGACATGTTGCTGATATATCCGAGTCTCGAAAGGTTTCACACTTGTCAGATTTAGGAATGCGGAAACCTATCAAGTCATCACCAACTCCCACAGAGAGTACTGGATTTGGGAGGTCAATATCTAAGAAGTCTCTGGATATGGCTATCAGGCATATGGTATGCAGCGTCTTTCTTTTGTCACGATTCATTAGCTTTAGATTGTGTCGGACAAGTTTATTCTCCACCATTTATACTTGCAATATGATTTTCAAATGTGTTTGTTGACTCGGTGTTCATTCAAATGTTTTGGCTGGAAATTTCTGGAAGTGATTTTGGTAGAATTAGCTCATTTTTCACAGGCTATAGCCTGGACACATGGTAGCTTGATTTGTTTCCCGTTATTGCTCATGTGAAGAAACCATTATATTTAATAGACTGTAATGGAACAAAAAGCAATGAGCTATTCATTATGTTTTTGTTACGACCTACAAAACTTGGAACAAGTTTATCATATTAGGTTTCAGCTATTCATTATGTGATAAGTTTTTTCCGTTCTTTTCTGTTATGCTACCTTTTCTCCCTCTATTTTTGTGCATTTTCAAATGAAAGGCCCCGTCTTATCACATCATCCTAACAATATATCAACTTGCTGATGTAGGACATAAGAAATGGCGCAGGAGGCAATCGCACGCTTTCAGGCACAACTCTTTTCCCTCAGAGCATTCGATCTTCTTCCAAAACCCAATCTATCTGTTCTACAGTTGCTCCCGAGACCATTAACAATGGAGATATTTTGGAGAATGACTACCATATGAACCAATCTGCAGAAATTGGAAGTGAAGCTAATGATGGAAGATACTCTGCAAAATTGAGTGAAGTCGATATCTATGAAAGCTCTCGTTATGATGCAATGTTACTCAAAGAGGATTTGAAGAACACAAACTGGCTGCATAGTATTGATGATAAATCCGATCTTGGGCCAATATTTGATAACGGATTTGAGCCTCTGCCTGAACCCTTCGCCCCATTATAGCGTCTGAGAAATGGTAATTCTTTTGGAAGATATTTAATTTTTTTGTAAATTTATTTTCAACCTCTATATTTATTTACTTGAGAAAAATGAAAAATGCAAATTTTATCTCTAAGAACTCTGACAAAATGAAGACGAAGTCCGTGTGTTTTGCAATGAATTTAATGATTTCATCTATTGACCTTTTTTATTAAAAAAAATGGCACAAAATTTGAAGAACAGAGATTGCATCAGCATTTGCCGAAATATATAACCATTAATTCCATGTTGTCATGTCTTTTATGTATTATATAAATATGATCTGTTTGTGAGATGAAAATATTTCAAATTTATGGGCTGCATGGGATAATTCCTCAAATTATTGAACTTGGTGCCTTGCATCCTTCTGTAGAGCTTTTCTCATTTCACCTTTCTTCTGTCTACTGTTTCCCCTTTTCTCATTTCCAATAAATGCCCATAATAGCAAATATACAAGACGAAGTCCAATAAATTAAAACCATTGGGTTTTCACTTGTTGCAGTCAATTAAAAAGGCCCAAATCTCTATTCATTCAATTTCATATATTGCAACAAGGAGAAAAGGAAAAGGGTGGCATTGATTAGGAATATTACTGAATCTAAATGCTTACCACTGGGGCCTGGGTTCAAGACTTCAAGAGTATTAAAATTGTTTTTAGGCTGTATTTGGTACAAATTGAAATATATATATAATTGAATCCATTTGAATAAAACGAGTCTGTTTTAGTGATTTTTAAGTTCATACTTGGTAAACGATGGAAAATGTGCTAACATCGGAAACCTTTATTGGTTTTTACCATTCATTTTAAGTAATTTTATAGTGCATTTCAATGTATACAAGTTAATATACTTATCGAAATTATATAGAATTCATACATAATCTCTCTTTTTTCTTTCCCTTTTTTTAATGTGTGCAAGTATGTGAATCACTTATCACTTGTAAATATAAATAAGAAAAATACTTATTACCTTCTCTTTATTACTTTTTATTATTATTTTCTCCATCATTTGGAAGCAGGTGTCAGTCAAAGGACGAAAAAGATAATGAAGAAGGTAATATGAAGAACCTCTATAAATAATTTGATTCATGATTGAACTTTCCAATTTCCAATTTAAGCACTTTATGTCGAGGTTTGGAGAAGAGTCCAATATTCATCTTCAAGGATGGACCTAATTCAATCTTGCTTTTGTTCCGTTCAGAAAAGCCCAACTCAGGGTCACAAGGCAGTTTAGGCTGAGCAGCCAAGGAATTCTGCCCAATAGCCCATCACCACTCAACAGTATAATGGTACAATACATGTATATACGGATTCGCGAATAATAATAATAATAATAAGAAGAAGAAACGTTATACAATAATGAATGGGAAAACCTAGGGGCCAAACCATGATATAATTTTCAAATAGCCAATGAGTTTATTTTAATATTTATTTATTTATTTTTTAATAGATATCCATTTTACAAAACAAAACAACAATACATTTATTGTAGAAAATTAAAAGTGGATAACAATAAAACCCATATCAGTAAAGAAATCTCATATTCAGAGAAGATTGATATCCAGTAAAACAACTTCAACCTCTTAGAGGAGCAAAATTCATCCCCCGGTCACCATAAGAGACTAAAGTTGGTATCTTCCCTAGAATCAATGACCCAAAATCAATTAATATCACCCCTTAAACCAGAAGAAAGCAATGACTTATGCATTCTTAATTATGGTTGGATGCATTTTTTTTTTTTATCTTGAATTGGACGATATATCTTGAATTGAAAATTTTAAATCTATATAAGTCAAATAAAGCATATACTTCTTAAGGAAAAAAAAAAAAAAAAAAGAAGAACAGAATATAAACAAGACATAATTTTAGGATCAAACTAGGCATTTTTTTTACTATCTAAAATTTGCTCTAAGAATGAAATTTGTAGCTGGCTTTAGGCTAGCAAAGGAAAAAGTCAAATATGGTCCAATTCCTACAACGATAAAGCTTGACGTAGATGGGCAGAACAAGAGTATTAAAATCCCAAAAGTTTTTTTTTTTTGTTCTTTAATAATATTAAAGCATTTTTAGTCAACTGATGTTGGCTGAGATGGTTTTGACATGAATATCAAAATCATATATATATATATATGCGGACCTGCAGTTGAACAACTTTGCATAGCTTCAGCATCTCTAATCTTAATTAATTAACCAACAAAGTTGATTTATGAAAGTCAACTTAACTTAGCATTTCCAATTTAATATTTAACCACTATGTTTATGGGATGATAGTTGATTGATTTTGTGTCTATCTTACATAATACAATAAGGGGTTCAATTCTTATCTCTTCCTATGTGTTTTCCACTTTTACTCATCTATATATTTTTCTTCTTTTTTTTTTGGGAATGTTTTTTTTTTCAATAATAATATATAAATTTTTTTTTAATGCTTTTTCATATAAAATCTTATTATTTTTTCTTCATACAATTAAAACCTTGATTTTTTATTTTTTTTTCAATTTAATCCCTCAATTAGATTTGCACTCATTTCAAAATAAAAATTTAACATGAACATGCTGCCGGTATCCATATTTTAGAGCCCTTTCTCTTTGATCATATTTTCTCTTTTTGATTTAGAGATGCTATTAGGACTCATATTATTATGGTTATAGATTATAAGAAAGGGGAGAAGGAAAGGAGAGAAATGAGAAGGTGAAAAATGAGAAGAGAAGGAAAAAAAAAGTTATGAATTCTCAAATTTTCATACATACTTGAATAAAAATCTAATAAAAAGGTTGAATGGAAACAAATTGTAAAAATTATAACTTAAATAGTAGCAATGAATTGAAAAATATATGATTTTTTTATATTTTTTTTCCTAAAATTTATACAACAAGTGTCTACTGACACACGTGTGGATATATTCATTAATATTTTCGGTTTCAAAATTTATTAAAATAAAATAAAAAAACTAAAATCCTATCAAATATTGATGTGGCATGAAATCTTATTGTATATCATTTTATCACCTTTTTTTTTAAAAAAAAAACATTTAAAACTACATGCATATTTTCTCTAAATATCAATTACAATAAATGCATTTATAATTCGAAGTGAGTTCTTTTTGTTGGCATCATCCACATTGGTGATTTATGATTTTTTCCATAATAACCCAAAAAACTATTATTATTATTTTTGATAATGCATGGATTCAAATAACAGGATTTCTAAAGTTTTCAATCAAGTAGATGATAAATGATTTTCAATTATTATTATTATTATTATTATTATTATTATTATTATTATTATTATTATTATTATTATTATTATTATCACTTGAAAAAGAAATTCGAGCTAAGCTAAAAATAAAATCAGCCCACAAATATGTGGATGAATTATTACTTGCAGACAAAGGAGATACCATTTCATATTTTTCATCAATTTCTTATTTCTTGCTTTGATTACTGCTACCTCTTTCCACATAATCTTAATTGCTAGATCCATTTATAATTTCACTGGGGGACATAGGACATCATTTTCAGCACTTTGTCCTTTTCCAAATTCTACTTTTTTTCTCAAAAAAAAGAAGCAAAAACATCTTTTGGTATTTAAATTATTGAATTTTTCTATATTTAATCATTAAATTTTTAATTTTTTTTTATTATATTCTATTTCTATGAGATCTTTAAATATTTATTTTAACACACAATGAATAACATAGCGATTCAGTGAGAAATAATAGTATAGGAACTTAATTAATATCTTTTAGATCCTACTTGGATCTAATATGTATAAAAATAAAATTTTAGAGACTCAATAAAATGCAATATACAAATTCGGAAATTAATCAAAAATAATTTGATAATTTAAAGGCCTTTTTTTTCCCAAGAATAATGTATTGCTTACTATAAGGTCAGTCCAATCTTCCTACAATAATTATATTGTTCTAAAAATGCATGTGAATTATGCTAATGTAAGATTCTGTTGAATTAATTGATGAAGTGAAACATAAAGAATACATACACATTTGAAAGTTGAAAATCTATGAGAATTTTTTTTTTCAAAAAAAAAAGAAAAATAGTTATTAGCTATATAAGGAAAATCAAAAGTTAGAATATCTAATTGTCTATATTGAATTATTAAATCTTGAACTTCAACGAACCCATGAATCCAAATTAGAAAAAATTAAGGGTGATATTGAATGCACTCTTTGACTCAAATCTCTAGATGCTTGAATGATATATAGAAATAAACATATGACCCACTACCACTTTATTTAGTGGGGTTTTTAATTTGTGTTTTTTTCCTATAATAATATTCCTTAAACATCCCACAAAATTCATAGCACATCAAATAAGTTAGTGGCAGTGTTGTTTTCTGCAACCATCATTATCTTCCTATATCTTTACTGTCCTTTTCCTTTACTATAGTTTTTGTGGGACTTCCAATCTTGCGTGTTTTATTTTCCCTCCATTTTTAATATAAGTTTTTTTAGTTTGAAAATTATTTGAGATTTCTTGAATTAAATATTATAACAGGATAGTCCCACCAATGACTAAAAATAAATCTTCAAGATAGTCATACTTTGATTCTTGATTCCTCACTAATTACTAATAAATTACTAATCATATTTTAATGATGTAAAATCTTGAATTCAAATTTAAATAAAACCCCTTTATAATACAATAAAACAATAAATTCAAAGAGTACATAAGCTACATTCCTCACTTAAGCCCTATTAACTCTCCTATCACTTATATATATGCATTATTGATCATGGGCGAATCTACATGGAAAACAATGGGAGTACTTGCCTCATGTCCGATCAAAATTTGAAAATAGTTTATACGTTATAAATATTTTTTTTTCTTTCATACCAAAATTTATCTTTATCACTGTCATAAATATTTTATTGAATTTATTAGAAATATATATTTTATTATTAAAAAATTTATTGCATAAATAAGAATTTGCTTCAATTCAAGTTAACTTCTAGATTCGGCCCGGTTATTGATCATTGTTAATAAATTTTGAAAAAAGTTAATTTGTATGAGTTATTTTGATATAACTATTCACAGACATATCCAATTTTAACATTTCATTGCTTCATAGACTTTGTGTGCATTGTCATAAGATATTATTTGCAAATTTTTACAAAGTGATGTAATTGTACGATCTCAATGCGTGAGTGTGTGTCGACAAGTGGCTTGTCATATTGGGAAATTTTTATTTATAGACGCAATCAATGGCAGAATTTGGAAGGCACGCCCATTGCCCAATAGCACCAACCAAATATGTTAATGCCGTATATTTGTTGTACCAAAAATAATTTGATTATTTTGTACATATGAATTTATTTATAAATAAATTTGGATAAATATTATTATTTTATATATAAAATAATATATATATATATATAATTTAATATGTTGTGATTATCAAATTTGGTATTATTTTATAAATAGTAAGATTTTACAAAATTATCATAGATTTGTGATGGATTGTGTCCCTTCCATGTTCCACGTTCCAAAAAAATAAGATAAAAACGACAATACATATCCCAATTTGGCTCAACTAATCTATCATTAGATAATAATCCCTTTCTCTCTCAGCTTATTCTTCATGAGCTAACCAAACTTTAAAATGCGGTTTGAGTATTTTACCTGTTAAACAAATGAAAGAGAAAGGGTATTATCTGAAATTAAATACTTAACAAACTAAAATATTGGGATTAACAGCATAAATGATACCAATTTTTATATTATATTGGAAATTGATACTAAATTTTTTAATTATTGTAAATTAGTATCAATTATTTCAAAAATGTTGCAATCCATTATAGAAATCCAATTTTTAGTAAAAAAAGATGGTGTGACAATTAAAAAATATAATTTTTAATGACGTGATATATTTTCTAGCTATTACTAATAACTTGACAACATACTGTAAATTTTTTTAAAAAAATTTTAATACCAATTTCCAATATTAATAATGAGAACCCAAATATCATTAATATCATTTATATATGATCAATTTTTTTTGGGTCTAAAAAATCAAATATTTTTAATTACGTAAAACTTCTTATTCGATAACATTTTCTTACAAGAAACATTGAATATAAAAGGGAACGGCAGCCATCGAGATCTGCGTGTAACACTGCTTTTGCTTGACGGACAAGGCCTTGCAGACAATTTTTTTATTTTTCAGATCAGTTGAACGTTAGAATTGAAACTATTTCTTCGAATCTTCAACAGCTTCAACTACATCTTCACCCACTTTACTCTTTAGTCCTTTTTCTGTCTTTTTTCTCTGCGTGTTCTTGAAGAAATTGCCCTCCTTTTTCCCTCCTTAAATTTACCCTTTTTCCCTTTCTCTCTTCTCTGTCCCTCACTATCAGCTTCCACTCCTCTAATGGCTTCTCCACTCCTCCTTCTTTCTCTGCCGTTTCTCGCCCATTTCAAGGTTTTTTCTTTTTTCTTTTCTTCTCCCTTACTTTTTTATATTTTTAATGGGTATGATTTAATTGGAAAAATGTGAGCTTTTTTCAAGAATTATTTTGAGATTTTGTGGTTTTGGGTTTCTAATTTTGGTTCCTGTTAAAGTTGAGGGAATTAAAACACTGGAAATTTAGCACTTTTGGTCAGTATGCATATAGCACAAGAATTTAACTTGGGTAAAGTCTTTTGAATTTGAATTTTATGTGAATGAATTCGTGTTTCGTGATATGTGTAATGTGAAGTTGGGATAATGTATTAGTCGCTATACAAGGAAAATTTTCAGTCCAGTTAGAAGTTAGTAGCCTTTTGTGCAGAATTGAAATGAAGCATGACTAGTACAGAATTGAAATACCAGTCTGCTTTCAGTATGTATATTAAAATTAATATGACATAGTGCTTGTATTTAAAAAATGCCCATCTTGTCCATATTCTTAGACTTTTATTGATTTTTTCTTTGAATTTTGTGATAGTCTTCCATGTATCTTTATTATAAGTGATAAATTTGTGACAAAATTCACCATGCTCGTCGTGAATGGGGCCGAGTGTCCACTTTTAACTTTTGAAATAATCTTTTAAGAAATTGGATTGAGTTATCTTCCAATTGCATCCAATAGCATAGATAATCTTATTTAATTTTTACTATTGGTTGTCATTATATTAAATGTTAGATACTTATTTTAAATAATTTTGACCATTCATTAATACAAATTAAATAACATGACATATCATAATCAACCCAATTTGAAGAAATTCTAATAAAAAATATTTGGTTCGTGAGTACTTACCTATATTTAGTCTATTAGCAACATGAGACTCTTTAGCTAAGTAGAGTAATGCATTTTTGTTATTCAATTTGAGAAGTATTAGAAATAGAATTACTTCTTTCTTTTTAGTACTTCCCATTTTTATTTTATAGTTCTCAATAAGGTTTATTTTATATATTTGCTGCTTTTATGTTTTTTTCTTTTTTTATTTTCTTTCTTTTTCCTAATTTGCTGGTTGTCAACTACCTTTACGCAATCAAAGGGCAAATTTGAAAAGCCGCAAGGATTTATCATTGCTTTTGTTTTTTATTTTTTTTCTATTACAATGCGTTTTCTATAGCTAATATTGATTAGTTTCAATTCTAAGTAATATATCTCTAGGAATCCTAAGGAACACTGAAGAAAAATGTGGCTACATTTCTTCAACTTTTTGTGAGAAAACATAAAAGCAAAACTTCAGGTTACTTGAGAAGTTCAAAGGAAAATAGACTTGGGTAAGATAAGAAAAACACATTACTATATTGTGTCATTCTATTGAGCTAAAATTATTAAATACATGAAAGTTCTGCTCTCTCTCTTTTCCTGGTCAATTAGCTATGCTGAGTATTGCTGGGTTAGCGGTGGACAATTAGTTGATGTGGTTATTTTTCTTGCATTCTTTTTATGTTCCGTGGGGCAGGTGTCTATTAAAGATTAAGTAGGGTGGAGATTTCCTTTTGGGGCAGTTACTTCAATAGGAGTAAGTAAAGTTGGGAAAGTTCTGTTTTCAGGGTCAATGATATCTTTAGTCAATTAGTGGGGCAGAAGTATTATAGTACTTATTGATGATCGTTTAGTGTCACCTAAATATGTTAATTTGTGTCTCTTCTTGATGTTCTTGTATCTAGATAACGAGTGCTACACTATCATGCTTTCTTAAACAATATTTTCTTTTTATTTTCTATCTAGCAGTTTGCTGTATGTAGTGAAACCTTCCATGTTATGCTTGTTATTAGTAATGTGGTTTAAAAGTGGGAGAATTCTTGAAACTTATGTTTTGAAATATTTTCTGTTTTCCAAGGGAAAGAAGAGGAATTGCTGATATTTTACATTGTATCACCTGCAAGATATTTCATCAACACACTCCATGAAGACCGTATCATATTCATATCTTCAGGCACTAACATTTCTGTTACTTCTGATTTTCCTCCCCCAAACCAATGGTGACCTGCATTCTGAGAAACAAGCCCTTCTTAACTTTGCTTCTGCGGTTCCTCATGGCCGGAAACTTAATTGGAATTCTAGAACCCCTGTATGCACTTCGTGGGTCGGTATATCATGCAACAGAAACGGCTCCCATGTAGTTGCTGTCCGCCTCCCTGGTGCTGGACTGTATGGTCCCATTCCAGCCAACACACTTGCGAAGTTAAATGCCCTCGTGACCTTAAGTCTTCGCTCAAACCGCCTCAGTGGAAATCTTCCATCTGATTTGCTCTCCCTTCCTTCCCTTCAATATGTATACCTTCAACATAACAACTTTTCAGGTAGCATTCCTTCATCTCCGTCTCCCCAGCTTAATTCCCTTGATCTCTCCTTCAATTTTTTCACAGGCAATATTCCTACCACAATACAAAATTTAACAGACCTTACTAGTCTCAGCCTCCAAAACAACTCCCTCACAGGAACCATTCCTGAAATCAATAGTTCAAGGCTCAAACAGTTAAACTTGAGCTACAACAACTTGAGTGGTTCAATTCCATCTCCCCTTCAAAAGTTCCCTTCCTCTTCCTTTGAGGGGAATAATATGTTATGTGGACTCCCGTTAAATCAATGTTCTACATTCATATCACCTTCATCTTCACCTTCGCCTTCGCCTTCGCCTTCGCCTTCGCCTTCGCCTTCGCCTTCTCTGTCTTTCTTCCCCACATCCTTACCACCCTCAGCAGCCGATGCTCGAAAACCAACCAATGGTTCCAAGAAGAAACTAAGTACCAAGTCTATCATAGCCATAGCTATTGGAGCATCTTTGGTGCCGTTACTTTTATTTCTGATGATATTGGTATGTTGTTTGAAGAAAAAAAATAGCCGAGACATTGCTGCACTAAAAGGGGAGGGAGGAAGGAATGAGAAGCCTAGGGAAGACTTTGGGAGTGGGGTGCAAGATGCGGAGAAGAACAAGTTAGTATTTTTTGAAGGCAGTTCATACAACTTTGATCTTGAGGATTTACTAAGAGCTTCAGCTGAAGTACTGGGGAAAGGGAGTTATGGAACAACATATAAGGCCGTCTTGGACGAAGGAACAGTTGTAGTTGTGAAAAGGTTAAAAGATGTGGTGGCAGGGAAAAGAGAGTTTGAGCAGCAAATGGAGGCTGTAGGAAGAGTTGGCCAGCACCCAAATGTTGTTTCTCTCCGCGCTTATTACTACTCCAAGGATGAGAAACTCCTGGTTTATGACTATGTAGAAGGGGGAAGCTTTTTCACATTATTGCACGGTATGTCTATCTGTTCACCTTCTTCCTTTTCTTTCTGTGCCAGAAACTGTTTGCTCTACAGTTTTATTGTCCTCAAGAAGTGCGGTTTTCCTCCTCTCTGTTGTAACTCCATTGCCAAATGACAGCAGGAAGCAGTAGCTTTGGACGAGCTCCGCTAGACTGGGATTCCAGAGTAAAAATTTCTTTTGAAACTGCAAGAGGGATTGCCCATGTCCATTCTGCTGGTGGAGGGAAATTCATTCATGACAACATTAAGTCCTCTAATGTACTCATCACTCAAGATCTCCGCAGCTGCATTTCAGATTTTGGCTTAGCTCCTATAATGAGTTACCCTGCTGTTCCATCTAGAAGTGCAGGCTACCGAGCTCCTGAGGTGATTGAAACACGAAAACCTACTCAAAAGTCTGATGTCTACAGTTTCGGGGTTCTCCTCCTTGAGATGTTGACAGGCAAAGCGCCAGTCCAATCAACAGGGCAAGATGATGTGGTTGATCTTCCAAGATGGGTCCAATCAGTTGTTCGCGAGGAATGGACTGCGGAGGTGTTTGATGTGGAGCTGCTAAGACACAATAATATTGAAGAAGAGATGGTGATGATGCTACAAATAGCAATGGCCTGTGTGGTAAGAGTGCCGGACACAAGACCTACGATGGCTGAAGTGGTTAGGATGATAGAGGAAATCCGGCCAGCCAAGGAGAACAACGGATTGAACAATCGGACCCCGTAATCAATTTGTTCATAATTTTTTCAATGTAGGGTATTTCTGTCCAAAGTTATATTTGATGCCACCAAAACATCATCCGGTTAAGCTACTAGTAAGCATCCAGAAAGGAATTCTATTTCTACATATTTCTACATATGCAATTGCTCTGGCTTCCTCGTGGCAAAACGTTTGCACACTGGCTTCAGTTCTGTCAGAGGTTTAGCCCATAAGTTTCAATCTCATGTGATATTTCAAGTATAATCTTACAAATTCATCTGACTAGCATTTTTTTTTCTTTTGGAAGTGATTGTTGTAACAAAGTTTATCAAAATATTGCCATTAGCCACCAATGTCTTCAGCAATTTGTAGTCCTACTGCTAATGCAAATTAGGTTTGCTGCATGAAATATCTGAAACGGTTCGGTTAGCAAGAATTTTCTGTTTTCTTCCACATTAGAAATCCTCTAAAGAATACTGGCCTCTAATGAATCCTAATTTTAACTTTGCTCCTAGCTTAACCAATAGCAAGAATCTAGGCTGAGTTCACTTTGCAGGTATTTAATCTGCAAGAAATTTAGAGTGAGGCTTCGACAAGGAAAGGAGATTGTACCATGCAAGAATACCACAGAACAAATTTGTCATGGTCTGTAATATGAATGTATACAAAATCCTGGTATATTGTCATTTAACTAGCTCAAATACCTAGCGTACTAAACAAAGAGGAAGCCTAATTTAAGGCACTCTTAAAATAAAAAAATACTACAACTCTGCTTGTAAAGGAACTTGTATATGGTAAAAAAAATAATAATTAAATAAAAGGAATTTTTGCCCTTGCCAAGCAGACCCCGAATTTAATGCATTAATTTCTGTCAACCAAATCAGCACCACTAACATATTTAGCAACAAAGGATATTAACCGGAAAGGAGCCCCGATTAATGGAGCATCCGAAATTGGCACAGGCTCCATTTTATCACTCTCACCAGCCTGCAGCTCCAAATCCCGTAGCTCATTATCATCCAAAGGAATTTGAACAATTTCCCCAGAATCAGCTCCAGTAGCATATGCCACTTCAGCAGCAGGTTCAACTTCCCAGGCCTCCAACTTCTGTTCCACTATAGATTCACTTGATTCAGGTATGGAAACATCTCCACTGCCACTGGTGGTTCCAGCATTTCCAACCATGAGATCGCTGGCTACAGCAGACGAAAGCCCAGCTGCAGACCTTTGTCGGTCAAGCTTAATATACAGCTCATTCACCTAAGAAACAATGTATTTGGACAACATCAAATAAGAAACACTCTGCCTCTTACGTGTGTGAGCACACCCATGTTACACATAAATGCACACTTTTAATACATACTGAAGTTGGTTTACATAATTACCCACACCACCAACCCCCACCCCCTTCTCTCTCTCCTCCCCTTCCTACATGCTCATGATTGCTCTCTTAAAGCAGCGCCATATTTAAATTGAAACTGGTACTGGAAAATAAGTTTATTACCTTCTCAATAAGCCCTGCGTTTTCTGTGATCAATTTGTCAACCAAAGCACAAGCTGCTTCAATCTTTGAGTCCTTGTCCTCACGTTCAGAAGCATGCTACATCAGCATTACTTATCATCATTTTTTTATAGGAATATATATCAAATTTCCAGAACTGTCAACTAGAGAATAATAACAATGCAAAACAAATTGTTTCATCAATCAAGAGCAAATACTATGGCCAAAAAAAGCTACTGCAGGAAACATAGAACATGAGTTCAGAAGCAGACTTTTTTTGTTTCATCTGATGAGTTTGCCAAGGCAATGTTTGTCTCTAGGTTCTGAAGCTGTAGCTGCAGATCTGATATGTTCTCCATCAGTTGGTGGTTTTCTTTCATGAGACTATTCCTGGATTCTTCCAACTCCACCACCTGCCAGGCTTTGTTTTAATTCCCATATCAGAACAAAAACAAAATTGTGCCATAAGTTGGTCATTTGGCATCCACTCAACTAAAATGTAACCTACTCCATGGTAGCAAACCCATCAGCAACCCTGATAGGATTCAATAAGCAGACTGAATTGAACCAACCATGCACAAAAAAAAAAAACTCTATACCTGCATCCGTAATCTCGTAATATCAACATTCATTCTATCAATTGTTTCTTTGGCTGCAGTCTGAAAATTATTATTCAACATCAGAAATTCAATAATGAATGCTTTCAGATTTAAATCAGCAGAATACCAATGAAGCACACGAATACAAATGTTAACTCAGATAACAAAGATGTTGACACAAAATAATCAGACAATCCAAATGAAGACATGTGCTGGAGAACCATAACAACCCCTCTCCAACAATGATTTCCCTTCTCATCAGACAGCCTCTCAAAAATTACACATATCATGCACCTTCCATACCTCGAAACAAAAAGGGAAAATACTACATTGTTTTTGGTAGATATAAAATCAATGTATCCATCTGCTATTTACAGGAAACCTACACTAATATGTGGATGTATATTAATCATGCATCATAAAAGAAAACGATCCACACTTCAGAATTGCTTTTCAAAGTACAAGATAAAAATTAAATAACCAATGTTTGGATGCATAAGATACAACATCTATAAATAAAAGAAAATGACGCATTAGGGGGTTTAAAAGAAAACAATCTACACTTGCAAAATTGCTTATGAAAGTACTAAATAAATGTGAAACAGCTGATGTATGATGCATATAATAAATATAAAGATATGCTCGTACTAAGCCAAACATTTTCTTTAAAATGTAGAGAGGGTAGATGAGGATGGGATAGGCCATAACATGATGCATAACAGAAAAATCAGTACCTCTATCACAGTCAAAGAATTTTTATCACTTTCCAGTAACTTAACTTTTTCCTCCAAGTTTGCCTGTGGAACATTGCAGAAGCTATTTAACATTTCTGGACTAGACAAATTGTAAATTGGTCTTCATGCACAAGCAACAAGAAATTGCATCCTTGGTCAATACAGTCAACAAAGATCCACTTATTCAGATTTAATTTGTCCAATCATTGCCAGAATCGCAAGCATTATGGTGAATTAGTTTGTTGATTGCTAGCATAAATAGCTACTTGTACATGCTTTAACATTTGTTTAGAAGTTATTAATGATTTAAATATTAAAATCAATTGCCTCTAAACCTGACTTTAAGTGTTAGGAACAGATACCGGCGAATTTTTGTTCGATTCATAATAAACCTCACCAAGGCATCTACTATTCAGGCAATGATAACCAAATTGCAAACAAAATAGAAATTCAATACTAAAATTGGAGAATTAACTTTAGCTACCAAACTGAAAGTCCACCCAAAAGTTCAATTCAGTTATAAATAGCGCAATTTATCTCAAATAAAGTCAAAAAAAGGAAGCACTACCTATTATGAATTCAATTAAAAGGAATATTAAGCGCAAAACCTTACCGCTTTTATATCCAGAATGGCCTTTTCATTCATTAAGTGCTGAAGTTTCTCCTCCATGCGGGCCTGTATTTAATGAAACTTCAAGTTACCGATGTATCTTCCAAAGTGCAGTCAACCTCAAGAGTACCCATTTTCAAGTGCTAAGAAGCTCAATTGAAGTAAAATAGCATAATTACAAACCAGGCAATGACAAAAAAGACATGCCTAAAGAGTTAAAGAAAAACACATTCATAAACATATTCCACAAAAAAAAAAAAAAAAAAAAAAAAACCTCTTTCTGAAGAGATAATTCCTTTTCACTCTGCAGTTGAACAATTTTCTTCTCAAGACTAGCCTGCATATTATCTCATTAGGTCATCCAGGAAGAAGAAATAGAAGAATATACAGTTGCAACATAAAAAGTAAATGCAGCACATAAAGTTCAAGCAGCAATCAATCGTCTATTCCATTGATTAGGTAATCCTTCTCACCTCTTTCTGTGCGTGTGAATAATTTTCATTTCTCAATTGTTGGATTGTCTTTTCAAACATAGCCTGCAAAACACACCGAGATTATTTGATCTTCTCAGGAAATTGCACAAACATGATTAAAAGAGCAAGAAGAGGATAAATATTTTATTTCCAAACAGAAACTTTGGAATATTTTCCAGTCTAGAAACTTCAAAAATTTCCAAATTATCTCACAATTAGAATCAATTTAAACTACCTCTTTCTGTAAAGTTGAATAATTTATATTTCTTAATTCATTGATTGTCTCCTCCAATGATGCCTGCAAAAACATGGTGAAGGCAAAGATAGGAAACCTTGTAACATAATTACAAAGAAGTAGAAAAGAATCGCCTACATCTAAAAAAAACTTTGAGAAACATGTTCTTTTCTTTCCCACAACTTGTACAGTTTGTATTACCTGTTTCTGTCTTTCTGAATCATTTTCCTTCTCTAACAGTTGGATTCGCTCTTCTAAGTTTGCCTGTAAATTAACTGCAATGAATTACATTGTGCCCATACAAAAAGAAGAAAATATTTAACAAACTGTCCAGTTATTTGCGAGAATTAATTAAAAACTTGATATGTCCATTCCCACAATTAGATTAAACAATGCCTCTTTCTGTAAGTGTGAATCATTATCATTTTGTAATTGTCTTATAGTCCCTTTCAGTATGGCCTGTAAAAATAAAGCACTGTTTCTTGCTCAAAAAATTTCCATAACATAATTCAAAGATAGAAGAGGGGAAAACTAAATTAATAACTCAAATGAATCACCTCCTTTTGCAGCCACTGTTGCTTCTCAGCTTCAGTTAAGATGGACTGTAAAACATAATTTTGAAAGCAGTTGCAAAATTATTAGTCCTCATAAAGAGGAATAGAAAACGGAAGCAAAAGGGGAAAAGAAAGAAAGAAAGGGCTACAAATCGGGTCATTTAAGTTGTCCTATTTATCTTTCACATCAGCTGCTGCTCATAGAGAAAATGCATGCATATTAGATAGGCATTTATAAGCCAAGCTTTCACAACATTTAGAGAATTCAAAACATTGAGAAAAGATGCAAGCCTCTAGAATGCCTTAGAGAATGTGCAATACATTATACATGCTTTGTACTTCATGAGTTTACAACAATTAATCAAAGTTTGTTCATTTTATGTGGAATAGATTTTAGATATTATGGGTTTAATTATGCTCCCATCATGATTGTCTAAAACAAATAGCCTGATTACCAAGGGGATGCTTTAAACGTATATAAGAAGGAAATCATTCACCACACAAAAGAAAGGAGAAGCGTAAAGCCCACTGCATATCAGCATATTGCTGCCAATGGATTAAAAACTCAGGTTACTTGACCTATCAGATCCAAGAGACATGAGCTTCCCCTTCCAAGCTCTTCCTTCAACTTCTTTCCCTCCATAAAATTTCATAATAGTTAAAGGGATCAACCTAACACTGCTTTCTAATAAAAAAATTTCCAAAAAATTAAAAAGGCTTATGCTACAATTTACCAATCAAAATAATTAAAAGATTACATCTGCAGAAGTAAATCTGCAATGAAATATCACGTACATTGCAACAAGGATTGTCTATAAGAAAATAAATATATTCTGACATGCATGAAGTTGATGCAAACCACTAAACCCCCAGGCCCAGCTTATTAGTAATAGTGCAGTATTAACAATCACCTAAAGACAAAATAATAATTAACCTTTTTTTCCATGATGTAGGCAGTGATATAACGTCTAAGCAAACACAAATTTTTCTCAATAAATAAAAATACAGAGCGAATAGTACACAAAACTACCATATGATTAAGTCTCCACGCTCCAAGGGTTGTGCTTGGACAATAGCTCGTTTTTCTCACCAAACTGATTTTTATCTCAAGTGGCATAAAATTATGAGATTCAAACAGATAAATTGACAAACTAGAAATTGAAAACAAATGATGGCGGTTTAGGCCCCCTCAAGGTAGTTTTGTGTACTTTCGCCAATAAGACACATAAAACAAACAAAACCATTCAACAGTGAACATCAAGAAGGCAAAATCAGCTGCATAAAAACTTACAGTTTCTGTTCCGTTATTCTGATGCCTATCTAAACCCATAACAGCATTTTGAACCTCGGCGGGGTCAATAACTTGGTTATGATCATTCCTTCCATTACTCACACCATTCTGATCCACACCAACAGCGAGATCATCTTCCGTCGTTTTAGTCTGCTTGTTTTTCTTTTTCTTGTTCCTCTTCTTCTTCTTATCGTCCTCCATCCTTACTTTTAGCTCAAAATCTCTCAAATCGAACAAAAACCAGATCCAAACAAATTAATCTCACCTTCACCGCTACAATATATTCGACCTTCTTCACCTGCGAACAAATAAATTTTTAAAAAAAAAAAACAGCTTCAACTGAAGAAAAAATGCATTCTGAGATCCGAATCAACATTGAACCCTTATGCACACATTTGAAACTAATTGTAAACAGATAGATATATGGAGATACCTATTGCCTGAAATGGAACAATTGGCGAAAATCAATACGAATTACCCTAAAGATTTTACATTACACCAACAAAGAAACGCGTAAATGTAAAGATTCGCTTTGCTTCAAACTGAAACCCATTTCGGACGGTGAAATATCAAATATGAATATGTATACCGGTTTTTTTCCCAAATATATATAAATTGAATTGCTGCTGCTCGAACAACTGCAGGAAAAGTAGATAAACGCATACAGTATATAATTCTCACAGTTAAGTCGTGTCATTAGTTCATTTGGCTTTAGGGTGAAGAAATGGCATGAGTTGATTGGTTGACCCCGTGCAATTGAAGGTATTTTAAAGGAATTCTACTTAAGATAATTTGAACTTACAATTTACAAATTACGCTCCGTTTAAATATTTTTTCTAATTTTTCAATATTTATTTTAACTCTAAAAATTAAATTAAAAAAATATTTTTTAAATCAATAAAAAATATTTTAAAAAAATAACTTAATAGAAAATCATTTTCTAAAGTTCATCATATATAAAATAAAAAATATTACAATTTTACTTTTTTATTTTTTTATTGCTGTCAAATATAGGAATTATATAAAAATATTTTTCAAAAATAAATTATTTTTCAGAAATAAATGAAGTTTTTCATATTTTTATACTTTGCAATATGAACTTTAAACACTTCTAATTTACAAACCATACTCTCATATTTTCTTTTATTTATAAATGGTATTTTTTGGTAATTTTCTATCTAAAAATTAATGAAATTTAACATAATTTCATGAAAGTCCCCTCAAATTTTATCAAATACAAATTTAAAATAGAAAAGTCTAGATAAAAAAATGAAAAAGACAGAAATAAAATTTATAAACTTTCATTGAAATAAACAAAATCTATAAATAATTTTGTATTTCATAAAGTTTTTAGTGAATGAATGATTTTTTTAATTATTTATTTGTATCATAACGGTTAGTTAATAAGTTTTTTTTTTAATTATGTTGTATCTATGTTTTTGGTAATGCAAAATACTACTTGTAATTTCTTCTCACAGAATGATGATGAGGATAATGTAAGGCAACTATTAGTGATTGATGAGATAAATAAGGAGAATAAATCATTGATGAATGAAAATAGTTAATGAAAGAAGACCATTGATCATGGGTAGCAAATGGAAAAAAAAAAAAAAAAAAAGGTTATACCATTGCCGATGAGAATAATCGAGTCTATTGACTTGAAATTAAGAGTTGGAGTGAGGAAGCAATTTCATTATTTACAGTAAAAAATCCATTATCTTTTTATTTTACAATACATAAGATCAATTCCTCTTATAAATATCCATTTTCTTTGTATGTGTGAATTATAATACTATCTAATAAGAGTTGAGGCATGGAATAAAACTTATATTGATTTAAAAATAAAACTTTATATACATTATTGAAAATCAAATTAAGGATGATAATTTTTTTCCGCCTCGAATGGGGCAGTTTTTTCAAATTTTATTTTTTTCGCCCTGATTTTGCTCTGTTGCTGAATTTTTTTATCGGGAACAGGGCAGGATGATATATATATTTTCCTTTCCGAAAATATATTTATATATTTATATTATTTATATATAATAATTATTTATATTATTTATATAATTAATATTTTAAAAATAATAATATAATAAAATATAACACTTATTTTAAGTAAAAAATATTTTTATTTAAAAAATTATATAATTAACTAATTAATTAAAATTAAAAAATAAAAATTTAATTTTAACATTAAAAAAATAAAAAAAATTTAATAAAATTCTGGAATCGGGGCGGGGTCGGAGACTCAAAAAATTTTTCCATCAGGGTTTGAGGTAGAGTCGGGGTACGAGGTCGATGATCGAGGTCAGGGACGGGGAACTCAACTCCGAATCCATCCATTGTCATCTCTAAATCAAATCTTATAAAAAAAATTTGAAAAAAAAATATAATTAATCAGTTAATAAAAATTAATTATATTTTTTAAATAAAAAATAAGAATATTTAATTTATTTTTTTATTTAATAGGAATTCCATTATTTAATTTTTCTAATTTTCAGTTTTTTTCTCAGCCCTAATGCATGCGTTTTTTGTTCTTCATCTAAATGCATAAAGCTGACATACAAAAAATGAGGTTTAAACTAGGGATCAGACTCGAGTTCGATTTAAATTAAAAAATTTGAAACTCAAATTCGATTGAATTTTTTTTAATCGTTTGAAATTTGATTTAAAAAATATTCGAACTACTCAAACTCGATTAGATAAATCTCGAATTAACAAAAAATTTAATAAATAATATACTCGACTCGATTAAACTCGAATATATTTAAATAATAATAATAATATAATAATACTAATTTAATAAATAATAATAAAATAATTACTCGATTAAATTTGGGACTCTTACGAGCCAAATATTATGATACTCAAACTTGATGCAATAAATTACTCGAAATCGACTCAATTAACTCTAATTTGAATTTAAATATTTTACGAATCAAATTTAAGTATATCTCTATTTTAAACTATATTTTAACCTCCATACTTGTTCATTTTTGTCACTTTACCTCTTAAAATCATTTTTATACCTCTTCTTTTTTTTCCGCTTTACCCCTTCTATTTCTACAAAAACTTATTATCTAGCCATATTAAGATGAAATGGTAGGAGAGTGGGCTTTTGAACATTGACCAAGCGCGTGAGGTTACATAATTCAAGTGCAACATTTCTAAAGCATTTTTGCTATAGGGAAGAACTAAGAACTTTCAAATTTTGCTCATCAACGACCATCAAACAGCCAAACGACTGGAAAAGTGCCTCTGGGATCTTTTGGATGTATGTTGATACAGTGTGAGAAGTCAATCGATGAACAACTTCTTTTAATCAAATTAACCCATACACACCAACAAGAATTTTGGATCTACAACGAAATCGGTGTCGCACAGAGATAGAGCAGAACAGAAAACGAATATGAGAAGATGGCGTAGGTTAAGTACTTATGAAATTACGGACTTGGTGAAAAAATTTTCTCTTTTTAATAGTAAAAATAAATAAATATAATAATTTAATTGAACTCATAAATGCCACATGTTAATAAATTATTAGTCTAAAAAAATATATCAGAGCGCATGAAATGGATGTTATTGATGCAATAAAGGAGTGAACTGTAACCGAATTTTGAAATTTTAAGGGCTAATAATTAAATCAGACCAAACAAGGATCATAAATGGGCAAAATAAGAAATAGAATTATGCTATTGGGGAATTACAGCTATATATTATTATTAAATATAAAATCAATATGAATGGGGGGGAAGACAATCTTCAGGCGTCATCTATCATCTATCTATTGTTTTGTGAAAGGGGGAAAGGTAAGGTTGCAAAATCAGGGATTGTGAAAATCAGCGGTTCTGCAAGGGAAGAAGCTGTGTCCGCGGATCTGCTTCCTTTCTTCACCGCTATTTCCGTCCGATCGCATTTGCCTTTTCCAAACCCTAATTCCTACCCTCAGGTCCTTTCTCTATCTTCAGTTTCTAGTGTTGTTCCGGTATTTGTTTCTGAATAATTGTTTTTATTTAGTTGGATGCCGATTTCTTCGTGATATTCTCTGGATTGTACAATCTGTTGTAGCATTGGCAGGTTTCTCATTGAAGCATCATCATGGCTTCCAAGCGTATTTTGAAGGAACTTAAGGATTTGCAGAAGGATCCACCTACTTCTTGCAGTGCAGGTTTGTTTCAATTGATTCATTTTTTTTTTGTTATTTGCAGATTTTAATCGTCGCTCGAGGCAGTTGTGTTTGATATAGCAGACTTGTAGTTGCTTTTCCCTTTCGGATTATGGTATTGCTGATGCTTGCACAACCACTATAGTTCGTTTCCGTTGGTGTTTAAGTGGAAATTAAAGCTTTGAGCCACTTTGCCGTTTTCTTTCAAATCGAAAAAAGGGAGAGCTTCAGTTTTGTTTCTTGTATATGATCTTTTAGATTTCCTCTACTTTCCTATGGTATACTTTATGACTGTGGTCTGTGGTTTCTTATTATTCCATGCTAATGCTTATTTTTAGATGTTTATGAATCTATATGATATTTTCATTTATCCATTAAGAGATGCATTTGAAGGTTTTTGAATTTCCCTTGAAATTGTTCTTTGTGCAAAACCACTCTCTAGAGCTGTGAAGTTGAATTAACTGTAGAAGGATCTCTTTCATTGATCAACTTTGTGCATATGAATTGTAGTTATATCTGTTGATTTATAATTTGCTTGCTGAAAAATTTAGCCAAGTTTGAAATTTTGCTTTTATTATTTATTTTCTGTCCTATAAAGTACTTTTCAATGTATATATTTTGAAGTACTATTGCACAAAACTGATTTTGAATATATCCACGAAACTTTTGCGGACTGTGAGCAAATTTTCGGTTGGACCATGTAGTGTACGACAACATATTTCAAGTTTTAAATGCCTTTTTCCATGTTTTTCTTGAATATACATTTATACTCAAAATTTCTGTTAGAATATAGTTCTTATAGGTGTTGTATTTGATGGCCGTGAGTTGTGGAATATAACCCAATTTAATATCTCAAATGCAGTTCTAGTCTGAAATATCATTATTAGCACATTTTGATGGGTTTTTTGTTCTCCCATAATTCCAAGAAATGTTTGTGACTATAGGGGTATCTTTTATATGTCCATATTGTGTTTTATAATATATTTCATGTTCAAAATACGACTTCCAATGTCTAGTCTTGAGCTCTCTGACCTTCTATTAAAGGTATATGATTGTTAGTTTCTAGCAACTTCTTACCAACATAGCGAACCCATTGCAGTTATCCAATGTCATTTTGGTCCATATTCATGGAGCTGTAGCCTGTAATTGAGTGGGGTTGAAGGTTTTTAACCCAAAACACATCCTGCTCCCATCAATTTCTGCCCTGTGGCTTAATCTCATCATTGTGTTTAGAGTTTACTAACTGCTGGATTCACGGTTCACAGGACCTGTAGCTGAGGACATGTTCCACTGGCAAGCAACAATCATGGGACCCTCTGATAGCCCATATGCAGGAGGTGTATTTCTAGTTACTATCCATTTTCCTCCTGATTATCCTTTTAAGCCTCCAAAGGTAATTTCTGTGATGAGAGATGTTTCTGTGGTTTGATGCATTGGAGGGTTGTTTGCAATTCGATCTTTGAGGCTTTGTTTTGTGTTGCTGTATATGCTACTCATACGAGGGTCTTGTTATTTTGTTTTCAGGTTGCATTTAGGACCAAAGTCTTTCACCCAAATATAAACAGCAATGGAAGCATTTGCCTTGATATCCTCAAAGAGCAATGGAGCCCTGCACTTACCATTTCTAAGGTTTGATTGAATCCTTGGTATATGCTATAATTATGCAGCTTTTAAGGTTGGCACCAATATTATTGTGGACGAGCACAATAGGCTTGATCACATTCAATGTCATGCTAGTATTGTGCTGACAATTCAAGAAAATGGTTGCAATTACATAGGATTGCCGAATTGTATGGTTGGTTTTGGTTGTCCAGTGTAGCAAACATTACCTTCAAGTTTCCTTAAAATTCTTTTGCTCAGACTTGCCCTTGTCACCTGCAATTACAGTTCAGTTAAGAGCTCTTATTGTTCCATATAGAAATGAATGCTCGTGCATGTTGTGTCTTATTAACTTTCAAAATTTCCGTACTCCTTTTTTAAGATGCTGAAAATGTCATGACTCAATCAAAAGAGGTCGAGAGAGAAACCATTTCTAGGATTTCTGTACTTGAACTTCCTAATTGTTCTTTTCATTAATTTCAACTTCTATGCAGAAGAGCAGAACTATTGTTATCTACTACTAATGCAGCCATACTTGGATATGCATCAGGTACTGCTCTCCATTTGCTCATTGCTGACTGATCCAAATCCTGATGACCCACTTGTACCGGAGATTGCTCATATGTACAAGACTGATCGACCCAAGTATGAAGCAACTGCACGCAGCTGGACACAGAAGTATGCCATGGGATGATGGTTGTTTAATACTGTACAAACGGATTATGTTTATTATGGAATGTGTTAAAAGATGATGTACTTTTGGGACTTGTTTGAGAGGGAGGTGGTGAAGGGGTAATCTAAACTGGGTAAGCATGAACTACTCCAGTTGAAAGTGTATTTTGGGGATTGCCTACAAAACTACTGTTCGGGATGGTTTTTCTAGACAATGTTTGTTATTTGAAGCTCTTGTTTTTGCTGGTGTTGGATGCTCATCTCACTCAAAGATATTGATCCAATTCCAAACTGAACTAAATCAAGCTCATTTCTATTCGCAGTCTCGTTGCATTATAGTTTGATGATTAATATGTACTATTTCATTTGAGTTTGGAAATTTGATCACAGTCGTAGAGCGTGTGCACCTTTTGATATCCTCGTTCTGAGACACGGTTGATGCCCGATGGTACTTCCCCAATACGCGGTTACATGCGCGTGCATCATGCGTATTCTAGGCGCTTGTCGGTGCCTGAGGATAGCCTCTTTTTGACTCTGTTGATGGCACTCCCCTGGAAGGGGCTATGTACGCATGTGTGAGTAAACATTCCAAATGTGCATTGACATTTGATTGGTCAATTCAACTCCTGCATTTTACATATCGCAGTAGGAAGGTCACTAGGTTATCGGGCTAATGTCGATTCAACTTAACAATGAATGGATTCCTCATTTAATCGTCAACTGTGGTCCTATTTGAAAATAATTATTTGTTTGGGTATTGTTTGGAATCTGTCTACGTTCAAGAGGTTGGAAAAAGTCAAATCAATAATTTCTATTTAGACTGTATGATAGCTCGTAATTAAATTAATTTTTTCAATTTTTTAGTAAATTACTTCATGAATGTTGAAACGGTCACGCAGGAATACAAACACTTTAATCTTGTCCATGATCTAAAAGAGCGAATTTGTACCCCTCTAAAATTTTTAGTAAATTATTTCTTGTTATGGATATTCAATTTATGCCTCATTAAACAAGTATATAAATTCTTAAAACTTGTCATTGGTCCATCCAAAATTAAGGCCGAGCATTGTTCAGCTTTATCTTGTTCTCCAAGCACTTCACACGAGCTATGTTCATTCAGAACTCGAGACTTTTTTTTTTTCATTTTTGGATACTTAGTTTTGTAACTTTATAACTTTGAAGAGACTTTTTTGTATTTAGATTTCAATTGCTTATTAGCTTTTGCTGTTAGCATTGTATTGACAGATGTGTTAGCGCTCTAATTTGTAGCCATTTGAGTTTATTTTTTAAGGAAATTGTGCATAATTATCTAAAATTGCTTTGAATATGGTTTCTCTTTATTCCTTTTCATGTTTTGGGGCTAATTTTGTGCATTCATATGAATTTAAGCAAATTTGGTGAAATGAAATTTTAGACGTTTGGAAATTGAACAATGAGATTGTCACACATGCGAGGAAAGTGACCCAAATTGAACAGAGAATTCAAGGAAGGAAAAAAAAAAGAAAAAGAAAGAGGAAATAATGTGCAGATTTGCTTGTGGTTCTGTAATTTTAGAACTGAGTTGCGGTGTTTTATACAAGACCAAAATTGATTGAATTATTTACTTAGTAATGAATATGAATTTCCTATTTATAAAATGTATATATTTTCCATTTATTATGTAAAATGTAATTTATAAATTAATATGAAATTAATTTTGTAAATATTTGCATTTTTAATTGTCATATTATTATAAAGATAGTGGAAACATCTTTCTCAACTTGTAGTGAGGTAATTTTTTTTACAGTTAATATAAAGCAGAGAATTTCATACATCAATTCATTTCATAAAATAGTATATTGTATAAATGAATTAATTAAAATATTAAATTAAATAATTAATATACTGGATAAATATCAAAGATAAGGGCATCCTTGTGATATTAATTTCAATTTATGGGATCTAATTAATATTTTAATATATTCTACTTAATATTAACAATTAAAATATTATATATTCTTATTATCAAATAAATTAGATTTTATTGTTAAAACTAATTTATATTAAAATTAATAAATTACATAGAAAAATTAATAATAAAATTTAATGAAAATTAAACAATAATAATAATAATAATAATAATAATAATAATAATAATATTGTTTATTATTATTGTTGCACAAAACAAGGACTTAAAACTTTGAATTTCAAAACAAACCAAAATTGGGCCCGGTATATATATATTATGCATCTCTCTCAATATCCATCTTTCAAATATCACGATCATGAATTAATTGTTGTGAACACAAAACCATAAGCGCGACCAATTTTGCTGTCATTTTTAGGGTTGCAAGCCGTTTTGTTTTTTCCTAAATTATTCAATTCTTGTAAAATCGTGGCCGCTATTACCTCAAATATTAGTAGCTAATTGAATGTAGCAGTTGCTAAATGTATCATTAATTATAATTATTTTAATTAAAATACATATTTATATTAATTTTATTTCTTATAATTAATAAAAAAAGAGACCTATTAAATTTTATTTATTTATTATATTATATGCTATGCAAATCAGTTATAGCAATTCAAATCGGCTTTGAAAGCCGATAATGATGCTCTAAGATATCAGGTGTTTGCATTGGGTTGGCCAATAGCCACTTATCACCTCAAAAAGATACAATGACCACCTTATCCACATAACCAAAAGGACCGAACTACCAATTGACAAATGATAAAAAAACAAAAAAGGCCAGGGTATTAAAGTAATTTGAAAAATAAAAAAATAATGGAAACATTTTATTTATTTATTTTAAAAAAGAAAAATCTGCATCTTCTTCGGGTAAATCGTCAAACACCAATCTTGTCTTCACGGAATTACAGCAAGGATACAGAAAGAAGAGAGACGTCCCTTTTTCTAGTTGAGTTTTTTGCTGGTCCGACATTCGAAGAAATTAATCTAGGGTTTTCCTTTTTTATTCCCATTCTTCTCTTATTATCTCATAAAGGTAACATTTTTATCACATTTTCCCACTCATTTCTCTCTCTCTCTCATTATTAGCGTCCTTACATGTTAACAATGAGAGTGGCTTTTCATAATTCAGGTTTACTTGTCATAATTAACATTTCTCTCTTGAATCTAAAGCAAAAGGGAGCAAACGTATTAGGTATCTCTTCAAATCTATTGAATTTTAACTTATCAATTCCAATTTTTTTCTGTTTTATATTTTGCTTAATTTGATTTGATTGTTTCCTTTTTCGTTGTTTATAATTACCGCTGTTATCATTTTCTTGGATACGTAATAAAGCATGGGATTAGATTTTCTACCAGCTTAGAACCATACAAAATTAAATCGTAATGATAGATAAAGCAAGAAGATTGGTCTTTCAATTCTATATATATCCCATTTAAAACCCAAACTTCTATATATGCCATTTAATATGTTCTTCCAATTGGGAAATTTTGTATATGTACAGCATTTGACACCGTCAATAACCAATCAATTCTTTCAGCGTTAGGGATTTAAGTTACATGAATATCTTGACCTCTAGCTTTTCAATGATCATTTAGATATACTTGATTATATATATTAATTTTTAAAATTTTTCTCCAAGCCCCCTTTTCATTCTTCTGGCTCTGAGACCAACCAATAGCATCTCTTATAGGAGACGTTTGGGGAATTTATTTTCTCTTTCTAATTTGTTTTTAAAGCCTGATGGCTTCCTTTTTGATTTACGACTTTCAGGGTACTTTCACATTGAAGCTGCTGCAGATTATTAATTCGGCTATCTATATCAGATATGGGCCTATGCTTAAGCTTTGATAAGGTAAATTTATTTGAATTGACGCATGGTGTACTCATTATAAAACAAAAAAAAAAAGGATATTCCTTCTCTTTTTACTGTGCATTCAAGTAGATTACTGGTCATTACTTTCTGCACCTCCTTTTGGCTCCCTTCCCCTTGCCCTCTTTTAGTTCATGAGGACGTTAATTCTTGATGTGCGTGTTAATCAGGTAAATTTATCTTTATCTTTAGCTATCATTGCACAGTTTTGTGATTTGGCTTGTTTGATAATGCTGCAAGAAGTTAAGATCTGATAACATTTCAAGGTAATTTTTTGCTCAACTGCTGTGAGAGATATAGTTGATTTATGGTCCAATGGAAGATGAAATCTTTGAAAGCATATGAGAGAAATGGTTCTTTCTAGCTAACTCTAAATAATTGGCATTTCAGGATAATGTGGCAGAAGAAAAACTCATACGGCTCAAATCAGTTATTTGTGATTTTAGGGCGAGTCTTTGATTGTTTGTGCGATTCTAAGTATTCCTTGATTTGCTTGATTCTAAGTCTGAGTTCATGCTGTCTCCAATGGGGAAAATATCCATCCTACTGTCAATTGTTTCATTGAAGTTTAGCAGTCAAGGATGAGTAGTTATTGATTTAATTGGTGCACAAAAGATTGTGAAAGTGTTAGGAAATCTAGTAGGCTTGCTATTGGCTTTGTTATTTATTGATACTAAAAATAATATTCTTCACAAGGATGGCATAATCCTCTGTATGATATATCTGGGAAGTTCATGCATTGATATGACAAGCCGTATGGGTCCTGAGGCTTCTTATTGACTATACAATTCTGAACCTCTGCATGAATTATCATACTTATTCTATTCTTGTAATCTTATCATTGTACCTCAACATTTGATATTACTATTTCATTAATGTCCCAATAAGAAGAAAAGCAACCTACTGGTGGGGTACTGAGGTGACCCAGATGTTTGTAAAAAACTGAGTCCACTACTTGTTTGCTTTTAGTTAAACCTTATAAAGAATATGCAAACAAATTCTTCTGGTTTACCATTCATCTTCACTGCCACCACCATCATCATATGTTGCTTAAATTAAATCATCTTGAAGATTGATGCATTTGATTCCTTGAGGTGGCGCTTTTTACCCTTCATCCTCATATTTATATTTTCTTTGCACTTCCATTTATACCTTTGTTTTGAAGTGTTAAATTGTGCCATTTCACTGCCAAGCATCAAATCAGAGCTGGTCTATTTCCTGCTGCATATGATCTCATTCTTTCTAAAGGCAAAGACAAAGTTCTGATGTTCATTTTATTTTTAGGCGAGACAGGATGATGATGCTGACCAGCATGTTGAATTTGTTGGTGGTAATGTGAGCCTCATTACTACGAAACAGAGCTGGGATGAAAAGATGTCGGAAGCAAGTAATGCTGGTAGAATTGTAAGTGTTCCTTTGAATTTTCTTTGTACAAGAGAATTGTATTCTTAGAAATTTCCTGGAGCCCATGTTTTTGTATTTTGACTGACATCTGCACTGTGTACATCTTATAACTCGAATGTACAACGTTTCTTTTAAGAATGTAAGGCATGTATCTTCTCAAGCTCATAGTTTGCTTATTCAAAATATTTTTTCAACATTTCTCTATCACAAAGATACACACTTTTTATTGCAGCTATTTCTTGTACTAGTTTTTCTCGTTCTGCTACTGCATTGGAAGTTTATTTCATCTGTCTGATATGTCTTATCCTATAATTCATTTTCAATCTTGTACTGAATTTAGATGTTTAACAGGTCATAGCGAATTTTAGCGCAACATGGTGTGGCCCTTGTAGAATGATTGCACCATTCTTTTGCGAGCTGTCTGAGAAGTACCCTTCTTTAATGTTCCTGGTGATTGATGTCGATGAACTATCTGTAAGTCATTGAAATGAGTTGCCTTTCATATACCTGAATCCTGCTTTTAGTCTTATGGACTGGTGGCGCCTAATAATATGTTTCTATACCTTATCATTCACCTAATTTCTTAACTGTCAGAACACTATGCACAGCTGTATTTGCATGACATTCCCCTTCATTATGTTCAACAAGTAATCTGCAGAGATCAACATGATCTTGCAACCTATTCACTGAATAATATAGTAATGATAATAACAATGCTAATAATAAAAGGCAATTTTATTTATATTACTTTTCTCCTATGCTTGAAACATGGCAAATGATTGTATAATTATATAGATTATAGGAGAGTTGGCATAACTTGAATGAATTGATGGTGAATTGTATGTGCTACTGTTCAACACAGGACTTAAGTTCCTCATGGGATATCAAGGCTACGCCAACCTTTTTCTTTCTTAGAGGTGGGCAGCAACTTGACAAGCTCGTCGGAGCCAACAAGCCAGAGCTACAGAAGAAGATACATGCTGTTCTGGACTTGGTGGGTAGTTGTGACAAATGATTGTTGTGGGGGTTCCAATACCCAATATGTGTCGAGCATCTTGGTTTGTTATTGTAGATTTTGCCATAATGTAAATATAAAATATATGATTGCATGAAAATTTTGGGGATCTCAGCTGTTGCACTGTATTCTTCAAGTAATGTTAGCTTTGGAATTGGAAATGTAAAAGCTATTTCCATTTTGGGTTTATTAAATTTTTTATTGTTATTTTGTTGTTTCAATTTTGTTTGTTTAAACATCTGCCATGGCTTGTAGGTTATAGCTGTTAGCTTCGTGCAAGTTTAATCACAAAGGGGCATTAGCTAACCAATTACCGTATATTTCATATGTAAATGGTTTATGGGTTGATCGTAGAGAACTTCAAAATATTTCATAAAAATTTGCTATGTTACTGCTAATAGTGATTTATTCCCTAAAAAATGTTGGCTAATGTGACAAACCTGAAAAAATTTAGTGGGGGCAACTGCTTAATACCTGAATTTTAGCATCAAAATTATTTGGTTTTCAGAGTTATAGCATCTTCTAATTTTAAGATTATTTGGTAAGTATATCCGCTTGATTATTGAGTTTAACATTTTTCAAAAATGCTTACTGAATATTTTGATTACGTTACTATATATAATTTTTCATTGTCTATTTGATGCAGAAAATAATAATTATTTAAAATTTTAATGTGACGAGTTAAGAAACTTAATAGTCAAAATAAAAAACCCTAAAATTTTGATTTGCCTAATAAAATTTAAAAAATATATTTAATCGATAAAATTATTTGCAATAATGACCTATTAATTTTCAAAGTAATATTATAAGAATTTTTCATCACTGGCTTTTGTTTTGATTTTATCAAATACTCTAGACAGTCAAGAATCCAATTGCTAATGGCTAGGTTTAAAATGCTTGACCAAAAAAAACAGCAAATTTCAAATTTTTTTTTTAAAGAAAAACAAAAGGGAAAAGTGAAGGATTCAAAAAATTCATGGGAAGGCTGAAAAGGGAAAGAAACTGCATATAGCTTAGGGAAGCACAAAATCTGAAATTCAGGCGTCATTTTCTGTTGTATGTTTACCACCATAACATGATGTTTAGAGCTGATAATTTTAGACATGATACGATTAAACGATACGAAATGACACAGACTTAACCGTATATGGATATGAGGTAAACGGATATGGGTCATAACCGTATCAACACGATTACGACACAAAAAAAATCGTGTCATAAACAGATTTTATCTGTCTAACCTGTCAAGATACGATTAAAAATATGTTATTTTATTAATTATAAAGATATGATTAATTATTTTAATTTTACTCAAAATTTAAATATATATTATAATATTATAAATATATATAATACATATTTATATATGAATGAATGAATTAAATTGATTCAATTGAACTTATATATATTTAATTGGAGTTTAATTAATTAAATTAAAATTATTAATTAAATGTAAATTGATTAAATTGAGATTCAATTAATTAAATTAAATTTTTAATTTAATATTTGTGTCTATTCGTATCGTGTCGTATTAAGTAAAATCGTGTATAATCGTATCGTGTCGTATAAAATGTATACGTTTAGACACATTAAGTATATCGTGTTATGTCGTATAATTTATACATATTAAGTTAATCGTGTCGTGTTAACACGAATTTTAACCGTGTCGTGTTCGTATTTTAAATTTTTAACACGATTAGTTAATCGTGTTGTATCTAATCGTGTCATATCCGATTAAGACACGACACAATTAGATACAACTGCTCTTCACAAAACAGATGAAATCTGTATACTAATAAAAATGAAAATAATTAAAATAATGAATATCAAAGTTCTAAGCTTTCATACTACGTAAAACCCAAAAAAAAATATCGCTTGATATTAAACTTAATGTCACAAATGACAAAATCAAACATCAATTATATTAATGATAAAAAATTGATTTTGGTTAACATCAAAATTCAAATGTATAAGACCAACTCAACTCGTCCACCTTTATACTTAGTCAACATAAAAATGAGGTTGATGGTGGTGGCCTGACCACTTTAGACAAATTCTCATACAGCTCTTCCACTTGCACTTCTCCACGTTTTGCCATCTTTTGCAAATATTCTTTCTTCTTTACCAATTCCTTTGTATAAATTATTTAGGCCATAACACTGATAGAGTGTCATTGTCATCCTCAATTATCTGCTACATAAACAACAATCAACGTGACCCCACCCACCCACTTGTTCTTCCTAATTTTTCCTCGGTTTCCATTATAAGTTTCAATCCCATCCACTGGAAGCTTTGGGACAAGGGTTATACCTGTTAATTTTTTAGGCCGTGCGAAGGAATTCGATTCCAACTCAACTCCAAATTTATTCTAAAATTATTTAAAATTAATTGTTAAAATTGAATTGATTAAAAAATAATTTAAAAAATATACTTGGATGAATTTATTAATTAAACTTTCATCCGATGATAAATTCTCTTTAAAAAAAAAAATCTCAATTTTGAGTATGATGATAATAAACTTCATTTGAAAGCTAAAACAATCTCAATGATAAAATTAACTCTTAAGGAACTGAAATGGAATGATCTTTTTTTTTTTTCCTTTAACTAATAAGTTTCACATTGGAGCCATGAATTTAAAATATTTTTAAACTTAAAAAAAGTATTTTACCTCCTTAATTAACTTGTACGGTACTTGTTATTCACTCCGCCCCATGTTCTAAGAAGAAAAAACTTAAACTCCGAGGTATTCCATCAAATCCTTGGGAATAATTATATGAAAAACAAATATAGATAAATCATCACCAATGACAAATAGAAGTACAAAAGACTTTATTTTTTACACTCTTTTGGGTAATCATACATACAAATTATATATGTTTTGCTTAAAACATACCATCACATTGTAAAAAGAAATTATATAAAAGAAAAAAAAAGTGAGTAAATGAATTGCAAAATAAATTCCTGGATAATTAACACTTTGACAGTGGATTGAAAAATTGCTGATGTTGGTCAAGTAGCTAATGAAGTTGCTGTCATCTCAACGGCCTTTGGGGTTCATGATCTGTGAGAACACGGCACTTGGTGTCAACCCATCAGAGTCATCACTGGCAAGGCTCCGGCCACCAATGCTCATGGTCATTCCGCTACTCCTTGAGTCTGTTATGTTGGCATCAAAACGCGGGGAAGCATCAGGATCAGTCTTCCCTTTAGAGGAGGAATTCAATGGCATCTCCTCATCTTCTCTGCCGATGCCCTTTCCGCTCTCCTCTGCACTCTCCTGCAGCTGCAAAGCGAACTCTAGGTTCCACAGCACATCACCCATTGATGGCCTCTCAATGCCCTGATCAGAAACACACTTCATTGCAGTCTCAGCAAACTTCTTGAAGCATTCTGGTGCAATCTTTCCCTTCAGGTAGTGATCAACGATCTGATCAAGAATGCCTTTCTTGTGGCAATGAGCAGCCCATTCTGCCAAGCTCACTTGCTCCTTCGGCAGTGTGGGGTTCAATGCCGGTCGAGCACACAAGATCTCAAACAGCACAACTCCAAAAGAGTAAACATCTGACTTCTCTGTTAATTGCTGCCGCCTGAAGTACTCTGGATCCAAATAGCCAAAACTTCCCTTCACTACTGTGCTGACATGAGTATGATCCAATGTAGGACCTGTTTTTGACAAGCCGAAATCGGAAACCTTTGCGACCCATTTCTCATCCAAAAGAATGTTGGTTGTCTTCACATCTCTGTGGATGATGGTATGTTTAGCACCAGTGTGCAGATAGTGTAAACCACGAGCAGAGCCAATGCATATCTCAAGCCTTTGCTTCCATGGCAGCGGAGGCTTTTGGGTTTTGTATAGATGCTCACGCAATGTTCCATGAGCCATGTAATCATAAACAAGTATCATCTCGCAGTTCTCTTCGCAGTACCCAATCAGTGAAACAAGGTGGCGGTGTCGAAGTTTGGAAAGCATTTCTATCTCAGTTTGGAACTCATGCACACCCTGCTCAGAAAGTGGATTGCCGCGCTTGATTGCAACTTTTGTTGTTCCACCATCAATTTCTCCCTTGTAGACTTTGCCAAAACCTCCCACTCCAAGGAGCAGAGCCTCATCGAAATTGTTCGTAGCAGCCTTGATCTCAGCAAACGAGAAGTGGCGACAAAGGTTTGATGGTAGGGATGAAGCATAACTTCCTGTTGTATTTGTCTTAGTTGAACCAGCGGAGTGGGAATTTCCATACAGTGAAAGAGGAAGCCACCCAGATGGCCCATCGCTTGCACTTGACTCCTTACCTTGTCTATTACGACGAGATGCAGCAAGAACAAAGAAACCAACGACAAGGGCTAGAACAATTCCACCACTCACACCCCCAGCTATAATTGCTTTCTGGTTCTTTGAATGGCCATGACCTGATGATGGTCTGGCCAATGAAGGGTCAATATTCTCCTGTTTAGGAGCAGGGATTGGATTGGGGCCACCAAGATTACCATTTGTGTTGCTGATTTTGAAAATCTCCACCCCGTTTAAGATTGCATCATAATACTGGGACTTCAAAACTGGATCAGTATTTGGATGAAGAGCCAGCCATAAATCCTGCTGAGGACTCCCACCAGGAACAAGCACCACATAATCCTTATGCATAGGAACTCCATTGTGCTTTGCCCACGCAACCACATCAGCCTGTTCCTCAGCAGTTTGGTTATTGAGGAAGATGGTGAATACTCTCTGATTCATCTTGGTTATATTTTGTGCAACTTCACAGAAATGGAGCCTAACCAAATAACTGAAACCAGAATCAACACTGAAAATCCAAGTCAACTTGTAATTCAAATTGATTGGAACGGTTGGCCCCATTGATCTAGCTGTGGAATAGACATCAAGCGGTGCAATATAAGGAGGCACGGGGTTTTGAATAGTCATGTTGGGATCAGCAGCCACCGTAACACCAAGCCCAGCTCCATAAATATATGCCTGATCATCGGACCAAGACCTCAGCATCCCCGTATCCTGTGATGGCGAAATATCATTCCCACCCACATTCAACCGATAAACATTCTCAAGCGCAGTATTGTTATCAATATAAAATGGAGACGAACTGCCCACCATGAACAAAGTTCCATCAGTATTTCCATAAATATCAGGCATGGACACAATCTCAATCCCATTCACAAATGCGTAAGCCTTGGAAAATTTTGAAGATGGGCTGAAAGTTAATTTCAAACTTCCACCATCTACATTGATCGAATACTCCTTCACAATATAGGCAAAATTCAGAGCTTCTGCAGTTTGAGCAACGCTGAAGTTATTAAGAAGGGTATAAGACCCGGCCGTGACGGAAAAGACAGCATCGGATGCATTAAGGCCGCTGTAGGAAGCAGGATAGAAATACAGGCGGACAAATTTCCGACCGGCGGCCACGGGAAAACTATAGGTAAAATTAGCGCGAAAAACACGGGCAGTCATGAATGGGATTTGAGGAACTGCAGGGTCTTGGGTGGCAGCTTCGGATGTGGACGATGAACTCTCAGATGACAACAAGTACTTAGAACCCTTGTCGGCGGTCCATTTCTGACCATCGGTATCGGGATTATCCGAAGTCGCCCCACAGTCTAGGAGGATTTTATCGGTTGGATCATAATTTTGGGCAAGAACAAGAACAATTGCAGAGGCAAAGCAAAGGAAAAACAGAAAAGAAGCAGGAAAACACTTATCCATTCTCCTGCTCATGGACTCCAATTTAACGATACAACCAGACTAGATGAACCCTTTAACCAGAACCTCGAAAAGATCAAATATTTAGAGAAAGCAAAGAAGAAAAAAGCAAGATCTGAGTTTGGAACCCACTGAACTCAAGTGTTTCAGATCACAATAAGCAACGGAAGTCCCAGATCCAAAAACACAAGTAGCTAAAAAAGATTGCAGAAAAATGCAACAGATGAAGCTGAAAAGGAGCAACAGATTGCAGAAAAATGCAATCTTTGAACTACTAAAACAAAAATAGATTTCAAGCCATAGTCAGCATTAAAGAATAGATACCAGATTGAAAGAAGGCTACCTCTTACCTTCCAATCAGCCACAGAATCAACAGAACCGAACAGAACAGATCTCAGAGAGAGAGAGAGAGAGAGAGACAGATGGGTTAGAAATTTGACAACCCAAGAAGCTGAAAGGGGGGGGGGGGGGGTTTAATGAAGAAACTAGAAAAACGAAGAGGAAAGGAAATGTTTCCTTTTCTAGTCATAACTTAGTTGTCATCCCTTTCTGCTGCTAAGTTACTTTAAGACATAAACAAAATTTTCAAAATTAATTTCTTTTAATTAAAATTAATATATTCTAGTTAATGAGATAAATCGAGAATTTTATTTTTTGTGTTAGACGTTTAATGACCAGAATGTCCTTACAGACACTAATGTAATTGCTGATTGTTTTGGATTATGTGTGATTAGATGACAGATAAGTGGGACCGAAACGCGTTACAAGGGACGGTGTGACGCGTTTGGAGTGAAGTAAAATATAGGGAAAAAGAAAATAATACGGGAAAATAATAAACTATTTTCATTTTATTTTATTTTTGAGAAAAAAATAAAATGAAAAGAATTCAAGTAATTAGATAGAAGAAAATTATGAAAAAAACAAAAATAAAAATATATCTTTACTTTATTTTGTTTGAAAATGAAGAAAAATAAGGAAGTTGAGTAAACTAATATTTATTTTTCATTCATCATTTTTTTCTTTAATTTGGAAAGAAATTTTGAAATTTTGGATAAAAAAAGTCACTACTACTAATAAAATTATTTTTTTAATAATTGATCATTATAATAAAATATTTATTATTTTATAAAATAATGTGTAAAATAGTAAATATGTAATAATATAATTTTTTTCTTCTCATAAAGAAAAATAATATTTTTTTATCTCTCTTGTTATTTTACTTATATTATTGCAATTCAAAATATTATTAAAAAAATAAAGAGGAAAGATAAATTTTCCATATATTCCCTATTCAAGAAAAAAATTGTCAAATATAATAGAATAGAAAAAAAAATAAAAAATAAATTTATTCTCCTTCCTTATTTTTCCTCTTCTAATGGAAAACTTCCCAAAAAAAAATGCCTTAATTTTATAGACTGGAGAGAATGGGATGATTTTGTGATGAGATGGGTAAAAATTTGAAACAAATAGCATTTTCCATAATTTAGTATGGAGAAAGGTTTCATGTTTGGTTAGTTGTGCTGTTAGCGGCTTTTAATTTATTTATATTTATTAATGTTGGGTGATAATAGATATACAAAAGAGTCGTTGAAATTATTATAAATAATAGTTTATGCGCATCTCTTACGCTTAAGCTCGTTGTGTTAACATGTAAAATTGGAGATTTAAATAGTTATTCAACATAACTCTCTCCAAAAATCAGCTCAAAAGAAAGAAAAAATTATTCAAGCTATTATAAATACTCAGTTCATAGTTATAGTTAACCAACGTGAAATAATCTAACAATATGTTTTTTTTTTGTCTTTTATAATAATTCATTTTATGTTTTTAAAATATAATAACAAACAGTCATTAAATATGAAAATTAAAACAAAATTTCAAACTTAAATATAAAATATATATCCAATAAAATATTTAAACCCATTTCTCAAGAATTCCAAGATGTAACTGCTAACTACCAATGCTTAAATACACATAAATGGGAACAAGAAGGATTTTATTGCACATGGAGATCCAGCAACAGCATCAGGCTTCTGAGGTGGCCGTCTCACAACTGGGGCTGTGTTGCTTAGTTAGAAATGAAAGTTAGTGGATAATCTTTAATTGCAAGTAAATTGCTTAATTAAATATAAATTGTGTATTTTTACCTCTTAAATTCAAACTATATATTGAGAATAAGAGACTATCTTCAATTACAAATATATTTAGGTAATTACAAATATCCCTTTGCTCAATATATAGATGAAGCGTGAGAAAACATTATATTAAGAATTCGTATTTTGTTTTAGGATGTTATCATTGATAATGTCACTTTTAAGGCTTATCTACTTCAGCATTTTGGAGTGAAATTTATTAATTGCTTCACATTTTAGTAATTAATAGAAGTAATATTTTTTTAATTAAGTCTGTTCTCAAACATTTTCAATTAGATTACAATTTAATTTTAAATTAATTGTGCACTACTTTTTTTAAAAATGTAGGGAATTTAAACTCTCCAAATTTCATACTTTTCATTGATGTATAAGGACTAGCATTAATAAATTCATACTATGAAAAGCATCATACAATTTTGGTTAATAAAATTATTATAAAAATACATTTCAACTCAATTAAAAATAATAAATTCCATTATAAAAAAATCATTAAGAATTGAGGCGATTCTTATATCAGAGACTTAGATTCATATTGTATTATGGATCAAATTTTACAAGTGTAAGAATATCTTTATTTTATATATATATATATATATATATATATATATATATATATATATATATATATATATATATATATATATATTTCAAAAGAACAAATTACAAAAAAAATTCTTAGTTTTTCACAAATTACAATCAGAAAATAAACTTTTAAAAAACTAACAGTTTACCTGTCTATCGTTTGAGATAATATCAATTCATTTAATATTGTATAAATTTTAAATATTATAATGCAATATGTCATATAATTTTTCTATATTTAAAATATTTTTGTATTAATTTTTTAGAGTTTCGTGAACAATTTAATAACCTTTTATAAGGAATTAGGATTTTTATTAGCTACCAACAATTATAACTGCAGAACAATTAGTGCATTCAAATATCAGTTTTCTTAATTATTATTTTAAATAATATTTTTATCAAAAAAATAGAGAAATAAATTGTTAATTTTTTAAAAATATATTTCTAGTTATAATTTATTAAATTACAGATAATTTTTCTGTAATTTTTTTATTTTAAAAAATAAAATTATTTATTATTTAAGTAAATGGCATATGATAGATGACAAACACCAATGCACAATATAATTTGCGGAATCAGAGAAATTTAGCTAAAGTAGCCCAATTGTAAAGAAAGGGAGCAAAACTCAGTGACTCACCATACACGATTTATTTGGGCCCAGCAATCCCATTGGCCCATCTTCAAATTTGGAAACACTTTATCTCCCCTCTCTGATCAGCAACTTGAAAGCTTAGCTTAACAGAGACACAATCATCCTAAAAAAAAATCAGACACAATCATCAAATTAGACAAAAATGAGGAGAAGAGTCCCAAATAAGAATTTGATGAATACCCTAAATCCACAGATTCTCTATTTATCAATTTTATTATGCCTTATTTTCAATTATTAGTGGAAAATTGGATCGTGAGCAAGTGAATGAATGATAAGACAAAACATTACAGAAAACAGCTGAACCAGCGTGAATCTATAAGGCATTCAAATTTGGTTTTTGCTTACTTGTGCTGCAGTAAGACTGACCCGGATTGCACTATCTCTTTGCTGGATTTCTTCTTCTTCTATTAGGAAAAGAGCAATTGGATTTAGAAGATAAAAGGGTATACATCAATTTTCTTTTTTATTTTGTTTCTTTTTAATGGCTATATAGAGAAAATCTATTTATAGGCACTGACCTTGTAACATTGACATGATGACATTTGAACCACAACACAAGCAAGTTTAATCCTTTTTCATCAGGTCCCATTTGTATCTTAACTTACCTTAGGAGCCATACCTCCAACTTTACTTACGTATTCACCTTCCTTTTGATTTGTCTATGTATCTATGTCTGTGTTTGGAAGAGAAGAGAATAGGAGAGCTAGATAAAGAAAATTTTCTTTGCTTTCAAGCTAGAGGGTCGCTTCCCCCTTCAACACTCTTCTTGAAATGCACATTTCTTTTTGCCACTTCAGATATTCATACATATATACAGTTATGGTCCAATTTAGACACAACGTGGCTTACTGAATCAATACCATGGATACCCGCAAGAGAAGATTTTGGTTTAGTAACATTGTTTCAGTAGTCATTTTTGTTATGTTGCTTGGAAGTTCAAATTCCACTGGCTTTGTTAATCCTGGGGATGAGCAATTTGTACCAACAGTGGAGGAAGTGGACAGCCATTTACCATCTAGCATTAGTCAAGGGTAAACTATAAAGAAGGACCCTTATGTATATATAATATATAGTATCATGTTCCTCAATTTTGTATTTTCTATGTGTGTGTGCAGGATTTATCAGTTGAATGATATGGAAGAAGATGCATGGGAAATGGTGGGGAAGAAAGGGAACCAGTTTGTGGTAAATGACAAGCCTTTTTATGTCAATGGATTCAATACTTACTGGTTGATGGTTTTTGCCGCGGATCAATCTACAAGAGGAAAAGTCACTGAGGTTTTTCAACAAGCATCTTCGGTGGGTTTAACAGTTTGTAGGACCTGGGCTTTTAATGATGGCCAATGGCGTGCTCTTCAGAAATCTCCTGGTGTTTATGATGAAGATGTTTTTAAGGTAAATTTCTAACTACTTCATTGGTTTGATACTGTTTTCAGAAATCAGTAATGAATGAAAAATGAATGTTCAGTAACTGGGTCCACTTCCTTTTGAGCTGCAGGCCTTGGATTTTGTGGTGAGTGAAGCAAGGAAGTTCAAGATCAGGCTCATATTATCCTTGAGCAACAACTGGGAAGCATATGGTGGAAAAGCACAATATGTTAAATGGGGAAAAGCTGCTGGCCTTAATTTGACCTCTGATGATGATTTCTTCTCTCATTCTACTCTTAGAAGCTACTATAAGGCTCATGTTAAGGCAAGTAACTCACTGAAAAACTAATAATGTAATTATTTTCAAGTACATATGTATATTTATCTCCTGTATATATAAATCTACAATCTGCAAATGCAGACCATGCTGAACAGAGTTAATACAATCACAAACATAACTTACAAGGATGACCCCACAATATTTGCTTGGGAATTGATGAACGAACCTCGATGCACCACTGATCCCACTGGAGATAAACTGCAGGTTTGTCTTCTTCAGCACTTGTTGCTTTAGTACCATTAGACCATAAATTGTATTCCTTAGTTGGTGCTTGGTAGTGTTAAAATGAGCATTGTTCTTCTGCTGATCCCGTCACATATTGAAAGCAATGGAATGCTTTTTTGCAGTCATGGATACAAGAAATGGCAGTTTACATCAAGAGTGTGGATGCAAAGCACTTGGTGGAGATTGGATTGGAAGGATTTTATGGTCCCTCAGCTCCCGACAGGGCTCGATTCAACCCTAATACTTATGCTACACAAGTTGGAACTGACTTTATAAGAAACCATCAGGCTCTTGGTGTGGATTTTGCTTCTGTTCACATTTATGCAGACTCCTGGTAAGTATCCACTGCATTTTGCTTTTGTTGTGTAAAAACTAATTCTTCACATATTATGCATGCATTACTAAGTTTTCTTCTTATGATAGCATCAAAACTAGTAAAAAGCTATACAAGTGAGATTTATCATTAGGTGCATCATTTTTTTCTATCATTTGATAAGAATCCAAGTATATATAACACAACCTCATTGATGAAGGATTTCGCAAACAATATCTGGTGCTCACATTGAATTTACAAAATCATGGATGGAAGCACACATTGAGGATGCTGAGAAATATCTAGGAATGCCTCTAATATTCGCAGAGTTTGGTGTATCCGCAAAAGACCCTGGTTACAATTCATCGTTTCGAGACACCATGTTCAGCACGGTGTACAAGACACTTCTGAACTCCACAAAGATAGGTGGAAGTGGGGCCGGCAGCCTTCTGTGGCAGCTGTTCCCAGATGGAACAGATTATATGGATGATGGGTATGCTATTGTTCTGTCGAAATCTCATTCAACGTCAAACATCATTTCCCTTCATTCGACAAGAATTGCAATTTTTAATTCGGTGTGTTCTTGGAAGTGCAAATGGGGCTGCAAGAAGAAAAATGTCTTGGACACATTCCTTTACCATGATGAATTCTAGAAGTGCTATACCAAATATCAAAAGGAAAAAAAAAAAAACAGACAATAATGTGAACTTGTTTTAACTTCTTAAGAAATGAAATATAATTTCTCACTAAAAATGTATAAACAGGAAAAAAAAAAAGGCTACAAAGTTAAAGAGAAACGTCTACCTATTTTTTCATTTCAATACTGCTTGTACTTGATGAATTTTCTTTATTGATCTATTGTGTTCTCCTTTTACTACTTTTTACTCTACTACCTTCTTCTTCTTCAAAAATATATGACATCATGCAATGCCAATCATCTATTGGTCAAGCTTACCAAATATCAGCATCAATCAAACAGGTTCTTTAAAAAGATAAAATTTTCCATTTTATTATAGTTACCAGCTGATATAATGGCAGACAGGACGGATTTATATGGAGGCAGTGAGGGTACCATTAACCAATTAAAATTTAGATAAAACTATATATTATATATATTTCTTGTACTCATACTCAAATTTATCTTTGCTCCCATATATTTACTATATCAAATATTTTCTTCAATTAACTATTAACGTGTAATTAATAATTAACATAATTAATTGATTAAGTTTATAAACTAATATAAAATATAAATAAGTTTATATGATTTTTACTATATTTTTCATATAATTGCTGACAATAATATGTTATTTTTATTTTTTTATATAATTGTTGGTAATTATACAGTTTTTGATATGTTCTTTCATATAATTGTTGATAGATATATGTTATTTTCTATATATTATTATATAATTACTAACATTTTAATATATTATAATGAATATAATATATTAAAATATTAATAGGATCCCACAAATTAAAATTAATGTCAAATGTAGAGATAAAATATATTTAAAAATGCAATTGAAATTTTGGTAATGTAACAGACCACATTTTATCCTATTGGAGTTAATTCCCGTATTCGCCTTGATCGAAGGTGAAGAGATTGCCAACTTTTGATGTTACAGTCCTTTTTTGCTACGAGAATTGCAGATCAAGGAATTAGCATCTTCGATATTTTTTTATATGCGCCAGACAAGTGATGCTATTTGCTATATTCGACATTCACATAATCCATGTAAACAGAAAACTTTAAAAAATATAGAGCTGTTAATAAACAATAAGATATATTATATTAAAATCAATTGATCTTGTTTTTCAAGCAAGGTAGCAATTCTTGTACAGCTTCAAATTGGCCTACCACGCTGCCCGTGCTCATCATTCAGTCAAATAGTATGCAACAGCTCATATCTTGAATCTTCTAAGAAAATTCCTATATTTGCAGTGAAGAGAGAGGTACCTTTTCCACCGATCAAAAGGTCTGAAAAAATGAAAATAGCAGCAAAACTATTAAACTGAATTTTTCTTGGGTTTGGAAGGTACTGTTTGAAACACAAGAGAGACATTGGATAATGCTAGTGACTCCAGATAGACCCCAAAAAAAATTGCCAATCAAAATCAGAAGAAAAGGTGGAAAGGAGGATAAACGGCTTGCCAGTTCAGTGCAAGGCTTACATTTCAGGGGTACGCCAATAGGATGCCTCGGTAGAGTACACGATGGGTCTGATATGCAATTCTGTAGGAATTACCAATGCAATGCAAAAATGATCTAAGCATGAAAAGAAACTGAAAATGTTAAATTAGAGGGGGCATAATATGCACTGACATCGCCAATTACAGGTGTCTATTTGGTTAAGCTGAACTTTGAAAGCACTGCAGCTGCCTGGTCACCAACCAACAGGAAATAAGGATGCCTCAGAGCAGCAGCAGCCGACAAACGGCCCCTGATATGGTTTCCCCTCTCTGAGATCAGCTTTGTTGCTAAATCCCACCCTCTACCGGAGTCGAGGTCAGGAATTGTTAAGTCAGGCCTTAATCGAGTGTTCTTTCTCCATCTATTCAAGTCATATGCAACCGTTTTTATTTCTGCATTGAAATTCTTTAATCCTCCAGTGGACCTTAAGGTTGGTATTGCCATTTGTAAGAGTACAATTCCAGCAGAATACATGTCAAATCGATCAGGGCTGTTCAGCTGCAACATAAATTGCAAATTCCATTTAAGTGCTAAGAAGAACATATGCATTCTGCTTCATGAACCTAGACTAAAATGATCAGGCCCTATTCAGATTCAGTCCATCTTATTGTTCAACTAGCTAATGGCATATTATTTTGAATTCCTATATAACAACAAAAAGCAGCAAAATCTGGGTTCATTTGCTTTAACACAAACAAAAGAGATGTAGTACCTGCCAAAGAATTGGAGAAAATAAGGCAGCAAGTAGCTCTGGTAGAGGACTTGGTGTCTCCTCCGGAAGTACATAGAGCTCAGGCGGACAAAAATCAGGATCAAGCAGAGGAAGGTTCAGAACATAGTTCTTACCTATTCGGAGGTCAGTGGCTGTCTCAAAATCCATAAGCTTGACCTGTCCCTTCCATGTAACCACTAGGTTGGCTTTACATCCCAGTGAACAATTCCTGTATCATGGATCTTTTTTATAATCTGGAGCATTATTTGCTAGATAATCAGAGCATTTCGTTTAACAGAATCTGCTCCTGGCAGGACACGTCCAAATATGACAGACTCCAAATTAAAAGGGAAGTTACGATCTTTCATGTAATCAGAAAGATTTCGATCTCCCTGTCACATGGATATACCCACAATTAGTACATGGGGCAAAGATGTTCGAGTGTTCTCGTATCATTTTTGTGTACCTAATGGGAACAAATTCAGTCAATGAAGTAGATTTTATAAAGAAACGTCCTGTTGAAACTGCAGAAGGCAATTAGCTTAAATCCTCCATGCTAGCTCATCACTCAAAATCCAATATACAGAACAGAAAGAAGATTAAGAAAACGCTGTTAATTAGTTGATTCCAAATGACTGGGAAATTCCAATTGGTTTAATACCTCAAATTTCCAAACAAGCCACTTTACACCCTGTGTAAATTGTGTATTTGTTTTGTCAGCAACAAAACTCCCAAGGAACTCGGCACATGTATCAGGTGCTGCTCTACACATTCTATAATTAAACCACTCCTCAACTTCACCAAATTCTTGAGCCCCTTGGATTCCAACCTTCACCTGCGTATTCCCATTGAATCAAACTTCCATTAGTTCCATAAGGTTAATTTAACACAAGATTAAGAACTCATCCCTTGATTAAGGACTGAAATTCCTAGAATCTTGTGAGAAATAATGCCAAGAGATAAAGAAAAGAAAAAAGTTGGTGAAATGGTTTTAGAAAGAATGAAAGAATGATGGTCACAAATTAACTTCTTAAGAATAACCTTTTCTTTGAATCTTCCATCCAACTCCAATGCTTTTCCCTCTTCCTCTCTTCTGCACCTTCTCTTCTTCAGCTCCATTCTTTGGAGCAAACACGCCAGAATAAACAACACTGAATGAACCTTCTAATTTATTCTCAATCACAAAATCAGAACTCTTCAAGCTCCGCCTTCCACTCAAACTTGCCAAACCCAGCTGCAGAGGAGCCAGAAGGCACGCATCAATGGCACCTATAAGAACACCAGGTTTTGCAGTAAAGTAAATCCATGCAGCAATAATTAGTAATCCCCATTTCTGAAATTCTGACAATTCCTCAGTAATTTTCTGGAATTGCATCAACCCAGATTGAAAGATTTGAAATTTCTCCAAATTAAGAGTGTTCTCTAATAAATAATCAGGGATGTTGCCAAAATATGCCTTCAACCTTCTTGGGTTATCTTTCAAACGGATTGTGCAAGTATGTAGATTATGGTGGAAAGTGAAATTGAGTTTGAAAGCGGAGAAGCAAATGATGCGAGGATACTGTTGACTTCCAGCTGCAGTAGAAGGAAGTAGAGAAGCATGGCACACTACTTCAAATGAGATGGGAGCTCTAAGGTTGCGAGCTAAGCGGGTTCATCAAGAAATTCAATTTGTGTTAGCATAGGCTAATTTCTTGCCACATGCCCTTTTCCATTTATCCACTGAGAAGGAAATATGTGGACAAAGATACAACCCCACCTTAGCTCCCCAAGTACTCTTACTTACCATCTGATTGTAAGCCCCAAAAAACAAGAATTGTTTGATTGCATGCTTCGTTTTCCACGAGTAAAAAAGTTGTCTCGTGGGTTCCACATATCATTCAAGTTATTAGTAATAATAGAAGAGGGCAAAAGACACTATAATTAAGGGAACATAAAAACATAATTCAACAAGATAAAATGGCTTTTTGTCCATTGGGCAATCCGTTGCAGGTAACATCACGAGTAAACTAAAACCGAGTGGTTCAATAAAACATTTCAAACTCACACTTGAACTTAATGCCTGAGAAGATAATTATGCAATACTAGTATACAGGGCTATTCTTTTGAAGGAAAGAGGCCGCAGGCCTTACATAAGTGAAGTTAACAAAGGGGTTGACATTGCTCTTGGGGCTGGCAGCAGGAGAAACTGACAGTGGCATTTCAGTCCATCGTTTCTCAAAATTTGCAATGCAGTGCTTTCCAGCTACCTCTGGCCGAAAACTTGGATGGATTTCCCTCGCCTCTAATTTCTTCCAGTTGATTGGCTTCAACCACTTGTGGCGCTTAATTTCCTCAATTCCTGTAGGTCCACTTCCAAGGCGCTTGCTAGCATCTTTTTGCAGTAGCTATAATCCAAAACAGTAAAAAAAACAGAAGTTCTTTTAGTTTTTCATTCCATCACCAGGCAACTAGTTTTCTAACACCCCTCCCAAAATACCACCCCAATGCTTAAAACTAATTGCAGTGCAAGACTGAAATTATCATTTGGATCCCACCAAATGAATTGGGTCAGAGAAACATCTTAACCTGGACAGGTGAAAGTTCACAACACCACAAATTCATTCTTAGAACCAGAACAACACAGTTTTTGAGAATATAAGTAACAGAAGTAACAAGTTATGAACAACACCTTTCAACATCAGTTTTTGAGAATATAAATAACAGAAGTTAGTAGTTATGGCACTTACCCCTTTCAACAAAGAGTGAGCTTCACTGGACAAAAAAGCCGGTAGCTTGATCTTATCCTTAACTATCTTCTGTTGAATTTTATCTCTGTTCCCACCAATAAAAGGGGGCTGTAGAAGAAACAATCAAGAGAGCAAACATGATTAGTAAATTGTAACATGCTGTCCTATATAAGGCTGGACAGATGCAACAGTGCACAAGTACATATGTAAATCAAAAATTTAATTCAGCTCAAAACATATTACTGAGAAATAGATGCATACTCTTTCAAAGCCTAAAAGGGCATTCATAGATGTTAGACTAAGGAAAAAGTCTGTAAACTTAAGGTCAAGTCACCAAATCCCAAAAGTTGAGGCCCCATTATGCACTTGTAGCATGCATGGACACAACGATGGATGCAGCATTAAACTTTTGAGCGACACATTTTTTTTAAGGAAAATGAAAGTTTAAGCATCTGAAGGTTTAAAATAAAAAATAATAAATAGCTGTGGTAAAAATACATATATAAAATAGAAATTTTCAAAATTTTGGCAAAATTCTATAAAATCTTTCCTGAATTTTGGAGATGGATGTATAACAGTAAGAAAATATATGTATAAAAGATAAAATTTAGATTATGGGGTTAATTGTAAACATATTTCCAAGCTTTTGGAGGGCCAAGGTATAAAAATATTTACACTAGAGGGCAAAATGCATAGAAAATTTGAAAACTTTGGGCAGCAGTGGGCCCCCTCTAGGTCCGCTATTGCATGGACATCTTCTTGCACATGAAGTTCACACCATCATATAGTTACCTGCTTAAACATTCATCAAAATCTCCATTCTGATTTCACCATATGATTTTTCACATGTGACAGTCTAGAGTTATAGTTTTGTTCAGCTCCCAGGAATCAGTTGACATAGAGTGCAGCTTAAATTAAATACAAAAGATAATTTATTTCCATCGAACATAACCAGGCCCATAATACTTTTGACCACATAATCTGGCAGGGTTTCCTAAAAGATACAACTTCAATAATAAGCTTGAAGATATAGCATAATGGACATAATAGCAATAAAAATATGTAGGCACCGAAAGATGAGAAAAAATACTGAGGAAATTCCATGATTATGTTACCAAAGGCATGTAAAGCTATCAATATGATTTCACATGCATTTCAATGTTATCAATCACAAATTTGTCAACATAATTGGGCAACAAACACACATTTAAAGATTGGCATCTAGCTTAAATTGATCACCCATAAATTCCCCGGGGCCAGACTAAAAGTCTTAGGGAATAGGGATATAGGCTCCAAATAAATGTGAAAACTCTCACATTCCATACAAGCATAAACATAAATGTGCTCAAAATTTCAGCGAGCATTCAAATGATAAGCAGAGTAGGAATCATAAAAAGAAAACAATAATTTACAAGGTATCACATAGAGATTAAGTTATTGAAGAAAACGCCCACCTTTCCAGTAAGCATCTCATACAATAAAATCCCTACACTCCACCAATCTGCAGCCTTATCATGGCCTCTTCCAAGAACTATTTCAGGTGCCATATATTCAACTGTTCCACACATTGAGTTTGATCTTGTATTTTCGTCAAATTGCTTTGCCAGGCCAAAATCAGTCAACATTACCTACAAAACAATTAATATAATGTCATAATCCCTATTAAAGTTTCCTTCTACAGTGTTTTAAGTGTGCTTCATTCTGAATGAGCATGCAAGAGAGAGAGAGAGAGAGAGAGAGAGAGAGAGGATTACATGGCCATCGGCATCCAACAGGATATTTTCAGGTTTAAGATCCCTATGCATTATACCATTTGCATGAAGATGGCTGACTGCAGAAACGATCTCAGCAGCATATATACGAGCCAAATCCTCCCTAAAACACAGATACAAGTATTAAACAACAAGTTTTTAATACAAGTACATAAACACAGCAAACAAGATACCTGAAAAGGCCATGGTTATAGAGCTGAAAGAAAAGGTGACCCCCATTTATGAAATCCAAAACAAGGTATAGTCTGTATTTGGTCTGCATACCAATGACAATGCATCAAATTTTATAGATCAAATTGAAAACTATTGGCCAAAAAATACTAAGAAAACATAATTCCTTCCAGAAAAACAATGATCCTCTCAGAAAGCTGAAAAAGCAAATGAAAATTAAAACTAAAGCAATTCCAATTCATTGTAGGACAAAAAATTACCTGGAAGGAGTATTTAAGCTGAACAATGAAGGGATGATCTATTTTTGTCAAAATGTCCCTTTCTGCTTTCATGTATTCAACATGATTCTTCTCTACTATCTTGTCCTTCCGCATGACTTTCATAGCATATATTTCTGATGTACCCTTTTTCCTAACCTGATAAACTTTCCCAAATGCACCCTGCCCAACAACTTTCAGAACCTCAAAATCTTCAATGCCTACACCATGCACCTCTAAAGAATCCCCATTGACATTCTCGAGAGTTGTCTCATTAGCCTCATCATCAGTGGACGATTCCTCAAGCTCCACCAGTTCCATTGAATCATCGGTCTCATGTAAAGTGAGTTTACAGAACTTCAGTGACTGGCTAACACAGGAAGAGGGGCCAACCAATGAATGTGATCGGTTGTAAATGACAACTGGATCATCATAAATAAGGTCAGTAACATCAGACCCAGACAGTGGATTTGCCAAATCACCATGATCAACTTCAGTTGAAGCCTGTGCTGGCAAAGGACCAAACACATCAGCAAAGTCTAGCTCAACATGCTCAGACACTGGCACATCAGAAGGTGGAGGGTTCTCAGGAAACAGCAACTGGCTTTGCAATGGTTTACGCGTGGTAGGCTTAGTCAACCCAGCAAATTGAGAGGAAACCATGTTACCAAGTATTATTAAAATGCCAACTGCAGACAGCTGAAACAATTGTTCCCTACAGATACTAACTGCAAACTGCAGTTGGCTTAATGTATACAGCTACAGGGTGACTTGTACTACCGAGGGACTCCTATCAATTGCCTTAATCAAAAGGAAGTTAACGTATGCAATAGGAGTTCCCAAAAATTTCGGCAATAGGCAAAACAGAATCCAGAAGAATAAGCTGTTCTTGTTTCCCGATTTGCAGGAAACAGTGGATGGTCCAGTGGTTGTTGAATTCATGAAGATCAATCCGTCAAATCTGAAATTCAGTTTGAAAACATTGCGTAAGATAATCATCAATACGAGAAAAAAAAAAAAAAAAAGGAGACCCAGACCTTGTGTTTATTTCATCAATCCATATAATAACAACACTGCAAAACCCTAAATTTCATGTAATCTCCTCCTTTTTTTTCCCTTTGTTGCATTACTCAAAAGAAGAATTGGAAAAGCGAAACAGACAAACGAGAAAGCTAGATGAGATCCCAAAAAAGAAATAAATGAAACAAAAAAAAAGAAAAAAAAAAACTTAAATTTATAGAAAGATCGTACTAAATACATTAACTTTAATCACGCCCACGGAAAGTCATGCTGCATAATTGTAACAATTTATAATGTGCAAGAGAATTCCAAAATCCCAAAAATCCAAACACCAAACTAACCTGAATTATGCATATATAATTTATTCTAAGAAAGGTACACAGAGAAAATTAATTAATTGCAACCTACCGTGCATAAAACCCAAAGTAAATAAGGGAAAAAACACAGAGATCTGGAGAAGCAAATCTAGCAATAGAACTCTAATAATGATAGCAAATACCACGAAAACTAAAGGAAAAAAGAGAAGGTAAGCGATAACTGTAAGAGGAGAACGGAGAAGAAGAGATAGTACCTGGGGGAGGATGCAGAGGAGAGAAGACGATGATAGGCACTAGTTAAGGAGCGCGATCCCAAAGCGAAAGTACCGCGTCGCCACTTATATTAAAGCCTATGCGTGATGAACAACACATTTTTCTATCAATAATGCTTCTTACACGTGGCAACATTTTATTGGTTGACCGACTGCGTTTGACGAACGCAATAATTTTAAACTGTCGAATATCCTTTTTTTTTTAATTCAATTTTTCTTGCCAATTTAATAATTTGACCGGAGAAATAATTTTAATTTCTAAAATTTATTATTTTATTTAATAAATTAAATTTAATAATATAAATCAATTATAAAATAAATGTTAAAAAAGCAATTGAAAAAAAAAAATATTGCTAATATTTCTCAACTAGATAATTGGTATATGCCCTCGTTCATATATCATCCCTACAATACACTAACTATTTAGACCATGTTTTTCTATATCAACAATGTTTTTCTAGCTTTTAAAACTAAAAAAAAATTCATATCATAGTTTTTTTTTTTGTTACCCTTAGTATTATTATCGACTTTTTGCTAGGTGATAATCTGGTTGGGATTTTGCTCAAGATATTGTTTTCAAAATTCTAATAGCTTCATTCAGGTTTTGAAAAAGTCTATTTAGAGTCTCTCGGGTGGATTCAAGTTCAAGATAATTAGTATTTGATGAACACCAGACTTTCATGGAAGTAATTTCCTTGGTGTGTGTGACTCTCTTGGCTGGTAGATGGTCACTGTGGAGGCTATAAATCAGTGCACTTGTATAGTCAAGAGTTTTGCCTAAGTTGGGCTTCCTTTTTTAGGAAGTATCATTGTGGATTTCTTTTACTACTGTAGTGGTTTGATGATGTATGGGCTTATAGGTTTGAATTGAATCGTGTTAAAAAGAAAAAATTATGTTCATATTTTATTATCTTATAAATATCAAAATACCTTCCTTATTTTCACATTGGATATATTCTTGCTGACTAATACTAATCTATAAGTAAAATTTTAAAGGGTGAGATGAGATAATAATAGTCATTTATTTTTTAATTAGAATTTTCGAGTTCAAATCTTGAATATTGAATATCTTTAAAACTTAAAAAAAAAAATTATCTTGTTAATTGATTGCTAATAAAAAAAAATACTATGCATTGATATATTCCGGTTAGTATTAAGTATAATAATACTAACCAGGAGACTAAGGATTGATAAAATACTACTTGTCGAAATTTTATAGAGCAACCGGTTAAGATGGTAATGTTGAAGCTTTGTTTTTTGCACTAAAAGTTAGGGACTTGAAAGTCAATCCGGCCACGGTTCGGAACCGCATGAACCGACGATCCGATTGGTTCCATCTTTTTTTAAATTATAATTAATAACATAATAAATAAATGCATTAAAATTATTAAACTTTAAAGTTTAGAAATTAAAATAAATTGTTGGAAAAATTTGAAGCAAAAAATATAATTTAACTTGTCAATTTGTTTATAAATGAAGCAAAAAAATATTAAATTATAAATAAGTGAAAAAATTTGGGGAATAAATTAATTGGAAAAAATGAGAATTTTGAGTAAAAAAATATTTACTTATAAAATATTAATTTGTTTAAATTATAAATTTGTACAACTAATAAGTTATAAAAAATGAAAATTTCAAGAAAAAAATAACTTATTTAATATTAATTTGTGATTTTATTTAATAAGTTAGATTGTTATAACAAACAAGAAGGATTTGATTTAGAGAAATTATAAATTAAAATTTAGAAAGGATTATTTTTATTTAATAAATTAATAAATTATAAAAATTATAAATAGACTAAAAATCTAATCAATTTAATCTTTTTATTTTAAAAAAATAATTTAATTATAAAAATTTAAATTAATATTTTTTTTACGGTTTGGAAACACGAACCGCCGGTTCTCATTTCTTGGAGAAGAGCCCAGAACCAGCCTAATTTGATCCGAATTGGACCGAACCAGTTTCACAGATCCAACAGGCACATGTCCAGACCTACTCAAAAGCTTTTCTACGTCAATCACGTTAATAAATTATTATTATTATTATTATTATTATTATTATTATTATTATTATTATTATTATTATTATTATTATTATTATTATTTTATTTTGAGAACTAAAAGATTAATATTTATCGGAAATAATTTTCTCATTCTGTCATGAAATGTTGAAAGATGACTAATATGTATAAAACTATATTAAGGAGAAAATTCACAATATATTAATGTGATATTATTCTCTACCAACAGAAAATCGCATTTTTCATATATGTTTTTTACAGAATTTTAAATTTTTTTAAAACAAAATTTATTTTGATGACATGATCTAATGCTTAAAATTCTCTATTTTATTGCATTTTTCCTATTTGTTTGATAAAAAATTTATATTTCCTATCAACATCTCTCTCATATTTGATCATGTTTATAAATGAAGCAGATGTGGAGAAATTTGCGTCTGCAAATATCTTTATAATTTCATAAACCAAATTATTTTTTATTTTTTATGAATTATTTTATTTTTTACCTACAAAGCCCGATAACCCCCAAAAAAAAATTGATATTATTGGAGGTGTCATCTAATTTGATAGATATGAAGGATTAATTCATGAACCAGAACAGAAGCAATCTCATGCAATTGCAAGAGGATTGGATAAGCATAATTAAGTTATTTGCACATAGTTCATTTTAAGAATTAAGGAGTCGTTTATGAAATTCATGTATTATAAGAATTATATCGTTTAGTTTAAATATAAAATTCATAAATTAATAAAATTATTTTTCTTGCACCCATTTTTGATTCAATGAATATAACCATAGATTTAACCATTAATTATCAATTTTACCATTTATTAAATATTGATAATTTATCATTAATTAAGTATTTTAAATATTTATTTATCACATTTATATTTAATTGTGAAATAATATAATTTAAAGTAAATTTATCTAATAAATGCAATTGATGAAATTATCATTATTGTTAAATTTGAAATATGTTATAAATTTTTTGCTCAAAATTATATATAAACTTATTATATATACTATATTTATAAATATTTTTTTATTTTTCGAAGGGAATCATTAATATTTTTTAATTGATATTCAAACTAATAGAGATAAAATAAAACAAAAAAATAACAAATGGTTTTTGTACATAAAGATAATTTTGAAATACTATTAATTTATTATAGACAATTTTAGAATAAAAAAATATGACAATAATCCTTTAAGGATAAAAAATGATAGATTTTGGATTTTTCATTTAGAATGTGAGAAATCAAATCATTAAAAAATGATATATTTTAGTGAATTAGAGATTTTCTAAAATCCATAAATTTTGACATTTGTAAGCAAATAATAGATTTAACATAAATATATAAATTATTTTAATTCACTTATAAAAAAATCTCTCAAAAATAAAATCAGAACATATATATCTTTGTCTACCTAATTGTAATTCAAGAAAACTCTTTTCTTGCTTTTTCCAATTTGAACTTCTTCTCTTATTCACTCCTGGATATAGGCTCCATATCTTTCACTAAAAAAACCCAAATGCACTGTGTTTTACAGTCTCATTCTATTGCTGAACATTCATCCTATCAATCTCCCGAATATGATTCCTTGGTCACTGTAAAACGACAAACTCATCATTAACCACCGCACTGGAATCTCCTTCAGAAAGCTGCAGCCTTCGTTATAGACATGGCAGAATCCACTTTACTCTCTAACCTAACCTGACGTCTACTCCTCAAAACAGCTGACTTTCGCCTTTAAATTTTTGAAAATTATGCTGCGGTACCAGAACACCTCGTCCAGGTTTCTTTCCCGATGACCGAAACCATCCTAGATTGCATTCATGGTGTCTACGTGAGAAATGGTGTCAACCCACTTTTCGAGCCAATTTTCGGCCACCGCTTATTTGACAGAGACGGTATGGTCCACGCTATGACTATTAATGAAAGCAATGCTAGCTATTCTTGTTGTTTTACTGAAACAAGAAAGAAATTTGGGCAGGTCAGTGTTTCCTAAAGCAATCGGCGAGCTCCACGGCCACTCTAGTATAGCAATATTGGTGTTATTTTATGCTAGAGGATTATGTGGGCTTGTTTATCATTCAAATGGAATTGGTGTAGCAAATGTCGGCCTTGTCTTCTTCAATGGTAGCCTTTTTGCTATGTTTGAAGATGATGTTCCTTATCGACTCCGTATCACATCCACCAGCGATCTTCAAACCGTCAGCTGATACGATTTCAATGACTAACTTAAGCATGCAATGATAGCTCATCCAAAGATTGATCTCGTTTCGAAAGAGCTATTTCCTCTCGGCTACAACATCGTTCGAAAGTCTTACCTTAAGTATTTTTTAATCTTTCCAGACGGAACAAAGTCACCGGACGTTGACATCTCACTTCATGTGCCGATGATAATGCACGATTTTGCTATCACTGAGAATTTCATTGTCATCCCTGATCATCAAATTGTCTTCAAGCTTCAAGAAATGATAACCGGTGGCTCTTCTGTGATTTATGACCAACAGAAAAAAATCTTGATTTGGAATTTTTGCAAAGAATGCTACTAATTCTAAGGATATTATCTAGGTAAGATCGCTAGATACTTTCTATTTCCATTAATGGAATGCATGGAAGGAGCCGAAATCCAATGAAGTAGCGGTGATCGGATCTTGTATGACTCCGTCGGACTCCATTTTCAACGAATATGACCAAAGTTTAAAGATTGTACTATCAGAAATCAGGCTAAACTCGAAGACCGGTGAGTCCAAGCGCTGCCCTATAATTCAAGAATCAAACCAATAGAATTTAGAGGTAGGGATGGTTAATCGAAACAGGCTAGGAAGAAAGACCCAATATGCTTATCTAGCCACCGCTGAGCCTTGGCCCAAGGTTTTCGGTTTCACTAAGGTTGATCTTTGGAGAGGTTAAAAAATATATTTACGGCGGCAAAAAATATGGGGGTGAGCCATTTTTCCTGCCTAGGGACCCTAATAGTGAAGCTGAGGATGACAATTATATTCTTGCATTTGTTCATGATGAGAAGAAATGGAAATCAGAGTTTCAAATTGTGAATGCCCAAGATTTACAGTTCGAAGCCACGAAAAAAACTCCATCAGGGGTACCCTACGGGTTTCATGGCACGGTCGCAGACTCTAAGGACTTGGAGAATCAAGCATAATCAGTCATATATATATACACTACAAAGGTATATTTAACATAAAAGTTATTATTTTAGACACTTTTGATTACAGTCCATGTTTGAAAGGATGACAAGAAAGATATCATTCATTATATTAAGCAAAGAGACCCATATGGGTTATAAGAACCTCTATAGATATTAAAACATTATTTATTTAATTGTAATATCACTGAATATAAAATTGCAAACATAAGATATAGAGAGATATAGAAAATGCTATTGTAAATCTATAAAGGAAATCCAATTTTATATGATAATAAATAATAAATAAAATTTTTGTACAATTGCTATTATACCTAAGACGACTGTTCGTAGTACTCTTAGTGATTTTAGGCCGATCACATATTGTATTGTTCTTTATAAGTACATCTCGAAGATCTTAACTAATAGGCTAAGGTTTGTGATTGGTAAGTTTGTGCACTTGAACCAGTCAGCCTTCATTATTGGGAGGAAGATATCTTCATTACTGGGAGGAAAATATCTAATTATAATATTCTTTTAGCCCATGAGCTAGTGAGAAACTACCACAAACAAGAAGGTAACAATTGTGCCTTAAAAATTGATCGTAAAAAAAACTTATGATTCTTGAAGCTATAACTTTATTGAGGAAGTCCTATATGATTTCAATTTCTCTAATAAATTTGCGACTTGGATTATGGCTAGCATTAGACCTACCATATTCTTAATCCTTATTAATGGTAGTGTTGAACGCTTTTTTTTTGGATCGGAAAAGGTTGCGCTAGGGTGACCCAATTTCACCTTTGCTTTTTTATTCTAACAATGGAGTATTTCTCCAGAACTTTGAAGAAGTTAACAAAAGTTGATTTCATGTATCACAAAGGCTGCAAGGATGGGTGATGTTAACTTAGTCAAGGTAATCCATTCTAGGCTCACTCATCTCATTCTTATTTCAGGCCTTAAGCCTAATCCTGCTAAAATATCTATTTTCTTTGATGGGGTACATCATAATATCAGGTATGAGATCATGGGAATCTTGCAGTTTCAAAAGGGTCGACTCCCAGTAAAGTATCTTGGCCTCCCTTTTAACTCTATCAGACTTTCAAAAATTGATTTGTGATATGCTGATTAGGAGGATCACCTCTAGATTGGAGTCCTAGTCTACTTATTGTTTGTCTTATGCAGGAAGATTACAACTGGTTAATGTTGTTCTTCTCAGTATGACTTCCTATTGGTGTATCATGTTTCTCCTCCCTAAGGTTGTCATTCGATCGAGGGGTTGAAGCCATTTGCAAGGATTTTCTTTGGAACGACACGGGCGCTAATAGGAAAAACTGTCTTGTTGCTTGGGACAGTGTTTACTCCTCAAAGAAAGCAGAAGGCCTAAATGTGAAAAACTTATACTATTGGAACCAAGCTGCTGTCATTAAACACACTTGGAATTTGGTGAATGTTAAAAATATTCTCTGGTCAATCTGGGTTTCTGCTAATAAACTCAAATGATTGAGTTTTTAGGATATCTTAAAACCTTATGACTCAAGCTGGAGTTAGCGGTGCTTGTTGAAGCTTCATCCCTTAGTAAAAACCTTTTTTTGAATATACTATGGGTAATGACAACAAATTTTCTTTTTGGTCTGATCCGTAGGCACAAAAAATGTCTCTGTTGGATCAGCTTCCTTATGTCAACTTCCAGGATGCTGGAGTGGATAGAAATGCTGAAGTGAGTGAGGTCTATAGAGATGATTTATGGAGGTTTCCTTGACCTCTAAATATATATACTACTGATATTTGGACCTATATTCTCTTTCATTTTCCTTCTTTGGGGACTTGTGATGACACTATCAAATGGAGATTGGAGAGATCTGAATTTTTCTTTATTGCTAGCAATTACAATGCTTTGATGGCTAATAGGCTCCCTGTTGCTTGGTATCGTTTGGTGTGGTTTCCTCAACAGATTCCCAGTTGCTTTCATTACTTGGTTAGCTTTGAAAGGTAGACTGCAGATAAGAGATAAACTGTTTAGGTGACATTGTTGCGACTCTAACAACTGTGTACTCTGTAATTCTGAGATGGAGAATATTGTTCGCTATTTTTTGATTGTGTTTGTTCCAAATAAATTTGGAATTTAGTTTTAACTGCTTGTGGAATTTTTATATCTATCTTTTCTTGGAAGCGTGAGGTGAGTTAGTTTCCTAGGAAATTTTCATGGAAAACTCTTCTCAGTAGAGTTTGGAGGTTAGCATTTAGTGCTACAACGTATCACATATGGAGAGCTCGAAATGAAATAATTTTTCATAGCAAAAATCCGATTGTCATAGGGATTGTCCAACGAATTAGAATGGTCATTTTATTCAGATTCATGTATAAGCATGATGTACAGGATAACTATAGGAAAATTACTATTCTTAATAACTGGCAAAATCTTTTTGTTAGTTAGTTCTTTTTGTTTTGCTGTATTTGTATTTTTTGTTTGAGCTCAATATATTCTTTTAATTGATTGATCAAAAAAAACTTTGTATAGTTAAACTGTTTGTATCCAATAGTATCATTCCAATTTCAAATCACTTATTTTAATTTTTCGAAACTTTGAAATAAAGAACTTCTAATTTTTGTTTGGATTTATTATTTTATATAGTTTTAACTTTTAATTTATCTAACTTATTTATTGAATATCTATAATTATATTAAAATTGTGTAGAATTAATCACCATATATCACTTTATCATGCAACTGTAAGCTCAATACTTCAACTAATATGTGCATTTTTTTCTGAAAGAAAAAAACTAATATAATTTTTACAATTTACTATATTTTTAAAAAAATAAATATAACTTACTAAATAGAAAAATTGCCGGTAATAATAAACTTCAGACATATGATGAAACAATCAAAGTGACAAGAACACGAAGCATTTTTAGAATTTGTATGTTTTTTCTTTACTAATATCAAGCTACCAAGTACGACATGCTCTTGCAAAGTCATAGCAGTCTATTATTTTAGTTGTTCATAAATAATTAATATTTATATTATTTTTAATTTATAGTATTGGTGCTTATATTTATATGTTTAATATCCGATATTTATGCATACAAATGGATGCGGGTGATCATTTTTCTAAAGAAAATTTGTAATGTTTGCGAAAGAACAATTATTTTTATTTCAATTTAAAATTGAAAATAGCATGTGATGGTTTTACATTTTAACTATAACAAGTGACCATTTATTTTAATTTTAAATTAAAAATATTGATTTTTTTATAATATTATGCAAAACCTTTAGGTCATTGTATTGAATTAGATAATTATGAAAAAACTAAATTTTTATAATGTATTTAACTAAGATTTCAGTACAATACAATTCTAAAAATTTATATCTTTTCCATTGAATTATAGAGTTCAATTTTTATAATTTTCGAAATTTTAAAAATTAGAATTTTAATAAGTTTTAAAATTTCCGGGCTAAACTGAGTACTGCATAGCTTGTTGTGAGTTAACTGTTAAGGTACAAATTAATATAATTATTCATATAAAATTCTAGGAGGGATGAATACTATGCGTGTTTGTTATTATTGTTAAGTGTTTAAAGAATATATTTAGAATTTTTTTAATTTAATTAACTAATTTTTTTAATTTTTTATAAATAAATTTTTTCAAATAGAAATATTTATTTAACCACCTTTTATATTAGCAGTTTTCAAACTTAAAAAATTTAAAAATAAATTTTTTTTCTCAAACAGTCTTAATTGAAAAGAGAAAAAAAAAAAAAACTGGAAAGAAGGCTGAATACTAGGTAACTAATCAATCATTCAAGAAAACGGAGAAATTTTACAGTGCTCTGCTGGTTTCGATTTTCATATTCAACAATTGAGGTTCTTTCTTGGTGTGTTTTCACTATGTCTGACTGTGTTTACTCCACCCCTCAATTTTTCTCTGTACTCCAGGTTCCAAAATCGGGCTTAACACCCCTCACACGGTATCCTTCAATTACTAGTACCCATTGTTCAGGTTTTAGAAATTGCAGGGTCAACTTAGCGAGCACAAGAGCCAGCAGGAAATCCCGCGTGTTGGGTTCGGAGGAAAGCGAATTTCGCGGTGAATTAGGGTTTAAGGAGAAATCACAAGAGCCCTTGGAGTTGGAGTCAAGACTGCAAAATGATTCGACGGGTTTGGATATTCTCGAATCGAAAGGTGAGAAGAGGAGTAGAGAGAGTGAAGAGGAAGATTTCGTTCGGGTTAGAGATAGCAACGAGATTGAAGAGTCTAAGCATCTAAAAGCGAAGGTGAGATATAGGAGAGGAAGACAAATGATAAGGAGATCGAATATGTTGGCAAAGCAAGTCATCAGTATACAATCTGCTCTTAGTTTGGGATTTGTATCTCAAATTTGGGTGGATATTAATTCTGTAAGTTCACTTATTTCCACAATTTGTTTGTTCAATTTTTGGTAATGAGAGTTACTAACTGCATAATGCATTTATCAAATGGGGATGGTTAAAAAATTGATTCTTTGAGATGATTTTGTTATTAACTGCAACATCACAACTGATTTTTCTTTTTTTCTTTTTTAATTGCTCAGTGGATGGTATTGATTGTAGAAGTGAGACCAAACTTGCTTTCTGGAGAATCAGAGAGGTTTCTTCTAGAGGATGTTGAGCAGGTAAGCTTTTGTTCTATCCGTGTGTGATTGCAGGAGCGTACTTTTGGTACCATAACAATATGTAATATGCATGATGTGACTTAGGATGATTTAGAATGAAAAATCTTTTCCTCGATTGACCACTAATTTTATACCAGTATGGAATTAGTGCTATAAATTATAATATTTGTCACTTTTGTGGCATATTACTAAACTAATGTTATGGATTGCAAAAAGATTCTTGCCGTTTATTCTCTTGTTTGTTATTGATTTTACATCACTGGTCATCTGGGGATTAAAGTGTTGTGGTTGACAGGTTGGTGATGTTGTACTTGTTGAGAATGAGAATGTGCTGGATAATGAATTAAAAATGGTTGGCCTTGAAACATTGGTAAGTATCACCTTTTGATTATATCAGTTTCTGTACATACACGATCACATATTTGAAAACATGTGTCTTTTGTTTGGTAGCTCTTACTCTCAGTTTTTCTATTTCATGATTGAAGGTTTGGTCTACTTTATTTCTAGAATATATTTTCATTGGGAAGTATTTGAAAAAGTGAGCTTTGTCTTTCAAACACCCCTCTGGTGTTCATTCTGCTTTTGCTTTCTATCATATGTATTCACTACTCTATTATCAAGTCCCTCACTTTTTTGGCTTTTAACTTTGAAAAGTTAACTTGTGATGTTTGTTAGGTAGGATACAGAGTTGTGACACCTGGTCGACGATACATTGGAAAGGTGAGTTAATGTTTGCATTCAACAACCCCCAGGTATTTCTATTATTTATTGCACTTACTTTTCGTTTTTTGCTTGATTAATTTTTAGGTGAAGGGATATTCTTTTAACATTAATTCAGGGGCTGTGGAACTGCTTGAGCTTGATTCATTTGGGATTTCCATCATTCCATCTAGTTTGGTTAGTACTCTAGACCTTCGTCTTGTTAATACAGTAGAAATTGGAATTATTTTATGTTGTTCTTTTCAATTAGATTACACTTGTACAAACTCTTATTTGGTATAATTACATGCTATCAACAAATTTCTCCTTTTAGAGGGTGCAAGGCAACCGAATCAATTATTACCTTCTTTTCTCTATGTCAGGTGAGTACTTATGGTTTGCCTGTTGAGGACGTCCTAGAAGTTTTATCGGACACTGTTATTGTGCATGAAACAGCAGCCTCACAGATACAAAGGCTATCAAAGGTATCTTTTGTTGCATTAAACAAAAGTGTTGATGTTGCATCTGTAGATTTGTTTGGATACTTTAAAATGGTCTTTTTAATCATAAAAGTTATATCCTTTATCACAGCAAACATTGTTATGGGCTAATTCTTTCCTTTCTCAGTGGTGAAAACAGTTTAGATAGGGTGTAGCTGTTTCTAAGATTTGTAAGCACAAAGTGCACAGGCACAAACAAACAGACAGAGCTGCAAACACGAAAAGATTCACATATGAAAAGGCACATAAACTAATGCTCTCCAATGAAGCTTATATGCATATATGCAATTTGTTTCTGGAGTAGGTTTGCTGATGTTTTACCCATTGCTATTTGCGTGTGACTGCTAGTTGTCTAATGTCTGACAAATGTACGCCGCTAAAATGATGAGGATCATTTATGAATTTTAATTAGCTGGGAAATTCATCTGGAACAGAACTGCTCAACGTCTGCTGTTGAATGGTTACAGTGGTAACCAAAATATTAGTGGTTTAAAATGGTGCTCCTTAAATTTTCAAATTTGGATTTTCTTGGTTCCCATAAAAATGTTATATGCTTGTTGGATTTCGCTTGCTAGTTGATGGTCATAGCAGTGGCTAAACATCCTCTGATGCTTATACCAGGGTATATGGGATGCACAGAATTTGGGGACTTCCATAGACGAAATGGAAGAATATTCTGATAGTGAAATTTCCTTCAGATCTGATCGGAGGAGCTCGCGCAAAAATTTAGGCAAGCCAAAATCCCGTACAAACATTAGAGAATCTGTGGATGATTGGGAACTTCCAATGGATTACTTATGACATTCAGGAATTTGTTAGCATCCCCTCGGTCAGTATTGTGTTTTTTCATGTAGATACGTCACTCTCTTGGCAGCTTCGTTGGTATGCCTATACATAACACCTCTTTGTTGCTTCCATTTTTCTCATTTTATTTTCTCATAGAGAAATGAAGTTACAATTTATGTGCAGTACTAATCATTTTGATAAATTTTATATATTTGATTTTTTTTCTTTTCTTTTCGATGGTGTATTAGTATTAAATTTGATTTAATTATGTAACGAAATATACTTTATTTAAAAAAAAAAAACTGATGTGATTTCTTCAAAAAAAAAAAAAGAAAAACTAATGTGATAAAATTTATTGTATAATAATTAATAAGTGAAAATATTATAGCACATATTTTCTATAATTAATAAATTTATTAACTTAATTTAATAATTAAAATGTAATTCTAGCCAATATACTAATTATTACATTACAATTATTTTTATTATATATATATATATATATATATATATATATTAAAATATGAAATCATAATGTGCAACGTAGGCGTCCCATAACTGCATATTATAATATTAAAAATCTGAAATCTCATATGGTCCAATAAAAAAAAAATCTTAAATCTTATATAATATAAGGAAATTTTTTTTCTTAAATTAAATATCACGAATCAAATCACAATTTTCGTTATCATAAAATACAAGTTCAAATAATAATAATATATTAAAGTTTCGAGGATTATTTTAATCTTTCTCAATTTATTTGTATTTTATTTTTATCATCATATGATGAGGTTTTCCTTAATAAATTAAGGATGGATAATATTAAAATGAACTATACTACTTAAAAATAATAATAAAAAAAACCCTATAATCTCCCATAATCGAATATATATTAAGAATAAATTAATGCATAAAATGAGAATAATAGTAATTATGATTCATGATTAGTATTAAGGAGCGTGGGGAAATCTCAATGCTAATAATAATAATAATAATAATAATAACTAGGGATCTAGGATTAAGGAGCCTCTATCTAACCCTATTCTAATTAGGTTGTATATTCTCAAGGATCTCATAGCTCAGGTTCACCAATTTTTTTATGAAGGAAAAAAAAAACAATTATATATTAGTAGCCGTTAGCGCCTCTCCTTTCAAATTTAAACCTATTATTCACTGTCTTTTAACTCTCTCACTCATCTCTCTCCTCATTCTCTTTCATTTCTCATTTCCCAACTGACACAATCACGCATACAAAACAAAAACTACAATCCCTAAGCTTCTTCCAAGATGCAGAAGGTCCACTCTCCTACCACCGGAGACCTTAAAATCCGTCCAAAATCTGGCCGGACACCTCTGCTACCGAAGAACTCGCCCGCCCCTCCTCTGCTAACTGAGATTCAAATTCTGAAGCCGAAGCAGCAAGATTGGTTTGAGATTTCAGTTTCCGGCGAATCGAACAAGGAGAACTATCCGATCTATGTAACCACGCCAAGAAAGCTCATCATCCAGCCGTTGGATGTATCTCTAGCAGAGGAACTAAGCGCTATCAGGAAGAAGGTAGAGAGATTGAAGGCAGAGAGGGAGAAAACAGAAAAAGTGTTGAATGAGAGGGATAGAATGTTAGATTTGCAGATGGAGGAGCTGGAGCAGAGAGGAGAGATTCAAAAGAGGCTCGAGATCGAAGTTGACAGACTCTACAGGTTGAAGGAAATCCAATCGTTTGGTTCTATGGTAATTAATTTTATTAAGCTCGTTCACATGCTCTAACACAAGATTAAGAATTAAAATAAATATTAAACGTGTAAAATAATTTGATTTTTCAGAGAATTTCTCCACTGCGATCGCTAAGAGAAAAGGAACATGAGAAGAAGATATCTCAGGTGCCTTGGCAGGTGAACACGAAATTTGAACTCGCTCTGTTACTTAGTTCGATCTCAGTAGTGATTGGCAACGATTGAATGAGGTGTTTGATTTAAATTATATGCAGGAAATGAAAGGTGAGGAAATGGAGGAATCATCGATAACTAAAAGTGGATTGCAAAGTCCATATTCGAGTTCAAGTTCAAGTTCAAATTCGATTTCTTCACAGCTTGTCACTGTGAAATGATGTTTCTCATCACAGTTGTTGTCTGGTGCGGGTTTGTGTTTACGATTTCATTTGATGCTTTCTCTACTGTTTCTTCTCATCTTACCTCTACAGTATTTCACTGTAGAATTTGGAAAAGAAAATATAATAATACTACATTAGTTCCATGAAGGATTGGAGATTTCCAAAACAGATTTCACGCCATGCCAAATCAAACGATGACCACCAATTTGTGTGCTAAAATCAAATGGTCCATCCATTAATCATGCCCATTGAGTTCTATATTTTTCTGTTCAAAACTTTCAAACTAAATCAGGATCTATTTTAAGCAAATTGTACATAGGGATCCATACAGTGAAGTTTTGTTCATTTTAAATTGATTTACCGATCCAATTAATTTACCTTCATTTTAAATATATACCTATCTTAAAATAGATAAGTTTAACAAAAAAAAAAAATCAAAGTCTTAGAAACGACATCCAAGAGCAAGTCTTGTTTATATAATCCATAACCAAATAAATAAATTGTTCGATAATAATTAATTTTGTTTTTGTATTAAAATGACCATTAAGATTATAATTTTTTTCAGTACATTTTTATATATGTTATATTTTTCAAATATGTTGCACAACATATATAAAAATTAAAAACCATTCTATATATAAAAAAAAGATTAGATATTTTCTATAGCATAAGAATAAATATTATAATTAGTTTTTTTTTATAATATTTATCTATTCATCTATTATTAATTATAAATCTGACAGCACAAGATCTCCTGTTAGGCATGGATCAAGTACCAAGTAACAAAATACCTACTAAATATGAAATTCATAGTCAAACATAATTATCTATTTGAAAGTTTAAAGCATGAGAATTTTATTTTTTTTTAAAAAAAAAAGGCAAGTAAACTAATCTTTCCACTAGCAATTGTTCGATTTTGCGATTTTCTATATCCTGAAAACTCCATCAAAACCCTAGTAGCATGTAAAATGCAAAGGCAGACCAACCGCTCCAAGTCCAAGCTGAACTAGCGAGTATGATCTGATGTACAATGCTTCCCTAGAGCAAACTAACTCAACAAGAACAGGACTAACTTAACAAAAACAGGATGGGAATGCAGCAAAAAAAAGGTCATTAGATCCCAGGGTGGAGCTTCGCCTCTCATAAAGTGTCTCAGGTTCGAGAACTTCATCCCACCAATGCTAGGTGGCAAACCAAAAAAATGTCATCGGAATCCTCAGTTTGACACATGACGGCAAATCTTGAAAAGAAAAAAAATGGCAGACATTACAGAATTACAAGGCAAACTATCATTCTCGACAACTGTTGGATATCTTTTTTTCTTCATGCGAATATTTCATTCGGTTAATCCATGAAATATTATTCCATGTTCAGGCGAAAGGATAAACAACAAAATAAAAGCAGAAGACAACTAGTAATTATCAACCCTGTCCCACTGCCCTGCTGTTCAAAATCCCGACTTCAAAGTTCAAATCAGAAGCCCCCGAGAATAGCAAACCATGGAGCAGGATGGCTTCTGATCAAATTTTTCACAGAATGCATTCAGAACAACTCGTACAAACAGTCATGACTAGATAACACAGAAAAAAGAGGAAAGAGTCCAAAACACAATAAAAAAAATAAAAACTAAAATAACAAACATGAGCTGACCAGAATGTTCTCTTGTTAAGATCCAGCATAATCCTACGTTAATAGACATCACCAGAAGAAGCCTTATAACCCTTTAAATAAATCTCCCTATACCAAATACATAATATGAATGAAAGATTTGACTTCCAGACATCCGACCACAAACTCTAAGATGATGACTCACTATGATTCGTTACAAGTAACACGGAGCCTTACAGATAACCAGCTCCGAATTTGCTCTGCAGAATGGCATCCTACCTATGTCTATACTAACAGAATTTCCAATGGTTGTTACAGTTTACACAAGTTACATATGTCGTCATAGGTTCGTCTGCACTCCTAGTCTGCATTTGATAGTATGTGCACTTGCGCTGACCACAACGACCGCATTTGAATTGATCAGTTGTGGCTTTTGCTGGACCACCACGCTCACAATCAAATAATGCTTTCTCTTTAATTTGTTTATTTTCCTTTTGTCTCTGATCGCTTGCCATTTCTTCAGAGGTCATAGTGAGGAGCCTTTCAGCTTTGACCTCTCCGAGAAGAATTTTTCTCCTAAAATCAGGGTTATTTGGGTCCTTGATGTTGAAAATTATGGATCTGTACTTGGTCTTTTGGGCTCCATTTGATCGACCCCACTTATCAAACAATGCAGATTCTATTGATACTGCAACTCGAATTGGGTCATAAGCATTTACTTCATCCCTCCTGTCCTCATCAACTTCACTAGCAACTTTAGACAAGGCCTCTACAAGAAGTTCACGAACTTTATCGCGCATAGCATCATTACATTTTACCATTGTAGTCAGCTTTGGAGTAACAGGGGCCTGTGATGGTCTCTTTATGTTAGAAGTTTGTTCGCCCTCCTTTGAAATCTTTTCAACCTTGACAGTCCCCTCCCGATCAATTTTTTCAGCATTTACCACATCTGCCCTTTGAACCTTCTCAACTTTGACAGTCTCTACCTTTGAAACCTCCAGTTTCACATAACTTTTATTGCCAACAGTACCATTTTTTTTCTTAGTGGTCTCATCAATGACTATCTTTTTCCACATCTCTATCAAGTTAGAGGCTAAAGCTTGGATCTTTTCCCTAGGATGCTTTGTGAGAGGTCGAAGCCGTTTCCCAACCTGGAAATTTAAGAGAAAACCTTACAGAGCATCCACTAATTGCATCATATCATAAAGAAGCACTAATTTAAACTATATCGGGATTAGTGAAGTTGATAACACCGGAAAAATGAAGCAATTGGTGTTGCTAAGAGCCAGAAAACTTAAGTACGTTCAGCAATAAAAAATAACAAAATGAATTTGGGCAACCATAATTTGGACTTTCTAGACTATATCAGGAGAGCAGGTAAACAAGCATCATTACAAAGTAATCTCGCAAGGATTACCCACATGCAAGATAAAATGAAGAAAAAAACTGCATATTATCTCTGTTTTCCCATGTTATCATGGAAGAAAATGAACACAATTGTGAATGCGTAAAGTAAGCAAGAGATAATTCAGAAACCTACGACTTCAAACATATCGAGGCAATGATTCAAAAAGCAGATGACTTCCAATGAAACAATAGCACAAGAAACCAGTCAATATCCACAAATGCGTATAATTACATATACACTTGTTAAGAAGATTAACGGAGGCATATTATTAATAATGTTGGAATTGACTATTTTGTCCAGCAGTGTAAATCGGTAGCAAAAACAAGCAAAGGCTAATTGGATATCTCCACCTCACATGCTATAGATAAAAACAATGAGACTTTAGAGAAGCAAAATCAATGGATAAAATCAAGCTAATACTGCACATACATAACACAAGGTCCACAACATAATGTGGGGAAAACCGGAATGGATGGAAATTATTCCTTCATGGCAATTTCAACTACTTGATATCCAAGTACAGAGCACATTCTAATTCTATTATAAAATAAGCTACCAGCCCATTCCAACCTCCGATTTGCAGCTTCAAACAAACCATACCTAATTGACAGGTATACTTAATCAACAACAAATCGACAGGTGACACAGGCGACTAATATCAATGCAACCAGAGAGAAATAATTTTGTTTTTTCCCGATAAAAGACTTTAAATTTTAATCCAAATTCCAAAAAAAATAATTACCTGAGAAGACACCAAGATATCATAAGTAATGGGAAAACTCTTGAGTTGTTTGAGTACATCGACGCATCTCGCCACCTCCGGTCCGCTGGAAGAAACTCCGTCAACAGCAGCAGCGTCAGCGGCTTTCTTCGCGACCTCAAACAACTCCACCAATTCTGTCTCCATCGATCCCCGGATACCCTAAATCAGCCTAACATTTAGAAAACAAAAAACAAAAACAAAAACAAAAACAAAATTGAGAAAAATCGAACGGTAGATGAGCACGCAATCTGAGAAAAAAACAAAAACAAGAAACATAAAAACGAAAACGAAAAAAAGAAAGATCTGATACAGATCTTCGTGATAGACGGAGAAAGTATGTCTACCAGAGCAATCCAGCTATAGGTTGACCCCCTGAGATTAAGAGCCACTCTCTCTGTCTCTCTGTCTCTCTTATGTGTTTGTGTTTGTGTTTGTGCAGGAAGAGGTTTCTTTCGGTTGGCTGCTTATTTCCTAGAGAGAGACGCCGGCTACTTGGAGGCGGATGAGATAGTGAAACTATGGCAAGAATCGGGTTTAATATCAATCATTAAAAGAAACGGGTTTTATGATGGACGGTTCCTGATGCTGAACCTACTTAGATCACTTTGTTTATATTTTTTTTCTAGACTGGGCCATTATTACTTTGGCCCATTTCCTCTTCGGCCTCATTACTTTCTTTACTCAAATACAATACGATGATTATATTTTTTTTTTTCAAAAAAAGAAGAAGACATACTATATATTTTATAAAAATAGAAAAAATAAATCAATATACTATATGTTTATGAATTCAATATTTTTGGGTTAATGTCATTGTCTTTTTTAGTCTTTTATTTTTGTTAATGTTGTCCTTATGCAAATAAAAAAAATTAATTTTATTATTTTTTAGACATTTTTATTAAATTAAATCAATATTTAACCAATAAAATTTGCAAACATGACGTACCAAAGGGGAAAAAACAATGTTAACATTGAAAATGACTATACACATAATCAATTTGTCTCCTCGAATTCACCAAGGGACGGAGGGAGTAAAAAGAAGATGTGAAATTTTAAATATAAAGAAAAACTCATAATTATTAATTTTAAACAATATTTGTTTAAATCCTATTTATAAATTAATTTAATTGTAATATTATATATGAAATAGTTATTATTTTATGTATACAATTAATTACTTTTAAATTATTTTATTGATTAAATGGAGATAAAAAAAAATTCTCTAATTTTAATCCCTTTCAGAATATCCAATTTGCAATTGCAGTTTATGGTCTCTACTACCATATTAGTAAAATTTTACTTATATTTTTAAATATATTTTATCTTTATAATTAACATTAATTTTAATTTGTGATATTTTCTTTTGTATAATTTTAATTTATAGGATCAGGTTAATATTTTAATATATTGACATTTTATCCTTACAAAATTTCAATTTGCAAAATTCAGTTATTCTATTCTTATAAATCGCGGTCGCTATTGCCAAATCGTGGTCACAATTTGTAAATATTGATCACTAATTATATATAAATGCATATTAATTATACTAGAGATTGAAGTAATTAGTAATTGAGTTTTAATAAAATGCTAAAATTTTATTTATTTATGAACTATAAGAAGAGATTTAAAATGTCAAACTTACAGCATCAAGTTCTATAATATTGATTAAGAAAGTGAAGGGTGGCGTTAAATTGACTACATAGAAGAAAATTTGAGCAAGAGCTATAAGCCAATTTCTTTTATTTTGGTTTTGAGGTGGGTCTGGTACTGTGTCTATAGTTGTACCAAATTGCGATTTATGTTTTTTTTCTAAAAGAAAAACAGCTTCATTAAACCGAAAAACATACATCTTGACCAAGCTAAGGGTCCTAAAAATTGAGGAACCACATGCCAGAAAAAAGGAGTATTAAAACTATGGGAGTTTCTAGCTAAAGCATAAGCAACTTCATTAGCATGACGCCTAACAAAAGATGCAATGAAATTAGTATTGGCATCTAATAACACTCTGCAGTCTTGAACTAATTCTCCAAGCTGTAATTGATTATTTACAACCGCACTGTTTGCTAATATCAAACTAAATTATAATATAGTTTGATAATAAAAATAATATATTATGATCAATAATTTGTTTTTGATAAATAACTTATTTGAAAAAAAAACTAAATTATAATCTCCAAAATAAAATGCTAGTAGAATTAATTTTTTTTATAAGGTAGTAGATTATAATTTTTTTTCATTTTTTATCCTTATTTTTTTATCATTTTATAATAATAAGATAATTATTAAATTATATATAATATAATTATAAAATTATTTAATAATAATAATAATATAATGTTATATGTTAAATATAGACATTTTTATTATATTGAGATTAGATATTTAATATAATTTTTGTATTATTAATTATATATATATATTACATAATTCATTTTTATTATGTATTTAAATATATTTTATATAATATTTTTAAATAATATAAATATATTTTTTATTTCATTTTAGTTACATTTACCCGTGGTTTTACTAAATATTTTTAATTGAATCGGCTAAATTATCAGCTATTAAATTTTTAATTTTACCAACGTTTACAATCCAACCGCCTTAGCACCATAACATGAGAAAGATCCAAAGATTGATACAATTGAATAGCCTCCCTGAGACCCACCGCTTATGCTTCCTTCCCAGCAAAAGCCCATCAAAACATCTAGTAGAGCATCGCATAAACTCTCCCAAATGATTTCGAAGGACCTTGCCAATGCCAAACTTATGCATATTAGTAAACACAGCAGCATCCACATTGCATTTCACCTAACCCAGAGAAGGAACATGTCAATGACTAGTAAAATGAAGTGTATGATTAGTCATTACATCATTAAGTCCAGAAAAAGAATTAACAGACAGCCAATCACACAATAAAGTAATGCCAGAATACACAGCTTGCTGAGGAGGAAGAGCAGAACCTGACCAAAACTTAGCATTCCTCTGTCTCCATAAACTCTAGAGAATAGCAATAATTCTTCCCAACTCATGAGGCTCTCTCGATTCAATAATATGAAACAATCAATCCTTAAAACAAGAAAAGGCTTCACAAGCAAGCTGAATACCAGCTTCGCCCAACACTCACTCACAAAAGTGCAACCAAGTAAAACATGGAAAACAGACTCATCAACATCTGTACAGAGAACACAGCTATTAAAGATTTGCATACCTCTGCGTATAAGCTGATCCTTTGTTGGAAGACAAATATTACAAGCTCTCCAAACAAAATTCTTCATCTTGAGAGGAACTTTCAAGGCCCAAAACTTCTTCCAATTTACTGCAACAGAATGATGTTGAACAAAATTATGCATTTCCAAAGCAACCCTATAAACCCACTTAACAGAAAAAACTCCATTTCTTAGCTTTCGTTTACTAATTAAATTGTTTCATTTAAAAAAAAAAAGAAAGAAAATCGAGCTGAAGGTTAAGAGCATAGAAAATTAAAAAGTGCAGTGCAAACAAAAAATGCAGAAATTGAAAGTTTGCACTGCACTCTTATTGGATAAAATAGAGATAGCAGTTTGTATGAGTAATAATACATATTTGTCTAATTTTTGTTTATTAATTAATTTGTTGATTCATTTGTTTATTGATCAAACAAAGAGTTTTTGCAAAGTATCCATTGTGCAGAGAGGAATGGCATTAAGTGCAAATTGGGGTGTATATATATACATGACAATAAATAAATTGCTATATGCAAAAGCCAAACCAAAGACTATTTTATTTTTTTTACTGGTATGTATAATATATATAAAATGCATTTTGTTTATATATGCAAAGGCAAGGCCAAGTTGTTTCATTAGTTTCCTTTTTTTTTATAAGTTGTTAGTTGACATCAAATCGGTTTCTTGATAATTTTTTAGTTAGATTGAATTGAATTCAAATCCATTATTTCAAATTCAAAAATTAAAAAAAAATAAAATTTTTTTGTCATTTTTTACATAAAATTATTTTTTATAATTTTATAATATAATTAAATAAGAAGTTGAGTTTTAATAAAATAATTAAAATATTAATATTAATTAATAAATGGTATCCATTAGATTATTTAGACAAGTTTTTTTTATCCCGAACAACTCCATCACTATTAGATCGTTTGTTATATTTAAAACGATAATTAATAAGATATTATCAATGTTTATCTTTTGTTTAATTATTATATGATATCATTATTGATGTCTAGTGATTTATTTGGTATTATTATTTATGAGAATTTTAGAAATCATGAGTTCGAATCTCATCTATCAATATTTATGAGACACAGCCCTTTGGATCTTATAATGAACCCAAAAAAAAGCCACTTGGAAAAAGATGTTTTGCTAATAATTTACAATTTCACATCAAAATTATGTACCAAGCATTATATCAAAATTAAATTATTTTATAAGCAATTTATCAAATAATAACTAAATTCACATTTAATAATAATAATAATAATAATAATAATACCACTCTTTTATATTTTGCGAGACAAAGTGGCCATCACTTATCAAAAATAAGAAAAGTATTGTTTTATTTTAATTCACAATATCTCAAAATTTTATAATTTAAAGATTTATTAATTAACTGTGGTTAGTATCTAATCAAACTTCAACTTTTATTTTTTCTCTTAAATAGATATAAAAGCCAAAGCTTATATTTTTATCTTAAATAAATGGAAAAATTAATCCATTATAATAGAGTTACAATTATTAATTTTATTTGAACACAGATAATTTTTAGTTATAATAAATTATTTTAAAAAAATTATGATATTAACTTTTGTTAATAAAATAGATAATCAATGAAGTGCATCAATTTAAATAAATTAGGACAATAAATAAATATTTATCAGGAAGACATTATGAGTACAAACTACAAATTTATTGGGATATAATATGGTACAAAACTTATTTTTTTTATTAAATGGTAAAATTGTTCTTAGTTAAGACTCCAAAATATAACATTTCATTTTTTTTAAGTCGTTTGACTGAAAATTTGAACTCGGAATTTTATAATTTTTATAAATAAATGAGTACTATTAAATTAAAATTTATTAATATTTTTTAAAAATATTTTAAAATTTAACTAAAATAATTAATTCAAAAAATAATTAATTTTTTTCTTCCCCGTGAAATGTGGGAATATGACTAATTTACATATGAATTTTTAATATTATATTTTTTAGTATAAGGGATTCAATTGAAAATTTGAATTCGATAATTCACTACTAAAAAATTATTGATATTTTTTAAAATATAATTAAAATTTAACTAAAATATAAATTCAAAAGATAATTAATTTATGTTTTTCTTTTGCTTGAAGCGTGGAAATACGACTAGTTTATATACTTTTTTTCTCCCGTATAAAGTGGGAAAATATGACTAGTATATGTATGAATCTGAAATAGCTACACCCATAACTTGAAACATAATATCGAAGGAAAAAAATACAATTTCACATGCAATAAAAAAAAAAGGAGAAAAAAATGTCCGAAAACATGCATAAAATGGAGAAAAAGAAAAAGCTAAAAGTAACTAACGATGCTTTGCAGCATTCTGGAAACTTCTATCTGACCGAGTCCGCTGGCACTGTAAGAATGTTACAGATGGAGTAAAAGTGAATGGAGAAAAGTGAAAAAGCATGCATGGTTCAAACCGCATTTTTCTGGTTTCGACCAAAACGTAAGTACGAACCAAAAATTTCCCACACACCTTAGCTTTTTAAAGATCAGACATCAACCCATCAAGAGAAAAGAAAGGGAAATCTTGAAGTGAAGAAGCAATCTCATCAGCATCGTAATTTCTGATCACCCCATGATCTGTACTTGTATAATCATCTGACGGCTAAAACAAGGAAAGATGGATGTGAGTGGGAGAGAGAGAGTATCATCGGATTGGGAAATTTGACTTTACACGTGGGATTTTAGTCCTTTAACATTGCAAGGAAGGGTAGTTTGGGGATTTAGAGTGGCATGCGTAAAATGCCGAAAGGGATAATCCCAACAGAAATCAGATGGGTTCACCTTTTGATTCTGCTGTATTGATTGGTACTGTTTGATAAAATCGGAAATTGTAGAGAATCCTAACCGTACCCCCCCCCCCCCAATGCATACCAACCCACCCCACCCTCTTCGCTCTTTTGAATTTGTACGGCCGGTGACCCTCACTGCTTTTATTTACCCGTTTTTTCCTTCTTTTTTTTTTTGAGTTTTCTTGTTTAGATTCCTCAACAGTGATTGAACCAATAAATAAATTATTTTGCTCGAATGATTTTTTTATTTAATCTATATAAATTTGGGCTGCACGAGTATTTTTCCTTTTTATTACACTTTTTGGTTATTGTTTGAATAAATTTTTATGAGAATTGTAGTAGTCGTCTTCTTTTATTTATTTAATAAATTTTCATATTATGAATTTTGTATGAAAAAATATATATATATAGCAAAATAATGGAAAAATTAAAATAAAAAGTAAGCAAATAAGAGATAGCTCACATTTTACAATTTATATAAGTTGTTTTTTTTCCGAGATGAAATTTTTTATTAGTTATTGAATATATATATATATATATATATATATATAGTATCATTTTTAAGTGTCAATTTATTATTAGAAATTACTTGAATTTTAATATAAATAACTCATCAAATAATGCTCGAACAAACCTAAATTCCTAATAATAATTAATTAAGAAAGATATTCATGGTGTGGTAAAAAAGAAATTAATGCATTTTGTATTAAAGGGTGAAAGGCAAAGGAATTTGGTAAAACCCTCCTCATATATGATGATGATAGAGCTCCATATAGGAAAAAAGGGGAAAACAACTTTTTTAGGGTAAAAAGGGTTTGGCATATGATTTGATATACTAAAACCATTTTAAATCAACCTTTATTTATTTGGGTTAGAAAATTTTTATTTTTTTTTTCATTTTTAAATATATTTTGGTTGGTTTTTGAATTGAGATAAAAATTGTCGTATTTAAATGTAGGAATTTGTTGATGATAAAATTAGGCAAAAGTATAAAATATTTGTCATTTCACTTGAAAATTACGAAGAAAAATATTTAGACATCTTTTGGATTGAGATATTTTAAAATTAATAGATTGTGAAATTCATTGATTATAAAATTTTTATCGTTTGGTTTAAATATAAAATTCATGAATTGATGAAATGATTTATTTTATATTCATGTTTGGTTTAATGACCACAATTACTTTTCAAATTTACCATTTACTAAATATTGGTAATTTATCATTAATTAACTATCTTTTAATTTTTTTATCACATAAATATTTAAATGTAAAATAATATAATTTAGAGTAAATTTTTTAAAAAATGCAATTGATAAAATTGTCATTATTATCAATTTTGAAATAATTACAAAATATTTGCTCAAAATTTTATGTAAACTCGTTATTTATATTATATTTATAAATAAATTAATCCATTAATATTTTTTTCTTTTTCAAATGAGCTCATTAAATTTTTTTAATTGATATTCAAACCAATAGAGAAAAAATAGGTGAAAATAAAATAAAAAAATTGAAAAATAATTTTTATTGTATTTTTAGGTTTAAGGATAATTTTGAAATATTATTAATTTATTAGTGACAATTTGGAATAAAAAAATATGATAGCAATTCCTCGTTTATAAAAAATTGTGAATTTTAGAATTTTCTACCTAAAAAAATGGAAAATCAAATCTCTAATGTCTTGTTTGAGAACTTTCTCCTAGGAGAGGGAAAATAAGAAGGAAAAATAAGTTTATTTTCCTTCTCCCTCTATCATGTTTGTCAAATTTTTCTTGAGGAGAAAAAATATGCAAGGAAAATAAATTTTATTTTTATCTTTTATTTTTATTATGATTTTATTTTTATTATGATGTTTTGGATTGAAATAATATCAGTAAAATGATAAAAAAATGAAAAAATAATACTCATTTTTTCATTATTTAGATAATTTTGTTGTGAGAAAAAATATTATATTATTGCATATTTATTATTTTGCACATCATTTTATAAAATAATAAATATTTAATTATAATAACTAATAATTAAAAAAAATAATTTTACTTTGTTGTTCAATATCCCAAGTTTTCTGTTCAAAATGAATAAAAAGTGAAGAGTGAAAAATAAATGATATTTTACATAATCTCTTTATTTTCTTTCATTCCAAAACATGATAAAGTGAAAAATACTTATTTATTTTTCTTTTTTCTATATTTTCCTTATATTCGATCACTTAGACCTAGCCAAGGGTCGGGCCAGCCCGTTAAATCTGCTCGATCAAATTCGAACTAGTCCTATTCTAGACCCAGCCCAGCTGGGGAAGAGTTCAGTCCAGACCCTTCTCCCATGAAATGAAAATCGGTGGTTTCGGTTTCAACAGTAATATTACTGTTTTTTTAAATATATATTATATAAAATGAAAAGATAAAAATACCTCTTATAACAGAAAAATAACAATTATATTTTAGGGATATTATTATTATTATTTAAATTTTTTATCTATAAATACCAAATTCATTTCTATATTATTTATTTCCTATTTTCCTACACAATCTCATTTTAAATTTTTCTACAATTCAATCTCAATTCTTTCTACATATATTTCTAATTTATCTCTAATTACACTTTCAATTATTATTTTTCTACAATTTATTTCTAATTATACTTTTACATAATCTCAATTTTTCTTTAATTTTTTCTAATTTTCAATTTTTTCTTAATCCTACAATTATTTTTTCATTATCTTTCTCTACATTTTTTTTAATATTCTCCAATCTTTTTTTCACAAAATTTAATCATAAATAATAGCAAACTATGATGGAAATGGACTATTTTTTTATGAAAATATTGTTGATTTGGAAAATTTTATTGAAAAGATGGATGAATAGAGAGTTCAAAATTCCAACTGAAAAAAATCAAAAAAATATGGGTGATAAACAACCGGGTTCGGGTCTGGTAGCAATATCATATGCAGCAAAATTTTGAATATCAAATATTTTTCAAATTCATTTTAAGAAAATTCAAAAAAATGATGAGTCATTTGATATTGTGTGCAATTATTGTGTACAAATATATAAATTTAAAGTTGTAGGTGGTTATGATACATTTCGAAAGTATTTGTAAAATAAACATGCTGCTCAGTTTGGAATAGATAAAAAATAAAGTCAAATTTTCGGATACACAACATTTTCTTTTTTTTCTCAATTATTTCAATATAATGATGAAAAAATAAAAAAGAATTGACAAAAATGATAAATATGAAATATTTATTTTTTTAGTTTTGGTGAAAAAGTAGATTTTGTTAATTATTGTCAAAACGCATTAAATCTATTTATTAAATGTGTACCTAGAAATACTCTTTAACGAGTTTTATATAATTTATATAAAAAAAATAAAAAATAATTGCTCAAAATATTTTATTTTTTGAATATACGTGTTTGTATTTGGAGTGATTATTGGCAAATGCAATTGTTTTGGTGAAAAAATAGATTTTGTTAATTATTGTCAAAACATATTAAATCTATTTATTAAATGTGTACCTATAAACACTTTTAAGCGTGTTTTATATAATTTATATAAAAAAAATTGCTTAAAATATTTTATTTTTTGAATATACGTGTTTGTATTTGGAGTGATCATTGACAAATGTATTTTTATATAGGTGTTATATGTCATTTGATTGATGGTGAATGACAATTACAAAAAAAATTAATTATATTTAGAGTATTTGATGATCAACATACTGTCAATAATATTTTTAAAATGATAAAAAGTATTTTAGAAGAATATGAGTTAGTTCATAACAAAATTTCAATTGTTTTTAATAATGCGACGACAAATACCGTCTCAATTCAAAATTTTCAATTATTATGTCAACCTAATATTATAGGTAAATTTTTTCATATTAGATATGCATGTTATGTATTAAATTTATATGTTTAAGATAATTTAAAATTTTAGTATAATTACTTCAATTAAAGTAGCAATTTATTTTTATGGTCACATCCACAAATAATGAGATTATGAGCTCAATTTTATCGTGAAAGGACAAAAAATTTAAAAATTTCCAATGAATATTTCTATTCATTGAAATTTGACATATGAATTACTTAATGAGTCACATGGATATAGAGAATTATTGCGCACATTTATTTATAATAATGTACTATAAATTAATTTATATCTACAATATTGAAATGTTTGTCAATAACTTTTATATATTTTAAATTTTTTTAATAATGCAACATATATTTTAAGTGATATTTATTATCTAACACATTATTTATTATTGTGTGAATGTATTAATATTGTTGATACATTTCAATATTATATTAATGATCATATTTTGTATAATTCTATTTATATGATAAAAAATAAATAATTGAATTATTTTAAATATATTCATTTGATTAATATTGTATATTGCGTTTTTGATTCTAGATGTAAAATATAAAACTTATTTGATTATTTGAATTTGTATTATTCATTGTTAGATTTAGGTGACGATATTAATGTTGAAGTTATAATTAATTATGTAAAATAATTAATTTGTGATTTATTTATAAAATTTAGTTTGATTTATAATATTCTTATTATTACTATCATTAGTAGCGATACTATTAGTGAAAGTTCAAGTGAATAGATAAAAATTGGAGGGGGTAGTCGTTTGATAATGCAAAATATAAAAAATCAATATAATTATCTGGTTCACCCGAACTTGACATTTAACTAACAACTACATTTGAGTTTTGTGACAGTATAACAGATAAATTTTTTTTAGTTTTTAATTGGTGGAATCGATATCAAAATACTTATCCGGTACTTTCCCAAATTGCAAAATAAATTTTTGCAAGTTCAGTTTCAACTGACAGTTGAACAAATTTTTAGTGTATGAGGTAATATTTTAGATGAGACGCAATATAATTTAACTTCTGAATCTCTAGAAACTCAAGTTCGTATTGATAATTAGATTAAAATGATATTAAGGCAACAAAAAATAGAAAAAAATTAATTTGATGACCAATATAATTTCACCACTAAAATAACAACTAGTACATTCGGTGCCGATGGTTTTGAGTAAAAAAAACGTAAAATGAGTTAACAATTAAAATTTAAAAAACAAGAAAACTACGTGAATTTTAATTATTCTAAACACTAAAAAAAATATGTAGACAATTTAATTAATGGTAAAAAAATTAAGTTCAAATCCAATTATTAATATTATAATTTTTTTAATATAAATTCAAATTTTTATAATTAAATTATTTTTTAAAATAAAAAGATTAAATTATTTTTAGCATAGTTATAATTTTTATAATTTATCAAATAAATGTAATCATTTATAAATTTCAACTTATAATTTATCTAAATCAAAATTTTTTTATTATAACAATCTAAGATATTATACAAAGTTACAAATTAATATTCAATAAGTTATTTTTTCTCAAAATTTTCATGTTTTATAACATATTAGCAGAAAAATTTATAATTTACATAAATTAATAATTTTAATTTTATTTATTTATTGTATTATTAATTAAAAAATACCGACCCAACCGCCGATTTATGAACCAGAACTGGAATCGGCCGACATCTTTATTTCGGTTCGGTCCCTATTTTTTGAGACTGCAAAATCGGCGGTTCAAAACCAAAACCAGGTGGTTCGAAACCGTGGCTGGGGCTACAATCACTTGAGGAAGGAAAATTAAAGTTATTTTCTCTTCCCACCTTATTTTTCATTGTTTCAAATAAAGGTAAAGTGAAAATATCTTCTTATTTTAACTTTTTATTTTCCTTCTCCTTGTATTTTACCTCATCCCAAACATTGGCTAAAAAATGAAAATTTTTAGTGGGCAAGGAATTTTGACAATTTTTAGTCAAATAATAAATTTGATATAAATTTATGAATTGTTGTAATTCATTTATTTAAAATCTTTCAATTAATAAATTACTTTTCAATTCCGTTATGAGTGATACTAAATGTATTATTTTTCTCTCTCCATTTTTTTCCAAACACCTCAAAATTTAGAATATCTATTTTTTTTAAATTTGTATATGAGAAAAACATATTAATTCTGAATTATAATTAATTGAATTATTTCAAAATTATAACAATATTCATAATTTAATGGATTCGATTGAGCCGACTCTTATTTATTTTTCAAAAGAATAAAAATAATAAAACTGCAAAAAATATAAAATTAATTTTCCAACAATTCATGTTCTTCCCCATCATATTCATCTCCCATTTTATTTATTTTCAATTCGTTCAGTTTTTCTTTTTAATCATATAAATAATAAATTTTTAGATAAATTTATTATATCATGTTATTTATAGGGTAATACAATCACATTAATTGCTGAATCTACATTAATTAATATGAATAAAATAATAAAATATGTATTACCCTATAATTATATTAGTTTATGAATGACATTTTAAAAATTATATATAAATATGTTTTTCTCAATTATTTATTATTTAAAAAAAAGATTATGTATATTATTATTTTTATTATTAATTAGTTTGGATATCATTAATTGAGTTGGGTGGAGTAAAGGCAAAATAAATGAAAGAAAAGAGAGCAAGTATAATTAAAGTGGACATGGCTGGCAGCGACGAGACGAGAAGTCGGTAGCGACCGGACAAAGCCAAGAATTGTGGTTTACCACTCGTCTCTCTCCTCTCTTCTCTTTCCTTTCTGCGATTTCCTCGCTCCTTGTGCCTGCCCCGCCACGTTCCTCCCCCTCACTCTTCCGCCTTTCTTTCCCCCCAATTACCCACAAAATAATAAAACAACACCACTTTTCTTTTGCATCTTCTTTAATTCTTCTTCTCCATCCTCATAAAGCCCTCGGTTTCTGCAAATCACATGACCACAGCTACCAAAAAGCCGATCCTCACCTCATCATTGATTTATATTTAATGAATTTCAAGTAAACATCAATCTGAAGGTGGTGGGGGTGAGATCTGATCTACCTGATTCACTGTTTCTATCTGCCATTTCACCATTATTTCGTTTTCAGTGCATTGATAGAGTTTCTGATACCATTCACCTTTATTGCTCTAATCTCGAGACGATAACCCCTCTGATCGCATCCTTACTTAACTCACTGGTACGTTACCTTCTTCCTTTTTTGTTTCGCATATGTAATTATTTTTTTATTATGCCAGGTTTAGATTACGTTGGGTTAAATAAGAGCATTTAAGATGATAATTTGTGGTTTCTGAAAATTTGAATATAATTATTGTAATTATGCTAATGGATGGATTGTGAAAGGATTCTGATTTTGTTGTTTTTTGGTACTGGAGGTACATTATTGTCTCGTGTGTTCTTAGTTTTGGCATGTCTTGCCGATAAGGGGATCCGTCGTGCATTTGTTGTTATCTGGATCGATCAGGGATCCGTCAACATTTATTTGGATTGAATCGAGGTTCTTCAAGTTTTTATCTCTCATCTGAATTTTCCCAATCCTGTGGGCCTCTCTGGTTGAGGGCTGTTTTCCGTCCATTTCTTTGTCTTTTTTAGCTCTTCTCTGCAGTTGAGAAGCATTATCAATTGCTTGCCAGCTTCGGACTTCTTGAAGACCTGCATTTTGATTTTTCGGTAAGTAATGCTGAGCATCCCTTTTTTGATGTCCAACGTCGTTATATTGATGATTTTGCATACATTCTTGAACAGATTTCAAGTTGTTTGGATGCTCAAGGTAGTTGAAGAACGGGCTTTTGCGCCTTAGTGGGTGTTAATTTCAGGTAAGGCTGTCTCAGTTCATTTGAATTTCTTCGTTTTGCCTGGGGTGGAATCTATCAGAGACTTGCTCCAGGCGGCAAATCATTGCTAATTGTGGCTACAATTGATGAAAATTGTGTATTTTGTTCTCCAATGTGCTCGTTGGAGGCTAGTTTATGACTTCTGACCGGCCGTTGCTGCACACATCAGATTCTTCTGCACTATCACAGTCCAGACACTCTCGCAGATTTGGCTCCTTGGGATGCCTATGCCCCAATGATTCCTTCAATTCTTCCATTATTGATGACACTCAAAGCGATGGCTTAGATTATTCAGAGAAGGTTATCGAAGCTCTCTCTGTTGGAGACATCAGCTCTGGGAGTCAAACTCCAGTTGGAGAAAATTTCACTTCCACTGCAACAGCACAGCAGTCCCATTCTTTAGAGAGTCAATTCTTTGAGCAGGTTTCATTGGAATGCCCCACACAGGGGGGTACTCACCTGGTGTTTTGGGGTGCAATGGAACTGCCACATAGCAACATTAATAACACCAATTCTGCTAGTTTTGAAATTTCTCGGGGTTCTCTGATCGATGCTAAGGCTGGTTCTAAGGGTTCATCGTTGCTTCATGATAAATTGGGCAAGTCTGAGAGGAGGAGCCGCCACAAAAGTGTGCAGTTTGATGATAATAACTTATGTGAAGAAGATGCTAGGTTCATCTACATTAATGATCCCAAAAGGACCAATGACAAGTATGAGTTCACAGGGAATGAGATTCGAACAAGCAAGTATACATTGATTACCTTCTTGCCAAAAAATCTCTTCATTCAGTTCCATCGCGTTGCTTATTTGTATTTTCTGGCTATTGCTGCTCTCAATCAGCTTCCTCCTCTTGCAGTGTTTGGCAGAACTGTGTCCCTTTTTCCTCTCTTGTTTGTGCTTTGTGTCACAGCTATTAAAGATGGCTATGAGGATTGGAGAAGGCACAGATCAGATCGTAATGAGAATAACCGAGAGGCTCTAGTTCTACAATCTGGCCAATTCCTACCAAAAAAATGGAAAAACATACGAGCTGGTGAAGTGGTGAAGATCTGTGCTGATGAGACAATTCCCTGTGACATGGTTTTATTAGGGACAAGTGATCCTAGTGGCGTTGCTTACTTACAAACCATGAATTTGGATGGTGAGTCAAACTTAAAGACAAGGTATGCCAGACAGGAAACGTCATCTGCAGTACTGGAGGGATTCACAATTTCAGGATTGATAAGATGCGAACAACCTAATCGGAATATTTATGAGTTTACTGCCAACATGGAATTCAACGGGCATAAATTTTCTCTCAGCCAATCCAACATTGTTTTGCGAGGTTGTCAGCTGAAGAACACTGATTGGATAATTGGTGTTGTGGTCTATGCTGGACAGGAAACAAAAGCAATGTTAAATAGTGCGGCATCTCCTTCAAAGAGAAGTAAACTGGAAAGTTACATGAACCGGGAAACACTGTGGCTTTCTATTTTTCTTTTCATCATGTGTCTAGTTGTAGCGCTAGGAATGGGCCTTTGGCTTGTACGCTACAAGGACCAGCTTGACACATTGCCTTATTACAGGAGTACATATTTCAATCGTGGAAAGGATTATGGAAAAAAGTACAAATATTATGGGATACCCATGGAAAGTTTCTTCTCATTTTTGAGTTCTATTATAGTGTTCCAGATAATGATTCCAATATCACTGTATATTACAATGGAGCTGGTTCGTTTGGGGCAATCCTATTTCATGATTGGAGACAGGCATATGTATGACGATAATTCTGGCTCAAGGTTTCAGTGTAGATCTTTGAATATAAATGAGGATTTAGGTCAGGTGCGTTATATTTTTTCAGACAAAACAGGGACACTAACTGAGAATAAAATGGAATTCCAGTGTGCAAGTGTATATGGGAAGAGTTATGGTGGTTATCAGTTGGAGGAAGATAACATTCCAGGTATCAGACCAGTAGCTTCTTTGCCGTTTGATTACCTTCAGTTTGTGCTAGACATGTTCTATACTTGGTCAATTATGTCTTGCAAAGAGTATTTGTTGTGGTCTTTCTCTTGTTATCAGTTACTTTAGTATCAATGGTGGAGCATTCTATTTGTTAATTTTGGATATGCATTTTTCTTAATTGTTTTTAGAAATTAATTTGGGTCATTTAAAGCAACCTTTTCTTCTGCATGTTGCAAATTTTTTCTGCATGAAGGCATGCAATGGAACAGGCTCAATGTTCGGTCAGTTGGGCTATTAATGTTTGGCTGTGCGTGATTTGTTATTCCTTTTGTGCTTCTTTTATTATCTTTAGAATAATCACTTCTAATCATTCTTTTCTACTGATGTTGTGGATTTGCATGGTTTGGTGCAATGATTTCCTTTTAAACTTGAGGTTATACAAAATGTGCTTTAACTGTGGGTTTATGTGTTTTTATAACAGCTTAAGATTAACTCCACCTTCATTTTTTTTCCAGCATAAATTTATGCACAGAAAGTTCTAATGCACGTGTTCCATGGGGCAGTTTACTTCTTCAGTTAAAGTCAATTACGATGACAGTTTATTTGAAATGCTTGTTTTTGTTAAAATCGCCTAAATAAGAAAAAATGCTATTGCCTTTCTGAAAATATGCAATAGCTTATGCCATGACTCTGCACCTTTTTTTCTCTCCTGCTCTTTTTTGCATGTGCTATACTTGTATCGATGTGATATTACAATTTTATAGAGTTGGATGCTATTAAGATTATGGGAACTTGGTTTCAAGGCAATTCTAGTGGTAGGGCTTGCTTCATACGGTGTTTTTGAGTTAGTGATTCTCATAACTGGTGGATGTGATTTTAAGACAGAATTATTGTCCCACTTTGTACATGTGGAACTCAACCGTCTCATATCTGTTGTTTTTAATGAAGTTTGGCGGCCAAGTGCTCTGAATGACTTGACAATTTTTCTTCTATTGCAAGATGCTAATACAGCTTGCTAGACATTTAGAATTTGGAAATTAGATAGTTTTGTACCCTTAATGGTGGCTGTCAACTGATGTTGACTGTGGAATGGTTATTAAGCATTCATGCTTTGCATTTTAAATAGTTCACTTGCACTATTCATGAACATAATTTGAGTTGGGCTCATGCATCTTTTTGATGAATTACTATTTTGTCATTACTTCAATTTTTGTCTGTGTTGTCGTGATTCTATTTTCACTAGCGCATTTCTTGGTTGTTTGCTAGCTTCAGCTGTACAGAGGACATGGAAAATTAACTCCAAACTTGCTGTAGATCCTAAACTTATGAAATTGTTGCACGAGGACTTAGTGGATGATGAGAGGATTGCTGCACATGAGTTTTTCCTTACATTGGCTGCGTGCAACACTGTTATCCCTATTCGAACTTGTAATGGATCTTTGAGTTGTCAGGAGGACATAGAAACTATTGAATATCAGGGTGAATCTCCAGATGAGCAAGCACTAGTTGCTGCAGCCTCTGCTTATGGGTATACTCTCTTTGAAAGAACATCTGGGCACATAGTAGTTGATGTTAATGGTGAGAAATTAAGGTATGAGTTCTTTTCTTTGTTTTTATCCCTTTCTTCAATAACTCATCTGCTTCTCATCTTGTAGTTGCATTCCAACTGTTAAAGATCTAAATACTCTTTGGCGCTTCATAACACCATAATTCATTAAAGCTGATGGTAGTGTTGTGTTCTTTTTATGAGTAGGTTTGACGTATTGGGTATGCATGAATTTGATAGTGTGAGAAAAAGAATGTCTGTTGTCATCAGATTTCCCAACAATACTGTGAAGGTGTTGGTGAAAGGTGCTGATACTTCCATGTTAAGTGCTCTGGCAAAAGACAATGGGAAAGATGATCATCTAAGGCATGCAACACAGTGTCATTTGACAGAATATTCATCACAAGGTCTTCGTACGCTTGTGGTGGCTGTAAGAGATCTTACAGAGGCAGAACTTGAGCAGTGGCAATGCAGGTTTGATGATGCAAGCACATGTTTGACAGACAGAGCCTTAAAATTACGTCAAACAGCGACTCTAATAGAATGTGATTTGAGTTTATGTGGAGTTACTGGAATTGAAGACAAGCTACAAGATGGTGTACCAGAAGCCATTGAGTCCCTCAGACAAGCCGGGATCAAGGTCTGGGTTCTAACTGGAGATAAGCAGGAGACAGCCATTTCAATTGGTCTTTCTTGCAAACTCCTGACACTAGATATGGAGCAGATAATTATAAATGGCAATTCAGAGAATGAATGCAGAAAACTTTTGGCTGATGCCAAGGCCAAATATGGCGTGATATCATCAAATATAGGAAACCACAACGTAAAATGCAATAATATGGAAATTGACTATCTTGATATACCTGAAGAGAAGAAAGAAGGATTAGTGAAAGTACCACTAGCACTTGTAATTGATGGAAATAGTTTGGTGTACATTTTGGAGAAAGAACTGGAGTCAGATGTGAGCATCTTTCCTCATCAACTTACATATTAGTCATTTTCAGAGTGAACTTTGTATGACTTTTTTTTCAAAAGAAAAGAAAAGAAAAGAAAACTCTGAATGCACACCTAAGACTGTTTGATTGATATCATGTGCATAAGCATACATCTGCATTCTTAATCATTGACTTGGCAAATCTTTCAACTTTCTGCAGCTTTTCGACCTTGCAACTTCATGCAGGGTTGTGCTTTGCTGTCGGGTTGCACCATTGCAGAAGGCAGGAATCGTTGATCTAATCAAGAGCCGCACTGATGATATGACTCTGGCCATTGGTGATGGTGAGTTGTCATCTGTATGCTTTCTTTCTCTTCTCTCCCTTTTCTTTACAGCATAATTTTATCAGCCCAATTTTCAGTTGAGTACAATGATTTGGTGTGACATGGATGGATTTTATGGTTTGTTTCCTTCAGCAATTTGAGCTGATTTACATTTTCTTTTATGTTTGTTTAATTTATATGCGCATGCTCCATCAAATTACTGCTGATAGGATAAATTGTCTCAGATGACTTGCTTCTAACCACTGACATTTTGATAGGAGCCAATGATGTTTCAATGATCCAAATGGCAGATGTTGGTGTAGGAATATGTGGTCAAGAAGGGCGTCAGGCAGTTATGGCTTCTGATTTTGCTATGGGACAGTTTCGTTTTCTGAAAAGATTACTTTTGGTGCATGGACACTGGAATTATCAACGTATTGGTTTTTTGGTTCTCTACAACTTCTACCGCAATGCTGTGTTTGTATTAATGCTGTTCTGGTATGCCCAAGTCCTTGTCTGTGTCTTTAATGTTGTGTTGTGATGTTAGTGATATCTTATTTTATTATAGAAGAGGAAGGGGCCAGGGGTCCCGGAAATTTGGCACAAAGTGCAGGCATGTGTTTGAGAGAGGTTAGGCATGTAAACATATAAAATTTGCTAAGAATTTAATTGAATAATCATAAGCAACAAATTTAAAATATTAGTGTCATGTTCAATATTTTGATTTTTGAAATCCAAATATCAATAAAATAAATAGACCAAGGATTTGCAAATAAATGAAAAACATTGGTATAATAGCAAATGAATGAATAAATTGGCACTTTGGTAACTAAAAAAAAAAATCATCTTATAGAGACTGGTACAAAATAATGCTTAAGCACATAATAGAGTTGGCCTGACTTTTGTTCAATGGCTCATATTGAGAACTCATGAGAATCAATTATGTTCTTTAAAGCACATTCTTTTGTCAGTTTAATTGATATATCGATATTGCTGTTCAAAAAAGAAAAATGGATACGGAATGCCAAGGGTGATGCAGAGAGAGAACCATAATAGACTTGTGAATGATCAAAAGAATGTGGTGAGAGGTTCGGGGCGTGTATTCCAGTCAGATTCTGCTACTTTCCTGTGATAGCATTTTTTGGTGACTTTTCAGCATACTCCTAGTCTATTATTGGTTGCCGATCTTAGCTAGGGTTCTGGATGCTGGTGGAGGCTTCTGAGGCATGCCTTTCTCATGATATGATCCGTGCAAATAGGCACTGACCTTTGGGAAAAAAATTGTATCTGATGATGTCGCCTCTACAATGGTCTCTGTAATGCATTGTAGAGGCATTGGCTCTAGGGCCTAACACACATTGTGCCTTAGTTTTACCTTTGATGTTTTGTGGAATCTCTATTTTGAAATTCAGTGATGACATTTCAAATGAGTCTCTTTTACAAGAATCAAACATGATTGTCCTTGATCCTTGGATGAGATATCATATGCACAATATTTTTATGAAATCTTGTTAAGTTGATAGCCAAAGGAGTCCTTTCTGTCCCTCAAAATTTCCTCATCATCAGTGAGGGTGTGATTTTTAACCAGGGCTTGTGCATATTGCCAAAAGATTACTTGCTCAAATCGCTGGAAATTTCCTTTAAATTGATCAAATCATGATTCGATTATCACATTTTTCTTAACTGGTAGCAGGTCTACATTGTGGAACTGCTGTAGGTTTCGTTTCTTTTCTATTCCCAAATTTTCTTTTGTAGGCGTGAGGCTACTTTTTCTCCATTGCATTACATAGAATTTATCTTTCAAAGAAGTTAGATTTGTGGTTTTTACTCTGCTGAGACTTCTGTTTGAGAAAATGTATTTTGCATTGCCTCATGAAATTTAAAATTCTAAGTCAGTGTGCTTTTCTTCTCTCTTGATAGGTATATATTATGCACAGCTTTTTCGACAACTTCAGCATTGACAGATTGGAGTAGTGTTTTATATTCTGTTATCTATACTTCTGTCCCCACCATAGTTGTTGGTATTCTGGATAAGGATTTAAGCCATCGGACACTGTTACAGTTTCCAAAACTGTATGGTGCTGGGCATAGACAGGAGGCTTACAACATGCACCTCTTCTGGATCACAATGGCTGACACACTATGGCAGAGTCTAGCACTCTTTTCTATACCCTTATTTACATATAAAGAGAGCACAATTGACATATGGAGCATGGGCAGTTTGTGGACAATAGCAGTTGTTATCCTGGTTAATATACACTTGGCAATGGATGTACAACGCTGGGTATTCATTACTCATGTTGCTGTTTGGGGATCGGTGATTATTACATTTGCCTGTGTGGTGGTATTAGATTCCATACCTGTCTTCCCTAATTATGGGTCAGTCTCCCTGATTTCTAATGGAAATTTTCAGTTTGATATTATTTGGTCCTTGCATGACTGACAATTAATTCATATTATTTGCACAGGACTATTTATCATCTGGCTGCATCACCAACCTATTGGCTCACCATATTGCTCATAATACTCATTGCATTGCTCCCTCGCTTTCTTTTTAAAGTTGTACATCAAATTTTTTGGCCTTCAGATATCCTGATAGCCAGAGAAGCTGAGATTCTGAGAAGAGCACCTGATCATTTGAGGTCTATACCTGGTGGACGTTCTAGTTGACTTGTATATTACTTCCTTGTAGATACATATACATAGAGATGACTTCTCTCAAGTACCCATCATATGGCTTTCCTGTGGCATGCTGGTGCAACACTCAATTGTAAGCGAAATCTTTGATCTTCGTAGCAACTGTTGTCATCATTAAAATTTGTTATAGGTAAAATCATATGGGGATTCCTTCTTAATTTATACTTTGCTCGAAGTTTACTTTTACTATGAAATTCCTAATTTCCTATGTCCTCTTAGTAATGGCACTGATTTTTCTTTTCAGAGAGTTAAATCATAGAAAAGTCTCAAACTCATGTCCAATTTACAGTTGTGGCCTTTTCTTAAGAAAGAACCACCATACATTTAACTATGAGGTATAGTTGTGGCTAGGGCATTAAATATTATGTAAAATCAGTTTTTTATGTGCTCAATATTATTTATAGAGAGAAGTAATTAGAATAGAAGAATGGACCTATTTGATGATTGACCAATTTTATCAATAATTTTATATAATTTTTTATTCCATAAATTAAATATTTATGAAATTTAACGGGTTTGTGTGGTTGCCTAGGATTGCAACTGTGAATTAAAATAAAACCAAACTAGGCTGTTCTGGTAAGCACCTTATGATTTCAAATTAAGTTTTAGCTCTTTTCTGATGATTAGCCCGTTTAAGAAAGTGCAATGTGCAAACATTAGAGCCGTTCTTGTGGCTCTGATCAAATTCATGCCTTCCAACTTGCTAGTAAAGCACTATGCCTAGCAGGTGCACAAAAGACTTCTAAGATGACTGATCCTAAAAGTGTACTTTATTGTGCCTGAGAACACTAGGGAGTTCCTTGAAAATCAATGGTTGTTTTGCAACTTTTAAGCTTTTTTATGAGTTTGTAAGATTATGGGTTCTGAAGAAAGGATATAGTAGGAAAGGTGTAATGGATACAGCACATGTATTTAAGATCTGCTAGTTATTCGTGATGTGTGTTGTTAGTTTTTGCTATTTCCTCTTATTATTCTGGCATTATGTTCTCAGGTATGTTGAGCAAAGCAATATTTGTGCCAACACGAGAAATAAACAATCAGAAACTTGACGAAGCAGCAGCATAACCATGTTCAGGATTGGAAAATGGGCGAAGGGATAGTATAAGCGAAACCAGATTGGTTAGAGAATGCCATCCGCATGATTCAGCCAGGTGAAAAAATTATGTAAAAGAGCGGGAATGGTGGTCCAGAAGATGGGATTTGAGTAATTTGGTTGATGTTGCTTAAAGTATTGGATTCAACAGTAGAGAGAAGATAGCAGGCAGGGTTCAGAATTTAGATTTGATTCCAAGGCCCTGAAGTGGCCCAAAGTAAAGGAAAGAAAATGAGGTATATAATAATTTAAAGCAAAGCTCAGGTTTGACCAATGTTATTGTCTTCTCTTTTACCCCTTCATTTATTTAGTCATCTTTTTTGCCACGTATAGCAGACAAATGGGATGGGAGGCAAAACAAGTATTTAGGAGCCTATCTTGAATTGTCTTCACTGGCCTTTTTCCTTAATCATCTTACGTGATTTAATGCTCGCTCTTAGAGCATGAAACCACTTCCCTACTGAGGGTGATTTTAAAAGAGAGAAGTATACAGCGTATGGGTGTGTATGTGTATATGCATATCGCCTTAGCGGCGAAACGTTGTGTTGCTGACTTGAGATCGGCTATTTGCACAATGGAAGCCTCCATTTAGCAATTTTTCTTTTTGCAAGAAACTTTCAATCTGCGGCAATTGATAATAGCAAAGAACAATGCATGTTAAGTTCCTATCAATCAATTTTAGTTATAAAAAAAGGAGAAAAGGTTCCCTTGTGCGCATTTCTGGCGATGCCTCGGGTGTGATCATTCACTTTTTCTATATGGAGAACTAATGGGAGGTAGGGCTATCAAAAAAATGAGTTGGATGGGTATTATGGGTATTAATGGTTTTGGTTCAATCCAACTAAAAATATTTTTATTTGTTATATTGTATAATTCTACTAATTTGGGCTATGTTAGAAGGTTACGTATTTTAAAGAACTTGTTTATTTACGGCTATAATAATTTTATTTATTTATTTCTTAGAATTGTACTAATTTATTTTTTTATTTTGTTTTTCATTGTATACTTGGTATATAGTTTAAAATTTTAAATTCGAACTAATTTATAGACCTCTACGCTGCAAAAGTGCTTACATAGAATGACATGAGTTAGTTATACGTAGGCTCTAAGTTGATTTAAAAAAGTCATTTTGATATCTCAATTTAGCACATCACCTTAAAAATATATCATTTCGGAAATTTTATGACTAACAAATCCTTTTTCAGCCAATTAGCGAATCATAAACACTGAGATTTTGAATAACTGTCAATAAATAATTGACGTGGCTTTTTTTTTTTAATTTTTTGTTAAAAGAAAAAAAAATATTAATTGAGTTCTTCTCTCCTCTGCGGCTCTGCCCGCTAAACCAACGTTTTCTTCTCGTTATAGTAAACCCCACATTCTTCTCCAGCCACAAATCTTACTTCCTTTTCGCTACTTGCTGGCACCTCAATTGATGAAAAGTGAGTTTTAAAAGTGGATGGAGAAGATGGGTCCAGATCCTAGCTTCTTCTTCGTCGTCGACGGTGGTACTTGTTTGTGACAGCGTCCTCCGCTTGTTGATCAGAGCAAACTAGGAGATTTCGTGGAGGGCTGATCTTTGATAGGTGGAAGTCATAGTAGGAAGAAAAAGGAAAGAAGATAAGGAAAAAGATGAAATTTTGGAATGTTTTGAAAAGGAAGGAGGAGGCGAAGCAAATAGCACCGCCTCCGGTGCTGATATTCAGAGCTCATAACTGCCAAGTTACAGCGAGTTTTTCCAATTCTTCTTTCATTGTTCAAGTGTCAATAATTTTTGAACTGTACCAAGTGCTTTGCAGAAGTAACTAAAGGATCAAAATCAAAGCTTGATTGCATTCTTAGCTACCGCTATAATTAATTGTGAAGGATCATAATCAAAGCTTTCCCTACCATTAATGGACAGAATTTAAGGAAGAGAAACGAAATTAAGGGTTTCAAATATTAATTTTAGGGATTTAGGGGCTCTTTTTATTGTTAAATATATATATATTTTTAATTTTTTTGGTTCAATCTTTTTGGTTGTCTTTTGAATTTCTCATGCGCCTATTTTCAACTCCTTTTCAATCTCGTCATAAGCAGAATTTAAGACTTGAGGTGTTTGAGAAGTGATGCATTATAACTATAATTTGTCAAAATGAATTTTTATGTCTGCATTTATATGTAAAACAAACACCAAAAAAATTTAAAATTTATATCAATTATTTCTTTACTCTATGCATTAGTAAATAGTGTGATATAAACACAATATGATAACTATGAGTAAGACGTGGGCAATATGTTGATCCCATTTCAGTTTCCTCTACTGAAACAAACCTTAGATTGAAATTTTTATTCCGAAACTGTTCACAAAATGCTAAATTATTCATGCAAGTAATATGTCAAATCAGAACGGACCACTTCAATGAATAAAAACCCTGAAGCTAAAACTAAACATAGAAAATTTTTATAAGACAATTATTTTTCATCAGATAAATGTTAACATCTTAATTCTTAAATAATAATTATTCAATATTTAAAAAAAAGGATATTGACCATTTTAATTCAAGGGCTAATTTACACTTTGGCCTATTAATTAATTGCAGCAAGTGATAAGAGTAGTTACATGAATTCATAGACACGCCATTGAATAGAGACATGACCATGAGAAAATGCACAAGCAACCTTTCACCTTCTCTATCTTTGGAGAACTTTTTGCTGTGAGTGGATGTGAACTTTTTTTTGATCAAAGGCATATCATGTCTTGAAGTTTATGAATTTTAATTTTATTATATTAACCTCCTGAAAAAGACGGAAATAAAATTGAATGTCTAATTAAATGTAAACAAAATAGATAAATTATGATAATTAATAGGAATCGATTTTCTTCTAAGTAAAAAAATTATATATTGATATATTGAATTTGTTTATTTCATTTTTATTTCTAATAAGAGCTTAATATAAATAATAATAATTATTTAAAAATTTTAATATGATAATTCGAATAAAAAAAAATATCACAGGTAAAATATTGAATGTAGATATTCAAAGCCTCGTGCATGTGAGAGACAGGGTGGGTCTCAGTCTCACTCCTTCATTTTAAAAGACAACAGCCGATAGAGAGATCCCCACAAGCTGAGCCCCCACCCACTTGGAGACTATGAAGTTGACCTTTCTCTGTTCTGTTCTGTTTAGTACTTATCTTGTTTTATAATATTTTGAATGTTTGATAGAAAAAATGAAATATTTTCTGTGTTTCTTTTAGGATATTTTACTGGGCTAATAGCCTGACACCATAATCATAACTACACCAAAAAGAATTGATATCATCCTCAAACTGAGATAATAAAAGTGATCATTAATTCTAACCATTTTAAAAAAAAGAAAAAAATATCATAAGTTTTTGCATCTCAATGATCAAATCTTTAAATCTTTAAAAATAAATCAATAGATGGATTCCTTGTTATGATTAAAGTTGAGTAACAAAACATATACATGCAATTCATGATGAAAAGTGATAACTAAAATCCTATTAACTTTGGTTTTAGTTCTAGCGTTTTCACTTTTTTATTTTTTCTTCAAATAAAAATAGAAATGTGTTCGGTATAAATGTTTCATTTTCTTCTCTTTTTCTTTTTCTTTACCTATCTTGATTCATACCAAGTAGACTCCTTAAATGATTAAACATTTCATCTCAAATTTTAAATGTGCTCTATACTCCTTTGGATTCATACCGAACAGACTTATTAAAAGATAAAATATTATTCTCAAATTTTTAGTGTGCCCTATACATAAAACTCAAACTTAAAATTTATAATTAAAAGAGGTCATTTTTAACAAATTAACAACAGACACCTTTAAAAATTAAAAACAAAAATCTTTAAACCACAAAATGCGATTTTCCTCTAGTTTTCCTTCCTTTTGATTTTTCTCTCTCTGTTTACTCTCAGATCCTCCACCCTTCGCTGTCTCCATTAGTCATCTATACCACCGGCTACCAATTCAGTATCATTAACCACCGGAAATCATTTTATCGGCTGCAATTTCAACCATAGCTCAGTCCCTCATCCTTGATCTGGTCCCAAATAACAGCCTAAATTATATGATTTTAAATTTTTTATGAATAGCTCAGCCCCTTATTCTGGGTTATGTTTTTGTCTGAGTCCAAGTCCAGGTACTTTGTTTGGAAGTTGAACTTCATGAATTGGGGTTGTAAAAGCCTTGAAGGAGTCCTCCTCCCTCTGGAGGCTCGGCACCCTTGTTTAACTTTTATAGCTAGTTTGGTATATTAAAAAAATAAAATTTTATTAGAAATAAAATTCTAAATTAATATTTTGGAATTCTAATATTTATGTTTGATATGTTTATGCAATAAAAATTAAAATCTCATTTTTATGTTTTGTTTAATTTTATTGAAAATATTTTTGAAAATATAAAATATTTTATTTAAAAAATAGGAAAAAAATTCGAAGTACCAACAAATTTGAGATATTAGAAATCAGAATTTTATTCTTAAATATTTCAGTTAACGAATTCAGATTTAGAATAAAAATCTCATTTCTATTCCAAAATTTATACCTGTAAAAGAGTAATTAGCAGCATGAGACTCGTCCCAAGCCAACCAATATTTTGTTTGTGTGTTTATATTACAGGTATTCCCATCCATTTCTAACATTAGTAATATTTACTATATAACATATGTGATCAAATTTGTAAATACATTTATTGTCATAATAAATTAAATAAATGACCATGAAATTAAGTAATATGAGCTTACTTTTAAATGACTTCTTTTAAGAAACTCAAACAACTTTTTGAAAAAAATATATAATGAAACTAAAAATATATATTATTTATACTTTAAATACAAAATTATTAATAAAAGTTATATCTATATGTTTTTCGTACAACTAGTTATTAAAAAATGGAAAATAATACAAAACAATGCAATTTAATAATTTATGATAAATAGAATTAAATTAAGGAATGGAAAACTTATAATTCCAAAATTTTCAAACCTAACAATACAAGTAGGTATGAACACTTATCTAAAATAAAATAAATAAGTGTGAGCGCATCTCGCACATGACCGAGGAATTCAATTTCCCATTTGGTCATGTAATTTAATGAACAATTATCCTTTTCTTCGCATTGCTGTTTTTATTATCTTATAAATTTTTTTGATGACATTATTTTTTTATTTTTTTTCAAAAATAAGATGAATATCATCTCTAAATTAGAGATTGAAAAAAAAATAATAAGTAATATATTTCAATAACTTTTTTTTAACTTCTTGTATGTATCATTGGCAATTTGTACATTAGCTTGCAGGTACCTAACTCAACCCAGCATCACATCCATTGGATTTAATCAAACGGCATCTGTTCAGACATAAAAGTTTGACCGGTGATCCTGATCAAGACACATTCACCTTAGATTTATAGTCAACGGTGTGTAAACATTAACCCATTATGGATGAGATGCATCCTATGATTTCCAATAGATGCTTATCCAAACTCGTAGAAAAATATTCATTATTAGCGTAAAGCTAGGATTTAGTAGTTATTGTCTTATTTAATTCTCAAAATACCTTCTCATTTTACGACAAAGCACATTTCACCTGCCAATATGGTCAAGGGCAAGTTAGGTATTTCAAAGTCCTAGAAACGTGGGGCCATCCACGAGGAGAATTTAATATTACAAGGTGGCATTATTAATAATCCCATCTTGCTGATGTAATCGGTGTGACATCACGTGACTGTCGTAAGCTAAATGGCAAAAAAATTACTACAGGACGCGCCAAACCAAAGCACGCGCTCAACTTGCAAGGAAGCGACGAAAGAATATTCAGAGAACATCTGCCGTGGCCCACTGGAAATTACCGCAGTGCGCGTGGGATTTGTTCATAAATGGAAACAAAGGACTTTCCTAGCCAGGTTCGTTTAACCTTCCTTGAAGGGGCAACCTTCTCATTTTGCAACATAAAAGCAACTGTTTTTTGGCGCAGTAGCTGGAGAGAGATACAAAAAAGCACGCTCTTGTTTTCATACTCTTGTTATGGCGTCGCCGTCTTCGCTGGAAAACTTGCCATACGATAGGAAAAGGGCCATCCATGAGCTTGTTAAAGGTCGGGACTTTACAAATAAACTTAAAGTTTTTCTTCATGAATCATCCATTGGAAATAATGAAGGAGGGGCTGCTGAAGATCTTGCGCTGAAGATCGAGAATTCTTTTACTACTACTCTTTCTATATTGAATCGGGTTATTTCCGATGAGGTTTCTCAGTTTCCGGCGAGTACTTTTAAAGATGGTTCGCCTTGTTGGGATGGCCGGAAGTCTGAGGATTCCGGCGATAGTAGCAAGAGTTCTTCTACAGTGAAGGGAAGAGGATGTTATAAGAGAAGGTAATTATATATTATGCGTTTAATATCATTCATGATTGATTAACTAGAACAAGTTTGTTAATTTCTCTTTTTTTTGAACCATAATGGGAGTATATATTTGGTGGAAATCAAAGGTAAAGTAGGAAAATTTTATAAAAAAACTAGGTTTTAATAATTTTCAATTTTTCATTAATAAAATCTACATTACATAATATAATTTCTTTAAGTATATGGTGAAAGTTTGAAGAAGAAAGATTCTTACTTTTATTTAAGTCTATAATTAATATAATATCACGTCTTACAGCTGTCAAGAAAATAAAATTTTAGATATTTTTAAATGACGTGTTAAATTTAAAAATTGTACGTACAATACACGTTTAATTATAAAAATAAAATAATTATAAATAGGAACAAAATATTTATCTTTTAACATTATTTTTTATTTTATTCTTATGATGTAAAATAAAAAACATTTCCATAAACTGAAAGGAAAATTTAGAACTTAAGTTTAAACAAGAGTGATCATTGTGGTTGCATATTTCTCATGTTTTATCTTGTGCTTCAAAGAACCTAATGTGTAGTTAATTTGTAATATAATATTGATTATGTAATTATGCTTAATGATTGAAGTGAATTTGGAATAAGCAGAAAAACTTCACAATCATGGACAAGGGACACCCCGGATCTAGTAGATGATGGTTATGCATGGAGAAAGTACGGACAGAAAATGATCTTGAATGCCAAATATCCAAGGTATTATTTATATATAAATATCCCTTTCAATAATAATGGCTTAATTAAAGGTAATTAGTTAAGCAATGGTTAAATTAAGTTAATTGATGGCATGTTTGTTTCTTGGTTAATCATTGCAGGAATTACTTTAGGTGTACACATAAATATGATCAAGAGTGCCAAGCAAACAAACAAGTTCAAAGAATTCAAGAAGATCCTCCAATGCACCGTACAACATACTATGGCAATCACACATGCAAGAATTTAGTTAAAACTACTAATCTGATCATAGATTTCCCCGACTCTAATGATTCATCTGTTCTACTGAGCTTCGACGGCAGCAACAGCAGTAATCTCACAAACAGAAAAGAAAACCCTTTTATTATGACATCCTTAATCCCATCAATAAAACAGGAGTGCAAGCATGAAATATTACCAAATCATAATCTGCCAGTTGCTGCCCACCACAAGAGCAGTACTAATAAGCAATCATCATCGTCCGATTATCTCATGTCCACCGATGATTATAATCATGCGGATGTGATTTCTAGGGTGAACAACTCATCATCTTGCACCACCAGTTCTCACAGTTTTGATATGGATCGTTTGATTGTTGGTTCTCAGTTTGATGATGACGATATTTTAGAATATGTATTTTAAGGGTTTAATGACTGCTGCTCTTCTTTTCCCCTTTTCCTTTATACTTTCTTTTTGTAGAAAGGAGTTTTTTTTTTTTAAAAAAAAAAGAAAAAGAATCCAAGATCAGGTTTCTTAATTAGGGAGTTCTGTGCTTGTAAATTAGTAATTTGTAAATTATGCTCTCAATGTAATGTTGTACCTTTTTCTGTTTATGTTAATATTTAATTATTTACTTGTAGATGCTTATTCGTCTCTTTTCCATTGTATATATAACAGGAGGACACCACCTTGCTTAGTATATCATTTATTTATATAATTAATTAATTTATTAATTATAATGAACTTAAGATTAACTTATAATTTGACATGGCAAGTTCATATTGTTCCACATATTCAGCTTATATTTCCCTTTGTATTTTCAATTATTGTTAATGATTATAATAGATGGAGTTTTTGCATGCATAACTTTTAAACTCATTAAACTATTTAAATATAAATAATATGGAATTTTGCATATAAGATCAACAAATTTTGTACATAATATTGTGCCGTTTCCTTACTTAATATCCCTTAAGAATTTAGCTCTTTTGATGGCTAAATTCAGCACATTAATCGTTAGAGGATCTAGTTTTTGTTCAATAAAAACACACATTTTGATTTGTAATTTGTATTCTACAAAATTTCATGGTGAACTTATTTGATTTTTATAAAAGAAAATTGTATATTAAAACATAAAATTCTCAATCATATTGTTTTCTCTTATTTTAAAAAAATATATGCAAGTTTATATGATATAAATCAGTCTATACCTATTAATTTTTTTCTAAAAAAAACATTAGAGAATTGAATATATTATCAATAATTCGTGGACATATATATGGTGTTTTTGTATTTTTTTTGTTGGTTCTAAGTTATATGGAATTGTAATAAACTAATTAATGAACCAAAATGCTGAAATAAATGAAGTTACAATTACTTCCCTCTTGCTCTTGCATGCATATATATATATATATATATATATATATATATATACCATCCATTATTTTGGTTTGAAGCATTGTCGCCAAAAATTATTATTATTCTTCAGTAGTAAATCGCATTTTTTTACTAAATATTTTTATTAATTTAGCATTCCATTATTGTTTCATGCGAATATCGATTTTATATAAACTATAAAACATATCACAATAAAACTGTAAATTGTGCATACATTTTTTTTTATTAATATTCAATTTTGGTGTTTTATTTAGAATAGTACTTTTTATATTATTCTTTTTTAATTCAATGTTCCTTGAATTGCTCTCTCCTCCTTGCCTTCTGTCTCATAAAAATGGATTTATTTTTTTCACATATATTAATAAAATTTAATTAATGTGAATTGAACTATTTTTTTTCTTAATTAATATACATTGATTATATATAGTTATTTAAAAATTAAAATAATAATAATAATAATAATAATAATAATAATTCGTAGTTGTTATACGTTAAATAGATAAATATAAACACATGGAGAATTATCAAATCTGAACTATTTTTTTTCCCAAGAAAAAATTGAAGAAAGGAGTCATTAATTGAAGAGCAGATGGGGTGGAAGTGATAAAATGAGTGTCACTGATATGTCATTGAAATGAGAAAGGACAATCGATCTTTCGCCATCTCAATTTCCTCATTCTTTTAATGGTCCCTTTAGAAAATTTAATTAGTTGCGGTGAGTGAGTGTGAACGTAATTAAGGAAAGGGATAAAATTAATTGAATATTTGTGGGATATTCAAAGCCTCGTGGATGTGAGATTAAAGAAATTAAGTGGGTCTCTGTCCTTTATTTTAATAGACACAATCAGTGATAGAGAGACCTCTCCTGGTTGAACCTCCACCCCCTTGTATATATAATTTTCCAGTCATTATCACCATCCAGCCCTACCAAATAACAAAAAATCATTGGTCCCAAATTCAATTGAAATCCAATCAAAACTGAATCGCTTATATATATTGAAAATGGTTAGCAAAACCTTTGCTTTGTGCTAATTATATTTTTAAATATTCTTCTTTTCGTTAATTAGATATTTGGTTTTACACAAATTAGCCTACTGGGATTTTCCATATTATGGTAAAAACTGTGCTAAAGGAAATCTCAAGTTCTTGTTCTTTTCTATTATTATATATATATTTTTTAAAAATTTATAGAGTTTGTAGAGTCCAGGTGAACCAACAATTTCCCATCTTTATTAATAACTGTTTGGTAATAGATATATCAATTAAGTTAATTGTAATTGTAATTTGTAAGACAATCCGAAATTTACAGCAACATTTTGAATTTTAGAAATTTTTAGAGATAGAAGTTGGTTAGATATTATGATTTGACATTTAATATTAACTCGACATTTACTATTTTATTTATTTTCTTGTTTAATTTGCTCTTCTAGTAATCATATATCTTATATTAGTGGAACTTAAAAGTTAGACAGCTGATGGTAAATACTTAAAAATATTATGAAAAATTTGAAACATACATATTTATTTTCTTATTCTTTAAATTAATTATACTAATAATAATAATGACAGCATAGTGTGCTATACTGAATTAGGTTCCAACAAGAAAGTTGGAGAAGAAAAAAATGAAAAAAGGGTAAACCAACCATATTGACTGCTTGTCTAATTTTGGGAACATTTATTTGATATAAACATTATTCTATTTTTCATAATGGGAATATCCTATATGGCCTAGAAAGTGTAATTCATAATTACATTACTCGAACAAACAAGGAAGACTTGTAATTTTTGAGATAAGAAAATGTACCAACTTTGGTTTCAATTTTCAAGCTAAGAATCTGAAAAAGAAAAGGAAAAAGAAAAGGACAAGATAAAAAGCGAACAGAAAAGCAAAAGAAATAGAATTGTCAAATATCAACGAAGGGAGATATGCCAACCCCACAAACATGGAGAAGTATCTATCTCACTTGTATATAAACCAACACTAAGTACGAGACTGTACCAATACAATACATACTTTTGCAATTCACGTACCCATAATTCATTCATGCCTTATACAATAGAGGTTGCTGCCAATCAGATATTTTAGGGTACTGAATTCATTGTATTCTAATTATATAAATTCCTACTAATGATAAATGAGTTTAGAATTGAATGAATATAAATAGCAATATTGTAATCCGACATGAGTTTAAATCGGATATACATATCTATACCTATAAATATTGCTATTTTAAATCATTATATATATATATATATATTGATTTTGTATTTGAATTCATTTTTGTGGGTTTTATGATATTATAATTTAAAGAATTTTATGTTATATCATAAATGGTATTTATTATTTAGTACAAAAAAGTATAAATAAATTTAATTTGAATTATTAAGAATATTTGAAGATAAAATTTGACTTTAGCATGTATTTCCACATTACACCAATTCAAATTCCAAAATGTTAAACTTGACTAGTTACTGGTCGCCAACAATTCGACTCCAAGTATCTGCAGTTACATTGATTTCACAAAAGGAAAAGGAAAGGGGCCTCATGCTTTCTTCTAGTAAACCCAAAATAAAACAAACAAAACTGAGGTCTCACAAAATGAAGAGGAAGAAGGAGCCCAAATTGTGTCGCTGTGATTTTGTTCTTGGAGCCCAAAAGAATCACAAAAGTCCAACTTCTGAATTGCAATTGGGTCCAGTTCAAATTGGTTTTATAATTCTGAAATTAATTATATTTATATATTTATTTAAAGATTACTAGATTAGTTTATTTTTTGAGCAAAATTAATTCTTTAAACTAATCTTATTTAAAATGACCAGATTAACATTATGGTTCATTTGATCTTCATCGTTGCCTTTTTCCCATCTAGTACATCAACTAGTTGATAACTGCCAATTTCTCCCACCCAATTTATTCTTTTCTTTAACACAATCAGTAATTAGAAGAGTGTATTTGATTTTAAGATTAAAATTTTTGGGTAAAAATTATGAAAGTATAAAAATATTTGAACATTCATGAATGCATAAAGTTTTATGATATATTGATGGCAAGCAGGGGATATATAGTGGGTACAAACTAGGCAGAAAAATCAAGCTCATACAAACACCAAACAAGAGCCATAGACGAAAAGGCAACAGGCAGTGGACCGAACAGCCACACCAGCAAAGGAAAGGTGAGGCACAGAACTCTGTTCCCTATTAGAGACAGCAATAACCCTCTTTCAAACACCTTCTCTGCATAAGCAGGCGCCGATGATAGCTCAGCCGAAGCAATATTTACCAAGAAATTGGCATCCACCAAGAACCCAAGCCCCATTGAACTGCTTGCGAAGCTAACCAGCAGAAACACCGATGCTGCGCCCAATTTCACCGCAGCAATTTTCCCTGTTTGTGACCCGAAAATCCCACTGCCTAGGAGATGCCTGGCATTGTAGCTGTTGTTGATCAAGGCTGCTAATGATAGGTTTATCAGAATGGCTACTGAAGCTGTAAATATGGTTCTCATTTGTGCGTTTCTCAAGCTTTGTACCGCCAGCATGTTCTTCTTATCATCATCCTGCAAATGCATGCAAACACAAAATTTATCGCTTTTATGAGATAAAAAATTATAATTATTAGCGAGAATTACATGAGGATGCAATAACGATTTATAATAGTTGTAACCTAAATGTTCCAATTATTTTGAAACAATGATAATTCTACAATTATTAAATCCGATAATCTAGTTTCATATAATTTTAATAAAAAAGAATCTAAAGAGAAATTAGTTTTGGTTACCTCTTTTACAGCTGAAAACCAATCTTTCCTCCTTAGTGCATCAACTCCAATGGTGGTTTGAGATGTTTTGTTCTTGAAACAATAACATAGATAGGCATGGTAAGCTAGCATGGCGAAGAGACTCAAGGGGACTAATACTACATCAAGATAATTAATTCCACCCATCTCTCTAATCAGGCAGAGGAATTCAAGTTTAGTTCTGAAGCCAAAACTCATCTATAGGTAGATAGAGTTCTCCAGCAAAGATAATTTCCTCTTAAATTCCACTATGGTAGTGGGGTTTTAGAATTTTAGATCATGAGTCATGATCAATGCCAAGTCAGGTTTTATTCTTGTGCGATTGTATGACTCTAATTGTGGATTCTACGTAATGGACATTATGGATTGCATATGGGGTTCGAGTATGTAATTAATATATCATTTTAGTGGGCATTGGCATGTCCACTATCTCCATTTTTTCTTTTTCTTTTAAGAAAGAAGTTTCATGAAGTTTCTTAAAGTTTCCTTTTTCTTTTTTAATTAATAGGAGCAACCTACTATACTGTTCATAAAAGTTAACACCTCCCTTATCTTCTCTTTTGATAATTTAAAAAAAAAGGTTGTTAGTAGGTGAAATTGAGTCTTGCTTGAATGGAAATTTTGGTCACTTTAATTGTCATATATGAAATTATAATTATTTTATATATATAAAAGATGATCGTTTAAATGATCTATAAATTTATTCATGAATTCAGTTCAAATAAATATTTTATTTAATTTTAAATATTTTTATTTTAAAAAGCTAATTTCTAATATGTTCATCCTTAAATTCCGTGACAAGTGCTTTATTCTTACATAAATAACTTTATTTATAGATAAAGTCGTGATAAAATAATTTATTATTAGCTGAATGTATAAATAAAAACGGAAATAATCTAAAAGAGTGTTATCCAAATTATAATAGAAGGGGAGCAGTATTAGTTAGACAATTTTTATATAATAAATTCATATTCATGTTGTATTATTAATTTATGTTTTTTTCACAAGTACAAAAGTGTATTTATTTTTTTATATATTTCAAAATATAAAATATTGTATTATTTAAATAAATGAAACATAATTAGACTTGGCAATGGAACGAAATATCTCCATTCCTTATAAGGATTTATCCCTAATGAATAGAGATTCCCTGATTGAGTGATTAATCAGTTCCTTAAACTAGTGATAAAATAGTGATTGGTTAATTGGTTTAATAATAAATCGGTTATATTGGTTGATAATCTTTTCAAAATCAATCAATTAATTATAAATGATTTGTCTGATTGATAAATAAATCAGTCAGATTATTGATAATTAAATTAGTCAAACTAATTATATAATTAATTATATTTAATTTTATTGATACGTATAAAAATTATTTGGTTGATAAATAAACCGACCATATTCTATTTTTTACCGATTTATTATATAGTTAATTTAAGTATTATTATATATTATTTTTAAATAAACAAATAATTTCGAGGGATGGAGATCTCTGAACAGAACAAATGTGTCCCGTTAGTGTAATGGGGACGGAAATTTTCTGTTACTGCAGGTACAGGGATGGAATTAGGCATCCGCCCTGCCCCATCCCGTTACCAAGGATAAACATTGTGCGCTCATTAGAGCCACAGCATTTCACCTGATGATGAAGCAATGGGCCTCGATTGTTAGCCCAATGGGCGTATAAATTTAAGATGTTATGATCTTCACGTTGGTCAAATAAGTTGTCAAGCGTTACTGTCTGGGCGGAAATCTTTTTCCGTTTAGGAAAAAAAAAAGGGTGTTGCAGGGGTTACCCGATAGCAGCCATTAGCGTTGTAGAAGAGACTGGAGTCAGAGAAAGAGAGAAAAAGGAAAACGAATAGAGAAATCGGAGATGGAACAGGAAGATATCTGGTCCGGTATGGGATGGAAACTGAGGAATTTGTCCCTCTTACTATTATTCTGTACAATAAACTTGTCGATCAGAAACGTGAGCGCTTCGATTCATGAGTACCACAACGAAGCTTTTATTCCCCGCTCAAATGCCTTCTTCTTCCATGGCGGCAGTGAAGGCCTCTATGGTTCCAAGGTTCATGACTCCTCTGTCACTTCCTCTAATAAGCCCCTTCATGGAAAGTCTTTCATCAGGTTTCTCCTTTTACCCATTCTTATAATTGCTTTAATTTATTCCTCAAATTCTGGGTTTTTCTAGTTCTTTTCTTCGCGATCTTTTTAACGAAATTATTTGACTAACAAGTGTATGAATTTGTATTTAAGTTAATGAAGGAAATAATTAAGCTTAATGCGAAAAATTGGAAAGGATATTGGAATGCTGTTTGCTGATCATAGTGCCTGATTGAAATGTTCCATCAATTATATTAGTTTTTTTTTTTTTAAGTAGAGTTGCATTATGATTTTTGAGTATGGTTTCATAATATTAATATAGTGTACTGATACTAGGTTATGAGAATTATTGGGTCTTCTTTTTTTTTTTTTTTCCCTTTCCTGTTTTTAATATTGAAATTATTACTTATGGGTTTGCAGGTTTGAAGACGTAATCTTTGTGAGGACAAAGGAGGCTGCCAGTAAGCAGAATGAAATGCAGCAGAGTACTGGATTGGTGGAAGCTATTATTCTTGAGGTTAAAGACAGGGAAAGGATTGGAGGGGCATTTCTCAAAACTAATGCTATATGCTGTAACCCAGCCCTTGCTCGGGATGGGTCCTGTACACTAGGAGAGGTAATCATCCGGAAAGATCAAGACAACCAAGAGTGGCCGAAACGCATTCAAACAAATTTCGCTGGGAAGAATGAAGAAGCTAAAATGCAACCTCAGACTGTGGAAATTAATAGTACTGGCATGTATTACCTTTATTTCATGTTTTGTAATCCAGAGCTGAAGGGCACCCTCATTAAGGGGAGGACTGTGTGGAAGAATCCAAATGGCTATTTACCTGGAAAGATGACTCCTCTTATGACATTTTACGGCATCATGTCTTTGGCTTACCTTGTACTAGGACTGGTCTGGTTCCTAAAGTTTGTGCAATTCTGGAAGGACGTAATACAGCTGCATTACCACATCACAGCAGTTATTGCACTTGGAATGTGTGAAATGGCTGTTTGGTATTTTGAGTATGCCAATTTTAATTCTACTGGAACAAGGCCAATAGGCATCACATTGTGGGCAGTCACCTTCAGAACTGTGAAGAAGACTTTGTCTCGCCTCCTCCTTTTGGTTGTCTCCATGGGATTTGGTGTAGTAAAGCCAACTCTCGGTGGCATAACATCAAGAGTCCTTCTTCTAGGTCTGATATATTTTGTTGCATCTGAAGCACTTGAGCTTTTTGAACATTTGGGGAACATCAATGATCTGTCTAAGAAAACAGAGTTGTTTTTGGTGCTTCCTGTTGCTTTCTTAGATTCTTGTTTTATTGTCTGGATTTTCTCATCTCTATCAAAAACTTTAGAAAAGCTTCAGGTAATTATTTCTTTCAATCTGTTCTAAATGTTTCTAAAGTCTGTATCTATTAATATGTTTCTCATTAACGAATTAGGTTTACATAAATTACATGCAGCTGAGTAGGTATATCTTTTTGTAATTGTTAGATATATATTTATCTGACACTTTGAAATGTTTTCCTTTTTCTCTGGATGCAGATGAGGAGAAATTTAGCAAAACTAGATCTGTACCGAAAGTTTACCAATTCTCTAGCGGTTTTTGTCCTGCTTTCCATTGCTTGGATTGGCTTTGAGGTACTTTTGTTTCACTTTTCCATTTATGAACTTTTTTTTAAGAATTGATAATTTTTGGCGTGCAATCATAGATGAAATTGAGTTATATATTTGTCATTTATATTTTATTTCAAAGAATGCTGATTCTCATTCTCATATTGTCTTAGCTGTACTTCAATGCAACTGACCCACTAAGTGAGCTATGGCAAATGGCTTGGATCATTCCTGCATTCTGGACTCTGCTTGCTTACTCTCTTTTGGTGGTTATATGTGTCCTTTGGGCTCCTTCACGTAACCCCACAAGGTACTTGATTTGACATAACCTTCTCTGTTGGCTCATGATGCTTCTAATTTTTTGATCTTTGTTCTCCGTGGCCTTAAATCTTTTGAATACTGGATTTATTATTACGGTATTACCTACATTTTTTGACAAACAGTGTAGAATGAGTTCCAATATTTTGTAGCATTTGAAGCATGAATCATCTCCATCAGTAGAGTATTTACTTATCACATTCAAAGATGACAAATTTAACTTGAATTCTAACTTAAATATATCTGGCGCAAAATTCACTGGGTTAGGTTGAATGGAGTTTAATGAGGTGGGAGCCATTTAACCTTGGCATTTTTTGTAGTCATTCTGATTGTTCAGGGAAAAAGTGACAAATATACTTAAAAACCATATCTGAAATGATGTTGGTAAATGAAAAAACTGTTTTAATGTGAAGTTGTTCTTTCTCGCCCAGTGAAACAATACAAGTTGTTCTCTCTCTCCCTGTGAAACGACACTGGCAAGTTGATGTTAGAATCATCTTTTTTGTTTCTTTATTTACTGGGATATCTAGGCATACTTCTTGCACATTCTTTTTATTGCCTCCTTTAATATTTTCTTATTTCAATTTTATGTGGTTGTCTTACTTTAAAAAAAAAATCTGCATTTACGGTAAATCACAGGTACATAGCTTTTGTTTTCCACTTACCTTGATAGAACATGACTGGATTTTCAATCGAGGTGCTATATTGGGATGGTATAATCATCTAAATTGGCAAGGTAGGTTTTGAGAAAACAACTTATTGTAGAGGTAATGATTGATGATATTCTGTTTTTCCTGAAAATGGTATAATTTGTTGGCAGCAAACTGTCAATCATGGGTATAGTTCTGAAATCAGGACTGCAAAATTCCACTAGATTCTTTTTCTTTCTAATTTCTGCTGTTTATTTCTTCTAATTTTGGATTTAGATAATTTGTATAATTTAAATAGTAAAACTAACATTTGTTCCTGCATTCTGCCAATGGTTTCCACCAAAAGAACAAAGTAATGGTCTTAACAAAATTGCTGCTGCTAATTTTGGTGGGATTTGTAGGTATGCATATTCAGAGGAGACCGGAGAGGACATTGATGAGGAGGGTATCGCGTTGACAAGCAGTGTGGACATTGCGACTAAGCTAGAAAGGAAGGGACTAGGAGAAGACGTTGAGGAGGATAAGAGAGAGTAGATGAGAGTAAACCCATCAGAAATGTGAATTCCCCCTGGAGCTATGGTTGCATGTTTAGGAATTTGTTTCAAAATCATTATATGCAATTTGTGTTGTATGTACAAAATCCTTGTGAATGAAAGTTTTTACATGATCCATGTGACCTAATATTACAGCTTGACTCTTGGGCAATGAAACAAATAGAAATTCATACTTTAGATTAGATTCTTATCATATGAGGTACTAGAATTTATCACATATTTAGCGTATATATTCAATGAATTGAAACTTTTGACCTTGATATTTTCCTTTGTAGCGAAGTCATAAATGTTTTTAATTGGACGAAATGAGGCATGAAAGGAATATAATCTGCAATGATGTGAAACGCCCAAGCCTCATATTTCTTTTTCTTCTTTGTTAATGTCGCCGTCTATTTTATTACTTCAAAATAAAAATTTGACTAGGAGATGCCTTATCATAACTATGATTCGATTACAACAGGACTTATTATAGCATGAAATTTGTAAAATACATGAAATCTATTCTTATAAATGATCACACATGCTTAAATGATCTATGAAAAAAGAAGTGAAATAAAAAAAAAATTTTAAAAAAAAAAGCACAAAACAAATCAAACACCAATTAATAAAATTAGGGAAAAAAAGGGCGACACAGAAAAACCCATTGGGTAAGTTGGAAGCCCGCGTGCTCTACTTGGTAAGTTGGTGGATTTTGATATAAAATGCCTGCTTTCCTTAATTCTTTCAGCTAGAGCTCAAATTCGCGCCCAAATAGAGGACACCCAATTCAGATTTCTTTTCCCTGCTTTTCGTCCACGAAGAGTTAGAGACTAACAGTTGTTTTCGGCTGCATATTTTCAGGTATAAGCATATTTTCTGCTGCATATTTTGGCATAACGCATATCATGCTCTTTGTATTTGTTCGGTTTTGCCATTTTACCCTTTAAAACTGTTTTTTATTCATTTTGCACCATACCATCTTGCCACCAAATGATTTAAAAAAAAATAATATCTGGCCAATTACTGCTCACATGGAATAAAAAGTAAATTTACACAAATTTTCAAGCGCATGATTTATGTCACTAATTTTAATATTATTTTTAGGTCCAAAATTATTATTTTTTCTCACACATAGGCCCCAATTCAACCTATCTTTTCTTAATTAAGAATTATGCCACCAATTTTAATATATTCTTTAATTAATTTTAACCAAAATTAATCAATTATATTTATATAATTAAAATTAATTATATTAATAACATACAATTGCAATTACATCCTCATTACTAATAATTAAAAATATTTTTTAAAACCATTTTCTAATACAATTAAAAAGTATTTGATGAAACCACTCTAATTTTCTAAAACCACCGTTTTCTACAAGCATTAGACAGAACTACTCTATTTTTTTAAAACCACCATTTTCTACATCAAACCACTCCTCTCTCATTTTCACCGATGGACTTCATTCCTTTCCTAGATCTGTATTTGGTGAACCATAGCTCTTTCTACCAGCTAAATTTTGGCACATTTTAAATTCAAAAATCCAAAAATATCCAATCACCTTCATGGATATCCACCATCTCTAGGCCACCTCCATAAGCGCAATTGGTAGTACGTCGATTTCTAAACAATTTAGTTCTCTTTTATTCCGCAAGTTTTAATTGAGGAATCCCTTAAAAACGAGGAGCAAAATGATGACATTTTTTTTGCATGTGACAGCAAATGATGGAGGAGAGAAGAAGAGAGAGCCATAAGAGAGGAGGAGAGAGTCAGAAGTGACCAATTTTTATTTAGGAATTGTTTAGGGGGGAAAATAACTGAAAAATATCAAGACCAATTTTTATTTATTGCTGACGTCTATTACTTTTGTAATCCTTCGTTTAATTGTGGCCACATGCTACGTCTTCCTAAATTAATTGATAGCAGTATGAACCAAAAGAGAATTAGGAAGATAAATTGGACAAAAAAAATTTGAAGGGTAAAATGGCAAAATGGAATAAATGTAAGCTTTTTCTTTTTATGCGAAAAGATGAAAAAGATATTAACTAATGGGTAATTATTGGTTTTGCTTTTTTTTTTTTTTTGTGAGAAAGAGGATTATGGGTCACCATCACCATCACCATCACCATCACCATGGAGGGAGGAGATATCCCATGCGATGATCCCTTGTTGGCCCGTGTTTGCTGCCCTTGCTTTCTTGTATATTCTATATTCATGGGAATTGGGAGATGCATATATGGGGCTTGTTTCCCTTTCTTGCGGTGTTTTGGATTGGACGGAATCGGACACCACCACCACCACCACCACCACCACCACTGTTATTGATCAATTTTCAGCATAAAAAAGCATCAAACCGTTGATTTTGTATGAAATGCTTAATTGAATAAATCGTCAGAAAGTTGGGTGAAGGATTTGTGATTTTTTCTTTTCCAAGTAAAAATAAACCGCTAATACACTATTCTATTGGATGAAAATACAAGATAAGGTGCATTTCACAGATTTACGGCCTTTTGATTTTTTAGATGAGAGTTTCAATCATTTATTAATGATGTTACGTTTTGGTGACGTGGATGAAGTTGGACCTTTAATTTTTCTTATCTTATATTATGGGTTTAAAATCCTTAGATATTTTGGCATTGCATCCATTATCTCCCTTGTCCTTTTTGCATTTAATTATTAATTTTATTCAAATAATTGTCTAGATTATCATATATATATATATTTAGATATTTGAACTGACAAATAATAATGTTAATTGAATGCTTGTTAATTAGCTATTGTACACTTTTATTATTATTATTATTATATGTCTCTTTATAAACTAATTCAATAGTGGTACATAAATTAATGCTTTATAGTAATTAATCACAAAAATAGGCCAAAAGTGTAAATTAATTATTGAACAGGCGAAAGTATATACATATATTAGCTCATTCTTTTTTTTTTCTTTTTCAATCTAATTAGTCCTTTAAAGTGAGGTATCATCCCATATTATACTCCCATTTTATTATGAAATGTGTATTTATTCACTTTTATAAAAAAAAAAACCTCAGATGCAGTTATGTGGAATCAATAACTAGTTTAAATCATTAGTTAAATAAAAAAATAAGAGTATATTTTGTTTGATAGTTGTTTATTTTTTAGCAATTAGCCGTGGAGGTATATATATGTATATGAGTAATGTATTAATAGTTACTATATTTATATATACTATTTTTCTATTATTATATAAAAAATTTAATGGTACTAATTAGTTCTATAATAATTATAAGTATTTAATATTATATAATATATTTATGAAGGTTAAAAAACTCTATATATATCTTTGAACTAAATTTATTTTATAATGAAATTCTCAGATTTTTATTTAAATAAAGAAAAGAGAGTACTTAATGGAATAAAAAAAATTGAAAAATTTAAATTTTTAACTGATTATGGATATGTTTGGCATTATATTTTAAAAAAATGGTTTTTGAAAAAAAATTTGAAATTTGAATTTTTTTTGAAAGAAACAGATAAATAGATATTTTTCTCAGATTTGTAAAAAATAATTTATAAAAAATTTAAAAAATCAGTTAATTAAATTAAAAAAATTATAAATCCGTTTTTTTAGAACTCCTAACAAAAATTATAAACACTTCTTATATATAATTAGGAGATTAAGATATGCAATTTTTTTTTTAATTTTGATCCTTGGAAACTTTATAAATTTGTGATCAAATGAGAAATGTCACGAAACACCAACATGAATGAATAATTAAGACGTTAATGTATTAATTCAAAAACAAAATGGAGTATCATTTTTCTCATGAGGCATGGAATATTTGGAGTTGAAGTCCTTTTCTGCGATGGGGAGGGGAACCCTATGACGTGTCGAGTGTCAAGAGCGACAATCACCAAAATCAAGCACGTGTATTTCATGCAAAGGAAATCAACATCACCTCTATCTCTCTGCAATCTGAGCCGTTAAAAATACATATTTTACATGGCTATTAAAATATTATCCGAGTTCGTACGGAGATAAAATATTGGTTTCTCCTTGCTAGTGCACACAACTCAGAAAGCAAACATTCTTTAATCTCTGCACAATTATTAGGCCTTTATCAATGGCGGTTTAACTTTTTTGTAAAGTCTTCACTGCAAATGCCAGCAAACGGGTCGCTCATTTTTTACTTTTTCAACGTCTATAACCAATCTGTGCAGGATTTTGATTTATTTTTTTAGTCAAATGATCCAATCTAGTGTAGGAAAGGAAATTGCACGGCTTCTAGTCTCGCCATATTAGATAGAATCTTTCCTTTTCCTTGAAATAGAACAGCTCTTTGAATTCTTCTGTGGGAATTTCTATCTGGGTTTATAATTTTATTAACTATTCATTGATGGAAGAGGTTGATTGATCGAATTTGTCTCTTTCGGCTTTTGTTTTTATTCAAATCTTAGCCTCTAAGATTCCAGTCTTATTTATATCAGTTAACTGTTTTACAATCCTTTTTGTTTTTCAAATCAGTAACCTTTGCCTCGCTCTCCTCCCATCGGTTGAAATTTAATCGGAAGAGAGAACTATATTTGGTGGAAAGATGAGGGAAAAGCTAGGGTTTTTAGTGCCTGTGTGGCTTTTGCTAATTGGGTCTTGCTTTGGTAGGTTTGTAGTTGAGAAAAACAGCTTAAGAGTGACTTCGCCTGATTCAGTGAGGGGGGTGCATGAATGTGCAATTGGGAATTTCGGGGTTCCTCAGTATGGAGGCACTTTAGTTGGGACCGTGGTTTATCCAAAATCCAATTTCAAAGCTTGCAAGGAGTTCGATGATATCTCTTTCAAATCCAAGCCCGGAGGTCTACCCACTTTTCTTCTCGTCGATCGAGGAGGTGAACTTCTTAACTTTCTTTTCTTTAACGGTTTTATGCATCAAGTATGGATCTTTATATATTTAGTTATTTATGGTATATGTTTAATTCTTAACTTGTTTGGAATGAAATGAGAGCTTTGTAGCTTTTAGTTTATATGTAGTCATGAGTTCATTTCCTATGATTGATTTTATTCATAATTAGGCCATATATAGTATGTTATAATGTGTAGGATTTTCACCCTATTCTTTAATTGCCCACAATTATCCTTCTAAGACAGTTTCTGGAATTATTTTGAATAGAATTTTCGATATAAGAGAGAGGATTTAACTATTTATTCTCCAACTTTAAATTTGGGGTTATGTTTCTTTTCCCCTTATTGTTGGGCTACGCTATTCATGAGACTTGGGGCTATTCGCATTCTACTCCTCAATGTGAAAGTTATGCTTTGGTTGGGTGAGTAGTATTGAACGTATTAAATAATTACGGGATGATACTTATTACATTAGAAGTTGTAAAACGTAGCGGTGACTACCTAGCTAAAGTGATACAGTGCTGATATGGTCATGAATACGTTGCAAAGGCAAATGTCTTTCAAATGTTATATAAAAGCATGGTTAGAGAGAAGATATTAAATTGTTCTTTCAAATAAAATTTTTTTCACTTCACTTCTTTTTATGATACCTTGATTTTATTTACAATGATGAGTGACAAATTTTCGTTAATACAGGAAATTAATATGCAAAAATTTACAAGTTTGATGGGTTTTAGTAAAATTTGAATCTAACATTTTCACTTATCAGATCAGATATAAGTAGTTCCACTACATTAACTCAGGTCGTGCAAAGAAATATAATTGTTCATTCCATTATACACCTCCTTTCTCACTCTGACTATGTTGCAACATGCCAAAAATAACTCAATTATGAGCTTCTCATCATTTCATGGACTTGATACTGACATACTGTCTTCTCTAGTTGATAGTCTTAGTAACCTGCTATCTCTTTTGGTTTAGGACTACTCTGGAAGTACTTACATTGTTCTTTGCTGCTTTCAAAAATATCTTCTAATTGTTTAAGTATCCCTCTTTGTAGATTGTTATTTCACCTTGAAGGCTTGGAATGCACAAAAAGGTGGGGCAGCTGCTATTCTGGTTGCAGATGACAAAATTGAACCATTGATTACCATGGACACCCCTGAAGAAGAAAATGCAGATGCGGATTATCTGCAAAAGATCAACATTCCCTCAGCCCTTATCACCAAGTCCTTGGGAGACAGTATCAAGAAGGCTTTATCCAGTGGGGAGATGGTCAACATCAATCTTGATTGGACCGAGGCTCTTCCCCATCCTGATGAGCGAGTTGAGTATGAGTTCTGGACAAATAGCAACGACGAGTGTGGACCAAAGTGTGACAGTCAAATGGAATTTGTCAAGAACTTCAAAGGTGCAGCTCAGGTACTTGAGCGCAAGGGATACACTCAGTTCACCCCTCACTATATAACATGGTATTGCCCAGAAGCATTCCTTCTGAGCAAACAATGCAAATCTCAATGCATAAACCATGGGAGGTACTGTGCTCCTGATCCTGAGCAGGACCTCAATAGAGGATATGATGGAAAGGATGTTGTGATTCAGAATCTGCGTCAGGTTTGCTTCTTTAAAGTAGCCAATGAAAGTGGGAAACCATGGCTGTGGTGGGACTATGTTACCGATTTTGCAATTCGTTGTCCAATGAAAGACAAGAAATATACCAAAGAGTGTGCAGACCGAGTTATTGAATCTCTTGGTAGGTAATTGGGCTTTAAAGAATGTTACTTTATAGCTGTTATTTCTGACTTATTGATTTCTGTGGCATTTCCTTTTAGATTTATGTAACAGTGATGTTGAATAACAATAGACATCTTACTGGAGCTTCTTCTTTTTGTATAGTTCTATCTCTCTCTCACTCACTCGCTTTTTTTGAGTGTGTTTGCGTGGAGGACCAGTGCATGACACTGCATTGCTTCAATATTGTGATACATTTTCTCTTTCATTATTTCTTCCTAAACCTAAATTTGGAACCGCTCTCCTTCATGCAAGCTGTCAAGAATTTTGCTGATTCTTTTAATTATATATTTTTAGCTGTTCAACATCTGAAATTTGCATGATTCCATGTGGTCCTACTTTTACTCAATGGCTTGCTGCATATTTCTATTAACAAGTGTATTTTCGTGATTTCTTACCATATAACTGTTTATATGTACTGCCAAACATGGTTTCTTACAATCTACTATTTTTGTTTTTTTTCACTTTAGGTGTTGATCTCAAGAAGATAGACAAATGTATAGGTGACACCGTGGCGGACGTGGAAAACCCAGTCCTTAAAGCTGAACAAGATGCACAAGTTTGACTCATAAAACAATCTAATCATTTCAAAACTTCATGAAGAAAGTCAGAATGAAGTTTTTTCTTGAGAGTTTTATCATTTCTTAGATATTTGGGTTTCACAATTTTGGTTTCAGATTGGAAAAGGCTCTCGAGGCGATGTGACTATTCTGCCCACTCTTGTCATTAACAACAGGCAGTATAGAGGTTTGAAGCAGATATATATTTTCTTGTTTAGTTAACTATTTAATTGCATGAATTTTTATTTTTGAAGCTTCCATGTTACTGGTTGCAGGGAAGTTGGACAAGGGACCAGTTCTCAAGGCTATTTGTGCAGGTTTCAGAGAGACCACAGAGCCAGCCATATGTTTGAGTGAAGGTTATTATGTCTTTGACTATGACCTTGAAATGGATTTAACTTATATAAAATGCTTTTAAGCTTTGGGAGTCTGGCAATTATTTCTTAGTGGTGTGCATTTCACTGTGTTAGAGGAATCTCTCATCTTTTATCAGCACAGCAAAAGTAGTACATAGCTGTGTATACCTCAATCAGCGATCCCCTCAAATTTTGGAATATTTGAGGTGCAGAGCTGATTTTTGGCGATTGTTCTATAGACCGACCTTATTATTTCATTATGAGTTGTTATTTGCAGATATAGAAACGAATGAGTGTTTGGAGAACAATGGTGGGTGCTGGCAGGACAAGGCAGCTAACCTTACTGCATGCAAAGTATATAGCATATCTCAAACTTTTGCATGTATAACATGAGATTTGTGGAGTCTGATGTGTTGATTTTGGTCTTCTGTTTTATAGGATACTTTTCGGGGAAGAATATGTGAATGCCCAGTGGTACGAGGGGTGAAATTTGTTGGTGACGGTTATACTCATTGTAAAGGTAATGCTTTATTTGATAATGCTTGAGTTTGAAATAAAACTCATGACATTTTAAATCATGTGAAATACATGAGGAAACACGGCAATATATTATCTGCATTCTAAACATGATGCATCCTTTATGAAAAGGGCTATTGGTGTTTTTCCAGTGGACATATTATTTGTTATCTTTATGTTTTGGAACTGTGACATATTTGAACTACAAATTAAAACATTACTGAACTCTGGAAACACTCTTGTAACTTGTAAGAAGAAAGAAATTTTTTTTTTCCTTTTTCTAGGCAGACAAAGTTACTGGCTTTAACCTTTGATACTTTGGAACTTCTAGATTGCTTGACAACACTATTCATTCAAACTCAATTAAGCCTATATTAGCTTGGAAGTTGCCTTCAACAGGATGGATTACAATTAACATAAATGACACTAGGCAGGAAACTCAGGTCTGTCTGGTAATGTAGGTATATTGCATGATGACTATTGCAAGTGGATTCCCTATAAATAGGTCATGGAATTATTTCCAGGGCTAAATTTGTGGCATATAGGCAAGGTCCAACTCTAGTCTAGGAAAGTAATGCTTTAACTGGATTTTCAGCAGGCTGTTTATTTGCCATGAAACAAAATACATACCTGCAGCTTTGCATTTGGTGAACTTTGGTGAAGCTGCCTTCAATGGGATATTAAAATTAACACAGATTTCATTACGCAGGGAACTCAGGTTTGTCTAGTTTTGTAGGTTTATTGCATGATGACTATAGTAAGTGGAGACCCTATATATATAGATCATGAAATTATTCCCATGGTTAAGCTTGTGGGCATCATGCAAGGTCTTAACTATAATCTGGGAGGTGGTGGCATAGCTGGAGTTTTTCAGCATGCCATTTATTTGCAAGGAACCAACATAAATCCCTGAAGCATTCCATTCGTTGAACTTGGCTCCAGACAAATCAGGACTGGGTGGTTTCCCTGAGATCATTCTGGAGTATTTATGGTCATCTATGATTTTTACGTGCAAATCATGTTAAATCTACCGCAAAATATATTCTAGAAAGCGATGCATTAAATTCACAAAAAACAATTTGCATTTATGTGCACATCAGCACATGAGAGTGCAAGTGTAGGATCATCCACCTTAAGGAGTATCTGAAAGCATATGTTATTGGGAAAGGTTTTAGGCTGTAGATTCCTTGTATTTTTATAGTTTGATATACTGAAAACTTCAGCAAAAAAAAGGTGCCTAAATGGATAGTGATTCTTTTTATGATTTTTTAAAGCTTTTGTCATAAGCTATCAATATTTTAGACATGATTTTATGTGCATCTCTTTTTGCTTGTTGGGTTCAACAGCTTCAGGTGCTTTGCGTTGTGAGATTAACAATGGTGGATGCTGGAAGAAAACACAGGATGGCAGGACTTTTTCTGCTTGTGTTGTAAGCGTCTCCACTTTAATTTCTTGGGACTCCTTGATAGCTTTGCTTGCTTACCTTTTTTAATTTATGATATATATTACTTATTATTGTGATCCCCACTGAATAGGTTTCCTAATTTTGTTCAGGAGGATCATTCACAGGGTTGCAAATGTCCTCCGGGATTCAGGGGTGATGGAATTAACTCCTGCCAGGGTATTTTTGCTCCACTTGTTTGCTCCGTATTGTAACCAATATGCTCTTTTATGTGAGAGAGTTTCTGCGCCACTCCAAATTTATGCATGTTATGTTTGATATAAGATCTAGAACTGCAGCAAGATCTCAATATCATGTTATAGAAGAGTCTGAAAAGGCTTTCCTTGAGTGTATTCATATATACTAAATAATAGTTTAAACCTTCTGAGAAAGTGTCTATGCATATTTAAATTGTCTTGCAGTTATTTTGTGTGAGTAGGACAAATAATGTTACATATCCTGTGCAATAGTTGTTGAATAAACATAGATTATGTGACACCTGCTCGGAAGTTGTGAAGTATATTCTCATCTGTATCACTTGAAATGTTCTTACTCTTGTCTGTATTTCAGATGTGGATGAATGCAAAGAAAAGTTAGCTTGCCAGTGTCCAGAATGCAAATGCAAAGATACCTGGGGTGGTTATGACTGCAGCTGTGGCAGTGGTTTATTATACATGAAAGAACATGACACATGCATAAGTGAGTATATTTCACCACAATTTTGTTTTTCTTGTTTGGGTAAATGATTCTTGAGAGATCCTGTCAACCTGAGGCATTAACTATTCTTGATATGCTAGTGTGTAGGTGACACTGTTTTATAATTTGTATCTCTTGCTTGTGGAACATATGCTTTAGATGCCTCTGCATGGTTGTTAGGATATAAATTTCGTTTGTTGTGTTCTGACTTTTGATCCCTAGTTTTGTGGCCAATGCTCTTTTTTTTCTCTTTGGTACCATCGCAATTCTTGATTGCATGATGAACTAGCGGAAAGTAGTGTCATCCTGTTAACAATTAAAGAAAGGTATAATGCATAATTTGCCTCTTGTATTCCCCCCGCCCCCCCCACCCCCAAAAAAAATAAAAAGACTTCCCCACTCCTCGATAAGAGGGTCATGACCTATATTGCTTGGACTCGGGTATGGGTACCCGACATGGGTACATATTTAGAAGTCCGGTTTCTTATTTTTTAAATTTTAGAGTATGTGGATACAGGTAAAAAGTATAAAAAATTAGGGTACGGGTACGAGAATACGTCTATATATATATATATGAAAATATTTTAATTTTTATATATAATAATTTAAGTTAAAAGATAGATTAAATTATAATTTTAAATTGCTAAATAAAATAAAATTGGATAAAATATTTAAATTACAAAGTTAAATTCTAAAATTTAGACTACAAACAAACAATAAAATGATAATTCTGAGTTCATTTAAATTGTAAATCAACCCAAATTTGTTATATAATTTATATTAATTTTTGTTATCACCACAAATCATAGTCCTCAATTGTAGATCGTTAAGAGATAATTATTATAAATTTACAAACTCTTTCAAGTCCATTTGATCTGTACTTGTAATTTAAATGAAACTGAAATTATGAGTACTCACTTTTAAAGTGAAGGATCCTGTAAGAATTTCATACCCATACCAATGTCATACCTAAATGGTACGAGTACTTTTTAAAAAATGAAGTGTCGTGACACTTTTTATACTGAAATTCAGGTGTCTGGAAGTCTTCAAGTTCATGGTTGTTAATTCATAAGTTCAGGTACCCAAAGGGTTCAATTTTAAATGCCATCTCTTATTGACTATCAAGTTCAGTTGTTGACACTCATATTTGGGCAACAAATTTTCTTAGTTTTAATCTAGAATTGCTCCATGCACTTGTTACCATGTATAAATTTGCTCTTGGGATACATGCCATTTAGAAGCCATCTTAATGTTCTAGTTTCTTTTGTTATCTTGAAATTAGGTTCCATTGGTTATTTTTTTCATTTTGTATTGAAAAGGACAAAGGAAATTTGGAAAACCTTTGATGTTATCTGTTGACATTAATAAACTTTGGTTCTTTCATGTTTGATGAACTGTGTTCATTGTGATAATTCAGGTAAAGATGCTAACACAGAAGTTGGCTGGAGCTTTGTTTGGATCATTGTTCTAGCCTTGGCTGCTGCTGGAGTTGCCGGATATGCAACTTACAAGTACAGAATCCGGGTATGCATCACAGGATTTTTTTTCGTTATTTGTCCCTTGAGTTCTTATTTTTGGCCCTGGTATTTAGATAGAATCAAAACAGATCAACTGTTAGAAGTTTGATGAACTTCATGCTGTAAACAAAGTCCCCTTTTTTTCTTTTGCCCCTCTTGTTAACATAGATTGGATAGTGTCATTGAGTTGCTGATGCCTGGCAAATATACTTTAAATATCAGTAGCACAAATGAACAACGCTACTCCATGCAAATCTTTTTACACTAACAATACTAAGAATGATGCTATTATTATTGCAGAGGTACATGGATTCGGAGATACGGGCAATCATGGCGCAATACATGCCATTGGATAATCAAGGAGAGATCCCTGCCCACTATCCTTATCGTGGTGACATCTGAAGAAGCGGAAAGAAGAAAATTACCTCCGGTGTTTTAGCAGAATTATTAAGTTAGCGTTTGATCAAAGTATTCTCTCATACTCGTGTAAATTTAGCTATTTTTAAGTTATACGAGTGGCGCAGATAATTCTAGGATCGCTGTAAAAAAAAACATGATGGGCATGCAAGGAACATAATGGTTTGAGGATTTTTCTTCATTTTTGGTGTAGAGTTATTATTTTTTGTTGCTTTGACTATTTACATTTTAAAGGAGTGATTTTGAGTCTTCCCCTTGGGATAATGTGGTGGTACATTACTCAGCATTCGGAATTGCTTTCCAGTCACCTGTCGGGTATAATCTAGTGTTAATAATGACATGCACTGATTATAATGAACTTGTGAATAAATAGGGAAACATATGAGCCGGTGCTTATTGGAAAGGAAACTAAATGATCTTTCGGCTTCGGCCATAGAGACTTCTTCCTTAAAACTTAAGTAACAGGGTAAACAAATGTCGCAGTGGCAAAGGACATTTGTGCATTTTATTTCCTAATAATAAACAGTAAAAAATTACTAGTAACCTTAAAGAGATCAATAAATATTAACAGCAATATTATATAAGGGCAAAAGAACATCAATCACGTCTATCAAAGAAGCAACATTAATTCTCACATAAAAGAGAATGCTCCGGAAACAAGCTCTATTTTGAATCCTCATCTTGATCTTTAAAGCTACCAGAGTCTAGAATTATGCCTGGAGAACACGGATGTTACAAGCATGCTGAACATTGTTGGCAATTATTTCCCCATTCCTATTTCATACAGGGAGAAAGAACAGGAACTGCTGGAACACAGTTGACATGCGCTTGCCGGTCAAAAATTACATTTTGTACCTTAAGGATATAACACGTCAATCTCACTAAACTGAAAGAAATGCATCGATTTTAAGCCCCCTGTCCCAAGTCTAATCCTTTGCTCTGCTTCCTGTCCAATGTGATTCTATATAGATAAAATGCAACCATTGCACCACTGCAAATCAAAGTATAGAAAGTTATCAGAGATCCAAACTGACACACAATAAAACAAAGTCAAAACACGATAGACCCCTGTGGAACTCAGAAGCTGAAATCCCGAGTTCATAACCAGTTTAACATATATAAAATCCAACACAAACTTGAGATCCATCCTTTTTATTTATTTATTTATTTATTTTTCTAATCAAGCCTAGTGACATTAAGTTAGACATACCAATTGCAAGCATGTGCATGGCCGACGGCTAATCCAATAAACAGAAATATATTGATTGCAAATTTGTTTTCAAAGTAAATCTATAAATGTACTTGTCAGTTCTCTTACTAGAAAGCAAAACATCCATAGCCACGACAGGTCTTGCAATCCCAATTCTCGGTTGATGCCCAAGGTGTACAAAAGAGAAACTTCTTCCTCCCCACATCTAAACTCTCCAGCTCTTAGAACCCTTATTAAACCCTACCCTCAATTTGGCAGTAGCTTTTCGAATGCTTGAACATCCTACTTACAGAAACTTACTTCCTACTATTAATTCAAAGACTAAGCAATTATTGGTTTAGAGGTAATAAGAAGAGAAAACAACGTAAGAAACAAGAAAACATTATGAACCTGATGAGGGTTGTGACAAAGGTTATAAGTGAAGCTCTCTGCCAAGAACAAAAATAAAAGTTATATACAGTTTAATATGCATTAAATATGTGAAGCGCCTGAGGAAACAATAGCAATGAATGGCCTCCAAAGAATTGTTACCTGAAATAGCAATCCTGTCTCCCTAAGAAAGATTATAGCTGCTATTGCTGCAGGCAAAAAAGACCAGTTGGAAAACTTCAATTCTGATATACAAAGAACATAAATATAACAGGAGACATAAAGATTCCTCAAACAAGTAAAAACATAATATGATTTCCAGCTGCAAGTAATTTACTTTAAACTTGGAAGTGCGATTACAATTCTCATAGTAGTGTGAGAAATACCAACTTGTACATGATATACCACAGATGGAAGACTTCCAATGTGGGATCCAAATCCCATACCATGCAGTTTAGCACATAACTTATACAAGGTATTAAAAATAGCAGTACAAATACTATAACAATACAACCAGCCAGTCCACACTGAAACATCTAGAACCAGAGAACTAAATAATGTCACAACCATTTTTTCTCTTAATATTCAACATCATACTGACCTGCTTGTCCTTTCAAGGCTCTAGAATACGGTTCCCCTCTCCTGAATGATTTTAAACTTGAAATGCTCAAAGCCAAAAGAGCACCACCAAGAATGACGCCAAACCTAATGGCTGAAATGCTGCCCGTCAACATGAAGGAAAGAAAGCCACCAACAGAAAGCAACAAACCTGCAAAGCACAAGCATGGCGGTGAAAAATATTGAAATAGTCTCCTTCTAAAAAAAGAGTACCATACAGGAGAAAATTTGTGTCATCTTAACATAACCAATGAATAGCATTGAAGTAAAAGAGTTTGAAATAGGAAACAGAACTTGCGAGGTATTTACATCAGAGATCTATTTATTGGTTTACTGCATCCTAAATATTCACATTTGAGAAATTGCATATTAGCATGTTGGCGTAAATAGATATCAATTTATGTTATCCATACCATAAGGTATTCCAAGGTAGAAATCACGAACTTGAGAAATCTCATTTAGATCATCAGTTGAGGAAGCAAGAGTTTCCACAATCTCCTTCACTGGTTCAGGGGAATTCTCAGCAGCTGTTGAGAGGTATTCTTTACCCTCTTGAGTAAGTTCCTCTGCTAGCAAGGTCAAATCATGTCTTGCCTTGTCTGCTTCAATCTTCAACTGCTCTTGAGTTTCTTTCAAAATGACAGTTGCTTTCTTGGAATATACCTCGTATGCTTCTTGAGACACACTTTGCATCTTCAGTGCTTGCTCCTTGAAAGACTCTAGAGCCTGTTTCCAAGCTTCTTGTGATTCTTCGGTTCCAAACTCAGCACTATTCTTTTCCTTTTCCACTTCAATTTCTGAATGCTTCAAAACATTTAATTCAAAGCAAAAATAATCCTCAATAATTCCATTCTAATTTTTAGAACCGCCGGGAAAAGACAAGCTAATGATAGCTAGAAAGCTTATTAAGCATATTCAAATAGTTGAAACAGTAAGTTCATTATGCAAGCAGGAGCATTGCTTCCACACTCGGTCCAAAATTATCAATTTAACAACTCAATTAAAATTTTAAACTGGCCAAATTAAATTGGAAACTGAATCGCTAAATCGGACAGACCATATAGAAGTGAATATAACATACCGATTCCTCATGGGACGCAGCGAAAGCAACAATCGGTCGGTTCCACAAATTTCTTCTCTCCAGATAACGAAAACCAATCCCAATCCCGAGCCCTTTAGGTGCAAAAGTACCCGGGGCCTCAATGGACGCTCTGTAACACCTAGGCCTACATAAAGAACCGAACTTTAGAGACGAAGATGGCGCCAAGGCCACTGAAGATTGAAAAGAAACATCCTTTAACACCAAACATTTAGGGTTTTTGATAGCTAACAGTTCCGCTGCAACACCCATTTCGATTTTCTACCAGAAAGAAAGTTAGATGGAAAAAGAGAGAGGGGAGGTGTTACTGTATAGAGACGGAAGCGGGGCGATGATAACGAGGGAAGGAAAGGAATCTGTGAGATAATTTAGCTGTTTAGGAATTAGGGGTTTTAAGTTAACTGGCGCTTTGCTAATTTGCGCCTAGTAGGTAATGAAATTTTGGGTTTATTATTAACAGCAATACACAAAAATTAACTAAATCAAACACTAACATCGATCTAACCCAATTTAAATAAAAAACTATAGTTTAGATGATTTGATAAATGGTTATAGGTTTAAAATTTTTGTAAATTAATTTTTTTATTTTAAATTTAGATTAAAAAAATATAAAATTAAAAAAATTAAACTGAATCAATAATATATATATATATATATATATATATAGTTTTCTAAAATTATAGACTATTTAATTATTTATATTTTTAACTTCTTTTAGAACATTATGATTGAGTAATAATTTATTTTACTAATATACAATTTATATTTTGAGTTTTCTATAAGTTCAAATAGTATACAAAATTTTTTATATTTTAAATGGTATTCATGTTGTTATTTTAATCATGATTTTAAATTAATATTTATCGAATTTTTATAATATTTTAATTTTTTATTTGTTTCATTTATTTATTTATCAATCCGACCAAATCTACAATCAAAACCGAATCTAAATAGTATTGATTTAGATATTTTTAGTAGTTTTTAGCTTGATTAAAAATTAAAGTGTTTAAAAACTGATTTTATTGATTTGAGTATAAATTTTTGATCTAAATCGATCAAATTGAATCATGAACCCTTCTAATCATCACAAACACAATGGTGCTCATTTTAAATATATTTTCGGTGTTAAAATAAAATTATTTACAAATATGGTGTTGGTTGACCAAGAACCGAAATAACTTGTTTTTTGTTTTGATTATTGATTTGTATATATATATTTTAAAATATTACATTGAGACTAATAAAATTGCGTAATTTTGCAGAACCAACAACCGAAACAAGTTGTTTCGGTTCTTGGTTCAATTATATATTTTTTAAAAATAATTTATGTTGCTGTAATGTTTGAACCGAAAAAAGCAAAAATGAAATATTGCAAGGAAAAAATGAGAGTGGCACTAATCACTTGAGAAGGTTCACGGGTCAAAAAATAAAGAGAGAAAGAAAGAGATGGTCGGCTTTTGCACTGCAAAAAGAAAAAAGAGAGGGAGATATTATGATCAAGTTTTTTTTTTTTTAAATAATAATAATAACAACACAACCAAGAACCGAAACAACTTGTTTCAGTCCTTGGGGGGGCCTTGGCTACCCTACAGAAACTTTTTTTTCCCAATTAATTTACTTACTCTCCAGACAGATGAAATAAAATTGTTGTGCAAAAATTGAATAAAAAATTAATATAAATAAGGGACCAAAGCAACTTTGTTTCGGTTCTTGGTTCTCCAGCATAGATTTGTAAACTTTTTGCCATAAGGGACCAAAGCAACTTAATTTTATTAACTTTTTTTTAAATTATAATATAGTTTTTTTTTTAAATAAACTAATTTACCAAATACAAATTATCAATCAAAATACATTATTTTTATTTTATCATCAAACTAAATTATAATTTAGTTCGGTATTATTAAATAATGTCTTATTGCGATATTGATTAATGTAGTAATTGCAAAGGCAACTAAAACAGTTGCAGAAATGTAGTAATTGCAAAGGCAACTAAAACAGTGGAAGAAAGTTTTCTATTATTAATAATGTTATTTCATACCAAATTTATATTCATTAAAATTCCTACCGACTATCATTTAAAAAAGTAAAAAATCTATCCTAATTGGCCTTCATCTTCAGCTGCTCTTGTAGCCCACAAGGCTTGTTTTAATAATCAGTAATATTTCTCTCTATGTTCAACAACAAAATATATTTTATAAAATTCAATTTAATTTATTAAAATAAATAATCATTACTCTAGTTGATTAAGCAATTATTGTTTTTCATTGCAAGCGGAGAAAAATATAATATTTGGCCTTTTAATTATTTTTTTTGTTTTATTTTCATATTATGATTATTTTTATTATATTTGAAATGTGAGGTTTGAATAAAATAGAATGAAAAATGCCCTAATTTTCTATTAAAATTTTAATGGTGAAATATTCTCCTTCTTGAAAATTAATTAGAGAAATGAAAATTAAGAAGTTAGACTGCGAGACAATGGCTTATTGGAAGTTTACATAAATCACTTTCAAAGGTTTGAGGGAGACCAACAAGATTGACGACCCAGAGGCCCATAAATTTGGGACCACTTTCAACTACCAGATGGGCCTTAATTTTGGGCCTTGTTTTCCCATCTGTTGGGCCCCTTGTTCTGTTGCATTTTCTAATTCCTAGTCAGAAAAAAATGAAAAATGCTTTTTTAAGCCTTTAACTGAAAATTTAATATTTTGTTCTATTAAATCTCTAGACTTACAAATTTAAGTAAAGAAGTAAACTCTTGAAATTATAATTTTTATTGTACTGAGAATTTTTTTTATATATAAAAAAAGCATTGAAAAATGAGAGGGTCTATACAACAAACTCAAAAAAAAAAAAGAGACAAATTATGTATCTTTTTAATTTTTTTAATATCTTATTTAATTATTTGCATTTAAAATTTTTTATTTTATTTTTCCCTCCAAATAAATTTCTCATCAAAATTAAAATTGAAAGATAAGGGTAATATAGTAAAAATTTAGTGAAATATTAAGGGCAAAAGTTAGCTTGTTACTTTACCATTACCATACATTTCATATCATTCACATTAAATTTTCCAAAATATAAGAATTTAGAGACCACTTTAACCAATTAGCAGCGAAATGCTTTAGGTTCTCTATCACCTTCGCCTCCCTTTCTTCTTGGTTTTAATATAAAAATAATAATAAAAAAAGCAGTCATGCTTCAAAAGATTTAAATAAAAGAAATTAATATTATAAAAATACTAATAATAAAGTCTTGCAAACGCAAACTTTTTATATGAGTTTGATTCATACACGGCAACATATAGATCAAATTAATGGGAATCTGTTAATTTTAAAATTAAAAAAACATTTAATTTCAACTTTTTTTTTTAATTTTTAAAGTAAAAAATTACTTTTAAATTTTATTACATTTTATATTTGTTGTAATTAACTTGGTATTTGCTTGAAATTAGAATTTTCATTAGATTTTTTCTGTATGTTCTGAATTTTATATAGAGAAATATTATTAACTCATTAAAAAATAAATGTCCAACACCCCCTCACTATATTAATCGGTAAGGTAAGAAGTGGAAAAACTACAAAAATAATTTTTTTTTCTTTCATTAATTTCGGGATTTTTTTTATCCTTACCGACCAATATTTGTAATTAACATTACTCTTTTACCCAATTGACAAAAAGAAAATAGAATTTAATTTAAAATGAGTTAAATATTCTAATTTTACCGATTCATAATCGATATAACTCAAAAACTGAGTTCTAATAATAGAAATAGGACCATACAGAACAAACTCATTTATGAAAACAAATCTATTAAAGATTTCTTTAAGTATTATGAAAAGAATAATCTTTTTTATTTAGCATTAAAGGGGTTGACTACATAGATTTTGTCTAATCAACCATTTTAAGCTAGATTAAATCTGAGATTAGACTTTTTTCAGAAAAGGGATTTTGAAATTTGAATAGAGTTGGGATGAATCTTTCCTACTTTTATTTATTTATTATTATTTGGACAAAATTTTAATACATTATTAAAAAAAAAGAAAAAAAAAAAGAAAGAGAGAGAGAGAGAGAGCGGTGGACCGCCAATTGCGCCACCTCCATCTGCCACTGCCAGGGTTAGCAAACACATTATTTATAGGATAAAACATACGTCGGCTAATGAAGTTTACAAATTTATTTATCTAACTGTTGTATTGAATATATTTTTTTAGTTATCAATTTTATTCAATCAACTTCATAATCATACATTTTTTTAATATATTCTCTTAATTATAAATTTGGAATCAATTTATTTTTTATTTACAAAATATATAGTTTAATTAATGATGGTTAAATGAGATCACTTGAATAGAATTTTAAATAATTTTTTATTCATGAAATACTTTGACAATCTTTCAATTTAAAAAAAAATACATAATTGAAATATACCTCTTTTTTTTATTCCTTCATATTTTAAGTATTAGCCCACATTTTTCTATACATAGAATACACATGGATTAATGGAAAGATAAAATATGTAGAAATTAACTTAATAAAAACATAAAACTATTCAACATAAACATGATAAAAAAAAAAAAAAAAACTGAGCATCTCAAAGTCAAATAAGTAAAACTAAAGTGGGCAGCACAATCAAAGTAGAGCAGGTGAGGTTGGCCTCCAGTTCTTGGGGTACATAATCATATAACGCCACCATAATTTATTTTCTTATTGATTTTAGGCAGTGTATGTTTGCATGTAAATTCAGTATATGATTAATTTTATGTGTTTGAAATCCGTTGCAAATTAAATAGTAATTAGTAATTTAATCATTTAGTTAAAGCATCAAACAGTGTCTTGAAGAAGGAGAAAACAATGTTAAAAGGATGTGCAGAAAAAAATATTGTTGCGCATATCAGATATAGTCTAATGAAAAGTGCATCTTACTTATAAATCTGATGATTAAATTTTTCCAGAATTGTCGTTTTACTGTTTTTTTAATATTTTTACAGACTGTCGTATTGTTCAACTTTCCCGTTTTCAATAATAGGGGAACGTGTAAATCCCAGTTGGATTACAGTTCTGATTCTCACCAGTTTTCCTTACCTTTATTAACTTGTTATCTCCTTTAAATTTTATAATAGTGATGAAATTTGAGTTTGTAATAAAGTATTTTGCTAATTAATTGTCAAAATACTATAATAAGAGAAACATATTTCATTTCCGTTATCTTATTATTTTTGGTTTTACAGATTGTTACGTTGTTGTCCTCTAATCTCTACAAGAGGTTCAAAATTGAGAGAGCAACAATAATAATGTCGTCCCATAAACCCATTAGCTATTTTTTTTAATACAATTTTAATTGGTTAGAAAATTCATTCGAGTTTAGATAAAAAATTCAAATAATATAAAAAATTCAAAAATTTTCAAGAACAAATTTATTAACTCTTTTGAGGAGAATCACACTTTTTGCCATTTTGATTTGGAAATATTTTTTTAAAAAAATTATCTTTTGTTCTTAATCTTGCTTTTTTCTTTTTTTCTTCTTAGACATGACTCATAAATGGAGTCAAAAGCACACTCAAGACTTTGAAAAACACCTTGATTAACAAAAAAAAAATATAAAATTTGAGAGTGATTTACTCATTTAATTGATTCATTGTATATGAATTCAGACTAAACAGTTAAGATAAAAAAAACTAATCCTTGTAGATTCGAGAATGATAGAGTCTAAGCATGTTCAATTAGGAGTGTATTAATTTAATTAAATTTTTTGAATCAAATGATAGAGAGAATTATCTAAGTCGAACAATATGATCTAAAATATGATATTAATCTTTCAAAAATTCAATCAGGATGAAACAGAAAAACCTGAACCAAAGTTTGATTAGAATTTTGTACACTCATATATAATTGTGCGCTTAGAAAAGCTAAGATTTACAAGTTTAGCACTGAATGCAGCTTAATTAATTTTGCTGCTTTTTTTTTAAAAAAAAGGGAGAAATGAAGCTGCCACGCACGCTAGGCAGAGGGATTGAGGAAAAAAAAAATACCTTCCTTTTTTTAACAATAAAAAAATGATAGAAATGCCACCTGTATATCCCACATCGGATTCTCCTTTGACCGAAAAAAGAAAAGAAAAGAGAAGCGCAAAACCCCCACCACGATGAAAAGAATGGCTGAGTAGAGTATACTGCTGCTTCCTTCTCTTCTCTGTCGCGGTTTTGAATTTGCTTTTTATAAATTCCTCTCTTCCTTCCAACTTTACTCTTTATTACTGCCCATCACTGACTGTACTATATTATTATTACTCGCCAATCCTCTACATGAACCGCTATTATTATCCTTCTCTCGCTTCTCCTCTGACCCATCATTAATGCCTTCTTGGACTTCAGATTTCTAAATTCTTCTTTCTTTTTCTCGCGCTTCTTTCCCGGCGAATCCTCCGCTCCGATTCTTCCTCCGTCGTCTCTCTGTTCTTATATTGTTTTTTGGTAGCTAATAGGCGCGAGTTTGATTGGGTTTTGATGTCTCTTTGAGATCAAGGTGTGCTTTTTAAGTTTTATTAATCGGTGGGTATTTCTTTTTCTTTTTCTTTTCTTTTTTTTTTTGAAAAGTAAAAGAAAGAAACTGAAACAACAGTTGGAAGAGGAAAGTGGGTTTCCTGTAGAATTTGTTTGTTTTCTTCCCTTGGTCCAAAACAGGGAAGAGCATTGTCTTTTCGCATAGATTTCTCTCTCGGGGTTGTTGGCACTGTAAAAACTTTGATCTTCAATCATTAGTACATTTTCCCCCCTTTTTAAATCTCTGTTCTGTGTCCTCTCCTCTGCTACGGCAGCTTCAGTGCTCCACCGTTTTCAGCTCCTAGCATTTTGTTCTTTTGTGCGGACAGATACTTTAAGCTCTTCTATTTGGTCCCAAATATAAAATAAAAATCTCTTCTTTCTGCCATTGTTAGTTTCATAGTTTGTTGTAACCTCCACTTCATTTTCCAAGTGAAGCTTCTCATTTTTGTTGCGATTCTTTTGACCAAGCAGCGTTTGTTGCCATCATGGATAGTCCTAATAGCTGCTCCTTTTTATGCTATGGCAGTTTACCTCCAATCCTTGTTTACCATTATCTGAATTCATTCCTAGTAATGGAGGCCTTGCATTTTTAAATGCCCATTTGTTGGAAATTTGAAAATGAAATCGACGTTGCTGTTCAAGCTCTGCCTTTTAGTTCTTTTCGCCTCTGTTTTTGTACAGTCCTATCAAACATTCAACGATGATGTTCTTGGGTTGATAGTCTTCAAGGCCGGTCTTGAAGACCCAGAGTCTAAACTGTCTTCATGGAATGAAGATGCTGAGAATGCCTGCAATTGGGTCGGGGTCAAATGCGACCCTAAAACTCAGCGGGTCACTGAGCTGGCTCTTGATGGCTTCTCTCTTTCTGGGCACATTGGCCGTGGCCTTCTGCGGCTGCAGTTTCTTGAGATTCTTTCACTCTCAAACAACAATTTTACTGGAACCATAAACCCTGATCTTACTCAGCTTGGGGTTTTGCAAGTGATCGACTTGAGTTCCAACAATCTCTCAGGGATAATCCCTGATGGATTTTTTAAGCAATGTGGATCCCTCATATCAATTTCTTTTGCAAGGAATCACCTCACGGGGCAGATTCCCGAATACTTGAGCTGGTGCACTACGCTGGAGGCTGTTAATTTCTCATCTAATCAGTTTTCTGGGGAATTACCATCTGGAATATGGTTTTTGAGGGGGCTTCAATCCCTTGATTTGTCTGATAATTTGCTAGAGGGAGGGATTTCTGAAGGGATTGCAAATATGTATGATTTGAGAGCCATTAACTTGCAGAAGAACAAGTTCTCTGGGCAGCTTCCAGTGGATATTGGTGGTTGTGAGTTTCTGAAAATGCTTGATTTTAGTGAGAACTCTCTATCTGGAAGCCTTCCAGAATCATTGCAGAGACTTAATTCGTGCAGTTCTCTTAGATTGCGGGGAAATTCATTTTCTGGAGAAATTCCTAGTTGGATTGGCGAATTAACAAATCTCGAAAGCTTGGATCTTTCTGCTAATGAATTTTTGGGTCGGATACCCTCTTCATTAGGAAATCTTAATCTATTGAAGGAATTAAATCTGTCAATGAACCATCTTACAGGAGGGTTGCCACAATCCATGGCAAATTGTCCCAACCTCTCGGTTCTAGATGTTAGCCAGAATCGTTTGACAGGTAATCTTCCTACATGGATTTTCAAGATGGGTTTAAAAAGTATCTCACTTTCTGAGAATAAACTCGAACACAGTATGCAATATCCTTCAGTTGCACCCTTGGTGCCCTCTGTTGAAGGTCTTATTGTCTTAGACTTATCTTCAAATGTCTTATCTGGTGAAATTCCATCTGATATTGGAATTCTTAGCAGTTTGGTGCTTTTGAATATATCCAGGAACCGACTTTTTGGTTCTATTCCATCAAGCATAGGACAGTTGAAAGTGATCCAGGTTCTTGATTTGAGTGATAATAATCTAAGTGGAAAAATTCCTTCTGAAGTTGGAGGAGCAATCTCGCTTGTGGAACTGAGTCTGGAAAAGAACTCCCTATCTGGGTATCTTCCAAGTCAAATAAACAACTGCTCATCTCTAAAATCTTTGTAAGTCCTCCTTTACTCATGTCGTTTTTGCTTTATTCTTTCTATGGCTGTTTGAAAGTGTTTGATGCTTCTGTGAACTGAAAGTTTCTTGAGTTTTCAGCTAATGTACCTCTTTACATGTAATTGTTATGCTCTAGACTATTTCATTTCCTTTTATTCTTTACAATTGATTATATGACAATGGTACATATACTTGAGGCCAGCATATACGAGAAATAGTTGTACAAGAGCGTTTCACAATGTCTTATGCCTGGGTTTGTCTAAAAATTCCTTTAATTTTTTTTTTCATATGAAATAGCTAAACGCTCATGGTTTGCACATGCTATTAGCTGAATTAGGTCCATGGTTGGTGTTTTTCTTGGACACTGGTGGGCAACCTTTATAACCATTTTGCCATACCCAGAAAACTATTCATGACTCACCAAATTGCCAATGGATGTTGAACTGAAATCTTTGCAGACAGACTTTATTGAAAAGGCATGTTTGTGCACTCTTAGATGCTTGTTATTATTATGTAATTGGGCTTACTTGTTTTTCTACTTGAAATGAATATTATATTGACAATTGTAGTTCAGAAATTTGATGCAATTTGAAGTGTTTATTTATTTATATGGATAGTTGTAGTGTGGAATTTTAGCTTGATATTGAAATGTTGGAAAAAACAAAAATGTTGATGGAATATTACAGTGAAAAAATGCGATGCTGTTGCATTGCTGTAGTGGTTTTATTGTTCTGTTTTCTTCCCATTTTATTGGGTCTGTGATATTTAGCAATTGTAATTTCTAAACCACAAGGAGCCACATTGTTATAACTATTCTCTTTATCTGCTTTTTTCTTTAATTGTTCAGATATCTTTCTCAGAACAACCTCACTGGTCCAATCCCTGCAGCAATTGCAAATCTAAGCAACCTGGAATATGTGGACTTATCTTTCAACAACTTCTTTGGAAGCTTACCAAAGGAGCTGACTAATCTTTCTGACCTTGTATCCTTCAACATTTCCCACAATAACATACAAGGTGAGTTACCATTAGGGGGTTTCTTCAACACCATTTGCCCCTCAGCTGTCTCTGGTAATCCATCCCTATGTGGCTCTGTTGTCAACCGCACCTGCCCTTCTGTTCATCCAAAGCCCCTTGTTCTAAATCCTAACTCTTCCAACTCCTCCAATAGCTCCTCTTTAAATCGCAATCACCGGACATTTGCACTCAGCGTCTCTGCACTCATTGCTATTGGTGCAGCTGCTTTCATTGCCCTAGGCGTGGTATCTGTATCTCTCCTCAACATCCATGTACGGTCTTCTATGACGCATGCTCCTGTTGCTCTAACTTTATCAGGTGGGGAAGATTTCAGTTGTTCACCCACCAATGATCCGAACTATGGCAAGCTTGTCATGTTTGCTGGTGATGCTGATTTTGTTGCTGGTGCTCATGCATTACTCAACAAGGACAGTGAACTCGGTCGTGGTGGATTTGGAGTTGTTTACAAAACAATTCTTCGAGATGGACGTTCGGTTGCAATAAAGAAGCTAACAGTTTCAAGCTTGATAAAGTCACAGGAAGAATTTGAGAGGGAAGTGACAAGACTTGGAAAGATTAGACACCATAATCTTGTGGCACTGGAAGGTTATTACTGGACTCCATCCTTGCAACTCCTTATTTATGAGTACATATCCAGTGGGAGCTTGTACAAGCATCTCCATGATGGACCCAACACAAACTCCCTCTCTTGGCGGCAGAGGTTCAACATAATTCTGGGGATGGCAAAAGGTTTAGCCCATTTGCATCATACGAACATAATTCACTACAATCTTAAATCGACCAATATTCTAATAGATGACTCTGGTGAGCCAAAGGTAGCAGACTTTGGGCTGGCAAGGTTGTTGCCAATGATAGACCGATGCATCCTAAGCAGCAAAATTCAGAGTGCATTAGGCTACATGGCTCCTGAATTTGCTTGTCGAACTGTGAAGATAACTGAGAAATGTGATGTTTATGGTTTTGGGATCTTAATTTTGGAGGTGGTGACGGGCAAGAGACCAGTAGAATACATGGAGGATGATGTGGTGGTGCTCTGTGACATGGTGAGGGGAGCTCTAGAAGATGGTAGGACTGAGGAATGTGTTGATGGAAGGCTTATAGGAAATTTTCCAGCAGACGAGGCAATTCCTGTGATAAAACTCGGTCTAATATGTGCATCTCAAGTGCCATCCAATAGGCCAGACATGGAGGAAGTGGTGAATATTTTGGAGCTGATCCAATGTCCTGCAGAAGGTCAAGAGGAGTTTGAATGAATTGAACCTATAGAGTTCAAGAAAGATACACAAGTATATGTTTTGGCTGGCAAATAAGAATTCGGGTTCTTTCTTTAAAAGAAGAAAATAATATATTGTTGAATTTTCTTTTTCTTTCTATCTTTTTTGCCCTCCAAAATAACTGTTTGTTATTATTTGTAATTCTGTCTGTATCATTTTCTGGTATTGTCTTGTTCGGATTATATCGACAGTTTCTGTTACCGGATTCTTTTTCATCAGTTGGAAGTGAGATACATTATCATTGATATATATGTTGCTCCTATATAGACCAATACTTGACTGAATCTGTCTTTTGTTTTTATTACAATGCATTTGTTTTGGTGGCACTCTACAATTCAAATAATAAAGAAAAAACCGATATTGGCTTGAGCTAAAACCTCACGTGCGTACAAAAATGGTCCCATGGGGTCTGAATTGAATGAAAGGATAAGCTGACAAATAATATAAAAACAAAGCAACAACCAACTAAAGCAGTTAGGCGCCTTGAAAGAATGAAGGGGAAAAGAGAGAGAAACACAGAGGAAGATGTTAAAAAATTGAATTGGCATTATTGTTTCTCTTGCAATTTTGGCCTTTTGGAGACCAAAGTCTTGGAACAAGAAAATAGACGGAAAAAATAATAATATTAATAAAAATAATAATAAAGCCAAGCCAGGCAACAGCTCAAGTCAATATCAAAAAAACAAAAGGAAATACAGAGTCTACTCAAATGGCGTGACAAACTATGCTTTATTTATTTAAAATATAATAATAATAATAATAAAAAGTTATATATATCTTGCTTTATTCACACTTCTAAGCTAATCCTTCTTCTGATTTGAAACGAAGTTTCATGCTCACACTTTTCAGTCTACCAACCCAAGCTAATTATAGTCCCAGTACAAAAAGAAATAGTAATAATCCTAGTAAAGCAGCAGTCTTTGAAAGTCCATCTATGCATTGTGTCTTTTTAAAAGGGGGCAAATTAACTAGTAACAAAGATGAGCTGTACATATAATTAAGAGTATATAGGAACTTTTATATATTCAAGTAGAATGAATTATTAAGACTTTGATGTTAAGTTTAGCTTATTCCAATGGGTGTTGGACCCCAAAAAAAAAATGAACATGAAAAATGGGTTTAGGACATCATCAAAGCAAGTCACATGGGTGTCCTAAAAGCAACCACAGAAGTGGTTTTTGAGTGGGGATATTATAGTGGATGGCAATGATGTAGTGTTTCTTGGAGAGAGAACTTTTCATGATTTTCATTGCTTATTGCCGGTGCCTTGTGAAGGGTAAAAGTTTGACATCTTCCTGTATAATTGTGGGTATTTTATAACTTTTTTCCTATTTGAATTTCTTGTCTAACAAAAGCAGAAACAGTGAAACTCATGGAAAGTTCTGAAACCATTGAATGAATGTTCCTCTTCATCTGCTTTTATACATGTGGCGTTTAATTACAAGTTAATCTTCCAAGTAAATTAAATTCGAGTATAGTAAGAAAGTGCTTTGCATATCATTATGTCGAATAGTGAAGTTTATTGATAAAAGTTATTGTCTTTAAGCATAAACAAACGTATGGCTGTAGGAAATATGATTAAATTAAGCAAATTTTATATATTTGGTGTAAATAAAAAAAGGGACTCAATGATGTAGCTCATTGAGTTGAAGCTAAGTTAGATGAATACTCAATTTGGAGCTGTCTTTTTTACGTCTGCCGTGTGTCTTGTAATAAACTAAATAATCAAATGAGGGGATAATTAGCTAATTACTGTAATTAGTGGAGAAAGAACAGCTTAATTAATTGATGTAGTTTTCCTTCACCCATACAAAATGGAAAAACAGTAAAGTAAATAAAAATCTTTTGCCTTTTTTCCCCCCTTTTGCTTTTATTCCCAGACAAAATGAGACCTGCCACCCCCACATTCAATTTCGGTAGTGATGGAATTTGTGGGCATCATAATGCTCTTTTCCATACAAATTTCCTACTAAATTAATTTGGCAAATTATACTTGATGATTACCAAAAAATAAATTATTTCTAGTTGGAAAATATTTTCGTCCATTTGTATCCAAATTGAAGTTAATTTTCTAATTCTCAAGACCTCTTTATGGATAGTTTGAAACTCCTAAAAAGTGTAAGCTGGATTGGACTTTTAACCTAAATAAAGATCAAATATCTAACACCTCAAGCACGAGATTTCTCCCTTAATCCGAGTTCTAACATAAAACACCTTTAAAATTTGGGAAGCAGGATGTTGAACTTATAAATAAAGATAATTGATAGTATTAAGATATACAATTACTCCAAAAATTCTCTAAATTTCACGTAACTTTTTATTTGTAGCTCACCAATTCAGTTTGTCCAATTAGAATGAATTAACTGGGATTTCCTATTAATTATTAATGTTCAAGATTTTGCATAGAGGAATAATATGGGGATATTGATAAAAATAATGTGTTTTCAATTAATAAAATACAAAGATGAATTAATTTGAAAATATTTTATAAATATGGTATAACTTTATATCATCTTCAAATTTTATTATTGTTTTTATTATTATTATTATTTCGCAACTACATGCATGTGCCATGAATCCGAAACAAAAACTTTGATGATTATGCATATGGGATTGTATCTTTTAGCCATATTTTGTTACATGTGCATGAACTAAGGTAAAAACTTCGGAAATCATGTAAGATCATGCTAGATTTGTACAATGCTTTTAAGTCAATTTACTTTTGTATTTTCTTAATGAAAACATAATACTTTTTTTTTTAATAAATGTCCCTATAGTATACGGGTTAAAAGTTAAAAGGGAGACGAGAGATCCACCGGTGGCTTATGCATCAATGTACCAACAAAGAAAGTAGCAGATAATGGGAATGGCTAGTGGGGAGCTGGATTGTGAATAGGTACCCCACAGAAATTCGGACTTAATCTGTTACTGATCAAAAAAATGAATTTTGATGTGAGATGTGAAGTGACCCCAATTCATTGGAATTACTGGCTTTAAAAGGAGAAAGTACACCCATATCCAATTATCCATGATTGCAGCAGAATAAACGACCCATATCCAATTATCCATGATTGCAGCAGAATAAACGGACATTTTGGGCAGAAATAACGGGCACCATTGCTTCCTTTCTCTTTATTCTATTACTTGAAAGAGAACCACTGAATAAGACTCTTCAGAGTTAATTCTGCTACAGCTAAATTTTTCATCCATCTATGAGAACATAACCAACAGGCAAGAGGACAACCATAAGAATTTTTCAAATTTTCAAGTAGCTCATGAAATGTGGTTGAGCCTATTTAAATTGAAAGTAAGTTAAGGTTGACATCAAAAGAAAAAAAAAATTAGCCAAGAAGGCATGACCAACCAACTCTTATTTCACAAAAAGCAGAAAGATACATCATCTCTGTACTTCAGAGATGACAAACCTCTCAGAGTTCTCTTTGTTACATGAAACTGTAAATGTTACGTGTGAGAACGATTTACAACCAATATTCATCACCTAAATTGTGTACCTTCTCTTTTTTTTCTTATTTCGCCGCCCTTTAGCCTCCTGGTCAGCAGAAAAGTCTCTTTCCTTTTTCCACTGCAGAAGCCCTAATCATCCCAATCATTTTCCCATTGATCTTTCTTTGGAGACCTTGAAGTAAGGCCATTGGAAGAGATGCTTCCCACACGATGTGCTGCTGGTGATTTAACTGCATTTTCCTCGTCCCAGTCATCATCCCATCCCTGATCCCAACCTTCTGCTGTTTCCACATTGTTTGCTAAACTAGATTCCGGCAAACCCATCTCAAGTTCTTGATAAGGAATGCCATCCTGCCGTCTCCTCTTTCTGCACAAGCAGCAAAACGACATCCCTCCAAAAACCAACACCGTGATAATCAATAAGTAGGCACCATTAATGGGAGTAATTAGTTTGTCATAAGAAGGGAGGTGCAGGAAGAAGTTTCCCTGAGATACAGAAATTTCTGTGTGCAGAATACATTCGCCATCTCTAGTTTTTAGTATGACTTCATTGCTGTTACCAAAAATTAAAGTGATCTGAAAACAAATAAGAAACTCAGCTTATAAAAGATGCCAACATGGGTATCTCATCCTAATGAACATTTAACTGTCTAAGCCCACTTGCATGCCCAACCACTACTTAACCAAATAAATTCTAACAAAGAAATGCAGATTACAATATCTGATCCTCCCCATCCCAGCTGTGAATGTGATCCTGAACATGATAGCTCAGCAGGGATGGTATTAAGTCATTCCACCAATACTTGATCTTATGGAAATATGAAAATTATATTTCTATATTAAAATTTAAGGTATAACCGTATAAGAATGTGAAACATTATTTTTATCAAAAAACACACCATTTATCATTCAATATTGATAATTTTTATCAAACTAGCTACTTGCAAACAAATTTAAAATAATATAAAATTTTATGATAATGTTTCATAGTCATTACTTTTCAAAGAAATTTTTTTCACATAAAAAAAAACACTATTTATTATTCATCGTTGAAACTTTTATCAATTACTAGCAAATAATGTTAAAATAATATTTCGAGTCATTGATGACCTTCCAATCATACTCTTGACATGGATCAAAGGTATGTTACTGGGAAAAGCATAACTTCGTTCCCTTTTCTCACGTTTCCTTTATATTTTGTCACAACCTTCCAAGCCTCATGCCTCACTTTCTTATATTTCACGAGACAGTTCCACATGGATTAAAAGAAAATAACAAAGTAACTGAAACATGGCTCTTACTTTTCTAGTTTGGTGTTTGGGTATTTCAAGTGAAGTATTGTTGGCAGGATTTGGAGCAGAGAGGTCCACTTTCACATTACTTTCCCCTTCATTTTGGGCTAGAACCACAAATTTTTGGTGCCCTACAAATACAAGGAAATTGAGATGACTAATTATGAGTAAATGTAAATGTTACATGTGTTATGGGAAATCTTACACAGCTTATATAAAAAAATTTTGGTGAACAAACCAATCTTTAATGCTTCAATATGTATCATATACATCATATATGGCATCAGTTGGATATAATCTTTTCAATAATCTTTTAAACATTATACGAATAAATTTATTATAATAGATAGAAATATTTTCTCATATCCAACTGACTCAGGAATCAATGGGCAGTCCATATAAATAGAGTTTTAATGTAGCAGTAGGTTTATAAATGAGTTACCTATAACTATTCAATAAACAAATCAGTAACCGCAGCATGATTTTTCTGTCATTTACACATATGTAAACTGCTGTAAGTATGGTTTTTCACTGCAAATGTTTCTCTACTTGTGCATGGTATTGGGGCCAGAAAAATCCAAATGCAGATGAGTGAACTATGCACATAATTGAAAGTATTTTATAGTTGTCATCCATTCAGAACTCTGCGATGCTTCTTCAATAGTGTCTTCTGCGATTATGGCTGCATTGGCGTATTTGGGATTTGGCCTTCGTGTTCTTGTTGACCTTCGGAGTTGAGATTGCAGAATTGATTCTTCAGTTTCATTGGGCTCACCTTCATCATTTGGTTGTTGATACACGCCAGTTTGCCAAGGAATCTGAGTCACTTTTTGTTCAACATCATTCCTGTTTTGATCTTCTGATTCATTCGAATTTGGTTGAAGTTGAACAATATGCTCCTCCATCTTTTGTTGTAGTTGGTCTCCAAATTCTCTAGAGTTTGGCAACACCTCCTTCTCTGAAGACCACCAGGAACAGACTTCATCGAATACCACATCTCGTGAAGTATAACATCTTCCACTCATTGGATCACAACATTTCCACCCCTTTCTTTGGTTGTCGTATCCCACAAAGATACATCTAATAGCTTTCTTGTCACACTTGCTCCGTAGATGATTATGAACAAATACATAACATACACAGCTAAATACTCGAAAGTAGCTAACTGTAGGTTTCATGTTCCACAGTTTCTCAAAGGGAGAAACAAATTCTAACCTTGGTTGAGGAAGTCTGTTAATCACAAAGGCTGCAGTCCTCATTGCTTCAGCCCAAAACCTTCCCGGTACATTCTTTGCATGTAGCATATTTCGACAGACTTCTGCAAGATGCCGGTTCTTTCTCTCAGCTACACCATTTTGTTGCGGTGTGTTGGCACAAGTGTATTGATGACGTATTCCACTTTGCCTTAGGTATTGAGAGAACTCACTTGAGCTATATTCTCCCCCATTGTCTGTGCGTAAGCAACGGATCTTCTTTCCCACTTCTCCTTCACCTAAATTCATACCTTTAATATAAGTTGAGAAAGAGAAACAAAAATATTTAAGCTCTGGTCCCATGTAATTGCCTTCCAGAGTGTGCCTTTGTAAACATAGAATCAGAATACTGGACAGTAGCACTTGTCTGTCACAGGTTCATTTGCTTAGCTTTTGGAAGGGCTATGCCCTAATCCAGTCCTCTGATTGCAATACTTTATGACAATCCTAGCAACCATTGACAAAGACCAAATGAATGGTTGCTTGTCCCACCAGTAATTCCTTTAATCTGTTGGTACTTACCCCAATCCAATGAACATGCCTAGAACTAAGAGTTTCAAAGAGATTCAGGAATTCCAATTTTCTTTCAACTAAATTAAATCTTAGTTCGAATAAGTTGATGTAATCTATATGAGTGTTTTTTCCTCCATTCTATTCAGTTTACATATACCTCTAGCCTGTCAATGGTGAACATGTCCAAACTACCTGATCACCTCTCCCAAATAATGGATGCTGTCATAAAGGGAGTATATTGCTCAAGCTGCACAAGATGCTTACAGTAGCACTAGTTCTTTTTTAAGTTCAAATGCTTGCCCTCAGGACAGCTGCCGCCCCAATCTAATCCCCCGATTGAAAGAATTCAAAAGGATACCAGAAACCAATAATAAAGATCAACTTAATGCTTGCTCATTCTACGGGTGATTCCTATAATCTAATAGTAATTCTGCCACTCAGATGGATATGCCTAGAATTAAAGTTATAGTAACCCTAAGACAATTTAGTCTGAGGCCGACAACATGGATTATTCTCTTCTGAACCACTAGGTTTAAGACGGGCAAACTACATCTGTAGGAAGGTGCTAACCATGTTCAGTAATTAAACTTGACAATAGGCGTAAACCCAATTATGCCTCCTGAAACTTCAAAATGCGCCAATTTCCATATCCAGACATTTGCTAATCTACAATAGACATGTCTGAACTAATTCAATTACCTTCCTCAACATATCTTTTATGCATGCAGTTCCATCTAGAATGCAAATATTCCTTATCCAGTCCATTCTTGTATTTCTTTGAGTCAACCCTAGCATCACAACTGCAATGCTAAATTTGAGGACATGGGGCACTGTCCAACAATCTCTTAACATACATCTTAACCAACTTGTATTTTATTGAAAAAAGGAGAATATATTGTGGTTATCCTATGTGAGGAAGAAAACTGAGTAAAACAATGTACACTGATAATTTATTTAAATATAGCTATTAATTTATTAGAATTTATTATACTCCTACATCAGACTATGTAGATGAAGATATTCTCTAGGATAATGACTTAACTGTCAATTCAAAAGAAAAAAACTTCAACTAAACTTGATTCTATGGAATCATTAGCAGTGCTCGTCAAGTCAAGTCTCTGAGCTCCTATGCTCATTAAGTAATGAACCACAAGTATACAGAGCTTATGCAAACAAGAATTCCTTCAAATATAGCATATCAAACTTATACACCACAAATTCCACAGTCACCTGATATCAAAAATTACAACTAATGCCAACTCATGTAGCCATGTTATGATTAGTTTTCAAGCTAAATCATAGTCTAAAGCAAACAAATGCATTTCTTTGCATTCATACTTGAAAGTTGAATTACACAACACATCATGAAACTTCAATATATAGTATATTAATTACCATTTTCAAAATTAAGAATGCAGGCAACCAGTTTATTCCCATCGCTGCACCTTCTAGGAAATCCAGTACAATTCAGACCATCCTCTGACAGCGAATCCGTTTTAGTATCATTCTTATTTCTTTTTCCATGATTCTTGTCATTGCCCCCTTCATTTAGGGGAGGAGGATCTGCCTTCAAAGTATCATTTGAACTCTTTGGACTAGAATCAAACTTGTCAGAATTATTTGATACCTTTGGATCATTTGAACTCGTCTTATGTGATGTCGTGTTAGGATCTGGACTTGGTGATGGAGAAACCTTACAAACAAACATATAAAATGTTAATCTATCCTTAAATTGCTCTGTCAAAATGAAATAGGACTATAAATATATATATATACAAGCAGAAAGAAATTTACTTGATTTGTGTATGAGCTGCCCGTCGAAGCCACAGCTACAAATCTTTGAAAATTCGAGAGCAAAGAAGCATTGGAAACTTCGGCAACAATCAAAAACAACAGAACTGCTACTACTATCCCATTTCTATCCATTCCGAAGTACAATTCCACCACCGACCTTATAAGATCAAATCCCAAAATAAGCCGTTATCCATTGCTACTGAATTTTCTTCGATCAAGATCCCATTTTCCGAAGAGAGTGATTCGTTAGGCAGACTTTACTCATTTACAGAGCTGGAAAAAATGAAGCTTAGATTTCACGCAAAAGAATAGTAAAGAGTAGAGGGTGAAGCAAATAAAAGCTCGAAATGTAAAGATTTTGTTGACAGAATATTTAGGGTTTTGTGTATTCGTTTCGGGGGAGGCTGAGGTTTGACGTGTAACACTCTTGAAAACTGCCGGTTTCGCTACTGTAAAAGAGAATAGATAGATAAATCAAATAAAATTTCCAGTACTGCACAATTAGCACAAATTATTATATTTTGTGTCATTAATATGGTACCGTTACATATTCTTCTTCTTCTTCTTCATCTGAGAAAAAATAATTATATTTTTTGAGAGAATTTTTTTAATTTATTTATTTAATTTTTTTTAAATATTATAATGATTGTTATTATTATTTAAAATAAAAATATTAATTTTAATTTTTTTATAAAAGATAATTAAAAATAAAAAATATTTAAACTAAAATAAGTAATAGAAAGAGAAATTGTTGAAAACAATATATTTAATAAAAATAATAAATATATAAAAAAGTTTTTATATAATAAATTTATAAATTCAAAATAATAGAATCTGTAAAATTTAAACGATAAATCTGTAAATTCAAATGGATAAGTAAATGATAAATCTGTAAATTCTAAATAATAAATATATATTTTCTAAATAATAAATTTCTAAATTATAAACTATAAATATATTATTTATAAATAATAAATATATTTAAATATAAAACAATAAATTTATAAATTATAATTAATAAATTTATAAATTTTAAAAAATAAACAAGGAATCTATTTTATATCCATCGTCAAAATTAAAATCTGGAAAAATAGGCACTTTCGTGAAGAAAATCGATTCATGTAAATGAGGATATATGATATTTCAATTCCACAATTAGTTAATGGGGGGGCTCGGTAAATCAATATGGGCCCTCATTTTAATTTCCTCATTTTATGATTCTAAAATTTTCATATAAAATACACTTTTTTTAATTTTCTATTACCGCACAAAAATGGGCCACCGCTTCTCAACGCCGCCGCAGCCATTGCCCTGACTCCACCTTCGTCTTTGACTGTCAGGGCGAGACTTTCCAGAGTGGTGCTCTGAGCGTGCTCTTGATTGGGGCTCCGGCGGTGGCCTAGATCTGATTGTTTATGCCAGTGGTGATGCTTCTCTTTTGATCCATAAGAGTGTTAAGGCTGAGGAGACTATATCCCTGTTAGGCAATCTTCTTGCTTCAATAATATACAAGTGATCAAGGTCCCCATGAAGAATAATCGGCTGTTGTTGCTGCTGGTCACCACCAAAGATCTCAGCCATGGAACCCAAGTTCTAAAGAGAAGTAAGCATACTGATATTAAATTAATGGACATTATGAAATATAAGAAGATAAGTAATGGGGGTAATCAATGAAAAGGAACAAAAAAAGATTAGGAGAAATACAGATAAAGGAAGAAAGGAATGTGAATAGGAGCAAACATGGAACGGTTTCTGTGGGTGAGTTTACTTGTAGCCGAGAACTTATGGGCTCCTGGAAAATGGCGGGATTAGGAATATTATTGGATTAATTTAGTGAATTTCAAGAAAAAAAAAATTTCTTTTTTATGACAAGAATCCAATCGAGGGATGAAGAAGACATGAAATCATTTCATTTATTTATTTTTTTTCTATGTTGAAGAGAATGAGTTTGTTTAATATATATATATATATATATATATATATATATATATTAAATATACTTGAAATATACAATATGTATACTATCGATATACTACATGTATGAATGTAATATTCTACTTGTATATATTGAGTACATTTTCTGGTAAAAAAAAATATTTTTGAAATAACAAATTTTAAAAAAATGTATTTTTTTAAAAATTTCTCTAGTCAAAGAGAATGAGTTTGATTAATATAAATATACTAAAATTTAACCAATATACTATAAATATGCTTGGAATATATAACATGTATATCATCAATATATCAATGTATATACATAATATTCTACTTGTATATATTGAGTACTTTTTTTGGTAAAAAATATACTTAATATATAGTATAATAAAAAAAAGAAAAATGTGTATTTTTGAAATAATAAGTTTAAAAAAATATATTTTTGAAAGAGAGTAATAAGAAAGTATATTTATGTATATACTTTTTTTGGTAATATTTATATACAAAACTTTTTTTTTGTAAAAACACTTCTCGATCACTGTACTTTTGATTTTTTTTTTTAAATCGAGTTCTTATATTTTTATTTAATTTTATAAAGTTTTTAAACTTTCATTAAAATTTTCAATTGAGTTCTTGTAGTTAAATATCATTTGAATAAAATCATAAACAATAGAACTTATAGCTATTTCGTGGGAGCAAGCGGAAACTTTGGGAAGTAAGGGAGTCATCTTTTAGATAATTAATTTCGCCTAGGACTCGAGTAAACTCACATGATTGATGACTTATATCAAAACTATAGGATGACTTACAGGAAAGAAGGATCCCCTAGAAAAGTAAAAATTGTGGGGGATAACATAGTATTTTGAAAAACAGAGGGACTGAAAAATTCTTAATCCAACCAAAATGAAAAAAGTTTATGGGCTTAATAGAAAAAATAATAAAATTTAAGGATTTATATATTTATTTCACCCATAATTAATTTATTATTATTATTATTTAGTTAATAGCTTCTCACTTCTAATTTTCTTTCTAGCATTTGGGGGAGTACCCCTTTTTTTTGGGTTGGGTCTTATGACCATTTCTAAGGTGGCCTAATGTTTCTTAATTAAGGCATCAAGTTTTCTCACACTAGCTGAGGAATTAATCAGCTTCTAAACCCTTTCAAATCGATCGAGTTGATTTGATTAATATGACTCCCATTTTCTACGTTGCTTTTATCATTCTATGCAACTTTTTATGTTCATTGAAGCTTTGGCCTTGAACCATTGAACCTCCTTTTTGCCTTAGATATTTGAGCCCTTAATCTTTGTTATTACTATTGTGCTTTGTGCAATGTCTATTGAATTAGGACCATAAAAGGTACTACTAGTAAATAGTAATCTCTCAATGCGCATGTAATGAATATTAGTTTTATTAAAAATAACCTTATATTAATAAGATAATTAATTTATATTAATTGTATTGTTTATTTTGATTTTTTTTCTAAATTCATTTTCTCTTCAAATCAAATTGAATTAGAAGTCGATTTTCGATATTTCTAGTTCAATTTCAACAGCGGTTTCACTATTTTTCTTTTGCGCCATATATCTATTTGGCAAATTTTCTAGCCAAGTTCATAGTTAAAGTATAAATAGCAAACAAATCACCTATGGGTAATTTTGGGCCCATTCATTGAGCTTCTTGTTATTGGGCCCAGCAAGTATGCCCTTTTTCTAAATTCTCTCAGGAAAGCAGCACATACTCCAATAACTTTTGTGCTGTAAATTATAGTATAGATGTATGTCAAAGGCTCTATTTATTTAAATGATGAAGTATTTTATTTTTTAAAATATATAAAAAAATAAAAATATTTTTGAATTTATAAAAAAAATTAATTCATAATACAATATGAATCTCATCTATAATATAAGAATTGCTTTTGTATAAAACAAGTCATTGAATGACGAAACAAAGGCTGAGAGAGACCATGTTGAGGAATAACTAATAAGGTGTAAACTCTCACCTCTCCTGAAAGACTAAAGTCTAAGTTACTGTAATAATTACAATCAAATCAAGGGAATGAGTTGAAATTAGAAACATAATGGACGAAATTGAAACTTAAAAGTAAATGAAGGGATTACCATATTTTCAAAAGGAGATAGAAAATTATATATACGGTTCGGTCTAATCCAACAATCGAAAAATATCCAGAATCGTATTTAAAAGTCAGAAATTTTAAAATATAGGTATTATATTGTAAAAAATAAATTTTTGTATTGTATTTTTTAAAAATTCGGAATAGTTTGATATAGTTTTTCTGTATTAAATAATACAGTATAATATAATACAAATAGTTCGGTATTTGAATAATATAATTGATACAAATACAAAAATATGACCATAAAATCAAAACTTGTTGCAAAAATATTTCATAATTCCATATAAAGTTCCGAAATTTAAATATAATTTCTCACTCCATGATTACACTTAATAATTTCGTGTTGTTAAATCAACACTTAGAGTTTCCAATAAATTTTGAATTAATTATAAAAAAATAACCGAAATATTCACATTTAACAATTTTAGTTCCTACTATCAAAATTTATAAAAAATATATCAACTTTCATTTTTCTTTCAAAAATAGCTTTCAACCAGAAAAAATGGTGGTCTTATCCTACGTGGCTGCTGAAATTTTTTGTGCTAAAAATAATAGTGAGCAAATACCGGGATAAATCTATAATTTAAAAAAAAAATTAAGGATTAAATTTAAAAATATATATAAAAAATCTTATTTTCATCTCTGTCCCTTTCCCTCTCCCTCTCCCTCTCTCACCCTCACCCACCTTCACCATCATCTCCTTCCTTTATCTTCTTCATCTTCATCTTCTTTTTATCCTTCAGTTTTTTTTGAAAAAAAAGTCATCTCCTTGCTATTGTTAGTTCTTGTCGACCATCATTATTTACTATTTAGCAATATTTTTGTTTTTTATTTTTTCTTTGGAAGTCTCAATTTAGCAATCTTAGTACATCCATTATCAAGCCATTTCTTTGTGTGGTGAGGTCAAATCCTCGCTGTAAACTAGATTTGATATTAAAAATACTAATTACTTTTGCCAATTTTTGCCATTGTCGGACTAAGTAGGAGACTGTAAAGACAAATATTTGATTTTGACAAGAAAAAATACCTTTCTTTGTAAGTTTTTCTATTCTTGAAAAAAAAATTGTTGTAATTTTTCATCTGAAAAAAGTAAAATTGATATCCTTTTTTCGGTAGAAAATTGATTTCCTTGAAATTGACTCTTTTGGTAGATTATTAACTCTGTGTTTGGTAGCTAAGAAAATATCTTCCTTAGTTACCAAAGTTAAACTTCCAAATCAAATAGTGAAAACCTTGAAAAATAATTGAAAATTTTTTCGATACTTTTATGATCTTTAGATTTTAAATATAGCAATTAGATTCTAGGACTTTTGCCTATTTTTGAGTTTTTAACTCTCTCTCTCTCTCTATCTATCTTTCTTTTGGTTTCTTTGAATTCTAATTTGGGTGATATTTGTGAAGTTTATGCTATACTATTTAGGGTTTTAAAACCTGTGTTTGGTTGGAGGAGAGAGGGGGTTATCCCTGAAAAGGGAAGCACAACTAGAGCTAATGGGTGCAGAAGGGCATTCTTAGTGATTCTGATCCTCTGTTAGAAAATCAGGCTAATTCATCATCACTGTGGCCGACAAGTTTGACTAAAATTAACACTGAAGAAGAAAAAGAAGAAATAGTTATGGATATGGTGTGGTTGGGCAAAGGAAAAAAGTGAGGAGATTTTTTTTCTTTTTTTCTTTTTTTAACTTAATCCTTAATTTTTTTTAAATTATAAATTTAGCCCCTTATTTTGATGAGTCAACAAATTTAAGTTGTCTCGTCTTATTTTTTTAACAAAAAAATTTTTGGCAATTAAATAGGATAAAACCATCGTTTTTTCATATTATAAGTTATTTTTGAAAAAAAAATGAAAGTTTGTGTATTTTTTTGCAAATTTTGGTAAGACGAGTTAAAATTGTTAAAATGCAAATAGATTGGGTATTTTTTTGATAATTGATCCATAAATTTTTTTGTTGTAACAATTTGTTTAGTGCTTTATAATAAATATCAATAAGTCTCAGATAAATAGAACTTCCTTATATTGAAAACTCAACTTTAATTATGAACAACTAGTATAAAATAAGATAAAATTACAAAAAATATACAATCTATATAGTATTTGATAATGAATAGTCAACTTTATGGAAGTAGCTTTTACTTCGACTTTTTTGCAGTAAAGTTCTATCAACACTTCTTAAGTCTCTCAATATACCTATTAACTAATTAATGTGATCAACATAACCATTGTAGCAAATAAATATTATATTAAAACAAAATCATAATCACTTAAAATACATGCTCATTTAATTAAATTTTTAGTTAATAAATGAATGTTGATTATATGTATTCTTTTACTCTAAATTATCTCTAAAAATTCTTCTCATATTTAATTTCACAAAGCATAATTTAGAAAAACACTTTGTTTACTATATAAAGGAGGTAGACAGGTGTTGAGAGAGGGAGAAAAAAATGGAGGGGAGACATTTGTCATTATTATTGTAAGCGAGAAAAAATAAAACATCATTAAGTATAAAAAGTCATTAAAAAATTCATTGTCTTTCATAAATTTTTTCGTTAACTGTGTTTGAAGGGGAGTTGCCCTTTTTAGACTCTTCTAGTCCAATTTTTTTTTTTGTCATAACTTTTATTACTATTAATGTTATCCGATATAAATATAATAAAAGAGTTTTAATTTAGTATTAATTCTTTCAGATTTAGATTTTATTTTAATATATGAGAGTTGAAATTAGTCATAAACAAATGTATCATATTCGTGTTCTTTTATGATCATCACAATCATCTTTGCTTCCAGTTGTACTTTAATTTGGTGACAATAATTTCAATCTACTAATTTTTCATAAGAGATTTTAATTTTTAATTGTTTTTGGAACTTCATAGAAAATGGTTTATTTTATTTTGTTTCATTAAATTTTTCAGACCTAAAAATTCAATGTCCACATAAAAGCTGAATTGAATAATCTCATTTGATAAAAAAAAGTTGATAGAGAAAAAGAGAGAAATTTCTCATCTAATCAATTGAGAAATAGGGCTTTGGATGACGGTGACTCTCAATGCTCAAGTTGCAAATGGAGAAGGATTATGAGGAGGAACGAGAAAGACTCGAGCTACAAATGAAGGCGAAGAGGGAGGAAAGAGGTAGAATGTAGCTACTAGTAAATTTTGGTTTGTTAGGGGTTAAGGTTATAAATCTTTTATATTTATACTTACTCAAAACTAAATAGTTTTACTTTTGAGTAAAAATAAATAAATAAATTTTTTTATTATTTTTCTCCTTTAGTTATATTATATATGTTATATGATATATTGACCAGTAATTTAATTAAATACAATCTTGAATTCTAATCATGTATCAATTTAAAAAAATTAAAATTTATTTTATGTACAATACAATTATTTAGAAATGTACATATAGTCATGTAGACTCATATAAAATTTTGATATAATATATCAAAATTTTATACAAATATTTGTTGAACAAAAATAAAAATAAAAATTTTATTATCATATATTAAAATTTTAATTTTAAATTTAAAAATAAGATTAAAATTTGTTATAAATCATTTTTTGATATTTTATTATTTTTGATTTTTTGTCTATCCCTAAAACTATTTTATAATATATAAGAAAACCAAATATAAGTTAGTAATATATATTAACTTTGATTATGTTTTTTGATTAATTTATTATAACTATTTATGTGAACTATTTTTTTTATCAATCCTCTAATAATGTAATTAAGGAAAATGATATCAGTGGTTGCTAGAAAATTATACTATAAATTGGTTGTATTTAAGTTAATTAAACTAATAGAAGAAAAATAATTATTGTGGTCAAAAAATAGGTTTCAATGATTAATATGAAATTAAAAAATAAATTGTATATAGTTTAAACACATGTAAAATAAGTGACTAAATATTTTATGATATACTTATAATTAATATTTAAAAATTTGATTCAACATTGGTATATTTATAATGTGAATTTTTTTAGAGTAATTGTTTAACATGGAGAATTTAGTATAGAAAATATAGTATTTTTTTGTCAATATTTTTTCCCTTAGAATGAGATTAAATTAAAGATACACAAATATTGCAATTTTTTTAAATAATTTTTTTAAATTAATTAATTTATTAATTATAACATAGATATTATTGATTTCTAATTAAATCTTAGGGTATGAATCAAAAGATGATTTATCATTGATAAATACACACATATATATAGAAAAAAATTTAAGTTTGAAATGCATTAGAAAATCATATCTAAATATTAATATCAAAATCAAGTTAATTAAGAGAATGAATGAAAAACAAAAAAATATGGATCAAAAAAATAAAAATAAATTTAATATATTACAATTATTTTGATAAAAAATATATTAATATATTTATTAAATAAATTTATTATATATTTATAATACACTTATTATAAATTTAGATTTATTGCATAATATAATAAGAAAAATTATAAATGCTACAAAATATAATTAATGGGCAAAAAATTAGGGTAAAAAATAAAAACTAGAAATATCTTATAATTAATTTTTTTATTTATTTAATAACAAAGATAATTAAATTTCTTGATGATTATCTTATCTTAAACTTACATGAAATTCATAAGTTCAATTTTCTACGCAACCATCATAAAATTTTTAACATATAAAATTATTTTTAACATATAAAATTATATTTAAACTCATTGTTTTTGTAAATGTCATATTAATTTTATTAACTAATTAATTAATTTATAATTTTAATTTTATGGATTAAGTGTATATAATTATAAATTTAAGTTATATTATATTTGTATAATAAAAGCATAAAAATTATAAAAATATTATTTTATTTTTAATTATAATTATTTAAATATTGGTTTTTTCAGTACAATTCAGTTTCAAAACAGTTCAATACAATTTAATATAGTTTTCGGTTCAGATATCATTATAAGATCTAGATTCATCAAATTTAAAGTTAATAGTACAATTCAATTTAGATATAGTAAAAAAGTAACATTACAGTTCAATTTGGTTCTGAATATTTTTTCTCGGTTTTTCAGTTCAGTTCGAGAATATCTAAACTCTGTGTATAGGCCTAATAGAAATCTACTCAAGGAATTGCAACATTATCAAAATGTATGCTTTATTTTCTGGTTTCCTTGCAAATGTTAGTATGATTGACACTTTGGTTAGTAGCATAAGACACCTCATTCATCAAATCCAAAAATTATATCTTTTTTTAGCCATGTTTAAAACCCAAAAAGAAAACTCTTTCATTTAAAAACTCAAACGAAAGTAAATGAAGAAAAATTGATGGACAAAATATCACAAGTTATGAAAAAGATTTGGGGATGAGTATAACATATTTTTGGACTAGTTTGAGAGACTGTCATTTTAAGTGCAACTCAACCAAGTAATACTCAGTCACAGCCTCTCAAAACCTGGTGTGGGTCAACCTCGATTTCAATTACGCTTGCTTAATGTCATGCACCGTGAAGGTTTATCGGGAATTCTCCACACATGTATAATTTTTTACACATGTATGTATAATTTTTTACACATGTATAGCATTCTAGAGAACCATTGTACACTATTAAATCAAATGGATCTTGGTCATCCATTAAATAGGTAGGAATTAATCATGACTGTCTATTTTGGTAGGTGAGAATTGATCTTAACCATCTATTTTGCTAGGTAGAAATTGATCTCAACCATTCATTTGGTAACTGGAGATTATTCTTGGCCATCTATTTTTGGTAGGTAAAAATTGATCTCGACCATTCATTTGGTAGGTGGAGATTGATTTCAACCATCCATTGAAGAGGATGAGACCTATATATAGCTTAGAGAATTCACTTGTAAAGTATTCAAGCAAATCCAAGCATTTGTAAGCTTTCATGAGTAATAAGAGCATTCTCCAAGTTATTTTCTCTCTTTAAGTTCTTAACATCATTGCTCACTTACTAGTAATATCTAGCATCCGAAATAGAGGTTGACTATCATTCTAGCCAAGAAGTTTGTTAATGTAGCATGATCGTTGGAAGTAAAAGACCAAGTCCGTGACAGTTGGTATTAGAGCCCGACCGAGTAAAGATGGCCGATTCAAGTGAGATGACAAAAGTGACAATCGATGAGAGCAACCAACCTAAGAGAAGGAGATCCAGATCAAGAGATATCTTGGTAGACATAAATGCAAGACTTGTTGTAGTCAAGGGGTAATAAATGTTCAAAGAAACAGACCAATGCATCATGGAGCTCGAAACGGGGAGAGACAAGCTTCAAGGAGAGATGCAAGGTGCTGTGAATATTGTCATAACGACATATCTAAACCATGTGAAAGCCTTGGAGGAAACCTTTCATGTTGAGGTAATGAATCTCAAGGAAATGCTTACAAAGGTAGTAACTGAGCTAGATGAATTGATCATTTGTAAGAAGGTTATTACTCAAAATGGAGATGTTGCAAACCCGATGGTACTCATTACTCCTTCGAAGGTAGACGTTTCTAGGCCAAATGAGTATAATGACTTAAGGAATGCAAAGGAGATTGACAAATTATTTTAGAGTTTAAAGCAATACTTTAAGGCTCTTGGCATTACAGATGATGCAAAAAAGGTTGATAATAGCTCACTTAACCTTATTTATATCGCAATGGTATGGTGGTGGAGAAGGTATAATGACATTGATAAGGGTACTTGCACTATCGATATGTGGGATGAGTTTAAGAAGGAACTCAAGCGATAATTCTATTTGGAGAACATTGAGCATGAAACAAAGGCAAAACATATGTGTCTCACATAAAAAATGAGCATACGAGAGTGTGTAAAAGAATTCTCCAAAGTACTTTTAGAGATCCTTGACTATCCTAACAAGGAAACACTTTTTTTCCTTTGTGAATGTGTTACAACATTGGGCAAAACTAGAAATCGAAAGATATGGTGCCTAAGATCTTGTCACTGCTATTTCCATTATTGAATCCTTAGTTGAGTTCAAAAGGAATGAGAAGTCCAAGGTTTACAAAGACAAAGGTGGAAAATGGAAGAATGAGGGAGACTACCATAAAAAAAAAAAAGAACTTCCAAAAGCAGGATAAAGGCAAAAGCACTAAGAACAATAAAGGTAGAAGTAGGCCAAAAATTAAATGTTTTTTTTTGCGATAGGCTACACAAAGTAATAGAATGCCTATATAAAGCCAAAATTTTCTCTTTAGTCGAAGAAAAGGAACATAAGGAGACAAACCTAGGATCCTTACAACTCCTTAATACCATCAAGGCAAAAGTGGAGGTGTTGAAGTCTGAAAAAGTGGTTGTTTATTCGTTGAAGCTAAGGTTGGCAAGCACACCTTAACTTTCTTGAAGTTTCTTCAAAAATAGTAGTTGCTGGTGAGAAAGGATAGATTAAGTCAACAAATTCTGAAACCAAGTCTACATTTGGAGTTACACATGTGTAAAGGTAAACATTAGTGAATGACATGGCTTAGTAGATTGTTCCGTTGTTCCAATGGATGATTATGCAATTGTACTAAGCATGAAGTTTATGAACTAGGTCAAAGTCGTGTCTATTCCTTTTGCTAATACAATATGCATCTTGGAGCAAGAAAATACTTTTGTGGTGCCATTAGCAAGAGAATCAAGCCTACAATCCAAGCAATTGTTAGTCATACAACTCTTAAAAGGTGTGAAAAAAGGCATAATCTACCTTCTTTGCAACACTAAAGGAAGAGAAGAATATGTCAATGGAATAGGTACCAAAACAAATCTCTCATGTCGTCGAAAAGTTCATGGATTTCATGCCTCCTGAATTGCCATAGTCATTTTCCCCTAAGCGAGAGGTGGATCATAAGATTGAGTTAATCCCTAATGCAATGCCACATGTTGTAGTTCCATATTGGATGGCACCTTCCGAGCTTGAAAAATTGAGAAGACATCTGAAAAAGTTGTTGGATGCGGGATACATCAAACTCCATATGGCGCACATGCGCTTTTTCAAAAGAAGCACTATGGATCACTTTAATTATGTATCGATTTTTAGGCGCTCAACAAAATCACAGTGAAGAACAAGTATCCAATTCCATTGATCACCAACTTATTTGATCAATTTGGAGATGCAAGATGGTTTTCCAAGCTTGAATTAAGATCGGGATACTACCAAGTGAGAATTGCAGAAAGAGATGAGCTAAAGTCAACATGTGTTACAAGGTATCGCTCTTATAAATTCTTAATGATGCCCTTTGGGCTTAAAATCGCCCTTACCACATTTTGCACTATTAGGAATAAAGTTTTCCAACTGTTTTTGCATAAATTTATGGTGGTATTCTTAAATGACATTGTCATCTATAACAAGACACTTGATAGGCACGTTGATTATTTGAGACAAGTCTTCCAAGTATTGAGGGATAATGAGTTGTGTCAAAAAGGAGAAATGTGCATTTGTGTAACATGGAGAATGTTCTTAGGGCACGTTATGGACAAAGATAGGCTACAAATGGACAAGTCCAAAGTGCAAGAAATTGTGGATTAAGAGCCGTCGAATAAGGTAACTGAGCTACGTTCCTTCATTGGCCTCATTAATTACTACAAAAAATTCATTGGTGGTTATTATTCCATTATCGCACCCCTCACGGATTTGCTGAAAAAAATAAGAAATGGAATCGGGATGACAAATACCAAAAAACGTTCAAGACACTTTAAAAAAAGGTGACCAAAGAACATGTCTTGTCTTTTCCTGATCACACCAAGCCATATGAGGTACATATTGATGCTTTTGACTTTGCATTTGGTGGAGTTTTGATGGAAGAGGGTCATCCCATTACCTATGAAAGCCATAAGCTAAATGATGTTGAACATCACTACACAATCCAAGAGAAAAAGATGACCATTGCACTATATTGTTTGCAGACCTAGAGACATTACTTGTTGGGGTCCAAGTTTGTGGTGATTATGGACAATGTTGCAACAAATTATTTTCTCAAGAATAAAAAACTGACACCGTACCAAGTCAGATGGCAAGCTTTTTTAGCATAATTCTACTATGTGATGGAGTATAAGTTGGGCACGACTAACCTAATGGCTGATGCACTTAGTAGAAAAGTCATAGTAGCTTCCATCACAAGTCCAAGTTTTCTTTTGGTGGACTACATAAAAGAGAGACTTGAGCATGACCCACAAGCCAAGAGTTTGGTGGATTTGGCAAGTCGTAGAAAGACTCGCCAATTTTTAGGGACGAAGTGCTCACCACTAAAGGTGATCATGTGTATGTGCCTAAATAGTAAGGCTTGAAAAAAGAAATCATTAATGAGTGTCATGATTCACAATGGGCGGGTCATCCGGGAGTTAGATGCACATTGGCACTTGTGAAACATGCATATTATTAGCCCCAAAATGTGGGATGATATTGACCAACAAGCAAGTTTGTTGGAACTATTGCCTATTCCGGAGAAGTCTTAGGAAAATATCTCCATTGATTTCATCACATGCCTACCAAAGTCTGAAGGTTGTAGCAACATCATGATAGTAGTTGGCCGATTCAGCAAATGTGGAATGTTTATCCCTGTGCTTATAAAGTTCACGATCGAGGATGTAGCACGTCTATTCTTTAAGCATGTGGTGAAGTATTGGGGCATTCTAAAGACAATTGTTAGTGACCAAGATATCCACTTCACTGGGAGATTTTGGATAAAGCTCTTCAAGTTAATAGGGTCGAAGCTCAACTTCTCTATGAGCTTTCATCTCTAAATAGACAGGCAAATAGAAAGGGTCAATGATTTGTTGGAGTTGTACTTAAAGCATTATGTGAGTGCCAACCAAAGAGAATGGGCGAAGTTGCTGGATAAAGCTCAATTCTCATACAACTTACAAAAAAATGAGTCAACATAAGCTAATCCATTTGAGATAGCTACAGGGCAGCAACCAATGACTGCCCATACTTTAGCCATTGGATACAAGGGTCCAAGTCTATCCGTTTTCAAGTTTGCCAAAGGTTGGCTTGAGAAGTCTGACATGACATCCACATATTTAACTAAGGCCATAAAGAGAATGAAGAAGTGGGCCAATACAAAAAGAGACATTTGGAATTCGAGGAATAAGACCTAGTGATGGTGAAACTCCTTCCATATCAAAGCCAAAGGTTTGCTAAAGTACATAAAGGCTTAGTGAGGGGTTATGAGGGTCTTTTCTAGTGGAGAAACGTATTGACAAGCTAGCATATTGCTTGACTTTACCTTCGCATCTGAAAATGTATCTAGTGTTCCATAGAACTTATTGAAGCCATTTCATTTTGATAGGGAGGAAACAAGTCGGGGCGAGTCTAAAAGAGCATCTACAACAATCACTACATCATCCAAGCTAGAAGTTGAAGAGATATTAGCGCATCGGGTTATTCTAAGATGAAACTCCCATCCAAGTTATGTAGAGTACTTTGTCAAATGGAAGGGGTTATTGGATAGTGAAGTAAGCTAAGAACATGAGCTCACATTATAATCCTTCAAGGACTTGATCGAAACATACAAGAGGGATGCGATGAGGGCATTGCCAAATTGAGTGAGGGAGAATATCACTCATCGTGAAGGATCATCCAGAATTCTCCACACATGTATAGCATTCTTGAAGGTCATTATACACCATTAGATTAAATGGATCTTGGTCATCTATTAAATAGGTATGAATTAATACCAATCGTCCATTTTGATTGGTGAAAATTGATCTTAATCATCTATTTTGATAGGTGGAGATTGATCTTAGTCATTAATTTGGTAGGTAGAAATTAATCTTTATCATCCATTTTGGTAAGTGAAGATTGATTTCAACCATTCATTTGGTAGGTGGAGATTGATATTGACCATTTATTCAGGAGGTGAAAGTCTATATATAGCTTAAAGAATTCATTTTTAAAACACTCAAGTAAATCCAAACATTTATAAGTTTTATTGACTAATAAGAACATTTTTCAAGTTCTCCATCTTTCTCTATCTAAGTTTTTAGTATTTTTGTTCACTTACTAGCAATATCTAACATCTAAAAGAGAGATGACTAACATTCTAGCTAAGAAATTTGCTAATATCACACGATCATTAGAAATACAAAAATTAGAAACAAAAAATCAAATACGTGATATTAATAATGGCGAAGGCTCACCACCATCAGTCAAACTAGTGAAATAAGGCCGCTGTCGTGGTGGTCCTGATGGTGGTGCCTCGAGTTTCAACAAGGAACTGAAGAAGCTGCTCAAACTCAATTTTGGGAGAAAGAGAGCCAAATGCTTTGATGTGAAGCACGATGAAGTTACCGATCCCTAAAATCCCAAATCTTAGGAAAACTCTTAACCGATCATTAAGACTTTGAATATCTTTTCTTTTTATTGTAAGAAGAGCATTAGCTTCTTCTGCTTAATTTCATATTCGTATTATTACTAATATGACATAATAATCAAATGCGACTTTAGCCCTACACTGTTAGTCAAACTACACATGCATCAGAAATAAATAACAATAAAGATAGACAATGCATCTTTTGTTGACAAAATATTTAGTAGGTAAGATGGTAGGTGAAAATTAATCTTGATCATCCATTTGGTAGGTGGAGATTAATTTTGACCATTTATTTGGTTAGTAAAATGGTAGGTGAAAATTAATTTTAACCATCCATTTGGTGGGTGGAGATTAATTTTGACCATCCATTTGGTAGGTAAGACGATAAGTAAGAAATGATCTCAACCATCCATTAAAGTATGTGAGAATTAATTTTGGTTGTCCATTGAGGAGGTGTAAGCCTATATATAGCTTTAGGAATTCAATTGTAAGACATTCCATCAAAAAGTAAGAGAGAAGAAAAAGAAAAATTTAGAAAAAGTTAGAAAAGTTTTAGTGAGAGATTGTGAGTGTTTATAAACACTTCATGAATTTTTCTTTTTTCAGTAAAAGATCTGCAGCAGTCCGGAAATATAGGTATAATTGGCTGAACTCCGTTATCAATTTGTATTTTATTATTCCGTATTTTCTTTCACTTTCTCATAAATCTGATTATAGGGAAATTAGCGTTATTTTCTATGATAGTGAAGCATTAGTTAATTACAGATGGGTAAATCTACAAAAAATAATTCAGATGTCCTAATTTTGTTTAAATTTCATGTAAGCATCGGTACTTGCTTCTCAGTTCTCACTCACTACTCAACCATCCATCTTTCACTCCATCGCGCTACTGATAACTTCACCGTATGCTCAATCGCCCCGTCTTCTTCTTCTTCTCTTTCACCTGGCTTATATAACAAGCTTCTTTTTCTTCAAAAATTTTCACTACCCAAAGCAATCTCTTCAGGGAAAACATTATCATGCTCCGTTTCTAACAAATTCCCCTTAGAATTGTCCAATTTGATAGAAAAGAAAGGTATCAGCTTGGTTGAGAAATGTTCTACCCATCCAAGAAGAAAATATAGAATACAGAAAGCAGGTAGAGAATCTGGTGGATGCAATTAGAGCATTACCCTGTAAAGAGATAATTGATGATATCCTCGAGATTTGCTCGAAAGATGGCAAATTTCGGAGTATATTGGACTTCAATGATCTTGTAATGGCGTTAATCATAGCCAATGAATCTGGTCTGGCCTTGAAGTTGTATTCTGATATATCCACACATGGTTTAGCCCCAGATTCATAGACATTTTCCATCATTATCAGGTGTCATTGCAAGAGAAATGATGTTGATGAGGCTAAAAGGGTTTTAGACAACATGTTACAGAATAGGTGGAATCCAAACGTGGCAACATTCACCTTGTTGATTGATGCATTATGCAAGAAGGGTAAATTACAGAAAGTTTTCCAAGTTTTTGAGGTCATGTGTAGAGTTGGGTGCCGACCAACTGTTCAAACATACAATTGCTTGGGAAGAGTGGAGGAAGCATTTGAACCGGTGGAAGATATCAAGAAATCCTCCATTGGACCGGACATTTATACATACAACATAATGATGGATAGTTTTTGTTAAGTGGGTAGATAAGATGAAGCAATGGAGTTGCTTAATGAATCTATACAGTTGGGATTGACTCCAACTGTTGTCACTTTTAACACTTTGTTTCATGGGTATAGTAAAGAAGGAAGGCCACTTGAAGGAATTAGTGTGTTGACAAAAAATGAACCAGAGAAATTGCATGCCTGACTATATTAGCTATAGCACGTAGCTACATGGTTTATTGATATGGAGGAAAATCCGAACGACTCTGCTAGTTTATAAGGAAATGGTGGGGAATAGTTTTTAAGTCGATGCGAGGTTAATGTACAGCCGTTTGATAGACTTATCCAGGAAATGATCACAGCACATACATTCTAGTCATCCAAGCTCTATCTATTGGAAAGAAAGATGTTGATGTTTTGGTTATTTTGCGGGATATGATCACATTCGGGTATATTCCAAGAATAACCACAATTAACAGAATAATTAGAGCATTTTGCCTGGAGGGAAAGGTGAACAAGGCAATTTTGATCTTAGTTCTCATGCATGAAATTCATAAGATCCCACATAGGATGTCCTATGACCTCATAATTCATGAATTGAATCGAAAAGGAAGGTTTTTGGAGGCTTGTAATATCTACGGTGCAGCATTGGTTCGTGGTGTGGTACCTGACAAAAGCCCCAACGATAAGGAAATGATCGAGTACACTTAATTCAGTGTGCATCCCACTGCTTAATTGATTATTGAGGCTTCCTTCATCCAAAATTGACTTCAATAATGGTTAATCGCTTTTACACTTAAAACATTTCAAAACATTTCAAAAACCATATAGCATTACTTCTCAATGTGCCCAAAGCAGAAATATCATCTCTTCCAGGACAAAAAAGAACCATATGTACGAAAATTTTCAGATAAATACATGCTTAATAGATTTAACTACTAAAATAAGGAAATGGGAGCTTGCAACTCTTCTGCTATTTGTGAAACTGAAAAAAAATCCTGAACTGGAAAACTTAAGCCCGGCTCATGTATTGACCAGTTCTGGTGTCTACCAGAATTTCATCCCCAACGTTAATAAACAGCGGAACATTAACAACGGCACCTGTGTCCAGTGTAACTGGTTTTGATCCACCTGCCACAAAATTTGTTTCTCAAACGACAAAACAAAATAAAAATTACTGTAACTATTAAAAATTTCCACAAAAATGTCTAAAAAATATTGCACCTATTTCATAGGTCTCCTTCAAATATACTGTAAAATAACATATTAAGTGGAAGATGGTTAAGCTATTCCCTTTTTATGTTTCCCCGATCAAAAAAATTCCATAAAAGAAAAGGAAGTAATATTTTGTGACAGTTTGTTGGTATACTTGCAGGTGTGTATTACAGCTGTGCATCGCAAAGATGTTAAATCTTTTATCGGTGAATTGGAGAATGTTTATCTGGTTTTTTTATCTGTTCATACACTGTAAGTTCATTTTAATCATCAAGAGCAAATTCAAAACACAATAACTGGAGGCCCATTACTTTTATGGTTCTACAACGTACAAACTATGTATCAATTAACATTTGCATCTGAAATATAGTAGGTCCTCAAGTTTCATTAATTGAAGCCAGATGACATTACCTTGAGCAGTGTCACCCTTGAGGCCAGGATCAGCATCAACTACAGTCAGTTGTACTGTGATTGGAAGTTCGAAATCAATAACCTGCAAGTATAAGATCAAACAGATAGCTATGCATTAACTAGCACATAATAATACTAATTTCGGCCAGTGAAGCCTATCATATATCACAAACTATCAAATCATATGCCTTCAAAGAGTACATCTATATGACTGATATTCTGCCACTATTCAGCTCTCATCATATAATCCCGGCATGATCTATGCCAGAACCGAGAATTCTTCAGAGTAACTATTATCTTTATAAGCACAGATTTCAGAATTTTCTGTAGCCCTCCTGATAATTGTTAGAAGTAAATTTATGAAGATTAAAGGAATCCCAGAGTGAAAAGGATTGAGAAGTACTTTTCCTTTCCAGAATAGCAAATTGCAGTCCATTCCCTCTTTCAGCCACTTTGTCTTATCCCCAACTTCTTTCTCACTGAGACGGTATTCTTCAAATGTATTCTGTTAAGAGCCAAATACAGAGAATTTGAGAGGGTAAAAATATGATTTTTAAAACGACTCAGTTCTAACACTAATTGGAACTAACTAATCATCAGATTTTGACCTTAAGTTCACTGATAAGTTTGCCAATTGCCATCGATCGACAGTTCAACAATGATTATTGGTTACAATATGTAATACAGAGTATTCATGTATGACCAATTAGAATAGCATTGAATAATCCTTGAGAAGGATCGAAGAAAAGCAAGATCGTCAATATTTGCCATAGAATAAATTATATTATATAAATACCAGGCAATACCAGGTCCATGAACACAAATTGAGCACCATCTTTGTATGTGAATTGCTTTGTCTCCTTGAAAACATCTGCCTCTTCAATCTGATGAATTACAGTAAAAAGGCATATGAGAAAAACCTGAACAAACATCCACTACAAGAATTATCCTAGTGGTCATATGCTCTGATCCAATATAAAATTATGGAAATCAAGCATATGCATCGCACAGACAAAGGATTTGGAAGCCTTTGATAAAATCCTAAAATTAGAATATGACGCCACTAGGCTCACTACTCATCACTTAATAGTTCAATATCGACGAAGCAACCTTAAGATTAACTACAAATGAGCAAATTCAATTTGCTGGAAATGTTTGGAATAATCTGTCAATTCAGAAGTCCATATACATTGGCAAGCAGTGATTTTACTCTTAATTTGGGTATAAAAAGAATAACTACAAATGAGCAAATTGAAATTTGTCATAAATGTATGGCATAACCCGTCAATTCAGCAGTCCATGTACATTTGCAAGCAGTGATTTAACTCTTAATTTGGGCACAAAAATCCAGCAAACTTCAGAATCCAAATCAAAATAATGGAAATTTGATGTAAATTGAGAAATGAACTGATTCATGGAATACAAGTAGAGCCACTCTGAATTCAAAAGAGATTATTACCCCACTTCCAGCTCGAAAAGTTTTCTCGACAGTGTTTCCTGTTATATAATTGCGGAGTTTGGTCCTGACAAATGCTGCTCCCTTTCCAGGTTTAACATGAAGAAACTCTATTTCAACGCCAATAAACACCAAATTTATGATATATATTGTAGTTAGTAGAAATGGAGAACCAAATTCAACTACGATATTCTAAAAGACGAACGATTGTGGATAAAGCATAATTACCTAATAAAACTCTCTAATAATTAGAAATAAGTAAGCGACAAGAACCTAAGAATACCTAGAACACGCCAAGGAGCACCATCCACTTCAATGTTGGTTCCGACTTTGATATCGTTGCTAGTCAACGCGTAAATCCCTGAAACAACAATATCAATCGCCATTAGCATTGCCGAAAGATTTGAATTTTGAACCAGAAATGCTGAAGGCTAAAGGTGAGATATAGGTTGGGGAAAATTGAAAGCTTTACTGGGGAAAGTGGGACGCGAAGGAGTACTGGGGAAAATCCGCATTGGAAGAAAGGAGGGTTTCGAAGAGAGCGAAGAAGCCGTTGATGACGAAGATGGAAAGACAGGGTAAGCAGAAGAGAAACTGAAGGCTGTAGTTCCCGCCATTGTTTGGGCAGCACGAAAATTGGAGAAACGACGTTTTCTCTGACTCTGAAATAATAGGGGATGTGGAGCGGCAAACGTTTCTCTACTCAGATAAGGGAGAAATTGGCTTGGGCCGTATTTTATTATTCAGCCTCCTTCACTACCAAAACCATTTTTTAGTACACTAAAGAGAGGAAATTCTCGAACATTTATTATGTGGGCGGAAGGACTCGAATATGTGCCACTCCAAGAATTTTATTTTATTTTTTTTTGAAGAAAAATGTAGAAAATTCATTAATCCAAAAACATTACATCATGAGCTAGAGTCTCTTCCAAGAACAAAGGAGGGTTCATCCAAAAAGTAGTATAGGAACAAGAAGTTCTCACCTATTTGCATCTTTTTAACAAAACAAATATTAAAATCAACATTCCCATGAGAAAAGTCATACAATTCAAAACAATAGTACCAAATTCAGACAAACCAAGCTTTGGATGATGGATTGCATCAACAAGAATCTTTGCATCTGATTCAATCATCATAGCAGAATAACCCTCAAGCTTTAGCCAACTTAAAACCTCTCTAAGACACAAAGCTTCTGCAACCAGAGGTTGAACACGTGTAGCCAACACTTCAGTGAATCCTGCAACAAAATCTTTATGGTCATTACGGATAACTGCCCCTACTATATCTAAATTACATTTCCAGCAAAGTGAAGGAGGACGTTTCCATCTTTGAATACCATTAGGAGTTGGACCAACCAGAATGCTCAAATTAACTCTACTTCATTCATTAAGGAATGTGAGAGTTGAAGAGACAATCTCTAGAGCACTAACCACTTGTTTTCACCATAACCAGTTGTTCCTCTTACGCCAAATAGCCCAAGAGACCATACAAATCCTTACAATCTGAGTTGAGTCAAAAATCTCCATAGCATAACCAAACCACTCCCTAAAATCAGGAACATTAACATTAGGATCGTCCAAACCTAGATCACTCCAACAATCACAAGCCAAACAACAATCAAGGAAGAGATGCAACAAATGTTCACCAAAATGACCTTGGATAACACAAATACTATCCACAGGAAGCTCTCGTAGGAAAAGCCGATCCTTAGTAGGCAATAAATTCTTACGCATTTTCCACATAAAAAAGCTTCACTTTCACACGGATCTTCCAAAGCTTATTCCAATTAAAATCACCATTTTGAGCAGTATTATCAAGCAATTCATCAAAAACCAACTTGTATCCATACTGAACTAAATAAATGTCACACCTATCAAAATATAAAATGATCTCATCATCACTGCCTATAGAACCTAGTGGTAGCTTTAAGATTTATTCAACCTCATGCTGATCAAAACATCCTTCCAACAACTCAACACCTCATTCAACTATACCAGGTATCCATAAGTCATTGAAAGCCAACCTCTCCAAACTAGGAACAATTGGAGAAGTAACTGGAAAATTAGAATATCTACACAACCAGGGGTTCTGCCATACCTTAATCATTAAACCATTACCAATATGCCATCGAGTATCGACATCCTTTTTCCATTACAAATCTAGCATCCAAAATACTTTTCCAAACAACTTCGAGCTATGTCCTAATTAACCTGAGAATAAATTTCCACCAGGATAGTATTTAGCTTTGAGAATCATACTAGAAAGAGCATCAGGATTAGAGATAAGCCTTCAAGATTGTTTACCAAGCATTGTCAAATTAAAAAAATAACGATGTCTAAAATCCAAACCACCATTTTCTTTCCTAACACAAAGTCTATCCTAGGACTGTCAATGAATCTTCGAAGTACTATTGGGATTTGAGCCCCACCAAAATGAATTCATCATCATCTATAATTCGTCACATAAAGAAACAGGGAGAAAGAAAGTACTCATACAATATACAGGAATAGCTTAAGCAATAGATTTAATAAAAACTTCCTTGCCTACTTGTGAAAGCATTTTATCATACCACCCAACAATCTTTTCTGTAATTTATCTTTAAGGTAAGCAAAAATAGATTTTTTATTCCTACCAACCAGAGGTGGCAAACCAAGATATTTGTCTGTATTGAGAGGAGAAGAAACACATAAAACAAACTTTATGCCTCTGAGAACAAACTTTTTTACATTGGGACTAAATAAAATTTCTGATTTTTAACTGTTAACAGCTTGACCTGAATCCATCTCAAATATCTTCAGAACAACAAGCATAAAGGAACTCTCATTCAAGGTTGCTCTAAAGAATAAAAGTTCTTCATTGTGTGAATATCCTTAAGAGGTCATTGTCAAAAAAAAATTTATGTTGCACATTTGAGTGAGTTATAAAAGATAATTATGGTACTAATTCCATTATATTAATCAAGGAACTTCAACATGAGTACGTAGAATTTATAAAGTTAGTACTCCCTTCTCTCATTGAGTTTGTCGATATTTAGTCTTGCATTAAAATTATATAAATCATCAAGTATTTAATTTATTTTCTAAAATAAACAAACTCATTAAGATGAAGATAGTAATTAAACCCCAAAGAGGTGAGATGAAATAGTGAGTGTTTCTTCTAATTTAATTAGAAGTCTTGAGCTCAAGCCTCATTCATTTTATTCTCTTAATAGGTTTATTCGGCATGAATCTAGATAGGAAAAATGATAGGAACACTTTATTATTATTATTATTATTATTATTATTATTATTATTATTATTATTATTATTATTATTATAAAGGTGAATTGTCGAAAATTATTCCTTTCAAGGTATCTTCATCATATACGGTAGAAATTAGGAACACTAACGTAAGCTTATATTTTCCTTTACATCTCTTGAAATGACCATAAAGCCTAAAAATATTATGCCTATCCAATACAATCAAGACATTATGGAAATTTAAAATCTACCGTAGCATTTTTTTTTAATGTGACAATATAATGAAATCCCCTCACTCTAGGATTTCTCTTCATTTCAATAGCCCTTAGCCTAATGTGGCAAGAAATATGCATTTTCTCACTGTGATGGCTCGGATAAGCATTGTTACCGTCTCCTCTACCCACTATTTCTTATAAAGATCTATATTCATGGTTAGCCATGATAAAATAAGCTCAAAATAAGTGTTGATTCTTATCAAACAAAGAAAAAATGATAATAAGAGGGAAATCATATCTAAGACTATACCCTAACGCTCTGTTTGTTTCAAGGGAATTGAGAGAAAAAAGAAGAGGAAAAAAATTTATAGGATTTTTTCATTTTGATAAATTGAAGCAGAAGAAGAGAGGGAAAAAGAAGGGAAGAAAAAGGGAGATATAAGGAAATGTAGATTTTCCATCAAATTAGTGGAAAAAATAAACTAAAATCACTAAACTACCCTGAATAATATAAAATCACATTATATGTTAATTTTTTTTATTTTTTATGAGTGATATTTCATTTTCTTCATAATTTAATTAATTAGTAAACCAAATATAGTAAAAAAAATACAACTTCATTTTCATTTCATTATCTTCATTTCTTCAGTTTTTCTCGTTAAAGAAAATAATTTTTCACTTACTCCAAACAATATAAAAGTTAGCAAACCCTAAGAATAGGAGCGCAAAAGATCAATAAATTCATCATAGTATTAATGATCCAAATAAGGAAACAGGATAGAAAAAAAAAAGAGTAAGAAGTTATCTGCACTAAAAGTAGTAAAGGTAGCTATAGATTTTGTAAAGGTCACAGTGTATAAAGAAAAAAAGGAAGAAAAGGAAGGCAAAATATATATCTAAAGCAGATGAGGAGTTTTAGAGCTTTACGTGTTTGAAATTTCGTCTATTCGATTGCAATTACGACAAAAAGTTAATGTTATATTATTTTTTTTTACTTTTATGGTTTTTATTATTAATTGTAACTATATATACAAGAGGTCAATTTGTAGTTGGTTATAGTTCTACGATGCTTGGGTCTTTCATGCTAAGGTAGCTGAAGTTCTTTGCCGGAAAGAAGCCCTCAGCTGGTTAAAGAGCCTTAAAGTTGAGAATGTCTCGATTGAGTCAAATGTCAAAGTTGTGGTCGATGATTTCCTCAAGGCGGATACAGATTCAATTGAGTTTGGTTGTGTGTTGTCTGATTGTCTCTCTCTTTTTCAGTAATGCAATGATTTTCCAGTTGTTTTTATTAGGCGACAAGCTGCCCATCTCTGTTAACCAAGGCAGCTCATTTTTATGCTAGCCCAACTTTATAACATTTTGTTCCTTACTTTCTTTGGAGTAGATTGCAAACTGATGTTAGATGCTTTTCGTTAATATATTAGCTTTATTTGCTTCAAAAAAAAAAAATACTTTATATAGCAAAGTTCTTGAGTTAAGTACTAAATATAAAATAATTTTAAAATTTGAAATGTGTCTGACTCGAATCCATATTAATCTGTGTTAAATATATGGTTAAAACAAAAAAAACCACAACATTTTTTTAGAAGTTTGATTTTCCCATAAATTGCAGCGTCGTTTCCCACGACAACTATTTGTTGCATAATCACAAGAACCAAACACATGGATGAAAAAAGTTTGACCAAAAAATGGGTTAATTAAAATTAATATTGCAATGATTTGCAAGCAACTACTACTTGGAGAAGCCATGAAGGCAAAGCAAGTTATTAAAATATCTGTTTGGTGGCCTTCGATTGCTATTTTGCCAAGTGCGTGACAAGACAGCACTCTATTTTTTTTAATTTATGTATCCAATGGGCTTTATAGAGCCAATATTTCATAAGCAATTTTGGTGATATTAGTATTATTATTATTATTAAACACGTAATAATCTTTGACCAAATGTTGTTCTATCCTTCCACCTAAACATAATGCATTGGGTCATAAGTCGTAACCATTTAAACTTATAGTTTTTTAGAAATAAAAAAAATTGATATAAAATTTAACTTTGAGTTTATTTGGAGTTGACTCGAAAAATTCGTACTATCTCATCAGTTCAAATTTCTTAATTCCTCATATCTAATAAAAAATTTAAAAATTGCTAAATTTTTTATTTATATTATTTTTTTTATATTTATCTTTTCGGATTCATAAAGTTCCAGTTGATATTCGAATGGAATATCTCATCATTAATTTAGAGACAACTCTAATATTTTTAGATTAAAAAAGATGTCATATTTTTTCTATAACTTCTAATATAACTAAAAAAATGAATATAATAATAAAGTACATGTATACATTCAATGTTACGTGGAAAACAACAATATTGTGACTAAAAAACATTAATTTACAAAGTTTATTACGTCAGTATATTCTTTTAATTTTTTTTGAAAAAATTAAAGAATTTATTAGGGACGGATCTAAGTGTCACTATTGCCCTCTAAAATATCTCCTGATATCTCTTTTAGTCTCTATAAAATTTCTTTATACATAAAATATTGCCTATTAACAATTAAAAAATTATATTAAAATATAAGTATTAGAAGATAACAATTACAATAATTTATAATTTATATTATTATGAATATAAAAAAAATTATACCAAAATATATATCAGTATTAAAAAATTTGTATATATTTCTATATATAGGTTGTTTTATATAATTTTTAATTTATTTTCTATAAAATTAAATTTGTCTCATTAAAAATAAACTTTAAATGAGTTTATAATTTACAAATACCAGGACCCTTCTATTAAAAAAAAAAAAAAAAGAAAATCCCAAGGCAAAGCCTTGCGCTTTCTATGATGTCTATGTTTGTTTTCAACCAAACATTCCCTTACACCCCTTGTTTTAATCCAAAGGCCAACGGCTTCACATAGAAAGGATTTGTTTTTTAATCAAAAAATTCATTCAACACGCGTGAGCGCACGTACCGATGTCAGTTGTCAGACATGAGTAGTGACTAGTCAGATCTTCAGGCGCGTGGGTTAGCATTTCTCTTTCAGCGTGGTAGGTACATACCGCACTTCCAGGTTACCTAACATCATCGATGCATAATATGACGTATTTAATTACTAATATTGCTTTTAAATAACCCAGAAACTAAAAGGGTATTTGTTTCGGCTTCGATGTCAAACAGCGGTTAAAGTGATATTTAATAAAATATTTCAAATAATATAGATTCTAATTCAGTAATGATAAAATTCATTGTTGATTTGATTTTTTATTTAAATTATATTATTTTTATATATTTTTATTAATTATAAAATATTTATTTTTTAAAATTGAATTATTTATAATTATTAATTTTTTAATCAATAATTTATTTATAATTATAAATATAAATATATTATAAATAATAGTTAATTTATATACTAAAATTTTTAATTACTATATATATTATTTAATATATTAAATATAAATTATAATAAATTAATTGATTTTATTTATAAATTATATATATATATACATTTATTTATATTTTATTATATTTTATTATCTTAATTATAATAATTTTATTCATTTATACACCACATATAAATATATATTTTAAATAAAATAAATTATATCTCTATTAATAATTTAATTTATTTTTATAAATATTAATATCAATGGTAAACCAAAATTGACCTAAATTTGAGAATCCAGAAGAAAAAAGAAAGAAGGGAAATCGACGACGAAATTCAGTTAATGGTGTGGGACAGTTGAGCTGGCATACCCTCGTAATAAATCCCATATAATCCGGGGTATTTTAGTAATTTCAAACTGGGTACTCAATTGCATGCGAACTTTGCGATTGGATAAAAAAGCGCCTAGTGGCGCATTTTACGGTGTTGTCCTGCCGCCGTATTTAATACTTTTTCTTTTTTTTAAATATAATATTTTCATTGCTAAATCCTGTTCTACACGCCGAGCTTCAGAAAATAAAACCACGCTCTTCCATTTTAGTTATAAATATTCACTTAATTCAATAAAGAAGCCGCGATTAACAAGTACACGCATAGTATATAGCTTTTCCAATATTTTCCATATTATTTTTTTATTTCATGAATTAAAAATAATTCTTTTTTAGGAATTAAAAAAAAAAAGAAGAAAAAGGGTAAGTGGGAGAAAAGAAAGGTGGGGGAGTTCGCCGAGTCTTGAAGTATCCTCATCGTGCATGCATTTTTATTGTAAGTACCAAACTCTCTCTCTCTCTCTCTCTCTCTCTGATAGACTGTTACTTTGCATGCACATGTTTTTGTTTCCTCCTCTCCTAATCACTGATTCGTTCTTCCCGTCGCCGGTAATCGACTCCTCTCCCGATCCAGGCACCTCTCCGGCCTGATTTTCAATAATTTCGAGATCAGAACCTCATTGCTTCAAGGTATAAAAGAGTCAGATATGCAGAAATCGGAACATGGCGTCTCCGCATAACAGTTATCTAAATAGCTGAAGTTATTTTTATATTGTAGGAGAGATTGTGATGCGAGGTTAGCTTTGTTTTTCTTTTTGACTTCTATATTTTATATATATGTTGAGTTTATTAACTTTTGGTTGACTAATTTTGTGTGTTTCACGAGTTGGATTTATCGAGAAGGGGAATTGTTAGGGATTTGTTTTTTTCATTTGAATTGGGCTTTATATATTGATTTTTTTGTAGAATTGATATTGAGAATGGAGTCCAAGACTTGCATGAATGCATTGTGTGGAGCCTCGACGTCGAGTGAGTGGAGAAAAGGTTGGCCTCTGCGATCTGGTGAATTCGCCACTCTCTGTGACAAGTGCGGGTAATTTACTTTACTTCTGTTCTATCTCTTGTAATGCATGATAGTAGATAACGGAACTGTACGGTCAGCTACTCATCATTTTTCTGTCATAGTATTGGTTTGGCATCAGGTTTTGGTTCTCCTAAACTTCTTGTTGCTTTTTTCCTTTAATTCCATTTATATATGGTTCTTGGTGTTATTGCTCTTAAACGGCCTTTTTTTATTTTTTTAATCTTACATTTTGAACTTTTGCCGTGTCATTATTGTTTTGACATTATTATCGTGTGCCATTTATTTGAATCTAATGCTTTAATTACAATTAGATTTGTGTGAAAATTTATATCGTACATGAAAAATGCCTGAAATTAGGGAGCCCAAGGGGACAACAGAATCGTTTTGGTGATCCTTTAAAGGGATTTTTACAGTTCTTTTTTGACCGGAAATAAAAAAACTGTCTAAATTTTGGAAAAATAGAGTAGCAACTAGAATGAGACATTCAAGCACATCAGTTGTTGTCCATCATTTACGAACTGCAGGTCATGAATTCATATTTGAGGTAGTTGTGATCCATTGTTGTAATTATTGCTGTTTCATTATGACTATAGGCCTGCTTATGAGCAATCCATTTTTTGTGATGTGTTCCACTCAAAGGATTCTGGTTGGAGGGAGTGTGCTTCGTGTGGCAAGGTACATCGGCAGTTAAGAATTTATTTATTTCCCAATCCTCATCCCTCGTAAATCCACTAATATAAGTAACTGAATTTGGTACTGCAGCGTCTCCATTGTGGTTGCATTGTTTCCAGGTTTCTGCTTGAGCTACTTGATGGTGGCGGCGTGAACTGTATAAACTGCATTAAGAGTTCAGGAATTGATTCTGTGAGTTCAGATTTCGTAATCAGTCCATCTCCTTCATTTTTATAAATTTCATGGTCTTTATATTAATTTATATACTGCACAACGTATTTAATGGTCTCATTTGTACCTTTTGCATGATGTCTTTCATCTGTATGTGCCTCTGGTTTCTTTAGGTAACAAGAGGAGCCCAAGACAAATATTTATAGGCTTTATAAAATCACATAATAATTTGTGGTTCATTTCTGATTTACAGCAACATTTTTCTCGACAGATACAAATAGTTTTTCCCATGTCTATGAATTTATGACAATGTTTGATTTATGACAATGTTCCAATGAAATAGAAGTACTTGTATCTCAACTAACAGGAATTTTATGAATCTTTAAAACATACTAAAGCATATTCGCACAGGTGATGGGGGATGAGAAACCGACTGGGTTTGGCTCATCAAAAGTTGATATTGGTCAACTGCAGTCTTCTGACAACCACTTGGATAGTGAAAGGAAGATTATACAGTTAGTCAATACTTCTGAGGGTACTGGTACTAGACATTTACTCCAATTACAGAATGATGAGATAAGCGGTTCTTTTAGGCAAATGAAACAGGAGGACAATTTAGCTCCTATGGTAGAAATTGGAAGCACAAGTTTCTCGAATGTCAATCAAGCATCAGATGGACTATCTCAAATTGCCAAACCGGAGATTCGCAAAGCAACTATTGCTGCAAAAGAATTATATGAATCACTAGCACAAACAAACTTGAATATTACCCTGGGATCTCCTTTTGGGAAACCTAGTCCCATTCCTGGAGCTGTTGATGAAAGAGTTCCAAGTAAGGCATCCTCTCCACTCCAACAGGGGCTTAGGTCACGCCATCTGTTACCCAAGCCTCCAAAGTCAGCCCTTCCTACAGGTTTGGAAGCAAATGCAGGCATTGTTTCACAGATACGTGTAGCTAGGCCACCAGCTGAAGGGCGGGGACGCAATCAGTTGCTCCCACGTTATTGGCCTAGGATAACAGACCAAGAATTGCAGCAAATATCTGCAGAGTATCCATCAGTGCATCATTTAAATATCAAGTTCATTAGTTTTTATTTTGCAGAATCATGTATTAAATTTTATGCTTTTATGATTTCACCTATTGATATCCTTGACCTTGTTATGCTCTAGTTCAAATTCCACAATTGTGCCCCTGTTTGAAAAGGTTCTTAGTGCAAGTGATGCTGGCCGCATTGGTCGTTTGGTTCTCCCTAAAGCATGTGCTGAAGTATGTTTGTCTAGTTTTTTTTTTAATCAATATGGTACTCATATTTTTATCAGTGAGGTTCTTTCTGAGATAAGGCATGCCTTACATCAATTCAAATTGGATCACTATGCAGGCATATTTTCCTCCAATCTCTCAACCAGAGGGCCTTCCTCTAAGGATTCAAGATGTAAAGGGAAAAGAGTGGGTGTTTCAGTTTAGATTTTGGCCAAATAATAACAGCAGAATGTATGTTTTGGAGGGTGTAACCCCTTGCATACAGTCAATGCAGTTGCAAGCAGGAGATACTGGTATTTTTCAATCCCCAAAGTTTGTGGTTGTAATTGATACTTATGTGCCTTTTAGCGTATTCTGGCCTACTTGGGATTCAGTCTATTGCATTTCTGTACTTCTAGAAACAGGCTTTTATGGAAAGCTAATATATTTCGGCATTTTGTATATCCGAAAAATAACATTCCAATAATTTTTTGTGATTACCGTACATGAAATTGTCTTCAATTTCTTGCATTGAGATAAAAAGAAACATATATTCACTCCTGGATGATTTCCCTTAACCTTTTTAATTTACAATTCCACAGTAGTTCTGAATTGTTTCTAGTTTTTAGGAAGTCGGTGCGCATTACAAGTTTTCATAATTTCTATTGCAGTAACATTTAGCCGTATGGATCCGGAAGGAAAACTCATTATGGGTTTCAGGAAAGCATCAAACTCTATGGCAATGCAGGTAAAAGATGGAGTCAGTTTCTAGTTAGCGGAATAGATCATGTAATATTGATATAAATGATCAAATAAACAGGAAATCCAACCATCTGCCATTCCAAATGGTGTTCATTCAAGTGAAAGTTTCTTTTCGAGTGTTTATGAGAACCTACCTATAATAAGTGGTTACTCCGGCCTTCTTCAGTCACTCAAGGGAAGTACTGACACACATTTAAGTGCACTCTCCAAACATGTGAATTCAGCTAGTGGCAATCTTAGCTGGCATAATTCAGAGAAGCATGAGGAAAGGATGAGGGACAACTTGCTGTTACCATCTTTGCTCATTCCAGAGAGAAAAAGAACACGAAATATTGGGTCCAAAAGTAAGAGGCTTTTAATTGATAGCCTAGATGCTCTAGAGCTTAAATTGACATGGGAAGAGGCACAGGATTTGCTTCGCCCACCACCTAGTGTCAAGCCAAGTATTGTCACTATTGAGGAGCATGATTTTGAAGAATACGAAGTGAGTAAGCTCGTTGATGTTTAATTGTCATATATTTATGCACATAGATGAGTAGATACAGGCCCATACTGCATATGCTTCTATTGTATGATGCATCTAATTCCTAGAGTCATTTTTCCGTAATATATTGGTGCATAACTCGATAATAGTACACATGCCCTTGAATGCTTAATGAAGAGAAATATTTATGGAAATCAGGACTCGTTTTTAATATCAGTATAGTATATTTTTCATTCATTTGAAGGGTTTTCAAATGGAAATTCCATAATGTTTGATGTATAAAATCATGAATTTGCATCTCCTCCTCAACTTCACATGTACACACTCGCACACTGAGGCACTGCAATAAGGAAGTGAAACCCTGGTCCAGTTGACTGATCACCAAGACTAGTTATCTTGTAAAACTTACTGAAATGTTGATGAAATCTCTCCTTGTTGCTTAAGAAAGCTAAAATTTCTATACATTTTCTCATGTAGGAACCTCCAGTTTTTGGGAAGAGAAGTGTCTTCTTAGTTCGTTCAGTCGGGTAAGAATAATTATCATGCATGTTATTATTATTCTTAATTTTATCGTCTGAAAATAGTGTACTTAGAAATTTATGCAACTATACTTAGACAAGAATCTATCTTCTGGATTGTAATGTACTGAAAACTTAGGTGCTATAAGGGAACTGAAAAATTTCTTAGAACTTCTTTTGAACCCGTTTGCTCTTAAGGAATGTTTTTATCTGTCTTTAGTCATACTTCACTGCAAACAATTCTTTATCCTGTCTTACTCTTTCTTTTAGGGATGCATTTCCCTCTTCCATTTTATACGCTCTTCAGCTGCCTTGTTTACTTTGTATGCGCTGAAACGAGACAGATACTAAAAGTAAGAGATTACTGTGATAACACCTTGGACAAAAATTAGTGGTAATCAGTTGCTATGTCCCGGAATAACATCATATTTTTGAAAGAAAATCTTAACTTTGTCTTCATTGCAATCTGGTAGTAGCAAATGTGCGAGTTTCTTGATGAAATTGAACTTTTCAGACCATAATTTCCCCCTGAAAGAAGTTCTCTAGATCATATGCTAATAAAATTATATCTAGCTCATTTCATTGTATCTGAGATATCAGTTAGCTCAAATATGTGAATAATTAGCTGATAAATAATCTACTTCACTTATGACACGGTATAATGGTGCCACCTGTGATGAAGATGTTGGACGCTGGCCTCTACCTGCAATTTTCTTCTTCCAGATGTAGTACATACTTGTTATTAGTACTGGAGTAAACATATATTCATTCCTTGTGGACGTGATTGATAAATCAATCTAATATTGAATTGTTAAAATCTATCATCAGGGGACAAGAGCAGTGGGCTCAGTGTGATAACTGTTTGAAGTGGCGACAGTTGCCAGTTGATATTCTTCTTCCACCAAAGTGGACATGTGCAGACAATGCTTGGGATCAAAGCAGGTTGGTAAAATGCCTCACCCAACTTCTTTTCGTGTGCATTATTGATGAGAAAACTGGAAAGCCATAAAACTATCCAGTAATGTAAATTTGTATCTTCAGGTCTTCCTGTTCTGCTCCTGATGAATTGAACCCGAGAGAATTGGAAAATCTCCTCAGACTTAATAAGGGTATGAATTATGATAATTATACGTTATGTATTTTAGCAGGAAGCTCCATTGCCATTGCAATGCAGACTTGTAAGGACATTACATTATTAGCATAAAGCTTTTTTTTTTCTCTATTTCCTGCATCAGAAGCTATAGTTTATAAGAGTTTAATACATATCAAAGACCTTATTACGGTTGTCAAGAATTACATTTGTCAGATCAATGTTGTAAAAATTAGTGTTACAAATTGATGTCCAGAAAACACATCTGGATATCTTCAAGTTGGTTTCATGGGTGACCCAGAACAATGTGGTCTGTTTGCATTGTACAGTTTTCAGTTTCTCAAGTCTGTCAAAAGGATGACAAGACTGATTCTTGTATGCTTCAATACGAACAATACTTGAAAGCCTTGCCTGCATTTTGTTATGGACATTGCATCTGCCAGTTCATTGTGGCATTTTAATAAACTGGCTAATTAGTTTCACTCAGGAAACTTCAATTTATCTTGGTAGATGCACACCTGTATGATCAATTTGTTGAATTTAATATGCAAGAAGAGAGTCCCATATTTTGGTTTTTGTAAGCATATATTTCTTACATGCAAATTTGTGTATTCTCAAGGATATTTTCTGTGTTTTCTTTATAATACTATTATGGCCTTTGTTATAGATTTCAAGAAACGGAGAATGACGAGTATCCATAAACCAGCCTTGGAGCATGAATCTTCTGGCCTGGATGCATTGGCTAATGCTGCAATCCTTGGTGATGAGAGCATTCCAGGCACCACAGCAGTTGCAACCACAACGAAACACCCCAGGCACCGTCCTGGTTGCTCCTGCATTGTGTGCATTCAGCCCCCAAGTGGCAAGGGCAAGCACAAACCTACATGCACATGTAATGTCTGCATGACAGTCAAACGCCGGTTTAAGACCCTGATGATGCGCAAGAAGAAGCGACAATCAGAGAGAGAAGCAGAGATTGCCCAGAGGAATCAGCACATGTCAGGTCCCAGAGATGAGGCCGAAGTAGAGAGCAGCTCTAAGCATGTATCAACGCCTCAGGATCCTTCAGAAAATGAAGCTAGGTCAGTAAATGAGTTAGAATCCAAAAGTCAAAGTAACAATCTCTCAAACAAAATGGTTGACACCGGGAAGGGGCACATAGACTTAAATTGCCAGCCTGACCGTGAAGAAGATTCACAAGTGGGGTTAACCCGTATGAGCATGATGAGTCTTCTTCAAGTAGCAAGCCTACCATTGGAAACATATTTAAAGCAGAATGGTCTTACCAGCTTGGTATCTGAGCAACAAGGAAGTTCAGCATCACATGTGCCAGCCCAAGCCGGTGAGATTGAAGGACGAGTTCCTGAGGATTGTCAACTGGTTTCAGCTGTTCAAGAACAGGAGAGTGGAGGGGAAGAAAACTACGAACCTGGACCAGAGCAAAGCCAACATGATCCCGCATGAGGTCCACTTTTTTCAGTTTCATTTTCTGCTCTTTTTGTATAATTACAAGTTTCTAGGTCTTCTTTAACTGGGATGAGGCGACTTTTTTCTCTTTTCTTTTTTTCTACTTTGAGGGTGTATGTCTCAATTCATTATATAATGTGTATAATACAAACTTCAATTTTTTTTTCAATAGCTCAGGGGAATTCGTGTGAATAGATCTGGAGGTGCTAGATATGATCATATGTAAGAAATATTTCAATAATAGAGAACACTGAAAACAATGGCAGCCAATGTCGACTTTATACAAATTTGTGTTTTGAATCTATATATGTTCTTTATACAAATTGCTGATAAGTGCTGCTGTATGTCTGCTGCACTAACATGGTAATTTTCTGTTTGAAATTCCGTTCTTTTCATTTAATATTTTTGTCTCTGTTAAATTTTTCTGTGTAAAACACAGTGCTTCAAGTTCTCTGCATATAAATCCATTTCAGTATATTTAAACTCAATCCTTGGATCAGAGGATTAGCATCAAGGTTCAAGAGGCTTTCTGATCTTCTGCTGATATTGATGTTTGTGCTGTTGTGGAGAGAGAGAGAAGGAGAGAAGCCAAAAAGATTGGATGTATAGAGAGGTGAATCTGTCCGACCTTGCAGCTAAACTATTCTTCGAGTTCTTGACATCGAGTTTCAGCTTCCGGGTTGAGGGATTTCTTTTATTATTATTTTTTATTTTTGACATGTTTATATTTCCAATTTAAATGAGATAGTTATTTTTCACATCTGGAAATAGCTTTCAGCTTAAAAGATGAATTAAGTTTGTATTATCCATACTTTCAGGCCAATACCGGAATATAAAACTCATTGGTGTTATTATTGCTAAAATTTGATGTTAGCTGTGGTAATTAGTACCTCAGCAATTGATTTGGTGAACTTGAGATGAATTTAACAGAGAGAAAGGAGAATACAACAGTTCCCCAGTGAGAAAGGTCATCTTTATCATATTGGAACCAACTGACAAATCAACCTTTTAAAATGTAATAATTTTTTTTTTTTTTGAAAAAAACATAAAGCAACCTTGCAATTCCTAGCGTATTAATATTGACTACACTCCGAATATAATTAGTTTCAGACCTAAAAATGGATAAGGATACATGTAATATAAATAAAATAAAAAATTAAACCCAGGTATAATATAGGAGTTGATTCGTTCTTTATGCACGCTGTAAAATGAAAGAAAAAACAACAATGTATGTTATTAATTTACTGCATGTCAGGAAAAAATGAAAAAGAAAAATATGAATTCAATCAAGTAACACTTTCTCAGCAACCTTAATAGTGACGTATCATTTAATTTAGATATTCAACCTTTCTAATAATAAAACATATGAGTATTAAATTCATAATTATCATTTAAGGTTGAGATCTGGAAGCCGTCTTTTTAATTGAATTCATACATTAAAGTTGGTAAAAATATTGAAATCGCAACTCACATTTAAAATGTAGATTTTGAAGCCGTCTTTCAATTTGGGTTCATATATCAGAGCCGACTTTATATTGGAGAGAGAAGTGAAGACAGTTCCTGAAATTGGACCAGTCTCCAACTTTGAATCCAAATTGGGTAAGTAGCTCCTCAACTTGGAAACTGTATGTGGTTAAGAAATTGACAACAGACCCACAGATGAAAAGGAATTTCTGTGGACTTATATTTGTTTGCCCCACGTTCAGACGTTCTCGTTGAACAAGAAAATGACTTCAATCTTGAATCATTATTCCAATTTCTGTACCAAAACAATCCAATTCATTGCATCTACTATTATCATTAGGTTAGATATTCAGAATCAAAAGTGCCAATATAACTACAGCCAAATAAAAATTTTCTTTTCCGAGAAAATTCATTTTAAGGCCACCCTCTTCGTCAATTTTTTTTCACCACAAATTAAAAAAAAAAAAAAAAAGCTTCTATAGATTCTCTTAATATCGTTTGATAGTATTATACTAATTTAGATTAGGATATTCATAGCGTGAAAATGAAATTGATTTTATCACATTCAAATAGTTATATGGACAGAGACATGAAAGATAAGTGAAAAACCAGCACAAACAAAAACTGGCGATGTAATCTCATTTCAAAAATGGAAGGGATCAGCAAAAGATGGATCGAGATCAATAATTAAAAACACTATCACATAAATGGCATTGTGGATTACAGAAAACTAATGAGCCCAGGCGACACAGGCCAGCACTCTATCTACAAAATACCATCCTCTCTATTATCCTGAGAGATTGGAAGGTGGAAGAACCACCCTTCTCTTCTTTCTTTCTATATAATCTATTGAATCAGGGAAAGGGGCAACGAAAAAGGCATTCGATAAAAAAAAAATGAAAAAATGCATATTAACAATCAAAATCCTTCAACACTAGCCCTTCGAACAGCCGACGATGATGATTTTCGGCTTTCTTGTCTTTCCAATTCCTCCAATGAGAGGGTTGAAGAACAAGCACGTGGAGGAAGAGAAACAGGCAAAGCAGGTGGTCTTGTAGGAGAAACCGATGGGTGGGGTTTTGACGGAGGCGATGGCGAGAAACTTAACCTGTGTGCTGGCATAACAATCCCATTGAGACTAGGAGACCTGGACATCTGTTTTACCGCAACTGCAGCTGGCTCTTGCAAAGGGAATCGAGTGGAGTATTTCATGTCTTGTATGACTTTAAGATGCTCGACAACAGTTCTCATAGTTGGCCTGTCCAATGGATCCTTCTGAAGGCATCTTAGAGCAATGTCAGCCACTGTCCGGGCTGCTTTCACTGGGAAACGGCCTTTTAGCTGAGGATCCATAATCAGTGACAGTCGACAGTCATCAACTAGAAAAGGCCGACTCCACTTCACTAAGTTCCTCTCTTCCTTGGGATGACGATTATCAAGATTCTTCCTACCTGTAAGTAATTCAAGTAAAACGACTCCAAAACTCCATACATTGCTCTTTGGAGTAAGCAGTCCTCTCTCTCGTGTTTCTACAGAGAGATTTGCCACAGCCTGCATAATTTATGCATAAAATGAAACATAAGTATCCCCTCAAACTATTTAAAAAAGAATTATGTAGAAATAAAGGTCTAGGCAAATCAATTAATGACTGCAAATTTAATTGGGAAGTTATGCCACCCCATGCTGAAGTATGGAGGTAGAAGAAACTGAGATCCATATAAATAAAGCACAAAGAAACAGGAGCATGCAAGCAAAAGAACATACCACAGAACTGTTAGAGATCTCCTCCTCAGGAATATGACCAACACAACCATATCCCGAAAGCTTTGCACTAAAATCTTTATCAATCTGTATGTTGCCAGTAGAGAATTCATTGTACATTGCCTGTGAAATAAAATAAATGCTTTACGTAAATAAGCCTTCTACATATGGAAAACTGAAAAAGTGTTCAGAATCAGCCTTCCTGAAAATTTTCCATTCCAAAATAACACAACTCGTCACATTATAACAAAGGATGTGCAACTTGCCATTATTCATTTCCAGATATCTTAACCAATTAATGTGCAGAACTAAGCTGTGATTACCTGGAAAGGCCCTTCTTCATGCAAGAAAGTAAGACCCTGTGCAGCACATAACGCAATTTTCATTCTGGTATTCCAATCAATGAGAGGCCCATCTGATCTCCCATACAAAAGACGGTCCAAGCTTCCGTGAAAAAGCCTCTCATAAACAAGCATCTTCTGTTCTGACCCATTGCGTGCATGGTAACCAAGCAACTTACATAGGTTTGGATGTCGCAAGGATGCAAGAGTATTAACCTCGTTTATAAATTCCTTCAAACCCTGTCAGACCACAAACACAATGGGACTTTATTGCCAGATTCACAGAATTCTCAAGCATCGAAAAGAAGAATGTTATACACGCCGATACATGTTTGTCTGCCCGACAAACTCCTCCATAAAAACCAAAGCCACAAGGAAATAATATAATTCACAATGGCATTCATTAGGTAAAATTTTACCCAGAAATGTCAGGCATATACAAATTTGTTGCGGATAATTATATAATTACAAAAAAAAAAATGGCTGATGCGATTCAGCCCAAACGAAAAATTAATGGATAGTAAAAAATTTCTTGTATCTATGCCTAATCTATTTTGCCAAAGTTATGAAGCATCTCTAGCAGATTACCAAAAAAAAAAAAAAAAGCTTGGTCCAGGTACGAATGGGGTGGCTAACAAAGAAAATCTATCTAAACTCAGGTGAATAATTGTAAAATGCATAATAAAAACCAAAAGAAAAGGTTGTTACAAATTACCTGAGTGGATGAATGAAGGCGAGTAACACTGGCTTCAAACTTCTTTGAACTTGAGGTATCATCCCCAAAGGAAGCCCTGTATATAGTGGAAGAGATACCTTCTGATACACATCGATCAGAAGAGAAATTGCGGCAAGCAGAAACAATTTCATCATATGAATAGTTCCTTAGTGTTCCAGTATGTGTTCCACCCGGAGGTAGTGGCAATGGTCCAGAAGCATTGAGAGGGCCACTTCCATTCCCTGCTTTAAAGCTGCCTGTAGTTTTCAGCGCAGCTGTAGGAAGAGGAAGAGGCTGTGGACTTCGGTGCTCCCGAGCCAAATTAGCTCTGCTCTTTGACTCTTCATGCTCATCATACTCAACTACTGCAAGGTCATCTTGTTCCGCAGCATCTAGGCTTTCTGGAGCAGACAGTGCTCGTGCTCTATTGTTAGCTGCCCTGTTTTCTGGTTGAACAGGTTTCACTCTGGTCCTAAAACTAGGAGGTGCTGACTGCAATGACCGCGTTGGGATCTGGGGCTCTGGTAGTGTGGTTGGTGTTTGCTCTTTAGGACTGACACGTTTGATGGAAACTGATGGTTCAGCCTTTTTCTTCTTGCTCTTCAAAACTGTGAAGCACCCCATCTTACTACATTCAAAACTTTAATGCTTAATGGCTCTTCTTAATTTCTGTCAAAAGGAAATTACAGATATCAATTCATGCTTAACCTAAGGGAATTTTTGAACTTCCTGAATGTCAAGCACAAGTAATCTTGCATTTTAATTATTCACACCAGTGGAAAAAAATTTAATGACGCTGAATTAACAACCCAAGTTGCAGCGAAATTCATATGTGCTAGTACGAGTAAGAAAAGACAAACTAGAATAACATTTGTGGAAATCCCATATTTATGGCAAACTCGCATCGCAGACATTTATATAGAGAAGGAGGCGCAGACCATAATTAATGGTTTAGTAAAAATTCAATCTTTTCAAAGCAAGCACCCTCAAATTAAGCCCCCTAACAGAAGGCAGACGTGCAAAATCGGAAGGAATAAGTTGCAGTATAATTGACAACTGTTAGGGTCAAATTCCACACATCGAATGATTATGTAATTATCTACTCCCAATCTTTTACCAATGAAATTTAATTCCTTCCCCAGTCTAAACTGCCAGTTAGCCAAGCGTATCTCCTACTACTATTTAAATTATTAAAGGATCAAAAATTTGAATGGTATATCCGATAATGCTCCGTCAGAAGAAGACAACAAACCCATGAATCAGCATCCTTTAACTGGACCAAATAAACAAACTCAGATCCAAAATCGGCCAAAATTTCAAAAACCCAAAAGGCGCAACTCAACCCAACAACCAATCAGCTAGTTCAAATTCACTCGTCACATATCATCCAGAAACAGACAAAACCGATTAATAAAAAAGGAAAAACAAAGGCATACAAAATCAAATCAGCCCCAGCAAAATTCAAAACTTTACCGGCAAATCTTAGAATTCTACTTCCCTCTAACAAAAACCCATCACGCTTCAAATTCCGAGTAAATTCCCTTTTATCAGGACAAGTAAAACAAACCCAAAACAACAAAAGTAGCAATTTAAAAAAAAAATAATAATAAATTAAGATACCTTAAAAAACCGGTTCATGCGAACTGCCGTTAGGAGGAGATAGATGGTGGCAAAAATGGTGAAATGAGAACCTGTGGCTTTGATTTGATGAGCCAAGAAAAACTCGTAACAGGCAAATTAGGAAGGAAAAAAAAACTGAAAGAAGCGAAAGAGAGAAATTAAAGTGAAAATGGAGAAAAGGAATATTAGAATCGGGGAAGAGAGTCTGAAAGAGGAATGAAGCCCAATGAGCAATGGTCAAACCTCCCACAACCCAGATTTAATTCAGCCAATTAAATGAATTAATTTCTCTCTCTAAAAAAATACATAAATTGCTCTGATTGCCTTTTGACATTTCTGTCCTTTACTTTCTCCATAATATCAATAATAGCATCCTCCTTTTTTTGTTTGGGTAATTAACCGGATTATCCTTCTTGAAGATTGATTTTTGAATGGTAATATTCTGACCAATGACTAATCAATAATCATGCAATTATCAACTTTAGGTAACAATTACATTTACCAGTCTGAAATTGACTTTAATATTTTATGGCAATTTTTCGTTCCATTTTAACTGTTAATTTAGAAAAAAAAAAACTAGAATTCTATTTATATATCGCTCTTATACAATTAATAAAAAAAATTCAATTTTTAATATAAAATTAGTGTTATGTAAAATTATAAAGTCATTTACTGTACACTTATTTACTGTATGCTTATACTAAACAATAGTATATAATTTCTTATTTTTTATCTTTCCCAATTTTGAATCTTTTAAAACTAAAAGTAATTTAATCTTAATTATTCATTTTTTTTACTAAATTTAAAGTTAATTAATGATTTTTTAATTCTATTAAAATCCTATAAAGTGACTATTAAAATAGATCGGATTGAGTATCTATTTACGCAATAATGAATTAATGAAATTGATCTTAATTATTTTAAGTAATTAATTTAATTCAAAGCTAACTCATATATAATACTCTTTCCTTTTTAATGAATTTATCAATCTTTTGCACTACACAAAAATTAAAAAAATAATCTTAATATTTAACTATAATATCCTTTAAAATTAATAGAATTTGAGATTTTATATAGTTTGAGGATTATAAAGTATTTATTAAAGTGAAGGACAAAAATAGAAAAAAAAATTAAAAAGTTTCATTATTTTCATTATTTCATATAATGAACAAATTCATTGAGACGAATTTTTTTTTCTAAATTAAACAAACTTATTGGGAGAGAGGATGTCTTCCAAATATTTTATTTAAAATCAAAATGAATATAATTTTTATACTTATATTCTTGTTAATTTATATAAAAAAAGGGGGATAAATTGCCTAAGATGACTAGCTAATTTGCCATGAAATTTAATTTGAATTTTGTTGACAATTTTTCAAAAATAAATAGACCGCTAATTTTATTTTATTTTTATCGAAATCATTTTGTATGCATAGGGGTGGTTAAATTATATGTAAACTTTTTTATGTTTAGAATGAATATGCTAACATTTTTAATTACGTTTTTGAAACTAATTAGTTTTCTACTAATTTGGAGTAAAACTTATATCTTAAATCAAGCCTACGAGAGAAGTTGTATCTCTTTTTTCTAGGTTTTAATATATTAAAAAAGAACTATCATGTCCATAAATGTTTACTTTGTATGCATATTTTATTGTAATTAACACAACTATATCAATAAACCATCTACACATTTGAGTTTAATTTTTGTATTTTTTGAATGAGATCCCAATGCAAATAAAAAATTAGTCTTATAACTATTCAAACAATTAAATTAATATATATTGTAATTATTCAAACAATTTTATTGTAATTAACACTACTATATCAATAAACCATCTAAATGTTTCTTTAGCTGGGCAGGCCACTTTATTGCAATCTGTTGTTTCCACCATGCTTTTATACAATATGCAATCAACCTTAATTCCGAAAGGCATTTGTGAAGCTATTGAGCAAAGATGTCAGTGATTTTTGTGGGGCCAGGTTAGTGATAATCATGATATTAATATTGTCAGATGGAATGAGGTTATTAAGCCAAAATCGCTTGGAGGGTTAAGTATACAGTTAATAATGATTTTCATTGCTAAACTGGGTTGGCAAGTTAGGCAGTCTTATGATAACCTTTGGGTGAAGGTGATATGTAATAAATATTTAAAGGGCATGAGATGCTTTGATTTTCATTCTACTAGAAAAAAGGCTTACGCTATTTGGCGTGCTATTCAAAATAGTACGAGTTTTGTGAACTGGGGTATAAAAAAGAAATGTTCGCAATGAGCTTGGAACCAATTTTCGGCAGGCTACTTGGACGTTGTTGGACAATCCTTTATCGAACTTCTGCTTGGTTGATTTATCTTCGGATGAGCTTAACAAGCGGGTCTATGATTAGTAGAGGACTGGAAGAGGTTAGTGTTGGAACCAGCTAGGGAATAAGCTTCTCGCTTCAGTCAAGCATAAATTAGCGGCATTCTTGATCAATGATGCTGCTCACCAACATGATAGAGAGGTTTGGCGTTTCTCAAAGAAGAGTGAATTCTCTATTAAGTCGACTTATGAAGCCTTAATCAATTATATTGATTCTTGTAATGATCAAAATTGATGTCTTAGTTGGAGATGCCCTGCACCTTAAAGAATTTGAATGTTTCTTTGGCTGATATTACATGGAAAAATTCTTTGCAATGAGGAACATTGTCGACGGGGTTTCACTGCCAACCCTTATTGCCATTTTTGTCCTAATGAGGTGGAGAGCCCACTACAAATTTTACGGGATTGTCCTTTTGCTTTGCATATTTGGGAAGTTTTCATTCTGCAATCTATCTTGAGACATGATAAATCTCTTAACCTTATCCATTGGGTTCGAGTGAATTTTATGAATCGACCTAGATTTGATTTTAATGGGCGTTGGGCTTACTTATTTGTTGGGGTTGTTTGGTGGATTTTGAGATGGAAAAATGACATAATCATCAAAAGCCGAGATATTGATCTACAAAGAAAACTTTGGTTTCTTCGTATATATGGCTCCTAAATTGAGCGTGCTTTGAAAATGGGTAACCAAGTGCATCCTCGTCAATACTACGAGGAACAATTAGTTGGCTGGTCAACTCCTTCCCATTTATGGACCAAATTGAACATTGATGGTTGTGTGAAAGGTAATCCAGGTCGAGCGAGTGCAGGGGGCATTTTTAGATGAATTTGGTAAGTGACTTTATGGCATTTGTGTGAATATTGATTGTTTTTCTGCTATTGAAGCTGAACTTTGTTCAATTTTAAATGGCCTTGCTAGGAGTAATGAATATATTAGACTAATTTTGTAGTGTACTCTCTTCTAATATATAAGGATAAACTTAACTAAATGAGCATATACTATATAGTCTTATTATTGAAAATCTGTAAGAACTTAAAACTTTTTTTCTCAAAAATATTTTATAATATATACTCTTTTGCATATAAAATCTATCAATCCATTACATGACTACAATCATACATAAAAAGAAATATTTTTGATCCAAAGACCAATATTACAAAAATATATGACCATTACAAAATTATATATTTCTTGAAATAAAAGATATATACAAATATAAACAACTCATATCTCATGTATTATGTTCAAAAACAAAAGATGATATGAAATATCGTCGACTCGATACGGATTTGATCTATAGTCTCTGAATGAGTTTTCTTCTTTAATCAAAAATTGCACCTATTTGCTAGCCTCCAAGACATGCATACAAGAACACTCACATGTTAAGTTACAAAAAATTTAGTGGTATATAAAAAACATTCATATAAGGCATATCAATAACATTCATATTCATGTTAAATCATGTATACCAATGCATGACAATAAAAGCACTCTATCTCATATCATACTTCATATCGTAGAAGTTATCATAATATCATATCATTTAACCATGTATAGGTGATAACAATTCAAGCATTAATAGCATGTGGCATATAATTCATATACAAATCTAATTATGTGTCATTATATTTTTTTTATTGTATTGTATTCATTAAGTATTATCACTCAAAAACTCTCTATATAAACTATTTGGATATGGATTATGAAGAGGGATGCTCTCCAAGCTTAAATCACCTTACCACTATCTATGATCATATGTGCTCATTCAAGCTCTTCAAGTAAAGAGTATTCTCTGAATTTAAACCATATTGACTAAATAAAACATATAATTACATGCAATATAGGAAAAAAGACGTTATTCGAGCTTAAGTCATTTTATTCTTTAAAGAAAATTATATATTATATTATTACGGTATCGTAAATCCAATTAATAGCATATTATATATCTTGTCCCTAGTTATAGTATAAAGTTTGGGCATAACTTATTCTTATTCCCTTTTGTTATATTCTCATCATCATGTATTCACTTATTACATTTATTCTTTTAATCATGTGAAATATTAACTTGTTTCATTTTTGTGTAAAACATTTATGAAATCATGTGTTTCATACTTATAATGTATCACAGAATATACTTATGTATAACTATCATATTACATCATTGAAAGAAACCATCATGTCATTTTAATAAGTATTTTAAATGTGAACTACATGTTCATAGCCATTAAGATTTCATTCACATGTACTCTTACCCATAAACCAAACTATGAATATGCTCATAAAATGCTATTAACCGTAAAGTGCACAACTTTCATAAGCGTGAAGAAAAAGTCACGGGCATGACTCTGTGTTACATGAATGAATCAAGTGGTGACTTAAGCAGTAAAATATTATGCCTGAACTAGGCAGTTATGGATTTAATGATTCACAACTATGAACCATTTTCTCACATATGTGAATCAAGATTTTTCGAGCAGTTATAATACTAAAACAAAATATTTAACACAATATACATGTAAGGCTCTAATGATTGACTATTGTCAACCCCTTCCTATCAACACTCTCAACAATTTCATTGCAAAAACATGTCATAACATTAATTAAACATACAAGAGCATATAAACACCCAAATTTACTTTCTCAAACTCATTAACTTCTATAACATGCATTTATGATTTAAACTTACATTTATACCTTTTTAACTTTATTTCTTCCAACCATCATCATTATGATCATACAACACCTCATTTACACCTCATTAAGAACATTTATTGTAAATTCAACTCAAAACATCATTAACACTCAACTATTATAACACTTCTCATATTATCATGTCATTAATTATACTTTTGAAGCTCAATACAATCGGGAACTAACATTTATGGTATACAAAACATTTATCACATATCTAACATAAATATTTCTCATTTTAGAATTTAAATGCATATATGTATATACCTCTATGGAGTCTCAAAAAGACCAAGCTTTAAATCAAGTTTTTCTATTCACCTTTTCTTCTAACTCCTAACATATATAAGCATCTCTATTAATAACTATAAGTCATAACCATAAGCATAAAACCATAAAAAGACTTTAATCTTAACTTTAAACCTTCAAACTATCTTAACTCACATAACTAATTTTTAAAGCATGCTTTAACTCCTAATCAAGCCTAAAGTAGAATCTTTAGACATAAAAAATTAAGTTTGAACTAAAATCTAATCCATTTGAAAATGAGTTTATACGAAAAATGGGATAGACATGTAAAATGATATAAAACTTATAAGGGAGAACAGGAAAACATGAGTCATTGCCAAAAATGAAGGAAACACCACTTGGATTAAGGTTTTTGAACTCCTCTTTCATTCCTCTATGTTTACCCTCTCAAGAATATGAACTTCCTCTTACTTCTCTCTCCCAAGAACTTGACAAATCTTGTTCCTTGCTTTAGATTTTAATGTTTCAAGACTTGCAATTGAATGAAAATAAAAGGTGTCATTTATGGTATGAGGAAAGACTTCAAAGTCTAGGATTTTCTAGGTATTGAGCGAGTGAGAGAGAGAAAAAAGAACTGCTACTATTTTTATATCTAACTATATTTATAGACGTGACCGATTTATCACGGGCGTGAACGTCACTATTCACAATTGCGATATTAAATTTACGATCGTACTATTCACAGTCATGACATTAAATTTATGATCGTACTATTCACGGTCGTGACATTAAATTTACGATTGTAAATATATGACACATCACTTTTTATCTCTTTTTAGCTCATTTTTTCTTAACCATACCATTAATCATACTTATATTTTTTCTAATCTATCTTATTAATTAGATTCTACTTAATCCGACGTTGCATATTTTGGAAGTTGACTCTCAGCTTTTGGTCCAGTGGCTTTAGTGATAATCCCTATGACAGGCGTTGTGCTAACTTGGTAGGTGCTGGTAAGATTTTATTGGGTAAGATTTTATAGAGAAGAAAATCGGGTTGTTGATTTGTTATAAAATATGGCGCTTAGAATGGATAGAGGTGTGACGAATTCGGTAGATCCTCCTACTGAGGTTTTGAGGATGATTCAAGATGATGTAATCGGTGCTATTTGGCCTAGAATGGTACATAATTAGCGGTTCTCTTTGGGTTTTTTCCTTTTTTGCAATAAAAAAAATAAGTTATTAAATATTTCATAAATAAAAACATTAATTGAGCAAATAAATATAATAGATAAAAAAATTAATTGAACGAAATTTAAAGATAAAAAGTTAATAAATACATGATAAAAGAAGAGATTAAATAAATTTTTAATTGAAGATTTTAATTACATAAATTTATTTTATCAATATATCAAACATACTTTTCAAAAGAAGCAAGGAAGTTGTTGGACATTGTGGAGTGCAGCAATGAAAATTGTAAAAAGCGAAAGAAAATGGGTAAAATTGTAAAATTAGAAAGGACCTCGATTTTCAACAAAGAGCTCCTCGATTGAAGTGACAGCTCAATCAAAAGTTTTGAAAATTATTAATTTAATTTAAAAAAAGGCAAGTTTCCCAGAGTGGTCAAAGAGACCTATCAAGATAGGTGTTTGACTCTCTATGCTGTCCGTCAGATTTGCTCTGGCCTGAGATATCAACGCTCCAAATATATCCATTGAAACCCTACATGGAACCTCTGACATCAACAATTTTATTTTGTCCATCATATATTAGGTTATGAATCTTTTACGCGCCATGTACGCGTGGAAAGAATTTCCCAACATCAGAAGACAAGTTGGAATCCTGGGTCCCGCAATGGTCCCCGCAACTCCAGCCCTTTTATGCAGTTGCATGATTTGACTGTTCACTTTCCCAAATAGTAAAAATCTCATAATCCCTCTTTCCTATTGGATATTTGTTTAGGTGTTGCAGTCACTATTTTTTTTTAGGAACAATGCAATATTTTTCTTTTCATTTTCTTTTATTTCATTGATTTAATTTCAAATATTACATACCACAGCCCGTTCCACTCTAACTTATTTAAAAAGTTAGTGTTACAAAAATTATGAATGATATTTAATAAGTATAATTATAAATATAAAACAATTATATTATCTTCGTTTATAAAGATTAAAGGTAATAAATTATAATTAACACAAGTAAAATTATAAATAAAAAATTCATTTTTTATTAATAATCTAAAAACGTCATTTACAGCTCATCAAATTTTATTTCTTAAACAACACTTCGAGTAAAACGGAGAGAAAAATTTTTGAGAGAAATTATTAGATAATTATTGTATATATTCTATCATATGTCAATTTTTTTTAAAAGATTTTATAAAATCACCTTAAGTTAATTAAAATCCAATAAAAAATAAACCATATAGATCAAAAAATAATCACATAATGAGAGATTTTATGACTTATAGTTGAAGAGATTGTTACCATGTCTTACACTGTTACACACTACCTCTGATTTGATCACAACAGGTCCAAGGTGCATCTTCCGGCCCACATGGGCCACAAATACAAGCTAGTTTAAGCCCAAAACTGATTGCAGCAGAATTTTTCACCTCAATTTTAATAATTATAATAATTAAGAAGGTATTTGGTTCGGAAAGTAATAGAGTCTAAAAATATAAGTGTTTTGTAATCTTAGTTAATAGTTATAAAAAGTTCAAACAGTTTAAAACAGTTTTATTTTAAAGTTGATGATTTTTTTAATATTCAATATAAAATATATTATATTAAAATTATATTAAGTTAATTGATTATATTTATAAATTATAGATATATATTTATAAAAAAAATTATTTATAATTAATTATATTTTATTTTTATTATTATTTTAATCATTAAAATATATAATTATATCAATTATACATAATATTTTATTTTTCTGTTTATTTATACATTATACATAAATATATTTTTTGAAATAAATTATACCCATTTATTTTATATACTATCTACAACTTAATTAATTTTACCAAATATTATTATTAATCAGCTACTTTGACTCTAAAATTAAATAACTGTACCAAATAGAAATACAGCTCAAATTACCATTCCAAATTAGAAGTTTTATTTCAAGAATCAGCGTTGTATTTCTAATCTACAGAGTGGAAAACCGAAGAGAATTTGGTTGATTCATGATAACATGACAGAAACATTGAACACCCAAGACTGACAGAAACATTGACAATATTAACTTTTTTTTTTTGAAAAAAAAGATACATTATAGGCTAATTCCGAACAGAAGTCGAGGTTTTCCAATTACGAACAGAACCCAGAGAAGGCAACATAGTTCCATCCCTTCCTAACTAGGTGGAAGACAGTAGTTTTTTTGCTTCCACAATAAAAGATCTTGTCCAAAGGGATTATAACTATAAAAACTGTCAAGAACATTATCATTATCAAACAAGTCCTTCTAGCATTCATATGTACACATTTTTTGAAAAATAAAATCAGGAAGAACAAGATGGATAATCCATGGGTGATGATTCCCTTTTGATCTTTCTTGACGATGGATTTTGATAATAATGCGATATTTGCAACGAACAAAGATCCAATAAAAATGGGCTCCTAAAAGAAAAAGCTTCACTAATTAATGGCTGATAACTATTAAATAAATTCAAATTAAAGTATGAAAAAAAATAACCCATACCTCATTTTTTGACTTTATAAGTGGATCTGCAGGAACTCTTCTTACTGGGTTTTGAAGAACTGGAGTTTTCTTTGCTGGAATTGGGCGTGAAATCTTAAATCTCTGGAAAATCTTGAGGAATTTACATTTCAAAGTGGATGTTTGTTTCCTGGGAATAGAAGATCGGGATTCTGTTTTGAGTTGGAGAAGAAATTGGTAGAAGTTGAGAAAGAGAGAAAATTTGAGGAAATTGAAAGTGGGATGTGTTGATGTTGCTTTGAATTTGAAATGGAATTTGTGAGCTCTGGCATTGATGTGGATTTTCCAAGATTGTTGCTTTGCTGCTACCATTGTAACTTTGTAAGCAGAGAGAGAGAGAGAGAGAGAGAGAGAGAGAGAGAGAGAGGTGGGTGCTATGTGAAGCCGTTGAAGCTGCGTGTTGACTGGACCGTTCTTTAGCCAAGTAATTAGGGTTTTTCTTCCAAAAAAAAACAGGTAATTAGGTTTTTTTAAAGAAAGTAAGAAGTGTTTTTTTATTAAAAAAAAAACTGAAAAGTGACGAGAGATTTACAAAATCTCGATAGAATAAGAAATAACTAGGAAAATAATCTTAATTATGAGGAAAGAAATTAATTTTATAAGAAAATTATTTAATCAAATTAAACAAGAAAATCAAAGACGTAAGCTAAGGAAATTCAGTTGGTTAGATTTTTCGTTTTGGTTATTTCATCATATCAAACCAAATTAACTGAAAACTGAAAATATTTCACTCTAAATTCGCATCAAAATTAAAATCATATGTTGATTCGGATGGATTTAATTTAATTGAAGTATACCCATCCCTAGAATATAAATAACCATAAGCTTTATCAAAATTACTATTATGCAATATATATAATTGTATTAACTTTTAATTATCTACCACTTAGATCATTTGTTAAATAAAAAATGCCTAAATTTATTTTTTCCGATAATAGTTACAATTAATGGCGAACCAAACAAAATCCACCTTAATTTAAATCAAATTAGAAGTTTATTGCACTTTCCTAGTTGATATATATGCCAAAAAATTTCCTACTAGTTAGGGGTTATGATCCCATCTTGTAATTATGCTCAGCCACCCTAATCTTAATTTATCCAATCACCTTCTAACCATAGCTAGCCGGATTTGATGTGGATAAAAAAAACTGATCATAATAAGATAAAATGAGATATAATTTACACAAACACATATGCCAAAAATAATTGGGCACAGTCTAATTATAAATTTGCTTTTATTATTTTCTTTATCTATATTAAATATTAATCTTATTTGTAGGATTTTGACCATTTGTAATTTAGGAGTGGGTGAGCTCCGTTAATACTATGCTTGGAAAAAAACAATTGAGAGAGAAAGATAGATGTTGCCGAAAATCATTTTTCCTTCTTTAGTTTGGATTGAAAAAGGAAAATGAGAAATTAAAAGTTTTAAAAGGATTTTTTTTAATAAAAGTTGAGATCATGGATGAAAAATGTACCAAATTATTCTAATTAGATTGAATAATTATAGCGTTTACATCACATCACATCGTCTGAATTCAAAATATTAATAATCTAAAAAAGAAGAAAAGAATACAAAGTTGTCCAAAAAAAATGTCTACACAAAACGAAAATATTTACTACCACTAAAATCATCATGAAACAAATTTAAACAAAAGTCTGGTTTTATAGTATACCAATGATTGACCTCTGAATTTGCAACAAATTTTGCAAGCTTATCAACAACTTTGTTTTCTTCACACTGATATCAAAGACAAACAATTTGACCATTGATGCCCGAGACACCCAGGAACCCCCAACTTATTCGTTTTGAAAAGGTTAATAACGAACGTAGAGCCACACTCTAACTAAAGATGTTTCCAGCCATATTCCCAAACTTTATGAATTGCATATATAGTTGCCTGCAGTTCTACCATAAATGCATGTCCAACACTCAAATGAAGAGCAAAAGCTCCAACTTCAAATCTCTGTCTATTCTGAAATATACCACTTGCACCTGATTATGAAATGCCTAGAGATCCATGAGCAAATTCATCTATGTTAACTTTTATCAATTCGATGAAAGCGAACACCAAAACGATACTGTAATTAATATTTGGATGCTTCATTGATTCTTTTTAGTTGTTTTGAATAATTATTTATTAGAAATTTGATGTGAACATGCTCTTGGGATTTACATTTTGAAATTTTTTTCTTCATCTCTTTTTGACTTTCTTTTGATCTTTTAAGAATGGATGAAAAACTCATAAAATAGTTGAATTAAAAAGAATTGTAGACATTCAAGTTTGAATTTCTAAGAAAAAAGAAACGAAATTCTAATTAAAAATCAAAGAATTATATCATTTATTATAATGCTCCACATATGTGTAGAATTATGTTGCAATAGGGACAGTTTTTTAAGTGAGTATTCAACATTTACATTTTTATTGGTTAGTGAGAATGAAGTGAAACAAAAAAACTAATAATTTTTAAATGTTTTTCTCTTTATTAACTGATGAAGTAATTAATGTTAGACGATTACTTAAAAATTGATATGACTATCATTAACATTGTTTTTAAGATAAGTAAGTGTCTTATGGTTAATTATTATATATTTTAATTGTCATATCCGTTAATTTAGAGTTCGAGTCGCATGTGTCTTTAAGTTAACACATCGGACTGAACGGAGTCTAAATTCAAATTTTGACTAAAATTAATCAAAGTTGTTATTTTATAATTATGAAAGATGTTAAATAAAACATATTATAAGTATAAAGAAGTTAAATTATGGCAATGGACTAAATTGTAAATTTGAAAAGTTTGGAGTTAAATTGTAATTTATCAAAAATTGGAGAACCTAATAAGATATTTACCACTAAAACATAAATTTAGATATTTAAAAATGAATTGGCTAACCACCATAAGAAATAAGGGAATTAATATGTAAATTAAGCTAAAATATCAAGATTATATTCTATATGGCGAGTCTCATAGTTGGACTTTTTATTTCTTTTGTTCTCTTATTTTCTTCTTCTTTCTTATCACTTCCTTTGATCTATTTTCTGCAAACCAAACTAGTCCCACACCACCTTTCAAATTCTCCATACCCAAAGCTCATCTAGAGAGAGAATAGCAAGAAAAATACATTTTCATGCACCACAAAGCTTAAAGAGGCTAGAATGAACAAAAAGGAAAGAGAATAAGCAAGACAATATGAGAGACAAATCTCTAAAGAGTTGATCAAAAGAGAAAAAAACGAAGATAATGTGTATTTCTTTCCATCTTTAATCTTCTATAAGGAAAAGTGAGGTTTTGAACTCTTTTAAAGTTTATGTTTGAAGAGAGAGAGTTTACAATTTAGGAGAGAGAAAAAGGGATTTAAGGAATTTTTCTGATAGAAAGGTTCTTATAATATTTTTATGATATTTTAGGAGCACAAGTTGAGAAAAACCAAACTTAGGCTAGTAAAAGCAAAGAAAAATAAACATAAAGAGTGAAATGAGGGAAAAAAAAGAAATTTTTGCATAATTTAAGGCAATAACTTATAATTTTATTATATAATTGCATGACATGAGTATTTAATATGTTAAAGTGAAAGAAATAGTATTTAATGTTAACTTGTTGCATGAAACTATAAGATTAAGTTTATAAAAGGGCTAATGCACAACATAATGACCTAAGTGATGTATGTTAGAAACTAGAATGTGTTAATGGCTTGATTATATAATGATAGAAATAAAGGAATTATGAGAACGATTTAAAAGAAATAAAAATGAATTAGATATTAACATAGACTAAGTCCGAGAACACTTAACTTAAAACTAGAATTTCTAATAGTTTAGCATGTCAATCAGGAGTATATTAATATCAATAATGATGCTCTTATTAATGCTGATGATGATACTTATATATTAATATCAGTGATGATACTTATTTGTACATACTATAATCCCTGAGTGATACTCTTATAATATCTGGATAACCAATTTTGTTATCATAATCAGTGGTTCTTATGTATTATAGGCATAAATAAGATAAATATGAAATAAAAAAGAATTGTATGTGCATATAAATGAATCATTTGCTTTTATATAAGATTATGAAATGGTAAGTAATTGTGTAAATAATCAGATGATGTATGCATTTAGACAAAAAGAGAAGTGTGTGTAAAGAAAGAGATAAAAATAATAATAATAATAATAATAATAATAATAATAATAATAAAACTCTACATTTGTATGATGGCATCCTTACATAATGTATGAAAAATAGTTCATTATCTTATCTTTATATACAACTATTTCTCTTGTGCAGAAGAGTAAACTAAATATAGTAGAAAAAGTTAACGGCGATTCTATACAATAAAACAACTTACTTCAAATATTGTGGGTCACTGGATTTTTGTATTTTTATTTTAGAATTTACTTTTATGGTTTGTAAATATTATTTTATATAAATAAAATATATTTTTATTTCTTTATTACGATTTCTTATAAAAAGAATTGACATGTTCATTTATATATATATATATATATATATATATATATATATATATATATATATATATATATATATATATATATATATAATGATATTTTAACTGATAAATGTAGCGTAACACTCTCTCGTTCGGACTCGTGTGCTGGGTGAGAGGGTGTTTCACCAGTGATTTGATCATAAATATTAGTGAGTTTTGGATTTTTTTAACAAGATAATAATATTTTTGAGATTTTTTTTCAATTAAAGTTTAGTTTTTGCCTTTTTGCCTAAACTATGAAATGCCTTTTAAACTTTGCCCCTAAAAATATTTAAGTATTTACTATTTTAAAATTATTAACTTTAGTTCATGAAATTTGTTAAGCACTCTGACTCTACAATTTAAAACATAAATTTTTCACAATGTTTTAGTCATTGACATTTTAAATTTTATAATACTTTAGTTTCAAAAGATTTCAAAATTTTAACTACATTTTAGTCCTTGAGATATTAAATTATAAATGACTTTATAATCCCACGAAAATTACACATTTTCATCAATAATAGATTAATAATTAAATTTGCTAATTTGAAGACAAATCTTATGAAATTTGTAGTCATTAATATATAGTTTTTTCTTCTGCTAGTCATAGTTAAATATTAAGGATGAAATAATTTAATCTTAAAAGCTACAGAACCTATTAGTTAATTAGAATAAAATAGCTCATTCAATTATTGCATATGTCAATTTAATAGGTGAAATAAAAATATTTTAACAGATGGAATAAAAAATATACCTGAGTTATATTTTGTCGAATGGATTCGAATGGTCTGCTTACGGAAAACAAAAATTAGCAAAATTTTCAAAAAGATTTTAAATTGAAATGCATTTTTATCCAATCTAAATTCCAAGATAATTTCCAGCTCAAATATATAATTAGTTAGCAATTGCAGTCAAGTTTCATGAATATATTATCATTCGCACTCTTCCTCTTCCTCTTCTTCCTCTTCTTAAAAAAACAAACAATGGTGAATCAAGGTAGGACTTTTTCTCAAAATTTCCACTAATTTCTTTCCCTCAAGAAAGATAAAATGTAACTCCATGCGCTCTGTAGTCTCTTTCTTTCTGTGTGTATATTAACAATAATTGAGACTAATTAATCAAATTGGAAAAGTAGTTTCAGCATAAATTTGGGTGCAACAATAATTCGTTGGGTATAGCACTATTCACTCAAATTGCATCCATTAAAATTAGGATCAAACCCCATCAAAATTCTGGACCGACAACCGGCATTTAATTGGGGATGAAAGCAATATAATAACCCTACTCCAATTGTTAGTGATTGTATGAATTAATTTGAGTAAAAGACTTTTTAAGAATTGTGTTTATGGGAAATAACTAATTAGGTGAGTGTATTAATAAGGTGGGCGGGCAGTGATAAGCAGGCCGCATGAGTGGTGGAAAAGGATTCACAAAACAAATGGTTGTTTTACACTTAGCCCACATGTCTGGATTAGTCGTAATCTTATGTTCCATTTTGCTTTATCAAAATCCACCTCCCAATGGAAAAAAAATTATTGACCTCCATCCCCACCCCATACATGATTGCGGATTTTCAATTGCGATCCAATCATCCATTTTATTTAAATTATTTTTATTATTTTAGTTAATTATAAAATTTTTAAATATTTTTTTTATTTTTAAATAAATAATATATTTTTATTTTATTATTTTTATAAAACAATTATATTAAAAATATAAATATATATTATATATATATAGGGACGAATTGAGAGCCAAAAACAGAATGAACATTTACATTTACATTTACATGAGATTTCGGATTCAGAAGAGACATATAAATCGTATAAAAATCCTCCCATTCACAGTGGGTTCGAATCGGACCACCGCGAGTTGAGATGCAATTAATTGTCATCCCAAGCATCAAACGACTGGTCGAGACTTCTAATCAACAATGCATTTTGGTCCACACTTGATGGTCCATATACCAATCTCATTCCCAACTTAAATATCACATGATTCCTTAATAATTACTAATTCTTTTTCCTTTTACTGTGTAATTTACTCTTGTTTATTTATATATACTCCGCCATTATGCTTCATATAAATAAACTCACTATTATTCTTATATAAATTTAAAAAAATTAATTAATATAATTAAAATTCTATTTTTTTATATATCCCTCTACTAATTCGAGGCATATATATTGAAAAAATAAGAAATTATATAATGCATATTTATTGAGAATAAAACACATTAAATGGGGCATAATAAAAATATTGAATATATTTTCAGAAAAAAAGGGAAAATGAATCTAATTAGACCTCATTATATTGTTGTCTTATTGACATTAATCCATAGTAGAAGGATGCTAAACCCTCAACACTAACCATTATCATGCTTCATTAATTGGCTATTATTCTTAATTTGTTGCATAAATTTTGGTATTTTTTTAGGGCAACTTACATATTTTAATTCAACATGTTAATTTGGAATTAAAAACATTTGGAAACATTAATTTGAGAGATAGAATCTCTCTCTTATATATAGTATTTTCATCATTTTAAGAGTTTTAATGTCGTAAATAATTCATTTATAATAACTTGCTCTATATAAGGAATGTTTGGAATTGTTGTTGCGTATTAAAAAAATGGATTTATAATTTTTTTAATTTAATTAATTGATTTTTTTAATTTTTTATAAACTGATTTTCTCAAACATATTTAAAAAAATATATATTTACTTTTTTTTCTCTAAAAGTATTTTCAAAACTAAAAAAATTTAAAAATAATTTTTTTTCTCTTTACCAAACACAATACCAAACGGAATCATAATCTCTCTTTGTTTTTTTTTTTGAGAATATAAATTCCTCCTTTTTAATTTAGTTTTTTTCAAAAAAAAAATTGAATCTTAACCTGTTAACCTTATATAATTTTCAAAGTATGGCATAAACTTCTTCCTTTTAATTTAACTTTTTGAAAATTTGAATCATGAGTAAAATAAGAATAAATGGAAAAATTCTGGGCCAAAAATTTATGCACATAATTTTTTTGTGAAAAAAAAATTCAATTAAGAAATATTCAGAAGTATTTATTTAGATTGGATCCATAAATAAATTTATATATTAAATTTAATTACAATTTATTAAGTACGTAAAGTAATTATTATATTACATGCATTAACAAATTATAATTAATTAAATTGAATTATAATTTTATTGATGTACCCAATTTAAGCAACTAAATTATGATTCTCAAAGAGCTAATCATTTACACCATATAAGAAAATTCAATTTTAAAAATCAAAATGTTAGTGATATTAATTTATTATTATTATTGTGATCAAAATATGAGATCTCTGATTTAAATCCTAAGAACAAAAAAAAAAAAGGAAAAAACCCATAAAAGAAAAATCCATTGTGATGAGTAGAGAAAGCGGAAAATCATCCATAAAGGCCAAAGGGTCACGCAAACAGCGCCTTCACCTGCCACGCATTTTGGAATGAAGCCTTTTGCGGCTGGGACAGGGACAGGGAAAGGGACACAGCCCCTATTATTATTCCAAAAATAAATCTTCAACTACTAATAAATTTTAATATAATAGCATTAATCTAGTTTTAATTTAAAATTGTAAATTTTCGAATTCTAATTTAGAGTAAAACTTCCACCAAATAAAAACCTTGTTTCTTTATATTCATTCAACATAAAACTTTTAAAGAGACATTAATATATCAATAGTTTAATTTCCAATTTTTCTATTTCACAACAATAAACATTATTACTCATCTGCCTATAGAATATTACATATATAATGCCTTTAAATAAATTTATAAATTAATTATTATTTTATATTCATGACAAATTGTAATTGGATTAATTTATAAATTTTATTTATATTAATAATTTTTAAGTGTATATTTAAATGCTAATAATACTAAATTTATTTTCCTTCAAGTTAAAATAAATAATAAAAAAATTCCCCCAAAATAAAGCTCTTATGTTGTTGCAATTTGTCCTATAAAATTTTTTTATCTTAATTTATACACGATAACAAAACATAAAAGAAATAGCTAATTTCCTAAATGAACATAAACAAATTAAAAACCTCCACCGTCACAATTAGATGAGTAAATTGTGAGGAGAACATCAACTGGGTACTCCAACAGCCACAAGAGGATTACCTGGCAGGCCGGCGTTAGTATCCGCCGACAGCGGTGCGGCAGAGTCTTGGTGAGGAGAGGCAGAAGCAGCGGTGTGTTCAAGGAGCGAATGTCGGCAAATGGGGCAAGAAGAGTGTGACAAAAGCCAAGTGTCTATACACCTCACATGAAACCCATGATTGCAAATGGGAAGAAGACGAACTTTATCTCCATCAACAAACTCCCCTAAGCAAATCGAGCATTCAGTCGCCGGAATATTAACTCCTCCGGCCCCATAAACCGCCACCGGGATCTGCTTCAAATCACGTTTCTTGAGTCCTCTGCCGGCCATACTAGCCGCAGCCTGCTCGGGCGTCTCCATGGAAAACCTCCGGCTGCAGCGCAAAGCACAACGGACGATGGAGTTCAAGCCCAAAGCGCCGATGAGAGCACACAACAAAGCAGCCAATATAATAACCATGTTGGTGTCGAAATTGGCCTCACTAATGTAAGAATCACGGCTTCTGTTCCCATTTGCGGGGGGCACACCACGCTCCTCGTCAAGCAAGCGGCGATGCATACTCGCTTACACTTGAAAAACTCAAACACTTTTGACCACTAACGGGAAATAAAAAGGTGGGTTTGATGGGTTAATTTAAGGTGATATAATATTGTTAAGGAAGAAACAGAAATGTTGTATGGAAAAAAGACATGGAAAGAGCATCTTCTTTTTCTCAAAGATAAGGAGAAACTGTAATTAAATTGGGCTATGGGGGAATTTGGGGACCGTCTGTCTCTTTATTTATTTGGGCAGGAATATATGTAGCTTCTTAATCAGATATATACGAGAATGAGATGGTCCCTGATTTGGGCGTTTGATGAGACAATTTTCTCCAAACCCAACAAAAAAGTAATAAAGTTTAACATGGTTGATTAAGTTTATTTTATACATTTTTTTTAAATAAATTCTTTGAATTCAAGTTTTATATACATAAAAAAAATTTATTCTATAATAATTAACAGTTAATTCGAATCAGATTTGACTTTCATAATTAATTAAGCTTAAAAGTATGCATGACAGAAAAAAAGAAAAAAAAAAGAGACTGCTATATATCAAACTCACATCCTCGAAAAAATATCTCCTTTTATTGCCTGACTTTGAGCTCCCTACAGGGGGAACTCTCTGTCTTATTAACTTTGTATGTATACATGTAAGAGATATTATGCCAGGCCGAGACAATATATATTATATAATAACATAGCAATTTTATATTTTAATCTTTTTGTATCCACTGTTATTCTGCCGTATAAGCGGTCACGCGGGAGTAGAGGCTAACGCATTCATATTGATTTCGAAAATTCAATTAAACTTGTGGAAGACTGAAACAAACATTAATTCGGGTAAATGTATGATCTGGGCTGGATAGAATGAGAGAAATTATAGAAAAGAAAAAAGTTCCAAAGTATAATGGTAGATATTTTTGCCAATCTAATCACGATTAACCACTTGTAACTTCAGAAAAACCAAGTATCAAACCTACTCCTAACACCTTTTGATTATAATCACGGGGTTATAAATCCAGCGTAGGCAAGCTTGTGGCCTGTTGGATTTGGGATATGGATCAATTGCTTACACATTTAAAGCCTAGTGGGAAATTTGTTGCCACCATCCCATTTGATCACTTGGTTACCCCTTTTTTCTTTTTTCTTTTTTTTTTGGGAGGTTATTATAAATTTATATTAAGTTAAAATGACTTATGAGTAGTATAATTAAAGCCTACAAAAAGATCTTCCCACACCTTTTTCCCTGCAGAAGTGAATTGATTTTACACTTTTTTTTCTCTTTTTAATGGTGTTAGAAAGATATACATCTTATGATAATAATAATAATAATAATAATAATAATAATAATAATAATAATAATAATAATAATAATAATAATAATAATAAAAAGGGAAGTTAATCATCATCTTGTTCCATCATAACTACCTTAATATTTGGACTAATATAAATTGAAATCTATTCAGCCTCTTAATTTCCCATTTTTTCATTCAATTTAAAAACTCAAATAGGTGAGGAACCGATTGAAGTTGAAGCATGCTTGAGAATTTACGTGTTTATTATCTCCTTTTTGCTTTTGTTTTTATTTTTTTTTTTTTCAAAAGAAAGTTACCCCCGCTGTTGTCACTTATCAGCGAATGATGTTGGGCTGGATCGGTCTTATTGGCTCAGGCTATGTTGGCCTGCGGATGGTGATTTGTCTGGCAAATTTACCCTAGTGTTAGCTTAGTTCTGTCTGATATCCCACGTTTATTGAACTGCAAATTAATTTAAAATTCGTGCTCTTATTAGCATTTTTTTTAATTTTTTAATTATTTTCATGATAAAAAATAGCTAGCACTTCTCTTCCTTTTTTTTTTCTTTTTTCCTGCAAGTTTCAGAACTTGAAAAAATTACTACTCGTTATTTATATAATAAAAAAATTAAAAATTAACTTGATTATGGATTCATAACATATAATGAAAATAATTAACGTCATGGAAACAACTTTCCCTTACCTGGATTCATAATTTATAAAGTTAGGTAAGGAAGAAGGTAAAAAATCTGTGGGCGGTTTGAACAAATCCTTTGTCCTTATTCCAAATGAAAATCCAGTTTATTGTTTCTGTAACCAATTCCACTATTTTGCCAAACCCAAATGCCTAAATAAATAGGATTTGTAGCCAAATTTGGTCAAAATGTTTTATACCCTCCAGCAATTTCGCTCCAAATTGCCCTAAATTTAATTCTGAAATACTTCAATATTTTCACTCATTTTCTTCGTTATAAATTTCTTCAAATAAGATATTTTCCTCCATTTATGTTTCTTTATAAGTTCGTATAATCATAAAACTATTAAACAAAATAATCGACACAAAAAAATTTACTTTTCCTTGTATATGTCACGAGACGAGGATACACGCGATAACAAGGGAACAATTAAGTAACATGCATTCTTTGGTTGAGCGGATAACTAATGGTTAATAGTTAATAGATAGCAAATTGATATTTGTTATTAATTTGGTAAAAATAATTGAGTTGTTATTATTAGAATATAAAATTATTGATAGATAAATTATTTATTTAATTCAAGATATATATTTTTATATTAAATAAATAAATAAAAATTAAAATATATTACTTATCTAATCTAATTATTTATTTTAATAAATTAAAAATTACAATATTATAATAAAATATTAATCAATGAATGAAGAATTTAAATATATATATATATATATATATATATATATATATATATATATAAAAGAGTAACTAAAAAAATAAAATCAAAATTTATTCATTTTTTATATATAAAAATTTTAGTATAAGAATAATTTAGCATTTGTATTTAAAAAAGTTTCAGTTATTAAAAAAAAATTTAAAATAATTTTTTTTTGCATATGCTTGAGATTTTAAATAACTATTAATTGTCTAGAAAAACTTACCAAACACTTATAAATCAGTTTTTTGGTAAAAAAAAACTATCCGCTGGTTCAAATTGTCGAACCAAACACTCTCCCCTAACCCCTAAACTTGTTCTATAAAGCCATTCAATCTTCTTAGTCGTCGTTATTATTATTATTATTATTATTATTATTATTATTATAAGGTCCTTTAGTAGATAGAACTTTGAATTCAGCTAACATTAGAAACTTGTAAGAGTCTAATAGAATAAGGTTATTATTGAAAATAAGTTATTAATTTTGGTTTGAGTACCGTCAGAAGTTTTTCTATCGTTTAAGACTAATGGCTCTGAGTCTATTATTGATTAGATTTAGAAACAATTTGGTAAATGATATAGTTGGATTTTTCTTACCACAGATTTATGGTGAACAAAATCAGGAGAGAATGTCATGTAGTTGCTTATATGACAATTTTTTTATCAGTTTTATCTATAATTTTGTGGGAGATTAGAGCAATGATTAATTATCGTATCAATGAGATAGGGTCATACTTAATTATATCCATTGTAATACAAAAAACGACTTCAACATTTGTATCTTCCAAGTTCTATCTACTAAATTGATAGCGTACAATACAAAAGACGAGGCCTAAACGGCATCGATTGCCACAAAACTAGTTGAAGTCCAACAACCCCCTTATTCTCAGACAATATTATATATATATTTTAGTGGATTCTGAATAATCAACATCTACATACTATCATATTGATATTTAATGCTTCAGTCGAGAAAAAAAAAATCATTAGAATCAAGGTTAGAAAAATATCATCTGATGAATAACTTCATAACAGCATATATATAATTATCGCAGTTGGTGTTGGGGTCGATCTTGTAAGGAAGGCTGACGTTGGATTTGGCAGGAAGTCCAGCAGCGTGGCCAAGGCTAAAGCCGGTGACCTGAAGGCTTTTGATGGCCGATGTCAAGAATCGGCAGACTGTAAAGGGTCTTCATGGCCCCCCATATTGCACATAATTTAGGCATGGAGTCAGGTTGCTGGCCACCTGACCGCATGTTATTGCTGCTGTTGCGTCCTTGGGTGCAAAAAGAGCGCCAGGACCAAGCTCACCATCATAAACCAAAATAACTTAAACATTCTTGAACTTGCCATGATTTTTTTGGCAATGCTACTAGCTAAGAGTGGTGGTCCTCGACGGGCTCTGGTAAACGGTGATGTATATGTAGACGTCGAGGAAATTGTTTGGCATTGATACAAATCGCTGGGAATCAGCATTTGGTGGTTGCGCATAGTTGGATGCCTCTTTTTTTTTTTTTGGGTGAAAAAAGGTAGGCAAGCCCATAAGAAAAACAACAAGAAACGAGAATAAAGTCGGTGGATAGTTGGTACCTTTAATGGTAATAGTTGTGGCATCCAAATGCTGCAAATTACTGTCACATTAAGGCCCAGAAGCTTCTATTGTACTACAGCCTGCTGAGTTCAATTGTGTAGGGTTATATGGTATTATATACCATATCAAGGAAAATGAAATATCACTATGAATAAAGTCTATGTAAATTAAGTTAATAAAAAATAGAACATTAAAAAAGAATAATTTGCACGACATTTTTAATTTTCGTTAATTTGATCAAAATTTGGTCTAAACTTTTTTTGAAATAGAACTGTTACTAGCTACGGGAAAATAGCTTTGCACCAATTTAGTCGTTAGGCACAGTCATTAATTGAAGGTCAAGGCTGGTCGCCTGCAAGTCCAATTTGAGAAAAAACTAAAGAACTGCAATCGCACCCACAGTTTCAAACTCAGAAATTGGAAAATGATTTAGCACCCATCAAAATGCGCATCTATGTTCGTTTTCGCACTTAAATAGGCATTAAAAATCTCGTATGACATTACTTATAGGCGTAACTAAATTTGCTTGCCCATTACAATTTACTAACTCAGATCTTAAATTGAGAATTAAAAAGTATTCACATTATTTCTTAGTATTGAAAAAACAATATTGGGTATACATTTTACTTTTGATGTTCTTAGAGTGGGATATAATAAAAACAATAATTATATATTGAGGAGATCGAATATATTGCCCAATAATGCTGAATTAAAAGTTCATCAATCTAAAAACTAACAGAATTTAAAAACCTCCTAAGAAGATTAAAAAAAGGAGAGAAATAGCGTAAATTTAGTTTTCTGATTAATTTTAGTCTCATTTTTTAGACCGGATGTTTTCTTTAGGAGGGTCAATTTTTATTTTTTTTCTAGACTGAGATTGGAATTTGAAGTCTCATAGTCTTGGCGGAGTTAAAACTCTTTGGTAAGGGGGGGCCAATAGGTAGCAATAGAGAAATTAATGCAGCAGGAGAAAGCGGAGAATAAGTTAAAAACTTTAAATAGATAGATATAATAGATGACATGAAAGAGTAAACACACTAAAGACAAGATAAGTGGAGACCCTCATCTCATCAACCGGGGAGAAACATAAATCTCCCTACCTTTATTATGATCTGAAAGCTATAGATGATCTGATGCTACCCCCTGTGTGCCTGTGTAAGGGGTGGAAAAATGGTTCACTTGATGCTGTCGCAGTTGGTAGAGGGGCTGATCTTGTAAGGAACGGTAACGCCGCATTTACCAGGGAGAGACGCAGCGTTACTTAGGTTAATCCCAGAGATGGAGCCTGAGGCTGTTTTCAAGCATTTGCATGCCTGTTGGCGGTCGGCGGTGGTCTTAGCACTATTGTTGATGGCCTTCACACCATTGCAGCACCCTGCTGAGGGAGTGCCTCCTGATCTCAGGTAGCCAAGGCATGGAGCAAGTGAACTTTGTACTTGCCCACATGTTATGGCTTCTGCGCTCATTGGCCCTGCAACCAACATCACTAGCACTATGAGGCTCACCAACTTAGCTCCTGTCATTATGCTTGCACAGATATAGATGAAATATTTTTGGTTTAATTCAATAGATTTGTTTTGCTTTTCAAGTATGATGCTTGGGTGAGTAATAATGCAGGAGAAATGGTGTTTATATAGAGAAAATTAATGGGAGCGTGTGAACGTAAGAACCACACTCCACTAGGCAGGGAAAGGAAGGAAAGGCATCATTATTCAGTATTCGGTGTTAGGTGGTTGTTGGATCGTCATTTAATGTATATGGGACTCTTTTGGACTCTTCAAGGCTAAATTATTACTCCCTTCTTTTATATATATTTCTTACTTGAGAATTATTTTAGTAATATTGAAATCTTTTATTTAAATTTTTGTATTTTTCAAAATAAGTTATTTTTTTTATATGAAATATTTAATTTTTTCATATGTTTTTCATATATTGGAAGAGGGAGATTAGATTGTTACTTAGAGATTCAAATGATAATAGGGTTCTTATGACATTCGGTGCCAAACAAATGGCGTGATTCGAGCTTTGAAGGAACCGTTCCAGGCACATGGCCGCAGAGGTGATTAGGGAGAGGAGAGTTTTCATGTTGGCAACCGACCCAGCCCGCGCCTCAGCTTGATTTTAAGTTTTTTTTTGGGTAAAACTAAAATTAAAAAAAATTCACTAAACAAAACAATATACTTCAACAATCATTAATCAAATTTAACAAAAAAAGTACATGAAAAATATTTTTTAACAGTACATTAAGTATTTTAAAAAATATTTAATTATATGGGAAGCAAATATTATATATATATATATATATATATATGTATAATATTTTATAATTTTAAATTATATTATATATAAAAAATTCAAAATTTTAGAGAGTTGATGACTTCTGTGATGTTCATGATTATCTGTTTAAATCAAAAATTTATAACTAAATAAATAAAATTAATTTTTAAATATTTTAAATTTTAATCAGATCAAATATTACTAAAAATATTAAAAGTAATGCTATTTGAATTTGATTTAGATAGTCAATTTTATCGGTTTCATAAATAAATATAAATCTAAAAATATGATCTAATAACACGTATCATTTAAAATATCAAGATTAAGTATACTACTTTAAACTTTTAAAAAAATCAAAATATAATGTATAAATTAATAAATTAATTTTTTGCTCAATAATAGTGTTTCAAATGACATTGAAAAGTATAGGTAATTAAATAGTCTATAACTTTAGAAAATTAAAAAATTATTAGTATTCATGCTAAATATATATTAAAAGATATCATATATTATTGGTTCGGTTTTATTTGATTTTTATTTTTTAATCCAAAACCAAACAAAAAAACCAATTTATAAAAATTTTAAAACCATAACCATTTATAAAAACCAATTATATAATAGATTTTGATTTGAATTAAATTAAATTGATTTAATTTTGTCAGTTTGGTTAATTTTTACACAGCTCTAGCGCTCATTAAGCTCTATCTATGGACCAATTACTTCTCGTCCATGTCTTTAGTTGTAACAAGTATTCAAAGTTATCAACTTATCATTCACCAAAAAACTATATTTGCAATGAAAATTAAAAAAAAAAATCAAAAAGTGAATATATAAAATAAAAATTTTAAAGATAAAAGAAAAGTTGTAGAATATAAAAGCCGAAGGAACCTTAACAAAACATGCAAATATGCCAAGAGAAAGAAAGAAGAGGCAAGTTACTCTCATTTCTCATCATGCACAATCAATTATGTAAGTCATATAGCCTCGTGCTTACAAGTCCAAATTAAAATCCTTTCCTACCTATTCAATATGAAATTCTTACACTCATCCATAAAAAACGCACAAACCTTCACTACCTATCCAAATCCAATGCACTCATCTCCCAAGCATACCATTCTCCTATTGACAAGTTCAAAAGATTTTCTCTTGTTTATTGGTTATTGAAATCAAACTGAACTGATTTCAACTGAAAAAAAAAATATCGAGAATCAGATCTCATTTGATCATTAGAAATTACTTTAAGAAAAATTAATATAAATATTGTAATTAATATCGATTAGTTGTCATATTAACGTGACCATATTACTCCCTTCATCTCTCAAAAATAAACTTACTTTTATTTTTACATAAATTGAGAATATTTAGTTAATATTGAAGATTTTTTAAAATTTTCATATTTATGAATTAGAAGCATTTTAAGGAATATACAAGACATTATATTATAGGGAGCGGGAAGGATAAAATTTGAGACCTCCCACTGCCTCTCAAGGAAAAGGTTATCATTAATAAAAATCTGATCACAATAGGAGCATATTCAAAAAGAAATGAATGCTGATTTATATTTATTGTTAACAATACAAATTATTAAATAAAGTAATTTAAAACTAATAAATTAAAAATTATATTTATTGGAAAAAATAAGGAATCGATTGTTTTGAAAAAAACGTTTTTAGTAAAAATAATTACTTTAAATTTTTTTGAGTTTTAAAAATTAATTTTAAAGAAAATGAGATAAATAGATATTTTTCTCAAAAAATAGTTTATAAAAAATTAAAAAACAGTAAATTAAATCAAATAAATTTTAAATCTGTTTTGTAGACCCCAACAATAATTTTACATACACTTTAAGTGATATATAATTTAGAATAAATGAGAAAATAAACAATTTATGTGTATGAAATTAGGGTTTATTATCAGAATAATGTAAGGAAAAAAATAAACACTTCAAAGCAATTTCAAAAGTATTCATAAACTGAAAAGTGTATCGTATTGTTTAAGAAACCGCCAAACAAAATAGTGGTTTTATTTAAAATCACCTCAACAGGTGTTTCTTTAGCTGCAAGACGTAATATTATTATTTATCAATCAGCTATATAGGATTTGATATTACATATAAAAAAAATATTTTTAGAAAAAAATTATTTTTATTTTTTTAATTTTAAAAATTATTTTTTAAAAAATCATATAGATAGATATTTTTTTTAAATAAATTTTAAAAAATAATTTATAAAAAATTTAAAAAATTAATTAATTAAATAAATAAATTATAAATCTGTTTTTTAACATTTAGAGTTATTTTTTATAATTTTTATAAAAATATTAAGCTCATACGGACTGTAATAAGATGACACTAAATTGAATTTGATTGGCATTTATCAATATTTTTAAAAAGCAATATAGTGGTATTTTTTTATTTCGGAAATTATCCTGATAAATAACTCATAATATTTAATGATGCAGTATAACATTTACTGCGTTTCTACTATAATGTTTCTATACTCTTCTTTTTTTTTTTAAATGTAAATATTCAATTATTTATAGGAAATTAAAAATCGGAACTCATTCAATCGCAATTTAAGTATTAATTGAGAATTGATGTTGAATCAAATTTCGATGATATTGGATTGGACTTAGGATTGAAGCACAAGACCACTCAGCCCACCTAATCTCCATCATCAAAACATTAAATTGTTTATATAGACAAATACTGCCACTGTCACACATCACTGAGCCATGCTATTTCTGCCACCTCTTTTTCTCCACTTTTTCACTGTGTTTGGAAACTTTTCAGAGGAGAAAAATAAATTTTATTTTTCCTTATTTTTTCTAATTTTTGAATTAAAATAAAAAAATATGACTTTTTTTTTTATCTTGATTAAAAGTCAATGACTAACAGTAAATCATTCCTTAATGGGCGTGAATGATATTGAACTTTTCCAATGCTTCCAAAACATGTCATGCTGTTTCCTAATTATTTCGTGGGTGTGAATACATACACTCTTCATTGCTGTGAATGATCAACTCTTTGGTTTTGTTAAACTTTTGGAGCTCAAATTAAATTAAACTTATTTTATCACTTAAGAGGCATAAAATTGTTAAATATCATTTATCAAATTTTTGCAATCTTTAAATTATGGAAATACTCTAAGGTTCAATACTGCTAATATTAGTTTTTTAATTATTTTATAACGAATAATATTATTTTATGGCAAAATAGTAAATATGTGACATTACTTTCCTTTATTTTCTGATTTGTTATGTTTTTTTAGAGGTCTCGAAACTAAGATCCAATGAACGAGAAAGGAGGGCAAATCCCCTATCTGAACACGATAGTTGAATATAAATAAAAAAACAAAAATTAATTTTCTTCTTCCACGAGAAAATTTCCAAAACATAGGGATGAAGAGAAAAGAATTATAAAATAAAAATCTTTCCTTATTTTATACTTTTATTTTTCCTTCAACCGTATTTTTCTTTTATAAACTTAGGCTAATGTTCATGTAAAGTACTATCCGTCGGTGCTGATTAGTGATTTGTACTACTCGTATCGTAATTCATTTTTAACTTTTTCACGATAATAGAGCTTCATGGTACTGGTGGCCATTGGTTTATTGCTTCGACAGAATCTTTCTTTAATTTTTTGCCAGTGCTGATCGGTGACTTTTACTCCTCCTAATTAATCTCTGTCATCCCTCTTACTATTTTACTTTAATGAGAGGGAAAAAGGAATTTATTTTCTCTTTTACCATAAGAAAGTTTCCAAATACAGTGCTAGAGAAAAAGCGAAAAGGTGAAAAGTAAATTTTATTTATTTATTTTTTCAAATAGAGTCTACATATTTGTCTGCCATGCAAACATAGGCTAATTGTTCATGCTAATATGTTATGTACTAGCCGTCGGTGCTGATTAGTGATTTCCACTAGTCGCGTCGTAATTCGTTTCTGCTAACATAATTTCACGATAATAGAGCTTCACGGTATTGATGGCCAATGGTCTATTGCTTCGACATAATATTTCTTTAATTTTTTTGTCGGTGCTGATCGCTGATTTCTACTGCTTGTAATTCATCTCTCTTAGTATAATTTCATGAGAATACAGCTTCTGGTATTCATGGCCAGTGGCCGTTGGTTTATTTTATTGCTTCGACGTAATCTTTCTTCAAATTTTTGTCGGTGAAAGGAGCAGTGTAGCACTACCACTCACCCACCTCTTCAAAATTTTGAATTTTTTTCCTTTCTTATTATTTGAATTGTAAAATAATAATTAAAAAAATATTAATCTAAGTATTGTAAGCAACATATTTGTATTGTGTGCGATGATGTGTGTTTGAACATTTTCTTTTTTATATTTTATTTTCTGATTAAATGAAGGCAGTATAAAAATATCGCTGAGTTATTCGTTTATATATCAAGCATATCATATATTTATAAATTTAATTATGTTAATTTTTTTGAACTTATTAATTAATTATACTAATTTCATTTTAAAATATCTTAAAGTGCATTTTACAATAAATTTCGAGATTGGAGCCCTACTCTTTTTTTAGGAAAATGAAACAGATGTCATTTTTTAAAAAGTTTAATTTCTTGAGAAATAATTAATTTTATGAATATTAATATTAATTATTTTTTAAGTGATTGTCCAATCTCATTATTTATTTAAATGATAAATGTTAATTAAAAGAAAATTAATTAATAATTTTCAGATTTTTATTTTTAGAAAATACTCACGGAACAATCAGATTACGAGTAATGCGTAATTAAATTGAAATTATAATTGATTAATTTTAATTATGAATAAATGGATAATATTAAGATTTATTAAATAATATTTTTAAAATAGAAATTTAATTTATAAATAATTAAAATCAATTTAATATAATCTAACATAATCTATAAATATAGAAGAATATTAATTTATAAAGTTGCTGTCATTTTTTTAATACATTATTATTATTATTATTATTATTATTATTATAAGTTGAATTTAGGAAATAATTACAAATTGGATAGATAAAGAAAGCCGAGTCATGCATCATGGCATTAAATAGCAGTAGTTGGGAAGTATGTCAGTCATAAGTCACAAGTTATTAATAGAGATGGATCAGATCTCGACGCAATAGCATGGCATCTGATGGAATACAATGCATTGTCCTTTTTGTTACTCTTTCATCGAGGCCACGTGTAAGTTTATTGCCGACAATTTCCCAAAAGTGAAACCACCCAATCCATTTCAAACCGGTCCATTAATCGGGCGGCCTAACGCTACTCTTATTTTCCTCTGACTCGTACCTGTGGCCATGTTTGATGGTCCCACTGGATATGAAATGCACGCCACAAAATCCCAAATCCACCTGATTTTGCCATGTGGCGCTTTCAATTTTCATCGCATTTACATCTCTGTCCATCAGCTCCATTATTGTTTATCCAATCAACTGTATCCACTTTTGGCTTTATTCATGGTTGATGAGCTTTGGTTTCAGTCGTTTTCTTTTTTTTTTTTTTATTATTAATGACGTAGTGAAACAAAAATAAAAAATCTACTTGGCTGTTTTTTATTTTATTATTCGCTCCCATGTTTGGATGAAAAAAATTAAAAAAACAAATTCTCTCTTGTTTTATAAACATATATTTATTAAAATTGAAAAATTAATTTTTATGATTCGAATTACACACTTTTAATATTAAAATGTTGAAAAAAATTATATATATATAACTAGAGATGTTAAACAAATACTTTTCAACGCTGTATTTTTTGAATGAAAAATAATTTGTAAATTAAATAAAAACGAAGTAAATCTATTTTTATTATCTTATCACTTTTCCTGTATATTTTCTCATTAAATTGTTGCAAAAATAAAAATGTAGGCTTAGATTTATTTTTCTTTAAAAATTATTACATAGTATATAAACTAAATTAGTGAGAGAGCATTATTCAAATTATTTTGTTTACTCTACATTTTTTTATTGATTTAATATATATATAAACTCGGTTTATATAAAATGTTCACTCCTCCTATAAAGAAAAAAAATGTACAACTCACTTTGTTTTCCAAAATTATATTCTTAGAGATTAATGCTTTATTAAACTAAATTTATCAATACATTTGCATATTAATTTAATTTTAAATTACTAAATTATCAAATCATCAATTAGTTATAACAGTTTATAATTGGAATAGTTGGATTTTCTATAAATTTATTCATAAATTTAATTTAAATAATTAAAAAATGCAATTTATAGGATTTGATTTTGGAGTGTGGGAAGTGATAGGATGAAAAATATTCATTCCGTATCTTTCCTCCAAACCGAACAAAGAAAGCAAGGATTCTTCCTACTCGTTTCATCCTTCTTTCCCTTTTCACCCACTCTTCCTCCTCCCACCTTTTAAAGCACGATGCAAAATTTACCATCGGCTGAGATGCAATTCATTTGCACATGTTTATACGTGGCATTGCAAGAAAATTCGTATGAATTAATTTTCGTCCATATATGCATACGAATTTTTCAAATTAATTATACTAAATTGAAAAAAGAAAAATTAACACTATAATGAATTGATAAGCAGATGATGCTCGGACTCGGGAGCCGATGCAAAATGTCTATGACAAGTATTTGTTATATAAAAATTTGATCTAAAGGCCAATTAATTAATCTGCATTGCCATGGTTTTGTAGCTTATATGCAGTAATTATTACTAGGACAGTGAACATTTAAAGAGTTGGATTTTATTAGGCAGAGAGGATAAAATAATACAAGATAAAATATAAAATAAATTATTAGCAAAAAACTAATACTAAATATTTAATATAGTTCACTCTTTTAATTAGATTATATCTACGGAATAAAATTTTAATAATCCTTTTTTACTAGTATAAATTAATGAGTACAAAAGAGTGTATTTCTTAGATAAATACTAAAATTAATATAATAATCTGAGGTAAATTTAAAATAATCATGATATACATATATTTTTTAAAAATATCCCAAAAATATTTTTATCACTAATTTTTTTAAAAAAAATATTAAAAACCTAATTCTCTTGTATGACTACCTATCTCAAATTGAATTACTCAATTTTACTTTGTGTTGCAATGCTCTCAGTTGAAAAAATTTGTGCTTATTTATGGGCATAAGAAATATTTCAAGGTAAGTATTTTCAATTGCAAATTTCAATATTAAGTAGAGACCTTTTGCTTCCCAAAAAATGTTTGTGGAATAACAAAAAAAAAAAACTATGAACTTTGTTATCATTGACTTCAATTACTGGCAGTGGGAGGACTTTTATTTGCTTTTAATCATCCCCTGAATAAAATACTATTAAATCATTTTTAAAACGATATTCATTCACATCATCTTCAATAATTTTTAAGGTCAAATTAACAAGTTGCAAGACGTCCAAGTCTATACATGAATTAAATTTAGTAACAGATAATAATTTTATTAATATGTTAGCTAAATTTTATGAAGTATAAAACTTATATTACCATTATCTCGCTTTCATTTATAATATCACAAACGAAATGATAACGGACATCAATATGTTTTGTCATCCCAATAAACATTTGATCATTAGTTAAGTAAATGATATTTTGACTATCATAATGAATTTAAATCATTTTTTTATAAGAAAAATCGCTCGAAAGATTGTTTAACAATATAGTTTATTTGAAAGCTTATGCTAATATCATGTATTTCACCTTTATTGTAGATAATGTAACTATTGATTGTAGACAAGCTCTCTAACTAACAGCAATCGAACAAAAAATGAATACATAACTCGTTAAAATGAATTTCTTATATTAAGATCTCATAAATAATCGGAATATGATAATCAACAATTTCATTAGAAGATTTACCAAAATGCAAATAAAGTAATTTGATATTCCACAAATATATCTAAATATTCACTTTACCGTTTCCCAATAAATTTTATCAATGCATAACATATACCAGCTGACAACACTAATAACATGAGTAATATTTAGATGCATACAAATTATTGCATACATCAAACTACCTACAATATTATAGTATTTTGTTATGTAGTTTTCTTCTTCATTTGACTGTGACGATTGACTGTTTGAAAGTATAAAATGAGTTGCCAATAGTGTAAAAACATTATTTGCTTATTTCATTCCAAAATTGATTAAGGATCTTATCAACATATATTTCTTAACAATAGTATAACACGTCAGCATCACGGTCTCTACTAATCTCCATACCCAAAATTCTGTTAACTCCACTTAACTCAACAAACTTTTTAACTTATAAATTTTAAATTTATTTTGTAAGCAATTAACATATCATTGACATGCAATAATAAATAAATGAAAGAATCAACACTAACTATTTTTACATTCACACAGCTGTCAAATGTTAATTGAGAATAACTATAAAAAGTTATAAAAATATCAAACTTCTTGTACTGCTGCCTTATGACTATTTAAATATATACAAAGACTTTATTAACAATCACATATGATTCTTCTATCTTTTTTTTTTTCAAACCACTCAAGTTGTCGTATGTAAATGTGTTTTCTAAGTCACCATGTAGAAAAATAGTTTTGACATATAGTGGCTCAAATTCTATATTTTCAATAGTAACTAGAGATAACAAAATGTGGATAGTTGTGTCACTTACCACAGGTGAAAAGATATCACGAAATTCAATTCCACCAACTTGACTAAACTCTTGTGCCATAAGCCTGACTTTATAAAAATATTTTTCAATTCTCGAAATGTCTTGTTTTTTATTGAACATCAATTTGCACCCAACTATCTTTTTGCCTTTAGGTGAAATTATAAACTTATAGGTATCATTTTAATGTATGCATTTAATTTTCTTATTGCATAGTCATCAACCATTTATTTGCATCAATTGAACTAACAACATAATAATAAGAGCTCGGATTATATTCAGATTCCACCTCACTTGCAACTCTCAAAAAATATGCAACTATTTTTTCAAATATAACTAATGGATGAATTTATATCCTCGGTCTAAGCCTAACAAGAGGATAAGGTTCTTGTTACACTTGAGATTGTGACCCATTTTGAATTGACTTATCAACATGTAATTTTTGTAGTGATGATGTGTTAGATGATGCATTTATAAGTGAGGAAAAAAAAACCTCTAACTCCACTTGTTTGTCAGTTATACTAGAAGTACTTGCATCTATATTTACAGTACTATCCTTTTTTGGGTGTAATATAACTCACTAGTCAAATTTAATATTTCTACTTAATATTTTTTTTAAATTAGGACACTATAATCTATATCCCTCAACTTTAGAAATATATCCAATGAAAATATATATTTTTTTACTTTAGATTCTAATTTACCATCATTAACATACATATATGTTGGGTAGCCAAATACGCTAAGTGTTGAATGATTAGATGGTTTACTAGACTAAACTTCTTTAAATGTATTTGAGTTGAATGGATGAGTGAAGAGATCAGTTCACCAAATAACTAGCTGTGAAAATTGTTTATGCCTAAAGATATTTCTTTAAAGTCGAATTAGATAGCATGCATTTATGATGATATTGTTTATTCTTTTAGCTACTTTATTCTATTGTGGTCTATTAACATAATTGTGATAACTCAAAATACTTTCAATTTTATATAAATCGTTAAAACTCACCTTCTACTAACTCTAATCCGTTATTTGTGCAAAGACATTTAATTTGCCTCCTATTTTACTTTTCAATCATAGTCTTTCATTTCTTAAACACATCATTTTTTATGATTAAGAATGAAAATTCATACCATTTTTGAGTAATTATTAATAAATGTAAAATGTATCTAGCATCACAATTTGAAGGAACTCTAAAATGATCCCATAAATTGAAATGAATGTAATCAAGTACATATTTAGTAGAGTGTGTTCCTTCTTCAAAACTAACTTGTTTGTGTTTGCCAAAAAACACAATGTTCATTGAACTAGATATTTATATTCTTTTAGTCTTTTAAAAGCCTCATTTTTTATGTGTTCAAGTCTCATATTGTAACACCCTTATAACACTTACTCTATACGTACGTTACGTGGGTAAATACGATTATAGCAGATGTATGCCAATTTTTTTTTTCAATCTTAATTTGATGACTATAATATTACCAACACTTAATTAATCATTTTTACTTTTTCAAAAATTTCGGCAGCATAACGGCTATAAACTAACAAACTCACCTGTAAAACAAACAATCTACAGCTCATTTTTAGGCACAACAATTCACACACAATGCAATAGATTTTTCATTCAACCCCAATTCTCCACATATATAATAATTCACAAATATTTATTTATCAGAATATATACATAAATTCATCCATACAACAACATATCTAAACCTATATATACATGTCATTTTATATAATAACCTACAATTATGTCAATATTCCGTCTGCTCTTGCCTTTCATGCCGTTACCTGCACCCAGTCAAATAACTACGTGCTGAGCATTAATATGTTCAGTGGTAATTATTAATCTAAAAATTTTCAATACTTATATTTTTCATGCAATTGTATTTAATATACTATTCAATTTTTCTCATTAATATATATTTCATTTTATTTTTTTTAAATCCTCTTAATTCACTATTTAATACCTTAATTAATTTTATCAATTTTTTTATTTATCTTGTATTTATCATTTTCATTATTTTTCTTATATTTTTCACTTATTTCATGTTTATCCTATTTTTTATTTTAATCACTTTTCTTATATTTTATTCATATTTGTCACTTTAATTATTTCATTCACACTTGCCCCTAGTTTCAATCAGATAGAAAATATTCGGACCGGATACATGGGACGTGGAACTCAAGAGTCCACTACACTGAAAAGTAATTACGAAAGATCACCCGAGCACTATACTGTACACTGAATCACTGAGTTACAATCACTGAAGTAATCCATCATTGGCATACATAAGCGAGTCGCCATGACCCGCACCGCAGTAATAGTATCCCTATGGCTAGCCAATTATATCCTGAGCTAGATTTAACCATCAGAAAAATAACTAAAAATATTTTTTTTATTTCTTCAATTCAATTTCTATTAAATCATAAATTTCATTATTGTTACATTATTAATCACTTAATAATTTATTATTTCATAACAATTTTATTATCACCAATTTTTTCACATTTTTCATTCTAATATATCAATTGAGTTATAAACTCACTAAATATATTTTATTCATTATTTTTCATTTCATACATAATATCATAAATAAATAGAAAAATATTCAATATTTAATTTAAAAAATTTTCAATCAATTTTTACACACTTAAAATCATATCTTTTTACATTTAATGACTAAATTTTCATTTAATTAGTAAAGAAAATATAAATTTCTCTCTTTCTTTTCTTATATTTAATTTTCATCATTAAAATTTTTCTTTCAATTCCTAATTATTCATTTCACTAATTAATACCTTCATTATTCCATATATATCATAATATTACACTAAAATGTATTTATTTCTTAATATTCATTTTTCACATAATAAAGTCAAATTTTACAATTTCCACTAATTAATTTTTTTAATTGAAATTAATCCTCCTAATTCACTTTTCATAATCCATTAATCATGTTTTAAGCATTAATTAACAATTACATACAAAACACACAATTTTCTAAATTTGTATAACCCTAATTTATACTTAATTAATGAAAATAATTAGATTAAGGAATCACTAACCTTAATTGCTTGTTTAAGTCTTCCTAAATTTCCTTTTCCTTTGCTTTTTCCTTGGAAGAACCTTTACCTTCTCTTGAACCTACCATGAACAAAATGTTTTCTTCATTAATCCACCATTAATTTACTTCATAATCTCAAATAAACTTCATATTTATCATCTACATATCTTAAATTACCTATTTGAACAATTAAATTAATTTAAAACCATAAATTTTTCTTACCTCAAATTTATAACCTAAACTTTTTCCTTTGATTTTTCTCCACTTTAACCTTCCAAATGAAGATTAAAAACTTCTATTAGCTATTAGAGAGGTTAAAATTAATTTTGGGTGGTTGAATTTGGTGGGAGAATTGAAGGAAAATGAAGAAATTTTGAAGAAAAGAAAGGAAGGCATGACACGACAAAGCAAGGGAAAGAAAGAGGAAAAAGATTAAGCAGAATTCTGTCTAGAGAATTCTGCAAATCTGGGTCTTATATAGAGTGTAAATTTGGGTGGGCTTGGGCCAAACAAAGCCCAATCCATTTAGGCCCAATTATGCACTATAAATTATTTTTCTCACTTTTCAAATTCAATTTTATCTAAATTTGATTCCATAATTCTTAAAATATTTTTATATGTCTACACAAAAAATTTCAACTCAATCGGAGTTCATTTTCTGTTCAGCTCACTTAAATCGGACAGATAATTCAATTTTCAGTGTTACCGTAAAATTTTATTTTCACTGTCAAATAATCCTAAATATTATTTAGAGTCTATCCATATCTTAAAATAAAATTTTGGATGTCGTTTGCTATTTTTTATAGTCCGATCAAATTACGGTCAACTAACTATTTAATTAAATCAGATCCATTTTTTCTTAATTTTGACTTTTGAGAACTTATTTGACCTCATTTTCACTCCAAATTTTACCCTCGGAATATTCATAACCTATATTTTTCGATTATTAAATAAAATATTTTTCACCCATGAGTGTATTTTTGACGCCCGAGTATACTGAATAATGTCGGAAACTACAGCTTACGACTAACCTGATATTTGGGTCATTACACATATGGTATAACTTTGATGCATCGAGTTCAAACATATAGGATGAAATTGCAACTCACATGTCATGTGCTAGTTTACAAAATATATAGTGAAACAATATATGTGGCTCTCATTGTAGTTAGTATACTATAAGTAACTTTTAATACACTAATTTGTGCATTAAACTTGCATGCATTCTCATCAAGTGTGCTAAGGGAAATCAAATTCTTCATCAAACATACAAAATTTAATACTATAAATCCATTGAATTCTACAAGTTGTATCATTACCCATTAAAATAACTTAATTTTTAAATAAATTTAAAATAGCAAATATATCCTCATCAAGACACATATAGTGAAAACATGCAAAATTCATAATCCAGTTTGACATGAATTTATCCATTTATCCTGTGCTAGTAAATGCATCTCCGTCACTATCACTATCAGCAAATATTTACTTGACAACACAATTTTTAGATCTATCATTTTGATTACCCTTATCTTTATTTTTCAATTAAAACATTTGTTATGATAATAATAACAATTCACATTTTGATTATATGACTCAGACTTGAACTTACTCTTACTATTTTTCTTACTATTTTTGTATTTTTATCTCGAACTACCGAACTTTTACCTAAAGGTTCTTTAGACTTTACTAATTCATCATCAATCAATTCACATTGTAAAAGAATATTCTTTAGTTTTTTGGTTGTAATATTCTCACAACCATACAAAAGGATTTCGCGAAAATATCGTAAGCATTTAGTTGAGAACAAAACAAAGTAATTGTCAAATCTTATTATCATTGATCTCAAAATCAATATTTTGTACATCCATAGGCGGACATACATGGGGGCTGCTGGGGGCCACAGCCCCCCTATTTTTTTTTCAGTCCCTATTTTAATTCAATTTTTTTAGTTACACCCTTAAAAAATAAAAATTAAATATGTTTATTTTGGTCAATAACTTTTTAATTTGTTACTTTTTTATTTTTGTTTTCTTTATATTTAGATATAATAAATTTATTATATAAATTTATTGGATAATATAATTTTAAAAATATATTGTCCCCCTAACTTGAAAAATAGAGATTAAAAGTCATTATTGTCCCCCTAATTTAAAATTCTGGGTCCGCCACTGTGTACATCCATAATGATGCAAACAAATTCATCTTAGAAGATGTTAAATTGGTTTATCTTTATGATGATGGAGTTTCATGAGTATGATTCGTAATAACAAATAATTAGTGACTAAATTTGTCATGTATAATGACTATTCTAGTGGTTGTGGTTTTCTTTGCAATTTTTCTTAACACCTTATTGGAGAAATAAATAAACAATATTGGTAAGGTCTTTATCTTATCTTTTTTGAATTAGAATGACACTCATATTGAATTAACAAAGACCAAAACCAAAATTAATGGTCATATCAAACTTCTCAATATTAAATTTTGTTGAAGACACCATCTTGATGCAGTAGATGATTAATAACTCTGATACCACTTGTTAGACATAACGAATAAAACATTATAAGATAAAATGTGGAATAAATTATTAGGAAAAAAACACCATATAGCTCAAAAAAATATATCAATAATATTTTTTTCAATATTTTTATTACTCAATTTTCTTAAAAATATTGAAAAAATTTAATTCTTTCCCATGATTACCTCTCTCAAATTTCTCAAATTTGCTTTTGAGCTGCAATGCTCTCATCTGAAAAAATTTATACCTATTTATAGGCATAAGAAATGGCTATTGGTAAGCATTTTCGGCTGCTAATTTCAACATCCGGTGGAGACTTTTTGCTTTTCAAAAGCTTTCGGTGAAATAACATTTTTTTTTTAACTTTTGTTACGATCAACTTGAATTAGTGGTGGTAATGAGACATTCATTTGCTATGAGATTTAAATTCATTATAAATATAAGTCCATAATTCATAATTGGATATCCCTTAAACTTCCAACGTTCTATTCTCCCCAACATTAAACTTCCAACATCCTATTATCACCAACAACAATATGAATACTTGTCACGACTACATGTACAGCAATTTGGTGGATTTGATGGGTCCAGTAAAATTTTCTGTCCATCATAAATTACGGGTTCACTTCAGGTTGGAAGGGAGGCCACTTTCGTACTGTTCATGGTAGTACTACTGTAGAAGAGACTAGCTAGTAAAGCCTGGGCGAGCAGAAGCCTAATAATTGTCCAATATGCATTAAATTAAGGCGTCAACTACACCAACCAATAATACTCTTCAGTCATCTCCCCATCTCTCTTTCTCTGCCTAGTGCAGTGTAGTGTCTTTCCGTTCACAAGTTCCCATCAACTTTCTCTACATAAACACCGGTCGCATCATTCTTCAAAAGCAAGTCAAATCAATTGAATTAGCCAAACAATCCATCTTCATCATCAAAAACATAATGGCTAGTGATGTTGGTTGCAGGGCCAATGCAACCCACGAGCGCACAAACCATAACATGTGGGCAAATGACAAGTTCACTTGCTCCATGCCTTACCTACCTGAGATCAGGAGGCACTCCGGCAGCAGGGTGCTGCAACGGTGTGAGGGCCATCAACAGTGCTGCTAAGACCCCCGCCGACCGCAAACAGGCATGCAAATGCTTGAAATCAGCCTCAGGCTCCATCTCTGGGATTAACCTAGGAAACGCTGAGGCTCTCCCTGGTAAATGCGGTGTTAACGTTCCTTACAAGATCAGCCCCTCCACCAACTGCGACAGCATCAAGTGAACCATTTCCCCACTCCTCACACTCACAGGGGTAGCATCAGATGATAGCTTTGACAATAATAAAGATGAGGTGCACAGTGCGTGTCTCTGTTATAAATATCTCTAGTTGATGAGAAAGAAGACTCCACCTTAGCGAGATTTCTTCTTGCCCTTGCTATGGTCTCTGCTTTTCACTTAGTTTTTTTGTCCGTCTTTGTATGGCTTAGGGTCCTTTGCACCCCATATATGTCATAATCTGATCTATCTATATTATGCTAATATCCTTCTCTTACTAATGTCTTATTTTTTTCTTCTATTATTAGTCCATATATGAACCACCCTTAGAAGAGAAAAAATAAAATTTTACTCAGTTTTTTTGGGGAATTTTCTCAATTAATAAATAAATTATAATTTTTATTTATTTAATTTTTTTAAATGAGAATAATATAGTTATTTTAATGTTAAATTTATTATATATATTAAATAATATTCTTAATTTGCGGAAAGAATACTTTAAAACCTTAATGGAACTTTTTAAGGAGAGAAAAAAAAACAATATAAGACAAATTAAAGCAAGCATAATTATAAAAGAAAACCATCTATCAACTTTCGCTGCAAATAATTGTCCCAATCTTCTTTTCGACCGCTTGAAAAAAAAAATTGGTAAAACTAAAACCAAACGAAATAAAAAGGTGTAAATGTTCACATATTAATTTAACTGAAATAAGGTAAATTGCATAGAAGGTGATTGCATTTGCTTAGGGTGGTTGGGAGCTTGGCATCTAGCTAGATTTGTCAAAATATTAATCGCAGATTATTATTATTATTTTTTGTCATAATAATTAGTTGATCAGAATAGGAGTTGTCAGTTTTGTCAAACAATTTAATTGCGTTAAAGATGGAGAATAAATAAATGCGAGAGGGTCCTCTTCGTTGAGGTCTTTATTGTGCCCTCTTTCTGCCGTTTTCCTATATATGAATACTGGGCCAAATAATGACGTTATTTGTGTGGGTATGGAAGAAAATGCTCTCTTCCCATAATCATATCCTTTTCATTTTCATTTAATTGCATTATTTTTCATGTTTAAGCAAATAGAGCCGTAAGTTGGGTCAAATAATATCATTTCGGTTAATTTTAATTAGTTCTCAAATTATATTATCCGGTTATTCCTCCTTTGAGAAGTTAAATTCAAATGATTTTAAATTCGATTCGTTTAAATTTTATCAGTTCTAAATTGAAATCGGATCAAATTGTTTCGAACCAATTCAAATCAAGTCATAATTTGAGAAGTATAATTGCAGATCATAAATTGCACATTGAGTAACTTTAGGATTGACCTTTTTTTTAAGTGCACCTTAATCATAATTTGAGAAGTATAATTGCAGATCATAAATATTTTAAGTGCAATTGACCTTTTTTTTTTATTTAAATTAGTCCTGCCTATCTATCGAAGAGAAAAGTGGATAGTTTTATAATCAAAGTAATTTTACAGTTCAAGCAGCTCGCTGGTTTGAATTTATAATCGATCTATCAATTGATCAAATTCTGACATATAGATTAGCTTCTGATCAAAAGAGAAGGAAAAAAAAAACATGAGAGATTGTCCTAATTATGTGTAATAATTTTATTTTAATATAAAATTAAAATGTTTTGTAATCAAATTAATGTAGTTATTTAGATCTTCAATGCTTCCCTTTATTTGTCAAAAATTGAGATAAATTATTGCTTAATAGAGGTTTAGTATCAAAATTGTTTTTTTGATGTGGCGATATTTTATTGATAGATCTGATTTCTAAAAACAGAGACATGCATAAGCTTGACTAAATAGGATGTATATATATTACAATACAATATTTTTCTATACTCAATTTATAATTTTATTTATGAATGAAACTAGTGATAAAATATTATATATAAATACTTTAAATATCAAATTATTTATGTGATCGATAGTTTTTTTTTTAATATTGATTCAGTCCATATATTTATGAATTTGTTTTTAAGCAAAAGTTATACCAAAAGTGGTTAGTTTGATCGCCCTATTTATGTAACCAATTTTTATATGCAAGTGGAATCAACTAATGCAAAATTATTGCACGTAAAATATTTTATTTATTTATTTTCTTTTTTTATATAAGAGAGCGGATTAAAATTTGAATAGGAGACTTCAAAGTTTTAATTATTATACGAGTACCATTAAGAATAATAATATTGATTTCACTAGTTAAGAAGTTGATTTTTCCTAAATCAAAATATTTGAACAAATGAAAAGAGGTATTAGCATTTGATTTCTACAGTATTATAGAGATTAATATATAGGAAAAATAAAAATAAAATAAAGAAATCCTTACGTTTCAGTTTCTTGTATATAAACACCAACCCTTTAACCTCGCAACTCACTCAAAGCATCATATTTCTTCTCACCGGAGCCCAATGATCATCATCACCGTGATTATAAATATAATGGGCGTAGTTAATAAGGTTGTTATCCTTCTTGTTGTAGGCATGGGTGTAGGTGAAGATGTTGAAGTGGGCAGAGCTGTGGAGCCTTGCACGAGCTATGTGGAATATGGAGGGAGTCCAACTCAACCATGCTGCGATGGAGTATACAACCTCAACAATGCAGCCATTACCAGAGAAGACCGTCAACAAATATGCCAGTGCTTGAAATTTGCTCTCATGAGCTTCTCTTGGATAGTCCCATCCTATGCAGAGGCTCTCCCTGCTCAATGTGGACTTCATATTCCTTGCATCACCTATGCCACCAACTGCCATAAGTAAGCATATTTTCTTAATTGCTGATTTTTCTTGTCTTGCTTGTAATTAACGGATGTAAAATTGTTTTTGCAGCATCGATTGAAGTGAATATTTGAGCAGTGATTGAAGTACTGAAGCATCATAATTAAGATATAGGTTTAATTTAGGATCAGATAAATTAAGATGGTATGCATTTATTACGTAATCCCTACTGCAGATATCTCCGATTCATGAGATAGCTAGCTGGGCTAGCAGGTCTCCATTTTAGCAGTGGCTTCTGCTTTTCCTCAGTGTTGTTATTTTCGTTTATTGTTTCTATGTCATATCTGCAATAAACAGCTAGATTTAAGAATATTTGTTCAGATCCTTCTACTCATTTTGAATTTAACATTTCCTTCAACGGAAGCCAACTTGGATGATCACCGTTAATATCCTATATCAACTGGTTATAGGAAAGGAGTGCTGTTTTGGACAATTCTCTTCCCTTAAATTATATTATGAGACGAATTAAATTTAAAATTTATTTTCAATATAGTATCTCAGTTACCAAGATATATAATATCAAGTGACTTACAGATATCAATCCACCAAGATATCTTGAACTATCCTATCCAAGGTCCATTTTGAACTAATTAAGCACCGTTATAACAGGAGTACGAATTGAATTGATTTGAATAGTGTGTAAGGTGTGTATTATTAACAAAAGATCTCAAGTCCTTTTACGACAATTCCTATCATATTCTGATACAATAACATTTATCTACATGGATTAGGATCATACTTATCAAATCTTATTACAACATCTCATTCAGACTTGGGATGACATCCTTATTCAAGCAGAACTCCACTTCTTTGAATCGAATCGGAGTTCTAACGTACCGGTGCAATCACCATTACTTTTTGCTTGTTGGATATCTCCTTGAATACTAATGAGAGAATCTCACTCTCATAATTAATTAATTTTGGAATAATTTGTAAATAAATTTATGGTTCAATTCATTAATAATCTCCTATATTAATAAAAATAATAACTACTTTCTTAATAGGTCTGCACATTACAAATCCAGACTAGACAATAAAACCAAAAAAAAAACCTTACATATATATATATATATAGTTTTTGGTTTTCATCCTTGTATATTGTTAGGTTTTTAGCTAATAGACTAACAGCCAATTCCATCACAACTTGTAATATATATATATATATATATATATATATATATATAGACACCATCCTATAAATGATATATGACTCTTAAAATAATAAAAAATAAAAAATAGCACCTGCTTTCCTGTGTCACTGAGAATTAACTTCAACCACTTGTTATCCCTTTACAGACAAGAAGAAGAATTAAACAGCCTACACCTTAAGCTACTTTCACATTAATTTCCATGAGCATTTACACACAAACTGATCAGTAATATTTTCTTTGCAGCATTGTCTGGTTTTACAAAAAGAGCTAAGCGCCCTAACCCAAATAATTGGATTAAAGACAATGCCTATTGTAACCCTTTTATTATTTCACATATTTGACTCACAAAGATACAGTATCTAAATAAAAGTAATAGAAAATTGTTTATATTTTAATTTTGTAATTAAAAATTTCATCTTAGGCACCGTTAACTCAGCTAACAGAATGCTGTTGTAAAATTTACACGTCAACAAAAAAATTTCACATATGTAAAATGTGTTCCACATTTTTTTTCCTTTCTCATCACTTTTTCAACTACCAAACGCAACCAAACATATTTTCTTTAACTTTTCTTTACTTTTCCAGCAATCAAACCATTATAAAAGAGAAAAAATTAAGAATGTTTTCATCAAAATTATTCTTTCTTTCTATTACCAATAACATAATATCAAAAATTTCAAAAAAAAATTCAGATTCTCACAAGCAATACATTGCACATTTTGAGAACAAACATGAGAATACAATTTCCTATCCATTTGGGTTTCCCTTGCACAAACAACTCATGGCCAAGAGGAGCTCCGGTGGCAGCTCCCTCGCCATCAAAGAATTCAAAGTCGCTAGCCAATACCCAATATCTAAGAATAATCAAAATTAAAAATTGAAAAAAATCCATTTAGAAATCAATCAATAGAAACTAAAAATTAAAATGGATAAAAAGAGTCATTGACTATTCTATTGGTGGCGGTGTTGGTTTGGCTAACACTATTGAAACAACGGCGACCAGTTCCTAGAAGAATAACGAAGGTTAAGAATGATTTATGTGTTGACCCTTGTGGCAAAAAATTGGGAGTTAAAAGTCGCAAGCACAGTTGCTGACTTAGCAGAACATGAAAAGTTTAGTACTGGCAGATGAATCTCTTCAACTATAAATTTTATGTCACTGATCAGTAAATAACTTATCAAGGTAGATCTGGCTGCCTCTACCACTAGTGAACCCCGGCCCAACTTAAGTCGTATCTCCGGCAGCTGTAGATATGAAGATTTAAAAGAAGAAACCGTGGCAAAAATTAAAGAAATCATTTTGAGCCAACCAGAGATTTAAGGACATGATATGGATTAGTTGAGTCGAGGATTGAAATCCTCGACAAAGTCGATGAGGGAGAAACTGTTGACATCGGAAGGGTCATTAGCGGTCTCCTCGGCGAAGAATTTGAAAATTTTGGTCTTGAAAGCGGGAGCAAACTTCTAGAACATTTTAGAGATGGGTGGAGCTTTAAGTGTAGTTGAAGCGGTACTCATCATTTTTGCCATGAGTTGTACTGGATATAGAGAAGAATTTAGAATTTGTTCATACTTTTCTAGTATTATTTGGGTATGTTAAGAATGACAATCAATTCCAAACTTTTTTGGGAGGTGGGAAGAATTGTGTACCAACAATAAAACAATTATGTAACGATAATTAAAAAATGTTCTCTTTTATTCACAACATCAATTCTGACTTTTCAATATTTTCTTGGAAAACAATCAGAAATTGAGGTTTAGGATATGAGTATGAAGGGTTTTTTTTTTTTGTCATATTCTTTATTGAAATTCCACATCATTATTTTTTTTAAAACAAATTTCTCATCATTTTTTTAAATTTTTTTTAAAAAAAATTCCAAAATATTTTTTAAATTTTCTTTGCTGACGTTAGGTGGCTAATTGAGGGAGTTTCTAGTTATAAAATTAAAGTATAAATAGTTTTCTATTATAAGTAAAAGTTTAGGTAACATGTTACAAATCAAATAATTAAAATACTGTCTGTGTAATTTACCTCACTCTACAAAATTTTTGAACACCAAAAATATTGAACTACAAATTTGAAAATATTACTTGAGCTTAGCTCAAACTTTGTGTTAAGTTGGATCTTTCAAATCATAATTTTGGATTTAGAATTTATTTTTAGTGTGAGCAAATTTAATTTAATAGATAATAAATTAAAAATTATATGGAAACAACCGATGTATAAAAAAATATAAGATTTTGAGTTCTCATATATGTTTTGGTAGACAAAAAAAACTATACAATCGTAATAATATAATAATATAAATTCTAAATTATTACAATTGTTTTATTACAATATTAATATTTTGATATATTTGCATTTTTTTTTTCATTGTAAGCATTATTGAATATCTTTTTCTCAAGTAACTAAACAACTTGGGCTGAGGCTGCACATACAGCAGTCTACCTGCAAAACAGACTTCCTTCTGCTGCAGTAAAAGGGATGACACCTATTGAGGCATGGAGAGGTGTAAAAACCTTCAGCTAAGCATGTGAAGGTATTTGGATCCATCTGTTATGTCCATGTACCTGCTGTCAAAAGGAGCAAATTGGACCAAAAGTCTGAGATAGGAATTTTCCTTGGCTACGCTTCAGTTGCCAGATTACACTAATGAAGGACACACGCACGCGGCAGACAGTTGAATTAGTAAGACTTGGAAGCCTTATGACTATATGAAGTGAGGAATTTGACAAAATAAGAAAAAGAAAACAAAAAAGTAATCTGCCTTTTTATATTTTAAAGATTTACTACATAAAATATATAAAATTAAGATTGATTTTTCTAAGTGATGGTAAAATATTATATATATAAGTAAATTTTCCAAGACTAACAGGAGTACTAAAAATATTTTAGGGAACTATAGAGGCAAGTGCCCTGTTATCCCCACTCTAGATCCGTTCCGTTTCAAATGATGTGCTCGATGGGTTCCATTGTTGCAGTCTCATATTCAATGTCCACTTCTTTTTTTTTTTTTTGGAGCGTTCAAGGCAATTTCCTTTTCTTTCAATGCTCAGTTTAGTAACTCTGATGAGTCGTTAATTGATCTGTTTTACACGGTTAGTTGTTCTTTTTGCTATTAATAGAATCACGTTTGACGTCTATTTATTATCGCTGCATGCACTGCTGAGTACTCTAGGCTCTAGCTAGTGCTGTGCTATCAACTGCAACAAAATCTCACTCTTGGGTAACTATTTAAGAGCTAGAAAACGATCGATCATACGTGTCATAAAAAACTGGTGGTACAACTCAGCTTTGACCAGTCAATTATTATTACCCAATTCACTACTTCCTACATGGTGGGCCAGCTTGTCAATGCCCCACCCAATCAATTGTTATTTGTTGGATAGACCAACACTAATCTTCCTCACATGTGGCCAACTGTCCTAATATTAGCTTATAGTTACGTGTCACCTTCCTGTTCCTGCTCGTGATGATCGTCAAAGAGCATCACCAAATTGTTATATAGCCAATCATTGCTTTATTAGCAAACTATTTTCAACATAATCTTTGGTTAACAAAATTTTTTCCAGCATAATGGCTGCGGAATGAATTTTCTTCACTATAAATATTTAGACTAAGTTGGCTCAGTATCTCTGCAGTAATCTGTTATCCTCTCATTTGTACATATAGCGATTGCCCACTGTCTCCTCTTTGCGTCTACTTAATCATAATCAAAATCAAAATTCTCTCTTTTAACAAATACAATCAACAACTAACGCATGTGATGTCAACTTTTATATACTATCTACTTGTTTTCTGCTTCCGTCTGCATGCCACTTATGGAGACTACGGTGGCTGGCAGAGTGCCCATGCCACATTCTACGGTGGCAGCGATGCTTCGGGCACAATGGGTAAGCAAGCAAGAACATATCATTGCAATTCTTTTTTTTTTTCCTTTTCTAACTTAATGGTATATAAAAAAAGGGTAGCATTTTTCTGTTAAAAAGAGGAAGTGGGAGCAGGGGGTGCTTGTGGATATGGAAACTTGTACAGCCAGGGTTATGGAACTAACACAGCAGCGCTAAGCACCGCACTTTTCAACAATGGTTTAAGCTGTGGTGCTTGCTTCCAACTACGCTGCGACAATGATCCCAAGTGGTGCCTTTCTCGTACCATTCCTGTCACAGCAACCAACTTCTGCCCTCCTAACTATGCTCTCTCTAATAACAATGGTGGCTGGTGCAACCCTCCTCTCCAGCATTTTGATTTGGCTCAGCCTGCTTTCTCCCAGATAGCACAGTATCGAACTGGAATTGTTCCTGTGCTCTCTAGAAGGTAATTTTAGCTACAAGGATGACTCATGTCTAAAAAAAAGATTGAAAATAATTCATATGTTGATGAATTTGGTAAGGTCCCATGTGTTAAGAAAGGAGGAATGAGGTTTCACCATCAATGGTAATTCTTACTTCAACTTGGTCTTGATAACCAATGTGGGTGGTGCCGGAGATATCAGGGCTGTGTTTATCAAGGGGTCGAAGACTGCTTGGCAAACCATGTCAAGAAATTGGGGTCAAAACTGGCAGAGCAACTCATACCTCAGAGGCCAAAGCCTCCCCTTTAGGGTTACCACCAGCGATGGCAGGACTGTCACTACAATGCTGTGCCTGCCAATTGGCAATTTGGACAAATTTTTGAAGGAGCTCAAGTCTAGTTAAAGAGTGAATGATATACACAGATAGCCAAAAAGATCTAAGCTTTCAAGTGCTATGTAGTATGTCCTTGTTTTTCCCTACTTTGATCAACAAAGAGTTGAATGCAATAAGGCAATTATGTTTATGTACTTATATTTAGCAGTGTAGCATGAATTTGTAGCAAAGATAACAAGCTCTTGAAAAGTAATCAATGACTTGCAATCAGGCAAATCAAGTTCCTATCCTTCATGTTACTTTAAACTGTCCAGGTAATAGCCCATATAAAATAGAAGACTTCATGCATTCCAGGCATGGCATAGAAATGTCAGTTGAGAGGAAAGCGTGGAAGACTTGGATGGAAAATGAGAAAGTGTAAACAAAAGAATCCTGAGTTTATATATATTATAAATATATGAACATTCACATTGAGAGGCAATCCCTACATCCTTCCATCACCTAACAAAGAGGAACTTTCTCTACAAAATTCACAACTTAACAAAGCAACAACTGATATTGGTAGAAACCCCCACTCCAAAAAACACCTACATACACATCCTCATCCATGCAACCCAGCTCACATAGTTTCGATGGTTATGGCATGCTTAAACCAATCTATATGCATCAAAACCACAGGCTCGATGATAAATCATTGCACAACATCATATGAACAATACCTTTAAGCTTAATAATTCAGCAATGAATATTTCACTCTTAAAATAATTTTACCTTTCTCCACACCGAGCTTTCCTCCAGTAACCAACCAATGACCTGGAGGATCTTGTGACCCCTTGCTCATCTCAGACATATCAACAAACTTAGCCAATTTCTTGCCTACAGTGTTTTCTATTGAGTCTGAACTTGAGTCACCAGAGTTGGTATTATTTACAGGCGGTGTTTTCTTTGTTTTGTCATTTGGGGCATGATCCCACAGAGATCTTCGTACAGTGCAACCAGGTAGCCTGGAATATAGAAGTTTCATGTATAAAACATTTCTCGACCCAAAATCCCACACTCCAAGCTGAGCTCCTGTAACTATGTAGACACCAGAGAGATCACCTATAAAGGTATCAGGGTTCTCAATTGGTGCGGTGCTTACATGAGAGAAATTCTTCCATTTTACAGGCTCAAACCATCGACTATCCTGCTCCTCAGGTCCCTGCCACTTGGGAGCACCAATAGCCACATGGGTATCCCAGTATGGAAGAAGAACTTTTGGAAGAGATGCTAAGTGTTGAATATTAATACTCAGTCGATTCTGCTTTGCTCCTTCAAGGGATAATCGCATGCCTGTCACAGGCTTACGTCCAACTGATATCTGCAATAAGCCATATGCCAAACTCAAAACCCAAATTTTAATAAGATCTACCAGTTAACTTGGTATTCCTTCTTAGGGATTTAATTAATAGAACAAATGGAAGCAACAGGAGAATCATGAGTCTTTTCCTAGGCAACTAATTTGACATCAAAGTGGACTTGAATATTATGTCTCACACAGTTAAACTTAAAGCAAGAAACTGTTCAGGAATTGGTAACGCACCATCCATGAATTTCATATGCTATATCTAATGCAATGGCGTAACTTTAGTCTTACTGAGACAACCAAATTATCACTTGATGTTACAGGATGATTGACCCAGCCATTACATATCAAACATTAGCCCTTTACAGAAAATTCCGAGAGCCTTATAGTTGTTGATGGAGACTAAACCAGCTCCAGGCTAGTAAAAAAATGAGAAACAAAGCAAGACTGATAAGAGTGGCACAAATTCATGTTGCTAGGTCTTTCCACTTTCCCTGCTTTGCTTCTATGGAAAAGCAACTTTGTAGTACAAGCAAATTTTATTCAAAAGTCAATAGAGAGGGAAGAGAGAGATGCAATCACTCACTGTAAGACCAAGGCAAGTCGGGTAGGTGACTAGACAGAGACCAGGAAATCTTGCAATTCTACTGAAGGAAGATTAAATTTAATAAAACCAGATAAACAAGAGAGAGTCTCAATCAGTTGAAAGAAGAGCAGTGAGTGCATCAGATTTTTTTTTTTTTCCTTAAAAAGTCAATAGAGAGGGAAGAGAGAGATGCAATCACTCACTGTAAGACCAAGGCCATTCAGGTAGGTGACTAGACATAAAGATCAGGAAATCTTGCAATTCTACTGAAGGAAGATTAAATTTAATAAAACTAGATGAACAAGAGAAGAGTCTCAATCAGTTGAAAGAAGAGCAGTGAATGCATCAGACATTTTTTTTTTCCCTTTTTCACACATACAGCTTAACGTTATAAAGATATAAATCTTTCATCAATGTCACTCCAACATGATGCAAGTAGCCAAGCTATCCTTGAGCTCTAAAAATTCCAGAAAGGAAAAAGGCCAAAAAATAATGTATACCTGCTCCTGACTGACGAAAAGCTTTGGTCCCATCATGCTGAATTGCAAAGATGGGCAAACAGGTTCCTTTCTTCGGTGACCAGGGACATTTTCTTGGACAGGAGCCCATATTCGAGGAATCTGAAACTCCAGAAAATATCTCAGCTCTTCAATCTGAGGCTTGTCTGGACACAATTGTCAAAAAAATTTTAAGTCACTCAGGAAAAGTGCTCTTAATATTAGTCAAAAAGCATATAAAAAAACTAAGCAGCAATCTTCTGATTCTTACATTCAAGATATAGACCAATTGCACGTGTCAGATGCTCCTTTCCAGGTGCTCCACCAAGGAGATCCGTTATAGGGACAAAAGTCATCTCAATGACATCTGGAGAGGATTTCACAGTTCTTGCCCAACGGGTGTGATTTTGTTCCAAATCATCTCCTCCTCTCCTACGAAAAATGACTGTTACATCCTGCACAAATAAAAGATCTTATTAATTCGTACAGTTATGATATCATGCCAAAAATGACAGTTACATCCTGCATAAACAAAATATCTTATTAATTTGTACATTTATGAGTTTATGGCATCATGTCGATTCACCGGAGTATGATCTAGCACCATGATCCAAACAATTAATGAAAAGTAACTGTGTAAACAAAGTGGGGTTAGGCAACATTTGCGAATACAAGATTTTGATCACAAACGACAACTTATTGGATGCATATATTGAAATTTAATTCCAAATATCTGCTTTGATAGCAATCAACATCCAAAGGCATTAAATTTATAATTAAGATTACTGATGCCTTTGTGATCAAATTTTAAGTATGAGAATGATCAAAGCGAAAAAAAGGACCATAATGGAGTTATATCAACAGATTATCCATTTCATATGCCTTATTGATGAAATCAGATAACCATCCACGGTAATCAAATGATGTTCAGATGGAGGAAATGGATTCCATTTAGCATCCAGATATGTATTTATCTGCATAAAGAGTCTAAGTCTGCCACTAGTTCATCTATAGGCTGATACAATACTGACACAATTAAATATCTTCTATCTTCTATTCATAAAACGACACAGCAACAATATCAGAAGAAAAGAAGGAAAAAGAAGAAGAAGAAAGATAGTATGGCATCACAACATATGGGAAAGAGCAGTTCCGCAAATATAAATTTAACGACTACAGCATACTTCTTTTCCAGTAAGATATGGAGCGCTTGTGGGTTGTGGATATATCCCTTGGCTGTTAAATATCCCAGAATCACCAACCTGCATAATTCAAGAATGACCTATAATAAGCTAACAGCTATCATTAAGCAAAGAGCAGCCAGGAAAAAAATGGATTAAAAGAATTCTGGAACTAGCCTTATCCTTGAATTTCATAGGACCTGAACTTGTATGACTCTCTGCATCAGAGAACCTCTGATTTCCAATATCCTGAACATAGCTTTTAATCTCCATGGTTGATAAAGGGGATGACTGATGTTGTTTAACATATATCATATCCTTTCCACCAATAGTTACAGAAGTGATAACATGTGTTCCAAAATTTTCAATGAAACTGTCAAAATAAATTAAGTAATAATTAAGGACAATTCAAAGCTATGAATCCACTGCTCTCCCAAAATACTGAAAATTCATACCTTGCCAAAGACGAAGGGTCCCAAGAAGTCGGGACAGCCCGTTTAACATTTTCCTGCAACACTAGTGGGGATTTCATTAACTGGACCTTGGCAAGTGGAATATAATATCCGTCCACAGAAAGGGCTTTTGTAGCTGCAACATCAATACTCTTAGAACCAGTGAAGCTAAATGCAGAATTGAATCTACCAATGGGAAAATTCCCAGATATATTAGCCTTTTGATTGAAGTATTCCACCATCTGCAGTGATTCATCATATAATGCAAATTAGAATTCAACTATAAAGTGATGCAACTCATGTTTAACAGCATCAAATGTGAAATATCAGTGTTATTCAATTAAAGAAACCCACAGCACAAAGAAAATCAGAAATTACTATGCCATCACTCCAAACTCTTTTTTCTTCAAGACAAAAAGCAACTCATCAGGTTCTTAACCATCATGACTTAGTTGAGACCAGTCAACAGCAAAGCTGATGCCTTAACTTTCAATCTGCATTTTAGGACAATATCTTGTCAGAAGTATTTCTGACATTCTAAGATTTCAAATCCTAGTCCTTTGGTAAGATGCATTATAAAAGCTCAAAGAAAAACACTTGCAGAAAGTAATAATAAATATAAAATGAGAATTATCCAATAAATAATCACATGAGAAGGTGCAGACATATTTAATCAACCAGAGGCAATACATTGCTAAAACAAAAGTGAAAGAAGAGTTAAATATCCATGAGTAAGGAATCCCTAATAATCAATGATGTAGAAGCGTGGGTATAGGAACAAAGACAAACCAGAGATAGCTACATTTAGGAGACTGAGCACTTTCAAATGGTTAACTGAGCTCATCCATATATTTACATATATGTGTCCAACAGGACATTTTAAAAATGTACACATTAAATTCTATGCAAGGTATCTTCGCTACCACTGAAACCCAATTCTCAAACCTCCAAGGCCAAATTTGTTAAGCTGTTCAACATCAGCTAACACATAAGCTCACCCACCAAATCCCGACGACACATTTTAGGAACTTAACAATAAAACTAAATTACAAAAATAAATAAATAAATAAACTGACAAGCATACGAGAAAAACATAAATAACAAGAAAATCCAAGAAAAGACACATAGCATAGTGAGCATATCGTACCTCATGGAAACTGCAGACACCATAACTCTGACGACCCTGAGATTCCAGAGACTTGTTAATATCCCTGGAAATGTTCGGCAATTCTACATCATCATACAAATAAAGATTCCTAGTATGTTCCTCATCAATCTGGACCACTCTAGACCCCGCAACTCCTTTACAGTACAGCAACCTCGTATCGAAGTTCACATCAAAACCTCTTCCCAGTGCCTGAACCGAGTTCATCGCCGTATGTATGGCCGCCGCATTTGCACTTGCATTTCCAATTGCATTCTCCCCCATTTCTCATCACAAAAATCCAACCTTCCGATTTCCTTCGATTTCTCTAAAAACCCATTTCTTCGTTTCGGTTCTTCAGCACCATCCCCAGCAATTGAGTGGAAGTATTAAACGATTATGATCTTATGACCAAAAACCAATATCCCAAAATTACATCTTAACACTTTGTACAGTTTCCGTGATGAAAGAAGAGTTGACTAAGAAAGAAAGTCATCGAAGAAGATTCTGAATCGACAATAGAGAACGAAACTTGAAAAAATTATATAATATATACTGCGTATCTTCTCTGGATCTTGAATCCCATGGAAGATTTATCTTTTTAAATTTCCCTTTCTTTCTGCTGTTCTTCCTTTCCCTTCCCTTCCCTTCCCTTCCCTTCCTCTATCGTAAATTTGTTTGTTTTTCTTTTCTCTCTGTCTCCTCTGTACCTTTTTTTTCCGTCTACTCTGTAGCCATTGATTTATCTTCTACCCTTATATTTTACTTTGCTTTGAGATAGAGATGCAATGATGTTAGCGCGTTGGTTTGCCTGAGAAATTGACCGTTGAATACCTTCCGATTGGTACACGTGGACAAGAGTCTCTGCTAACGGTAAGAAGATGTTAATCGGCCACTGCGATGTTTTCAATTCCACGTAGACAAAAGGCTATACATACAACTTACAAGATAAATGCTACAGTAAACATTCATCCACCTTATAATCTTAACCCTAGACGACACAAAAATAATAATAATAATAATTTATTAGACTTAATTTTTTTTAATATAACAAATACTCGTTAATTCATAAAATGATAAATATTAATAAATCTTTTTTTTGTGTGTTTGAATTAGTTTTTTTCTTTAATTTTTAGCTTTTTAACAAGTTAAAAAATAATAACTGTCATTGTTAAATTAAACAAACTCTTTATTACCATTTTTCATATTTTATCATGCGAAATTGGAGTTAAATAAAGTATTTATTTAAAAAAAATTGAAATTAATCATTTCATTTGTTTTTTTTTTGAAAAAACAAATTCCACAACATGTGAACCTCAACTTGATCGGAGTAATCAATCGTATTGCTTGAAATAATAGATGAGCTCCAAGGAACAGCTAATAGCATTGGTGTAAGTTTCGTTTTCTTTTAGTAAAAAACGATAAAATCTCACAATTTTCAACCAAAACCAAAAACATGTTGAATTTTTATCGCAATAATTATTCTACCATCTATCCCTTACTATTAGGAAAATTTATCATGAATATGTTTCAGGGTCAAATCAATCGGTTTTTAAGAAAAATTAGTCAAATGCAACCAAATCAAATGACTACTAATCCATTATATCATATGAATCAAAATTACTTTGTTTTGATTTAAAAGAAAATTGTTTTTTTTTGAAGAATGTTTAGAGATACCCTGCGTAATGTATAATTTTCATTTCTTTATATATATATATATATATATATATATATATATATATATATATATATATAATGTTAATTAAACTTAGAAATGTATAATTTGATGATAAATAAAAATAATTTTCTATGTTTCTAAAATAACTTTAAATATTTTAATTGTTGAAAGTATTTGTGAGTTCCTCCTATGTGAGACCCATATGTTTTCAACAAATTCTACACCAAATTCGGTGGAGAAATTGTTGAATTGGTGTAGAAATTGTTGAAATATTTTCAGTTGCTATTATTGTAAAACACAATTTGTGCCTATAAATAGCATTCAATATTTATAATTCATCATAGCAATAAATCATAGTAAGTTACAGCAAATTCTTGAGAGAAAAATGAGAGTTCCCTCTCCGTGAGAGAAAAATAAAATCAAGAGATAAAAATATTTGTTATTTTGTTATTTTTCTAATTTTTATGAGAGAGTATATTTGTTATCTCCTTAAATTTTAGAAAAAAGTTGTAATCTCCTATTTTCTTTCATATTGAATTCTTCTATGATTGTCCGTGATTTTTACCTTAATTTGTTTGAGAGTTTTTCATATAAAAATTTTTGTATTCTATTTTGTCTTTAATTTTCTCAAATTATTAGTTGCAACTCTTCTCTATCCGGTCCTAATTTTCTCAACAAATGGTATCAGAGTAGGATTTAGGTGTTAATATTTACTTATCGTATGCTCTGTGGTTGTCACTAATAAGTGGACCCTCCACATCAGAAAATAAGTTAGATTATTATTTATCATTCAAAGTTATTGTAGAAGTAATTACGGTAAAATTTGAGATCGAAAAATTTAATGGGAGTAATTTTTCATTATAAAAATTAAAGATAAAAGTTATTTGAGAAAAAATAATTGTATGGTGGCTATTAGTGAAAAGTCGGCAGAATACAAAGATGATGTTAAGTAGAATGAGACAGATGAAAATGCTATTGCAAATCTCCATCTTAAATTAGCAGAAGGAGTGTTGTCAAGCATAGAGGAGAATAAAACTGCAAAGGAGATTTGACATCATCTCATAAAACTGTACGAGACCAAATTACTTCACAATAAAATTTTTCTTTAAAGAAAATTTTACACTATACGGATATTAGAATTTACTTCAGTGACATAGCACATCAATGTGTTGAATACTTTATTTTCTCAACTTACATCACTAGGTTATAAAATAGATTCAATTGAACATGCAGAACTTTTGCTTCAAAGTCTACCTGATTCGTATGATCAATTCATCATCAATATAACAAACAATATCCTCGCATATCATTTGAACTTTGATGATGTTGCAGCTGCATTCTTGAAGAAAAAAACCAGCCCAAAAATAAGGAGGATAGGTTGGCTAGTTCGTAACAAACAGAAGCCCTAACGGTGATGAGAGGGAGGTCAACGGAACATGGTTTAAGTGGGAGTCAAGACCAAGGCAGATCAAAGTCAAAAAGCAAGAAGATGAACCTTAAGTGTTACCACTGTGGCAAAAAGAGTCACTTGAAGAAGTATTACTGAAATTTAAACAAAAAAAACTTCAATCCTAAAAGAAATATTGCAAGCACATCTAATGAAGATGACACTTTGTGTTGTGAAACAACGACAACTAGTGAAGGTAGAAAAATATTTGCTGATATGTAGTTCATTGACTCGGGAGCCACAATTCACATGACCTCTCGAAGAGAATGGTTCCATTAATATGAACCTATCTTTGAGCAATCTGTGTATAATTGTAATGATCATGCCGTAAAGATTGTCAGTCTTAGAACTATCAAGTTGGAGTTTCATGATAGCACAATACGCATTATTCAACAAGTGCGTCATATGGAAGGCCTAAAAAAGAACTTGTTGTTGTTAGGTCAATTGAATGACATTGGCTATAAAATTAGAAAAGTCTTTTTCTCCCTTCATTAGTACAAGCGCGCTTTGAATCACTTTCATGATTATTTTTTCGACTTCAATTTTACAGCCAAGATCAATTCAAGGTGCTCTTGTACTAAAGGGAAAGACTTTGATAAAAGGAGAAGCATCAGTTGCTTCAAGTAGTTCAAGTAAAAGATTTGCAATGATTTAACATCATAAACTTAGACATATATGTCTGAGCAAGGAATGAAAATTCTTGCAGAGCAAAATATACTTCTTGGTCTTACTAAGGTGTCCTTACTTTTCTGTGAGCACTATGTTACAAGTAAGCAGTACGGATTGAAATTTAACAAATCAAATTTTAGAAGTAAAGAAATTATAGAGTTGTTTCACTCTGATATATGTCAAGCACCAGTTACATCTCTGTGAGGGGTAAAGTATTTTCTATTCTTTATAGATGATTATTCTAGAAGATGTTGGGTGTATCCTATCAAGAAGAAGACAAATATGTTTCCAATCTTTAAAGTATTCAAAGCACGGGCAGAACTTGATTCTAGAAAGAAGATCAAATGTCTAAGGATAGATAATGGAGGATAATACACCAATTATGAGTTTGTCGAATTTCGCAACCAAGAAAGCATCAAAAGGAAGTTCACTATAGCATACATTGTTCAAAAAAACAAAGTGGCAGAGCAAATGAACAAAACCTTGTTAGAAAGAAAAAGATCAATGTTGAGAGCTACATGCTTGGAAAAAATTTTCCGGACAGAAGCAGTAAATATTGCCTATTATGTGATAAATCGGGTTCCATCAACAGCAAATGAGTTGAAGATGCAAATGGAGATGTGGACTGGAAAGAATGCTGATTATTCAAACATTCATATATTTGGAAGTCATGTGTACGTAATGTACAACGCCCAAAAAACTACAAAACTGGATCCAAAATCCAGGAAATGTCTATTCTTGGGGTATGCTGATAGAGTAAAGGGGTATCACTTGTAGGATCATACTACCCACAAGGTTGTCATCAGTAAGGATGTTATATTCTTATAAGATAAACAATAAAGAGAAGAAAGTGATGATAACACGACGAAAGAAAATTTAGAGACTACAGTAGTGTTGGGTTTTGAAGAATAAATTAGATTCATAAACATAGTGGAAAAATAAAACTTTCAAAATCCAAAACAAAATATCATACTTATGTCATTAAAACTAATTTATATAAACATAGATGTTATAAATTATACCTTATAATTTCTTATTTGTTATTCAAATCATCACTTTGTTGGGTTGTAGCAAACCATAACAATTCACACTAGAATATCTCTAATGATAATCCACGCGAAAAATGAAAAAGAAATTATCAAAAGAAATGGTTTGAATAAATTCAAAGTGTTATCTTTGAAAGTGTTATTGAGAGAATTTTGTTGTATATTTTTTTCACAAAAAATATTTTTATGTTTATTTTCTGTCATTTCTATTTAAATTAAATTCAAAAAAAAATGAAAAGTCAAAAATGGAGAAAAGAAAAATGAATAAATAGTAATTGACTATAATTGGCCTAATTAAAGACTAAATTCGCCCGTTGGCCAAATGAGGGAGGCAGCGGCACGCTGGGCCTGCTGCGGGTTGTCGCTAGGCAGGCCAGCAACTTGCTTAGCCTGTGCTGGCCCGTACGGGCCCGTGACTCTCCCGAACGATTTTTTCCATGCGATCTCATCGCAATTCATCTCGAAATAATTCTCTCATATTTTGGATAATATTCAAAACTATTTTATTTATTCTTCATATCTTCAATGCGTGTGACCCATTAGATTTTCGGTTATGTTGGCCACTTAAATTAACAATTAATTTAAGCAAGTCATGAGTCGTATCTACCAACACATTATGACCCCCAATTGACTGGAAAGACGGTGATTTGACTACGAACCTTTCTATATAAAATTTTTGTGCAATTATTCCTTTCACCATTCTATACCTCCACTTGGTTCAAAGTATGGACATGTGTCAACTCCCACTAGACTGACTACATCATGTCTAGTCCAAGTAATGTCCCTGAGGCTCATTACTCTATTAGATATGTCATTGAATATTATCTTTATGATATTTTCACTCCAGCCAGAGATTTTCGAGTAAAGACCATGACAAGAAGTCATGGGTATACACTACTTCTATCAGGAGTGGTGAATCCTTTGTTGGTTACCCAATTACCTTTGAATACCTGAAGTTGTATCCAATCACCACCCTATGAGCAACCTCCGTGAGGCAATAAGGAATAGTGTCAAAATACAGAATCAATATTCAAGATATCCTTGAGTACCTCACGTTTAAGGATACTTGCATCATTGTTATGATAAAACTATCATTGACATTTAAACAGATTATCCATATGATTGTCTCATAGCTAGTCATCCAATGTACTTAGCTACACTTAGCAAGCATCCACATGTTAACTCTAAATATCTCATGTTTATAGATTATGAGATCCACTACTCGATCCAATCAAGGAGTATAACATGTGCTAGTATGTCCGGATTAATAATATCTCGTCTCATTAATCCTATGACTAGGGATAATTTTGATACTAACATAATTACACATGATAAGAATCTCAATATCATGATCTCATAATGATTTCCTTCTTGCTATGTTATGTATCAAAGACTTCATTAATTGATTTAAGATTACTTATCAATTCATATATCAAATGAACATCAAATTAATGAAAAAGCCTTTTATTAATTAAATAAATTTGTACAATAAGTGCTAAAGGTGATTACCTTTAGAGCACTCCTCTAACAGGTAGTACATGTGGAAAATGAAGCTGAACAAAATAATTCTTTTGAAGTAGAACCAAAGCATAAAGAATAAGAACCAATTGTTTCTGAAGCGCCAGAACCTTAACGGTCAGATCACTCCAGAAGAAAACTAGGTTGACACTTAAAGTATGTTATGGAGAGCAATGTTGTATACTATCTTCTAACATAAGATGGAGAACCATCAACTCTCTAAGAAACACTGAACAATTCAGATGCATCTCAGTGGATGACAACAATGTAGGAAGAAATGGAAGCTCTTCATAAGAATAAAACTTGGAAACTTGTTCCGTTATCACAAGGAAGAAAACCTATTAGAAATAAATGAGTGTATAAGATCAAACATAATAGCGAAGATTAAGTGGAGCGATATCGTGCAAGATCGGTGGTAAAAGGACATGTTCAAAAAGAAGGCATTGACTTCATTGAGATATATTTTCCAGTAGTACCACTAACAACAATTAGAGTAGTCTTGACAATGTGTGTTACATTTGACTTACATATGGAGCAATTAGATGTCAAAACTGAAGAAGAAATCCATATGCTCCAACCAGAAGGATTTGAAGAAAAATGAAAAGAGAACTTGGTTTGTAGGTTGAACAAATCTTTGCCCGGTCTCAAATAGGTGTCGAGGTGCTGGCACAAGAGATTTGATTCTTTCATCATGAGTCTTAGATACAACAGACTTAATGCAGATCCTTGTGCATATTTCAAGAGGTTTGGTAGAAATGATTTCATCATTTTTCTATTGTATGTAGACGATATGTTGATAGCAGTCTCTAACAAAAATCATATTGTAGAATTGAAGGCACAGTTGACTGAGAGTTTGAAATGAAGGACATGAGACCAACAAACAAGATTCTAGAGATGCAAATTCACCGAAACAGAAATAATATAAAATTTTGGTTTTCTCAAAGGAGTTATTTGAAGAAAATCTTAAGACGCTTCAATATGTATGATTGTAAGACAATTTCTACCCCACTTTCTATTAATTTCAAGTTATCCTTCAGTATGAGTCCTAGTATGAAAGCAGAGATGATGGAGATGTCTCGAGTATCGTATGCATCAGTAGTGGAAAGTTTAATATCGCTATAATTTGTACTATACTAGACATTGCACAAGTAATGGAAGTGGTTGGTTGATACATGGAAAATCCTGGTAAAGAGCATTAGAATGCAATGAAAAGGGTCATGAGACACATTAAGAGGACCACAAATGTTGCATTGTGTTATGGAGGATCAAACTTTGTTGTCAAAGATTATGTTGATTTAGATTATGCAGATAATCTTGTTAAAAGCAAATCCACTATCGGATATGTGTTCGTTCTTGCTAGTGGAATTGTAAGCTGGGTTTCAGAACTGTAGTCAGTTGTGGCTACATCAACAACAAAAGCAAAATATGTAGCAGCTACACAACCTAGTAAAAAAACAATTTAGTTGAAAATGATATTGGAAGAACTCGAGCATGAACAAGATAAAATTTCTCTTTTTTTTTTCTACAGCTAGAGTGTTTTGCATCTTGCAAAAAATCCAATTTTTCATTCAATGACAAAATATATTCTAGTGCAATACCACTTCGTTCGTGAGAAAGTAGAGGAAGGAACAATGGATATATAAAAAATTCATATATAAGAAAATCTAGCAGATTTATTGACAAAAACAGTCAATACTGACAAGTTTATTCAGCATTTATCTTCTAGCAGCCTAATAGAAACGTAAGCAATATGGAATGACAAGAAAGAAAAAATGGTGTGAAAATATGATTGATACAATTAAACCTTTAAGTGAGAGATTTGTTGAAAGTCTCTGTAAATCCCTTATATGTGGGACCCACACCAAAGAAAACAAAAACAAAAGAATTTTCAACAAATTCTGCACCGAATTCGGTGCAGAAATTGTTGAAATATTTTCAGTTGCTATTATTGACTTGTAAGACAATATGTGCTTATAAATAGCATTCAATATTTATAATTCATCATAGCAACAAATCATAGCAAGTTACAGTAAATTTTTGAGAAAAATTGAGAGTTCCCTTTCCGTGAGAGAAAAATAAAATAAAAAGATAAAAATATTTGTTGTTTTGTTGTTTTCCTAATTTTTATGGGAAAATGTATTTATTCTCTCCTTAAATATTAGAAAATATTGTAATCTCTTATTTTATTTTATAATTAATTCTTCTATCATTATTCGTGGTTTTTACTCTGATTTGCTTAGGTGTTTTCCATGTAAAAATTTTTATGTTTCATTTTGTCTTTAATTTTCTCAAATTATTAGCTACAATTATACTATATCCGGTCTTAATTTTCTCAACATTTATCGTCAATGATATTTTTCTTAATTTTTAATTTTTTTACAAAAACGATTGATGCTAAATCGAATGAAAGCAGAAAATTTTCCTTCCACTGCAAAGATAAAGCATATCACAAATAGGATTCGAATTTTAACATTAAATTTAAAAGATGCTTTGCTTACTATGTTGGTAGGGTGAATACAATACTGTAATTGGAATGAAATCATGTAAAAAGATATGCTTTTTATGCCAAATTGATATTAGAAAAATATAGCATCCAACAAATTACCTATTAATTAATAGTTTTGCAAATGGTATATGTGGGAATGAGTAGTGAGAAATTGATTCCTTATGAAATGCAAAGTTGTGTGGTGATCTGTCTCATATGGGTTCGGTCTTGGGGTGGTTCTGCCGAACAGGCAACACCAATTTCAAGCTCTGAAAGCAAGCAATTTTGCACATTTCCTTCTGAAATTTCATTATCACCGCTTTCTCCTATGGTTCCTGATTTTGGTTCTTCCCATTTTTCTGGAACAAGCGTCAGATCCACGATTTGCAAGAGTCTCTGTGGTAATGCCACCTTCACATATTCATGAATGTTTAGTCCATCTTTGAATATATCATCTGTTGGTTTTCTTCCTGTGAACAACTCTAATATGAGGATTCCATAACTGTACACATCCCCCTCTTTTGATTTTGCACAACCTATGCCATTCTCTGCATTTTAATTTTAATTTTGGTTTATTAATTAAGAAATCTTGTTTACAATTACTAACAACATACCTAGAGCAGCATATCTAACTGTTCCTTTTATTCCAATTGTGCTGATTTCACTTTCAGATGAGTCCTTAGCAGTAGAAACAAGCTTGGCAAGACCGAAATCACTTGCACGATCAACCATCTCATCATCAAGGAGAATGTTGTTAGGCTTTAAGTCACAGTGAAGTAGTATTCTTTCCCATAGTTCATGCAGATAATGTAATGCTGATGCCACATCAATTGCTATATTTAATCGCTGAAGAAGGTTTAAGTTCCTTGATTGATCATTTTCATTGTTGGTATCGTCAGGGTGCAAGCACTTTTCCAGGCTTCCATTTCCCTGAATTCAAGAATTAGAGCTTTGAATTCATTGCCTTTGTAATCCAGACTAGAGCAATATGTTAATAGCTTGACAAGATTTCGATGTCTAACATTCCTCAGAACTTTGCATTCTGCCATAAAGCTCTTGTGGGCCGCCCTTTTGTTCAAGTTGAGGACCTTAATAGCAACTTATTTTTCTATTTGATTTAGAAATCCTTTATCTACAGAACCTAATCCCCAAATTCCAATTAAATTAGTGTCAGAGAAACTGTTAGTTGCTGCATAGACGTCCTTGTCGGATACCCTTATAAAGCGATCTACCATTAAGGTTGCTGCAGAAGGAGATGACTTGTTTGATTTTTTTCCTCCAATAAAAAAAAAAAAAGAAATGCAAGTACCATAAAAACAAGAGAACCGCACAAGTAATAATGATGGCAAGCTTAGGAACATAAGACTTTCCTTTCTTCGGCACTGTGGTAGGACATTTTGCAGATGTAATTCAGGGATTCCGCCGCAGAGCTTATTGTTACCATTCAATGAAAATGCGCTTTTATTTCTGAAGATACCTTTTGTGGGTATTCGACCCTCAAAATCATTGAAAGAAAGATTCAAATAAAGCAAAAACTGCAAGTCTAACAGATCTTCAAAATTTTTTCCTGACAAGTTGTTTCTTGAAAGATCCATAAACTGAAGGCCTTTTAAAGAAGTCAAAGATGATGAAGGGTTCCCCTAAATGAATTGCCTTGCATCAGGCTCGAGCAATCTCCAATGGCAGAAGGAATCTCACCAGAAAATTTGTTTTCAGACAAATCCTTCTTGTAGAAAACTTATTAGCTTGCCAATTTCTGCAGATATGGAACCTGAAAATGAATGGTGCGATAAATTCAGCGACAAAAGTGACACAAAAAATCAGAGGACCCTTTCGGAGAGTGCTCCATTTGGAATATTTCTTGAAAGGTCTAAATGTTGCAAAAACATAGAGCTTGCAAGGAATGCCTGCTTCCAGTTGGTTATCTTGCAGGTATAATTCAAATAATCGAGAAAGGTTGCCTATGGAAGAGGGAATCTGACCTGACAATTTATTTCCAATCTCCGTAATCTTCGAAAATTCCTGAAAGAAGAGGGAATGGGACCTGTAAAAAGGTTACTCCCCAAATCCATCAGAGTCAGGTTGATGAACTTGCCTAATCGAACAGGAATAGCTCCCCTAATCTTATTGCCTCCGAGATATAATCAGCCGAGTTGAATCGACAAATTGGCAATAGAGCCTGGTAAAGCACCTCCAAAATGGTTTAAAGTCAAATCCGACATTTCCAGATAGCTACAATTTGACAAGTCAGTCAAAAAATTGAAGTCATTTGTTGAATTAGCCCCTAGATTGTTGTCACCAAGTTGCAGCTACTGAAGATTATTCATATTCCAAAAAGCATCAGGAACACTTCCGTAAAAATTATTATCAGCAATATCAATTGATTGCAGTTGAGAAGCATTAGACAATGAATATGGTATTAATCCTGAGAATTGTTTACCACCAATGGCAAAATTCTCAAGATTTGGGAAAGCGAGACCCAAATTGTCTGGCAGGGTCCCATGAAGTTGGTTTAAGGTGGTAGAAATGAGAATAATGGATGACATATTGAAAAGGGATGCACGTATAGTACCAAATATTCTATTAATAGCAATAGAGAAAGAAGTTAAGTTTGTTAATTGGCCTACCTCTTCTGGAATATTACCCACCAGATTATTGTATGCAACCGAAAAGAAAAAGAGTGAAGAGTGATTGCCAATGGAAGGTGGAATTTTCCCCGTCAGATTGTTAACACCAAGTGCAAAAACCTGAAGCTTGCTTAAGGAACCAAGCTCTGGAGGAATTTTTCCTACAAGACTGTTTCGCGTTAGACGTATTACTCTGAGATTGGAGCAGCGAGATATGTTGGTCGCAATTTCACCTTCAAAACTGTTATTATTGACAATGAACTGTTGAAGTCGAAATAAATTGCCCACCTCTTGAGGAATTCCGCCATGAAAACTGTTGTTTCTAAGATCGATGAATCTCAGGAAACTCAGATTGCCGATATTTGGGGAAATTGAGCCCAACAAATTCTGGTCTTTTAAGATCAAAGATGTGACTCTTTGGTGCCGGCGACTGGAACTTACACCAACCCAATTACAAAAAGAAATAGATGTGTTCCATGACTTTAAGGACGTAACGTTCTGACAATTGGTTATTCCCTCTTTGAATTTGAGCAAGGCAAACTGATCAGTCTCATTTTCTGTAGCATTCGCTTCAAGCACCCATTTTAAGTTAACAGAGAAAACAAGAATCACTTGCAGGTACACTGAAAAAGATGAACTCATTATTCAAATTGGTACAAGAATTTGGAAATTAGGATAAAAGAGAGAAACAGATGAATTGGGTTGCATCCAATTAACGATTTTTCTACTTATTCACCATCTAGACTTTCATAAACCAATTAAGAATCCTAAGTGGCCCCAAAATTATGATGCTGAAACAGACCAGAATATGTTTTTGAAAAAGAGGCCCTTGTTCTAGCCGTCGGATAGTAAATTATCCTTCATCAATGGATTGATGTTGTGAAGTTGAACAAATGTAGAAATATAAAAAATAAGAAAAGGACATGTGGTTGTGCAAGTCAAAATTGTTGAAAAAGTAAACAAACTCGAATATATTTTACGTGGAAAATTAGTCGATATATGCTTTAAATTTTATCTCACCGGCCACCCAACTAATAGAAAAATTTGGCAATTACAATTGCCCATATTATATCATCTACTACCATGTGCATTCTCTTAATCCTATTCCTAATCAATAAAAACATGACAAGTTAATTATAGTAGACATCTATCTCTAAGATACAGGTTTCTTAAGATCGAAAGTGAACGAGCATCATTATAATCCTTCCTAACAGTTCAGCTGAACAAGGAACAATGCATAATAGTTATTTGGTCCGTTTATTCCACCCATCTAAAATCCAAATTCAGTAACAGTTGCTCAGTCTGGCTGAAGCAGTGAAATCTACATTTTTTGCATAATTCCATTCCAAGAAAAGAGCACCACATAAGTCATCATTGTCCATATTACAATGTTGAACTGCAAATCTTTACCACATTGTGCAGCAAATTAACCACAAGTATCACCCGAATAAATTTCTTCAGCAATCATAATTCTGAAAATAGAGTTCTAAGTTCCATCACAATAACTATCAATGAAGAAGATAAAAACCATATGATATGGACAAAGATTTTTTAATCCGTGTATCTTCTTTACATCAAGGTTAACAGAGTGTAAATAGTCCCGCTACACATTTTATTTACTAAAGAAGTTGTCCCTTTAACATTTTTCATACATTTTGTTCACTAACCATCATCACCTAATGAATTAAGTAAATTCATCGACAATATATATATATATATATATATATATATATATATATATATATATATATCAGCCGAAATTTCTTTGAGCTGCAACAAAAAAGAAAACATTCCAAAACTTTACCCACTCATTGAGAGTTCCTAGTCCTTTTGGCACTGAACAGCTGACGAAGGAAAGCAAACTTTCCTCTTGCACGGACAGAAAACTCAATCATGGTGCCATTACTTGATGCTGCTGTTTCATGGACATCAGATTCCTGTAGAGATGTTGGTGGTGGAGAGAGTGTGAAAAGATATGCATTAAGCATGCGTATGATCTGGCTGAAACTAGGCCTTAAGTTAGGGTCTTCAACCCAACATGACTGAATGATAAATGCAAGATCAGGGGATATGTCTTCGGGGAGACTGGGCCTCTCTTGCTGCATTCTCAATGACAATAGTTGACAGGTTCGTAAATATAAAAGTTAGTTGTGACATCCATGACACTTCAGCAAAGACAATTCTCCAACAGAAAGAACAAGAGGTGCACAATAAATCAAAAATATCTTTCTTTATATCAGACTGCAGTTGGCACAATGATCTCGCCATCTAAGATTGCATTATCTCAAATTAATTGAACAAAAAATTTATATATATGCACATATGTATCAGTACAAATTGGCAATTTTTTTCACCTTAAAAGCCGCTGCATAAGCAGCCTGCAAATTGGACATTCCTTCAAATGGCATGCGATTTGTCAGTAACTCCCACAAGACAATTCCAAAGCTGTAGACATCAACCTTGTTATTGTAATGCTTCTTCTCTCCCTGCCGCAATGTAACAGTGCTATATAACTGCAAAGAAATTGTTAATGAAAGAGCTGAAGAATGAAAAAGAAGATAAACATACTAATGATAAAAATTAGTGTTAAAATTAAATTAGACAGTCTAGCCATTTAGCACCCACAGATAAACTGTAATCAAAGAACGTCAATTTGTACTTGAGTTGATATGCTATCATAACATTAAGGTTTATATCACTTTAAACAAAAATGTAAACAATATGGATAAACAGATTAAAAAAAAAATGAAGATGTGTCATATACTTGATTTGAAACATAAAATTTAGGCAAAGCACCTCCATTTACTTTCTCCATCAGGGTAATCACTGTAAAAACAGGAGAACTCTTGCGAAATGGAAGAGGAGAAGAACCATTGCATAAAACTATCCTGCTAGATAAGAAGTATTTATATTTTCCCACAACAATGGTCGACATTTCCTATGAAATTTTACATCTCTAGAAGAATATCAGAACACCTTAGGCATCTTCCAAAATTCACTACAGGTCATATCAAACAAAAGCAACATATTTGTGCAAGTGACAAAGCAGAAACCTCAGGGGCCATCCAGCGGTAAGTCCCCGTTTCTGCAGTCATCATTTCAGTCACAGATTCTTCTCTAGCAAGACCAAAATCTGCAAGCTTAACAGACTTCTGATCCGCAGTGAGCAGCAAATTATCTGCATAAATGGACAAATTCTTACATATAATTGGTAAAAAAACATTGAATATGTGAATATAAACTACACAGAGTGGCTTATGCCATCCAGGACTCACTCTCCTTTTCAATATCATAGATTTACATGAATGTTATCCCAGTTTGTTAGCCTTATGCCAGCAGCAAATACACATAAAATAGGACTACAGAGTGAATTAAAAAAATAATGGAACTCATAGACCATTAGCTTTGTCAATAATCTAGTTGGACTACTATTAGTCTATAAGAAGAAGAACAAGAAGAAAACTGCACAAGGATGACTTTTTCACCAACAATTACTGAACTAAATCAGTGTCTCGGTTGTCATGAAGCTTATATGGAAGTTACATGACTCAAAATTAGCTCTCTTTGATTACATAGAACAAGAGGAGGACAAGTTTAAGACATTATGTTGTGTCTGGCAGCAGAGGCAGAGGGTGGTCTGAGTGGTCAACATCCTACAACAATCCAGTAATCTCCAAGGAATCTCCTTCCCCTACCCTCTTCAGCCCAAGCTTGAAGTCCTAGATCCATCACTGATTATCTCCACATAAGAAACACCAAAACCAAAAGTACAAATTCTGATTGTAAATGTCAAAGGGTAAAAGAGTAGGAATTCCCTTTGCATATTCTTGAATTACCTGGTTTGAGATCTCTGTGTATAATCCCATTAGCATGGAGGCAGTCCATAGCTCGAGCGATGTCAAGGGCAAAATTTAAAGCCACTTGAAGGTCTAATTGGTTTGGTCGAACTCCAACCAAATACTTGTGGAGTGACATCCCAGGTAATAGCTCAGTTACTATCACCATCAGCGGATCTTTACAAGCTCCAATAAACTGAAAAGCCAACAGAAAAAAAATATATTAATTAAATGGAAATGGAAAGGATATACAAAAGAATTAGGAAAAAAATTATTGTCCAACAAGAAGAATAATAAATAACCAAGTATCAAAGATAAATGACAAATCTATATGATGATATGCAAGCAACAACTGCATAAATAGAAACTAGACAGACAATACATTTTATTTCAATACTCACCTTGACAAGATTCTCATGTTTTACACGAGACATCATGTTAACTTCACGGGCAAAACGATTCTCCGGAGCAGCTCTTTCTTCAGCAGTGCTCCCTCGATGAAGAACTTTGACAGCTACAATGCGATCACCATACCTGGAAAAATATTTGACTACACCTACATAACAAGTACACTAGCTGCCAGAAAAACTACTCTTGAACACTCGGTGTGAAGGCACAACTGCGCATTTTATTCAATGCAACAAGATCTAGTAATAGCTTCAAAAGAATATATATATATATATAGGATGAATTGCATAAATCTCAATACCAGATGAAATAATTCCTATAATTATGAACAATAAAATAAACAAAAATGGCTAGATATCTCTCGTCTTCGCATATCTATTATCATACAGAAACTCATTGCCTTTACAATCTTTTTAAAGGAAAAGGAAAAACAACAATCGTTTTACAGAATCCAGTCCATAGTTATCATTTTCTTCCAAAGACGGCTTATGCCATCCTCACTACAACCATAATACCTAAAATAAAAAAATGGAAAATAAAGGAAAATAGACAGTAAAAGGTAAAGTCAACTAAACAGAAAAGCTATTTGCTCTCGATTAAGAACTGGAATATCATAACATACTGTATACACATGAACTCGCATATTTGATGTATATGTATAAAGGACACTGACCTTCCTTCATAAACCTTTCCATGGGCTCCCTCGCCAATTTTAGAGCCGATAAACAATAATTTAGGATCGACAAGCAGACTTTCATCAATTGACGGTTGTGGCTCCGTTAGGTAACCATTTTGACGGGGTGTAGGCTGTTCTACCTCAACGGACCTCCGTGAAAGAGGCTGCTGTTCATTTTCTCCCTCTTCTACTCCTCGACCTGTGTTCTTCTCACTGCTGCTGCCGCCACAGCTCATGTTGCAAACTTCGCAGCCTTAAATTATACCGGAAATCCTCATTTATTTTCAATCTCTCTCTGTCTCTCTTTTAATTTATAATATATGTACAATCAAAATTGTTATTCAAATCTTACAAGGTCAAACAATAATCAACACACCATTTCCCTTACAGTTCACCATTAGATAGAAACAAACAAGACTAGCTTCCGTGGTAAATTTCTCGCCGATTAATCCTGAGTGTAAATTGAAAATAAATTCCTTGTTTCTTCTCTAAATTCCCGTGGACTTGTCGTCATGTCCAAATTTTCGCTTCAGTTTAAAGCTTCCTGTTGCGTGAAGTTGCTAAAGAATAGATGAAGCAAAAGCAACAACTTACAGTAAAGCTAAAAAAGTCACTGAAACCAGTAAACAACGGCGTCGTTTTAACCAAAAATCCGAACACCTGAAAAATTAAAGAAGAGTAGAGAAGGATATTTAGCTCCGTTTGAGCATTGCTCCTTCTACAGAAGAGATGACGGAGGCATTCCGATGAAGATATTCGGACTATCTGTTCCGACGAGGGTTTAAAAGTGGAGGAGAGATAACACAGAGACAAAATAAAGAAAAAAGAAGAGGGAGAGAGAGTGTGCGACGAAGAGCCAATCAGAGAATCGGACGTGGAGAGCACAGAAATATGGCTTTTAAAGAGGGCCGATTTGGACGGAGTTGGTGAAAATTTGACACAGTGATGATCCGACACTTAAATAATTATTTTAATATAAAATATAAAATTTATGTATTTATAATTATTTATAATAATTAAATAATATATATTATAATTTAAGAGTATAATAATATTATTTTATATAATTTAATATAAAATATAGTTGTTTCCTCCTTTCTGCCTCCATTTTGTACGGCCAACCCTTCCCATTTAATTTTGCCTCGTGCCCATTAAAGAAGAGAACATATTTTTCCAAGTCAAATAAAAAAATTAAAAAAAAAATGGCAATGAGTGTGCCCCTTCATTGCAATACTTCGACAGAAACCAAAATTGTTTTTTAAATCCTACGCAAATTCGTGTGGATTGTTCGTTGAAATGGATTTAATATATTCAATTAAATATATAACAGTCCACACGAATTTATAAATACAAATTCGTATTAATATTTTTTTTTTACGTTCTTGAGTAGTTGCAGACTTTTATATTATTTATATAATTATTATTGCACTCTTATTATTAAAATTTTTCTTATTTACTACATTGACGTTGGACTTTTTTCTTTAAACAGAAATTTGAAAAATAATTTAATAAATTAAATGTCAAATGATAAAATAATTGAATTTTTATCACTTAATCAATTATATTTTTCACTTAAAATATTATTTTAATATAATTATGTTTATTTTTATTTTAGATTTAATATTAATTTGATTCTTTCCATTTTGAATGAGCTTATTAAATAAAAAAATCAAAGTTTTCAAATAAGGCTGAGTCAAATAACGACAATAAATCTATATTTGGAGAGCGGTAAAATATGAAAGAAAGAAAAATAAAGTGGAAGGAAAAATATTTTTTATTTTTTACTTTCAATTGCATAGAAGGAAAATATGGAAGAAATGAAAATAAATAGGTAAAATAAAGAAATATTTTCTCTTTACTTTGTTTGAAAATGAAGAAAAATAAAAAGGACAAGTAAAATAATATTTATTTTTCAGTTTTTATTTTCTCTCTATTTTAGAGAGAAAACATGACTGATTTGATAAAAAAAGTAAAAATTACTAATAAAATTATTTTTTTAGTCATTGATAAAATATTTATTATTTTATGAAATGATATATAAAATAGTAAATATGTAATAATATAATTTTTTTCTTTTCATCCAAATAAAGAAAAATAAATCATATTTTTTTTCTTATCTCTTATTATTTTACTTATATTATTTCAATCCAAAATATGATAAAAAAAATAATTATTATTTTCCTTCAATGTTTTACCTCCTTATAAGAAAATTGTCACACATAATAGAAAATAAAATAAGCTATTTTTTCTCCCTAAAGAAAAACTTCCCAAAGAAGGCCTAAGGTTTCTTTTACTTAAAAATCACCTGCAGGTGTTCAGGCTTCTTGAAACTCTTATTAAAAAAAGAATTTTGATACTGTAGCATAATTATTTCTCAATATTAATTTTCTTTTAAATTCCATTATTTTGGTCAGTCAGAATATACTTCTTTTGACACCCAAAATCCCATATGTATGCCACATCATCCGTCTTTCTTGTCCTATCTCTATCTCCTTTTTTTTTTTTCTATTTCTCTCACTAACCCAACCTTTTTTGTTGGGTAAATAAAACTAGAATACAGAAATTTCGTAAAAAATAATATAAAGTAAATCACTAGTTCTAATAGATAATGATCTCGTATATTTTCAAATTAAGCATACAAAGGTGAAAAAAAAAACAAAAAACTAAATAATAATTCAAAAATATATCCATGCAGAAATTTCGACGTAACCAATCAAGAATTGCAAACACCTTTAGCTAGGGAGAACACTAGCGTATTGGAGGAAAAAAAAGTGAAAAACTCGCTCATTAAATCACAGAAGCTACAGCTTGAGTTGGTCTAGACTCTCAAAAGGAAGATTAAGACGAAAAGGAAAAAAAAAGTAATGTTAATACAATAATATTTTTAAGTAATTGTTTCTAACATTTCTTTAATGAGCATATCATAAAAAAGTTATTTTCTCGCTGAGCCAAAATATTTTCCACTTTGAAGCAATGATATTCTAATTTTACTTTTGTCACAAAGATATATACGATCATGTTATATAATATTGACTATGCATTGTTAGGAATAATTACTTAATTTTTTAATTGATGGCTAATCATTCACCACTTTATTTACTAATCAATTGGGAGAAAATTTTGAAAATAAAAAGAAAGAAGAAAATATATTTTTTTCATTTTTTTATATTCTCACTAATTAATAAAGAGACGAATATTTTATAATTACTTTTTCAATTAAGTGATTTTGTTTTAACATTCTCCCCTGTCAAGCCTTCTGCTAAAGTTAGGAACTTGTAAAAATTGGATTAATTTTTACCAAAATAAATAATTGTACCAAAAATTAAGACAAATAAAAATTCTCAGATAGTTGGTGGGGTCACAAATGATCTCTCTTAAAAACTAACTTCCTTAGACTCTTAGAGTTTTTGTAACAGAATTTTTCTCAAATAATTTAAAGCACATATATCACTAAAATAAATGATCTGTCAATAACTATTCAGCCAATTATGCATACGTTTTCAGATACTACTAAAATAATATTTTACTATTTCAAAGAAATATTACAAAGTGAAATACTACAAGAGAGAGAAAAAATATAATCAATTTTAGAAGTAAGAGATTGGTGTTTAAGATAGATTATTAAGAGGGGATGAAACCTTTTTTATAGACTAATATTTTTCTTCTTCTCTCTCCCACTTCTAATGTGGGATTGAGAGTTTGCCAAAATTCAATAAATATTCACCTTGACGATCTCACAATTCCAAACAAATATTTTCTAAACTCTTATTTTATAAATTTCAGTAATATCTCCAAATGCGTTTTGAAACGCCCAATTTCAATTTCTAAAAACATTTATCAAGTTCAAACAATGTTGAAACTTGACACATGTCACAACTTTTGTTGTCATATCTACAAAATTTTCAGCAGTCAAAATCTTCTGAAGTGGTATCTCACTATCTTCAAGAATTTTCTGTACAAAATGATATCAAATATCGATATACTTCGTCCTTGTATGATAAACTTGATTTTTTGCTAAACAAATAGCATTTTGATTGTCACAATGCACTTTGACATGCTTCTTACCAATTTAAGTCATTCAGCAACTCCTAAAATCAAATTGCCTTTTTAACAGCTTTTGAAACTGATACATACTCTGTCTTTGTTGTAGACAAAGTAATTATTAACTGTAAGGTGGACTTCCAACTAACCGGTGCTTTTCCAAGTGTGACACATAACTGGTAGTAAATCGACGTTTGTCTAAATCACATGCATAGTAGGAATCACAATATTCAACTATATATTGACCAAATTTCTCATATTGTTCAAATATTATACCAACATTTGTAGTATTCTGAATATATATTAAAATCCAATTCACAGCTTGCCAATGTCCTTTACCTAGATCATGCATGTACCTGTTCATAACTCCAACTGCTTGTGAAATGTCAGACCTCGTACATATCATTGCATACATTAAGCTACCAACAACAATTGCATATGGAACCTTTGACATATATTCTCGTTCATCATCACTTTTCGGATACAAAAATGCACTAAGCTTAAAATGAAGAGCAAGTGGAGTACTAACTGATTTTGTCTTTTCATTGATCCCAAAGCGTTTTAGTACCTTTCTCATATATTGTTTATGAGTCTAACAAAGTCTTCTCAATTTTCTATCTCTGCATATCTCCATACCGAGAATCTTCTTAACTTCTCTTAAATTCTTCATTTCAAATTTCAAATTTAGTTGAACTTTTAACTTTTGAATCTCTCCTTCATCTTTCAAAGCTATCAGCATATCATCAACATAAATAAGAAGATAAATAAAGGAACCATCTTGTAGCTTGACAAATATACACAATTATCATATTTACTTTTTGTGTATTTCTATCTTATCATAAACTTGTCAAAATCGTTTGTACCACTATCTTAGAAATTGCTTTAATCCATACAACGATTTACTCAACTTGCACACCAAATTTTCTTTTTCAGCAACTTTAAATTCTTTTAACTGAGTCATGTAGATTTCTTCTTTTAAGTCTCCATGTAAAAATGCAGTTTTTACATCCAGCTGAACTAGTTCCAGATCTAATTGTACTACTAAGACCAAAAGTATTCTAATGGAAGAATGTTTTACAACTGGAGAAAACACTTCATTATAATCAATTCCCTCATTCTAAGTGTAGCCTTTAGCTACCAATCTTGCCTTATAACGGATATCATTTTTGTCAGAAAATTCTTATTTCTTTGCATAAACTCATTTACAACCAATCGTTTTCTTTCCCTTTGGTAGACTTGCTAGCTTCCATGTCTGATTCTTTTCAAGAGACTGCATCTCTTCTTCCATAGCTTTTCTTTACTTTTCTTCTGAGCTTTGAATAACTTCACAATAAGTGGAAGGAAACTCATCATCTATTGAAATATGTATAATTAGTCATATCTTCAAGTCGAGCAATTTTTTTAATATTCTTTTTCAGCTTTCGTAGTGCAATTGACTCAAGTTGTTGAGGAGGTTTTTGTGCTGAAATCTCTGCTTCCTCATCTGATCCATTTTCTACAATTATCTCCTCTTCTGTCATAAGAGTAATTTTATCAAACTTTATAATTGCTGGATCAACAATTCTTCTCTTATCAAATTCCACCTGTTTGGGAGTTCCCTCTACCTGTTGTGGAGAACCATCTGTCTATTCCTTTATTATATTTTTTAACACGATAAATTCATCAAAGATAATATCTCTACTAAAGATTATTTTCTTCATTTATAGGAACCATAAATGATATTCTTTGATACCAGAGGATATCCCCATAAATATAGTTTTATTTGCCTTTGGATCTAACTTTGATTCCTCAACATGATAGTATGCAATGGAACCAAACACATGTAAGGAATTATAATATGTATCAGGTTTTCCATATCACACCTCCAAAGGTGTTTTTCCATTGATAGCACTTGATGGAAAACGATTAATGAGATGACATGCGTAAATTACAGTCTTAGCCCAAAACTGTCTACCGAATCCAGCATTAGACAACATACTCCAAACTTTCTCTAGTATTGTTCAATTCATGCTTTCAGCCATCTCATTCTGTTGTGGTATATTTTTTGACAGTGAAATGTCAAACAATTCCTTCATTTCTATAAACTTTCATGAAGGTTTCACTTATGTACTCTCTGCCATTGTCTGTTCGAAGACACTTGATCTTTCTACACGTCTGAGTTTCCACCATCTTTTTTCATATGAGAAAAACTTCCAACACTTCATCCTTTGTCTTCATTGTAAACACCCATATTCTTCTTGAATAATCATCAACAATGGTAACATAATAATGTTTTACCTCTCATTGAAACAGTTTTGAAAGGACCTTATACATCTGAGTGAACATAATCTATAATACCCTTGATATTATGGATTGGAGTGTCAAACTTCACTCTCATATGCTTCCCTTTGATGCAATGCTCAAAAAAATCTAATTTTGCAGGTTCGTACTCTTTGCAATAATCCTTGATTAGCCAGAAGTTTCAAGAATTTTTCTCCTGTATGCCCCAAGCGCATATGCCACAATCTGGTTGTTTTTAGCTTCTGGTCATCACTAGAAACTGTTGTTGTTATTCCAACGACTATATTTCCTTCATAATAATACAAGTTGTTGCTCGTTTGAATTCCTTTCATCGCCACAAGTGCTCCAGATATAACCTTCATTACTTCATTCTTAATGACTATAGTTAAACCCTTTCTCTCAATGATTCCCATATAAATAAGATTTTTTGTCAGACTGGACACATATCTTATGTCTATCAGAGTTCTGATTAATCTATCATAATTTCTCAACTGGACTGAACCAATTCCAGTAGTTTTGGAAGAGCTGTCATTTGTTGTATAGACAATTCCACCTTTAATTTCTTTAAAATTAAAAAACCATTCCCAATTGGGACACATATGGTGGCTACAGCTTGAATCCAGGATCCAAGCATTCAAACTGCTTATTGATGGCATCAATACCAATGAAAAGTCTGAATCATCACATTTAGCTACATTTGAATCTACAACAGTCTTGCATTTGCCAGATTTACTTCTTAACTTAGGACAATCTTTTTTTCAGCGTCTCTTTTCTCGACAAAAGGCACATTCATCTTTGCCCACTCTGGATTTTGATCTGTCTTTTTTCCTTGTTTTTATTTTTCAAACGGTTTCTTACTATTAAAGCTTCTACTGCTCCACTGGTGCTATCCTTCTTGTCTTTTTTTTTTCAATTCATAGATATATAGTGCAACACATACTTCACTAAGAGACACCTCAATTTTCCTATAGAGTATAGTAGTTTCTAGAAACTCAAACTCCTCAGGAAGAGATCCCAATAACATTAGGGTCAGATCTTCATCTTCAAAAGTTACATTCAAATTCATCAGATCTGCTACAAGTTGATTGAAATTAGTGATGTGATCATTCATCGTAATACCAAGAATATATGTGAATCTAAACAACATTTTCTTCATATGAAGCTTATTTTGACTACTCTTTTTCAGAAATTTTTCCTCCAGTGCCTTTCACAATTTACTTGTAGAAATTTCTTTACAAAAGACATATTTCTGCTCCCTGAACAGGCACGATTGAATGGTACCATATGTCAAACAAGTGATTGTCCTCCATTCCTTATCATCTGCACCTTCTGGCTTTTCTCCCTCAATGACAATGTCTAAGCCTTGCTGAAATAAGGCATTTAGAACTTCATCTTGTCATATGCCGAAATGGCCTGTACCATAAAAAATCTCCACTGTAATTCTCGTATTTGCCACAACAGTTCTCACCAAAATTGATGAATTGGAAGCTGTTGTGTCCATCGTGAATTTTTATCCGTCTCTTGCCATTTCTTCTTCAAGACTATTTAATAGTTTTAAAATGCGGAATACCCAAGAATCCAATGAAACCTTTTTGATATGGAAGATCAGCTTATGCAGAAACCACATAGCATATAACTTAGTAACCTTGGCTATGATACCAATTCTTGTGAAAATCGGGTTAGTTTCCACCAAAATAAATAATTGTGTCAAAAATTAAGACAAATAAAAATTTACAGATAACTGGTGGAGTCACAAATAATCTCCCTTAAAAATCAACTTTCTTAGACTCTTAGAGTGTTAGTGACAAAATTTTTCTCGGATAATTTAAAACACAATATATCACTAAAATAAATGACCCGGTAATAGCTATTAAATAAATAATAAAGAGAACACCAGAATTTAACGAGGTTTAGCCAATTATGACTACGTCATCGGACACTTCTAAAATAATATTTCAATATTTCAAAGAAATATTACAAAGTAAAATATTACAAGAGAGAGAAAAAATACAACTAATTTTAGAAGTAAGTGATTGGTATTTGAGATGGATTGTTAAGAGTGGATGAAACATTTTTTATAGGTTATTATTTTTCTTCCTCTCTCTCCCACTTCCGATATGAGATTGTGAGATTGTCAAAATTCAACAGAACTTATGTCGGACAGTCGCAGGATACAACCCCTACTGAAAATGAGTGGTCATGGGGTAGTTAAGAACTTAATATGGAGCATAATCAGCTATGTGTAACCGAAGAAGCTAATTCTTTTGAGCTAGATGTGTTACGGTCTATATGCCTAATATAAAAATTTCAACAATTCAGGAGGAGACCTAATCCTCCCTTTAAAATTTAAAATTAATTGATTATATATATATACACACATTAATTTTTGTGTTGGTTTTACTATTTATTGTTTAATTTTCATTTATTTGGGTTATATAATAATTGTTATTGAATTCTTAATTTGATATTAATCCGTGTTATCATATACTATAGGAGCCAAAAATTCATTTGAAATTTGACAACTTAATTTCTATTTTCTCAAAGAAAAAGCCCTTATAATTTTTGTTATCTCTTTTTTGACTTTTGTCTCTCAATTTTGCTCCTTTTTCGAATATATTGAACTTGTGAGATCAGACAAGAGAAAAAGCATCAACAACAAACTGCAGGATTTCATGATTTCAACAGTACCAAGAGAGCATCAACAAAAAAGCAGTGACAATTTATCGACCTACGTACACCTTCATCCTTTGGGCCTTCATCTCTAACCTCAACTCTAATTCTAATTCTAATTCTAATTTGAATGACACTAAGAACCCAATTTGGAACAAAATGCGTAGCAATTGTAGTCTTTATTTTATGAAGTCCAGTAATCATGTTTATTGTAGCGAAGAATTTAGATATGGGCACATGTTTTTTAGGTCACTCTGTTATTGGTATTCTGATTTAGCTTTTACATCATATTTTTAGAATTTTCTACTTTCGTTAGCCTTTTTTGAGCTAATATCGTCTCTTTGTATATTAAAAAAAAATCTCTTTTTTTTTTCTTATCACATTTATGCAAGTAATGCCTACTTTTATATAATAGAAGTAAACTACCCCCTTCAATTTCCTAGTACTTTTGAACTCGAGTAAAAAATAGAAAATAATAAAATAATAAATTTTCACTTCGAATGGTTTACTAGCAAAAAATTTTAGAAGTGAAGAGCTAAATTATGGTTTTTACCAAATATATTTCTCTCAATGATTCGTTTTCTACCAAAAATGTAAATAAATAAATAAAATAACTCTCGTGTGTGAGGAAGCAAAGCATATCAATTTCTCTACTTGGTGTTGGCGGTGAGGTTGTTTGAAAATTCCAGGGAAGGAAAAAAATGTGTAATTGTCAGAATAATGATGCCAAAGGATAAACTCCTTTATAATTCATTATTGGTTCCAAAGAAGAATGAAAGCGATCCCAAGTTTTTTCCTATTAATGTAAACATCGCCACGTATTTGGAAGAAACATTATACGACACGTGGCAAAATATGATGAGCTGAAGAGAAGAGACAAGCTATGTCGGGACCTGATAGTCCCCACCATCCCTTGTTTCTAACTTCTAATGTCATCATCATCAGTAAAACCCCTTTTCTGGTGATGATGGTGTATATGCGGTCCCCATGCATCTCGTCACCTTCTGATTAAGATTTTTTTCAGATTATTTGTGTGAACCAGCTTCATACAATTACATCCTTCCTCATCCCAATTTTGGTGTGGATTCGTTACAATGGCTAGTATTTAACATATCCATTATATGATAACAGTCATTCCAGTCTAAAATTTAAACACAAATATAAACCCCTTAATAACAAGATATATTTAATATAATTAATTTATAAATTAAATTGAATTAGTATAATATAATATAATTAATCTTATATTAGAGCTGGTAATTTTGTACACAACATGATTAAGCGACACGAAACAACACAGAGTTAACCATATATGAATATGAGTTAAACGGATATGGGTCATAACCGTGTTAACACAACTGCGATATGAGAAAAATCATGCCATAAACGAATTTTACATGTATAACCTGTTAAGACATGATTATACATTATTAAAAATATGTTATTTTATCAATTATAAAGATATGAGTAATTATTTTAGTGTTACTCAAAATTCAAATATATATTATAATATTATAAATATAATTAATACATATTTATATATGAATGAATGATTTAAATTGATTCAATTGAACTTCTATATATTTAATTGGATTTTAATTGATTAAATTAAAATTTAATTAATTAAATTAAAATTATTAATTAAATGTAAATTGATTAAATTAGGGTTCACTTGATTAAATTAATTTTTTAATTTAATATTCGTGTATAATCATGTTATGTCATATTAAGTAAAATCGTGTATAATCATGTCGTGTCGTATAAAATGTATACGTTTAGACATATTAGTAGATCGTGTCTAATCGTGTCATGTCATATAATTTATGCACATTAAGTTAATCGTATCGTGTCGTATTAACACGAATTTTAATCGTATCGTGTTTCAAATTTTTGACACGATTAGTTAATCGTATCGTGTTTGATATAATCATGTCATATCCGATTGAGACACAATACGATTAGATATGACATGACACAAATTGTCAGCCTTATCTAAGATGATGAATTGATACATTATAATTCAATTTAATCAATAATGATGTAACTCATTTAGCTAGTATTTTAAGGGGGTATTTGGAATTGCTGTTGGGTGTACAAAAAAACAGATTTATAATTTTTTTATTTTTTATAAACTACTTTTCACAAACATATTTCTGAGAAAAAATATTTATTTACCGGTTTCTCTCCAAAAGCAGTTTTTAAAATTCTAAAAAATTAAAAATAATTTTTTTCCAAAAGAAATTTTTTCAAATATAATATCAAATGAACTCTAAATGAATTTCATCATATCAATTTTTAAATGAAGAAAGATTGTTACAATAAAATATTAAACTATATAATTCATAAAATAATTAAAACTATAAATAAACATCTTTTTAGAATATCTTAATAAAAAATATAAACTGAAATTAATTAAAATAAAATAAAACTAGCAATTTACTAGAATATGAAAAAGAAAATGTTTGACATTACAAATCCAAGTCTTTCACATTTTTAACGGTTACAAATTCTAATATTCATTAATTTATATAATTAAAAGGATAATATTAACTTTATTAATTTTTTGGAATAAATTAATATTTACTAGATATTTTGTATTATACATATTAGCCTATTTGTAATTTAATTATTATGTATATAAATTATAAATATATTAATGAATATGAATTATTAAGAAATTAAATGTATTTTTTTGTATTGATAGATTAATTTGTAATACGATACAATAATTTTTATATTTTTATTGATTTAAAACGATTATGATATAAATACTATAAATTCTAATCTGCTAAATTTTTATTAGATTTATATCATATTATATTCACAATTGTCATCCCCGTAAATATCTATCCCTTCAATAACATGAAACATTCCATTAAAAGTGGGCAAAAGGCATACTCAGCCCCTTTATAATTCAACATTTTCATTATTTTATCTTTAAAAATGATTTTTTGTCTACTTTATTCAATTTATTATGTTTTTTTAAGTACACTGTCATTTAATAATTAAAAAAAAATGCAATCCGCCATCTATTGCTGACATGACAAGAAAAGTGTAATTATACAAAATATATAGCGCGCGAAGAGGTATTATATTTTATAATTTAATATTTTGTTTTAAAAAAACAATTCATAACAAAGAATGATGTTGTCTCTATTGCCTCCGGCGTGGATTCGTGTTTGTCACATAGAACGAGCAAACAAGGTAAAAACAAAAGCACGCAAAGTAGAGCTCACTGAGTTTTATAAAAATGACGTCATCTTCATTAAGGAGTTTGTAGTTGAGTAAAAGTAGATGATGTTAAGAATCGAAACTGATTTCGCTTGTGTAGAGCATTTCTCCTTTGATGATGTTGTTTCAGAATGCTGTCAGTCAGGAGAAATGATTAGTTTGGTATAGGTGAAAAAATATTTATAGATGTATGTTTTTTTAAAAAATATTTATAGGGTAAAATTTTTAAAAAATTATAGATGTATGCTTTTTTTTTTTAAAATAATTTTAATTTTAGAATAAGATTGCTGATATGGCATTGAACAAAAATTGCATGCAACTTGAAGTAGCGGACAACTATCAATTTTTTTTAATTTTTTTAATTTTTTCTATAATTAAACAATAATTTTTTATTTTTTAAAATAATGTAATCAGTTAATTTTATTATAAATGATTAATTTTATTTCATAATTAAAGGGACATCTATACTTCAAATTTTTTAAGGGACATCTATCTGATTATAGTGAGCTAATATATCTGACAGATGCCCAACTCCCCGATATTTAACTGGTTGGGGTTTGGGGTGTTGAGGGTAGTAGTTATGAGATGTTAATCTAAGTTTGGATGGGTCTCACGGTGCAGGGTGGAGGGAATAGGGGTGTAGAGCAATGTGTCAGAAATCTGACGAATCAAAATGACTAGTCCACCATCCCAAATCTAAAATTTTTAAAAAATATCCTAAATTTGTAAAATATTTTTACAACTCCACTAAACTAATAAATTTTCCCTTTCGCTCACGAGACATCGTTCTTAGAGTGTAGGATAATAATAGCGCCTACGGCGCCGTTTAATGGGGCTCAAGTAGACTATATATAATCTTGGGATGTGATCGGATCGGAGAGTGAATCTCGATGGCTTCAAAGTCGTCGGATCGTTACCGAAAGGAAAAGAGCAAAACAATCTAATGTTGTTTTCTTACGTCTCAAAGGCACTGCTCCCGTGGTTTTCCTACTTCTTCTTCCTGAGGAACTGAAAACCAGTATTACTGCTTGAAGAGTGGTGATCCGTTCACCGGTGAACCGATTTTAGCAGCATTAAATGAAATTCATTGGAATAGTGCTTGAAAGAGGACGAGAAAGAGTATGTGTATGTGACAGTAAAGGAATATGTAATTGGATTATGATGATGAGCGCCTTCAGATCGAAACTCACTATCTAGGCCGTACAAGTTTGCAATGAAAGTGTCAACGATTTTACAAAGTGCAAACAATAAATGAAAAACCCTAATCTTCATTGTTTTTTAATGAAAGTGCCATTATTTAATATATGAACTATTTATTGATACTTGTTACGATTTTATTGGTCGTTAAGCCACATCATCAGTTGTGTATACACACTCTTATTTCTTTTATGTTCTTTATATTTGTAGTGGTTACATGTTTTTTTTTTAAATTATTAAGCAGTGGAAAAAAACAAAATAAAAATGATAAAATGGACCAAAATAATTTTAGGAGGTAAAACAGTGAAACAGAAGGAGCTGAATATGTCTTTTGCCTTAACGTGGTTTGATTAGAGAGCTATAATTTCTCATTTTATTTATTATATTCATTTTTTTACATATTACTTCAATTACTCCTATTTTATTATAATTAATATATTAATTATTCAAATTTAAGTTTAATTAGTCTTTATCATTCTAATATGGCATGTGATATGATGAACACCATTCATGTCTTATCAACATATTATTTCAAATTAAATATAAAATGCTCTTTTTAGCAAAATATTTCAAACTTGCAATTTCACAATCTATCAAACCAAATTTTGTTATCTATATAACAATTAGAAAAATAACAGTATATACATTTAGTTATTTTATTAGGATTACATATCGAAATAAATACACACAATGTAATCGATCTTTGTTATTTTATTAATTATATATATAATGACTTGATAAAGCCTACTAGTACCCTGACGGATGAATAATGTGGACAATTTTTTTTAATTTGCTTTGAAAATGTATTCTTTATCACAATAATTTTTTTTATGTGACCTACAATCGGAAAAAAGTTTGAAAATGTCAAGCATATAATAAATTGAACAAATTAAAATTCCATATTTTAGTTAAATATTATGGGAATTTTATTGTATAAACGATTTTTCTATTTTTCCAATAAAAAAATTCGATCAAACAAATTAATTATAAAAAGAAATTTACTAAAATCATACTAATTTACACTTTAAAATTGAAAGAAAAAAAATGATTAAGAGTGTCGTTTTCTTGGCTGAATTATTAAGGAATTGAATGCTAATAATTTCGAACTTTGAACTTATTGAATTTTTTTTTCCATTTATAATTTTCATTTATTGTATATTATTGATAATTTGTGGGTGTCATATCGATCCTATTGATATTAATATTGATTTTGTTTTCAATCCATACCAAACTCATTTATTATTATATCGTGAGTAAATTGATCAATTTAATATATTCGTCATTATATTATTCCATCCGTTTCACTCTAACAGTTGTTTAAGGTAGTGTCACATAGATTAAAAATATTATTTGATTGACATAATTATATATGTAAAATGATTATATTTTTTTAGAAAAATTAAAAATAGTAATGAATTATAATTACTTTAATAAAACTCATTTATCAAAAAATAAGACATGAATAAAGTTAAAATTTTTTTTATTGTTAATCTAAAATGTCAGTCGATTGAAATGAAATAAATTTTATTTTTTCAAATAATAATTAAAGTCAAACGGAAGTAATATATATTAAATTGTTCAAAATAATATTAATTTAAATTATTTATCATTTTTATTCTGTAAAATCAAAAAATATAAATAACTTAATTATTACAATAAATCATATCTAATTTAAAAATAATCATAAAATATATATATAATTTATATTTATTATTAAAATTATTATCTAAAAATTATTAAAAATTTAAATTTTAGAACGGTATCAACTTTCGTTATGGACTCCATCTATCTATTTATTATTTTTTATTCTTAGGGGGGAGGGGAGAAGTGGGCGAAACCCCTGCTCAATCTATTTATTAATTGTGTTTTAGTATCGTGTGATCAATCCCCTATCAAATTTTGACAGATCTGATAAAAAGCATTGTGATTTTCTTTGAATTGCCTAAAATACCTTCAAAGATGGTAAAAAGATAAATAAATAAGGACACGTATTAGCTTAGCTCTGTGTCTGCCTCTATGGGGGAAGGGAAGAGCAACAAGGTGGATTTTCAACGCTCTGAAAACTGAAAGTCTAACGTTCTGTTTTTGAAGATCAAATGCTGGCTATTACATAACCTGGAATATGATTATGATTATGGTAATCAATTCCTATTTTTATTTTATTCATTTCTCAGATTTTTCTTTGCATTTTCTTTTTAAAATTTTCAGATTTTTGTTCTGTGTTTTGAGATTTCTGAGCTCAGTCGATTTTCCAATTATTGTCGTTCTTAATTATTCATAAATCATAAATGCAAGTTAGAGCAAACAAGATATAATTATCTAAATTTAATCTTTATTTTTCTTTTTGGTTTTCTTATTATAAGAGTTCTATTATGGCTTCTATCCGTGATTTTGATCTAGAAAGAGGAATCTTCAGTTGGATCTAAACGAAAACTTATCGTAGTTTCTGGTCTATGAGAATGGAAACCTATGTTGTTAGCTTACACTACTGCCTGTTTTATGTATGATTTAGTAATTGGAATCATTTTGTTGATTAAATTCAAATCAGAAGCGGTAAGCTAACTTCATTTCCTGACTTGAAAACCGAATGCGATTTTGTGGAATCGTTGCATTTGGATTGATCTTTACAGTTCAAATTTTGGTAATTTTCTTACTATAATTAAGGAACTGGCATTGTAGTCATAAGAGTTTCTTGCTTTGCCGCCTCTGTGAAAATCTTATTTGCTTCTGCTTTTACCTACACTGTAGCCAACAGCTGAATCAATGGAGCTTATAAGCATCAGGGCACGTAATCACTTATTTGAAAACGTCTTACAGTTAGCAATTGGCTTTTGCTATTTGTGTGTTGGGCTGTTTTCCTAGTTTAACTTCGCTCTTCTTCACATTCTCTGCTAAAACATTACTTGTTAACAATTATTAATCACTTCATTTATGAGTTTCTGTTATCCCTTAAAAATCCCCATACATACCAAGGCTTTCCATGTTAGTGTTGATTGCATGTTAATGTGTATATAAACATTTACTAAAATGATTGTTGCTGGTGGGGTGAAAATTATTGATGTTTTCTGAATCCACTGTACATTTAGTTTTATGTTTTTTTTTTTTCTGAAACTTATCTTGATTGCAGGCCTCTAACCTTTCTGTTTAGTTATACTTGCTTATTTATGGTTCTGCTATGTATACTTTGAGCATTGTCATTCTCTTTGATAGTTCTATTTCTAATATGAGCTCATATATAGTCTGACCCTTTCCATTCAATTATTCTTTGTATTGATTTGTCAATTACTCATTATATGGCTACTCCCAGCGCCATTTTCAAATTCTGTCCCTCTGTCCTTATATTGTTGTTTTATTTAGCTTGTTCCTTGTCATTGTGTCGATCCAAATATCACCTACCACAACCATTTGCACAAATTAGCTGTCCATTGCCTACATTATTCTGGTTTTTACGTATTTTAGGTTGGTTATATATTTAGAAGACTTCAATGAGATACTATTCGTATGTTCAATTGATGGAAGATAGTAAAGAAATGAAGTTGGGTAAGATTGAATATACACTCTCAGGCACAAATAAGTTTGCATTTTTTATCTTTTGGAGTTTAACATGTAACACTACCATGTTAAACATGTGAGACTTTGCATCTATTTGATTCTGCTATTGAATTCATATTGCCCCATATTGTGATTTGATTGGGTTTAGCCTTTCATGTCGATATCATAACAGTACCCATCCAACATTTGTCCCAAAATGGCATTGAGTAAGGGAACCATAAAGTTTGGCTTATCACCAAGTCAAAATCAATCATTATTCTTCAAATGCACTTGGTCTGGATCCTTATGGCATAATTTGATCGTTAGTCTTTTATTATTGTTCTTTTTGCCTTTCCTTTAATACTTTGATTATTTGTCATTGTTTTTGCACAAAATCGATTTTGTGCTTGTTCCTTTGCTATTTTGATTAGCTTTTTTAAAATTGGAGAGCAAATGAGAAGGTGTTTGATCCAGTTGCAAATGAATCCTTTTTCTTATAATAAATTTATTGGGATCTTTATGGCATAATTTAGATGTTACTCTTTTATTCACATTGCATTTCACGATTCCTTTATGTACCTTGACTATGTGCCTGTGTTTGTGCAAGTTCTTGGTGTTCTGTACTATATACTCATTGAATTATTTGCAGTTCTTTTTGTGCGTGTTCCCTATCTGTCATGACTGGTGTTCTAAAAAGTGGAGTAAATTGCTCAGGTGATTGATTCATCAGGCTGTCCAATTTATTTAGTTTGATTGAGTCAAAAACCCGTCAGACATAGTTTAATAAATTAAGAGTTCAATGTAGTCATGGATTTAATTTAAGTTAAAAAAGATGAGAAAATCTACATATTGAATTGGACTGGATCAAGCTGTTTCAATTGGTGTTTAGGCAGATTCGTATGATTTTTAAAACAGTGATCTTGATTGACGATGATAGTTCTCTTACTTTTTTCCAGGATGTTCAGACAACGAGAGAAGGTTATAGCATCACACACATTATACTCATTATGCTTGCTTCCCTAACACTTTGGTACGAATTTCGAATTCTTTACTAGTTTTACAATTCATAATTCCAGGGCCATAAGTTGCAATGGGTAAGAGATGGTACACTCAAATTCCATGTTATCATGTTTCAGTTATGACTCTAGTCATTGGCATTAGTTTGTACAGTTGTCTATTTGCCATAGTGCTGGGATTATTTGTGAATGTTTCCTTTCTTCTGGCACCTATTTTGTTTTTTTTTCCACGAAACAATTGAGTCCAACTTCACACAGGTAATACTTGAAAAGAACGGAACTATCTTATAATTGAAATTGCAATTTAATCTGCAACACACAAGGGAAGTTAAACCTAACATGCACGCCAAAAACTTCTTAACCTGGTTCGTTTGCTTATTTTAGTGATCTCATTGGCAAGGAATCGTCTTCTTTGCAAATCGTTTTCATTAGCGATTGATTAATTAATTTGCTAATCTAGCAGATAATCTTGGCATTAAAAAGGCCTTACGAGAGAAACTTAGGTTGGGGCTGGGGTTATATTCTCTCTCTCTCTCTTTTCAGCCTCATTATCTTCTCATTTAAGCGGGTATTGAATGTCGTGGTAGAAGAGGGGTAGAATGGAATTTCGAAGTTTTAGGATCACTTACAATAGCACTCAGTGAGGAAGAAATTTATTTTTGTTGCTTTCATAGGCATATACATCAATAAATCATTTAATAGTTGTAACAGAGTAATTTGACAATTTTTTTTTTCTTAAAGGGTTTCTCCACTCTCAGAGACCTGCTCCTGCATTCTCTCAAACAATGGGATATATTTTAAATCATTTATGTGCTTTAATCTAGCTCTGAATCTGTTAGAAGTTGCTTAGTGGACTGACTTTAATTTTGGAATCTCATTGATCATTCATAAGTAGGCCATTTTCCATATCATTCCTTTCACCTACAGCTGAAGTAAGCTCGTCAGCCCTTTTAGCCTGGTGCTTCCAGTCAGTTCGAAACAAGGTGTACAACATCATAGACACACAGCTAAACTGTGCTGCCATTAGCCCAAGCCACAATCCCCTAAAACCTAATTTAAGCTTGAATGTTAGGATAACTGCAACCGGCAATCCAACAAGGTAAAAGGCATATAGATTTATGCGAGCTCCATCTTTGGGACGTGCAGTTCCTGTCAAGACTCCACAGGCAGCTGTTTGAGGTGAGTTTCCAATCTCACATAATCCCAGAAGTGGAAGTCCAGTTGAGATCAAGTCAAGAATCTGTTGCTCATTCGTGTACAACTTTCCCCAAACCGAACTAAAGGCAGCTGTGAGAACAGCAGCCGTGAGTCCACATGTAAATCCCAGGATGACTCCTATTATGGCTGTCCATTGGGCACGAGCTGGTTGTCCTGCGCCCAACGAGTGACCTACTCGCGTGCTTAAGCTGCAGCTCAAGGAAAATGGAAATGAATAGATTAAACCTGCTGTCTGGATAAGGATGCCTGTAGCTGCAACACTAGCTTTAGGATTGGGGAGCAAGCCGCAAAGAAACAACATTATCTCATACCACCACCACTCCAAGCACACTGAGATCACGCTAGGCACAGCTAACGATAGCAATGGCTGCCAGCCTTGCAAGAGTGACGGAGCTGTAATGCCATGCCAAGGTTTCAGTGTCGATTTTGAGATAGCCACATATATTAGCAAGCCTAAATTCATATTTATAGTATTAAAAGCGATGGCTAATGCAACTCCTTTCACCCCGAGCTTCAAATGAATTGCGAAAAAGTAGTTGATTGGGGTGTGGAGGATGACAGCGCCGACTGCGCATATGGTTAGAGGAGCAGTTAAACCTTGAGTTCTGAGAAAGGATCTCATAGGGTGAAGCACAGCTTGAGCTATCAATTCAGGGATGCAGAAAACCATGTAAACTTTGGCTACGTTAGTGATATCTGGATCTTGACCTAAGAGTTGAAAAATTGGTTCCACATTGAGCCATAACAAGCTAATGGGTATGGCAACAAGTAAAAGAAGACAGAGAGTTTTGAGGTAGGTTTGGCTGATAACAGACCATCTTTTGGCTCCAAAGGCTTGGCCACAAATGGGATCCATTCCCATAGCCAGGCCTTTCATCACCGAAAGTCCTGTTATATTTGCAAACCCAAGTGCCAGTGAGCCGCCTGCTAGTTCTATTTTCCCCATACGACTTAAGAAGAGCATTGATATCACAGACCTCGAGAATATGAGTATGGTCGTCAAAACTATGGGGCATGCAATCTTTCCAAGGGCAACCACCTCTTCTCCTACCTGCATGCAGGATATCGTTCTCGTAAATAAACCATTTTCACGTAGATTGGCATAATTGGAGAATAATTATACATTAAGATTTTTATAAGGGAGGTTAAAGTAATGAAGTAGAGGGAAATTCACTTTAAGGCTTAATAATTTTTTGTCTAATTAGGGCCTACGTGAAAATATTGTAAAGATTGCTATATTGAGTGTAGCAACTCAAATGTTGTTGGCGCTGTTTTCACCAGAAGTAACTAATATTACTTCTTAACAAAAGCAGAAACTACAAAAGGCACTTTTGATAAAAGCAGATAAAATCCACTTTAAGGTTAGAGATGTTTTTAGCCAAAACATTTGAAAAGCAATTTATGACTCCTTTTAACTAAAAATGCCACCTAATCTTTGAAGTTGGCTTCATTTTCTTCGTTTTCTATGTAGAGCATGTACTGTGAAACTAATTATGTTTGTTGATTTTCTTTCGCATATAGCGTATGATTATCTAATTGACACTCATATTTTGACATAATCTCTCCAAGCAATACATTTTTGGTTGAATTATGATCTTAATTGTATCACTTATATTCATTAGTTTTTTGTTTATCTTGTAAGCTTAGTTCACCTCTATGTACCAAAAAAAAAAAAAGAAAATTATAGCAAATATACACTCTAATGTCCTCCTTCCATGAGGAAAACACACAAGTTTTGGGATAACAAAAATTTCGAAAAGGAAAAGGAGAGGATAACATTTAAATTTTGACTTTTTTACTATTTTCTATTAAATTTCCAAAATAATTAAACAACTAGTCCTTTTTAACTTGGACACAGGCATTTGTAGTAATCTTTCATTCCTAACCAGTTAAAAGAAAAGAGAAGAATAATTCCCTCATCCTTTCCTGCAATAAACTTATTAAGTAGCAAAAGCAAAGAAATAAGAAAATCACAGTTTACAAACTAGATGAAAGTAAATGATGAAGACCCAAAATGTAGAACTCATTAAAAGGATTCTAATTATACTAAAGTAGTTGAAACTTTCCGAAAAATAATAAGAAAAAAAAAATAAAAGAAATGGAATCATCAAAGAAATGTGATATTTCAAATGGGGATTATGAATTTAAAACATACAAATATAAATAAATTGAGGAATGTGAAATACAGGAATTAGGAAGAAAAATAATAAGTGAATTGAGGAAATATCAGCTATGGTTGTTCGATGTCATTTTCAATGAGATTCAGTGCAGTCCAATTGCTCTCGTTCCCTTAAAAGACGAAACACAACCATATGGCTATCTCAATTATCATGGGACTTGAAAATTTCACATTTGATCAACTTATTCTGTAGCATACTGAGAGGTGAGACTCTATCCATTATCATGTCCTATCATAAACATGCATAAACTATCCACAATTGACATCGTTACCTTATATATAAATATATATAAAAGCAGAATTGGAATTCCTTTTTTATTTTTTTTAATTAGTTGGTCTGTTCTAAAATAGTGCTCACTTAGTAGTACTGATAATTACCCTATATTTGGACCCCCCACCACCCACCAGAATATGCGGTTGAAGCATCTCTGAAAGAAACAGAGCATCTCTTCTCCTCTGCTTCCAGTGCTTAAAGCTCAAACTATTCAGTATTGAATTGAATTAACGAAGCAATTTAAGTCAGATCTCCATTAATGATTTTTAAACTTTATTGCCCATAAATGAACTTCAAAACTAGCGAAGAACTCTGGTCAAAATGGGATTCTTTTGTTGTTTTTCTAGGTACATTTAACATTCTTGAAGAGGATGTCTGGATCAAGATATGTATTCTATTCAACCATCACATGACAGAAGTACCTACGGAGACTGGATGGAGATGCAGACAAAGACATTATAATGTATCAAAACAAACAAAAGGAATCATAAGCTAAAAAGGATTTCTGTTGTTCTTTGACTCCTTGACCTTATACGAAACAAGTTAACTCTACTACCATTTTCAAGAAAATGACATTGACACATTAAAGAAGAAGAAGAAAGTTGCAGAGAGAAAGAAGGAGATAGATAGAAAGAAAGAAAGATACCTCGATTAATGGCGGGCGACCAAGATTCGAATTGACAGGTAAGCGTCGAAGAATTCCTTGTAAGAATCTGGCTTCACCTACTCTTGCTCTCATTATGTCGTCTTCTTCATAATCTCCATCCTTCGAAACCAAATTGTCACCATTTATAATTCCTCGAGATTCAGTATCAGTAGCAGTAGCAGGGCACATTGTTTTTTTCTTTCTTTTTTTTTAAAATCCTAGTTTTTCAATAGAGACAGGGAAAACAAACCTATATAACAACAAAAACGGACCAGTTCCAGAGATATGCTTTTGTTGTTCCTCAAATTGTTTTACTTAGAACGATTAAACAAAAATCTCTGCAATGCCAACAAACCACATTAGATATTAATAAAATTCACAACTTTCTTTTTAATCATTCAAATTAAAAAAAATGATAATATTGAACCTTAGAAGAAAACGGTATACATTGGCTCTGATTAATTGACTGCTCCATGAAAGAAGAAAGGAAGAAAGAAAGAAGTGAAGAAAATGGTGGCATCACTTGTGAACGAATAAAGCAGAGATGATAGACCTACACTTAACTAGGTCTTGAATTTATTTATATACTCTACTAAAGTCTAGTTAAGGAGTATGTCCATATCATTATTTTTTTGCTTTATCCACCAAAACGATGGCTACTATGTGTCTCATCTTTCATGTAAAAAAATGGGTTTTCGTTAGAAATTAATGATGTTATTAGATAAATAACATATGGTTTCTTCCTTAAATTAGGACAATGTCGTATCTTACAGCATTAATTAATATACTTCCTGATCCCCCCCAAAAAAAAAACAAAAATTAAGTAAATAAAATGATCGATGCCATTATGGGTGACAATATTAAAGGATTAATTCCCTTATTGCTATTTGCTAATATCTCACATAATCAATCCTTGCCCAAATCCCTGTTCTTAATGTTTTTTCTTTTTTGAGATGGATGTGTGCCTGCAGGAGCAAATTAGTTTCCTTAATCACTTTTTAGTGGAAAGGTAATCTTTATTTAAGCATATAATGAATTCTTCTGGGGGCAAAATTAGCTTTACAGGCTCAGCCGTTGCAAATGGTTGCCCATCCGGACCACTGAATGTTTGTTTATTTCAGGGTATGCAATTTTAATTAACAGCCTTTTTATTCTAATTAGAGTTCTAAAATAAGTAATCAAATGCACGAGTTGCCTCTTATGGCTACCAAAATTAACAAATTTTAAGCAAATTACGTAATAGATGACCTAAGCTCAATAAATGAAACATAAACTAATTGCAACTTTAGAGTTTTATAATTAATTACTTAAAATTATTATGCCTTAAGTTAAAAATAAACAAAAAAAAGACCATTATGAATCATTTTCGAATTCTACCATCTAATGGGTGTCTCAATTTGTCAACATGGTTGCTCATAGTCTTGCAAGGACAGTCATGTCCTATGCTAATCGGGTAGTTTGGAGTACACCTCCACCATCTCTTTTAAGTGTTCTGTTTGATGATGTGGTTGCCAATGGATCATAAACTGGATGAATAAGAGAGACTTATTGGTCTGGGTTTACCTTGATCTTGCTGGTGATTATTTTTGCTTTGTAGTCTCTTTGATTGATTAATGAAGTGTAATTTAAAAAAAAAAAGAAGTTAGGAACTAAGTGACTTTTTTATTTTTTTATTATTACTAAATTAAAGGTTTAGTTTTGTTTGGTGCTTAAAGACAATTGTGCCGTTGTAGGCCATTTAAAAAAAAAAAGAACTGTTCATATTCCAACACACATGAGGGTGAAAATCATTTCCTAGGACTCCCCTTCTATATGCATTTTGTCCCTAGAAAAATTATTGAACAGTTATAATTAGGTATAACTTAAGTATATACTCTCTCTCTCTCTCTCTCTCTTTCTTATTTTAATCTTTCTCAAACTTATGAGAACCATGCGTGAGACTCCATGCATGTGACATACCATAGAGATAATTAATATCATATGATGCTTTTCTTGTCTAATAATTAATCTATATTATTTAGTTGAAAATATATATAAAATATTAAAGTCAGCCGCATCGATTTTTGGGATGATTTTTATTTCTCACCTCATAATCCAATTTTTTTTTCGAATTCAATTTACTTTATCAATTTTCAAGAAGTGAAATGAGATGATAAATATTCATTCTTCTTTAACCAGAAGTCATAAACTCGAGTTATGGATATGAAACACATATAAAATTTGAAAGGGAGCGTGTTACTTTCTTAATAGGCGAACGTGAAGTAAATCAAAATGGATTACTAATATAAAAAAAAAAAATTCTTAAATCGGGACAAAAATTATTAGGTGTATTTAATCTTCTTTTTTTTTGTTGTTGACGGATTATTTAAGTTAAACATGAAATAGGGCCTTTTTTTTGTTGAAGGATTATTTAAGTTAAACATGAAATAGAGCTGCAACTAATTAATTTTAGGACCACTAATAATTGAGACAAATAAAAAATGGTGGGAAAAAAGTATTATTGATTTTCTTTTTTTCCCGTTTTCTATATATTAAAATTTTAGCTATAAAAAATACAAGGAGAGGACCAAGCTGATATATAAAACCACAAAACACCTAAAGAGTCTTTAAATTCAATGTGCCTGCCCTGGCATTGAGCTTGCAAAATAATTATTAATGATTTTAAGAATGTCTATTTTATTAACGATAATATTAATTCTAGTGACTACATCCATAATTCGTATTTTGAGATTTCTAAATATATTGTGTTTTTTTTTCAATTTAATTTATAAATTTTAACTTTTATCACATTGAGTTTTTAAATAATAATTTTTTATTAGACTGTAATAATGAAATTAAATGTCACAAATTACTTATTGATAAATGCTAAAAGTGAATAATCAAACTTCTAATCATACTCACTTGGAGAGAAAGAGACTTATAATTTATCTGAGGGAAAAAAAACGTCTAACCGTAAATGTGAGAAGCAAAATAATAAGAACATTCAGTCATTTAAGGAATTCTCCATGAATTTTTCCCCATGTACATTACCTACGAATACTATGCCCTTAATTTATTTTATTAGGTGTTTACTTGAATTTAATTATTATGCACCCTAATATATGGAATCAATTCTTATGAAAATTTGCCAAATTCTAAATAAAAAAGTACACTACTTCTTGACCTTTGTAAATATTCATGATTCTTTATAGATTTTAGAATTTTAACTATACTTGTTAACCAAGAAAACTTTCCATCTTTAAGTGTCAACTATTGGTTTATACTTATGATTGAAAAAAAAAAAAGATTAGCAATATATAAGTTAGTTAAGAAAAATAATGAGATTTTGGGTGTCATTGAGTTTTGAGTTTGAATGTTATTCTCCTGTTTTAACCACTTTGAATGGAATTTGCTGCTTCTTTTTGTTCATGAGTATATCGAATTACAACGTAATTTTTATGTGTTGGTTATTTTTTTCTTTTATATTTTTCCTAAACCCAAACAAATATATTTTTTTCATTTTAATTTTTGTATCGATTTTTAGAGTACATATACTTCAATTTTCAATTTCATTCTTTTTAATCATTTAAGAGCATGCCTAACTTCAATTCCGTCATTGTATAATTTGATTAGTTTAATTTTGAAAATCTTTATACAGGTCCCACACAAAGAAAAATAAAAAAATAAAAAATATTTGGTTGAGAATTGCAGCTGAAATTTTTGTGCCGCATTTGTTGACTTTTGGGCATCGACATCGCCACTTTTGGAGACTTTTTGCACTCATATGTGCCTATAAAAAGAACATTCAGGATTTACAATTCATTATAATAAGTTGAGAGCAAAAGTGAGAGCTCTCAAATTCGAAAAAAGAAATAAAGAGATAAAAATATATTTTATTTGTTATTCTTCTAATTTTTATGAGATAGTGTATTTGTTATCTCCTTAATTATTAGAGATAATGTGTAATTTTCTATTTTTTCCTATTAAAATTATTTTATTATTGTCCATGGTTTTTTACCTTGATTTGTTAGAAAATTTTTCACTTAAAATTTGTGTATTCCATTTTGTATTTATTTTTTTTTCAAATTATTAGCTACGATCTTACTCTATTCAACCCTTTTTTTTCTCAACAAGTGGTATCAAAGCTTGATTTTAGTGTTAATATCTACTTATTGTATATCAAAAAATTTAATGAGAGTAATTTCTCATTATGAAAATTAAAAATAAAGGTTATCTTGAGAAAAGATAATTATCTAGCAGTTATCAGTGAAAGACTGACAGAATCCAAAAAAAATGTTAAATGGAACGAGATGGATGAAAATGTTATTGCAAATCTTCATCTTGCATGACCAGATGAAGTTTTATCAAACATAAAGGAGAAAAAACCACAAAATTTTTTTTGAGATCATCTCACAAAACTGTACGGGGTCAAGTCACTTCACAATAAATTTTTCTTTAAAAGAAAATTATACATTTTATAGATGTCAGAATCTACTTTAGTGATAGAGCACATTAATGTTGTGAATACTTTATTTTCCCAACTCACATCATTGGGTCATAAAATAAAAGAGTCAACTGAACGTGCTGAATTTCTACTTCAAAGTCTATTTGATTCGTATGATCAACTCATCATCAATTTAACAAACAATGTCCTCACATACATTTTGAGCTTTGATAACATTGCAACTGCAATTCTTGAAGAGAAAAATCAACACAAGAACAAATATGACAGGTTGGCAAGTTTGCAACAAGTAGAAACCCTAATGGTGATGAAAGGGAGATCAATAGAACGTGGCTCAAGTAGGAGCCAATACTAAAATAGATCCAATTCAAGAAGTAAAAGAACCTGAAATACTACCATTATGGCAATAAGGGTCACTTGAAGAAGGATTGTTGGAGTTTAAACAAGAAAAATTCATATCCTTAATGAAATGTTGCAAGCACATCCAATGAGGGTGATGTTTTATGTTGTGAAGCAGCGATAAATAGTGAAAGCAGAAAAATATTTGTTGATATATGGTTCATTGACTTGGGAGCCATATTTCACATAACCTCTCGAAGAAAATGATTCATCAATATGAACTTGTCTCTGAGAGATCTGTATATAGTTGCAATGATTATACCTTAAAAATTGTTGATATTGGAACCATCAAGTTAAAGTTCTATGATGGCACAACACGCACTATTTAACAAGTGTGACATGCAGAAGATCTGAAAAAGAATTTATTGTCGTTAGGTCAACTAGATGACCTTAACTGTAGAATTGAAGCCAAAAAAGGAATCATGAAAGTGATTCAAAGTGCATTTGTACTAATAAAAGGAGAAAATGTGACTGTCAACTTATACATATTGAAGGGAGAGACTTTGCTGGAGGGAGAAACATAAGTTGTTTCAAATAGTTCAAGTGAAAATCTACAATAGTGTGATATTAGAAATTTGGGCATATGTTTGAGCAAGAAACAAAAATTCTTGTAGAGCAAAATCTACTTCCAAGTCTTACTAAGGTATTCTTACTTTTTTTGTGAGCATTGTGTTGCAATTAAGTAGTACATATTGAAGTTTAACATATCAAATTTTAAAAATAAATAAATTCTAGAATTATTTTATTATGATGTATGAAAAATACCAATTATATCTCTAGGAGAAGCAAAATACTTTGTATCTTCTATAAATGATTATTCCAAACAATATATTTTCAGTCTTCAAAGTATTCAAAGCATAGGTAGAGCTTGATTCTAAAAAGAAGATCAAGTGTCTGAAAATAGATAATAGAGGAGAATACACTAAAAAACAGTTCATTACAATATACATTCCTCAATAAAATAGAGTAGTAGAGCATATGAACATAACTTTATTCAAAAAAACAAAAGTAATGATGGGAGCTGAGACTTGGAAATTTTTTTATAGGCATAAGCAGTAAATACCACATATTATGTGATAAATTGAGGTCCATCAATAACAATTGGGTTGAAGACACTAATGGAGATATGGACTTGAAAGAATGTTGATTATTCAAATTTCTATATATTTGGAAAATTTGTATACATGATGTAGAACACCCAAGAAACTACAAAACTAGATCCAAAATCTAAAAAATATTTATTCTTGGGCTATGCTGATGGAGTAAAGGGGTATTATCTGTGGGATTCCACTGCCCACAAAGTTGAAATCAGTAAGAATGTTATCTTTTTAAAAGATAAACTACAGAAAAAAGAAAGAGATGATAACACATTAAAAGAAAATATAGAGACTGCAATAGTACACATGGAAAAGAGAGTTGAGCAAAAAATTCTTCTGAAGAAGCACCAGAGTACAATGAACAAGAACTAGTTGTTTTTAAGACACCAAAATCTCGACAGTCACTTGAATCTAGAAAACAACCAGGTTGACACTCCGAGTATGTTACGGAGAACAATGTTGCATACTATTTTCTAATAGAAGATGAAAAACTATCAATTCTTCAAGAAGTAATAAATAATTCAAATACATCTCAATGGATGACAATAATACAGGAAAAAAATGTAAGTTATTTATAAAAATAAAACTTAGAAACTTGTTCTTTTACTACAAGAAAGAAAACCTATTAGTAACAAATGGGTATATAAGATCAAGGTTAATGACGAATATCAAGTGGAGCAATATCGTTCAAGATTAGTGTGAGAGGATAAGCTCAAAAAGAAGACATTGACTTTAATGAAATATTTTTTTTTGTGGTACGACTAACAATAATTAGAGTAGTCCTGATAATGTGTGCTGCATTTAACTTACTTCTAGAGTAGTTAGACGTAAAAATTGTTTCTCTTTATGGAGATCTTGAATAAGAAATTTACATACTCCAACCAGATGGATTTGAAGAAAAAGGAAAAAAAAAACTTATTTTGTAGGTTGATCAAATATTTGTATAGTCTCAAACAAGTACCGAAGTGTTGGTACAAGAGATTTGATTAATTCCTTATGAGTTTTGGATGCAACAAACTTAATGCAAACCTTTATATTTATTTCAAGAGATTTGATGAAAATTATTTTATTATTCTGTTATTGTATGTAGATGACATATTGGTAATAGATCCTAATACATATTGTATTTTAGAATTAAAAGTACAGTTGGCTAGGGAGTTTGAAATAAAGGACATAAGACCAGCGAACAAGATTCTATGGATGCAAATTCACTAAGATAGAAATAATAAAAAGATTTGACTTTCTCAAAAGAATTATTTGAAGAAGATCATACAATGCTTTAATATGCAAGGTTTGTAAGCTAATTTCTACCTCACTTCTTGTTAATTTTAAATTATACTCCAATATGAGTCCTAGGAGAGAGGATGGAGATGTCTCAAGTACCATATGTATCAGCAGTGAAAAGTTTAATATTTGCTATAATTTGTACAAGACCAGACATTACACAAACAATGGAATAATTAGTCGATACATGATGAATCTTAGTAAAAAAATATTGAAATGCAATAAAAAAAAGGTCATAAAATATATTAAGGGTCACAAATATTGCATTGTATTATGGATGATCAGACTTTATTGTCAGATTATATGTTGATTCATATTATACATATGACCTTGATAAAAATAAATTCACCATCGGATATGTGTTTGTAATTACTAGCAGAGTTGTAAACTAGATTTCAAAATTACTGTCAGTTGTGGCTACGTCAACAACATAAATAGAATATGTAGCAGCTATATAAGCTAGTAATGAAGCAATTTGGTTGAAAATAACATTGGAGGAACTCGAGCATGAACAAAAGAAAATTTCTTTATTTTGTGACGGTCATAGTACTTTGCATTTTGTAAAGAATTTAGTTTTTCATTCAAGTACAAAACGCATTCAAGTGCAATATCACTTCTTTCATAATAAAGTGGAGAAATGAACAGTGAATATGCAAAAAATTCATGCAGAAGACAATATAGCAGATTTTATGACTAAAACAGTCAATGATGACAAATTTATTTAGTGTCGATCCTTTATTGGCCTAACAAAAATATAAGCGATATGAAATAACAAAAAAGAAATAATAATATGAAGATATGATTGACGCGATCAAATGTTTAAGCGAGAGATTTGTTGAAAGTATTTTTGTGGATCCCACACAGAAAAAAAAGCAAATTTGATTGAGAATTGCGGCTGGCATTTTTGTGTCTCATTTGTTGACTTTTGGACACCGACATCGCCTACTTTTAGAGACTTTCTACACTCATCTGTGCCTATAAAAGGACACTCAGGATTTACAATTTATTATAGCAAGTTGAGAACAAAAGTGAGCTCTCAAATCTGAGAGAAAAAATTGAGAGAGAAATATTTGTTATTTGTTATTCTTCTAATTTTTATAAAAGAGTATATTTGTTTTTCTTTAATTATTAAAGAAAAAGTGTAATTCCTTTTTTTTATAGTGAAATTCTTTTATTCTTATATGTAGTTTTTATCTAGATTTGTTTGAAAATTTTTCAAGTAAAATCTGTATATTTTATTTTTCTTTATTTTTCTCAAATTATTTGTTACGACCTTACTTTGTTTCTTATTTTTCTCAACATCTAATAATAGACTAAGTCTATTTAAAAATATTTCTAGCATATTTGTGTTTTTTTTTCAATGCATGCATTGAGCATCGTTAAGATCTAATTTATTCATTTTTATCTAATTCCAACGTGTATATCTGCATTTTCCTCCATTATTTGTCCTTCAAGCTCCATTTTTGTTCATTCCTAATTGCACTTTATCTGATAAAAAAAAATATATTCATAAACAGAATGTGCATATTTAGAAGATAATTTGTTAATCTATTTAATTAGCAAGTATAATTTAATTAATCAGTGGAATACGTTAGAGAGAGAGGTGGGATATTTAATCTTGACTCGGGTAAAATTTAGTTAGTTAGAATAATAAATGTAACATCAATCGCATTGGAATCACAGTTTCCTCTAAAATGTAAGCCTATGTTTTGAGGGTATTGATGAGCATGTGAAGCACTTTACCGCCCTCAACTCAAAGCCATTGCTTTCTATTCTTCAAGTCAACACTTGTGTTTTATCACTCAATTATGCAGAAAATGACATTTCAATTCCCATATTCCTCTCCCTGACTTTCACTTCATTCCAATTCTATTTTACTTATATATTGTTTTTTTAATACTATAAACAAAACAATTCGTTTGTTTTAGCATTTTCACCTTCTTTAATTTTCAATTGAAAATTGATGTTCAAATGGAGAGCTTTTTTTTTTTTTTAATTCTAATTAAAAATATTTTACAATCAGTCCGATATTTAGAAAGTAAAAATTATCTTTGCACATGTTAGTATATTATACTCGATTTACTTCATATATATATATATATATATATATGGAAAAAATATTTATTGGTTACAGTTTTATAAGTAATGATCATAAAATTTAGTATATTAAATATCATTAAATTGTTATTACTAATTAGAACCATTAAATTTAAAAAATATTATCTATAGATAGATAAATAATATAATAACCATCAAAATCTTATATATATATATATTGAATTTCATTTTAATCAAATTAAACTCCTAAAAATGCACAGTGATTAAAGGCTCTTAATCTTAAGGCAATAATTCAGCCCACACTTGTAAAACTAATAAATTAGAATATTTTTAGGAGATTGGAAAAATTAATTTATGAGAGACATGATAAGACGTACATGGGTGGATGTATGAAAGTTTACTGTCAAATTATGAGTTCCACTGGCTTGCAAGTTTATACCTGACATTAAAAAAAAGGGTTTCTTACTCCTAAAAGAGCTGATAATGTAATAGCAAGTTGCGGATGGACACTGGTCCACCATGTTAATTATCAAATTATATTAAGACTCTTATCAGAAATAAAATTAGCATAAGTATAAAAAATATATATATAAAAAATACTATTTATTATATAAATTAATTAATAATGTGAGCTTTTTGCTATAACACAGTTCACGTTTTGACATGTTAAAAAGACAATCGGTCTGATTAGGCTCTGATCACAATTCTTCTCCTTAATCACCTTTGGTTGCATAGTTCAGTCACTTTTCCAACTTGGCTCTTACATTCTCCATTAGCTTCGAATCCTTTCATTTTAATTAGTTAATAGGGACACTTAGCTGTGCTAAGTACGATTATAATTTTTCTGGGTTTCACTTTCATTTTAGGTGATCTATTTGATTCACTACACCAAATTTGGAAAAAAGAATATTTCTTTTCTTGCACTCTTCACTCTGTCTTCCTTCACCTCTTTGCAAATTAATATAAAGCTTAAACATTATGCTAAATCACATAAAAATTGGTGGGTGGAGGATTCTTTTGTGTTATATTTTAATTATCATATTTTACTTTAAGGTTGACGTCCTTAAAACCCTTTTTGGCTTTTATTTAAATTAAATTATGGTAAGTGCGAATCATGCACTGGCCTTTGTACTTTGTTTATTATATCAAGACCACAAAATATTTTTGTTGTTAATAAATCACTAACTTTTGTCCTTTACACATTGGACACACTGCTTTCGTGTGACACACCATTATGCGTAAATAGCAACTAAGTTAGCAAAAATGGTACTTATGATGCCAATAAATGGTCAAGTCCAAGTTCTTTTGCCTTTTTTCTTTTTCAATTTTTTTTAATGAAAAGGATTATAAGCAAATAATGGGTTTATGGAGATTAATAAAATAAAAGGTTTGCCCATGTCTAATTTTCTTTTCATTGGTTCTCATCACTTCAATTATATGAGTTTTGTAAAAAAGCATAATGATGGATGTTCATGCTTATGTCTCCTTTTCCCCACACCACATCATATGTTAGTTTAGTTAAATTCAATTAGGCAGTTCTCCACATTAATTTGATAATTGAAAGTTCCGTTAATTTGTCAACTAATCTTTGTAACAATTAATAGCAGCAGCCAAACAAAATCAAACAAACACCCTAAACCCACAGATTGCCATCAAGTTGAAAGGCTTTTTAAACAAATTATTATTATTATTATTGAATATTGAGTTAATTAGTAGGCCAACGATCGACTACAATATATTTATGAGACCAAAAGTTCAATTCAATATTCTTTTTTTGCTTTAAAAAATTTTGGATCAAGTTATAAGCTAACTTAATGTATATGAAAACACTTTTACGTGATAAAAAAATTACTTAGATATTTTGATTTTAAAAAAAATATAAATACTTAAATTTATTTATTTTATTACTTCTAAATACATTTAGTTGACGATAGCGCTGGTTCTTTTGTAACTCAAAGGCCTCACCAGACCAACATCATTTGTAAGAGTCAATATTTGATTAAACCGAATCAAAGTTTTTAATTTGGGAGAATTGTAACCGAATCAAACTAAAAAAATTCTAAATTTTGATTTGATTTAATTAAATAATGAAGAAATTTTTATTAACCAATTAAATCAAACCGAACCGAACCAAGATCAATGTAGTATATTTTTAATTTTGTTCACTTATAATTGAAAAATATTTAGAAATAATAAAATAGACAAATTTAAGTGTCTATATGTCTATGCTAAAAAGTTAAAATATTCAAATTAATTTTTTTTTATAGTTTTATTGGTTTTAGGAATTTAAAAAATTGCTACCGTATTTGATTAATTCATTATAGTGGAAAATTATTCTCGGTCTTGCCTATAAATTTAGGCATTTATCGGTCAGACCATGTTTAAATTTGTCTTCGTTTTTCTCTTTTATTTTTCCATACTTTTTGTAATTAGATGAAATTGGATAATTTTCACAACGTATATGAATAAAATAAAGATAAATAAAAAAATAGGGCATCTATCATTAATTAATTTATAATTATGAGTGAGAATATGTATCTAATTCTTAAGCAAGAATTTTGCAATCGCTGGAATAATCTCCTTATGTTAGTTCCTAGACTAATTCAATTGGTGACTAGTATTTTTGGATAACACAATTCAAGCTTGGTCCATAAAACAAATCGTTCAATTGAGCCCAGTCCATTATTAAAAATAAAAAATAAAAATAAAATTTATTTGAGAATATAAGCACAAGGTAGGTTTTTTTCCCATTAAAATAATTCTAAACATGGTAAAATTTATTTTCATATTTAAAAAAAAAAACTAAACTAGATTGTCTTCCTTCATTTTTTTTTTCAATTTTCTTGAACCGGTAAGATACCTCAAATTAGAAATTTGATAGCAATTGTATACAATTACTCTACACGAAAACTATAAAAACATGGAGAGAAATTTATCAACTGACAAAATAAAGCAATTATTAGCGACAAAACATGCACAAAATACCAGGAAATTTATTTGACTGTTTGGTGGGTTTATTTATTAAATAGGAGAAAATTCTTTAAATAATAATACAATGACAAAAATTCCAGCTCTATTTTTTGTGGGTAAGGTACTAATTAAGGTTCCATTATAAATATAATTCTGATTTTTTATTTTAATTATAATTTTATTTTAACAACTTCATATATATGTCTTTTTTATATAATTAAATATCTAATATTTAATTTTGAATGGTTAGAATAGATGGGAGTCTTGAACTCATGATCAAGTCTAGATAGTTAATGATGAAAGAAACTCTGCATTGCACCAACCCTACTCCAATATCTCTTTTCCTTTCAACTAATTCCCTCAATTGAATAAAAAACCTAACCAAATACATTAATGAAATTTACTTTAATTAAATTGCATTGCACCAACACACATGTTGGCCAAAGTCGAAACCTTTTTTTTTTTTTTTCTCTCTAATATTAACTCTTTTATTGGATTATATTAACAAAGGCAAAAGCTGAATGAAAGGGTTAATTTTTATATGGGGCGAGCTGCTATATATATTCAGACGGGTCCAGCAAGAAGAGAAAGCCATCATAGTACGGAAGATACCAAATTGAACCAATCATTGTTTCAGCATATGCAGTTGGCATTTGTGAACCTGTAGATTCCAACTTGTTTAATTCCACTAGTTACCAAAGTAATTTAATTAATTTAGATGTATCATATTAATGTATATGGTCCCATTCTTGGCCGGTTATCTTTTCGTTAATAAATTAGATTAGCTAATCCAGTTTTAATATTAGTCATTAGACGCATTTTTTCTAGTGTACAGATTGATGAAGATTGTATTTTGCGACAAATTAATCTGAATGTTTTGGTTAAGTTACATAGAACTATAGGAAATAGGATTGATGGAGAGATCTATAGCGGAAATCTGGTATATCTCTCCTCCAGGATCCCATACATGCTGTTTAGAACACAAAACACATGAGTTTAATTGAGTAAGAGGAAGATGTGTACCTGATTTGGCCGAATCCATCGTCTTAGAAACGATCCGAGAAGTTTTGCACCAAGATCTTCTCTCGTTTTCTAACCCCAGAATGATGGAATTCTTATCTTATCTTTTCCTTATCCTCTATACACCTTTATATAGAGGAGCTTAATCATTAGGGTCAGCAACAAGAGAGACTTAGCTCACCGGTATATAATAATCATGGGCTATCCATCATACCCATATTATTATCTGAGTCCACATTAATTCTCCCACACTTAATTAATAAATGAAGTCATGCCTAAATAAAGAATTGATCAAATTCTTAAGGCCCTTTATTTGTAATTTGTCCTGATATCTCAATTAAAAGCCCATAAATATAAGATATTAAAATAAAATATCTTACATTCTCCCACTTGGGCGTATTAATTGAGAACGTATTACAAAAAAACTTCATATTCCCGCTCGATTCAATAAGATTATCAACATAGGATCATGGCGGAAACCACATAATCAAGAACATGGCACCTTCCATAGTCACACATGCCAATAACCCTATCAATCATAATGAGCATCAGTGTGGTAATGTGGTAAGAATTATTCAACACTAACTTTATGATCAAAACTTTATGTGTTGATTTTCTTATCATCCAGATTTCTTATCTTTATGTAACACAGTTACTTCATAAGAAATCCTTTATTACTTCAAATTGAAGTCTGTATGTCTTAAACTTTATATCTCGAGATACTTTATGTGTCACAAGACATACACCAAGGCTATAAACAGCAATGCTCCAAGCCTTTGCTTAAGATGACACTAATCTTAAGACTTTCAAATATTTAATCTGATATATCACATAATATTTTCCAATGAAAATATAACAATGTATTGATAACCATCAGAATTACAATAATGTACATTTATACCAATGTATAAAGTACGAACAAACATTACATAAAGTAATATAAAATCCTCCCACTAATCCAAGGGATCAAAACCAGACTTTAGACCCATACTGATGACATGTCTCACATAAATAATGGGCCGAAGTCCCTTGGTAAGAGGATCTGCTATCATATCTTCTGTATTGATATGATCCACCTCAACGTCACCTTTCTTTATCAGCTCTTTCAATGTCAAATATTTGACTTCCATATGCTTAGACCCTGTGATATTCTTGTTGTTTTTAGCAAACAACACAGCTGGAAGATTATCACAATACAACTTTATGGGCCTGTTAATGGAATCAACAATTGACATTCCTGCAATGAGATTTCGTAGCCATACAGCCTGTGTGGCTGCACCATAACATGCTACAAACTCAGCCTGCATCGTGGAAGAAGAGATTAAGGACTGTTTAACACTTTTCCAAGATACAGCCCCACCAGCCAGCATAAAAACATAACCTGATGTGGATTTTCTATCATCTGAGCAACCAGCAAAATCTGAATATGTATAGCCAGTTAACTCCAGATGCTCAACCTTTCTGTATGTTAAGATATAATCACTAGTCCCCTTAAGGTATCTCAAAACTCTTTTAGCCGCAGTCCAATGGTCCATTCCAGGATTAGATTGATATCTACCCAGAATACCAACTGCAAATGCAATGTCCGGCCTAGTGCAGACTTGAGCATACATCAAGCTTCCTACTACACTAGCATATGGCACTGCTTTCATTGATTCTCTCTCAACCTCATTCTTAGGACACTGTGCCAAGCTTAATTTATCACCTTTAGCAATTGGCACATCCCAAGATTTACATTCATGCATATTGAATTTCTTCAATATCCTCTCTATGTATGCCTTCTGAGAGAGACCTAAAAGGTTTTGAGATCTATCCCTTAAGAATTCAATTCCCAGGACAAAAGATGCTTCTCCAAGATCTTTCATATCAAAATATTTAGATAACAACTGCTTAACCTCATGCAGTGTACCTAAATCATTACATGCAAGCAAAATATCATCTACATATAATATCAGAAAGATATATTTGCTCCCACTGATCTTGAGATATATGCATCTATCAACTTTGCTTTCAACAAAGCCTAAAGAAGTGATTACATCATCAAACTTTAAGTACCACTGTCGTGAGGCTTGTTTCAAACCATAAATAGACTTTTTAAGTCTACAGACAAGATGGTCTTTACCATCTTCATGAAAACCCTTAGGTTGTTCCATATAGACCTGCTCGTTTAATTCTCCATTCAGGAATGCGGTTTTAACATCCATCTGATGTAGCTCTAAATCAAAATGAGCTACTAGTGCCATGATTACTCTAAATGTATCCTTAGAGGATACAGGAGAAAATGTTTCACTGTAATCAATTCCTCCTCTCTGAGTAAAACCTTTGGCAACTAATCTGGCTTTAAACCTCTCAATATTCCCTTTGGAGTCTTTCTTGGTCTTATAGACCCATTTACAGCCAATAGGTCTACAACCTTCAGGTAATTCAACAAGCTCCCACACGTCATTACAATCCATAGATTGCATTTCATCTCTCATTGCTTTCCACCACAGATCTGATTGGGTACTAGAAACAGCTTCCTCAAATGATATAGGATCAGAAACATGACCAATGTCATAATCACTCTCTCCTAAATAGACCACATAATCAGATGAAATAGCAGATTTCCTTTCCCTAGTAGACCTCCTAAGAGGAATCTGTGCAACTGCACCCTGTGATGATGAAGCCTCATTAAACTGTATAGGCTCATCCCTTAATACTGGATTAATCACAGGTGTAGGATCTAACATTGCAGGTTGCTTGGGAACAGGTATGTGTATAACCTTAGTTTGCTGTTCCTTACTAGTGATCTCAGAGTGTTCATACTGATCAGCTATATCAAATTCTAAAAATTTAGCTGTCTGTGATTCTACAATTCTAGAACCCCCTTCTCTACAATAAAATTTGTAGCCTTTAGAATGATCTGGGTATCCTATAAAATAGCAACGAGTAGATCTAGATTGCAATTTACCTTCAGTAGGATTATAAAGGCGTACTTCTGAAGGACAACCCCAAACACGGAGGTGACTCAAGCTAGGTTTCCTATTAGTCCACAGTTCAAACGGCGTTTTAGCCACAGACTTACTGGGTACTCTATTGAGGATATATAATGCCGTTTTAATAGCCTCACCCCATAAAAAGTCTGGGAGATTAGATCTTGACATCATGCTTCTAACCATTTCATTTAAGGTGCGATTCCGCCTTAGCCACACCATTCTGTTCAGGACTTCCTGGCATAGTAAACTGAGCTACTATTCCACAGTCCTCCAAGTATTTGGCAAAAGGACCTTTTAATTGTCCTGCTATACCGTATTTGCCATAATACTCACCACCCCGATCAGACCTAACAATCTTGATAACTTTTCCCTGCTGTTTCTCGACTTCAGTCTTAAAAATCTTGAATTTCTCAAGAGATTCAGACTTTTCCTTAATCAAGTACAGGTAGCCATATCGGGAAAAATCATCAATAAATGTTATAAAATATTTATTATTGCATATTGTGGGTGAATAAGGTCCGCATATATCTGTATGGATTATCTCTAAGAGATCTGAACTCCTGATAGATCCCTTTTTCTTAATTTTGGTTAGCTTACCCCTACAACAGTCAACACATGTTTCTAGGTCACTGAAATCAAGGGCAGGCAAAATATTGTCTTTAATTAGCCTATCTACCCTTTCCCTAGAAATGTGGCCAAGTCTTTTATGCCACAACATGGATGACTTTTCTTTTATTAAGGGTCTTTTGGCAACAATATGTTCAACATTACATGATGTAGAATATATTTCATTTGAACTTAAAGAAACTTGATACAAACCATATGACAAAATACACCGGCCAACTGCCTTTGAATTAAGAGTTATATTAACAACTCTATCTTTAAATACAAAAGCATAGCCAATTTTGTCTAATTCAGATACATATACCAAGTTCCGTCTAAAAGTTGGTATGAACAATACATTAGATAAAAATAGTTCATAACCACTATCTAAGTTCAAACAAACATTTCCAACTAGTTGAACATCAACTGTAGTATTATTGCCAACTGTGAGCATTAACTCTTCTTTATTTGGCTTCCTCATGTTTGTGAATCCCTGTAATGTGAAGGCAACATGTTTAGTCGCTCCACTATCAAGCCACCAGGAACTGGATGTGGCATCAGCCAAATTAGATTCACAAATAACAAAACCAAAAGAGTTACCTGTAGGCTCACGCTTTTCTAACCAAGCTTTATATTTAAGACAATCCGCCTTTTTATGACCTTTCTTTTTGCAAAAGAAACATTTAAATTTCTTTTTCTCTATGCCTTTAAGATCACCCACAGCACTAGATCGGGAAGACTCATATCCCTGAACAGAAGAAGAAGCATTAGTCTTAGCTTTCTTACCTTTCAGTTTATCTTTATGCTGAGGTCCGGATACAAGAAGCGCGACACTGGATTGTCTCGCCTTTAGCTTCTCTTCCTCAGCTACGCAAACAGCAATGAAAGCATTGACAGTCCAAGGATCCTCCCTTGAGTTGTAAGCGGTAATAAGCATCTCAAACTCAGGAGGCAGAGTATTGAGAGCTTGATGCACAATACAAGCATCAGGGAGAATAATGTCAAAACCCTTTAACTCAATCTGTATGTGGACCATCTTTAAAATGTACTCCCTAACACCTCCAAGTCCGTTATACTTCATGGAGTATAACTGTTTCAGAAGGGTACCAATCTCAGCATTGATTGACACTTTATAACGCTGAGACAAAGCTGTAAGAAACTCTTTTGCTATATGAGTTTCAGGAAGACCGCTCAACAGATGCTCTGGAATTGACCTTTTAAGGGTCAAATAGCACATGCGGTTCATCTTATACCAGGTTGAGTATAACTCTTTTTCCACATCAGTACTCTCAGGAGTTAAGTCAGCTGGTTTAGGAGTAATCATGGCAAGATCAATATCTGCCAACTCCATAGCCATTTCAACATCTCTTTTCCACTCCTTAAAATTAGAAGCTGATAATATCTGAACTGTAACAGTGCAGTTATTGATTGAGAAGGTGACTGAAAAATCAACAATGTAATACTTTAGTTCAAGACAATAATAATACTCAAAGCCATAAAAGAGTATTAATCCGAAGAATCTCAGCACATCATTATATAATCACCTTTGGGCAGAAAATATAACATGCAATAGATAATTCTTCAATATAAGAACGATCTAGGAATTTACACAGTCTTTGTAAATTTAAACACCTTTGGGCAGAATAAATCACTCAGACCAGTTCATTCCCAATCAAATGTCTTATATTATCATATCTAAATTTGAATTTATAATAAACACCTTTGGGCTGAATAATTATAAACCAAATCTGAGACATCCCTAAACCATATAAGTCTGTATATTTCTTAAAATCTCAGCTAAAAAGGTCACTTTGGCAACTACATTTTAGCCAATTTTAAAAGAAATACTTATATCGGGATACACTTTATTTATTGTCTTGCAAAATATAATTTTTCATTCCTTATGGACATGGGGCTTAAATGTCTCGAAAAATTATGATCACAAAATAAAATTACATCGTCAATTTTACCCGAGAAAAATTAATTCCATATGTGACATTTTATGCCAATGCATAAATAAAACAAATAATGAGAAAACCATTTATCTCCAAAAATGTCACAATTTTTCTCAATTATGGCTTTTAAAAAATAATTTAGAAAATCTAAATTAATTCCAGAAGAAATTGGGTCAAAAATAGCCTTATGGAGTAAAAAATCATGAATTAGGGACTTAATTGAAAAACTCAGAAAGTTCAGGGGTCAAATTCGGAAAACTGGAAAGAGGGAGAAGCGGCGCGCGCGTGTAGTACACGTGCCTGACGCGCCAGCGCGTGTTATACACGCGCTTGCAGCTGTCGTCTGGCGCGTGTATCACACGCTCCCGACAGCCCCCATTATCTCCCCTACGCGCCAACGCGCGCCTCTGGCGCGTGTAAAACACGCGCCAGACTGAATCCTTCCCAGTCTCCACCGCGCGACACGCGCGCCTCTGGCGCGTGTAGCACACGCGTCACGTCTTCCTCCTCCCGATTCTGCAATTTTTCTTCGAAAATTTTCCCAAAAAATTCAATTTACTCCAAAACCCGAAATTTCTTCAAATTTTCGCTTTAAATCAACATGCAATAACATATTATTCTGATTTTATTAAGCAAAATTTACCGAAAAGCAATAAAATCAGAGAATCAAGCATGTGATTAACCAAATCTAAAATTCCTCAAAAACTTAATTAAACTCAGTTTTTCTATAGATCCTGATGAGAAAAACTCAAATATGGTTCTAAAAACATGTATTTAGGCTCTGATACCACTTGATGGAGAGATCTATAGCGGAAATCTGGCATATCTCTCCTCCAGGATCCCATACATGCTGTTTAGAACACAAAACACATGAGTTTAATTGAGTAAGAGGAAGATGTGTACCTGATTTGGCCGAATCCATCGTCTTAGAAACGATCCGAGAAGTTTTGCACCAAGATCTTCTCTCGTTTTCTAACCCCAGAATGATGGAATTCTTATCTTATCTTTTCCTTATCCTCTATACACCTTTATATAGAGGAGCTTAATCATTAGGGTCAGCAACAAGAGAGACTTAGCTCACCGGTATATAATAATCATGGGCTATCCATCATACCCATATTATTATCTGAGTCCACATTAATTCCCCCACACTTAATTAATAAATGAAGTCATGCCTAAATAAAGAATTGATCAAATTCTTAAGGCCCTTTATTTGTAATTTGTCCTGATATCTCAATTAAAAGCCCATAAATATAAGATATTAAAATAAAATATCTTACAAATAGGAATGATGTTATCATTAGCATACAAAAGTCAGGTTGTAACTGAGTGTTTTGGTAGGTGTGCCCTGAAGTTTTATATTTTTTGTTTGTTGAGGCAATAAAGTCTTTTTTTGATTGATTGATAAAATAAAAAAAAGTATTAGTTAGATGCCAATTTTGTTGGCTTAGACTCTTTAATAAGTGAGTAAGAGTGAGAAAATTTTTAGGTTGATATATTAGTTTATATTATCGCATGTGAAAATAAAAATCAATGCAATGAGTGAACTCAGTGCTTGTCTTTAGGCTTAATTACAGTTACTGTTTCTAATTTTCTAATTGGATAATGCTCTCTTCTTTTCAAAGTCATAACAAAAATCAAACTTTGCAGAATTGCATTAATCTTATTTGTTAACAAACTTGGGAGATACTTAAATATATGCTCATCACATGGGCTGTTTACCTTTGCTGCCTCTGCCCCCCCTCCCCTTTTATTACGTGTATAAGTTCATGAGATTTTGAATAGTTTTTGAAATATTATTTTTTTTACATGGATTAAAAAAGTATTTTTTTTACATTATGCATTAGTTCTTTTTTTAATCTTTTATTTGAACCTATCATATCCCAAGTTTTGTTTGAACCTATCATATAATTCATATTATGTTTTCCATAAAATTTAAACATTTCTAGCTCGCCCATTAAATACCTTTTTCATGATTACTTTTTGACTTAAATTAGTTTATCACAAACGAATCATTTTCCAATAGAAGATCATGGGCTTCTCTTCTTAATCGAATCTTTCAATTTTCTTAATTATATTTTCCTCTTTTTATGTTTTATTGAACTAAATAAGTCACCAATCAAATTAAAATCCTTTAAAACTGTTTTATATAATAATAATAATAATAAGACACGCGGTATACAAATTCAAAGAATATTCTTGACGCCACTATTTATATTTATATTTCCCTCTGAAAACACATATACAGAGAAACTAATTTATATATTAAGTTTTCATTTATTTATTTGAGCATAAAATCAAGTATTTTCTATTCGTAGTGAACCATGAATTGCAATTGCAAATAGTGCCCACCAACCAGTCCTCCAATGAGTTGCCACTTACAAAATAATTAGAAAAATAGGGTTATAATTCTTGTCCCCCATAACCCTGTGATTAGTGGGTTATCACTTTTAGGTTCCAAAAAGAAATGGTTTTTATTTTAATATCTTAGGTAATGTAGCATATAATCATGTTTGTTATATAGGGTTATAATTAATCACTTAGGACTTTTGGTTTTGTCAACTCAAAGGGCTGCCTTCAAGTATCACATCAACACTTGTCCTTGTCAAAATTAGGGTGACAAGAACGGTTAGTTACGTAGGCTATTTGCACTTCCCTACCACCTCACTCATCCTTCTAATTAATCCCTTTCTAATAGGGATTTAGTATATTAAAATGCTTAAGGACCCAAGTAGATTAAACAAAAGTATAGGGATTTCATAGATAAAAGAATCATATAATTTCTGCACCCTGAAATGATATTTTCCATTATTCTATTAAATAATTGAAAAAAATGCAAAAAAAAAATGATTTGATTATGCATATGATACTACATCATAAATAGCGTTGATGCAAAAAAAAAAATATTAGCAATGATATTAGAACTTCTATCATTTATATGTGGCAATAAATTAATTATATTTTTTTAAATTTTAATCGTCGCCATAAGACGTTGAAGTTATTGCAATAATTTATGGCAATAAAAGTGGATGTAGCAATTGTTAATCCATTATCACAAACAAACAATAATAAGATTTTTAATACATATTATAATAATTTTAAACTGTTAATCTGATCTTCGATTGGCTTGAAGCAAGGTTAGAGAGGTGGAAGACTAAATATCTCTTTTGCAGGTAGAGCTATGTTAGCACAATCAAATGCCGCTGTATTCTATGCAAACAACGCTTCTTCCGATTGGAGTTTGTGATAAAATAGACAAGCTAATAATACAATTTCTATGGGGTGATTCAGAAGTTAAAAGAAAAGTTCATCTTTTTAATTGGGACCTGGTTATACGTGGAAAGGAACAGGAGAGTTTGGGCATTAGAACTATGCATAAGATGAATTTGGCTTTTCTTGCGAAGCTCGGGTGGTTGATTATGGAGAAGGAAAATTTTTGGGCAAAGGTGGTCATTAATAAATATGTAAGAGGAGATATAGATCTTTCTAAGTTGGTTTCTAAACAAAATTGCTCTAATGCGTGGAGAGGTATCACTTCGGCTGTTGGGATTTTAAGGAGAGGCATTCAAGCTTGGGTTCATGATGGTAGGAATACTATTTTCTAGAGAGATAATTGGATAGGAGATGGATCGTTGCTCAATGATGCCCTGAAGGAGGTCTCTTTGACTGAGTTCGTCAAGAGAGTTCATGATTATTGGGTAGATGATAAATATTGGAATTTAAGAGTTGTTGTATGATTTTCTTCATTTTCGAGTGGAAGATCAGCTTTCAACCTTCTTAATTTGTCAGGATAAAGGTGAGAAGGATGGTATTTGATAAGGTCTCACTCCTAATGGGCTTTTTACTATCCGTTCAGCCTATCGGCTTGTTACTAATAACTTAGAGTCCACCTCTGATGGGATCTGGAATCAGATTTGGAAGTTAAAAGTTCCCCAGTGTATTAGAACCTTTCTTTAGTTGATCAAATATATCAAAATCATGACTAATGAAGAGCGAGTTCGTAGAGATTTCACTTTCAATCCTTATTGTAAATGTTGTCTAGTTATGACTGAAGATTTTGATCATATTTTTCTATTTTTATTGCAAGGTGAGGCCTTTTTAGTTGAGATTTGTTGATGATGATTACTTGAGGCTTATCCAAGGGCTTTCTTTTTCATATTAGCTTTCTTGGAATTTAAATCTCAAGAGGGTTATGGATTTCGATGGTATTTGGAAGGATTTTTTTTCTATTTGGAAGTGGTGAATTTGGTGTTGGAGAAATAATATTGTTTTTGATAATAGAGATCTTGATCTAGATGCTAAAGTTTTTTATGGTGAATAATTATGTAAAGGATGTAAATTCGGCTTTTTCGGCTTAAAAGGTTGTTGAGGGTTGTTCGGGTTGTTATGTTACTAGATGGATAGGGTGGACACCTCCAGCCCAAGGCTGAATTGTCTTCAATTCAGATGGGTGTTGTAAAAGGGAGAGCAATCCTGCTGGAGGAGGGTGCGTTTTGAGAAACTATCTAGGTAATTGAACTTGTAGTTTTTCAGTTATGCTGTATATTTGTACGACAGTGGAGGTTGATATATAGTCTTCACTTAGCGTGGGATAGAGGACACCGTAACATAGTAGTTGAAACGAATTCTTTGCTTGCTTCTAATTGGATGTAAGGAGCAACGAGTTCTCTAATTTAGTTGATGAATGTATTCGTTTACTTTATCGTAATTTGAATATTAAGGTCACGCATGTTTAGAGAGAGAGAGGAATCAAGCTGCAGATTTTTTGGCTAATGCTTCATTGAGTCTTGAAAATAGAGGTTTGGTTATTTGATCTAATCCCCCTAATGGACTTTGGTGGATTCTTCAGCAGGACTCGATGGGTATTCTGTGGCCTAGAAGAGTGAGATCTGATTTTTGAGTTTTTTGTGCGTTTTTGTGGGTAACCTTCTCGAGATAAAATAAATAATAAACTGCTATCTAGTCATTTTTTTGTGGTAGTGTGATATACTATGATAAAATCTTAATTAATTTATATCAGATTAATATTCATATTTTTACTTGGTGATAAGAATTCATTTTTTTTTCAAAAAAAATTGTTTCTATTTGATATTATAATGAGTTACTTAAATGATCAACATATTAAAAATGTTTTCTTATTATAACTTACATTAAAAGGAAGACAAAAAGTAAATATTCTGTAAAATAAAAACATGTTATTATCACAAAACAAAATACTAAATAGGGCAAAAAAATTGCATAAATTGGTTATTTTAAAATTTTCATAGTTTTTTCTTAAAAAAATTTCATAGTTGTTCACTTTTAAAATTATCAAAACTATGATGCTATAAATAAAAACATAAATACATCATATATGTGGTTCGCTTAGCAATAAGGAACATGGCTTATGGTAGTTTTTTAGGTTGGGAGGTCCTTGGCGAAGCTCAAACTACAAGGCTGGAACTCAATTACAACAACCTTCTTAACTTTACCACTTCTTTTATCTTCTCTGTAACTGGAGGGACCAATCCAATCAAGTTGAACTTTGCTTTCTCGAAATATAAAGCCAAAAAGACATCATGAGGCAGTGACTGGATGGGGTAAGATTACTAATTAAAGGCTAAAAATGATTAATACACACCTGAAGCCAGTTAAGTTCTGCTTGTTCTCTGTGCTCTTTGCCTCAAAATACAAACATTCTTTGAAATGTGCATAACATTTGATGCATGTTTCTGTCTCGTTGCACCAAAAGAATACATTTACCTATTCGACATCTACTCTCCATAACCAAGCCACTCAGCTAAGGGCCTAATTTGAAACTTCAATTAGTAAGTTTCCCTGAAACTATAGATCATTTCAATTTCCCCACTAGCTTTTCTATATAAATATTTAGATCTGAAGATGTGCTGGTCGTATGAACAAAACCTTGAGGGTAAAACCCTGTTTCTATGCATGCCATGTGTCCACCCTTTTCGCAGCTCCTCATTCAACTTTTGCCAGTCCCCCAGCAGGAATGTTGGTTTCTGCAACAGTCTCTCTCACAAACCTAGAAATATTCATAAAACATAATACCAGGAAAACACAGGAATGATTAAAGTTGCCAAATTATCAGCGATTAAGCACAGGATAAACTCAGAATCTGAATCCATATAGTTTTTAGCCTAACGTGGGTACTAAACCTTCCAAATAGCATGGGTCGAAACATATATACCTTGCTAATTTATCCCGCGATGATTGCAAGATATAGATTGAGAGAATAAAGGACAGCATCAACCCTGTTTCATACAAAAGCATGTTAATGTATGACTTGTGGAAATATGGCTTGTGTTATGAAAAAAACATTTACTCAAGCAAGCTGTCGATTATTAAACTAGTCAACAGCACAAATAAATTAGGTCTACTGCCTTCCGTTTGAGCAGAAATAATTACCTGACCCAAACAAGACATAGAATCCAGAAACAACATCTATCTCTGATTGTTCCACCCTGTCACATATCAGAATAAATATTCAATCAAAATTCATTACATTTAGAGCTGTTTGCACTTAGCCTAGAAACTGTGCAATTCTAAGACATCATATGCATGTCAGCCAGTTGGAGTGAAGCACAAAGATGTTATATGCTCCACAATTCATGTAGGATAAAATTTTAATATTTAGACCTTTAGGAAACAGGAAACTAAAAAATACTACTTATGAGTCCAGAAATTTTTGCTGGTAATTAGTGAATATTAGATTTTCTAAAGACATAGTTTTAATGCGCAAATAAAATCATTAAAAAGACCTATGCAATCAAATCTCAGTTAAATCTCCAAGAAACCTATCAGCAAGAAGACAAAACAGACTTTGAGCTCAATCAAGTTGTCCAATAATTGCATATTGTTTATTTATGTCACATACAGATTTCAACACAGATATTCTACACTTGAAACCTGACATGGGAAAAATTTAACCCATCTCAGCTGAAAACCAGGAAGCCAACCAGCTAATCAGCATTAATTTTAGAAGATAACGAATAACTCTATCAATTAAATTATTTCCACAAGATGAAACAGAGATAATCCATACAATTTATAAATATTCTCGTGTCGATTTCTAAACATAATTTACTGATTGCACTACAAAATATACATATAAAACTCCCACATGCAACTAGTCTAAAAAGCAGGGAATGCAATGGAAAATAAAATTTAATGTTTCTGCTTTGGGAAATGAAAACTTACTGACAGAAGCAATGCGAATTGAATCATGATGAGGACAAAACCAAAAGCATGCCCATAAACTAACTGAGATAATGATTAAAGAAGTCTATTCCCAATTCAACACTACTTACCATGTATATCTTACAAGAACATGCTTAGGCCAATGTTGAGGATCCCAGAATTGTTTACGAATATTTGGATGGACATTAACATCTGTTCAAGCAAAGAGCCATAAGATGCTGTGATCTAAACAGCTAGAATATGTTTGATACTCTTTTAAAAGCCCATCATATGCTAATATCCATTTGAAATGAATCCAAATAGATAGATAAGACCTATAGAAGAATCATATCCAATTCATCTTAAGGGCAGTATCCCTTTACAATTTTCAGAAGTTAATCTCAACCAAAATTCAGCTACCTGATGCTTAAATTTACAGTAGAGCACAATCAGATCAGGGAAACAAAAATTGGACAGTCTCCATCCTACTTTTGAGCAATTCAGATTTTAATCAGGGGATGAAAATAAGAACTAAGAAAGAGTAAAGCACAATTAACATAAATGAACATTACAGAACAATGCAGAAAAAAGAATTGCTAATTGATAGCATGAAATGAAAAAAAATCTTTAGTCAAGCATTTCCAACACATACTAATGTTGACATTCGCAGAGCAAAATTAAAAGATTAACTTAAGAAGGGAAACTCGGTGAGGAAAAAACTTTGGATAATGATAGACATTAAAAAGCATTTTTTTGGAACACAAAAATGACATTCAATATGACTTAATAGAAATAAAAAATTACAGAAAATCCCCTGATATTTTAATAAATTACAGCAAAAAACAAACTTTTAAAAAACTAACAGTTTACCTTATTGTCATTTGATAAAAATATTGTTTGAGATAACAATTAGGAGAACTAGAGCTTGAATGTACTGGTTGTTCCGCAATTACAATCGTTGGTAATGAACAAAAATCTTAAACCCTTAAAATTAGATTGCATATGAAAATCTAAAAAATTTACACAAAAACATCTCAAATATAGAAAAATCATTTGCTATATTGCACTGCAATGTTTGAAATTCATACATTGTCACATGAATGAGTATTATCTCAAACGATATGGAGTATACTGTTAGTTTTTTAAAAGTTAGTTTTTTACTATAATTTGAAAAACTTCAGGAGGGTTTTCTGTAATTTGTTCTAATAGAAAAGGAGAAATCTTGAGATTTTGCTAGGAGAGCTAAGAGAGATGGCCATAGCAAGTAGTAGAAAGAGCTGGAATTAGTGACATGGTATGGAGAATTGGGAGCACTAGTTAGTAATATATTTGATAAGAAGTCATAACTGTCATTCTGTTAACTAATAAATTCATCAGCTGAGTGATAACAACTGCAATTCAGTAATGCCTAGAACTTTGTAATTTTGTTATGTTAGTTTTATTGAGCTATAAAACCAGGATTGCACTGTAGTAGAAGGCATTAAATAACAGAAGTCAATCTTCAGAACTCTTTCCCTCTCCTCTCATCTCTCTCTTTTTTTTTTCTTTTTTCTCTTTCTTCTTAACCAAACACTGGCCTTGCACTCTTAAGTTAGAATTTCATTTACCATGAGAACAGGCCCTAACAGGAAATAATGCCATGAAATGGCTAGAAGTAAACTAAATGAGATTTCAGCAGATGCTATATCATGTATAATGAAAATCCATTACCATTATAAGCAATATGATTGCATTTCAATATGAAGGAAGAAAAACAGCAAAACAGATAAACTTTTACAGACAGGAAAATAGTATGCATCACATTTCTAACAGACTCAAGCAGCTGGAGACTTAAAAAGAAATAGTATCACATACATTGATGAGGCATATCTACAACTTTGGCAGTGACCCCATGGAGATCACTTCCTGAGTACCTCTGTATAAAATAAAGCACAACAAGTATCACTCGTTAGCATGTCATACACCAACGTAAAATTATACAAAAAAAATACTATGATGGATTATATAAAATTCGATGCATGTTGAACTAGCAAAATATTGCCCGAGGCAATCCAGCAATCAAGAGGACAAAAAAAGGGTTAAATTACATAAAAAAAAAATGCAATCATTACCAACTGCACATCAATCATTGGAACCTCTGAACTTCTGCGATTTATCAGGAAAAGCCATGGAATTAGAAACTTTTCTCTGCCAACTTGAAATGATCTGCAAATACAGTATTTTGTAAAAATATGTTCCTCTAGAGCTTAACAAGCAGCAATGGAAAAATTAGTCCAACCATTTGAACCTTCAGCCAAAAAAAAAAACTCTACGCTGAAAAGCAAGGATCGATTTTTAAAGTGAGCTGAATCAATGGGATCAATTAAATGACATTATTAGGATTCTCACATACGAAAAAATAACCAATCAACAGAATTTCAAAGTCAAAACTTCAAAAGAATATCACCAATCGAAGATATTTCTTACATTTTGTAGGGATCAGCACCTGTATAACCGGTGGGTTTTGGAATAGGAATCAACACCTACATATCATACACCCAAAAAAGAACAAAATCCAAAATAAAAATACAACAATACATTTGAGAAACATCGTCCACAAAGAGAAATAGAAGCCTAAATGAAGAACCGAAGTAAAGATACCTCACGGTTAACAGCAAAGATAGGGCAATGTTTACCGATCATATCTTGCCAAAGAGTTCTCGACTGAAATCAAATATTAAAACCGATCCTCAGCAACATGAATTGATAGAAATAAACTACAGCATAATACTGCAAGCTTCAATGAGTGATATTCGAATACGCAAAGAAATTGAGAACGGAAAAGAAAAGGGATTACGAACAGAGTGGTATTGGCCCATCTTGCTCATGGGAACGATGTCTCCAGGTCTGTAAGCAAGAGAAATCGATGGCAGCGACACTAACGACAACAATAACAACAATGAAACAATTCGTCTACTTCCATCTGCAGCCATTTCAGCAATCTCGATTTCTCTTGATTCTCGTTTCTAGTTATGTTTTTTTTTTGTTGGCCTCTTGTATTTTTCCGTTTCGTTATTTTACCCTCCAGATTTGTTTTTCCAGTTTGCCCCCAATTAGAGGTATAACTTCCATCACCCGCAGCATTGTGACCGGGTTATTACTCTATCCCAAAAAAATCGATATAGTGAGGTGTGCAGCGTCATCCGCTTATAGTCAGGACTCGTCTCCTTCATCTATTCGATGTGAGATTGAAGTCTGTAACATTCTTCTCTATCCAATCCTGTGACGCTCTTGTCACAATGGATCCTCCTGCCTGCCCCAAATTCGGAGTGTTTGGTGAGACATCGGAGTCGGATCTGGATCGGCTCTGATATCATTTATCACGGAGTCATTACTCTCTCTCCAAAAGATCGATCTTTTGGGGAGAGAGTAATGATCCCGTAACAATATTCATCTATAGACTAATCATACATATTCGTATGCCTAATCCTTTTAGGACCATAATTCGAAGTTAAGCGGCCAAAATACAATAATAAATATATTTAATTTTTTCTTTAAAAATAAAACTATAGAATATTGAATTAAAACTAAATTAATTATAATAATTTTATTTGAAATGGGGTGAACCATCAGCCTATATCCGCTATTTGCTTCAATACCATTCCATAAGCTCAAAGACTACAAAAGAGATAAATAGATTTAGAGGAACGGAAGATTGCGAGCTTCATTTTGCTTTGTGAAGTGAAGGTATCAAATCAATGAAGGAGGAAGAAGTCAAAAACTATTTCTATATTCGTCCATGGAAAATCAAAGTCACAATTAAGGGTGACTATGGACCGATTAATTAGTTCATATGCTATAAAATTATAAAAACTAATAATATATTTAATTAATTAACCATGGATAGTTAATTGTCAACAACTAACTAGCTAGGGTGATCGATAATTTATAATCAATTTTAAAATGTTAATTTAGCTGTTAGAAAATAATTTTAATTTATATAATTATTAAATTTTTTATATTATATTATTTAAATAGAATATATATTAACCTTTTCAGTTATCATAATGCATATGGACTATGGCATTTAATATAAAAAAATATTTATCTAATTATAAAATCACAATAGACAATATAATGTCAATTAATAAAAATTATTATAAATTTAATATAAAATATTATACGTATTAAATACTTAAATGCTGGGTATTTATATGAAAAAAAATTGAGATTTTCAATTTTTTAAAATAAATTCTAAAAGCTAGCAATTAGAGATTTCAATTGCAAGCTTTTATTTTTGTTTTACAAAGTATTGTGTGTGTGTGTGTGTGTTTTTTTTTTTGTTTTTATGAAAAGCGAAATGAGAAAATGTTTACCAAAGGCTTATTTAAAATTTTAATTTATTATACTTGGTAAAAATTGAGATACTAAAACTTCAATTATTTCATTAAAAATAATTAACCATTAATCTGTTAATCACTAGTTTCGATTGGTTAATCACAAGTCATGATCCACTCAAATTACATTCTATAAAATTAACTCCGTGGACAGTAGGTTATGTGAAATTGTTATTTTTATTTTATAGTGAATGACCCAATGCACCTTGTTGAACATATATTTTTATATTTAAAATGAATTTATATTTTATATTTTTTTGTTGAATAATACTTCATGATTTATAATAAGTATAGACGATTTGTTGAATAATATTAGATATTAAAATTGGAAAAAAAATCGTTAATATTAAAATTGAGAATCTCAAAATAAATAAGAATTTCTGCCCTAATCCCTAAAATGTAATAATAGAAAATTTCTCTTTTTTTCTTAAATTATGTATGCTGAATAGACAATAATTAAAAAACATATACTTCTTATTTCATTAAACTCATAGACGATTAAAAAGATGTGAAATATTAATTAGGTTGTCTAATTAGCGAAGACATTATGATTAACAAAACTAATTATTTCTTTGGTGAGTGAGATTAGGCAAAAATAATAATATTAATAAAACAAATGAAATTACCAAATTAGGGCAAAGAGAAGTATTTGTGATTGAACATGATCTAGTCATTTATTAAATTATGAATCTAGCATTTTTTATAAAACTAATAGTATTTTTATTTTTTTCTATATTTTAAAATTAAAAATAGTTAATTATTTAAATAAATTTCACACAATACATTAACTATATAATTTGGAAACTGACACGTTGCAGTCCGTCTGAAGAAGAGGAAAACGGGAGCCTACAGGCAAAAGGAAAAATAGTTAAATTGAAAAGAAACAAAGAATCAACAATCTACTAAATAGAGATGCCATACCACTTCAGATCCTCCCTTTAAAGCCACCTATTTCCTAAACTTCCCCTAATTTTCAATTTCTTTTTTCCCTGGTTTTTGCTGTCGTTTGCTTCCATTCCTCCTGTCGTTTCTGCAATTTTGCACGTTCACACTTGCCAAACTCTGATCGATTGAATTGATCTCTCAATTCTTGATACATTACCCCTCGATTCCATTTCAGATTCGCAACGAACCCGACAAAGTGAACAGCGCTATGTGAACTTCTCCTTCAAAATTTGTTCCGGTGGATGAAGACATCTTCGGCGTTGAGGCCTCCGGTTTGTGGTAAATTTTAATTTTTAGTAATTTATATTTTGCTACTTCAATGGGCGACCTTCGAGCTTCGTCACCTGAGCCAAGCGTCGCCGTATTGGAGGAGAGACCGTCATCGTCTTCTTCGTCGTCCTCGCTATCAAACCAAACGGCTGGTACGGGTATTGGTGACGAGTATTGGCAAAGAGCCGAGGTAGTGACCCAAAGAATCATAGCCCAGGTTCAGCCCACGCTTGTCTCTGAGGAGAGGCGAAAAGCGGTTGTTGATTATGTGCAGAGGCTCATTAGGAATTCCGTTGGCTGTGAGGTGATTTAAATATTTAATTTTTCCATTTTGTATATGTTTATGCGTCCAAGAATCATATAGAGCTTAGTAGATATAAGAACTTCACAGCTAACTGATTTTTGTTAGAAACACAGTATTATGCCATGTGAACGTAAATTCCACAATTTTGGAGGGTAAGTGAGTTGCCACTTATTCAAACTTTGTCAATTTCCAATTGTGTTAAGAGAATCAGTATGTTATTCTTCTAGAGATTACTTTTTAAGTTAATGTGTGTATTGTTTTGTATTGTCGCCCATTTGGTTGATTATGGCAATAAGTTTGCTTTCTAAGATCCTAGAAGCCTTTGTCTTTTGTCCTAGTGTCATTATGTCGATATATTGCTCTATATAAGTTTTTTCAGATAGGGAGTGTGATTTTCCATCTAATTTTGTGTTTAATTTTTTCATCATGGTTAATTATTACATATCTTAATATATTATGCCTGTGATAAGATCCATGTTGGAAAGTTGGATAAATTAGAGCCACTTTATTATTGATGGTGTTTACTACATCATGTTGTCTGATTTTTCTCAAGCGCAGATGTTTGCCACATGGCCGTGTTTGTGAGTGCTCAAAGGATTCAGTTGAGAGAAGCTCAACTATGAATATGGTCAAGCTTTTGGTCTTATTTTCTTGATACTGTCAATTGACTCTTTGGTTCATGGAGTCCATCAAAACCAATTAAGAAGTTGGCTACTTTATTGGAAATCCATAAGCTTGAATGCACAAATATTTCATTCGCGGGCAGTCAAGTGAATTAATTAGAGATGTTTTGTGGAGCCAACAAAGACTGCCTCTGTATAAAAATCTTATAATAAATATTATACCTGGCAAAACTGTATTAAGTAGGGATTCAAAAGGATATATTGATTTCTCTTATTTTTTCCCCCAATATTTTATGATTTTGTAGGATGTATTTGAGTAAAACCAAAATTTTAACTTAGTTCGGCCTTCAAAATTGTCATTCTCAAATTACACATCTTTATGGTTACTTGAATTGTAATCAATGTCCATATTTGGAATTGAATAGCAATTAGTGCTAAGTGCTGACAAAGAGCTGACGTCATGATATAGGGAATTATAGGTTCAGCAAATTTCCAAGGAGATAAGGAATGTGCTTATTGATCACATGCGGAAGCAAATTAGGAATTCTATTGTTATGTAAATTGTGTATATATACATATACACACACCATCAAACAATACAGGGCTTGTCAAATAAGTGTAATTGAGCCAGTTGTGCTTATAAGAGACTTTTGTCGGTAGTAAGTGGGTGCTATTTGTGTGAATTAAGATGCACAGTTTTTGGTGGGTAAAATGAATTTGCTATTTATTTGAGTTTGACTATTTCTAGATATGTTGCATAGTTGGGCTTGTATCTACTACAAATCATTTCCATATATGGCACAATCTCTTATATGCTGTTGCCACCTAGTTAATCAAAATCTTGAAGTAAATATACCTTGTACATATACATAGCCTATAGTTCTTGCGCTCAAGGCAGTATATGATTGTTCTAGATTAGGAGTTTCATTGGAGAGAAATTTGGTTTTCAACTTATCATGGTGTTGAACTATTCCACTGTAGTTACAGTTTCTGTTATAATTTATGACAACACGATGTTGAGACTATTTTTAGAGTATATGGTGGAAAATGAGATTGTTGAGAATATAATTATTGATGCTAATCCATGCCTTTGTCATTTAGTCAACTCCTTCCAAAAGGCTGATTCATTTCCCTTGATCAATGATTGTCGATGTGCATTGCATGAAGGAGTTTAGCTGTCAGCAACTTGACGATTTGTGGTCAAGATTTTGATAACCACATTGTTAGTTTAATGGTTTACCATTTGGTTGGCAACCACATTGAGACCAACGAAAAAAGTGGGTGAGATCAATGACCATCATCTAAAAGGTTCACCCTTCTAGATAAGTAATGTCATAAATATTAGTTGTAGGGAGTCAAGTGAATTAGAAAGGTAATAAATTGATTAAATTGTTCTCCCATACATTATTTCACCACTAAGGATTTTTTCCATTTAATTTTATGTTGAATGTATGATAAAAGGTCAAACATAGTTCTAGTTTTTGAAATTCTGATTCTCAATTACATATACTTTTTGACAAGTATAATTTAAACTGCTTCTTTGTGCCAGGGAATTAGCATTGCTTCATGTAATTTATTGTTGTTTGAATTAGTCATTCAGTCTTTAATTTTTTTTTATTTTCATTGTTTGTATTTTCCCCACCTGGTTACTTTGTCTAAGCAAATGTTGCATTACATGTAAATCAAACTAGAGTTTTATTAAAGCTAAGTGGTTTATAATCATGTCTGCTACAGGTATTCCCATTTGGGTCTGTTCCACTTAAAACCTATCTTCCTGATGGGGATATTGATTTGACAGCATTTGGTGGCATGAATGTGGAGGAGGCACTGGCCAATGACGTGTGTTCTGTCCTTGAAAGGGAGGATCAGAACAGGACTGCTGATTTTGTAGTGAAGGATGTACAATTAATCAGGGCAGAGGTTTTTATCTTGACCCATTTTTGCTGTGGTTCTTTGGTTGGATCATACTAAGGATTGTATATGCACAAATACTTGTACACACACGTGGAGCTACATAAAAGTGTACACGTAAATGTAGTGGCCGTAGGACTTAAACTTGTTTGTGGTTTTTTATTTTTTTGTTTTATAATAAACATAGGGTCCTATCAATTTGAAGGGCATGAACTGAGCCAATTGAAAGAAAATACCATATATTTTGTGCAGAGTAGACAGTATTTTGTTTTGAGAGGTTTAAATGATTATTTGACTTCATAATTTGATCTATATCTAGTAACAATATTGCTGAGGTGCTTTGATTAGGAGCAAGAATAGCAATTGCTATTGTACGAAGCAGATCTTGCTAATGTGAACTAGTTCAGGGATAATCTTTCTTCTGAGCGGTTCTCAAGTTTATGAATTTTTTAATCCTTCAACGGTGTGTTTTTCTGTTGAGTGTCTCTCTGTGATGGGCATTTTCAGCTCATATGTCTCCTTCAATGGTTCATAAAGAAAATCTTCCTCGAGTTATTTCGTTTCCAGTTTAGGCAAAACCCATTTAAAAACCTCCCAACATTTGCTAGCTTTGGCTGTTGAGTGCCAGTACTTCAGTTTCATCAAAGTGAGCACATAGATGATTATTCTCAATATTAAGCCCATTTTCTTGGTTAGAATGAAATACATTTTCGCTTGTTCAACGGTGTGGCTTGCTAGATTAAAAAAAGTAATAGAAACTCGTATTTTTCCGACATTTGTATTTATGGAAATTTTTTCAAAGAAAAAGAAAAATAATCAAAGTCGGTACTCAATTCTCAACCATCTCCTTCCGTTCCTTGCCTTCCTTTCTCTTGATCCCAAGCAAAATGAAGATTTGTAAACCTATATATGTAATCCCTCCATCAATCAAGTATTTCTTAGCATAGTTGTTAAATCGAGATTCGTATCGAGAATCGAATTTGTCATTTTGTAAATTGTGAATCAAGAATCGAATTGAATCGTAAGATTCAGTTTAAATTGATAATTAATTAGAAATAATATATATTCATTTTTAAGAACATATTTTATATTAAAAACATATCAAATCAAACGCCTAATAAAAAAAATAATTTGAAAATTTAATGGCAATTAGAGTAAAATATTATAGGCTGCGTGTCTATCATTTTCTACTATTGGATTTAACTATCTTAATCTTTCTCTCAAACTATACAATAAGTTTCCTTTTTCTCTTTCTCTATCTCATGCCTGATCCTACCCTCTGTGCATATTAGTGAATATCTTCTATTTATGCATCTCATCATTCCCCTTTATAGCCTTTAGTTAAACCTATACACCCCAACACCCCATCATTCCCCGTTGTGGCCTTTAGTTAAACCTGCACACCCCACTATTATTCCTTTTCCAAACCCTTCTCATAAAATTTTTTCTTGATTTTTCATATTGATTACTTCAATCTCAAGCTCGTGGAGGCTATCGCTGATTCCTCACTTGTAACTCTTTTGACTCAGCAGATATCGCGACCGAGCTTGAAGAGTTAGTAGATTCTTTGTTTTCTCCTTCTCTATCTATAAGTTTCCTCACTCTGCTTAATATTTATTTGTTTATATGAATTGATAGAATCGGTTGATTCGATCGATTCTTGCGATTCGCTATAGATTCATGCGAATCGCTATAGATTCATGCTAATTTCGATTCATACTATAGATTCGAATCGTTATATATAGGAATCGTATCGATTCGGAAGATTCGAATCGAGAATCGGACGATTCTAACAACAGTGTTTCTTAGTTTGACACTGCAAATTTCTTCAAGTGTTGGACTTGATTTTCTTTTGATGTGAGGAGTATGTCCTCAAGAATTTCCTCATGCAGTGAAGAGTCCAATCTAGGAGACTTTTTCCATTGGTTGGGATAAAAGATCAACTAGAATTTTTTTTTCCATCAATTTGGTTCTAGAAGAGTTAAATATGCTTGGTTTCAAATTGGTTTGATTTTATGCTTGCTGGGAAAATAAAGAATTCTTAATTATTTAGGTTTGTGATGGATGGAGATTGAATATACAAGGGAGAAAATAATAAGCTAATATGTCATTTTAATATGGTGTGATTGTCCTGTTTGTATTTGGAGCTAAATTGATGAAAATTATTAGTTAGATTTGTAAAATTGTTAGACCCTTTGACGTTTCATATATATATATATATATATATATATATATTAGAAAGTAATTTATTTTCGTTGTTTAATCACACTCTTCTCTTTTATGATATAGAATGATGGTTTGATCATTTTAGACAATGTTTTTAGTGTTTGGGGCATCTCAATTAGGTGTATTGTGTTTTGGCTTTCTTCTCTGTTTGTTTGTTTGTTTTGTTTTATTTTGTTTTTTTAATTTTATTTTTAAGCCACAAGAGGGTAAGAATGAAGAAGGAAGAGGAGAGAGAGATTGATTCATGCATAACATAATGCTCGTGGAATACATGCATACAACGACAGTTATAAAAAAGGGCTCAATATAGAGAAAGCGTAGTAGTCCATATTGAAGTATAGGTGCTCAATGCCCAAAACTCGAAAACTTCAAGGACTTTAAAATGTCTTCAATTTATGAACTTTGATATGTCTTCCTCCCTTTGCTGCCTTCAAATTTTTTTGAAGGTTGTTTTTATGTTAGGTTCCCAATAATTTTGATGGATCTCGGTAGTCCCTTTATTTCTTGTAACTGTTTGTGGCATATTTGACTATCTTTCATTTAGTGGGTAGTGGACTTGCCAGTGAATAAGTTTTATATCTTAGACTAAGATTCTTAGTATTTTCTTGGAGAAATGTCCTTTATCATGACCAGGTGATCAGTTATCTTGAATGTGTATGTAGATGTTGGGGGTTGTTTATGCATGCATGTTTTTGTTCTTCATTACCTCATTACCTTGGTAAGACAACTGCATCACACATTTATTTATGTAGATGGCTTGTTATTTATTATTCAACTGATTTTATCATTAATCTCTTTGTCAGACACAGCTCCAAGACTATTGGTTGACTTGTTTAAGTGAGTGAAGTTGCTGTGCAGATATAGGTTGAATGATATTTATTTTTTCTGTTGGTTCATAAAATGATTTTTATTTTTCTATTAAGGAAAGCATGTATATGATTTTCTTTTTCAACTTCTGGTTGCTTTTAATGTGGGAGTGTATAGATGAAACTGAAAGCCCTTTTTTTGGCTCCCGACTCTAGTTCTTCGGCATTTAAAACATTGGGTCTTCTTGATGCAGGTTAAGCTTGTCAAATGTCTGGTGCAGAACATTGTGGTAGATATCTCCTTTAATCAGTTAGGAGGATTTTGTACTTTATGCTTTCTTGAGCAGGTAGCTTCTTTGTAAAAGTTCACATTTACGTGATGCTGATTTTTAACTAATTGTTCACTTATTAGCTCTGACAAGTTGACTTGTCCTTCTTTCTGAATCCTTTTTCCTTATGAACATCAATAATTTATCAGCTCTCGTATGATTTCATTCTGAGTTTGTAACTGTAAGATGCAAATGACTTATTTCATTTCTGGTCGTTTGAAATCTAATGAGGAAAAAAGTTCGATGATTTGTACAGTTTGCTTTTCTAAGTTCCATTTGGTTCAGATTATCTCTATCTTGCACGATGTAGCTGTCTAGTTTGTTTTTCACTAATTAAGAACAATATCCTTCTTTCATTTTCCCGTGGACACAGTTTGTAATTCCTCATTCTTTTATTTTTTGGGCATATGTCATTTTAAGTTCATAATCTGGAAACTGTCTCTGGTGCGCCACACATACACATTATGCACACTCCAAGAAATCTCATTGTGTGAATGGCTTGTTTGGATTTGCAGATTCCTATTGATTTTTCAATTGCGGTCAGAAGTCAAATGTCTGCTTAGAATGTACTGGATCTTTATTTTTATCTTTCTACAATAGTTGATGTCTTTTCTGCTGATTGTTTACAGGTTGATCGCCTAATTGGTAAAGGTCATCTTTTCAAACGCAGTATTATACTGATTAAGGCTTGGTGCTATTATGAGAGCCGTATCCTTGGGGCTCATCATGCCTTGATTTCTACCTATGCTTTGGAGACTTTGGTTCTATATATTTTCCATCTCTTCCATACATCATTAAATGGTCCTTTAGCTGTAAGTCCTGTAATTATTTCCATTCTGTTGCTGCACTATTTTCTGGTGTAAATGCAACTCAATTACCATATAATGTTTTATAGGTTCTCTATAAATTTTTGGACTACTTCAGCAAATTTGATTGGGACAACTACTGCATCAGTTTGAATGGTCCTGTCCGAATATCCTCGCTGCCGGAAGTTGTGGGTGAGCTAATTTCATTTCACATATGATCCTAGTATATTGGTCTTCGTCCTGCTTGATGGAAACTTTATTGTCTGTCTCTTTTGTAGTTGAGGCACCTGAAAATAGCGGATGCGATCTATTGCTTAGCAGTGATTTTCTCAAGGAATGTACAGAAATGTTTTCAGTTCCTGCAAGAGGACTTGAGACGAACTCGCGCACATTTACCCTAAAGCATCTTAATATAGTTGATCCATTGAAAGAAAATAACAATCTTGGCCGGAGTGTGAGCAAAGGTATAACTGTTCCCTTTACTCAGGTGGAGACCTTCTCTGTTATAAGGAAATATGAAGAGATGTTTTTTCTTAAATATTAAGTTGATGGTATGAGATTTGATAGATTCCTTTAAAATTTTTAATTCTTTAATTAAAATTGCAATTGGAATTCCATCTTTAGAATATTTGGATAAGACCTAATTAATTTCTAAAGGAGACTATAATGAATGCTAGGGTTCTCAGTTTTCAACTACTCACTCTGTAGATGCAAACGATTAACTGGGTCCTAATGCTTGGTGCTGAAAGTATTCTGATTGCGTTACTTGAATAATAATCGTACAGAGGAGTGTATATATAGTTGCCTGAAGTGATTCATTTACAACAACTAGTTAACTAGATATGACAGCCTTAGTATATATAATACACATTTGCTAGATGAAACATTTGTGTTTGGCAATGCCTTCTCCTGACCATTTCGTCCATTTAGCCCAAAGGCTCATAATGTCAACGAATATAAATGAAGCCTTCAGTGAGAAGCTCTATCAGTCTGAGAATTCCCTCCTAGAGTTAAATTCACTAGTTGATCGGTGATAGAAATGTCAATGATAATTGTTCTTTGAAACTAATGATGATACTTCCAACTTGGCCTCATTCTATCTTTTTAACACTGAGCAAGGGAACAAGCCGTTGGGTTTGTAACCTAGAGGTTGAGCGTCTATCTTTTATTAGCTAGAGGTTAAGGGTTCAAACCTCACATTCCCTCAAAGAAAAAAATTTCGCCAAGCGAACTATGTAGCCTGAAACATTAAAATTTGCATGTTTTACAATTGGCCTAAATTTCTCTGGCATTAGACTGACCTTCTGGGAGACCAGAGCAGTAAAGTTGCAATTGAATTGAATAAAAGCCATCCATTTACAAAGAATCATTCTTATAAATGCAGAATATCCTCTGTGGCAACTTCCAATCCAGACCCAGAATTTTATCGCCATTTTCATGAATATTGTATAGTATTCAAGGAGGACTCTTTAATCTCTTTCCTCTCCCTCCTCCCCCCAGCACGCACTGTGATAAACTTTGTGCCAATTTGCATTTATAGCCTAAACTTGAATGAAACAGCTGGAGTCTGACCCTTAATTATGAGTTTTATGTGTATTAAGTGTCTGCAGATATGAGCACTTCCAGTTCCCCCGTTCTCCTATTGAAACACTTACATAAATCAAAAGCATGCTGATCTAATGCTTCTTGAAATCGTAATTGTTGAATTCTGTTCTGATTTATTTTATTATTCTGCATCAGTATTTTCTGATAAGATGTAGTAGAGCTGGTGGTTCAGGACTCCTGTTTGACCTGTTGAACTAAAGCTCAAGAGCAAAATGAAAGACCCTGATCTTGTGGTGAACAATATCAGATTTTTTTAGTTGGAATGAAGATAATTTAATGTTAATATAAATGGAAAACATGTAGACTTTGTTTGAATTGAATGTCAACCTGAAATTACTGAAGAAGGACGAAATAACATTGCAAGGAATAATTGACTTAACCTGCCTTCTTTTATGCAGGAAACTTCTACCGAATAAGGAGTGCTTTTACATACGGGGCTCGAAAACTTGGGCGCATCCTTTCTCAGCCAGAAGAAAGCATAGTTGATGAACTGTCCAAATTTTTTTCGAACACTATAGACAGACATGGAAGTGGACAGAGGCCTGATGTTCAAGATCCTGCAACAATTGATGGACAGCATGAGTTTGGTACGACAATGCTGTTTTTTGGTGCTGAGTCATATCAAGAAGATCAAACAATTTGTGAATCAGAATCTTCTGATTCTAGTGGCATAACTGGAGATTGTAGGTTGGATTGCGAACAACATTTGGGTGGAAGAAATGTTGAGGTATCTTCTATGAGGGAAATGAGTTTTAATAGAACCATTGATGAATCACTATTGTCTTCAAATGGGCCTGCAGTTCCAGAATATCGTATCTCTGGTGATGCAAAAGACCTTGCAACTTCTAGAATGCAGGGTCTTTCACTCTCAAATGGTGCACTTAAATCTTCTTCTCCAAGTGTTGAAGAGAGTATATCCCCTATTGCTAAAGCACATAATGCACCTCATCTCTATTTTTCTGGCTCTGCCGAGGTAAATGGGGAAGTGAGAAATGGAAATCTTGATTGGAAACACTCAGAAAGTTCTGGTTTTCTGGAGAAGAGAGTCTCTTCTGGGGTTTTACCAGGATCTGCTGAGGAGATGGTCCATGCCATCTCTGATGGCTTGGATGACAAGCGGTTGATTGGTAGCCTTGAGATTCTATCCCCTGTTGGGTCAACAAACCATCCATTACTCTTTAATCCAATGCCTTGGTCCTCCGATGAACTTTATCTTGGCCATCCCAGCAATCGGGTCTGTGCTGCTGCTGCTGCTGCTGGAAGCCCTGAAACCTCGAACTCCTTGGCAGATCTCAGTGGAGATTATGAGAATCATCTAAACAGCTTGCATCATGGTTGGCGGTGGTACGAGCATGCTTTTAGTGCATCTATTCCTTCAATGACACCACAGTTACTCCCTCAGTTCCAGGGCAATAATTCATGGGATGTAATAAGGTCAGTGCAGTTTAGGCGAAATTTGATATCCCAGTTGAATGTTAGAGGTGTTGTTGCTAGACCAGTTTTCTACCCCATGAACGCACCCTTGCTACCAGGTGCAGCTTTTGGTATGGAAGAAATGCAAAAGCCACGAGGAACGGGGACGTATTTTCCTAACACGGTATACTCATCCTTAGTTTATGAACTTTTGAGCATTTGAATTCTGTGTTGATACTTGATACTAAGAGGAGCCAGCTTGGTTGATCATGGCACCATGTGGCAGCTGCTGTTGTTTTATTAAGTTGTTCAGATAGCAGGCCTTATCTTCTCAGTTTGGTTTTGTGGTAAATTTTTGCAGAACCATTACAGGGATAGGACCTTCACAGCTAGGGGAAGGAATCAAGCAGCAATGAGGTCTCCTCGTGCCAGTGGGCGCACTATGAATTCACTGGAATCAAATTTGACACAGAGAAATTACCGTGACCGTGAACTGTCACAAGCCCAGTTTCACATCCACCATGGTAGTGGAAGGTTTGTTTCTTCGGATCCCCACCACACAGGTTCTCCTGAAGCAAAACATTCTTCAACTGTAAATGGTGCAATGCATCTGTCAGAGAGGGTTGTAGAATTTGGGTCAGCTGGACATCTAGCACCAGGAGCCTCCTCAACGGACCCAGGTTCTGTACCAGCTCACAGCTCTGGTACATGCCAAGCAGCACCAGGGGTTCAAGGTCCAAAATCCAGCATCTCCATAGATCAAAATAGGTAAATAAATCTTTTATCTTTCATTTGTAGACTTGTTTGGGATTTTGGCTAAGCATTTTCTTTCTGTTTTGAATATGTAGAATTGCCATGCAATCATACCAATTGAAAGATGAAGATGATTTTCCTCCTCTATCTGACTCCAGTGGGAAGGGATCATCTATATGTATTAAGAAGCTTGAAAAACCAGTACAGTAAATTCTAACAAACCAAATTGTGCCAGGATTTTTTTTTCCTGTACGGCTTCTTGGCATCCACTTGGAAGCTCTGTGCATGGACTTCCTGTTTCGCATTTGGTTTGAGTGCCTTTTGTACATTCTACTAATTTTTCCATAGCAATCTTGTTTTCCAATGTATAGGACGGTTAAATTATGATTTTGGAAAGTATACATACAATCTAGTGTTGCTTAAATAAAAAAATAGTATCATTTTGCAGCTGTAATGAGAACACCAGGGCTTGTTAGGGTATTCCTTTGCTGGTGATGAGGGGAATTAGTCCTATAACTGAAATTTTTTGGTGCATTTTTAGAAATTTGATGCCAAAAACTCTCATTCTCATGGTGCAATAAATAATGATATAGGTGATGCCTGCAGAGGATAGTAGCCGGAATATATATGTTATGGTGAAATTGACTTGGATTGCACACATTCATCAATCAACGGGATTAATGATAATCCACTGGAATCTTCTGAATATTATCTAGTTTGACACTGAATATAATGGTAATGAAGACAGGAATTATGGTGATTGCACCCTGGAAAATGTTAATTTCTTGGTGATGATGGTTGCCTCACAGCAATTTGCATTAGCAGAAGTTACCTAGCATAGTAAGGTGGTGTTATAGTAATAAAAATAATTGTTTTTTCCAATCTTTGTTTAAAAGTTTCTTTTGCAGTTCAGATCTTCAACAACAAATTTTCATGAATAAAAATTGTGAAGATGTTCTGGTCAAATAAAATTCAGTGTTGAGTTAGAGTTGGGATAAAAAATCATTTAATGTTTAACTGCGGCATTCCCAATGGAATCTTGATAATTGGATGTGCAAAATTATCTTTTCTTAAAGCCGTATTAGTTTTCAAAATTCCGATTCACTTTAGTAGAGAAAATTACTATTTATTCTTGATATCTGATTTATTGTACTAATACTTTTTGAGGTTAAAAAATTATACTTATTTTATCTTCGTTAAACTATGAAGTGTTATATTAAATTTTAAGGATTTTTTATTGGTAAGAAATGTTATTATCTTTTGCTCATAGAGTACTAGGACAATAGATCGAATCTCAAAAGGTAAATAGTTTTTTTAACCATTTTTCTATAATATAACGTTTTTCTGATAAAAAATATAACAGAATAACATATTAGTAAAATATAATAAAATAAATGGGACAATCTTACAAATTTTAAACATAAGTGAAGTACTAATATAATAGGTTAAACCTCAAAGTAAATAGTAATTTTCTCTAATTTTTTGTCAATCTAATTGAAGTATTCTGCTTTTTCTCACATAAATATTTTTGTATTAAATCGGTTGATTTAAAAACTAAAAAGATAGATTAACACTATTTTTTAGAATAATTTCTATTATATCAATAGGAAAAATGCAATTAATTAAAAGTAAAAAAAATAATTTTCCAAATTATAGCGATTAAAAATACAAAAGAAGTTCATACTCTCAATTATTGCTCATAGGTCAACGCTAAACAATTACAATTATTTGCAAGATACTGTCATCGCTCATCAGCCATATATAGGGCAACTCTCTCTTGTGGTTCGGAGAGGCCTCAGCTGTTGGTTAGTACCCCGTTGACTCTTTCCCTATAAGACATGAGTTCTATATAGACCAATGGATCTTAACAAGTCGTTATTGCTAGTATTGATTTCGTGATGATTTGTTTTAGTTTTTTCTTTCAAGTTAGATAACATGATCATAATATAAAATAACGAATAAAAATAATAATCATATTATTCTTACTGTCCGAACATCATGTTCGTGCGGACATGACTATAGCCATAAAAATCACAGATAACAGAAAATTGATTAAAATAATCAAATCACAAATAAAAAATGAAACAAACAATAAATATGATATTTTAGATAAATATAAAATGAATAAGAATAAAAAAAATAAAATATAACAAACAAACAAAAGATCAATTTCACTACGTTTAGAGTTATGCCCATGCAGATATAGGCATATTTGTGCGAATATGCCTTATGGAAGATAGATAATGGATAAAGAGCAAAATGTCCTAAAATGTAAAAATAAAGAAGAAATAAAACAAAATAACAGTAATTAAGAAAAGGGAAAAAGTAGAAGATGATGGAGTAGAAGAGAGAGAAAATGAGAAGGGACCCTCAGATCATCTTACCATTTGTTCCATCTTCAAGAATTTATTGATTAAAAATGATTAAATAATTATCCGAGTTTAGTTTAGGGGAATTGCAATATCTATGAGCATTTTTCTTTAGGATATAGATCCTAGAATCAAGAGAAAAGAAATCCAATATTACTTTTTTGAGCTAATTGTTTGATTTGTTAAAGTTTTGGTGTGTATGAAAATTGTCTCTCACTTCTTATGGAAGGAAGGAGTATTTATAGGGAATAATAGATTTTAGGTTAATGAATGAAAAGGTATTTAAGGTAAGAATCCCATTATAAAAAAATAATCAAAAAAATTAAGGAGTTATCATAATTGAATAAGAAAATATATCAATTGGGAGATAATTTACTTTCATTTTGAGCTTTGGACTTATTATTATTATTATAAAATCAGGTAACAGGTATGGTGCAATTTTGTAAAATTTTTTTCTACTCTAATCAGTGTGTTTTATTTACCTTCCATTCCTATTTTCTCCATTTTTGCTATATATTGTTGATGCTGTACTTTCTTTATAATTCACGTCCTTATAATTAATATTGAACAAAGCAGCTATTTCTATTAATGTTGGAATCTATCACTTGTAACACATAGTTTTTCTGAGCTGTTTGCCTCTCAACAATGCTGTATATATATATATATATATATATATATAGGTGAGGTTGAGAAAGAATTAATGACCCGCAAGAAATGAAGAAAGCAATTTTTTTGAATTGATGTTTGTTTCCTTATTTCACTACAGGATGTGTATTCAGAATAAAATGTTCAAACTGTTGTAGTAACCTATCAACGGCAACGTTTTTAATATATACAACAATAGTTTTCCACTGTTGCCATAATACATTTACGTGGTACATATAGAAAAATTAATTCTCTAAAATTTATAAACAAAGTAAATTTTGAAATTTTCTCTTCGTATCAAAATCTGATAGAATAATCCAAATAGGAGGGATTATGATTCTTAGTAATTTAAGAAAGAAAGAAAAAAAATGGGAAGCTTAAAGGGTATGATTTTATCATAAAACAAAATTATAATTAAAAAAATTCGAACATACTTAGTTAAAAAAAATGGCTTAATTGAATAAAGTCTCAATCTATATTATAAAATAGAAGTTAGAGTTCGATATTGACAAATAATGAAAGCTTAAGAATTTAATAAATAAAATGCTACTAGTTTAGGCCCTATGTGTATGTGTCTATGTTTTATTGAACATAAAAAAAAATGAAAAAAAATGTTAAGAAAGGAACATAATTCTTTATATTTCTCAATTTGGTACGTCAGCGTTTCATTGACTAATTTCCTCGATTAAGATAATTTAGATGCCAAATGAAGGATAATCATTGAGTTTCTTCTCCTTATTTATGCAGATTTTTACTTAAATTATCAGAAAATAAAGGAAATAAAATTCAAAGAAACCAAACTTAATTTGTTTCTTAATCTGTGAATTTGATATTAGATTTAGGTCATTAATTTTTGTTTCCCTAATTATCCCGTAAATTAAATACTGCTTATGTTTATGATAATCATAAAAATTGTGGCCACGATTGAAATTATCATTGATCGTCTAATGCCAAATTATTGAAATAAATCAATTAACAAATAGGCTTAAAAACCTCAAAAACTTCATATATAAAAATTTAATAAAATGATAATTTCAATCGATAATTGATAATTCCAGTATTTTTGCTTTTGTTTTTTTTTTTTTCTCAGTAGTCAAATTTCTCTTTCTCATGAGAAGAGTGAAAATATAACCCAAAAAAAGGATAGAGAGAGAGAAATAGCTATATATTAAATTTCTCTTCCTCAAAGTAATTTCTTTAATTATTGTCATATAATAATTATTTTATAAATAGTGATTAACTAAAAATTCATTTGATTGACTCTTTGGAACTATTATTAAGAATTCATTTGGCATTGCGTTTACTAAAAGCGCTTTTAGAGAAAAAAATTTATTTTTAAATTTTTTTAATTTTGAAAATTACTTTTGGAGAGAATTCAGTAAATAGATATTTTTTTCAGAAGCAGTTTTGAAAAAAACCGTTTATAAAAAATTAAAAAATCATTCAATTAAATCAAAAAAATTATAAATTTACTTTTTGAATGCCTAACATCAATTTCAATCACCCCCTAAATATTTTATAAATAAGAACTAATTTAATTAATTTGAAATTAATAGTTAACGAAATCAATGGAATAAATTTTAAGTTGAAGGGTGAAATTTTATAAAGTTGATCAAGGGGCTAGATTTTTTTTTTCCTTGTATACATAATTACTTATATACAATTAATTATAATAAAATGTCATGCTTAAATGAGAAAGAAACAATGTAGAAAGCAGACGTATTTATTTACTATTGACGAATAATACTTCTCCAAATTTGACATTGACATCTTAAACAATATAAAATGTGCATAAGGATTAAGGGTTAATCACAGCCTAGTAATTAGATTATGTTTTAATCTTATGAGTAAACATAAAGTCATTAGTAAACTCTCTCCTCATACTTAATTGTGAGCAATCTGATATAGAGACTGACCTAAAACTGGCTAATTATATAATCCAAGTGCTTGTCTGCAGACTCCTTGTGTGCGGTGGTGGTCGCTATTTGTTGTCATTGACACCAAGATAAGGAATTAAATAATTCATGACTTCTCCTACCAAAATAATAATAATAATTGATGACTTCAAATTGAGCCAATTTGAAATAAAGACATGAGATTACATAATAGAATTTATAAATAAATTGAATATTAAAGCCCCATGGACCTATATATATAATTCAAATTCATATTATTAAAATACAAAAATTAAACATTTTCTTAAAATATTAAAATAAGATATCAAAATAAGAAGGCTGGTGAAATAAGGAGCGGAGGATACTTCACATAGACAGCCACATTAACAAATTAAATAATATAAATTATTTTGTGGACTTAATTTATCTGTAAATTAATTCAATTATATAGTAATACAAATTTAATTATTTTATTAATATTATTGACAATTAATAAATTTATATACATATAATTATAATTAAATTGATTTACAAATAATGCAGTTGACTGACTTACGAATTTCTCAATAAATAGACAAATATAATATGCTAAATTGATAATTTAGCCTTTATATTTTTGGCAATTGAGTTTTTATATTTTTGTTCAGTAAAATTGAATCTTTATATTATTATTTTTCATTAATTTATAATAAAATTAAACACAAATATTATAAAAAAAATAATTGCAAAAAATAAAAAAAATACAGTGGTCAAATTATTAATTTTGCCAATATAATATATAAAGTCAGAGAATAATAAATTCATTAAAAGACTGGGTCTAATTCCGTCATCTCGACTGGAGGGTGGGGACCACCACTGAAACATTTCTCTCCTGTAATCGCCACCATTATTACCAACCACTACCACCTTCTTCCTCTATATTACCTTTCTTCATCATCTTCTTCTTCTTTAATATTTAATTATCGATAATTGATAATTCCAATATCCATTTCTCTTCAACATCAACCTTTCTTTAGATTCTCTCCGTATCTTTATCTCTGTATTTTCACAATCATATATATCTTTCATTCAATCTTCGAAGTTGAAAAATCTTTTCTTGGATTGCTACGTATCTTCATAGCTCAATCACATCCACAAATGGTGATACCAAAACGCGGCCATAGGTTTTTCAAATTCAGAAGCCAAGTTTATTTTCATCATCTTTTTGATTTCTAGACTTTCTTTTGATTCGCAATCTCACCACAAACAATAATCTCGGTCCACAAGTCTATCCCCACCACCTTATTTATAACTGTTTCTGCATAGTATTTTTTTTCTTTAAGATTCTTTTACCACAATCATCTGTAAAATAAAATATCTGCAAATTTAAATCTCTCTCTTTCTGCCTATATTTAGGGTTCTTGTTTTAATTTTGTTTTCTCAAGACAGATGATTATTGCCGAGGATTATCAGTTTGTTCGTGCAGTTATTGAAATGGCTTGGATTATGCTAAGTGTGGATTATTCAAGGCTTTTTTGGTTGCTATTTGGTGTGTTTTCCTATGAAAATCATGAAGGGAAACCCCGGATCTTCTAGCACCTGCGCCTACCTGTTCATACTTGATCTCAATCTTGCTATTATATTATAGAGTTCTCGTTAGTTATTAATTCAAAAAAAAACATTTTAATTAGCTGATTAATTAGCATATATATAAAAAGGGGATTGGTGGAAAATCTTGATTGATTCTTCAACAATCATGTACAAAACTCGACTGGGAGGAAGCATTGATGGAGCAAGCTCACATCTTGGATATGTTGAAACCGATCCTTCTGGTCGCTATGGACGTGTAAGTTGCTGATTAATTAATTTCTCTTTAATTCTGCAATCATCAAGCATCACATCACATGCATAATGGTGAAATTGTTGAAAATAAAATAATTTTTGAACCAGTTCTGAATGATCCATTGACAAAGTGCCCGAGAGAAACATTCATTGATAGGATCGATAATCTTGCTCTTGATTTTGGCTCACGAAATTAATTAATTCAAATTAAGCACTGCGACGATAGTGACTATTCTCTGTAGAAATTTCAAGAAAAGTTAAGCTACCTTCCTCAGTCCTCACTGGATTTTTTGATAAGATAAGAATTAAAGTTAAAAGAGTCCAGCAATTATATATATAGATTATAATATTCTTTTTTAAGTTTACAACAAAAAATGACCACAAGTTGAGAAGCAAAGTTGATATCAACTTTTACAGGACGTGACTTTTATAATTTTTTAATTATTCGCCTTGCTAATCTATATCTATAATAATTAGTGGCTGTTATGATGTGTTAAATATAATTATTAAAAAAATACTAAGTTGGATTATGAGAAGTCTGGATATTATAGTTTTTTTCATTTGTTATACTAAAACACACATTATTATAAATATAGGCTTCTCTATAGTATTTAGAGATTATTTTAAAATGCATGATAATTTTAATCCTGTGGGCGTTTGACTTTGTAACTATAAGCATAAGGCTACATTTTGTTTGGATTCCTTTTTTTTTTTTTTCCTGTATGACGAAAAGACGTTTAGAACTCACGCCCTCTCTGAATAGGTAAAGGAGAGAATTGAAGAGACTTCTGAATTTGGTTAGGTTACGTTTGGTATTGGTACTGATTGTGGAAAAAATATTTTTAGGGAAAAATTCTTTATTTTTAATTTTTTAAATTTTTTAAATTTTAAAAATTATTTTTAGAGAGAATTATTTAAATAAGGGTTAGTTTGTCATTGCGTTCGATAAAATTATTTTTGTTGGAAAATATTTATTTTAAAATTTTTTAAGTTTTGAAAACTGTTTTTAGAGAGAAAAAGTTAAATAGATGAAAAAATCAGTTAATTAAATCAAAAAAATTATAAACCTACTTTTTGGACAACTAATAGCAATCTTAAACAACTCCTAAATGTTTTTTCTATAAGCAGATTTGAAAAAAATAGTTTATAAAAAATTTAAAAATCAAAGTAAATTAAAAAAAATTTAAACCTATTTTTTAACACCCAGCAACAATTCCAAAAAATATTTTTTAATTTTCTGTTGAAGTTTTCATACTTGTTCCTTTTCTTCTTCTAGACGCAGCTGTATTCAAAAGGAAATAAAGTAAACTGAAAACACTTGTGATGAACAAACACATTGAGCAATATGTAGCATCTAGGACAACTGAAAATATTAAACCATGGTGATTATCTGAACCTCTTTCGTGTTGAAGCTTGCCGAAAATTTTAGATGATACCATGTGAACTGATACAAAGTGATCAAAATGCAACAAATAATTAATTACATGTTTCAAGAATAACTTAAAGATATATAATTGTCATCCTTATGTTGATGCAGTTCAGAGAAATTCTTGGGAAAGGGGCCATGAAGACAGTTTATAAGGCTTTTGATGAGGTTCTTGGGATGGAGGTAGCATGGAATCAAGTCAAGATCAATGATGTTTTCCGTTCAGCGGAGGAATTGCAGAGGCTGTACTCTGAAGTTCACCTCCTTAAGAATCTAAATCACGAATTCATCATGAAATTCTACGCGTCTTGGATTGATATTGATCGAAGAACCTTCAACTTCATCACCGAAATGTTCACCTCAGGCACCCTTAGAGAGTAATCAAAACCAACCCAATACCTTAATTATCAGATATATTTTCTTCACTTTTTCTTCATCTTAAAACATTTTAATGTGACATTTTCAGGTACAGAGTGAAGCATCAGCGAGTCGATATTCGAGCAGTCAAGAACTGGGCACGCCAAATCCTCCATGGACTTGCATATCTCCACGGGCATGATCCTCCAGTGATACATAGAGACCTCAAGTGTGATAACATTTTCGTCAATGGCCATCTCGGACATGTCAAGATTGGTGATCTTGGCTTAGCTGCCATCCTTCATAACTCTCGACATGCTCATAGTGTCATAGGCATGCAATTATTCTTTCCCTCTTCCTAATTACACAGAATTACAAGTTATTTTCACATTTTTTCTCTTACACGTTTATCGATCATTAGGCACTCCGGAATTCATGGCACCGGAATTATACGAAGAGGAATATAATGAACTGGTAGATATATATTCCTTCGGCATGTGTGTATTAGAAATGCTGACTTCTGAGTATCCATACAGCGAGTGCTCGAATCCTGCCCAAATATACAAGAAAGTGACTTCGGTGAGTTGTTTTGTTCATCAATAACATGAATCCCAAGCTGATTTACGCTGGTTTAGGCACATATATTTATTAATACATGTGGCCTATCAGGGTAAGTTGCCAGAGGCATTCTACAGGATTGAAGATATGGAAGCAAAGGAATTCGTGGCCAAGTGTTTGGTGAATGCTTCAATGAGACTGCCAGCGCAGGAGCTCTTGTTGGATCCGTTTCTAGCATCTGATGAACTAAAATTGATGCCTGTAATACCGAAAATCCCATTTCGAAGGTCTTCTCCCTATGGAACAGAGGATATCGTTCCTTCTTTGATGGTTGATCCATCTAAGGACACGAAAATGACTATCACAGGGACCATGAATCCTGAAGATGACACAATCTTCCTCAAAGTTCAAATTTCTGATAAAGATGGTATGCGCATTCTCTCATTTTGCACCTAAGAGGACCTAATTACTACTTGTTGATTTGAGTACTTACATATATCGATATGTTGACCAGGTCCGACGAGGAATATATACTTTTCTTTTGACACCATGAATGATACTGCAGTTGATGTTGCCATGGAGATGGTGAAAGAATTGGAGATCTCTGATTGGGAACCAACGGAAATTGCTGAAATGATAGAGGAACAAATAACATCTATAATTCCAAACTGGAAACAGTGGGACTTCTCCCACCAAGTCCACCATCAGCACCACAGCTTTAACTACCATGATGATGAAGAAGATGACGATAATGAAGAAATCCACGATCCTTTCCGCTCCATCTCTTCCCGATGTTCTTCGCATGCTACCGTTTCGGCTTTAAACTCCCACCAGCATCGATGCCGATGCAACAGCAGTATAACTTGTGGCTACAAATGGTTTGAAGGTACATCGCATATTCTTGAATTTTGATACCAGTTGGAGTGTTTTAAGCTCAGAATGCTAATGACATGTTCATATATCTAATTGCAGGAGAAACAATTATGATCAACGATGACACGAGTTCTCAAAGCTCCTTCGACTACTCGAATTTAAATTACAGTTCAGGTCATGAAGATGAATGCCAAACGAGTATCAGAGCAGGAGCTCAGAAGTCTACTAGATTCTGTCCAGAAGAAAAGCAAATTGTTGCGCAGTTGTGGTCGAATCGAGAGCGGAAACTGAGTAGAATACGGTCGCTTGTTGATGTGCGGAGCCAGTTACTGCACAGGTCACTGCTGGAGGAGATTCAAAAGAGGCGACTGTTCAAGACTGTTGGTGCTGTTGAGAATATTGGATTTCAAGAGCCTGAATTTTTCTGATAATGATGAAAAACCAGAGATTTTTATGTGGTGAAATTGCTGAAAGCATATTTCCCATTAATCTCTTTTAGTTTTAATGTAATTAAAGCTTTGCTATGTGTAAAATGAAAAACAAAGAAATGCTTTTGGGATGTTGTTGAATTAAATAAACAATATTGTACTGATCCTACTGAGTATGGAAATGAGAAATTCAGCTGAGTTATTTATTAAAAATGTTAATTACCATCCCATATATTATAAAAAAATTTATATAAATTCAATCTACGTTTATTTTGTAAATTAATTCATTTTAGATAGTGACGTGTATAATTTTCTACTTACTATTATTTATGACCGTAATTATACAATTAATTAAACTAAATTAATTTAAATATTTATGAACTTTTTAAATAATTTTAGAAAGAAAAATTTATTGTCAGAATATCAAAACATCCAGAAGTCAATTACACAATGAAATGCATTTTTAAATAATTGAATTAAGTTTATAAAAAAATAATATTTTTTATCATTTTACTTGATTTTAATCTCCTTTTCTATTAATAACGTGTAGTTTTTAATTGATATTTAATCATTATTTTTGTTAATAGCTTGGTAATTGACACAAATAATAGAGATATTATTCCACCTTAGAAGCCAAAAAATTTCAAATTATGCATATATAAAACTAATAGATAATTACTAATGGATTTGTGGGAGCATTTTCTGTATGACTCAACGTGTCACAATAGAAATATAAAAATTCAATGAAAAATGAAAAGTGCAAAGACTAAATGTAGTATTATGCTTTTGAATCATTTAAGTTCACACACAAGTAGCTAGAAAGAAATTTTATTTGAAACTTGATTATAAATTGTTCATCTAATAAATTGCTAAACATACCCTTTGCTTAATTGCAATTAAAAAAAATGAAAACATGTTGTAAAATATGCATAATCAAAAATCTTTTTTTTTCTTTTTTCTATTTTTTTATATATATATAAAGGTGAGCAACAACACAAAAACAAAACTGACGATTTTTTTTCTCTCTTTTTAATTTGCTAAACTAAAAGGTCAAAGATTGAAAAGAGAGCCTCTCGTGGCCTCATACTGAAAATTATGCCCCCTTCGGCATCAACTTCATCATTGCTTCCTTTTATATAGAAAATTATTAAAAAAAAAAAAAGCATTGAAGAAAATTTGCATTCTCTCCATCAGAATTGCTGGCGCGTAAATTTTTGGGAAAATATTGTATATTTTAATCCTTTAATTTTATGAATTTATATAATTGAAATTTTCAATTATCAAGTTTGTTCGATCAAATTCTCCTTAATTATCAAATTTATTTAATTAAAACTTTAATTAATTTAAATCCTAATCATAAAATATTTTGACTTAATTAGTAATAACTAGTGATAGTTATTTGAATAATTTTTCACTTAAAAGACTAAAATAATTCAAAATTAATTATTAACAAATTCAATTGACTAATTTTTAGTTGAGAATTGATGATATAAAATCATAAACTTTATGAATCAAAATAGCTTTTTTCTATTATTTTTTTTAGAAAAAGAAAAGAAAAGAAAAAGATAGGACGTGGCAGCATAAAACCACATTTAAAGTAGTGTAATTCTTATATTATGGTGAGGAATTTATATTGCATCATGGATTTAAACTCTTTCATAAATGTAATAATATTTATATATATATATATATATATATATTAAAAAATAAAATTATTTATCATATTTAAATGATACACGAAAATAAAAGATTACGATGTCGTTACTGGGTGCTACCCAACCCGATGGGTCCAATTTAAGTTTGGAAAAGCTTTCAAAAGGTGCCTTAATAACTAACCATACCAAAGCCCACCACGTTCTTCTTCTTCTTCTTTCTTCGCCTCGCCATTTTCACCTCACAATAACCCAATCATAATCAATCAACCATGTCTATTAAACGCAGCGGAGGCCAATTGGCGCCACCTCCATCTCCCATCCCCACCGCCAAAGGATCTCGCTCTGCTGGCAATGAAACCTTGTCCCAGTTAGGGATACACGGTCCGGTCCAATTCGGAGATTGAAAAATTTCCAGTATTGTCTTGAAAATTCGGATATCTATAAATCTAAGTCTTGTATTATATTGAAAATAAAAAATTTTCATATTGTATTGTCTTGAAAATTCGGGACAATTCGGTACGGTTCTTTGATTCTTTCGGTACTAAATAATACAGTACTCGAATATTTTGAACTAAATAAAAAGTGCATAAAATCTAAATTTTATATTTAATAGTATTATAAAAAATCCACAATCATCACATAAAAATACTCATAATAAACGATCAATTAGATAAAAATAGAAAATCAGTATAATGAGATTTGAGGATGAAAGATATGATGGAAAATTAATGAGAATAATTTTTAGAAATTTTTATGGAATTATTGGGAATTTTCCATAATTATAGCCAAATTTTTGGAAAAAATATTTTGAATGATTTGTGCCTTAAAATGATGATAATAGAGATATATGGAAATTAATTTTTGGAATGAGAGAAAATTTTAATAGAATTTTTGATGAATTTTTAGATTTTTAGCATAATTATTGAAAATTTTATTGGAAATTATTGAATGTAATTTTGATGAAATTAGTGATGGAAAATGGAAGATAAATGGGTCATAGTAATTATAGAAATTTAGTTGGAATTTTTAGATTATTTATTAAATTAACAGAAAAATTTGAGTTGGAAATAGATTTTTGGAGGATAAAATGGAAAATAAAAATATGAAGAAAAAAATAAATAAATTGAAAAAAACATTAGAAGAGAAGAGAAAATTTTAATTAATTTGGAAATTTTGCGTTAATAGTGTATAAGATGAAATAAGATCGGTAGAAAAATATTTGTAAATGTGAGAGTCGGAAAAATTGAATAAGTAGTTTAATTTTCATTTAAATTTAGTAATTTGTATTGACTCGGTAACCAATTAAAAATTTAATAATTATGCAGGTGCACCGTCAAAACAGGTACTAGGAGTTGTAAAAGGAAATGAGCCGAGTAAGTTACACATAAAGATATGTGTATTAACTTATAATATAAGTTTATTGTAATTTAAATTGATTTTTATATGCTTTTTAATATGAAATTGATTTATATTTTAGAAAAATATTTATATATAATATATATGAGAATATTAAATATTTAGAAAGTTCATGGAAATATATTTTATGATAAAAATAAAATATTTTGGTAAAAAAAGTATATTGGTATGAAATAAATACGTTGATATGAGATTTTAATGAAATAAATTTATTTTTTTCATGTGGTAAATTTTTATGTTATTAAATAATTGTATGAGAAATTGATAACGATTATATTTATAAAATTTTGGTAATATAAATATTTTAATATTTTAAGTATTCGATAAAATCATATATTAGTCAAGACAATAAGTTAGAGAATTATTGGCATACCAATATAGTAGAAACTCAATGGTCTGTAGATATATTGGTCATTAGAGGTATTATATGGCTCATGTAGTTATCTTGGACCATACATATTATTTAATTACCGATCATATGATTATTTTGGATCGAAACTGATCCTATAATTATTTTGAATCAGATGATATTATTTAGGCTTATATGATTATTTTTAACCCTGATCTTGTGGTTATCTTAAATCTTAAGATTTTCGTCATTTGACGATACCTTTTATTTTCTTAGAAGTAAATCTATGGTCTATTAATATATGAGTTTGATAAAGTTTTTATTTTAATGAATGATTAAAATTTTTATTGCATTTATTACATACTTGTGGTGTTAATACTAATGACTTTAGTAAATTTTATTTAATAATTTTTATATATATACTTTTATGTATAAATAAATAATTTATTAATAGTTTTGATAAATAAAAATTTTTTTTAGAATTTTGTTGATTTAGTGTATATTTTCATTTGAATTGACTTTTATTATAAGTTTTTGCACCACTTAGTTTTATACTGAGCACAATATTTTGTTTTCTCTTGCATAACTTTTAATAGAGATAAACAGTCAGAAATGTATACATAAAATTCATCGCTAGTATTAATGGATTTCACTTATAGAGCCAAACAACAATTACAGTTACCCCGTAATGATCAGTTTTTGCTATATATATATATTTTATATATTTCACTTGATATATTTTAATATATATATATTATGATTTTAATTTATATGCTCATACAAATAACTTATATATATATATATAAGTTATTTGTATGAGCATATAAATTAAAATCATAATATAAGAATAGTGAGAGAACGAAATTTTATCTTATTTTGTTAAATTAATATATTATTTTATTATCTATTCATGTAAATATATATATATATATATAATTTTTAATAATATATTATTTTAAACAAATATATCTTGTAGCATTTTTTATCTAACCATGTACGGTAGTGTATAAGGTAGATAAAAGATGTTATAATATCAATTATATATATTATTTATTAATATAATTTAGATTACTATATAAATTTAATATAATATAATTGTTTTGATAAAAAATAATATAATATATATAATAAGTTATACATATAATAATATTTAAAATTTAAATTATTAGGTATATAAACCCAAAAGTATAAGTATATAATTATAAAGTAAAAATATGTATGTTTGTGATTATTTAATATATATATATATATATATATATATATATATATATATATATATATATATATATATATATATATATATATATTATTGTGTGCACATTAATTATAAAAATATATAAATTTATTAAATATATGATTAGTTACATTTATGACTATTTAATTTTAAACTATATATATAATTATAATATTTTCACTAATTATAAAGGATATAAACTCATAAATTTATTAAGTATATCAATTATATATATTATTTAGTATGTAAGTTTAATATAATATAATTGTTTTGATAAAAAAAAATATAACATAATATATATAGTAATATTTAAAATTTAAATTATTTTGTATATAAACTCAGAAGTATATATATATATATATATATATATATATATATATATATTGTGCACATTAATTATAAAAGTATATAAATATATAAGTTTATTAAGTATATAATCAATTATATATATGTTTTATTTATTAATATAATTTAGATTAGTACAAAAACTTAATATAATATAATTATTTTGATAAAAAAAATAATATAACAAACGACTTGCTTTTTTCGAAATAATGAAAAAAAAATCGAAATATGACATTAAAAGATTTTACTGGGATAAAAATAAGCTGTCAATAATGTAAATGAGATAAAATAGACAGTTGATCAGATCTAGTATAAATCGTACATGGATGATAATTAGAGTTAGCGGATCTTTTAGGATTTTTTCATATGGGACAATAGGAAAGAGAATCAATTGACCCTTGTAAACAGCTGAGTATGTATATAATATTATTTAAAATTTTAAATTATTAGATATATAAACTCATAAGGATAAAGATAAATATATAACTATAAGTATATAATTATAAAGTATGTAAGTTTATGAATATATATATATATATATATAACTACAATGTTTTTACTATTTATAAAGTATATAATAATAGAAATTTATTAAATATATCAATTATATATTTTTTATTTAATAATATAATATATATTAGTATTTAAATTTAAAATAATACAATTGGATAAAAAATCTTATAATATAATTAGAACAAATCATAATTTATATTAATTTATTACATAATTATAGTACATTATTATAAATTAAGTTACTTTATAATTGATTCACTTAAATTAATTTACCAAATAATTAATATAATGTAGATTTATTATATAATATAATTAAAATAAATTATAAATGCTAAAAAATATAATTAGTGATAAAGAAAATTTATAGTAAAAAATGAAACTAGCAATATATTATAAATAATTTTTTATTTATATATTAATAACAAAGATAATTTATTATATTGATGATGAATTTATCTTAAATATACATGAAGGTTATGAATTCAATTTTCTACACAATCATTACAAAAATTTTAGCATTTAAAATTTTCAATTATTTGAATTTCTTACTATTATTAATGTCATATAAATTTTATTATAATTTAATTTTATGGATTAAAATATATTTAATTAAAAGTTTAAGTTATATTATATTTGTATAATGATATATAAATTATTTTATTGTTATAAATTATTATATATAGTAAAATTATAAATATTTAAATATAAGTTTTTTCAGTACAATTTGGTTATAAAATAATTTGGTATAATTCAGTACAGTTTTCGATCCAGATATTACTAAAATATCCATATCCGTCAAAATTATAGTTAACAGTGCAATACATTTCAGTCGAAAAGTTTCAATTCTGGATTTTTGTCAGTACAATTCTGCAAGATACAGAATCGGTCTACAGTACTTGTCCCAGTTTCTCGACCACTCCTTAAATGTCCCTGACCTCTCTCTCCCCCTGAGCCTCATCTTCCTCTCCATCCCTCCCGTCCCATTCCTCAGATCATCGATTACCCGTCGTTGCAATTCGGAGATTACGACACCGTTTATCGACTCCTGAGGTCAGCCCGAGAATTCGGCATTGTCAGGATCGCCTGCCGCGACATTTTTGTAGAGGAATTGCGATCGCTTCTCAAAAAAGCTGCTACGATTTTCACAGCTTTAGAACAGGTAGATATCGGAAGTCTGGAGAATTTCGATAAAGAGCATAACAAGCAGATTGTATGGGTTCGTTCCGGCACCGCAAGAATGAAATCCACCCGAGATTTCTTGGCCGAAAGACATCGGAACTTCTGGTAATTTCTCTTTTTCTGTTTCTAAATTCTTGTATTCATCCAATATACCGCTTCCTTAGCTCTCATGCATATCAATTAATTTTAGGTTCTCCTAATCTTACAAATTTTAGAAATTTTGGTCAATTAAAAAAAAATTAATTATGAAATTTAAGTTTAACATCTAATTAATTATAATTAAAAAAGTCAATTTAACAAATTTTCAAACGGAAAACATAATTGCATGAATTCGTATTCTTAATTATGTGATTAGTTCTGAGTTGCTAGTTGGGCCTCGACGCATACAGCCCATTTTTATCATGGCTGGATATGAGTTTCATATTGCCCTCTTGGCCTCGTAGCTTCATTGTGGATTTATTTGTCAGTTTAAAAATACCTAGAGAAGTCTAATATTGACAAATGACAATTAATAGCTAACTAGTTAATTGATTCAGGAATGACTTTTTTTAAAAAAAATACTAACCCCATAACGTGTAAATTCTATTGCACTCTGTAAAAGGAAATGTTTTCCATTTTATTGTCTTCAATGTGAGATATTGAATGTCAAAAAACAGAGTCAATTACATATATGGTCGAAACCAGAAAATTTGGGATGAAGTTCTTGACCTGATAGTAAAATTTAGTCAAAAATATAGGGAGTGTAACTAAAGTTAATAAATGAATTTGTTTATAAGCATTTTTATGAGTTTAACAATACTGTGGTAGATTGAAAACTGGAGAATTTCTCCAATAATGCTTTCTTTTGAGCCTTGATAAATTAAGAATATCGTTGTAGACTTAAAAACATAACTTTTTTCTTTATTAGTTTGTTTTATCTGGATAACATAGTTATTGCTAATGCATACCTCCTTGGATTAATTTTTGGCTGTATACATCAATAAAGATTAGAATGCTGGTAAGATTGTGCTTAGTTTTTTTTAGGTCATAGCATATTGATTATGTGGCATATGATCACTAGATTTATTTTCCTAATTTGCAGTGAAAAGATGGACAGTATAGAGAGTAAACTTGATGAGATAGCTGAACTGTTGGGTAAAATTTTTGTGGAAAACATAGCTAGAGTGCAATTCGGAAAGAGAATCCGAGTAAAATAGTCCATTTTCAGTTTATATGGACACGACTCGCACGACCAAAATTACAGTAGGGTACACAATCCGTTTTCAACAAATGAGAAAAATGGCGAAACTTGTGACCATACTTTCTGCCTTCACCTTCCAGCAACATGTTCTCAATTTTTTGTCCAGTCAGCAAGCGGTCCATTGTCTTTTGAAGGAGGCCCCGATACCATTGTTGTCATTGTTGGACATCGTATTGAGGTAACTCATTTTCATTGTTCCATTTGCCTTAGTTTAGTTGTGGTATTATCTGCCAATGTGAAACATTGACAATGAAAATGCAGTTGAAATCCTTAATTTTGCACTCATAACGCAGGAATGGAGCATGGGGGATTTCAAATGTGTGCATAGGCCAGTAATCTGTGAGCCATATCTTCAACGAGTCCTGTGTTCTTTTTCGTTAGAGATTTTGAAGCCAACTCCAACAAGAATCATAAAACAATCTACCCAAGGGATCAAATCCTGATTATGCTAGTTGTTGCTTTCTTGTACAAAATCTTTGTTTTTCTATTTTTGTGATCCCCAACAACAAAACATTGCTTTATGTAGTGACAGTTAGGTCCTTTTTTTTGCAAAGATTGTTTTGATTTTTTATACAAGTATGTTCAATGGACAGTTTGGAATGCATGGTTTGAAAGAAGTACGTTTGATTTGAAGGTAATGTTGTGTAGTTTATAGTGTGCAAAAATAAAAGCAAAATGAAAAACAATGTAACACTATGATTTGAATAAATGAGCATACGTGTATACTGTTATCAATTAATTTTCCATTGTTATCTGCAAATGTTACCTGTCTAAATTTTCCATCAGTGGGACTTTGAGAAGCTTACAAGGTCTCAAATTTCTAATTCAATCAATATTGAATTTTCTTTTTTATTTTTTTAGTATTAGTGGAGAGGCTAATAAGAAAATAAAAACAAAAAATGGGATTTGTTGGATGGTTCTAATTTTTTTCTCGCATTAGCTATACTCGGATCTTTATCTTTATATATAATAAGATTGTGGGAGTGAGAAATTTTGGCATTTCTGTGGATGGATCTCTCGTGCCGGAGATCCTGCTTCTTTTTTATGTAGAATTTTTGAGGATTGTTCCTTCAATTTTACTTCAGTTCTCTCACCCCATTGAATTTAGATGTATTCATTTTCACATTAGAGTGCTCTTATTAAAAACCCGAGTCTTCTGATTGTCTTGAAACACTTCCCCATTCCCATCACCATCTCGACGATCTCCACTCCACTCATCCCCATCCCCATTTCGACAATCTCCATTTGGACAAACTCTCTCAAATTTGTTTTCTGCCTTTGTCATATACGGGATATCAAGATTGTTGGGTTTTCGTATTTTGTTATTTATGCTTAATTGTTGCAAGACGATTGAACTAAAACTTGTATGATGAATTGTTGAAATCCTGTTGTGCTAATGGTATTGTATTATTTGAATTTCTTTCTCTGTATATTTTCTCGTGGTTTTCCCTGTGTTATTCGACAAATGGGGCTGTTTATGCTGTATTATGTTGTTGTGGGAGAGTTTGTTCTTGAAGTTAGCTGGTGAAAGTGGGGAAAGTGGTGGAGATCCCTGCTGCTCCGGTTGTAACCACGACTACCTCCCGCGTCCAGTCACTGCAGTGGCAAGTACACTCAGGACCAGTCAACACAGAAAATCTTCAAAGGGGTGAGGGGTCCTCACGATATGGTGCACCAGCAGAAGCAGCCTGCCATCTTTTGCAATGCTGAGACTATAGCTCTTTTTATTTTCTTGATTTCGGTAGCTTGATAAGATAATGGGAGAATCCCTGTGGTCACGAGGCAGCTGTAAATAAGGTAGCTGATAAGCATGAAACCGAGAACCGTGATTATAATTAGCTCTGACAATGAAAGCAACCATGGTAAACATGTTAGCAAAAGAATATCAAAATAAGGGTCTTCAAGGAAGGAAGATAAAGCCCTCACTTCAATTCTTACTGCTCAGAGCAAGGTATTTTCCTTTGATTTTTCTTTCTTTCTTTCTTTCTTTTGGGTTCCATTCCTTATTGGTTTTTGATGATGTTGACTTGGTTTAATAAACCACAGGCTGCCTGTGGGCTTAACCAAAAGGCCAAAATATTCACTGCTGAACACAGATGCAGCTGATTTGGGTAATGAGTTAAATGGGGTTGAATATGTTTATGATATCTACAAGTTCCACAAGCTCACAGAAATACGACATCTTTCATCACTTTATTTTTCCTGCTATTTCTTTTTACTCATCAAGGTAATGTGATGGATTCTTTTTGCAGTCGGGTGATAGGGTGCATAACTGAATGCGTTTTATTCATAGCTTATTCTGCCTTTTGCCCGCGTTTTTTCTTTTTGCACATCAATTGTTTGTTTTAACAATTATGAGTTGGTTTTAATAATTCAAAGCAGAAGAGACCTTAATTTTTGTGTCTGTCTCGTCATTTTATTAGTGCTTATCTTTTAATGTACATCTCAAGATGCCCCTGTCTATTTTGCTGCCCTTTTCTGTTATAATACTGTTTTTGTTGGTCAAAAGACATGGACCTGGCAATGGCTAAAGCTCTTGATTATCCTCATTCAGTGCACTATTGATCCTGAATTCACAAGTTGTTTTATATGTACTATTAGACTTTCAAATACATGATGAAGAAATGTTTGGTGGAAAATTGGTTTATTTGGCAAAATATTGGCATATGATGTTCAGTTTGGAATCAATAATGGCTAGATAGCCTTTTGAAATAATTTAATCATGGTCATTCTTTTGCTATCTTAAGTTATAATTTGCATAAACCGTCTACACCATTTTGCCTATTTAGTTATAGAATAAATCGTAGCTAAAAATTAAAAATTTTGTGGCTAAACACTTTAGCCATGGTGCATATTATCATGACAAGAAATGGCGTAGCAAGAAGTTAGCCACATAGTTCTATGGCTAAGTATGAAGAATTCTAGCTATCAAAATTATTTTATGTAGCTAAAAGTTTAGAATATTTTGCCACAAAATTATAGGCTTGTAGCAAATAATTAATTTTATTAGCTACAATATATAAATATGTGTAGCTATATTATATATTTTAGTTATGATATAACGAGTTTGTAACAAAAAAAATTAATATATTTGTCACATATATATATATGTTGTGGCAAAAATATTCATATTTTAGCTACAAATTTAACAAAATCATGACTAAAAACTATGCTCACTTGCTACGGCTATTACATAGTGCTAAATAAAAGGTATTCATAATAATTAAATTTAACTTTAGTTACACATAAAATAATTCTCTATCTATTTGGTGACATTATTTACTACAAATAGTAAATATTTGTGGTTACATTAATATTTTTAGTTTCAAATAAAATAAAATTTGTGGCAAGAATCAAGTTTTAGCTTTTAATATAGTCATACAACATATTGAATTTGTAGCTAGAACTAGCATTTGCTACAAGATTTGTGACAAAAGATTTAATATATAGTGACATGTGACCCTAAAGGAATGACCAATATTTAATTATAAAAATAAATTAAATTGAAAGAAGCATAATAAAATAAAAAAAATGAGAATAAATATTAAGAAAATTAAAGTTATGGCAGATTGTCAAGTAACAAAAAATAAAAATATTATTCACAAAAATTTGAAAATAAATAAAAAAATACTTGCTAGTTTTTTTTCATGAAATATAAACAAAATTCTAGAAGTATATTTTGTGCTATGATATGTCTTCTTGCCCATTTAACTCTTCATGACCTGTGAGAAAAAAAATTTCTATAAGAATATACTTTTATGACTATATATTTTACTATACTAATAAAAGAAAGTAATTATAAATAAAAACATTATATTACAACTTACTATTTAAGAAAATTATAAGTTTAAAAATCCCTCAGAGATATTATATGCAATCCAATTGCTTAAACACTTTAAGAGCATGTGCTTTTCATTTTTTTAAAAATGCAAGTATAAGTATTGCCTTTTCTTGTAAATGGATGGAAAAAAAATCAGGGATTTCTTTAAAATGTGATGTTTTTGTTTTTACTAGTACTTGTCAATAATAAAGCCATCATGATAAAGACAAAAAAAATTCTAAACGAAAGATACTTTTTTAACAATATTGCAAAAGGAAAAAAAATCAACAAGGCCAAGAATAAGAATTGAAAACCATACCAGTAGCCAAGTGACGAGTTTGTCGTTGTGAGGAGTTACACATAACCTATTTACATGCAAACATACACAAATGGAATTAAAATTTAAGAATGTCAAAGATTGTAAAGTGTGATTCTTGAGAAGTGAATGACTAAAAGCTGGTTGTTTATAGATAACAACATAGTCCATTATCATCATGCAACAAATAATTCAGTTAAAAGGAAATAAAATTTCACCTCTTTAAAAAAATTAAAAAAAAAACAAATCGTTAAGTTGTATTAAGCAAGAGATAATACAAACCTTGTTGAACTTGAACTTTTTATCCTATCAATCATTTTATTGTTGAACATATGAGAAAATGTTTTTAACAGAGACATCCAAATTTTGACATTCTTTGGATGATTCTCATCAGCCATTGCAACATTTTTCATATAAAATCTGAGTATTTATATATACAGCTAGCGCAATATATTAGGAAATTAATTAAATCCTTGAATTTTTTAATTTTTATATGATGTGTTGGATTCCCTCAGCCATGATTCCTCAATTTGAAATTACATAAATAATATTTCCTATTAGCTTGCCATTTAAATATCAGATTCCTAGATGGACAGTTGTCATTTCTTCTTCCTCCAACACAGACAGTGAATTTACTAGTTATGATTTTCAATCTGTTGTCATCAAGTCTGATTCACTTACCTTCTCTCAACAAGTTCTGGGTGGATCTTTTCTGCCTTTAGATCTCAGTATCTAATTTTTATTTCCTTGTATGATTTTAAATTTTATGCTATAATCCATTAAAAAGAACTGCAATAACATCAAGTATTATAAAAAACAAATTAAAAAAATGATAAGATGAATTACAAAAATATTGATTGAGTTCGTAGAAATTAAAAAAAAAAACTAGAAATAAGAGGACTTAACATACCTTAAACGACTTTCATAGGCTAGAGAAGGTTGTAAAGATAATATTTTTAGGCTGTAAAGAGAATTTTGAAGTTTATAACCCACGTTAGAAGAGAGAGACATTTTTAGTGGGATATTGAAAATTGTGAAAAAAATTAAAAGTAATATGGAGGGAATCATGATTTTTTTCTTTTTAATTTCCCTCCTAAATAAAGATTTTTTTTAGGTTTTGTAAGGGATATATTTGAGGGAAGACGACAACATCTAAATAAACAAATTGAGTTTAGGGAAAATCATAATTAAGTGATGTTGTTGATGTTGAGCTTCTATCTAAATTAGAGTCCTATTTTGATATTAACTATGGATAAAATCATTAGTTGAAAAAAAAACAATGGATAAATAGAAGGAAATTAAAATTCAAATTGATAAGTAAATTAAATTCAAATTTATTTATATTTTAAACTAATTGTACATATAGGACACGGGGAGTCTTTTCTTCTTTATCTTAATTTTTCAAAATATACCAAGTACAATGATTTTTATTAAGCGACAGTGCGTCAGTTTTGGTGCTATATATTTTTTAATGCTAGCTTATTCTTTTCAAATAAAATTGGACGGCTAATAGATTTTGATATAATAAAAATTTAATATATATGATATTATAAAATAAACAATTTTATATTTAAAAATTTATTATAAATTATAAATATAAAAATTAAATTATTATAAATTCACAATGTATATTATTATAAATAAACATTAAATAATTAATATTTATATTTTATGGATTAGCCCATGAGTATATTCAGGATTCAATTCGTGAGTATTATGAGTTGAACTTTATTTATCTTGAAAGTCGACTATTAATTTAAACATAGAATAAAATATAACTGAGTTAATCTAACTCAATATCATTTATTCAGAATCAACTCAAAAAATATTCAAAATTGATTTTGTTGTTAAATAAAATTGATTTTGTTGTTAAAATTTAATATATATGATATTATAAAATAAAAAATTTTATATTTAAAAATTTATTATAAATTATAAATATAAAAATTAAATTATTATAAATTCACAATGTATATTATTATAAATAAACATTAAATAATTAATATTTATATTTTATGGATTAGCCCATGAGTATATTCAGGATTCAATTCGTGAGTATTATGAGTTGAACTTTATTTATCTTGAAAGTCGACTATTAATTTAAACATAGAATAAAATATAACTGAGTTAATCTAACTCAATATCATTTATTCAGAATCAACTCAAAAAATATTCAAAATTGATTTTGTTGTTAAAATAATTTGATGTCAAAGCTACTTGAATCGCATAATGAATCAAGCTTGAGCTTCACACTGCATAGCTCGATAAAATTGCATACTTAATTTAGCTTATGTTATTTTAATATTTTACCTTTACATATTAGAAAAAACACATTGAAATGAGGTTGAGTGCATATTTGAGCCAATTTTGATATTAAAACATGAGGTTTGACTGAGTTTTAAATAATTTTATTTTTTTTACATAGTAATGAAGTCGAGTCGAGTTTAAATATGCAAGTATATCATTAAGTTAAGTTCAATGCTAAAAAATGAGAATCGATTGAGTTCAAGTTAAGTTTCAAACTTCAAATTTTTGAATCTAATTGAGCTTTTAAGTCTAACAGTGGATCAATTGGCTCTACTCGATTGCTTGACTAATGATGGGAATACAAAATTAAAATTGATAAAGTAAATTATACTCAAATTTATTATATATAAAACTGATTGTATATATAGGCCACAAGGGAGTCTTTTCTTCTGTCTTTATTTTTCAAAATCAACCAAGCTAAAAGAATCTAAAATTGTAAAAGTTTGTGTATTGCCATATTTTTATTCTTACTTATGGTTATTATGCTTGTAATAATTTAGTTACGGAAGATATAACATTAACTATAGTCATAAATGCTATAATTCGTGACTAATTAGATTTTAACAAATATTGATTTTCTACAAGTAAAAAACCATAGTAGCTATATATCAACTCTAGTCATTAATTGGTTTATGTGACAAATACTATAATTGTTTAATTGCTATTGCTACGATATTTTGATATTTGTAGTTAATTAAATTAATTAGTTATTATTTATTCACTGTGGCTAAAAGAATATAGCTAAATGATTAAGTATTGCCATGACTTTGAAATATCATAACAAATATGAAATTTTTGCTACATGTCATTCATTTTTGTGACTAAGCAAATTACTAAAATCATACATAATTACAAAGAGTTAGCTTTTGTAGCTAATGCAATAAATTAGCTACAATTTTGCATGTTGTAGCTGGAAATTTGTGGCTGTATGTGACAATTGTTGTAGTGTTGAAAGTGTTCATGTGATGCTTTTATTTTTTAATTCCAACATTAATTGGAGTTGAAGGGCCGAACAAGCTAGGAGGTCAGAAAGAACGAAAGAAAATGCATTATAGAGAGACTATTTTGGTAAGTTTTCTGAATCACCAAACCGTGTTCAGGAAAATAAGCGTTTACAACTTGCCAAACATAAGGTTATACGAAGAAATTAGAGGTGAAACTTCTGTTCTTGGCCTTTCTCTTATATGATAGTTCCCTTCAAACTGTATGCACCATATTATGCCTTTAATATGTAACTTTCTGCTCATCCTTGCTCTCCAATTATGGTTTCTAACCAACTCTCTTAGTTAACTTTTATAGATAAAACATATTTTCTTGAGAGATTGGTGCAAGCAACTGCTTTTTCTAAATTTTATTATCTGGAAATTTGAGAGTATATAGAATTATTCAAAGGAACATCCATCCTAGTTATATCAGTGCTTTAATCATATAATTTTATTTAAACCATTAAGTAAATATCAAGTTCCTGACTTAGCTATACCTTATTTCTAAAATCAGTTGTTTTATTTATGACATGGATTTAGGAACATTTGTTTTTGAATTTATTTTCCTCAAGTTTGTATTTTCATTATATTCTACTACGCTTCATTATAATCCACAAATAATAATAATAATAATTATCAATCAAGGGGTGACTTAATTAGTATTTTCACTTATAATAATTGGAAGAAGTTTTGAGTTCGAGTTTTTTTACCATTATTCATCAATATTTATGAAAGTTTAACTGTTCATATTGTATTGTCCACGGTCTACTGAATATCCTTATGAACCAAAACAGTAATCTGTCATCATCATCTCAAGCTTGTTAACAGGCTTGGACCAGGATTTATACACAAAATAACTGTCCATGCCAAACGGCATTGCCATCAAACTTAGTTTTTGTTTCATAGATGTCATTAATATTAAATTTCAGTTGAATTTCAGGAATCATAATCAAGTTAAAGTTATTTATTTACCACCAAAAGAAAAAAATGGAAAAAATCAACAGTGATCTTATTGAAACTTCCCGACTAACGTAATGCTAATGGAAAAAGGTTGCCTCACGCCGCTGCCAGATGCAAAATGGGCCCTTAAATTCGCCGCAGCACGGCAATCGGACATTACTACAAATTTTTTTGGCATTCTTATTTCTGAGGATCATCTCCAAGCCCAACCATTTTGCTGTAAAAGTAGAAATAAAGATAAAAATAATATTTTTCTTCCAACTCTAATTCCCACCATTTTCAACGTAAAAAATGGCATTGTCTACATATTTAGCATGTTATTATATCACGTCATTCTATTTTTTTAACTGTCTTTTTTTAGGGATATTGTATAATATTTTTTTGGTATAAAATTGCTTTAATTGCACCATTCTAGTGTAGAAATTACACTAAAATGGTGTTTTGGTTTGGATATGACCTTAGTAATTAGCAGTGCCAGTGGAAATTTTTTTTGGATAAATTTTATTTTTCAATTATACTCGTATTAAAAAAAACCTATAACATAAACAACATAAATATTGTCAAATGAGATCTTGATCTAATGGTAAAATAATTAAATTAAGGTTTTGAAAATAAAATATTTTCAGATTTTATTTCTATTCGTATTGACTTTTTTTTGGGACCATGACTATTCATTCCTATTGAATTGGGTTATTTACATGGTTTATTCTCTTATTAGTTGGTGGATTCATTTAATTATATTTGATTATTTTATTGCATAAATATATTATATTGGTCGTCTCTCTACCTAATTAAAGTTGCTGAGTCTCTGTAGCATAAAATTGAGGTTAAGAAAGATAAATCAATTTGAGTTTTAATGATCAATTTAAAGCCAAATTATATTCAATTCTCCGCGTGATCAATCGATCATATCGAATTCCGCATCAAGTAATATAACAAACAAGATCCTATAACAGTGATGATGTTTGAATTATGTTTTGTTTATGTTTCCTTAAGTTTTGATTTAATTTTTACATAAACTCCAATGAACTTTCTTATAATAATAATTATAACAAAAAAAAACTATAACTTAATACTTTTATTGACATCTAGGAGCTGCATATTGTAACATGAATAACTTTTGTGTTTATTATCAGGCGGAGGTGAATATTATCCAAATATATTATATGTTACTTGTGTTTATTGTAACATGTAAGCAAACAAATAATGTTTGCAGTTCAGTTGTCCTCATTTCTCCTCCATCACTAATGGATAAGACATTTTAGGTGTCCGGCTTCATTTGTATGATATAAACTAAAATGAAAAATTATTAAAAAAATATTTTAATTAAAATATGCATATATTTCAAAAAATATATATATATATATATATATATATATATATTCTTTAAAAAGAAAAACAATTGATTATAAAGAGAATTATTATTTATCTCGTAAAGTTTTATATATTACACTAGTGCCTTTTAAGGTTTTAAAATTACGTTATTTACTATATTTATTTTATTATATTATACTAATAAATTATTTCGTTAGATTTTCTATTAGAAAAAATATTAAAATTTTAATAAATTAGATCTTTTAAGGAAAAATTATTATTTATCCTTTAAAGTTTGACATATTATATTAGTACTCCAAAATTTTAAAATTAAACTATTTGCCCTTCTATTTTATTTTTGTCAAATTATATAATCATTTTATCAAATTTTAATGGTTTTATAGTTAATATCAAATATAGATAATTAATAAATGTCATAATTACCTCTTAACTTACTTTCTTTATACTATTAAAGTCAGAAATAGTAAAATGTCTTTCTTTTTTCTCATCTTTTTCTATCTACCTAAAAATTAGAGTAAACTTATAAATAATTAGATATTCTTGCACTAATAATTAATGATTTCTAGTAAAGTATTATTTAACATGAATATAATAAAATCAACTTATAATTTTAATATTTTATATGAAATAATTAAATGAATATCTCATACTTTTGAAAATTAATTTCAAGAATTGAATAATGACATTTTATAGTTTAATTTCATATTTCTAGGACTCTAATTTATAATTAAAAAATAACAAAATAACTATATAGTCCAACAAAAATAAAATAGATAGGATAATAATATAATTTTAAAACTTTAAAGAGTGCTAATATAATATGTCAAAACTTATAGGATAAATAGAAAATTTTTCTTAAAATAATTATTTTGTCATTTATTAAAAATTTAACGTTTTTTCTAACAAAAAATATAACGGAATGATCTGTTAGTATAATATAATAAAATAGATAAAATAAATATTATAATCTTAAAACATCAATAATGTATTAGTATAATATATTAAACATCAAAAAATAAATAGTAATTCTCTCTTAATTATATAGTGTTTGAGAGCAGGAATTTTCTTTTAGACGGTAGTTTTTAGATTTTTAAATTGTAAAATTGTATGGAAGCTTCATTTTTATAGTTAGTTGTAAATTTAGGCCCCACATAAAATCCAAGTGAAATAACCATTTAAGATTTTTATTTTCTCAAATGACTTAAAATTTCCAAGAAATAGTTTTTCACTTACGTTGGTGAAATAAATAAATTTTCAAAAATGATTTATTTTTTTAATTTTTAGATTTATTGAACAATCATTTAAAAAAAGTGATCGTACTTGCCAAGTAGGCTATACCAAGGTGACAAGAAGCACTCCTACCAAAAATAAATCCCCCGGACCCCCATTTAGATTTTGGGTATTTTCTTTCTCACACCTACTCCAACATCTGCACCAAAAGTCTATCCTAATTAAGTCACCAATTTATAGAATGGTCAGTTCTTTCAATATTCAACTTGCCATTTCCCCCATACATTTTCACCAATATTTTAGAATATGCTACTCTCCGCTTACTCAATTATTGTCTTATGATTTTACAAAGATACTCTTTATTTTAAAAAATAATTTTAACACAATAAATAGTAATTTTAAAAATAAAAAAAATTAGAAGTCCAATAGATTTTTTATATTTTTATTTTTTATTTTACTTTATCACATACAAATTAATATTTAACAAAAATAAATAAATTTTATTATAAGAAAATAGCAAAATATTTCTAGAGAAACAAACCAATAAAAAAACAGAATATACATAAAAATAAATTAATATGTATTAATTATAACGAAAATAAAAAGTGAAATTTGGTTATCTATATATAGAGAGTCAAACTCAATCTTTAAATATAGAGACTCTAAAATTTAAAGATAGAGTTCATTATAAACTATTTTTATGAAATGAATTTTCAAAATTAAAAAAAAAAACATAATTTAAATAAAGAGATACTCTTAATTTGTATATTTGTGATACAAAGTTAAATTATTATCAAATAGTGGTTTTGGGTTTTTAGTTAGAATATAAAATCTTTTTTCATGGAGGTTATGCGAGGTTTTTTCTAATAATTGAAAGTGAAAGTATATATATGTCTCTTTAAGAAATTAATTTCATAAAAAAAATTATCTTAAGTGTTTTCTTCATTCACAAATTGATAAAACCTATTTAACGATAAAAAAAAAAAAAGTAATTTGTTACTTCAATTTTATTTAACCATGTTAACATTCTGTCTTTATGACCACACTGGATTGATTTATTTCAATCACTAAAAGTTAATTAAATGGTATTTTTTTTCTATTAAGAATACAATAGTTGCTAACAATGGATTCTGAACATAATTCACTTTAAAACTAATTCAAATAACAGAATTATCAATACATTATACAAATAACAGTTATACCATATAACTATTCGATTTGGAATAGTGTTTTAACACAATATTTTCATGTCCATACCCAAATATTAAGGGAAAATATGAAACATGAAGCTAACAGAATTGGGCATTAATTTGCTAACAACAACAAACATAAAACTCTGCAGATGATTTAATATCGTAAGACAGGTGGTTTTAATACAATGTTGAAAATGAATCTTAAACCTAAACACTTCAAAAAGCTATCTCGAGAGAAAGATTATCACAATCAATCGATAATAAGTTGAATGTGAAAAATATCTCAATATTAGCTAAAATTTTTCTAAATTTAATATTTTAACATGAAAATATTAATTAGAGTCATAATTAATGCTCGATCTCCTCAAGGAAGTAACTGTATTAACCACATTCAGTGCAATTATAATGAGTAGATTAGATGAGTTATGAGTTTATTACTTAAATAAATGTTGTTAATTAGTAGCATAAATAATGATTGTGTTGTTAAAAGTTTCAAAAGACTCAAATGATATAATGATAATACTTATCTAAATACAAAATGTATACATCAGTTTAATTATAATCAAGCATGAATATGAACTAACTTATTATTTTACATATGATATGTTTTAAATAGATCAGTTCATCAATCATTGATGGGTAATGAGGGTTCTCTAATAAAAAATATATAAATAGTCAAAACCCTTCTTTTTTTTTTTTACTCAACAGGATGAAGAAGAAATTATATGTATATATTAAAAAAAAAAAAAAAAAGGAAACGTAACAAGAAGAAGAGAACAAAAAGGAATAGCGACATGAGTACATGAAAGTCAGCCATTATAATGAAAATAGCGTCTTCTACTCTCTGCATTTACTCTTATTTGGATTTCCTTGAGATTTTTGTCTCCCCCACGTGCACCCATCCCCATCTCCTTTCTTTCTTTTTTTTTTTTTCCCCTTTCATGTCCAAATTACCCTTTTTTTATTTCAAATAAATTTTTAAAAATTAATAATTAATTTTATATTGTTTAAAAAAATATTTATTTATTTAATAATATATAAATTTTAAATATTATAATATAATATACCATAAAAAAATTTATATTTGAAATATTTTATATAAATTATTTAGAATTTCGTATAAAGTCTAATGACTTTTTATAATAATTTAAAATTTATATTTATTATCAATAATTGTATTTGCATATCAATCGTTACTTTTAATTTCCAATATTTTTAATTAATATCTTAACTAATATTTTTATCAAAAAAAATAGAATAGTAAACTATCAATTTTTTATAGAAAATTTATTTTTGTTGTAATTTATTAAATTTAGGTAGAATTTTCTGTAATTTATTTTTCTTTCTTTCATATTATTTTTTTTATTTTTCAAAAAAATAATAATTCAACTTAATATTAGTAGCATACACTATCCATTTTCCTATGTAAAGTGTATTTCAAATTTATTTATTTTTTCATTCAGAAAATTCATATTTGTTTGTGAATATATGATCTCATTTAATCAATGCATAAATATATAGTAGGAAGTTTAAGAATTTATTTTCCAAAATATAAAAAGCAGTAGTAATATAATAAAACTTAATTTGACCTACCTTTAATTTTTTATACCTGATAATTAAGAGATTTCGTGTTTTGTTTTCATTTATATTGAGTTATTGATACGATTTAATTTGTTCGTTAAATGATTAGTAAAATTGGCAATGATATGCATTGATAACTTTTTTAAAATCCAACAAATAGTTTAAAGCGTAAAAGCTTATGATATTTATAAGGGTTAATTACTATTTATGTTTGAGATTTAACATATTTTAAAATTATATTATTTGTCATTTTTATTTTATTATATTATATTTTTATTAAAAAATTAAAATTGTTGTGAAATGAGTAATTTTTTATAATAAAAAATTATTATTTACTCCATAAGATTTGACATATTATAATAATATCTCCTGAATTTTTAAATTTTATATTATATTTTCTGAGGTTAAGGGCAGTTTTAGAATTTTTTAACTATATAGTTCTTCTTTTAACGGTAAAATCATTAAAATTGATAAAATAACAATATAGTCTAAAAAACTAAAATAAAATATAATAGTAAAATTGTTGTGAAATGACAAAAAAATCATTTCATAGTAATTTTTTAACTATTTAACTATTTATCCAATAAGATTTGATATATTATAATAACATATTCTGAAATTTTTAAATTTATATTATATCCCCAGGGATTATAGGTAGATTTAAAATTTTTTAACTACCTAACTCTCTCATTAAAGGTAAAATCATTGAAATTGATAATATAGTCTCGCAAAAATAAAAATTAAGCGAAAAATAACGTAATTTTAAAATCTCAATATTACTAGTGTATTATATCAACCCTCAAATAAAATAATAATTAACCTCATTTGTAATTATAAGTAGTTGAACCGGTAGTCACTAATCACCAACGATAATTTATTGACTAATTGCCATTTAATTACAGTGGAAACTAACTATTTTTTCTTTTTTTAATTCGCAAATATAAATAATATACAAAATAATTATTATTTTGTGATAAATTTAGTTCTTAATAGTTTTTTAATGAACCTCATTATTAAGTCTATTAAAATATTTTCCAATACCTTTTAGTCTCTAAGCCCCCGTTTTGAAAAGTTAAAATTAATTTTATATATTTTATATAGTAAATTATTAAAAAATACAAAGAAAAATTATTTTTTAGCTTTTTTCTTATTTTATTGAATAATTGTTTAATTATTTTTATTGAGAACAAATATTTAATAATATTGACAATGAAAAAATTATGTAAAAGTATCAAAATATATATGAATCTATATTATTATATCACCATGAATATGCATTTTTTTTGTTTTCCTAAATATATACGAGTACTTCAAATTTTATTTTATCTATACATTAATTGTTTTTATATATGTGGATTTTAAACACTTACCATTTCACCTAAATTTAATTGGTGATAGAAAAAATGCTATTATTAGTTTTATTTTGTACAGTCCAAGCACCCATGATATTCAATTGTGACTTGATTTCATACTGGAATATCTGCCATAAGATAATTGTTGCTACACCTATGCCAACAATCTCTTTCTCAACAATTACTTATGCTGAGAATCAAACTCATGACATCGGCTCTAATACCAGTTGTTACCCAAAACAATAACCAAGATAGGAGTTAAATTGATATATAAATAAAATTTTACTTAAAGATAGATAGGGATACAAGATTTTTATAGAGATTCAGATGTTAACAAACCATACTACTTCATCTAATCTCAACTGAATATTTCACCAGCACTCAAAGTGTTACAATAGAGTTTTTCTAACTCACTTTCAACTATAGTATTTTTATTTTTTGGCTAACACTTAACCTAATAATAACCTTTATATTTTAATAGCTAATACAACAATTAAATATTTGTGTTTTTTTATGACTCATACAAAATTTTTTACAAGTATTTCACTTGTTATCCAAATCGCTCGAACCCAATAATAAGTATTTAATTACAAGAATAAAAGTACTAAATAACTAAAAGAACTCAACAAAATTGAGTAATAATGATTTTCACAACAAATATTATAAAAATAAATTTTAAATTAATGCACAAATGAGTTTTCAAATATTAGATATTTGATAACTTGTTATCTAACATTTAAGTTCATAAATGAATATATTTCTACTTCTTTTTAGAAATAATGTTATTTGGTAAGTGTTCAACCACTTTTCCATTGCTTATGTCAATATAAAATGTGAAAGTTAATAGACATTATTGAATCTTCACAGATATGACTGTTTTTGGTAAAATATGACTGAAATAGTGAGGCTGATCATGAATATTTATGTCCAATAATACATTATATTTCACTAGTGTGACTAATTTTTCTTTTATAATTTGGTCAATGTTTCACTATCGTGAACGTTTGTGTAGAAATATACGGGCAGTGAATACTTACTTGTTGAGCGTGAATTGTGCGCTTTCAATACTTCAGGCGGTGACAAATTACTAGAACTTGACTCGGTTCCACGGTACGAACGTTCTTGATTCTTTTGTGATGAAACGGAGATGAAGAAATTCCTTTCCGAATTTCAGAGAAAACTAACGATAAAAAGTTATCTATTTTTCCTTATATCATTTCGTTATAAGTTATATATTTTCATAACTTTATATATAAGAAAATATGAGTCTGAGCAGAGTCAAATCCATATAGGCGGCCCATTACCATAAAGCCCAACAGTTTGAATCTGAGAAAATTAGCGTTAACACTTTTACAAACATGATTATAATAGACACGAATGCAAAACGAAAGTTTTACGATAGTGGTGATTGTTGACCACAAGCGTGATATTCTTCACAATCGTGATACGAATGTGAATTTTTACTGATTTTTAATTTTTTTAACTTCAATTGTATTGAATCAATTTATTTTAAAATTTTAAAAATTTTTAATCCGTCCAAAACATTTAAAACACAAATATATAATTAAATTTTTTATTACTCAATTATTTATAACTATCAAAATAATAAAAATACACATTAAAATTCAACTATATAATTTTTAATTTATTATCTGTTAAATTATATTTATCCAGAAAATTAATTATAAATATGTTCCTATAAAATAATATGAGTTTTATACTAGGCCCCAAGAAATTGGTTTAATCATATAGTCTCGTAAAACAATGTGATATATATGGATTGTGACAACTCCTGCGGCCAATAATGTGAAAATGGCAAAAATTACATATGAAAATGTGAATGATCCGGAAAACACTCATACCTAACAATAACATTTAAAAATTTATGTTAAGAAAAAAACAATAACGTTAAAAAAAAAAAAAAAGAGAAACACTGAAAGGTCTGATCACAAGAGTATGTTTGTGCAATAATTTGGCATTTAATTACTAGGAGTAGCAGCCACCTATTTGCTAAAAAAAAAAAAAGAGAAGGTAGCCACCTAGTCTACCATGCATGTCTTTTCCAGCTAAAAGTCTAATTAATTAATTAATTTTATTTATTTAGACCAACATTATGTTAGATTACATTACATTTTTTATTTTTTATTACGTACATTAAATAGGTGTGTCAATGGTCAAATCCAGAATCTACGGATATATGTTGGTCGTTTCGTCTGTTCTTACAAATTTATCAGCAGAGCACCTTCTTCTTTGACTTGCCCTCTTCCTGCAGCTCGCCGACACCTTCCTCAATTCTTTATCCTTATCCTTTATTTATATTCATTTTATCAACAAAATTTCGTACAATGCTATTTTGTTTATTTTTAGTTTTTCAGTCCATACATCGAAGTGGGTAAAATATTAATTTTTCAAATTTTAAAAATATTTTATACCTAAAAATTTTGAATTTAAAGAAAAATATAATATATCTTATCTATTCATCTCAACTCCTCGGAGTTTTCAATTTTTTAAATAACTGTTTAATATAAAATTTATCACTTTATTAATTAGTAAGAACACAAAAAAAATATATTATTTTTTTTACTTATTAATAAGATAGCGAGTGTCAAATAATTATTTAGAAAATTAATTATTTTTAACATTTCTCAATTCTCATATTTTTTTCCTCTTACCATTATAATTGAGGTTCAATTATTCATATGAAATTAAATTCCTTTCTTCCCCGGATTATATAATCAAATTGATACTAAACTCCAAGAGGTTTCAGCATGATATATGCATTATAATTGATGATTTTTTTATTTATTATGACATTTAACTTCATAAATATTTGCATGACAATTGACAAAGATGGATTATAACTTGAGGTAGAAGTATTTGCATTCTTTTTAAAAAGGAACATGCATATTATTTATTACAAGATTTCTTCTCGTTGTTATAATCCAACCTGCTTTAATTGAAGAAGAAAACAAATTGGATGAATATAATATATAATTTTCTATTTCGTCCACGTTGATTAGTGTATGGTCCAAGTAGAAAATAAGAAGGTGGAGAAATTCAAAATGGGTAACATGCCGAATTATGGGTTACTAATTACCTATATATTAAACCATTCCTCTCCAGGCGGTTTTCTGTTCGAATGTCTATTTACTCATCCAAATCCCTCCAAAAAATACTTTTTCTTGTCGACCCAATTAAGGCAAGACAACAAGGAGACCATAAAATATTCTAAGCACAAATTTAATTAATCATAATATTCGTGTGCAAATGTTATTAAATCGAGGGTTTTTTCTTAAAAAATGGTGCTAGTTTATGCGGAAAGAGCGTCTCATGTGACCTTCAAGTAAGACAATGAAGTTTGAGTAATTGAATAGAACACTATGTTATTGCAACCTAGCTATATATATATATATATATAGTATGCATGGGCAATTATTTTTTAGAGCAATGGATGGTCCATCATCATAGGACAATGACAATATATTGTTTAGCAATGGATGGTCCATCATCATAGGACAATGACAATATATTTTTTGGTAAATGGGAAAGGGAATTGATGAGAAGCTATAATCCTTATTTTGCTACTAATAATATACCAATGCATTTTATTTTTTATTTTTTAAAATATGATTTAAACTAGAGATTCAAATGCCATTTTCACAGTGAGAGTGAATTCAATGTGTTACAGGTGCATGGATTCCTTATTATATGAAGTAATTAAGTTAAATATATATTAAAGAATGAAAGGGATAGTGAAAAGTATAGATTGTTGACAAACAAAATGAGAACTTGAAACCCACACAAATTAATAAGATATATGAGTACAAGACAATGGATAATCAAATAATAATTGGACATGCAGAATAGATTAATTAGAACCAATGTGTACCCAAATACCCAAGATAAAATTAAGACCAGTCAGCATCTAATTATGTTAGAAATTAAAATATCAAAAACAATGCAGGAGAGTGACATGTGTTGTCCAAATGTTCACGTCAACAAGTAAATCTGTGAACGTGTTAAGTTTCGTTATTTCATTGGGCCTTTCTTTATTTTTTATTTTTTTGTATAAAATTATTTATGATATTTTATTTTTTAAAATATATTTAATGATTTATAAAAACTAAATCGATACAAACTGTCACCGGTTATTAATTTGGTTACATATCTCATCCGGTTTCGACATCATTAATAGTTGATTATCATGACCTAGAATTGTAATAATAATAATTAGAATAAGGATTTACACTAGAATAAGGATTTGTCTGAAATTCAAATCCATGACAGAAAAATGAACCTGTGTTTTGGTAATTTTGGTTGGAAGCTTCCAACTTTCTCCATATATAAGATGAAAAGCCAATGCCTTACAACTTTTATAATTACAAGTTTAATGCGAAGGTGAAAGTTAAACTAATGGAACCGCAAAATTAGGGAACTTTAAATTCTGATTTCACGTGAGATTCCAAATTGGTTTGGTATGTCAATCAAACCCTCTTTGTCCCACAAAGAGACAACACTTTGCATCCATCATCCACGCTTTCTAATCAAATGTTTCTCTTCTATAATTATTATTTTTATATATTTAGGAAAAAACTTAAATAGCTGAATATTAATATATATGTGTGTGTGTGTGTGTGTTCAACTTTGAGAAAGTAGTGATTTAAGATTCTGGATTTTCGTCTATAACAAATCTAAACCCTCCATTAAATTAATAACAAGAGGTACGCATGGACTAGTTTTCAAATCCTAGCTACTTGCTTCTTGTGAAGCCTCTGAAAGTGAATTTCAGCTTTTGAAATCTCCTATGCAAAAACTTTTACTTTTTTTTATATAGAAAATTTTCCCAACTTTATGAAAAGTTCAAAAGAAATTTTCAAAAAAATGCGGTTTAAATAGTATATGTTTGATTGTATGTACGTTTGAGCTTTTGTGGTTTCACACCTTTGTGAAAATTTGAACGAGCCTTTTTCTTTCTTTATTAATATTAACCTTTGTTTACTACTTTTGTCTAAAGAATTTGAATTAATAGATTTTTTTTCCTTTTCTTTCACTTTCTCGAAGGGGGAGAGTACTGGAAACTGAATTTGCTCCAGAGAGAGAGAGCGAGAGAGTTCTGGATCTTCAAGAAGAAACATCAAAACCTGAAACTTGTCCTTAAATGGCATCTTCTTTTGAAGTAAAAGCTGAAGTTTTTTTTAATCATTTTTTTTTTCTGTGGATTACTCTATTTACATGTCATAACTCATACTTACTTTCTGTCGGTCTTACCTGATAGTGATTCCAGCATTCAAAAGCCATGCTGCTTGGCCTTTGCCTATTTGGTCTTTTCCTTATTCTTTTTTCCAAAATAAAATATAAAAAAATAAAATTTAGAAGAATTTTTAAGATGGATTTAGCCTACTATATCATTAATCCAATTACGCATTAATACTTAATTATTTAATTGTTTTAGTTGAAGTGTTTGTGCCTAGAGACTGATATATCAGACGTTCAACGTTACAACATACATATATGATGGGGACGAATGACAACCGCTGATTTACGAAAAGAAAATCTGAACCATTCAAGTACTGTAATTAAGAACATTTTGAACATAAATGATTCAAGTGGGCTGCGGACTCGAACCAATGAGAAGAAGGAACAATAAAAAAAATAAGGAGAAAAAACCAATGGGAGTTGTTCGTGCGTAAGGTGGATGTTGAAGAATGGTGCCTATCTATCCCTAACATAGAAATTGCAAAAGTAAAAAAATAAAAATAAAAATAGAAGAAATAAGAAATTAATAAATACATATATATATCCAGAGAAAATCTAACCACGTTCTGCTATCTCTTATTAAAATCATCAAATTCGAAAACGTGGGAGTTTCAATTTGATTATCACTATAAGAAATTGGAGTAAAAAGAAGGAAAAAAAAAAGAATAAAAGATTTAGTAATGTGAAGAAATGAGATTGAACTTCAGTAGAGTGAACAATATGTAACAGAGTTTCAGGCTTTTAACGTGTTCAAAAAGAGCCACAAATCTTGATACAATAAAAACACCATCTTTAGACCCCAAAAGCTTCAATATTTTCTCAACATTTAATTTGTTAACCTAAGTAATTAAATCATTAAACATTGACTAATCATATAATTGTAATTAATAAAATTACTGGGCATAACTCTGTTTTGGTAGCTAGAAATCCAAAAATTCATGATCATATTAGGCAATTGGATTACATTGTTAATTTTGAAAGGATGACAAAGGAAGAAAAGAATATAAAATTGATATACAGAATATGAAAATTACTTGGATGGAGTTTCAGTCAAGTCCAACCAGATTTGCTTGAACACCTTGATTATGAGATCATGATACTCATCGGCATTTAAAGAAAGATAACAAGCAAGAAGGTCTTCTAAATCTTTTGATTCCCTGATGTTATTTTCCATGATCATCTCCACCATTGATTCCCTGAAGTCTCTCTGCGGATCAAACGAAGATTTCACGATCGCCAGGCTATCTGAGAGACTCCGGCGAGAGCTTGAGCTTGAAGAAGAGGACACGCTCTTTCTACCGCCGCCGTGAGCCTGAATTCTCCGGCTACCAATTCTGGGGGAGTTAACTCTAAGTTTTAATCCCGGCGAATTCACATGTATCCTGAATGAATTAGAATTAGCGCTTTTACGCTCTTTCATGGTGACGCTTTCTTCTTTAACGAGCTTGACTGATAAGGAGCCATGAGCATTAGTTTCTTTGTATTTAGCAGAGCTCTTTTTGTACCGACTGCTTGTTTCTTTGGGTTGCTTCCTCTTGATATCCTCAACCTTATCGTCGAATTTCGGAGGCTTCGTTAGGATTGGTGGAAGATCAAGATCAGATAAATCGAGCTTATCAAAATTTGTACCCAGTGATTTGTTGTCCACGTCGATAATAATATCATCGGCATTAGAATCAACCACTTGATTACAGCCACAAGAACTCGACCAAGCCACCATCTTGTCAAATGACTCGGTAGGAAGCACCCGGTCGGACCTGAATTCTGGCGGGAAAGAATCAGAGCTATCAGAGCTGGAAAAAGAAGCAGAGTATTCCGGGGGAGAATCTGAGGATTTATTAGTGCAAAGGGGTGCCCGGCACCGGCAGCTGCAACCGGCGGAGACAGAGGAGGTGACAAGCTTAGGAGAGGAGTGCCTGAGGATTCTCTTGTTGGTAAATTTTCTTTGCTTAGTGCATTTTCTTGGAGGATCAGGAAAACGGGGGTGGGTAGAATTTGAGTTTGTAGGAGAATTGTGGATAAGCTCTCTAGTGAAGTAGTAGGATTTTCGTGGATAAGAGAAGTGATTGTTGGGTTGCTTTGGTTTTAATGGCTGCTGCTGTGAAATATTTGCCGTTGCTGCTGTCGGCGATGGATGTTTTTTGTTGATGGGATCGTGGTTTCTGGTGGTGCTTCTACCCATTTCTCTGAGTTTGTAAAACCAGGCATTAGGCATCATATCAGATAACCTAAACCTGTAGTTACCCATCAAAGAAACCCACAATTCTATTTGCTTCCTCTCCCACCACTACTCTTTCTCTATCTATATATCTCTCTTTGATATGTTCTATCTGCGTGCGTGTGCTTCTATCTCTTTATGGAACACAATTTTGTCCCTTCCGCTGTAATCCTACCACCATATAAATCAGGCCGCGGAACAAATTAGTCTTATGGTAAACGCCAATCAGTCTCTTAAAATAAAAGCTGGGTACAATTTAGAGGTCAATTAGACTATGGAAGCCAAGTAAATTGAATTAATTGAACCTTTGGCCTACAAAGTGAATAAAAATTTGATAATGGGAACATGTTTCTATCACTAAAGTTTTTCAATTTCACAAAATTGTTTGGATTGGGATGGGATCTAAAAAGGGTGGAGAAAAGGCAACAGAGTGGGGCCATGTGGTAAACGGCCTTGCTGGTTCTGACGGCTTTAATTACCAAACCAAACAAAAACTTTGTTCTCATATTATGATTGTATTTTGTTGATTTGTTAAACAAGAACTAGAAGGACCAGATTCTTCAATTTATCTGCTGTTTCTTGGATGGGTTCAACTCCGTTTTACGTACTACGGCTGGCTATTTCAGTTTTTTTTTTGCTTCCAGACTTTTGCTGCTCCATGTGGCTAACATGCATGCATGCATATATGCCCCTTCCATATCATCCCCACGTTTTTTTTCAATGCTTACAAACTTCAACTGCTAACCACAGGCATATTAACATATGGAATTTCCAGCTTTTTTTTTCTTTTCTAATAATATTTATTTAGTTTCGAGTTACTATTAATATCCTTTGATGTTATAGAAGTGTTTTACACAATCACTCGATTATTAAAATTTAGGACAATATTCCAAAATTTGATCTCTTACTGTAATTCTCAAAAATAGCAAATTATCAAAAAGAAAAGAGAAAACCATGAAGGCATTCATCAATATGGATTGCTTAAGCTTTATGATGAACATAGAGGCAAATAAATAGTTTTCTAAATTGTGAAAAATGTGGTAATATATGAGAAGTGAAAAAGAAGTGGAAGACAGACGGCTAGCAAAAAGGGCAACTTTTGGTAGTGTAAACCCGAGCACTATGTGAATCCAAAATAGAAAATTTGGAGTGGCCCATTAATACTGAGATTTTGCAATATCAAACTGACAACAATATCTTTGCTGAACTTTTCTAAAAACAATAATATTGTTAGGTTGTATCTTTGCAAGATGAGCCCAGCCCATCCCAACCAGATCCTGGTGGTGGGACAACATATTAACTTTCCCAAAAACAAAGGCCTTCTTTCACATTTAGATCCTCTGCCAATTTCTGTTTATTGTCTCTTCCCACACATCCCTTTGTCAAAAACTGTCCTGTTTCTTTTTCTTCTCTTTGTAAAACCCACAAATAATCTATATACATAATAAGTTGAATATCAGTAAAAAATAAAAATCCTATACTTATTTTTTACAATGGAAAAAAAAATTCTAAAGTTTGCGAGATTTCACAATTATATCTAATTCTAAAAAATTTCTATTTAAATTATATAACTTTTATTTTTGAAACAAATCTAACTTCAGTAGGCGCTTACATGGATTGGTATAAAATTTGATCAAATGGAATAGCTAGTGCTGATGTAGACAAAAGAAGTCTCACAAAACAGAGTACAAAACAACACCGTTTTAGATGTGAGAATAAACCATCTCTCGCCATTGAATCGACGCCGTTTTGTTTTGATAAAATTTTATCCTCAACTCTTCTCCTGCTATTGTTCCTGTTGATATCCATTCTGCCTCTGTCGTCACCGCATTGTTCCTTCCTCTTCCTCCATCACAATGGAAGAACCCATCAGTGTAGCGCACAGACAATGGGGGAGGCTCAGAACGGGTGAGATATCCTTTGGGGAAGAGGAAATCTGGTACATACAAAATTGAGACTTTGTATAATCATCAAAGCTCCAATTCCTTAATATCCAAAACTTCGATTCCAATACACACTTAAACACATCTATTTCATATTCTCCATGGCCCTATTTCGATTTTCTCTATTCTTTTTTATGTACATTTTCCTATTTTTCAGACTATGTTTTGTAGCAAACCTCACTGTCTCTTATGAATTGAGATTTTCTTGTACCACTTCCTCTCCTCTCGGTGTTCCTTAGCAGGTTCTGTTTCTTCTTTGTTTGTTTCTTTGCCGGCTTTATTTATGCCTTTTTTTTTATTTAGTTAAAGTGGATTTTTTTGGAGTTCGTTCAATGTTTTCGGTTGATTTTAGTTCTGAGTTGTCATCTTGTTCTCTTCGATTTTTCACTTTGGATCTTCTGAAATTGCTAGTTCAGGTACTCCTAGTGCATGGTTTCTTTTGCTTTTAAGATATTCTAATCTACTATCGCTTAATACAGTTCAATAGATTATGGGTTTTACTGTTTCGTAGAAGATTAAAGTTGAACTTGTTGTTGATGCATGACTCTGAAGAAAAAGTATCATAATCTCCTCACCAAAATCAGCTCTGGTAAGTATTTTTCAATAAGAATCAGTTGGTTGAGGATTGATTTGGGTTTTGCAGAGTGTGCTTAAAAGAAGAAGAAAATAAAGAGAGAGGAAAAAAGGAAGAAGAGAGATCGAGAAAGTGAAAATACTAATAAATATATTTTTTTATAATTGGATATATATAATTCACTCCATTAATCCACCTAAGCATAAATTAGGTTTGAAACCGATTTCATACTACGAAATTTAGATTTATTTAAAAAATGAAACTTTGTATAATTTAAATAATTTTTTTTAGAATTAAATATAATTGTAAAATCTCGCAAAAGATTTTTTTAATTATTTTTTCTAAAAATAAATGAATAGTAAACTATATAAAAAATCAAATTATATATAAAAATGACTAATATTCCTATATATAATATATTAGCCTGAGAGAATAAGCATAGTAAGAAATCATGCCCTGGAGAAAGAATATACAAACATTTGGCACTTCCAAAATTTTTAATGTTGATCAAAACTATCAAATTATAAAAAAAAATCATTCTTTATAATATATATTTATTATTAATTTGTCATTATGATGTATACACTTTTTCAACAAAAAAATTAATAATAATTTGAACAAAGAAATGCTTAGTATATAAGCTAAGTGATTTAATCATCTAATCTACATACTATCAAAAACAATTGGTCCCCCAAATAATTGATCGCATCTTCATTTTAGCAATGATTTCTGTTTAGTGGAGGCGATTCATTATGAGGCAGGAAGCCCATGTCCCTCAGCCTACCAAGTTACAAGCTTTCACCGCCAGCAATTTCACAACTTCATGATTCCCCCCAGATGTGAAACTTCTCCTTTTTTAAATTTCAGCATTGAGGTGGCAGAATTTAACATTGATAAGACTTAATCTAAGTTCAATGATGAACTAGAGATTTTAGCCGAATTATTTTGCTCATGAATCTCTCGCCGTTTAATTTTTTTACGGTTTCTCACAAAATCATCAATAGGATCTTGTGAACTTTTCATAGCAACTACACCTTAATTCAAGACACAAATAATAATCTGATTGCTCTGTAATTCTACGTGTGTCCTCTCTGCAACTTCCTTTTCTTCTCTTTTTGTGAGTGTTAGTGGAGGAGACATATTTACCCATTAGGAGTTATAAATTCTGTAATCTCCCACTTTATAGTAGGAATCTGAAATTCCCAAATTGAATAAGGGATCATTCCTCCAATGAGTAGATATTGGATATGGGTCAGCCCATCATGGGCGCCCCATAATCTAACATTTTACTCTTAATGATCCCTTTTTCAAATTCATCACAATAAACTTTTAATTTAATTGTTCTGATAATTTCTTTAATATTTGTAACAACTATATCTTGTCACAAAAAAAAATTCTAATAATTATATATACTAGTCAAAATGGTGATTTGGATATGAAAAAAATAAAATTGCTCTTTATTGTTAAAATATGGTGTTTTAGCAGTAATTAGATTATCAATTCCTCAAAGTCAACTATTGCTTATTTAACATGTGAGAAATGCAATAGATATATAGAATGGAGAGCTAAAATTACACATTACCATTCAATTTCTATATAACAAATATAATAAATAGTTATTTCTTTTTTATAAATCATTTTGCAAGGATTCATATCTATAGTGAATAATCAATGAATTCCATTGCCTAAAACAGATAATTAATACATATTTCTAAGTTCTAAATATACATATATCTTCCAAATCTACGCAAAGAAGTAAAGAATAAATTTAATAGAAACAACAGAAAAAGTCAATTGACAAAATTGTTAGTGCGTTTGCTGGGGCCTGAGGGGGGCAAAGTGCCCTTGGGAAGGACATTAAGCAACAAGGGACGATACTTGATATCTAATTGCTTCCCCGCCGGAATTATATTCAGGCCGCGGGGTTCCATCACTTGAACCTCATTTGAGAGAGACGATACATGTAATAAGAGCCTGGAGTTGGAAGATTGAGACATGATAATGAAAAGCAAAACCATTGTTGATATCACAACATTGAATTTATAGAATGCTGCCATGTTTGCAGAATATGAAGATTATGGAAATGAAAGTGGAGAAGGAATTGAATATGGTGGGTAAGTGAGAAACGGGATTGGTATATATGTGAATAATTTAGGATGTGAAATGATAATGGAGGTGTGACTAGTCTTTTAGATATTGTTTTGGATCTTCAAAAGAGGAAAGTCTCTATTGTTAAGTTGTAGGTGGGAACAATTGCGTGTCTCTGCCTATGGGATTTTGACTTTTTAATCCCTATAGGATTTGCATATGGTTATGAAATTCTGTAATATTATGTTGACCAAAGCTAATTTGTTATCTCTAACACGTTTTCGTGTCATCTTGTCGGTGCGTGGCATTAAATTTGGTTGATGAAGACGAGTTTCTTTCCATATATGAGATATTTAACACAAGCAGTCTACAGCTTTCAGTGCAATTTCTCCTTATGCGAATTACTTAATTTGTGCCCACTTATTCACATTGATTAAGCTGGTTTCGTTTTTCATAATTATATAGGTTTCAGTATAATTAAGGATTCAAATTTCACAAATTGTAATATAGGATTTTCATAAATAATAAGTTGGATTAATTAGAAGAATTACTAATGAGAATAAGATGGCATCTCAAATTATTCTATCCCATATAGGCAGTGTCTATTCCTATTAATTTAGATAAAAGATTATTTTCCTTTATCAGGATTAACTTTAAGCCTATTTAAAAGTAGTTCTCAGTTTTCCACTCCTCTTAAGTTCAAACTTATATCCTAAATTACTGTGTATTGGACATCTCATAATATTTAAAAATATCAACATAAATAGTAATTGAAACATTATTATGACATAAAGGATTAGTTTAGGCTAAAACCAATGAAATTAAAAGAGTATAGTATAATTAATCGTTAAGCCAACTAATTAAGTTGCAAAAGAACGAAATTTTATAAAATAAAATAAAAAATCACAATGTGGAGAAACAAAGATTTCCTTTCAAGCTAAGAGATTACACATTCATTGCCTCGTATGAAAGAAAAAAATTTTCAAAAACTAATACATAATTTCTTTACAATTTGATGAACATCTGCACACAAAAGTTAGCTTACAACAGTTGTTCTTGACGAAGTACTAAAAGTAACACTGTTACTATGCCTCTCCACACATTCACCATCCAATCCGGCTGCCCATCGTCGAAGAATTCTCAACAGACTGGCCGCTTTTCTTCTTGCTCTTATCGTCCCCGTTCCCATCAATTCCCATATAATTCTCTCAATTCCAGATATTGACGCTAGCTCTGCCACCATATCTGATCCTCCTTTTCGACAAATCGTAACAAGAGTTGCCACAGCACTCTCCCTCGCCGCTTCTGATCCTTCCCTTAACACTTTGCTTATTTTTCTAATTGCATTATAAGTTGCGGAGACCGCTCCTATTCCGCCTCTCTTCACCACCACTTCTAGTAACTTCACCACCTCTTCCGGCAGCACATTCACGACTTCGTTCAACATTTCCACCACCCCTCCCTCCACTAACCTCCTTACCGCCTCCCTGTCTCCCGCCAAATTCAAAATTGCCATCAATGCGTCCTTTTTTGCATACGTGTTCCCTGTCTTAACCAAATCCATCAATCCCTTTATGACACGTGTCTTCCTCCCTAGCCACTTCCGATATGAGTTCACACATGATAAGCTGAATATGGTGGCCGCTGCATTCGCCTTTGCCTCCCACGTGGCACCGGAACGTAACACCTCAATAACGCCGTTTAAAGCACCATCGGTCTCCATTATTCTTGTTTTGTTTGCCTCGAGGATGGAGAGATTGAGAATTACTGTGACGACATTGACTTGTAGGTTCGGGAGCTCTGAACCTACATCCGAGCCTAGGTAACGTACCAGTAAAGGTATGATTCCAGCTTCGGCCATACAGGCACGGCTATCGGAGTTTGTTTTTGCTAACACGCGAAGATCATAAACGACGCCATTAGCTGCCTCCAATGACTCTGAATGAGATAGCTTGTTGATCAAAAACGACACCGTCATTTTCGTAGCCTCAAACGCCGCCTTGTTTCGTATTACGGAATTGAGCTTATAGTTACCATCTGAAGTTTCAAATGGGATTTTCTGCTCGCGACACCACATGCCAATTAGATTCTTCAAAGCAAGGTTAGGAATGAGGCTAGTGTGGGCCAGGGTCTGACCTGTTTTGGGACACGTGTTGTGTCCCGATTCAATCCAAAGATTGATCGACTCACGATCATACGTCTGTCCTGTTGCAATTACGACCGGTTGCCGCATCAAATCTAGGCTAATCGGACACCGGAAGTCTGCCGGAATACTGAGCTCTGACACGACTTTTCGGCGGCGGTTATCGGAGGATGGCATGGATGATCCGTATAGAACGCATTTAGCGTAGCGGATGAGTCCGATCAGAGCTACCACCTCGGATTTGGATTTGTCGTCGATTTGATTTTGGAGTTCCTCTTCGAGACTTTCGATCTCGTCTTTGCAGCTGGAAAAATTTCGTAATCCTAATTGATTGAATATCTCTGCAAGCTTAGATTGATCAGGTACGATCTCATTCTTGATCCGATCAAGCATGGTTAGCACCTCACGCCTTAGATTATCATCTCTGGGATCCAAAGAAGCTTTTGCCTGCGAGCATTGTTTTCTGATCAAAATGACGAGTTCTTGAACATCTTCAGTCAAACCAATCTCCTTTACCGGGAAAATATCCAAGAGTGTCGATAGTTCAAGCGTTAATTCATGAAAGCTGCAAGCCATAGACTCGACTTGAATTAGAAGCCACATCCTGCTTCCATTTGAGCAGTCCTCAATCAGAGTCTTGATTCTCTGAAAAACTATATACATTTCTTCAAAGCAGAGCAGAGTAGGGGACAGAAAAGGGATTTGGTTCCGAAGAAGTTCATCGAATAAGATTGATAGGAGCTTGGATTTCCGGATAATGGAAAGAGATTTACTTTTTAGAAGGAATTGGAGAGGCTTGAGGGATGAGATTTCTTGGGACAGAATAAGCAGAGATTGAACCAGTTTGCGGTCAGAGAAGTTTGGAGCTATAAATGCTCCGGCAGATGGCCGCCGTTTTCTTGGCGGGAAAACTTGAAGAGACGCCACCGTCATGTGAATAAAAAATAACCAGAATAACGAAGGATATCAAAAACAAGTGGAGGATTTTGGGTTAGGATAAGGAATTAATGGGTTTTGAAGATTGATTAAAGATGAAGGAAAAGAAGGAAAAGGAGAATGGGGTTGGTTGAAGAACAAGCTGGATAATCGTAAGAGAGTTGGGTTATTAGTTAGTTTAAAAAGGAAAATTGAGAAAACAAATGAAGTAGGGGGTCAGAAATACAAATAAAAGATAGATGGTTTTTGACTGTTATTGCTTGTACAATTATAAATAGTTGCTTCAAAGGAAGTAGAACAAATACAGTTTTAATTAGGCAAAACCCGTTTACTATTTCTTACAAGAGAACGCCACTTATTTGTTTAATTCTAAATTTGAGCAAGCCCACCATACCAGATGTCACCGTTTTAACAGCCGCCGGCAAATATATTATTAATTAAATTATAATATATATAACTGATAAATCAGTAATATTCATATATATGCACTAATTAACTCCATTAGCCACTAATGGTAATATGCAATCAAAAAACAAATACAACATTAATAACTATAAGCCTTAATTTCATATTAGATGGAATCTGACTATATGAATTATTTTCTGTTTTCAAATCTCTCTATCAAGTCTATTTCAGTATTTGAAATTGTTGTTAGATATTCAAAAAATATATTTAGAATTTTTTTTATTTAATTGACTGATTTTTTTAATTTTTTATAAACGGTTTTTCTGAATCTAGAAAAAATTTATTTATCTATTTTTTTCTAAAAACAGTTTTTAAAACTTAAAAATATAAAATATAAAAAAATATTCTCCAAATGCATTTTAATAACAAACAGGACCTCAATGTCAAATTGTAAATATTTATGCACTATTTCGCTTCAAATGATTATAGCTCTACCTCTATCTTTGTTCCTACTAGCTACAATGAAAGAAAAAAAAATTGTTGATAAGCGTTTGGTGGTGGACTTGTTCTGGATACCGATCCACATGCCAACAAAGAATACAAATTCATGCATTATTTGTGCGTTTTCTTTATACGTGTGCTTATCCAGCTATGGTATTAAAAGATGCCTTTTCTTTTGTTTGCTTCTTTTTCTTTTTCTTTATTTAATTTAAAACTGAATGTTTAAATAATTAATTTTCTATATTATTATTATTATTATGGTTGTTGTTCTCTTTAATTAATGATTGGAACCGATAAACGATGGCCGACTCCTCTGTATTGAGAAGCTGCTATGTCAAAGAAAGTGGCAGCCTTGGAAGAATCCGCAGTTGAAATTTCATTCAAAATGAATCAACTGCTAATATTGATCAAGTCTGTTATGCTTAATTTTTTTATCCTAATTAATTTTATGCCGTAAAGGGTAATGGCTATTTATTTATTTATATATGAAAAGATTAAAAAAAAAGGTGTCACAATCATTTCGTAATTAAAAAATAAGTATATATGGGGAGGGGCCGCAAATGGTAGATAGGGAGTGTCTTATTTTAGACGTCAGGAAGATAGTGGTTGCGGCTTATTTTTTATGCCTATCCATATTACATGCAATTGCAAGTATTGTCAGCTAGTTTTATCCTGAAGATAAATTATTAAACAATTGAGACATCACATTGTTCTTTCTGCTTCTCTATTAATTGGATGCTTCTCTATATGATTCATCATAACCCCATGCATGTTAAATTAGGTCAATTGAAAATGAAAATCCCCTGAAAATTCACTCTCAAATACTATACCTGACAGTGCTAATCACATTAATTAATCATAAGCTCACAAGAGTTACACGTGACATTGATGAATCATTTCCCCTTGGTTTTTATTCTGTTGAATTAGTATCAAATTTGAATTCCAATTACAGAATGCATAAAAAGTCCACTCTTTTGTTATTAGTGAACTCGAATTGCAATAATAGCTACTCTTTAAAATTGTCCAACATTCATTATCGTAATAATTGAACGAATGATGAATTTTTTTGACAGAAAAAAAATATATCAAGACGGTTGGATATATAATCCCTTAGAGTTGTTGTTCCTTGTCATCGCCATTAAAATTTTAGTTATAATTGCACTAAAAAAATTCTAATTATAATTCATCATATAGTTCAAATATATCTTAATTAATTTTGAGAAATTCACCTAACCCATGTAATTTAATGTCAAAATGAATGCAGTATTTATTTGAAAGAGTATATGATTGTGAGTCCAATTCCGAATGCTCCCTTGAAGTTGGTAGAAAACTCATAATTTCTTTTTCTTCACTGGCATACATGACATTTTTCAAACAAGGGTATAAATATGTGGCTCCTGTAAAGTTCAGGAGTGCAATAAGTCACACTGAAAATTTAAGTGCACAACTGGCTTTTTTGCCAATTTTGAAGGAGTATTTATGTATCAAGCCATTAAAATTCAAAAAAAAAAGTTCAGTCATGTAAATAGTGTTAAAATTAATATAATAGTTATTTTTAGAACGGTGAAAATTACAAATTTAAATTCCAATGAATTGAAACCCTATTAAAAAAATTAATAAAATCAGGAAAGTATAAAGTCTTACTATTCCTTATAAATTATCTCTTCCTTCTTTCTTTTATACCATTTCAAAGACTAAAGACAACTAAACTGCACGGTGCTCTGGAAAGTTTCTCAACAATGCATGCAAGATCTTAAAAGTAACTTTATAATTTCAACTAACGAAACCCCACTTATGCAAATATAACTCATTTATTTTCAAATATATGTATAGTGTATTCAAGATAATTTTGATGATTATAAATTGGAGAGATAATTGCCGACAGATTGAGAAGATACAACAAAACCTTGCTTTGGATATATAGTCTTAGTCAACTCTTGAAGAGGGGCACACTGTTCCTAACTAAGCACAAGGAATATTTTCCTCATCCACTCCATTCACCACCTATCCACCAACCTTATATACAAATGTGCTATATTTTGAGGTATGCATATATATATGAAGTTTACCAAATCTTATTATAGATTAATAATGTATATAGGTATGCCATTGAGCTCTAGTACAATTGAATTAAATCACTTATCATTTGGTTGATTGATTCATAATTATATATGTATTTTAGGGTTAGGTTAGGTTGGATGCCTTTATCGAAATGATTATTTGTTTATCAATGAGATCTAGCTATCCCCATCCTCAAGTCATATCCATAAAAGGGGAATTGTGAAGTTTGATCATTTTCCCAAATCCTTGTCATTACTCCATCGCTAATCATTTATGTTAAAGATAAAGATGGTTTATATATATGATTAGGTTCAAGAGAATTTGCTTTCTCACCCTACTGTCGGTAGATTGCTTTTCTTTTTGACAACCAAAGTTTTACAGTACCTAGAAGCAATTGATTGTGTGATATAGAAAATGATAGAAGAAATGGAATTAGTTTTCAGAAACTGATAACCATAATAATAATGTGACACCATTATTATTTCTCATAAGGTCGAAAAGATTATTTTATTTATACGTTATGCATAAAACTTTCTCTGCGTCAATGAATTTGATCATTTTAGAGAAAAAAATTGATCTCAATGAGTTTGTCTATTTTATAAAAATAATTTAACTTTATCGGTTTACTCATATATATATATATATATATATATATATATATATATATATATATATATATATCCTCCTAAAATATTGAATAAGTAATTAATTATGGAGCCTAATTTAGGTTGCGGTCTCTTGGCTTTTAAAACATAAAAATCTCTCATATTTAACAGAATTTAAAATTCACATTATATATATTTATTTATATTAAACAAAATTTATCACCTTGAATTGATATTAAAATTCTAGTGTGAATTCTCGCACTTCAATTAGGAAAGAATGGAGAAGTTGAGCATTTAGAACTTAACAAAAGGTAGATAATTAACAAAAGGGATTGAAATACACAAAAAGCATTTTTCCTATGTAATTGAAATAAGTAATTTTCTTTTTTAAAATTAAAATCATGTCAAAATTATTTGATGACCGCCAATATAAGAAATATAGTTTTGCTATTTGTTATGGGCCTGACGATGGCAAGTCTTTACTTTATATGTTAGCCCAATTTTTTATATGAGGCCCATTTTATTTAAATAAATTGCAATCAACGGAACCAGTTGAGTTGGTCCTGTCTCCCTTTAAGGCTAGAGGCAGTTCCCAAGAAGCCCTCGATCCAAAATGGATTTTGGGGCTTAGTTTTTATTTAATTATTTTGAACAGTTGTATTAAGCCCCCTAGTAGGCTAACGAAAAATTTATCATCTATTATATATTCGACTTCTTTCAAAAATGCAAACACGCTTTTATTATTCTTATGTATTTCAAAAAATAAAATTTTTTATCATTAAAATAAATACCACATAATGCATAATCAGTACAGATTTATAATATAATTTGCATTACAAGAGACTTACATATAAATAATCAACAGGGAACAGATTTACTAACATGAATAGTTATTTTTTGTAGAAAATCTAATTTCGTATCGATATATACGATTAAAAAAATGTTTACTTCGACTAAAAAAATGGTATTAATGAACTTACTGTAATAATAACCACATAGTCCACATCTCAATAGCAAAAAATAAAAAATAAAGAGAAATGTTAAGCCCACTTTTTATTTTTGAATACTCTTTAATACTCACTTCTTAATTGGCTCGTGAGATGGGAGAAAAATATAAAAATAAAGAAAGAAAGAAAAATTATTTTTGAAAAAATTTCTCTTCTCTTTAACCAATGAAAAATAAATATCAAAATTTTATCCAAAAATAAAGAAGTGTTAGTTTAGCATTTCTCAAAAATAAAAATCCAATACCATTTATGATTTCCAAGTGCTACCATAATTTTTTTAAAAAAAAGTTAAGAGGGAGAACATAATATGCTGTGAGATATATAAATAATAAAATCTGAAATAGAATCCTAGACTGACTAAAAAGAGACACTGGGCACCTTCTTCAACTGGGAAATCAATAAATGCTATCCTGTCGTTAGAAAATACGTTTTATTTTAAATTTCCAATAAAAAAAATGCACTGTTTCTTTCTAATTTTACCTATATTTTGATTTTAGAAAAATGAGTTATATTAAAGTAATTTTAATTTTAATTTTTATAAAAAAATAATATAGTTATTTTATAATTACAATTATACTTGTTAAATAATATTTTTAATCTTTGTGACACTACTTTAAACTACAGTTAAATCAAAGGGATGGAGTAATAAACAATTTCAAATTAGAGTTGATTGTTGAAGGAAAAAAAATTATGTGGATCTCAATAATACCAGCGGCAGATGTATTTTTCAACTGTATAACTGAATAACTGATGCTATCTTTTAACTGTAACTGAAACGGAAACTGAAACTGACCTCTTTCTTTTTGATTCTCAATTTTGTATGTGTCTATCTATACCTTACAGTTGGCGGTGGTCTTTTGTTGTAATTTTCAACGTACTCATCTTTATGTTTTTTTGTTTTGCCTCACCTTGGTATAATTTTGTTTTTTTTTAAAAAAAAAAAAGAAAAATTATCAGCAAATATCCTTTCATTAAAGGTTGAAAACCAAATAGAGATACACGTTAAATTTTTTTTTTTTTAAAAAAACGGCCAAACCCACATAAAAAAATCATATATATCCACATAATCAAATTACATAAAAGATAAACTAAAATGCTTTTGTTACACCAACCAATTAAATAAAAATTTCAGCAAGAAAATAAAGATAGTTACAATACAATATACTTAATGTTAATTATTAGCTGTTAGTGATTTGATAAATATATATATTATGAGTAAAAGGATATAATGGCCAATCAATAATTGAGAGAGCCAAATTTGTTGGATGCTGATATTGTTGTTGCTGCCCTAATTCTTGATGGAGAAGAGGCGACTCGGAAGCAGACTGACTTTAATTTGCTTTCCTTTTCATAGGGGTCCTACTGCCTCTTCCACTATGTAAAACGATATATAATGTGAATTATTTTATTTTTCAACAAATTATTATTAATTGACAAGTGATATCCAAAACTTTTGTAATATTTAAAAAAAATTATAATTTGTTATATTGAGTTTCTGATAATGTCGTAAATATATCGACACTTAATTTTCTGTAAAATAAGGACTTGCAGTATTATGAAATAATGATTCGAAAATTTATAAAAATAAAATGTAAAAATTCAATATAAAACAAATCATTAGAATTAAGTAGAATGATGTAATTTGCTAAAAATGTTTTTTCTTTACACGTATCCATCAAAAGGAGATGGGTGAATGTGCATTAAACCTAAGCCGTATGAATTGTTCAAATTTAGCAGTCAAATCATGTGGATTGAGATTTTTGAATTTTGGACCAATTTCTTGCAAGTAAACATACAACTGTATGGTTGCATTGCAAGGATGGCTTTGTGGATATGAAACTGTTCCTTCAAGGAACAAAAATAAGCGACAACTAAAAGGATTGGTCTACAATAATACAATTGAAACAATAAATATTCTTTTATTTTTCAGATATAATTAATAATTCATTACTTGATTTATAATTTCATATATTAATTATGTTAAATCTAATTGGTTATAATTTTTTTAAATAATTATAGATAATATTATTTTATATTTTTCTTTTTTACTTCTGATATTATGTATTTAAACCAACTTGACGCGATTTAATAATTTCATATATATACGAGACACTCAAAAAGAAACAGTAATGATAATAATTTTTAATGATAAAAAAATTAATAAGTGAGTGGATGAGCATTTCAATAATAAAAAATGCAAAAAATTTGAGTGGATAAGCATTACCAATAATAAAAAATGCAATAATTTGTAGTATATATATATATATATACACACACCAAAACACCAACCCAATTTGAAATTTATAATGTTTGTATTAATAAAAATATAAAATTGTGAAAAATGCATATTTAATTTATTAATAATTCATGTTAAATCGAATTAATATGTTTAACTTGATACGTTTATAACTCATATATATAATAATTATATTGTTATACTAATTCAATTTAATTTATAAATTAATTATATTAAATTAACATATTTATAATCTATATATACATTAATTATATTATATTATACTAATTTAATTTAATTTATAAATTAATTATATTAAATTAACATATTTATAATCTATATATACATTAATTATATTATATTATACTAATTTAATTTAATTTATAAATTAAATATATTATATTAAAATTATATTAAAATTTCAAATACGATTAATTTATCTTAATACAGCCCACTAACACCAATTGTGGCTCCTAATTTTTTTCTTCGAGGATGAAGATTACATCCGATATTCAGAATATGGGGTTTTGTTTTGTCCACTATCCTAAAAAAGGAAAGAGACTTTATAAGCACAGGAATCTGTTACACGTGGCCGTCTTCTCGAAGTTGTTGTTCCAGAATAGAATTTAGACCACCCAAATGAATCTATGCAGTATGGATAGTTCTAGTTATTGTTTATCATTATATTTCTCTGTCTTTAACCTAAATTTGTTTTACAGGAGCCGTAAAAAAATATTATAATATTTGATCTATTAATTAAATTTGCTTATGATGATGTCGACTAATTAATAATACATAATTTATTTATATTCCAATATTTCAGGATTGCATGTAATATTTTATGTCTTTATTTCTTGTTCAATTATTATTGTTTGGATTCTTTTTAATTTTTTAGACGCATAGTGATAAGGTGATATATACCAATTAATAAAAATTAAAATAATTAGAAATTGGGTTAGTAATAAAAAGATTAATGAATCTTAATGTGTTTTCTTTAATCCTAATCTTTATATATATATATAAAATATTGTTGGCTGGTGTAATATATATTTCTAATTTCTATTTATATTTAGTTGATTAATATTATTTTATACAGGGTTTGTACTATGATAAATATTAAAAAGTTAATTATATATAACGAAAAATTATATAAATAAATATTTTTGATAATAAATAAAAAATAATAATTAATTTTTATAATTCAGTTATCAAATAATTTATTACTAATTATGAATAAATGATTGTCAATAATTAATTGAAATTATTGATAGCCAATCACTAATAATTGTAATTGATGATCGACAATTGAGTAGCTATCATTCAATTAAATTTTTATATAATAGAATTCATTGAATATATATATGCAAAAAATTCAAGTTTAGGATACCATGGAGGATCAACAAATTGAGAGCATATTTTGGTAAAAATGTTCTTATCAAATGATGTTGAGAGAAGATAATATTTTCATTTTTGCAAATGAATAAATAAAAATTCCATATTAGAAAGAAAGAAAAAAAAAAGAAGCAATGGTGCTTTACGAATATTCCGTAAATATTGTCAGTTTGTAAAATGCGAGGATGGGAAGTTTGAACGAAATTGTCTTTTTCAGGAATAGGATAAAATCCAATTCTAGAGTAGAATAGGGCGATTGATTTGTTTATATATGACTTGTAGCAAAAGATGAAAGACCTTTATCTAAAAGGTTAGCGGATGTGAATAAGCGATTTAATTCGAATTTTAAATATATAATTATTTTAAAAAATTTAAAATAATATTTAAATTGAAATTTTTAGATATATAATTATTTTAAAATTTTGAAAGAATGTTTTACGAATAAATGTACTTCAAAAAATGAAGGATGTTTCTTCGCCTTTCATTTCAGATTTGAGATTTCAGTTCCCATGGGCCCCGCATGCTTCAGCTTGTGGCTGTTCTTCCTCAATTTTATTTCAACGATACGATTTTCCAAAATAATACCAACCATGCATAATAATAATAATAATAAATTATAATAAACCAATATAAGATAATTAAAAAATAAATAAAGAGGAATAAAATTGTATGTTTGTCAATAATTAATAACATGTTCATTTGCAGCTACTGAAGCAGAAAGCCTTCGCCGTGCTGTTAGACAATATGTTGTGGTTGCCAATATGATTCCTTTGTACTTATTTTGGCTCTTAACGATAAACATTCACCAAACAAATCTAAGCCATGAGAATTGAAAATCATTTATGGTTGGAAATTTTAAAAGTATTTAAGAAATCATAATAACACTCTTTTTCAATATTATTTTTTATATTGATATACTATTTTTAATAAAAAAATATGTAATATATATTTTTAGATAAAATTAAATATAATAATTTTTTCTCTTATAATAATGACTAAAATATTAAAATCTATTTTTTTATTTATCATTCTTTCTCATATCTTTATTTGTCTATATCTCATACCACTTTTTATTTTTTTTACACTTTTTTTATTAAAATATAAAAAATATGTTGAAAATTTTATGAAAAATTTTTGGATTGATTTTTATACTAAGAACAAAAATAATTTTAAAAATCATTAATAGAATAAAAATAGAATAAATGATAAACAAAAAAAAATTGATAATTAAGTGAACATTAATTTTATTTTTAAGGAAATAAAAAAACCACAAAAAAATCTAATATAAAATATAATTAATTTTCTCTCCATTTTATATTTTTTATTGCTAAAATTATTTATTTTTTCTATATATTTTGTTTCGTTTATTTTCATAATTTTTTATCGTTTTAGATTATTCATTGCTTAATTGTTTTTGTTTTTTTCTATATATTTTATTTTGTTTCTCTTTGTAATTTTAGTTTTTTATTTTCTCTTTTTTTTTTAAATTATTTTTCATCAAAAGTCATAAAAAAAATATTTTGCGCTTTGATATATAGCATCTAAATTAATTTTAACTTAATTTTTTAAAATTAAAAATATTATTTGTAATATCAAATCGATAGTGAGTGTGAGACTACTGCACGAAATATCATTTACATTCTCAAAAACTAGTAAAAATCTATTTTTTATTTTTCTTAATTTCTTAAAATTTAATTAAAAATGTATAAAAAAAATAATGTGTGAGATATGAGAAAATAGAGAAGAGATAATGGTAAATAAAAAATAAATTTAATATTTTAGTCATTATTATGTGAAAAGAAAAATTAATATATTTAATCTTATTTATAAAATATGTTACAAATATTTTTTTATTGAAAATAGTGAATCAATAAAAAATATAATATTAAAAATAATGTTGAAAAATAGTGTTATTAGTCTTGCTCAAACTTATTTTAAACAATTAACATTCATCAATGTAAGCTGTGAGAATTGAGTATCATTTATGGTTGAATTAGTTAAAAACTCTAAAAGTATTTAAAAAATCCTAATAATATCATTTTTCAACATTATTTTTTCTATTAATTTACTATTTTTAATAAAAAAATATGTAACATATATTTTTAGATAAAATTAAATATAATAAATTTTTTATCTCATAATAATGACTAAAATATTAAAATTTAATATTTTATTTATCATTCTCTCTTATCTTCATTTACCCATATCTCATACTACTTGTTGTTCTTTTTTTTACACTTTTTTTAATTAAAATATAAAAAAATATATAGAAAAAATTTTGGATTGTTTTTTACACTTAGAACAAAAATAATTTTAAAAATTATTAATAGAATAAATGATAAAACAACAAAATTTTGATAGTTAAGTGAATATTAATTTTATTTTTAAAGAAATAAAAAACTAAAAAAAATTTAATATAAAATATAATTAATTTTCTCTTCATTTTATATTTTTTATTGCTAAAATTATTCATTTTTTATATATATTTTGTTTCGTTAATTTCCATGTGTAATTGAAAGAGAGAACAGAGATAAGGAAAAGTATGTGTAATCTTCGGTACACCAACCGCATTGGATCTGCACTCGATTTGGTAGTTGAAATTTTATAGTTCCCGGGAAAAAAAGCCACCCACGTTCTTCTCTGCGTCACTCACTCTGTAGTCTCTCCCCTGTAAAAATATTTGAATTACCAAAGTCCCAAATTAAACTTTTCTCCTGTTATATCTAACAAATTACAGAACTGCCACGCCAACTACTCTCTTAAATAGGCAGCATACGCTGGAATGGATGATTCCCAAAAACAATAAAAATACAATCCTCATTTTGCCCATTTTCTTCTCCTTCTTTCTCCAATTATTTAAAATTCCTCACTCCGTTTATTTAAAATATAATCACGAAGTTCTTGCTTTGTGAACGTTTCCTTATTGGATTATAACTTATTGAACAATCCCATTCAAGAACTTGCAAATTTCTCCTGCAAATTCTGGCGAGTGGCAACTATGGCTGCATATCTATTTATGGTCAATCTGAATGCTGAATTGAAACAGAGAAAACAGGTATGATAACTAAAAAATGGCCGACCTTTTTACCAACTTCTCACAGGCCACCAACGACGACATCACGCCTGAGATTAATAATTTGTTCGACAAATACGAGCTCGGGAGGCTGCTTGGTGTTGGAGCATTTGCCAAGGTTTACCATGCCAGAAATGTCCGTACCGGTCAGAGCGTGGCTATTAAGGCCGTGAGCAAGCAGAAGGTGGTCAAGGGAGGCTTCGCAGAGCAGGTTAAGAGGGAGGTTTCTATTATGCACAGGCTGCGACACCCTCACGTGGTGAAGCTTTTGGAAGTCTTGGCCACCAAAACCAAGATCTATTTCGTCATGGAGTTTGCCAAAGGTGGTGAGCTTTTCACCAAGGTTTCCAAGGGACGATTTAGCGAAAATCTTAGCCGCCGCTATTTTCAGCAGCTTATCACAGCCGTTAGATATTGTCACGAGAGAGGCGTGTTTCATCGTGATTTGAAACCGGAGAATCTCCTCCTCGACGAGAATTGGGACCTTAAAATCTCGGATTTCGGTCTCAGCGCTGTGAAGGAACAGGTCCGACCCGACGGCATGCTCCATACCTTATGCGGAACTCCGGCTTATGTTGCACCGGATATTCTCGCTAAGAAAGGTTATGATGGTGCTAAGGTGGACGTTTGGTCATGCGGCGTCATCTTGTATGTGCTCATCGCTGGATATTTGCCGTTCAACGATACTAATCTGATGGCTATGTACCGAAAGATCTATAGAGGCCAGTTCAAATTCCCCAAGTGGACGTCTCCTGATCTACAGAGATTCCTATCTCGTCTCCTAGACACGAATCCCGACACTAGAATCACCGTCAACGAGATTCTACACGATCCATGGTTCAAGAAGGACTACAGAGAAATAAAATTGCAGCCAGAGGATTTTGATTTCAAGGTGCAAGAAGAAAATCGCAAGTACTTGAATGCTTTTCACATAATCTCCTTCTCGCCCGGTTTTGATTTATCCGGTTTGTTCAATGATGCCGACATCAAAGCCTGCGGCGAACGTTTCGTCTCCGCCAAATCGCCGGCTAAGATAATAGAGAGACTGGAAGAAATTGCCGGAGCAGAAAACTTGACGGTGACAAAGACGAAGAATTATGGAGCGAAACTGGAAGGAGATAATGGTAACTTTGTCATGGGTTTTGAAATTTACGGATTAACAGAGGAGCTAGTTGTGGTAGAAATGAAGAGGAAGGAGGTTAATGAGAGAGCGGGGCAAGATACTTGGAAAGATAAACTAAGGCCTCAGCTCGCTTCCTTGATTTACCAACCGGAAGTTCAGGCCGCCGGTTCTTGATTATTTCGCCGAGATAATTTGAAAGCTGCAGCCGTCCGATTAGTTTTAGCCTTGATTAGAATAATCCGGTTGTAGAGAATTATTTTATTTACTTTGTTGCATTATGATGTCAATATTTGGGATTATCATTCTTGGCTATGTATATTTTATTATTAAAAAAAACAGAGAATTATTAAGAAACGGAGAATCAGAAGAGATAGTGCATTTTATTTTATTTATTTAACTTTAAGAAGAGATAGTTTATTAACACCAAATAACAATTATCTGATTATATAATAATGCAAATAATTGGGTTGTTGGAATATTAATGTATTACAGGTGGAGTTAAAGGGCTGATTCTTAAATTTTAAGTTCGAACTTAATATTTCTACTTAAATTCTTATAATTTCATTTCACTGTTAGTTTGAAAGATAATTATTCCTGTTGTATTTGCACTGGACAATATCAATTGCAGAAGTAAAATTATATCTTTTAAATTTTAAAAGTATTCTTATATTCAAAATGCAAACTATGACCTTTATTAGTTAAGGATAAGAGACTTTTATGGTTCTATCTCACATTTGAAAGTTAATTATCCTTTATTTATTCAGTGGTAGTCTAAAGAAAATAATTGAAGAAAAATTATGTAGCTTTCCCAAAAAGAAAATTACAATTTAACTGGAAATGGTGCCGTATTACTTATTACTATGTGGCCATAACAGCCAAAGAGAACGGTCCATCAACTGTTCGGAGTTTGAAACTATGCATTCACATTGACAAAAAAAGTGTTGCCATGTGAGTATGCCTTTCCCATTATCATTATACATTTTTAACCGACATTAATACTTGATTAATACAATTAGAATTATAAATTTTTAATATTAAATATATTCCTCCATTAGTTAGGAATATATTTAAAAAAATTATTTTTATTATTGATAACAAACTACATTAAATACCAACATTTTAAAAATTAAATTACCTGCACTTTGTAAAAGAATTAAATTAGAATCCAATTATTTTTATATAAGATTGATGAGTTTTTTTTTTTCTTCAACAGCGAGACAAAATCATTTTATTTTAATAATGTTGATCGGTAGCAATGGATTTTGAAATTATTGATAATTGATCAGTAGGTAGGACAGGAGGTCCTTATCATTCCCCGTCATTTAATTATTAATTATGAAAGTGCGACTGCTACCAGAAGAAACGAAGGTAAAAAAAAAATCATTTTCAACTGCGATGTCACCAAGGAGTGTGGGTTTTAATAATTAACCCAATATTCAGTATTGTTTTATCATTTAAAATTTTTTTAAAAATAAATATACAAAATCAACACAGGATCATGCAAGTATTTATAAATACCCTCGTTGTTTTTTTTTTTTAAATTGATAAGGTAAGAGCTATGAATTATTAAGTTAAATTAGTGATATGGTCGGTTCATTTTTTTTCAATAATAAGAAATTATAATTGTTAATATAATTACAACGTACAGAAAACCTCTTCCCTCTCATGGCGTGTTTCAATTTATATATATATATATATATATTCGCATGTGTGTGGAGGATGGCAATTCGTAGCTTATTCTCATATCCAACCCAACACCACAAGCATTTCCAAGGATGGAATCTCATCGTAATTTTCATTGCATGATATTTAAAAATATATAAATATAATAAACATTAATAAAGGCTATTTTCCATTTCCCTATATAAATTATTTTGCAATTTTTTCTGCATCACAGGCATGATAGGCAATAATTATTTGATGATATCATTTAATTTGCAGAAGGGGTCTGAATTCAACCTTCTTTTTTTCAAATTATTGGTATGAGTTATTGTAGATGTCTAATTAATTAATACACAAATACAATAAATGAAGATAAATAATACAAATTTTTATTAATATGTAAATATAAATAAACTACTATCCGTACTTATGACAACCACCAATTAAATTTACTAATGCAACTAATCATATTTATATTTATGAAATAAATCAAATTATATTGAATTATATTGGTTTTTGAATTTAGTGATCAAACCAATTGAATGTACAGTTTTAATATGCAAATGAAAAGAAACAAAAAAAAAATCATATATTATAGTATTCCTTCCTAATCTTGTTTTTTTGTTTCAAATTATTGTTTTTCTTAATTGAAACCGCGTTACCATTATTTTGTTGATATTAAAAAAAAATTCATATGTTAATTACTAAGAAAAAATTAATTGAAATATAATAATTTTTATAAGATTTTGAAATCTATTATCAGATTGGATTTGAAAATTACAATAAGAATACAAATAATCCAAATTGGAGAACTAATATAGTCATAAATAAATATTTTTATATTTATATTATAAGGATCATTATAAAAAAGATATTTATTTTTTCTTGGAATTTTTTCGTATTAAATTAAAATTTTAATTTTGTACACCTTAATACAAGTTGCTTTAGTAAAAAAAAAGAGAGAGAGAGAGAGAGAGTAGAAAATAATAATAAATTAAATTAATTTATGTAGTGATAATTAAATTAATTTATAAATTTAATATGGGCAAATTAATATAGTCAGAATTTAGGTGCAACTTGTTATGAAGCATGTGGTGCCAATATAATTCCAAAATACAACAGATTTCTCTCGTCACCGTCGTTTTATAACTGATAAACAGTTTTGGTGAAGCGAACATTTCGGCTCTTTTAATTGATACTTTGATTATCTCCGTGTATAGCATCACTAAGCAATGAATGAGCAGAGCACACTGTTTTTCTCTGTATTTCTATGTGCTTCACATAGAAAAATTGTCTATTCCAATTCAGATCGAATTTTTTAACCGATCTAAAAATTACCATCTAAAAATTACATAAAAGAAATCAATAATTACATATATATAATACCCACTTCACGGGGACCATTGATTAATAATTTGATATCATTCTGGTTTTAAGTCACATTTGATCAACAAATGATATGTACATTTATAAATTTAGCTTTTATAGCATGCAGAAGAATGATTGATTGCTTTTTAATCTATGGGGATCAGTTATGAGAGTGTACTGGTGAATAATTATGATAAATGAATAATTCTTTTAATGTTTATACTTATATAAAGACACTCGAATTAACTTGATTAAAAATAAATAAATTATTTACCGGCGATGATATGAAACAACTCTGGCCTCTGGGTTTGGATGAATTCAGCGGTCGGAAATGCAAACAAAATGATTGTCTTACGTTTGATACTTCAATGAATTATAACTTACACCCCGTGCATGTGCCGGTGTGACCCAGCGGCATTAGGGGCTGGGGCATTAAGGGTTTGAGACCCACTAGAAAAAATAAAATTACAAAGGAGACCTCAACTGGAGCAGTTGAGTAATTACTTTTATTATTTAAAATAATTTGATGGGGCTATCTTTCAGCAAACCACATGTGCACCTCAACACAATGTCAGGTCGCAGCGGTTATCAGTTTTGTGGATATCTATATTCATTTAAACCACAGTAGTAACAATAAAATATAATAAAAATTTGAAATTTGAAATATAAATTTTATATTATAATAAATAATATTTAATTTTATTATTTTAATATTATTTTTAAATAATTTAATGAATTATTTTAATTTGAATATATTGAATTAAATTTTACGTTTTATTATATTTATTTTATTTGATTTTATAGTGATTTATAGTAGATTATTTGTATAGTTTTAATTATTTAATTAGTTTGAATTTTATTGATAAATAGATAATTATTGGAATTTCCGAAATTAACCAGTAATATTAATCGGATATGAGACGGGTACAAGTATTAACATTATAATTTTAAACATATTCGGATATATATATATATACACGGGTTCAGGTTTGAGAATGACAGTTTTTACAGATACCCTACCGGTTGCTATATGAGGTATACATACTCTTTATTATTATTATTACTATTATTATTATTATTATTATTATTATTACAGAAAGACTATGTGAGGAACACTTAAACTTTTCCTTGTTTAAATGTTTTCTTTTTTTAATTTTATATCCATACAAATGACTTCTTGTAACAAAGAAAATCACGAATTCAATTATTCGTCCAAACAGAACATATCTGGATTTTACGAGCAAATACATATATAGTACCAAAAATACATGGATGTCTGTTTAAGAACTAATGTTTACATATATAGTATCTATATAATATTAGTTAAATTATGATAAAAATAGAATATATGACAAGTTAATTAGTTTTGAAATAAAATTGAAATTATAATTAGTGCTAGTATTTTAATTACAACATTAATTTGATATAGTAATAGAAATTTAAGTATGATTACAAGTAATTTATAGTTAATATGGAATAACATATAAATTAAATAATTACGCTATTAGAGTTAAATATAATACATTTAAATTTATTAAAAAGTCAAGAATGAATTTGTCCCTTGACTCGGTTCATACAGTCTCTTCTATTATTTTTATAAGAGTATAGACAAATGGGTAGGTAGAAAATATTTAAATAGGGAGTAGAAAGGTGACATTTGATTTTAGAAAAGGGGCATGGACTTGCGCGAGCAGAGTGGCAGATAAACACCTCGAAGCAGCAGCAAAATGTATGCTGCTGCCCAATGGGTCTCGTCTATGCGAGAAAAGGCTGTCTCTTCAAAACTTTAATATATCAGTAGTAGACTCAACAATGGTTGTCTCTTTGACCAAAGTAAGCTCAACTGCTCAACTAGTTTCGGCCAGCCCAACAGGCCCATTCCTCCTCCTCTAACCTACAAAAAGTTTTACTTAAATTAAAGTCAATAATATATTGTAATGTTTAATAAACTGATTTTCACTTTATATTGTAAAACTGATCTTAAGAAGAAAAAACACAAACAAACAAACTAAGAAAACACAACTCTAGCAAATGCTGCACCAAAATCACCAAGGAGCAAAGAGGAGATGCCGGCTGGAGCAATATCAAATAGCCCTATCTTTAGATAAAAGAAGCTTAAATCGATACCATTGATCACGGTATTCAAGAACTACTCTTCCCTAATATAGTAACTCGGACAGAAATGAAGAAATAAATGAAGTCATGAATCCATTTAATCTTTGATCCAACCTGATATAATATTAGACAAACATCACTGCAGCTGGAAAATCGGACATTAGAATTTTCCCTCTCTTTCCTAGAATTGCGAAAAGAGAAGGAAAGGTGAGAGATTGGGAGCACCAATTCTCTTGTTCAAAGCGCACACAATTAAGATATTACTGCAAGATATATTTTCTAAATGTATGGTTTAGTGATAGGAAAAAGCTAAATAGTATGAATATTCTAGAAAGAGACGCGTAATTAAATATAGTAGAAATTGGTTATAAACAGGTGAGGGAGATAGTAGGAGTGGCAAATTGAGTATTTTGAGAATTTTAGGTCTTCAAGCTTTGCTTAGCGAAGGGGATTATTCCCTGGGCTGTGAATTGTTTCACAGAGCTTTACCATTTTCCTAATTTGTCGTTCTTTGCTTTTTCCTTTGTTCAAGTTACTGAAGGACACCATTTTTGCATTAATGTTTCAGCAGTATTTCTTACCTTATTTCCTTGATTGCATTCTCTTTGCTGGTTGAGTTTTGCTATTTGCTATCATTTAGTCTTCAAAGATACTGTCAAACTCAAAACCAAAAGCGCCAATCAGGATGGTGTTCATCAACAGTACCATGAAGGAAAGATTGATTTATTATTTGCTCTACAGTAGATCGACTCGCTTCAAATATGAAAATCAACCAAATGAACTTTTCAATATAAGACTCAATTAACTTACACAAAGTGTAATTAGTGTGGATGGAGATTACTCAACTCAATCTTCAACAATTCTAAGTAGTTATTGACTACGTAGTTATTTTTAACCTGGGATACTGATAAATTATTTTTAAAACAAATCAATTGACTAAGCAATCATCAAGAACAGAATGCATAGTCCCACCTTCCTTCAAGCTCCTTTATAAAACCCCTCCAGTCTACACACATCAACTTCCTCTGAAATATTTAGATCCCTTTATATTTTTTTTTTCAAAATAGAAAAATTTAACGTCACAACATTGTCATGAACTTTAAAATCACTAAGCCATATCTTTTGCTTACGATCAAATAGAACAGAAAACATCATTGGTTGAATGAATTTTCATTTCCCAAAATATCTCCTAATTACATACAGAAATACTTGGATCTTGCAGCAGTTAAACTGCTAACCTCGTTAGCGTTTTTATCCAATAAAGAAATGTGTGGAATCAACCCATCAAAAAATGAACTCTTACCGCAACTCTCCACTTGAAAATATTTGCTTTCCATGGAATGTGACAAAAAACTTGAAAATACCACAAGGAGCATTGAAGTTCACAGAACAAGTTTAAAATCTAAAATTCACATATCTTCTGAACAAATCCAAGAGGCGTACATATCTAGTCCCTGAAGGATTGCTGAACAAAACTTCTAATTGTTTTCCTAATATTTGAGATTTTCCCCAAGCTTCATAATATTCTGTTTATGTACCTAAGTTACTAAGGAACTTCTCACCCTCTCTAGTTAAAATGAAAGCATTCTTCTTTTATGATGTATCCTGATCTGATTTCAAAGACAAACACACTCTTTCCCCTCTACCAATCTGACAACTAATGGTCTACTTATCTATACCTCAAGGTAGTAATGACTGGTTTCATTTGAACCTATCAAGGAATGTGATAATAGTTTTTCTTTGCAAATCAACATATCGCAATCTTCCTAATATGTTAGCTCTGATACACACATGACTCTCGAGCACAGTAGATAGAGTTGTCTACCTGTGCACATAGCCTTATGTTTCCTCATCATTAACACCTGATTCTAACTATATCTAAACACCGTGCTTAAAATTATCTTGGGCAACCCTGCACCAAAACTGCCGAGTGCATAATTAAGATGAGAAGGAACCTTTCGAGGTTACTTATAACCTCGACAAGTGAGCTACATTTCTTTACAGCCTATAACTTCAAAACAATGGGAGACAGCCAAAGCAATATTCATTGATAAAAACAATACATCAAAACTTGTAAAATCAAAATATAGGGAATTAGGTTAAAAAGTGCCAACAGACCTGCAATTTAAGACACGAGCATTAGATATTCTTCAGTTAGTTTGCTTTGAGGGTGGCCATTGTCCCCTCTTTCTCATCCTCCGCTTTCGAACAAGTTTTTTCCTCCTAAGCCTGAACCTCTTTGTCAATTTCATCCTCATCTTCTGCTCTAGCTTCTGTTGTAGCTTTGAATCAAGAGGAATTTTGTCAGATAGGAAATACTCATCATCATAATCATCATTTTCAGATTCAGACTGCCCTCCGTCTGGACCTGTCGCCTTAATTTCTGTTGATGCCTGAGCAATCATTGTAGTTGTACCCCTTCTCATTGGGACAAAGGGGGAGTGAAAGGAAAGCCTACGATGAGATGGTGAATATAGATCAATGGATTTCAAGGGAAGTCTGACAGTGGAAATTGAAAAAGACCAACAAAAATCCACACATGGTTTTGAAGAAATATGAGTATAAACATGATAACCAGACCCAGATTTTTTTTTTGTTGAAACAACAATGGAGCATGAAGAAAGAGGAATTTATGTGTTTGAAAGAAAAGCCTAGAAGGGCTACTAATAAGTCCAATAAAAACATAGGTATTATGTAGCGCAACAGCCATACTTTGTTTTAAGGTCAAATTGACCCAAAAACTATATGATTATTTGAGCAATTTTTCATTTTTTTTTGCATTTTTAAGTGTGATCTTTTCCATAGAAACAACCATGTTTGGCAGTATTGAAAATATATATAGCTTGTTTTATAATACCATTTTAGTCTGTCTTTTTTATTTATATTACGGTACTGTTGTTTTAGTTTTTTCTCATCTATATTTTCTTGTATATAAACCTTGTAGTTTTTGTGGAATTATTCATGAAATATATACAAAATTTTTCATTTTCTTGATTCCAGTATTGAATATGGTATCAGAGCCTCTCTGGTTTTTTATTTGAAAAGTTGCAGAAAATGTATAAAACTGTAATTTCTTTGAAGAACGTGACCCTTTATTCTTCTTCATTTCAGCGAGGTACTGAGTTTCTTGTAATCTCAATTAATTCTTGTCAATTATTTTGATTTGCCCTACGATATGACAGAAAATCGTAGAAATATTAATAAACAATATGATGAAATGAGGAACAATATGGATTCTGTCTCTACGATTGCATTCATCTGATAATTCTGGAATAATTTTGGTTACTAATATGTTGAATGAAGCTAATTACCTAACATGGAGTCGATCAATGAGGATTGCGCTCAAGGCCAAAAACAAATTGAGATTCATTGAATCGAGAGGAGATAGGCTTGATGAGGAATCTGAAAACTATGATCAGTGGAGTAGGGCAGACTTCATGATAATATCTTGGATTTTAAATGCAATGGAGAAAGACATAGCTGAGTCATTCATCTACATGGCTTCAACTAGAGATCTTTAGAAAGAATTAGAAGATAATTTTGGGGAGTGCAATGGACCCCAGCTGTATCAATTGCAACGAGAAATTTCATATGTGAAACAAGGAAATGTTGCTATGAATGTCTATTATACCAGATTTCGAAAGCTTTGGGACGAGCTCAATTGTTTAAGGCCAATGCCACATTGTATCTGTGGTAAATGTGAGTGTGGAGCAGGTAGGTTGATGGAAGAAATTACATCAATGAATAAGCTCATGCAATTTTTGATGGGCTTAAATGAAAATTTTGATGGATCGAGAAATCAAATATTGATGTTGGAACCATTGCCTTCTGTAAATAAGGCGCATTCTATGATACTGAGAGTTGAAAAACAAAGAATGATACATATGAGTTTAGATTATGAGGTAGAAGGAAGTGCAATGTTTGTTAAGACTCAACAAGTGAATAAACAGAATAATAATAAAAATACATATAAGAAAAGGGAAGAAAGCAAGAACACTAACAAGTTTTGTGATTACTGCAAGAAGCCTGGACATTTAAAGGACATTTGCTTCAAGCTCACAGGTGTGCCAGAATGGTATAATGAGCTCAAGCAAAAGAAACAAAGAGAACAAGGGAAATTTCAGGTCAATCTGGCCAAATCAGAAGAAGACCATAAAGCTTCTGTTGATGGAGATGCATCAGGTTGGAAAAGTCAACAGAGTGTGGCTGACATGATTAAACAAAAAGTGTCCAAGTACCTTAAAGGCAATAAGATACATGCTGACAATTACATGAATTTTGCTTAAGTACATGATTTTGCAAGTACTTTGCAAGAGATTGAGAGTAAAAATGTATCATATTGGATCATAGACAGTGGGGCATCTAATCATATCTGTGCAGATAAGAATTTATTCAGTGAGCTAAACCCAACATCCAAAATCATAAAAGTACATATGCCAAATGGAACAACAGTTGCAATTAAATCAGTAGGCAACATCAATCTTTGCAACATGCTTCAACTAAACAATGTCCTATATTTGCCCCATTTTAACCATAACCTTCTATCAGTGACTAGATTAACTAAATCACATCACCTTAAACTCGTTTTTACTGACCAAGTTTGTTTTTTGCAGGACCTGAAGAGTGACAAAGTAATTGCTTTTGGAAGAATGATTGGCAACCTGTTCATCCTTGTAATAAAATTACACAACCACAATATAGTTTTGTTACTAATTCTATCAATCAGACAACTACATAAGAGGTACAAATTTTGCATAGTAGGTTAAGGCATCCCTCTAATATTGTACTTGCAAATTTGAAAATTTTCAATAAAGACAGTATTGTTAATGATGTGTCTTGTGATATTTGTTCTCTAGCAAAGAAAACCATAAATCCTTTCCTTATTGGTGGTTATAGACCTTCTAATTTGTTTGATTTGCTGCATGCTGATATTTGGGGTCCTAATAAGGAAGCTACTTTGGATGGAGCACATTACTTTCTTACACTAGTTGATGATTGTAGTAGGGGTGTCTGGGTATATATGATTAAATATAAGTCACAAACAATAGGCATATTGAGGAAATTCTTTAAGATGGTGGAAACACAGTTTAAAACAAAGGTGAACATATTGAGAACAGATAATGGAGGAGAATTTCTAAGTAGAAAATGTCAAGAATTATTGGGGTCTAATGATACATTGCATCAAAAGGCTTATATCTACACTCCACAACAGAATGGGATTGTAGAACAAAAACATAGACACATTTTGCAGGTAGCTAGAGCTATATTTTTCCAAACAGGATTATCAACTAAATTTTGGGGTGAGTCTATATTACTTGCCACTTTTTTAATTAATAGAACTCTTACTGCTCTTCTAGGGTGGAAAACGCCTTTTGAGTTACTATATTCCAAACTACCAAACTATGATCTCTTAAGAAACTTTGAGTGTCTAGCTTATTCGAGGAATCCAGTACCTTACTTAGGAAAATTTCAACCAATATCTCTAAAATGCATTTATTTAGGTCATATACCAGGACAAAAGGCTTTTAAATTGTTTGATATAACAAATCATGTCATCATTGTTTCTAGGGATGTGGATTTTCGTGAACATATCTTCCCATTCAAGACTTTGAACCAAAATATTACTTCCAATATTTCATTACTCCATCCTATATTCGAGACAGAACCTTGTACTTCTTCTTCGCCTGTACCAGGTCCTATTTCTTTTCCCTCCATTTTGTTTCTTCTATGCAGGTGCCTATATGTTAACCATCAGTAATTACTTCAGTAACAAATTCAGGTATCTCTAATTCTCCTTTACCTACAAGAAGAAGTAATAGATCTATTAAACAACCAAGCCGATTACAAGATTTCGCTGTAAATCTTACTACTTCTGATCCTAGAACCATTAATAAACCACTTACTGGTATATTCACATCTGCACATATGTGTTTTGTGTATAACTTGTCTCAGATTCAAGAGCCACGTACTTATCAAGAAGCTATTCAGGATCCAAAATGAGTTGATGCCATGTAGGCAGAACTCCAAGCTTTGGAGCAAAATAACACATGAGAATTGACTACATTACATCCCAATAAGAAGCCACTTGGCTTTAAATGAGTTTATGAACTGAAATTGAATCCAGATGGTACAATTGAGAGGTATAAGGCACGCTTAGTTTCCAAGGGATATAGTCAGATTGAAGGAGTAGACTTTACTGAGGTATTTTCACCAGTTGCAAAATCTGTCACTGTTAGGCTCTTATTGGCTATTGTAGCAGTTCAAAACTGACCACTTCATCAATTTGATATTAACAATGCTTTTCTTCATGGATATGTTGATGAAGATATCTATATGACTCCTCCAGATGGTTACTCACAAGCTTCCACAAGACAGGTTTGCAAACTTATTAGGTCATTGTATGGATTGCGTCAAGCATCCAGACAATGGAATGAGGAACTTTGTCAAAAATTGAGGATATATGGTTTTTGCCAATCTGCACATGATCATTGTATCTTCCTTTACCATAAGTCAGATGTGTTCATGGTTCTTTTGGTATATGTAGATGATGTACTAATTACAGGTACTTCAAATAAAGCCATTGAACAAGTCAAAACTTTTCTTGATACTGAATTTACTATCAAAAATCTTGGCTCAGCCAAGTATTTTCTTGGGGTCGAGCTTGCAAGGTCTTCTAGTGGTATATTCATCAGCCAGAGGAAATATATCCTTGACTTAATTCATGATGTTGGTTTAGATACTTGTATTCCAGCTTCTACACCAGTTAGCAAAGGTACAATCATCACTGCAGATGAAGGTTCATTATTAACAGATCCATAACAATACCGTAGGCTTATTGGATGATTGTTGTACATTGGCTTCACTCATCCTGATGTCACATTTATTGTGCAGCAATTAAGTTAGTATGTCTAATCTCCCAAAACTTCCTATTTCACCATTGCTTTCCATGTACTTTGTTATCTAAAAGACACGATTAATAAGGGACTTTTTTATCCACGAGACAATCAACTCCAGCTCTTTGCATACTATGATGTTGATTGGGCAGCCTGTAGAGATACCTGTCGTTCTCTTACTAGATTTTGTGTATTCCTTATATCGACTTTGATTTATTGGAAAACAAAGAAACAAAGTATGGTATCTCGGTCATCTGCTGAAGCGGAATATCGTAGTATGACAGCTACTACTTGTGAGCTTCAATGGATTCATTTTCTATTTCAAGATCTCCAGATTTCCACTTCTTCTGTGGTGTGATAACAAAGCTGCCATTCACATAACTGCTAACTCGATATTCCATAAAAGAACCAAGCACCTTGATATTGATTGTCATTTGGTACGTGATAAATACAAGTCCGGGTTTCTTCTTCCTCATCACACTTCGTCCTCCACACAAATTGTTGATATTTTCACGAAGGCGCTGTCAGCTTTTGCTTTTGACAATTTCTGTGGCAAGTTGGGTCTGGTGTCTCTGCACACAGCACCAACTTGAGGGGAGGATGAAAATATATATAGCTTGTTTTATACTTACCATTTTAGTCTATCTTCTTTATTTATGTTATGGTATTGTTGTTTTAGTTTTTCTCATCTTTATTTTCTTGTATATAAACCTTGTAGTTTTTGTGGAATTATTCATGAAATATATACAGAATTTTTCATTTTCTCGATTCCGGTATTGAGCAAGTATTAGCAAAGAGAGAAAGAGAGATACTTGGGTAAATAGCAATAACCTTAGTTGATGAAACTAAAGAAGCATAAAATGAAGAGGAGAGCAGAGAGCAAAAATTAAAGAGAAATTCAGCCATTATGTCCTCTAAGGCCGCTCTCCGCTTCGAAAAAGGTTAGGGTTTTTGCTCCCAAAACTGATTCAACTCATATCAGTTTTCTCTTGCTCGACTTCAATTGAAATAGAATTGAAGAGACTGTTAGTTAATACTCCTAGTATGGTCGCCCACTCGAATGGAAGCTGAGTGGAACCTATAAATACCCAAAACCCTAGCCTCTCGCGTTTCTATATGGCATTCCTCCTCGAATAACCACCTTTTTACCGCCGTTTTATTATGGCTGTTTCCGGCCAAAGCCCCTTCTTCATATTAAAACTCAATTTTTTTTCTCTTAATTAAGCTAAAATCCTTTTAATTAGCATTATTTAATTATCTCCTAAGTCCTAATGCACCAGCCACCAAGTAATTTCTAATTTATCAAAAAAAGAAAATCTTTTATAATTTTTTTGAAATAAAATAAATTATGCTGTATTATATTAAGTTGATATTTGTATAAAAAACTTGATATTTGCATTATTATTTTTTTAAAATAACTTGAATAATTTTTAGTTTTTTTTTAAAAACTACGCATTTTGATATATTCATTATATATTTATATTATGCCCATCAATTTGACAAAGATATGTGCATTCCTATTTTGGCATAATTAAAAAAATTAATTGAAATTATATAATTTTTAGTAAAATTTTATATTAATTAGATGCATAATATTTAATTAATATAAAATTAAAAGAAATTCTCTCATTTCTGCATTTCTTCAATTCTCTCATATCGTGGGCTTGGTTTCAACTATGAAGTTTATGATAATATTTACCTAATTTTCAGTCATAACACTAGTCATAATTTTATCTTCATTTGAATATTTTATACTAGTCATAATTTTATCTTAATTTGAATATTTTATAGTCCTAATTTCATATTCATACTAATTAATAATTTCTTTTATTAAAAATAAAGGGATAATATTATAATTTTTGAAATATCGCGCTTTTCATTAATCTGAATGATGATTCTGCTTTGATTTTTAGTATATTCATATTAAATAGATATTAAATATTAATATATATATATATATATATATATATATATATATATTAAAAGAAAAAATTTGCAAAAACTATATTTATTAAAAGAAAAAAAAGTTGCATTGCATGCTCGCTGAATAAGGATAGTGATGACAATTTATGTTTTTTAATTTTTTTAAAAAATAAATTACAATTTATCTTCTTGATATTTTAATAAATTATAATTAAAAATAATTTTTTTAAAATCTAACAATTTATCCTATTTTCTTTGCTAAAATACTAATTTATTTGATATTTATGAATTTTTAATATTATAATGCAATATATAATATAATTTTTTTGTATTTGAGTATAAATTTTTTATTATTTTATGTATATTGTAATGAAATTTTATAAATGTTTAGAATTTTTATTTGTTACTAACAACTATAATTAGATAATAATTAGTACATTTAAATTTAAATTTTTTTAATTATTATTTTAAATAATATTTTTAATAAAATAAAAGAGAAAAAATGTTAATTTTTAAATAAATTATTTTTTATTATAATTTATTAAAATTTTAGAGATAAACTTTCATGTTCGCAAAAGCAAGAACACGTCAGAAATTACCGTCCCCGGTCCAAGACTGCCGGTTCAAAGGTTGCTTATATAATTAATTTTCATTACGTTTCTCACTTTCTTCTCCCGTTTCTCTTTTATCTTTTTCCGCAGCTCTCTCTCATATATTCTCACAGTTTCTACGCTGGTAAGAACGGACGAAGGGGCCGCAGCGTCCGCCTTCCACCCAATCCCGCCGCGCTTCCCGGCTTTCTCCACTAATTCTTTTGCCTCCCATTTATTCCTCTACACAATATCAATCGGTCATGGACTCTCAATCTGTAAGTTTTCAAATCTTATATTGCATTTTGTCCCACCTCCGCACGGCATCGTTTCTCGGAAACCTTTGATATAATCCTTAGCTCCAGCTTCGGCGTTTGTGATTAATCTCGTTAGACTTGGTTAAGCCTTTTTTTTTTTTTATGTATTCGGTAACTTTTTTTAATTTTTTTTTCATGGTTCTAGGGTTCTTGACGCTCGAGGAATCGCTGTGCTTTGATGTTCTATTTTTAAGGGAATAAACGGATTTAGGGTTTTTAATTTGAAGCATTGTTTTGAGAGGTGTAAAATTTTCTTCCCATTCCTAGGGTTTGTTTTTTCTTCGATTTCAACACGGGGAAGATAGGTGTGGGTTAAGAGGATAATGTGTATATTGTGTGTGATTCAGAAGTGGTCTCGCCGGGTTGCTACCATGCTGCCTTGGTTAGTTTTTCCTCTTGTAGGATTATGGGCTCTTTCACAGCTTCTGCCACCTGCTTTTCGATTTGAGATCACCTCACCAAGGCTCGCTTGTGTTTTTGTACTTTTGGTTACGCTCTTTTGGTATGAGATTTTTATGCCTCAGCTGTCTGCATGGCGTGTCCGTAGAAATGCACGATTGAGAGAGAGGAAAAGGTCTGAAGCGATTGAATTGCAGAAACTGCGGAAGACTGCTACAAGGAGGTGTAGAAACTGCTTGACTCCGTATAGAGATCAGAATCCAGGTGGTGGTAAATTTATGTGTTCTTATTGTGGCCATATTTCCAAGAGGCCGGTTTTGGACTTGCCTGTATCTCCTGGATTAGGAATGTCTAATTCTGGGATTATTAAGGATCTGGTTGGAAAGAGTGGAAAGATATTGAATGGAAAAGCATGGTCTGATAATGGATGGATTTGCAATCAGGATTGGTTAGAAAATGGCAATTGGGCTGGTGGGTCTATTGCTGGGAAATCTAATTATTGGAGGAAGAATAGGAGTGGGTTCTTTGGAGGTGATGAAAATTGTTTTGCTGAGAAATCTTATTCGGGTTTTGCAATTTTTGCATGTAAGCTGTTGACTTCTTTTTTCTTAAGCATTAGATGGATTTGGAGAAAGATTTTTAGGATTAGTTCATCCGAGGATGCTTCTTCAGATGCAGATCATAGGGGAATGTTGACTAAGAGGGGCGAGAATGGCACAAATTATCACGAGAGTAGAGGAGAAAAAGCACGTAGAAAAGCTGAGGAGAAAAGACAGGCTCGGTTAGAGAAGGAGCTGTTGGAGGAGGAAGAACGAAAACAGAGGGAGGAGGTTGCAAAGTTGGTAGAGGAGCGGAGAAGACTAAGAGATGAGAAGATGGAGGCTGAAAAAGATCGAAATAAATCTTCACCATCCACTAGGGAGAAAGATATTAAGAAGGAAGCAGAGAAGAAGCGACAGGAAAGAAGGAAAGAAAAAGACAAAGGGTCTAGCAAGAGTAACTCTGATGCTGAAGAATTGGAAAAGAAAGCTGGTAAGGAAACTGAGCGGAAGCGGGAGTTTGATAAGAGGAGTGAAACTGACCGTAGGGAACATCAGAAATCTGGGACAGACAGTGTGAAGGGCCAGAATGCTGAGCCAGGACATGGGATAAAGCATTCATCTGCAAGCATTTATAATCGTGGAAATGCTGGAACTAGGTATTTTGATCGAATGAGGGGTACATTTTTGTCTTCTTCTAGAGCTTTTACCGGAAGTGGTTTCTTTGGGAAGACTGTTAATACTCCTAATGTTACAAAAGAAAACAAGTTCAATAGTTCTGTCGATCACGGTCATACATTGGCCCATAGAAGGGATGTATATCCACCTGAGCATCTAGCTGGGAAATCAAACACAAATGGAGATGATAAGAATGTAAACCGTCCTGTAAGTTGTCTTGCTTTGATTTTTTTTTTCATTTTTTAATCTTAATTTTAATGATTAGGATGTTCATGGTGGCCTGAGTAAGTTAAGCAGTAATTATCCATTATCCGCTGCTCATTAAACTCATGCTTGTGGTAGTTGTCCATTCACAGGATTTTTGATACGACCAATTTCTGTAGTAATAATGAAATTATGAAATGTTTAGCAATTATTGTTAATCTGCATTTGAGTCAATCTTGAATAGCTTTATATATATATATATATATATATATTTATATCTATAACAAATTTTTGAAGTACTGCTGTAACTTTTTTGTACTAGTTCATTGCATTTAGAAGAAAATCAATATGATGTTATTTTCATCACAGGTACTCTCAGAACCACAACCCAGGTCTGCACCTAAAAAATCATGGCAGCAATTATTTACACGTTCATCATCAACTCCAATGTCAAGTACAAATGTCATTAGTAGGCCAAATTCAAAGCCCCAAGCAGAAGTTCAAAGCCCACAGTTACATGGGCAATCATCGTCATTACAGTCATTTGATAATCCAATCAATTTTGGGCTGCCATCTCCATTTACTCTTTCTACATATCCAAATGTATCTAGTAGCACTAGTTTAGGCTTTTCACCTCCTATTGAACCCATTTTTCCTCGTGTTGTTGAAGGAACCCATGAATTCATAGCTGAGGAACCAGAGCTTTTTGAAGATCCATGTTATGTTCCTGATCCAATATCATTGCTTGGGCCAGTTTCGGAGTCACTTGATAATTTTCAGTTAGACCTGGGGACTGGTTTTGCATCAGACATTGGAGTTGAAAGGCCTCATGCTTTGAAGAATTTGTCAGCATCTCCTGAAATGAGCAGCAAGCCATCTCCAATTGAGTCTCCACTGTCACGAGTACGACTTGCAGATGAAAAGCTTAATGGGTCTAATTGGTTTCCGACTACTCCTAAGGCTCAAGATTTGCATACACTGCCTGTGGATGATGTGCATGTTCAGGAGAAGGGAACTTGGCAAATGTGGAACAGTTCTCTTGTTCAAGATGGTTTGGGTTTGGTAGGTGGTCCAGGAAGCTGGCTTTTACCTCCAGAACTGGGCAGAACAACCAAGGAAGATGTCTTGCAGCCTTCATGTCAGAAAACCATGGCTTCTTTTTTCTCTAAAGATGACCAAGTCCTTTCTGGTACTCATTCTCCGCAGAGGGTTTTTCTTGGCAATGGCCAGAATGGTGGGGCATTTAGTCCAGTTACTAGTTCAAATGATAGTGATCCGTGGTTACAGAATGCTTTTTTTCCACCATTGTCAGGCAGTGATAGCCATTTCCCTGTGAAATCTCAGGAGGAGATCACTCAGAATGAAGTAACTTATGGGAGTCCCACAGGAGCTGCACCCAATCATTCTATTGAGCTGTCTCCAGCTAATTGTTGGTCCAAGTGAGTGCATTATACCATGAACCTCCTTTAAATCGAACTTTACCTTGGATATTTGTTTTGAACACGAGATAAAACAAGAAGTTTTATCTGACTTTTGCCATTGGTGAAACAATTAGAGATTTATGTGGTACTCCAAAATTGAATGGAAGCTGGATATCTCAACTTTTTATCTAAATTTTGCCATGGAGGGGAATGTAATGTCGGCTTTTGATGCATTATGGTACTCCCACTATTATGAAAATGAAAGATAACACATATTTACTAGTCGTTTTTTCTGTATTTCTCAGTATTCTTTAAACTGTCATTAATCTTTACTCTTGTCTCTTCTCAATCATCTTGTTCTCCCAATTATGTCCATCCATGCTTGTGAACTTACACATTCATGGTATGGTTCTTTGGTACCAAAAATCTAGACCTCCCTGCAGTTGATTGTAGAGGTTGAACAGTTTGTCCAATTGATCATACTGAACTAGTATTTTTAATGATCCATGTTGAAGTTTTTAGCATGTGCAAGCTGGATTGACTTCACTGAATTTGGCAGGTTATTACTTGAAATGCTCATGCCCCTGTGTATGCTTATCCTTGTTGGTAATTATGACTGACTTGGTGGTCATTTTATACTGGGGGATTTATTGAGGGTGCTGCCTGTCACTAGTGAAGTGCATGCTTAAGATTCCATTTTGGGCATCTGATTGCTTCTTCCCTGCCATTGTATTTACTTATATGTAATGCTTTTATACCCTGCATTTATTCCCTTATGCTGTTGTTTATAACATTAGTACAAATGACATTACATACTTGGTAAAAGTTTCAATTACATTACTGTTGGGGATTTAAATCGGGTATTGGCCATTGTAATCATGACTAGTGTTCTCTTCTATCTTAAATTTATTTAAGATATGCACCTTTTAGCCATTAATTAATTGGATTTATTTTGGCACTTCAACCTTGTGTTGCTCAAGAATATGAAGTAGAACATTTATCTAATGGGAGAAATGTCACCATTCACAATAGCTGAATTCTGGTAGCTCGCTATTTGATTAGTTAGAAAGCAAAAACGACAGTTTAGATCAGGTCAAGCTTCATTAATAAAGTCAAGGAAATCTTACTTGCATATTAAAGTCAATAGAGGCACATAGCTGCAATTTATTAAAAGATCCTGTTCCTTATAAAATTTAACAATTTTTAACATAATTATTACAACCCGTTTAGGCTAACATTTCCAGTAATAATTGCCATAGTTTCTGTACAAAAAGAACAAAAAGAATCAAGAATGGTTGCTCAAGGATGGAAAACGGAACAATCTTTTAAAATTTCAGAACAATTTCCTCTCTTAAACTTGTGTTAATTTTTTCTGAACTTCTAACTGTATAATATGTAAATTCTTAAGATGAGTTATATCATTGTTCTATATTAATTTGGATGTCCAATACTAGTTGTCATTTACAGTTTTTACATGTTTGGATTACTCTGAGTCTGAGTACAAAATATGCAGATGCGATTGACACAACTTTCGAGTAGTGATATCAAGAAAGTCAATTTTTTTGTTTATTATTACTATGAGTTTGTTCTGTCTGCGAGATTTTTTGGACAAGGGCTGATGAAAAGATGGTGTGTGTGGGGGTTGAGGCGGGGGTGTTTTGGTGGTTTTCTTTTTATTGATTTAGCTTGTCTGCTAGTCATAGTATGTTATCTCTAAAGCCTTACATAACGCCCTGCTGTCCTCTCCTCTCCTTCTGTTTCCCGCTCAGTATGATTTACTTTTTATCTGCTGCCTTGTATTTGAATGGCATTTTGATTTTGAAATTTAGTAATGATAATCTGATTCCTTTTCTCAATGGCAGGAAGGATTGGACCGTGCAAGGGTCAGGAGAAGGTGTGGGGAAGTCATCTGCGGCAAGGCCCAATATTGGGGGTTTATTTCCAGCAGATGTACAGTCGCTTTGGTCATTTGATTAGAAAAAAGAGGAGTTAACAATATGAGGAACCTAAGAACACCTCCTCTCCAGAAAGTGGAGGTAAACTGCCTCTTTTGTAGGAGAGTTTAGAATACTGGACGGAATTGTGTCCTCCTCTTCTTTTATAAGGGAGATTGATTTTACTTAACGTTAGCATGGATAGGAATACACGAAACATGCATTCACCTTGTGCATCAGGTAGCTGCAAAAATTTTAACATTTTGTTCTTGAGGGGAGGGGGTGTCCCCGTTTTTGAGGAAAATTTTGTTCTTTTTGAGAGAGTGGAGTTGTTCCTCTTGGTTGCTCATCTCTTCATCAGAAAGGAATGTTTAACGAAAATGATGCTAACGTGCTATGCTTCTGTTTATAAAAAGTGATACTTTAATCATCTGTTACGATAGGTTTTCACTTCTGAAATGAATGGGATTGGCCCCCTCCGCCCTCACACCCTAATTTAAAATGCTATATCAGCAGTAGCGGCGTCGGTGGTGGTGCATGAAGATAATGATTGCAAATGCACCGATCGCCGATGTGCATAAAATACAGGGTTTACTGTTAGATTAAAGTCACTTGCGTGTATGAGGGTTGGGTTAGGATGATGCAGCTTAGCGGGAATTAATTATATCATTGCTACGAAATTGAAAATCACCATCACGTTGATGCCACCGGTCATAATTTATCATTAATGATTCAAAGTTAGGTTCTGTCTTCAAGGCGACACGACCTTGTCTGTAAAAGGGATCTCTGGTTCAAGTCGTATCTATTTTTAAAAATATGCACTCTTTTTTCATTTAATGTTTAAAAAGCAAAGAGAAAATAAAAATAAAAAGAATTCCAAGATAAGGTCCTTGAGAGTTATATTTTTCTAGAAAATAAGGTATGATTTACGAGTATAGACATAAATTAAGATAACTCCAATGGGTTTAAGGTATTATATCATGGAAAGATGCAATAAGGCACTACCAAAATGTAGTTGTCCATGCACTTTATGCAAATGTAGTTGTCAATATCGTTTGAAGGATTATGCACTTTTGTTTTAAATTTAGTTGTATTGTGAGAATATTCGTCCTTTGTACCATAGTTTTACACTGAATGTGGTTGAATTTGGATTTCGCAAAATACTAAAAAAGAAAAAGAGTAGAATCAACAAGTCATTCAAAGATTTGTATAATGGAGTAAACTTGCTCCCAAGATTTGCCTTTTTGTTGGGCCAATAGTGAAAAATATCATCAGACTTTAGAATGATTGAAACTTGCAAGGTTCGCAATATTTGTTTGATGGTCAAAAATAATATTCTTGCCAAATTCATAGAAGTTATTGGAGAATAGAGTAATAGAGGAAAAAAAAAAAATTTGAAGCTTCGAATGTGTTTGATTTAACTATTCCAAGTTTATAACAGTTGTTGATAATTATTTGCATAATTGAGATTATAAAAATCGTGCTTCTTTCTAAAAAAAACTTCAAGTTGTTTATATGTTAAATAACTATCAATAATAAAATTAATTTCTAAATATATGTTATATTTTTATCTTCAATATCTTACACAGCATATGTATAATGACAATATCTATTTGCTTTTAAAATGAAGTTATTATTTTTTAATGTATATAAATATTGTCTTCATTTGTGGCTGAACAGTATAAATGATTTAATAATAATTCAAAATATTTTTATATTTATTTTATATTTTTTTAACAATAATAAATAATTTATTGATATAAAAAAATAATTTAGGGATTTTTTTTTGTTTTTGATATTATTCGGAGATACAATTATGTGGAGCAAATTTAGCCACTCCGAATCTGACATAAACCTTCTTAAAATCCACTGTATGAAACGCGTTTTGCCTATGGATATTGGAAGACTCAAAATTGAGGTGTACGTCGGCTAATTATTATTATTATTTTTTTATTATTAATACATACTCCGACCGACCATATCTACCCTATTAATATCATTAAAACCGGTTTTGAAAAATACAGTGTCAGGACTAAACTGCTCCCAAACCAAATAAAACGGTTCTGTTTATTTTTTTTTTTTTGGGTCAGTTCACTCCTAAAACGGCGTCGTATTTCCTACCTTTCAACCGTTAATTGCGAAATGACAATATTACCCCTACCTCCATTAACAACCCTACGGTACCCATCTTAAGGCTATTTTGGTTTTTGTATTTTTCATGTTCTCACATGTTTTTTATTTTTATTTTTTTTGGTTGAAGTAATTTGTTGTGGATGGAATTGGGTATCTCAATCTGAATTTTAGGTTGTTATATTTAAAGTTTAGTTAGAGATATTTTGTAGATTGGTTCCGATTTAATATGGGTGAGCTGTATATTATCTATCGATTTATGATTAACGCATCTGAGCTCTGGATGGTTCGGACATATTGGTACGAGCCTTTTTAAATGTTATGCATTTTTTTTTATTTTATTTCCACCGTTCAAAAGTTTAATCTAGAACATATTGATACTACACCTATAAACTTAACTATGGTTTATAAACTGCTTAGGTTGGGTGTATTTTGAATTTGAGTTTTGTATGATAGAGGTGTGTGTTTTGGATGTGACAGGTGCAAGCTTAATTAAGAGAATTAAAGGAATCTCTAGTGTTAGATTAACTTCCTATCAAAATCTCAAATTTATCATTTTTTAATATATTTTTTAAGTTAATAAAATATTAAATTTGTCAAAAAAAATATTTTTAATATTTTTAAGTTAATTTTGATTATCTTCAGTAAAATTCTAGTTGACAAATATAATATTTTATTAAAAAATAACAAAAATTCTAAAATTTTTTTAGTTAATAAAATTAAACTTGAAAGATTTCATAATATATTTCTAAAAATGAATAAATTAGTGTATTCAATTAAATATCGAACTCGTAATATATTTTTAAAAATAGATAAACAAATTAGTGTATTCAATTAAATTTCGGACTCGTAATATATTTTAAAAAATAGAACAAACTAGTACATCCAATCAAATCATTTACCCTTTATTTAATAATGAGTGTTTCACTTTCTTTGTTTTGCATTAGGTAACACTGTATTTGGTTGGATCCAAAAGCTATTTTCCCTGTTAGACGTCTCTATATGACAAGTGGGAATCAAAGATTATGATTAAAACCTTCCATGAGTTCCTCCAGAACAATTATTCAAAATAGTTAAGCTATTTTACTATTAAATCTGTCATACAATCAATATCGTCATTTTCATGTTCAATATGCCATTAATTCCTTAGGAATTGCCTATAATATTTAAGCAATGGCCCTGCAGTTTTTTCTCATCTCAATATAAAGTTCAACAATTGTATTATCTGAAAATTGTTATGGAGTATTGCTGTCTAATAAATAGTTTGGTAACTTGGGAAGGAAGCATATAACCAAAAGCACACTCAGATTCCTGTTACAAACACAACATATAGAGAGGAAAATTATGGAAAAGACATTGTTCTTGAAAGTTGAAATCAACAGCGATGCATACATCTTCAAAATCACAAAATTAAAATGAAAAGCTGTATCTAAACAAATTGGACTTAATATATAGATTCTCCCCAAGAATGACATGCATCTACTAGTAGGAACAGGTTATATTTACTCAAGTCACAACGATAAATTCTTATTCAACAAATGCTTAAGACATCGAGATAATATCATTTAGGGTGCAATGTGAGGCGGGACAACCTGCAATGCATATGCATGAGAAGGCTGTATCTCTTGTTGTGCTTCTTGTTTCGATAGTTCCTGCGGCTGCTGCTGCTCTCCTTGCCAACTCCAAACAATGTCCTTGAGGGCAGGTCTAATTTCCTGTTTCAATACATTCTGATACTCCAACGTATCTCCGCTGGACTTTTTCATTTCCACCAAATGGAAACACGGAGTGATTTCAAAGATTTCCGCATCGATGCGAAGTACTCCTTTCCTGCCTGCTTTTGTACCTTCCAGTTTCAATAAGCCTCCATCCTTCTTCTTTATTTTCAGCCTCAAACGCTCAGCAAGATCTTCAAGCTTTGAGATGACCATCGTGGCAGGCTTGTTTGCAGTGAACCGCACTTCTTTCTTCTTCTCTTGCTCCTCAAACAAGCCAGACAAATCAAAGCCAGAAGAATAGGAGATTATATTGAAAGCATTCAAGTTAGATGGCTTCATCACTTCCTGCCTGGACTCTGCAGCAGTGCAGCTATTCTCATTCACATTAAATACAGCATCACAGTCTAGAGGAACAGATTCTTTTGCGTCAGTCTCAACAATATAGGGTTGGGTTTCTAGCCCCTTGCGAAACCAAGAATTTTCCATTATTTTGGCCATGGATATCCTTGTCTTTGGGTTTGGATCGAGGATCATTGACAGAAGCTTGCGTACTTCAGGTGCAAACCAATTGGGGAACTTAAACTCTGCCTTCCCAATCTTCCTATACATCTCCATGAGATTTGTATCATGGAACGGGAGATAGCCAGCCAGCAAAACAAATAAGATCACTCCACATGACCAAATATCAGCTTTGGATCCATCATACCCTTTTCTGATTATCACTTCAGGAGCAACATAAGCAGGTGTCCCACAGGTTGTATGAAGCAACCCATCTTGTCGCTTTGACTCGGCAAGGGCACTTAATCCAAAATCTGAAACCTTTAAATTCCCATTCTCATCCAACAATAGGTTTTCAGGTTTCAGATCACGATGACACACTCCTCTACTGTGGCAATAATCAACCGCACTGATCAATTGTTGAAAATATTTTCTGGCCAAATCCTCCTTTAGCTTTCCTTTAGCTACCTTGTTGAAGAGCTCACCGCCTCTAACATATTCCATAACAAAGTAAATCTTGGTTTTGGTGGCCAACACCTCATAAAGTTCCACAACATTTGGATGTCTAATCAGTCTCATAACAGAAATTTCTCGCTTAATCTGCTCAATCATCCCAACCTTCAATACCTTCTCCTTGTCAATAATCTTGATAGCGACACTGATGCCATTTCGAAGATCCCTTGCATGGTGGACCCTGGCAAAGGTTCCTTGACCCAACAACTTTCCAATCTCATACTTCTGCATCAACACATGCCCTTTGGTTTCCATTTTCATGCTACAATGCTAGAAACAAAAGAAAAACTACTATATCTGCTAAAGCACTATATCTGATATAGGTATTTATGAAGTTGATCTCAATAGATTAAAAGCTCAACCGTCTTCACACACATCATGCTTTGACATGGTATGCACTCCCTTATTTGTAGCCAGACTGGGCATTAAAGCGCAAGACTGAAATGGGCTCTGAGTTGAATATTCAGTCTCGAGGACAATATACAAGGATAGCCCACATGGAGCTAGGACCTCGTCAACCTCAGAGGAAGAGCTTCTGAATTTGAAGTGCATCTTTCAGCATTCCCTGAATTTTTGTGATGAACTGTGGAATGCTGATGAAGATGGAAATGATCAAATTCTGAAACTTTCGGTAGATAAGCAGTGAAAAAGAGAAGAAGATCTGTAAGTTTCTATGCACCACCGAATCTAAAAAAGACACCTGAATAAAAGAAGAAAATAAAATGCAATTATGATCAATAGAAATCCGAAACATAAATTTCAACTAGAAATATATGTCCAACTACATAAAACTCAACCCCATGACCATTTTAATCATATTAAAGTACATTTTGAGTCCAAGCCAGAGACCAAATGAAAATCTAGCACATAAACACTTTCACACAGGTAGCAAAAAATTAAGAGAATGTTTGAGCACATAAACCATGGATGGACAAAGAGCAGAATTTGAACATCATGAAATTATAAATTTTCTTGTCATGTTCTATATATATGCGGTTTTACATTATATTGCTACAATATGTAATTCTATTTTAATCTCCGGACTACAATAGGCAAAAGGTTTAAAACGAAATCAAAAGCCCTGAAAAAAACAGCAGAAAAAAGAAAATAACAAGAACATCGTATGAAATTAAAAAATTTATGAAGACATCCCAATTTTACATGCAAACTAGAAACTGGTAGCAAATCAGAATGCCATAAACATAAGCAATAGTTAATTTCTGAGATAAAATTATCTATTTTATTTGCTAATAAAAAATAAGGAAAATTTTAAAAACCCATAATAATTCAAGAACTTTGCTGGTCTGCACAAACAGAAACAATTGCTCTCGATTAACCATAAGGACAGACAAGAAAAACTAAAAGGAAAAGACTACAATTTTCCCTTAACACTGAGACATAATAACATTCAAACAAAACGTACATGCCTCCAGAGACAACCAGAAGAAAGTCATGAAAAGGGAAGAAAAACATGAAACGAGATCAAGAAAGAGAAATCAGAAATGGGTTTTTCGGAAGTGCGATATAATAATTACAAAAAGAAAGATCGAAGTTTGTAACAGGGAAATAATTTTCAAACTAAAACCATGGAAGATAATATTCAAAGAGACAAATTAGCAAAATATAAAAAGAAAAAAGAAAAATAAAAAGAAAGGAAATTTGATTTACCTATCAAGTGGCGGCGAAGGAAGGTTTTCTCGAGAAAATCTGAATCAGAGAAAGCAGTAATTGTAGCTCAAAATTGAAAAGCTAATAACCTTATAACTCCCTTCTTATAGCTGGAGAGCCATCCACCTGTGATTAATTTTTAATTAACACGCTTTCTATGTAAGTACACGGAATGAAATTACTAAAATGCCAAAAAATTTATTGCCATGTCAGGGAATTGCCACCCTGTCACTCTCCACTGGACATACAATTCAGTCATACAGACAGAATTTCTTGGAAATTCCATAATTCTAATGAAATATGTATTTTTAATGTGCAAAATTCCCTGGAAAAAAAAATGAATAATCCAACTTAAAAATGATTTTTTTTTCTTAAATTGTTAGGCTATATTATTAAATGAATTTAGGTTTATTTGCCATCTTTAGAATTATTGGTAATGATCATCATTATCCAGTAATCCACCGATGCACTGAAAATGCTTAAGAGAAAAGCATTGGACATGTGATTTCTTCCATACCTAACAGCTTTTAATTGCCAATAATGCTATCGTAGAATTAATTTCATATTGAAACCTTTTTTATTATACATTTTCTTCCATCTATCTTTTCTTTTTAATCATATATTTTTTTAAAATTTATTTTGAACTCTTCTATATATAATTTTTATTATGGTTAAGAAATAACAAAAATATTATTCTATCAGTCTCTTTTTAGAAAAAATTTTAATCACTTTTAGTCTTTTTTCCTAAAAAAAATTGTTATTTTTTTTATCTTATTTATATCTCTTTTATCATCTCTCTTTCTTATCACTTTTATTTCTTAAATAAAGACGCAATATACAATAATTTAGAAAATTACAATTATATGTATTTTTTATAAATAAAATTGGGATTGTTTGATTATTTTTTTAACACTTATCTACCGAAAACAAATAGAAAGAAATACGTTAATAATTAAAAAAATAATAAAACTAAAATAATTAGTATTATTTTAAATTAATAAAAAATAATTACCATTATTATTTTCGAAGCCGATATTACTCGATCATTCCTAACTAAAATATAAATTCTAAAGTATATATTATAAATATATTAAAATAAAAACTAAAATTTGAGATTAAAAAAAAAAGATAAAACAAAATTTAGATTCTTAATTATAATAATTAAATTTTAAAAATTCATGTGAAAATGAAATTGACTCTAGAAAGGCTGGTATATATTATACAAACTTTATTTGAAGTTTGATAAATGTTACAAAAAAAATTTTTTTGGCTATAATTGGCTCGTATCATCAATTAATAATTTAAATCAGTTATAGAATAAATGTTTAAAAAATTATTAAAAAAAAAAGTGTTTAGCATTCATTTTCAAGTTTTTTGGCTTTTGCGGTTTGGCCTATGTAGAATAGCTACAATGACTCAATGAGCTCGATGCTCAACGACCAATCCTAACAAACATTCCTAGCCAATAGACAAGTGACAGGTGCGTGGCATCCTGTGATCCACAGTCGATAGTAATGTGGGAAGCCTTAGCCCTGGCGCGAACTGCGTTGTAAACCATACATGTGTAACATTATTAGTTTAAGATATTGCCACGTGAGCAGACAATTTTTATTTTCTGTTTTCTTATTGGTGGAAATTAGAACGTGGGACCCATATTTGGACGGAGTCACATAGATTATTGTCTTCTTCTCATAGAAAGTCGACACGTTCTATGAAGTTTGTGGCAGGCTGCATCTGTAAATAAGAGATTTTAATTTTGGATCTCCACACAAAATGCCAATGCAAAAAAAAAAAAAATTATAATTACATTCTTAATAGAATTAATCTCAAAATCAAATGGTAAAACAGATAAAAATATATATAATACAAAAAAAAGACGACATGTTCTATCATCCGGCACGGCCAGACTCGGACCGAGACTTACCTCTCCAAAGAAAACATCTAATCATTCATCAATTATTCCATCATACTTAAATTTTGTTTAAATCATTAATAAATTTCAGTTTGATATATATTAAATGCTCTTCCGGTCAACCCAAAATAATTAAGTTTACTTTTATTTTTATGAAAATAATAAAAAAACTTAGTTCTTATCTAAATTAAATTCATGAATTTATTCACAAACTATATCAATAATAAATTTATAAATATAAAATAATAATTCTTGAGACGTAAAAGGGAAATCATCGGCAAAAAGGGAAAAAATCATTGGGATTTCTGTCTCTTTTGGAGTTGATTGGGAGGAGTGGTGGGGGTGTATGGAAAAGCTAAATGGCACCTAATAATATTTATTTGCTTTTGGTTTGGATCACAGTTCGACTATGGAAAGTGATAATTGGGGAATATAACATAATTATTTGTTTGTGTAATATAAATTTATTGGTAATTTATGATCATGATATGCATGTCTTTATGTAATTAAATTCAAATAATTGGTAATTTAAAAGCAAAGAACTACAACATGTAATTAACTTATCAAATAACAAGTTTATGTTTCAATATAAATTTAGCAAGCCAGAAAGACATCAAACAGTTTTGAAGCATAATTTTAAATATATAATTAACTTTATTTAACAAATATTTGCTATCAATAGATATCTCATTCGTTGTATTTTAATTTTTACTACAAAATTAATATTATAAATATAGCTGATCATACATAATATAGGTGGTGTGATAAGAATAAAATGATTATTAAGAAGAAAAATCTGAAAGAAATTTGATTGTGGAGTTGAAAAATAACTTAATTTATCATGTAAAGTATTACACGTGGTGTTACAAAATCCATATTCTAAGCTTCATGCCAATAAATTAACTATCTTTTACAGTAGTGATAATAATATTTGTATGTCTTTTCAGTACAAAATGGTAAAACACAGATAATAGTTTTATATCATAATTTGTTATTATATATAAAATAATAATTGTTTTATATATATAAAAATTAGATTATGAATTTAATTTAGTTATAAAAAAATTTAAAACAAAAATTATTTTATATGCATGATATATATTAAGATTGAATTAATTTATATAAATTCGTGATTCTAACTTATATATATATATATATATATATATATATAATTAAAAAAAATTCAAAACCAAAGCAGATTGTGGTATGACCAATTCCCAAATTCATTAATTTGGATTAAAAATTATTTTTTATTAATGCCCCACTAATAATTATTGAAGAAAATAATATATTTTACTTAAGAAAATGTTTGATTATATATAACGAACCATTTAATTTAGTAAGATGAAAAAAATTGTAGAATATTGAGTAGGTCAAAATAGACTCAATACTTTGTTTTAGGTGGTGTTTGGTAAAGAAAAAAAAATGATATTCTTGAGAATAAATAATTCTTAAGCATATGGAACCTTAAAAGATGTCGCCTACCAAATTAATTTGGTACTGAGTTAAAAACTACTTTTTCATTAAAATTAAAAAAAAAACCATTTAAATGATGTTGCAAAAATCAGTTATATATCTATATATTGCTCAAGTGTTTTTTGAAAGTTTTCCACTAATTAAAAAATTTAAATTAATGTATTTCTCAATAATAAATGACACTTTGAAATACAAACCCTAATAAAGAAAATACTATATATATATATATATATATATATATATATATATATTATGCATAATATATATATGTGGAGTTTGTGTACTTGTTAATATGAAGTTAATCACATCGTAACTGATAGCTATAGGAGTAGATTGTAAAATGAGAAGTTATTTAGAGTGTGAAGAAAGCAAGCTTTATTACAGTATTAATCTTCTTGCCCAACTTTAATCTCTCTTTCTTGGATCTTATTGAATTAAAATCTCAAACTTGAGAAAAAAATATAAACAAAGTTTAGAGAAAGTAAAATGGAAAAAAAAAAAGTGAAGATAGCAAACTTTATTACAGTATTAATCTTCCTGCCCAATTTTAATCTCTCTTCCTTGGATCTTATTGAATCAAAATCTTAAACTTGAGAGAAAATATAAATAGGTTTAGAGAAGTAAATTGAAAAAATGTTAGAACAGGAAAATTTGTTAGCGCTCCTCACAGAGACATGCTAAGTTTGAAAGAGGGTTTTGTTGGCATTGAACACCATCATGAACTGATAAGACATCATTTATGTTCGAAAGTAGTAAAAGAAAAGGAAAAAAAAAAAGAAAGAAAAATCGATAAGACAGAAGTGTTTTCACTATCCATGGTATGGGTGAATATTGTCATTTTGACTTGGGTTGGAATTTTAATTTTGTCATGTTATGCACGTGCTGCCACTACTTTCACAAATTGGTAGCTTCCTCAGAAATTGGATTTCTCTGATCCCATGTCACTGTAAGTCTTTAACATACAGCTTTTAAAAACATGGCGAAATTGAATGATTCTAATAATGTCAATTTCCTCCATTTTCATAAAATACTTAAATCCATGATGTTCGAAGCCTTCCTATTATTAAATGTTCTCTTCTTTATACGACCAGGTCTTCCTTTTCCGAAAATTCCACGAAGGAATGCTTCTTTTATAATTTTTTTTTTAAATTTGAAAATCAAATGACTGTGTAACAAGAGTTTCTACAATTTAGCTACAGTGGTTTTCTTTTATAATTTTCATTATATATTTGATAAATCACATATTAATAGATAAAAAAAAAAGGACAATGTCTCTCTACCGATGTTGCCTTGGCCGATGTGGAAGTGACTGAAGATCTTCGGAAGGTACTCACCCTCTGATGGCAGATTACGCAAGAAAATTTGTTCAGAGCATGAGGATGTCGCGTAGGCTGATGGTACTAGATGCAATAATGAATCTTTGTCGTATAAGGCTGCACTGGAAACGAACCCTAAAAATATGATTGCATCACAAAATGATGATGGGGATGACATGATGCCAGAATTGATGTCTAAAGAGGAGGAAAATTCCATGGAAAGTGGAGAAGAGATGGCGGACGGGAAGGAGATCAGTTTTTAGGACAAGGAATTTTCATTGTGCTGAATATGTCAGGTTCAATAGAATCAAGATAGCAAAACCTTGAAGAAAGGCAGTAGTTGTTAGACAATTGGGTTGGAATATAACCTATGATAAATTGTGTGAGAAATTTGATCTTTTATGGAAACCCATGGAGAGATATAAGGTTATTGATAAAGAGAAAAACTTCTATTTAGTGCAATTCGAAGAAAAGAATGATCATAATGCCTTATTAGATGGTCTCCGGATGACAATGGGTCGTTACTTAATCGTTCATCATTGGCATACCGATTTTTCTAGTGAAACGGATAGAATTACGAAGGTGGTTTACATGGTTTCGTTCGTCTAAGGTCCCAGTTCATCTTTATCATTAATTAAAAAGTGTTGAGAGCTATTGGAAATAAACTAGGTAAACTGGTGAAAATTGACTATAAAACTGAAGCTTCGGAGTGTGGAAAGTTTGCAAAAATTGTAGTAGAATTGGAAATTACTAAACCGCTAAAACCCTTCTTTGAGTTTAAAGGAAAGATGCAATCAATTTTACACCGTTATGGCCTCTCTAGGTAGAGTCTTTTGTGATTGGTGTGGGAGGTGGATTGACTGTTCTCCATGAAGCTAGAGAAGGGTAATGCTATAGAGCTGAGTTATGACGAGTCTACACCAGTCCTCAAAAAGCTTGGGAGATGGGATAGCATAAATTGCATGTCCAAATAGATAACGCTGCGGTGGTAATGGTTTTGAACTCGAACCATTCAAGTTCTCTGTTCAATGAAGACATTTTGGCGCTTATTAGATTGTTATTGAATCGAGATTGGGTTGTGACGATTTTTCACATTTTCGAGGAAACTAATGTTGTCTCAAATCACTTGGCAAATTTAGCTTTCCAGCGAAGTGATCAAATTGTGTGGTATTCTAATCCTCCACTAGTGCGGAGCTGCTGCTTCTAGGGAATTTGTCTGAAGCTTCGCATCTATAGTTGAGTTGGTATTTTTTTTTCTTCTTTATAAAAAAATAGATATAAAAAAAATTAAAAATCATCAATGTTTCTCGTACTTTTTCATAAATTTATCACTGATACAACTAATAACATAATAATGATGAATATCTAAAATGTCAATTTGGTTAGGTGTGATTATTTTGTTTTGTACCATTAGGTTGGATTGTAAAAAGAAATTTTAAGTTGTAAAGGGAGTAAACAAAAGGATAGGACCACTTTGTCGCCAATTAGTCAACTATAAAATGTAATTAAATATTTTGTTTTTAGCATTTTTCTTATTTTAACTTAGAAGTTGGAGGCTGGAGCGGTGGAGCTGATGATAGAAGATATAATTAAATATACAATTAAATTCAATCGGTCCTAAGGAAACTAAATTCCTTACTATTTTCGCACAATTATTTCATGTTTGAAGTTCATAACAATTCAAATCAAAATTGGGTAGAAAGAGTGAAATATTTTATTGAGTTCGGTAGGTCTTCTCTCCATATTTCGTAGTTAGTTCATAAATTGAATGATCTACCCATAAAAAAAAAAATTGAGCAAAACAGTTTTGACTCGACTAGTTCGAATAATTACATTTTCTTATTGAAAAAATCCAAAAAGGAGGCCGCAATTTTCTTTTCTTTTCTTTTTTTTTCCTCCAAAAAGAGGACAATATTAAAAAGAAAAAAACAAACATAGGCCAACAAGATCGAATAACAATCATGAACTACATGATAAAAAATAACATGTGCAATAATAAAACAATTTTTGTTGGTCTTTAATTGATCAAAAATAATTTATCAATTACTTTTGTCATATGATTTTCTACTATAGAGAGAGCATTACCTCTCCACTTTTGCCCTTGAAGGCTGAAAAAAGGATAAATGTGTCAACGTTGAAAATGAAGGTTGCTCACTGATAGAGTTTAAGCCTCTAGCGCAATCAGTCTTTTTCTCTTTTGTTGGCTTGATTCATGAGAAAACTCTTCAAGCTCAAGGATACAAAATGTGAGCGGTATCAAACTTCTAGTTATAACAATTCATAGGATATATTGATAAATTTATCTATGATAGAAATTAATTGGACTGCTATGATTAATTAATATATTAAATCAAAAGATATAATTAGAATCAAATATCACAGTAAAACAATTGGAAATTAAGTATCAGTGTAAATTTCAAAACCAAACAGAAGTCGCCTTAATTTCTGCCGTGAAGCAGATAAAATGAGATATCACATCTATAATTAATACAAAGGATCCAATTTCAATCATTCCAAACAAGCAATCAAATTATAGTTACATAATTACAACAGGAGCTGAATCATTTTACTCATCCTATCATACACACACCTGGATAGAAGAATTTTCACGTATCTGTGTTTGCAGCACATTCGTCCACTTGATTATGAATCAGCCCTTAGAGCTGTTTCTGTTTCCCCACTCTTAGCTTTGGCTGTATCACAGGCGTGTAACACAGTGCATATATCTCTGGTTTCCAGAAACTGTTCTGCATTGGTAAGGATAATAGGACCATACTCGAATACCAATCTCTTGCACTGCAATTCAACAAGATCATTTTAGAAGAAAACCAAATGCCAATAATTTTTTTTTAATTAAAAAAGAAGAGTTCAAAATTCCTACAATTGCTGATTTGAGAATTTTATTAAAGCAAAGAAGCTGACAATTTAGCTATAAAGCAGTTCTTTCATGGGTTGTGTGATGCTCGAGAGTTCATATTGTGGCATCCTAATGGGAAGCAAATAGCAATCATTGCATATCTATTTGAGCATGAGTCAAGAATTGATTGATATATCAAAGAACCAAACCCCTAGTATCATGTGTATATGAGGGGCAACAAATAAAAAAAGTGATCCATAGAAAGAACAGATGAGATCAACAAGATAACAGTCCATTGCAGATCCAGCGCAGGTGGATTTTATAAATAGACAGATCTGTTGGAAATACAATTAAATTCAAACATATTTCTACACATATCATCTTAAGAATTGATATCAGTGTTCTCACCTTTGCTGCATAGTTCTCCATAGAATCACAACTCTTTAAAAGCAACTCAATTATCTCAAGCTGACAGAAAAACACAAGGAAAAAAAAATGTTGCATCAGAAATAAAGGAAAAACCTTCATAGTTAAAATGCATAAAGAAATAAGAAAAGATATAAACAAGGCTTTTTAGTGCTATAAGAATCTCAGAAAAGAAAATGAAGTTATCAAGTTATCACGAGATAACTGCAGCGCAATGCACGAGCTAAGTGGAAAAAAAATATTGGTAAAGATGCTTGATATTCTACACAGAGTAACAGCTTTTTGCAAAGAAAATGTATAGGTCAGCTTATATATATATATATATATATATATATATATATATATATATATATATATAAGGCATTCTATTTCACTTGCAGTATGTTAAATTTTGGGATTGATTTTAAAATATAAAAATATTCCATATGACCTAAGCAGAAATCAGATGCTACATTCTATGAAAGTAAGGACAATCTGCAAAAATAAAAATATGAGCTGCAGCCTGCGGCTATGACACTGTTTGGTAATGCCAAATTAAATTATAATTTAGTTTGATCATAAAAATAATATAGTTTGACCAATAATTTGAATTTGATAAAATAACTTATTTGGAAAAAAAAAACTAGATTAGAATCTCCAAAATGAAAAACTAATAGAGCTAGTTTTTTTTTATAAGCTAGAAAAATATGATTTTTCTTTCCTTTTTTATCCTTGTTTTTTTATCATTTTATAATAATAATATAATTATAAAAATATATACAATATAATTATAAAATAATAATAATAATAATAAATTTATAAAATAATAATAATAATAATAACAACAAGAACAATGGAATGTTATATGATAAAAATAGATGTATTTATTATATTAGGATGAGATATTTAACATAATTTTTATATTATTTAATATGTATATATATTATATAACTCCTTTGTATTATGTATTTAGATAGATTTTATATAATATTGTTGAATAATATAAACATATTATTTTATGTCATTTTATATTTTTTAGTTACATTTTCAGTTAGTTTTATCAAATTAGCTAAATTATTATCTATAACTAGATTATCAACCAGCGACTATATTATCAGCTAGTTTTACCAAACAGAGCCTATATATCATAAAATGGTTTATGATATATATCTTTATAATCAGTTTGTGGTCCAAAGTGCAAACCTGTGTATCAGGATTTTTTAACTTGATTAATACTTCTGAAACGGCTTGGTGGCAAATTCTACATCTATCTTCTTGGAGTTTTGAGGGCATGTATACTATTTGTCGACAAAGATTGAACTTTCGGCAGAACGCTTCAGGTTGTTGTGATGAAACCTCCAGAAAGAAGAGGGGAGCATAATAGTCCACCAAAGTGATGCACTGTGCAATATGCACATCGTAGTAATTTAGACTTTAAACACCATGAAAAATACCAAAATGAAATATATTAATTATCTAATGTTAGTACCTTCTTTATATAAATTGTATAAAATAATTCTGAAAAAAAAAATTCTATATATAGAATTCTAATTATAATAAATATAATAATACCTAAAATGAATATATATTTAAATTTGTTACTTTTATAATAAAAAAATAATCAGAATAATAAATTACAAAAAAAAATAGACAGAAGATGTTATATGGTTCTATAAGTTCAGTGTTTCGCCTCTCGCCTATTATATAGAGTGACATCCAGTGAGCTTATATATATCCTTATCTGCAGAATCACCTAAATTAGAACTTAATTATGTGCATCTATATAACATTTATGTACAGTGCATGAGACTTACAATGCCTGCAACTGACCTCCCAGTTGCACTAAGATATGCAGGCTGACCATCTAAATTAACAAGCCTATATTACACTTAACCTATTACTATTTAAGTATAAATCTTAAATGGTAACTGTAAGTTACTAACTTCAATAAAATCCCAAAGTGCTGCTATCTTTAAATTTTAATGATAAAAATTTGAGTTTCCTGCAAATTAATATACTATATGAAGAAAATATATTTTCACAAAATAGTTTTATAAATTTTATATCTAGAGTGAGACCCACCATGCACTATGAGTTCTGCTACTTGAAAGTTATTTTAAGGTTACACATGGCTGGATTGGGATTCAAAATTGAAGTATTTGGACAGTACATATTAGCATAAACTTCTCAGATTATGTTTAAATACAGAGGTCTCTTGGTTAGGTTTATGAATGAAACTATACTAATAAATACAGATAGGAACTTATTTGAAAATGGATATGATGTAACTATCAGAAAGATATAATTGCAAAGATGTCAAAAGAAACAACCGTGTATTTTTTTCCTCCTCTTTACAAGTTTAAATATCTATTTGTACAGGTTTAACTAAAATCCAGATTCTCAGAATTTAAATGCCTCATTCAAATACCATTGAAGACTTTTAAACAATATAATTTTACAGCCTGGGAACAAAACTTAAAATTTAGGTTTTATACATTCTCCACTTGTTGCCATCTCAAAATGCATTATTGCAAGATGCATTTGTTTGCATATATGCAGCATTAGGAACAAGACTCAATTTTTTCTAACACGCCATATTGTATTGGTTGTAATCAAATAAGCATTCAATAGCATCAAATTGAATAATTCAAAAGCTCAATCAGACACATTTTGAGTTGGGAGGCTCAATAACAAGAACTCAAAAAGGTTCCAAACCCTCTTAATCGGTTGCCATTTAACGGCTGCTGAGAAATGCACTTTCAAAGAGTCAAGGCCAATGTGTGAGATAATCTTGAGTCCATAAATCTAGAAAGAAATTTTTTGGCGAGGAGATAGGAAGTATGAAGCAAGAATTAGTTTTTTTAACTGCAATTATAAATTTCAAAAAACAACAGCTACCAATTAAAACTAACAGAGCACCTGTTGCTTGAAAGATGGCACCCGAGAGCAGGTCATATGAAGGATGTCAATAATTTCAGTCTGGGTCTTGTTTTCAGTTATGTAATCAAGTGCCTCTGCTGCAAATTCCTCACATAACGTACAGACTTGGTCATTTCCTACAACTTCATCTGAAGCTTGGTTGTCCTTCTCTGCTGAACCAGGAAGACAACATTATTTGGTAATATTGTATCATTACAATTTTCAGAAGAAATTCTTGAAAGGAATTACTTCTCTGACTGAAAAAGCGATGCCGAATAATTGCCACAAATGTGAAGCATCTTTAATGGAAAGTCATTTTAAATTCCCATCTCATCAAGAGCAAACAAAAGCTACTATCTTTGGAATGTTGCAAAATCTCAAAGGATCCACCAAAATTAATTGGTTGTAAAAAGGTCAATTTTAGAAACATCTTTAGGGAAGCAAGAGATGTTCTTTCATATTTATCTATTTCAAAGTAACTAGTTATTACCATGCAGGACTTCTTCACCCAAGATTCCCAATGGCTTTCTCCCCCACCTGTGACCCTCTCACACAGAGAATCGGCAACATCCACAATATATAATTTCTCATTTCAAACATGAAACCAGAGCAAAAAATAAGACATGAATTTGTTGCAGCGGTGCAGTAGTGTGTTAACAGAACCTAGTCAAGAAAAGCAAGCTTGATGGAGAGTGTTCAACAATGAAGCTAGTGATAAACTTGAGCATCAAAAGCACCAAAAAGCCGAGCAGGAGCAAAAGCACTATGCACCAACCACCAGATCCAAGAAGGTCCCAAATTGCAACTTTTATTGAATACTAACGCAAAGAACAAAAAAGAGCTACCTGATAGTGGTATGCTAGAGACCACCACGATATTGTCTGAAAACTCAGTCTGCACCATTTGTCTAGCAGCAGAAGCCAAGCCCACACCCAACACAATAAGAAATAAGAGCCCAACTCTCATATCCATGATGCCTGAAGTTAAAAAAATTAATAAAATTTGAAAATTCTCTCTAAACATTAAGAAAGTCATAATAATTGATTATACACGACAATGACAGACAACAATTGCTGCAGATACAGAGAAATCACTGCTGAGGTATCCAATATAAACAAAACTTAAGAATATTTTCAGAATTGCTTCAAGACCATATTGCCAAGTACTGATTCTATTCTGAAGTGAAATGTTAATTCTAATCTTAAAATTCAGACTGCGTGTAACATAACTTTACAGGAAGAAAGCAATGGTGTGAAGAGAAGAGTTGTGGGTGCAAGGTTCGCTTCATGTTTGAGATAATCTGCTGTACATAAAATTCAATGTTCTGTCATAATAGACATAAGTTATCACATGATAAGTAAGAAAGTTCACAACAGTTATGATATCTGTTTCATGATGTTGCAATGATTTTTGGTTGCTTCCCATAGTTAAATATCATTCCACTTTCAAATTATAGATTCCTCTCACTCTACCCAGTTAAAAATTAAAACTAGAATAGATAAGTACCAATGATTAAAAAACACATCTATTCTTCCTTAGCGTATGTCTGCTAACGTGTCATGTAATATGAGAACAAGGATCTCTGTGCTGATTCTGAAAGCAGTCAATATTACAATTCCTAGAGACAGCTTAATCAAATTACTATATTTTTTCCTCTTCCTTTCAGCTAATTTGCACAAGATATTTGAATTAACTTAGGATGAGGACAAAATTAACTAATTAGAGAGCACATAATAGTAAAAACCCTAATGCCTAGCTCAAAGCTTAGCATGTTTTACACAAACACATGTGCCAAGTAATCAGATTAGACTATATATGATCAGAAAGGAGCCAGTCCGGCATAGAGCATAAATTCCTCAACAATCCGATAGTCAAAGCGCGACAAAAGCCTTCAATCAAGAAGAGACAACAAAAGAATGGAGCAGGTCAGATTCAAATAAGCTTAAGATTTTTGAGTACTCGTTTCTCTAAGAGCAAAGGAATTAAAAATAAACCGTTGGCGAATTTCACCCACAACGTCTCAGTTCTGTATTCCGTCCAGGCACAGAAAACTAAATTCAAAACAATAAACGTCCTAACGAATCTTCAACGACGTAACGCTACAGCAAGGAAGAGAAATAACAGAGAAAAAAAAAAACTCCATAAAGTAAGGGAAAAAAAAAGAACTAGATATCTGTTTGGAAGCTGAAATCCGATATAATACGATAGGATGGAAATATTTTCCTATATTGATCCTAATAGCTATTTCTCAGCGACCAAACAACAAATCAATTGAAATTGGAGATCATCGAAGGAAGTATTACCTAGCAGAAATCCCTCAGCGGTTGAAGAGAGAGAATGAAGAGAACCTGTGCCTTTGATTGTCGGATGGGGCAAAGCGAGAAATAGAGGTTGGGTGAAATTTAGACTCAATGTAGCACGTTAGGACATCGTATACGAATTCAATTAAAATAATTATATGTGTTACTGCTATTAGATTAGTCTATTTAATAGCGTGCTAGACTGAAACTTTTACAGAAGGGTAAGTCCATTGGAGTTGTGCTATTACCTGATGTTATTTGTATACAAGCCAGTCTACCAAAGGATGCCACCGACCATAATATATTTTAGAGAAAATTATACGAGGTTTGAGTTATTTAAAAATTTCTATAATCGGCTAGGAAAATGTTAGATTGACAAAGAGAAAATTATTGTTTATCTCGTAAAATTTGATTTATTGTATTAATATCATATAAATGGTACATGTTTTAAAAATTAATATAAATATTATATAATTTAATGAGATATAAAATAAAAAAGATCGATCGTATAATTTTTAAATTTCATGGATACTAATATAATAAATAAAATATCAAAAAATAAATAGTAATATTTTTATATTTATTTTTTGGTTAATTCTTAATTGTTAATATATATATATATAAAGAAAGAAATTTTTTCAGTAGAATTAATTAGAATCATTAGATTTTTTATCTAATTATTGAAAAAATAGTAATCATTGATACAGTGACTATCAAAATATCATCTATATATACATGAAAGAAAAATGCTATCAATATTTTTTTTATATCTATTTTATAATTGGTCAACATTATTAAAATTTTAATTTATAAAATGTACTATTTTATTTAATAAATTAAACTTAATAATATGAAACAATTATAAAGCAAATATTTGAAAAAATATTTAAAGAAAAATATTGGTAGGATATGAAAATATCTAATCTATTTCACCAACTTTTTCTTTAAACTTTTTCTTTAAGTCTGGTCTTTATATATACATTTTATATTAATAATATGTAAACTTTGTTAAATTAATCCGATTTAATCACAATAAATACCAATAAGGAATTAAATAATAAATTAGAAATTAAAACAAAGGATTCATCATAAATATTGATAGAAGATAAAATTTAATATTTTTTTTTCTGTTTTCATTAATCATACTATTTTCCAAGTAGAAGATAAATAGAACTAATTTTAAATTGACTAATTTTTGACTTTGACGTGGCAAAATACCAGTGGATAGCAAAGTTTGAAAGTGGAAAGAACAGAGCAGAGGAACTTCTCTCCGTAGATATATATATAGTGTATGGAGTATCGTTGAAGATACAAAGAACTAACACGGAGGAGGATATACCGAAAATTGATATTATCATTAACAGACAAAGAATGTCATCTAATATATTGACCAATACATTACATTAATATTAACCCTAATATATATCCTTAATATTGTAATCAAACAAACATGGGTTATTCACAATTTCTTAATATTAATTCTCTTGATGGCTTGTTGAAAAATAGATTTATTTGAGGTCTACGAGATAATATAAAGAATCTTGCTTGTTTTTTTTTTTTTTTTAATTCAGGCTACATGTAATCTCATGAAGAGTATGAATTACATTTTGAGTCACGTTTACAGGATAGTCACTTTTTATAGACTTTTTTTTTTCTGAACCTGCTCATAAATTTTCTCTTGAAATTCATATTTTCCACTATCTTTTCGCTAGGGTGCCTAATTGGTTACTTTATGATATATATGGAGTATTTTATATTTTTTAGTTTGAGTTTGTTTATGCATCGTTACCAATTTATTTTTATATTGTCCCAAATGCATTAAGAATGGGAAGTTGAATTAGTGAGAAAATAAAAATTTAGGTTATGGAACAAGAGCAATTATTAAGACACTGAATGGATTGAAAGAAGATTAAATGAAAGATAAATAGAAAAAGATATAAAAATAAGAGACACTAGATTTATTGTTAACTAACTCTACATTCACTCTTCAATCTCCAATTGAAATTTTTATTATAGAATAATTTACAATGTGGAATTTTTTAAGTTCACTACCAGCACAGTATTTTATAAGGCTCACACAAAACTTCACAAAAGTTTTATGAAGACCCACTCTTCATCTATTGTGTTCCAAAACTCACACTAAATATTTTCAAAATTTTTTCAAAAACTCACTTTTAAATCCAACTAGAGTTTTATCAATAATTCACTCTAAACCCTTTACAACTAGTGTTTAGACTAACACTTAACCGTTACAAGAGTTTTCACATACTCACTTTTAAACTCTTTTTAACTCTTTGATGTTGAAAGCTAACACTTAAACTATACTAATTCTCTCAATTACAATAAATGATTACAAAATGCTTGAGAATAAAACTAGCAAATAATTCACTTACATTCAATGGTATTTGGATAAGTATTTATAGTTTCAAATCTACAAAAAGTCATTACAAATAAATCCATTAACTCATATTTAACGGCTAATTTTATAGTATTAATTATTTTGTTATACCCAAATTTGCGACGCGATGTTGATCTTCGTAGTTACGATTTCTTCAAGCTTCAAAGGTCACTGACACTGACTTATTTTAGTTAGCTTACTCTACAATGATTAACTTGGTATGAATTTCGCAATTGTTAAAACTGTCGCAGTCTCTACCGTAAACCATTTTATCCAATTTAGGTTTTTGTCTCAACTGTAACATATGGTTTGCTTGGATTTGTTTTCTTCTCAACAATTTGTCTTTCAAACATTGTGGTTGCGAACTACTCCTTCGCAGTTGCAAACTACTTTTTGTAGCTAACTTCATGGTCACATTTCAAATCGTGAACTGCATTATTTTTTTTAGTACTTTTGGCTATAAGGAATTTGCAGTTGCTAAATACTAGGTACAATTGTAAAATTCTCTTTATAGGCAAACAAGTCATTACGGTTGGGATTTTAGTATTTTTCAAGACCCTTGTAAATTTCATTAAATATTTGGATTCTATTTATTATAAAATTTTAAATTATATAAAACAACACTCAATAGATACTCAATGTGATTATTAATATTAAAATAGAAGTTTACCAATTTAAATCAACAAAAAATAAATATAAGAATAGATTGATTTTAGCGTTTTTCATTAATTGTTTGGAATCCATAGTGCCAATTAAGTGTTTGAACTTCAGTTGAAACTTTAATTTATACAAAATAACACTTAATAGGACATTCAATTTAATTTTTAAGATTAAAATGGAGATTTACCATATCAACAAAAATAAACACAATAGAATAGTGATTTTTTTTGGCCGTTAGCACTATTATGAATTTATGATTGTCATTCATACAGGGCAAGTTAGTAAATTACTCTTATTTCCAACTGGTTCCATTGGGCGGTGCCGTGTTTTTCTCCCCGTTTTGGAAATACTGTAGTTGTTATTTTATTAGGAGTTGGTTTTTATATATTAAATGACTATTACAAAAAATAATTTTAATTTATTTTTATATATGTTATGCTTTTTTTTTCTCAATACACTGCCGAATATATAGAATTTAAAATATAATTATTCGAAAAATGCATCTTTTTTTTGTATATACATATTATTTATCACATAAAATGAATATCATAACTTTATAACAAATTCAATTGTTTTTTTAAAACACTTTTATATTTATTTTTTGTTTTTATAATATTTAACAATAAAGAATTTTTTAATTAATAATTTTAAGAAAAATAATTTTAATATATAAATAGAAACTAAATGCAGATAAGCTATCAACCCATGTGAAAAAAACAATAACTAATTGAAATTAAAATGAACTTTTATCGGTTCATCTTCAAACCTGCAAACAAATTTAATTTAACTATTCTAAACCTGGGAGCTTACTACCTACAATGCTGCACTGTACAAGTACAAATGCCATGTTCGCAACGGCATCAGATGGAATTCATTTTCTGCCCTCATAAGTTCTAGCCATAAGACCAAATAAGCAAAGAGACCAGCATGCAATCATAATATCAGAGATACTTCTAACAGAATTATCATCCTTCAAAAAGGATCATAAAATAAACATCTTTACAGCAAGGAAATAGGAGAAGATACATATCATATATGGTTAACAGAATCAACTAACATAGGGAAACTAGAATCACTAGAAAACAGTAAAATAAAAGACTTCACAAACAGTAAAAGAGAAAATTAGAAGTTAAGGCCCATCGTATTCAATGGACACTGCAAGCCAAACTACCTCAAGTTTAGAGTTGGCTTCTTCTTTTTCTTGTTCTGCTTCGTCAAGAGTAGTGAAAACCGAGCAAATCCAAACTTCTTCCTCTTTCCAGAAAACTGCTTATGACCACTTTCCCTCTCAGTCTTGTTATTAGAGCCCAAATCACCATTTGATTTACTGAGCATTTGACCTAGTGATACCTTTCTCTTCATGGTACCTCTTTCTGGCAGCATTTCTGTCTCAAGCTCTTCAGGCAATAGCAGCTTCCTGCTCAGTATTTGGCCTATCGATAAGGTTGGCTTCAGAACAGGTGTTGGCCCATCACTTACTAGGTTGAGTCCATTCACATCAAGCAATCGAGAATCTCTCCGATGGTGAGATGGGTATGTGTTCTTAAATTTGGTAGAGTTGTGAACAGAACGTCTTTTCTGCCCATTCTCAGATCTCCACTTGCGAAGAGCTTCTTCCACAGCCAGCTTTCCCTTATTTGCAGCCTCTACTCTGTTCAATGCTTCTTCCAAGGCCTTCTTACTGGTTTTGACTTCTTCTGCAGCTTCCTCTACCTTCTTCAAGATCTCTGTCTTTAAAATATTTGCTTCATCAACTTGAAGCATTGCTTCTATTACCTTAGTCTTGGATGAATCCTCAGCTTCTCGAGCATTGCAAGTTAGGGATGAGTATTCTTCAAATGTAAGAGTTACTCTTTCAGCTTTCTGTGAGGAATCTCCCGATGCATTCTCATCACTTGACATAGCCTTGATCTCCGCAAGAGCAATAGCTTCTGCTGCTCTAGCTGCCTGCTTCATTTTTCTTGCAGCAACCAACCTGATCTCAGCTGTTTTTATCCTACTTTTTGTCTGTTCAATCTCAGATATTGCTTTCAAGACTTCAGATTGTGCAGCTTCTCCCATTTTCTTAAACTGATCTGTCTCAGAACTAAGTCGCTGGAGCTCCCTTGATATATCCAAGGAATTCTCAGAATGACCTTTGTTTTCAGCACCTTTTGCAGCTTCAAGTTTTAGTTTTGTTTGATTTAGCTCCTCCTCAAGAGACGATATCTTAGAGGAATTCTGGGTTAACCTCTCACGGGTTTTCTCAAGGGAAATTCTTTCCTTCTCTAATTTCTTATTCAGAAATTCAACAGAACCTCGGATGTCAGCAAGATCGTTAGTAGTCCTAGAAAGGTTCAGCTTAGCTTGTTTCAGTTCCATTAAAATTAAACCAGGAGCTGAAGATGGGCAGGAGTTAAAACCTTCCACCAAATTCAGATTATGGTTTCCAGTATTCTCAGGATTATCCTTTTTTTCTTCTTTTTGGACAGGAGTCACATTTCTACCATCTACATTTGACTCCAGAGTCACATTAACTTCAGATGCTTGTTTATGTAGCTTCGATTTCAGTTCTTCAACCATTGTTTTAGTTGTTTCCAACTCTTTTAAAACATCCAGTGTTTCCCTTTCTTTCACAATCAGATCTTTTTCCAACAGTGCAGCTTGTTCCTCTAATTTTGAAATGTCGACTTCTTCCATGTCATGCTATATATATAATACAAATAAATTTTTTTAAAAAAAACTCCTCAGAACACCAACAAGAAAAAAATAGGAAAATAATGCATGCGAAAAAAAGTTAGCAGACTCAATGGTTGTGTGAATGTGATGAAACCCATGATATAGGGTCCAAAGAAAATAAGTAGCACACATCATCACCTCAAGCTTGAAGGCCAGAAAGTTTTGCTCCATGGATAAAACTTGCAAAACTTTCTGGACCACAAGTGCCATAAAGAGAGAAAACATATAGAACCAAGAGATAGCCATGATAATTTTGTTACATAAGAGTGATGCAGGAGCATTTTTGAGCCTAAGCGCTCCTTGGGAAGAAGAATCAAAGTAGATTCCAACACAAAGAAATACAATCTTCTAAGATGAATCTCAAGTGGAGCTACAAGAAAATGTCTAATTGCATGAATGCATTCCCCTCATGACAGATGCACCAGAGGGAACAATTTGAGTACTGAATTATAAGATGAAAGACAAATACTTAATTAAACATTTAAATTTAAAATAGTCAAATTGATCATTCTTCCTATCTTTTATTGTAACACATATCGATTTGATGATAATGCCAGCAGCGTGGTCCAAGCAAGGAACTGCATCTTTTGATTATAAAATACAGATTAAAAGTTTGGACTCATTTTATCACACAGGTCCTTCACAAATGGAAGGCAACCCTGAATTAAGATTCATCCCAATAACCATGTAAACATAAATAAAAGGTATTTATTTACCTTTATATTATTTTTTGTCAAATTATGCATAAAGTTTCAAATTTTGAAAGAGTAAAAGAATTGTGTCTAAAGCTGATGGTTTCTTCAAAGTCTCAAACTTATACACTGTCAACTATGATTAAGAGTACCCTTGTGAGATTAGTGAGCTCAAAATCAGAAAAAAAAAAAATCTTGTACACAAAATGCAGCAGCAATTTCCCAAAAAAAAAACATAGTAATAATAATAATAAAAGGATATCCAATAATCCCAGAATAGAGAATTTATAACAGAGAGAAAAAGGATGACCTCAGTTTCAGAAATCTTATGCTGAGAAGGTTTCCAGTAACCGACTCCACCAAAACGACTCACAGCCTCCTTCACAGACTCAAAGGGCGCAGATGTGTCAATCTCAGCTCTCAAAATCCCCTCCATTTTAGACCCTGATTCGCTCATCTCCGTATCCATTCTAGGGTTCCAGCCACTGAAATTTGGAATTAGGCTGAGGAGAGCCAAAAGGAACCTATTGTTCAGCAATAATGAAATGCGTGTGGACCGTGTGGTATATAGGCGAAGAAGAAGAAGAAGCAGAAGATGATGGGGTTTGAAAGAGAATGAAAAGCGGCAGAAATTGTGCTTACAAAAGCGATAAGAGTTGAGCAGTTTCAGACTTTTAAAGTAGAGGGAAAAAAGAAGGTGAAGGTGTACGTTGGGTTGGGATTTTCCTTTTAGAATGTATTTACTTAAATGCCCTTCAAACGGTAACTATTGTTTTAGCCATTTTTACTGTGGTACTTGGAAATTGGGAAAATAAATAGAATCTGGGCCCGGCATTTGGATTTGAAAATGTGGGCCCCCATGCCAATTTTCATTTTCAACGGATTTGTATAGTGTTTTCGTACAGAAAGAGCGGACAAACAAACAGGATATTATTCAGTATATCCATTTCCAAGGTAATAAATCATAAGCTACAAATTATTAGGCAGTGGATGGATTATTCAAAGTGGAAACAATATCATTAATATCATAATGAGGGCGGTGGCTGTATGTTGGCTGGTTCGGTATTATTCGAATATTCAAAATTGGAGAAGAAAGGCATTTTGATTTAATCAATTTCATTTTTATCTGATTATTCAGTTAAAAAGAATAATAAATCGAACTGAATTGAATAAAAATATTTTTATTATTAAAAATATTTTTAAAACTGTATTTTTTTTTATCATTCGATTCACTTGAATAACTCGAGTTCTAGGGATGAACATCAATTATAAAGTATATTGAAATTTTCCAATCGTTTATTGCACTAAATTTTTTTAATTAACCAATTGAATTAACTAAAAATTTCAGTTGATTTGATTAATTTTAAAATAAGTATAAATTTTAATAATCTATTTTAAAATTTAATTTTAGATACAATTCACGTTAAAATTCAAAAAATTATAAATTAATACAATTCAACATTAATAATTTTTATTTGCACAGTAATAATTAAACATAAATAAAAATTTAAAATACAAAACATTCCCAATAAATCCAAAAATCTAACTATTCCCAATAAATCAGTTAATTCGCTGAATTTTTAGTTAATTGTAAAAAAATAACCGAATTAATTGATTAATTGAACTATACAGTACAATTAATTTTGTAGTTTTAACTGAATCGATACTAACCTCTAACTGGTTCGATCATATTGTGCACAATCCTAATTAATACTTTATTTAATGATAATATCTTTTTTTTTTTTTTAACACATTAGCTAGTCGGGTGGTGGGGCGTTGAGAGTAGCATCTGATATTTAGGTTGCATTATGAGATTGAGAAGTTGAGAATAATGTGAGAAGTTAAATGCCGTGTGGGGTATCTTATCTTTGAGTGAGTTTTTCTGTCCTAATCCTACTATTAACTTTAAAGTTGACATTTACCAAAAACTTAATAAAAAATGTGTATATTATTTTGATTCTTAAATTTTCACAAATTCGTGTCTTGGGTTTTTTTTTCAATTAAAAATTTATTTATTTTAATTATTAATTTAACTTTTTAATTGCAAGTTTATTTAGTTAAAAAATACTACCAACACTTTCTCATACACTTCTCACCATATAATTACAATACAAAAAAAAAAGTGTATTTCATTCATAAAATGTCATTAGTTTTTATAATAAAAGTTATTTTAAAAAATATAATTTTTTGTATTAGAAGTGTATGATGAAAAGTATATGTAGAAGAATTTATAACATTCTTCTTATTCAGTTAATTACCATATGTTAGATGTTAAGTATTTACCAACAAATAGAAACTAACTATAACATTTTTAATTATTATGAATTAAATAATAGATCATAGATATTTTATAAAAATTGACTAAATTAATTTAAAATTGATAATTAAAAAGTCAAATTAATAAATTTTTTAATTAAAATACTTAATTGTACATTTATAAAATCAAATGATCAAAACATTATTTCTTTCAAAAATTTACAATTTTTTCTCTTTCCTGCCTCATGACACAGAGTTCAGGAGACGGTTAAAAGAAATGTTACATATTCAATTATACATATATATATATATATATATATATATATATATATATATATATTCAATTAAACGATTTGATTTAAATAATAATTTTAATTTATTTGATTTGGTTATTAATATTTTGATATCGAATTCATTCATTCATGCTTAAAAATTGTATTGAAGTAATGGGCTGATAAATGGGTGTAGTTGTTGTCAGATTTTAAAGAAGCCTGTCACTGCCCTTACTCTTTATGGGCTTTGTGGATAATCGCTGGACTGGAGCTGGATTAAGAACATATTCTGGTTTTTTTTATATATATAGTTCATTCGACAGAATACTCTATCATAAATCCAGATTATGTATCGACTTTCTTCACAAATATAAGTAAACAGTTATTTATATATATATATTTTAAAAAATAAAATATTTTATCATTTAAATAAATTATAGATAAAAATGCATGATATAATTTATTTTATAGTTAACTACAATTAATGATAACATTAAAATGTAGTTTCATATTCTCTTTATGGAATTTTAATAAATATGTTTGAATTTTCACGTGGATTAAGAAATATAGTTAATAAGTTTTAAAATATGTATTTTACCTAATATAACCCTACATTAATTAAGGATATTATTAAAAAATTAAGATAATAATTCATATTTGTTGATAACAAAACGCATTAAATAAGAATATATATATATATATATATATATATATATATATATATATATATATATATCAACTTCTGGGTGGTTTTTAGTTGAAATCCCTTTTCTTTTATTAGCATTTCCAAACCCCATTGTTGTAATCTCTTTAGATTTAATCACTTTTGTTACCTTTCCACCTATTTTTTATAAAAATTTGATATAAACATGCTATTATAATTTATATTTCAAAATATCTATTTTTTTCCAATCATTCTCCTTCATCTTTTGACCTTTTCTTTTATCTCTCTCCTTCTCTTCATTTTCTTCTCCTTTATTTTCACCTACAAAACAATAAAAATATAAATCCAATAGCGTGTTTGCGTTAAAAGGTAAAAGTGTAGGTCAAATGAAAAAGACGTTTTTGAAATATAGATTTTTTTTAAGTAAGAACATGTGTGATTCGAATTTGAATGGTTATTAAAATAGTTAAATATTAAAAATAATTGGAAAAAAATTGAATAGTTAAGAAAAAAAAAGTAAGATTTAAGCACCCGAAACATTGGTTTTTATTTTCTTTAGTAGTTTCCCCTAAAATGTATTTATTAGCAATAAACATGCCATGTGACAGAATATTTATTTTCATATTTTTCGTTATCTAAATTTTAAATTATCAGTAATTTTTATTTACTCGATACCAAATTAGTTTTAATTTTGATATTTTATTAGAGCTAAGTTGGAATATATTATTCTATAAAATTTACCAAATTTAAGGTATATGAAAGTTAAAATCATGTAACATATTGTTAGAAATGTGCAAGTATGTGGCTGTATTGTCTTAATGTATAGATTAAGAGAAAGCATCATTCTTCTAAATAGTTTTATGGTAAAAAAACATAGAAAAAAGAATCATTTTAATGATAACAGGAAACACTTTCATTAATTTTTCTCATTACCCTTTCAAATTAAACATTAATTGTTGCTAATTCAACATAAACACCCAAAAAAAATAAAATCAAACCCTATCGTAACTTGTGAAAAATCCAAAAAGTTACATGAACATGAAATGAATTGGAATATTTAGGGTTGGATTGACTTGTAACTGAATCCATAATGATTCAAAAAGAAAAAAACACATAGATTCGACTTGCCACTCAGTTCGTTTAAAAAATATTTTTACGGTAGAAAAAAAATACCCATATTCATTAAATTTTAATTATTTTTAAGCCATAACGTTAGCCTACTATAAAGCTCTAGACATATAACATTAACTTTAAGTCTCAAGTATTTAAATAATTCAATTATATAAAATATTAAAATATATGATTTCATTTATAACACTTTATATGTAATTATAAATTTATTTATTTAACATATTATTACCAGTATATAAATACAATTATATATTTTTATTAGAACATAAATGAACACTCTTATTTGAAGTGGTCTCATTTATTTATTGTGGCGTGGGGTAATTGTGGAAATGTGTAGTAACAATGCTATTTTCAATAATAAATACTTAGAGCCCATTTGGTATTGACTTTCCCAAAAACTCTTTTGAAAAAAAAAATTATTTTTAATTTTTTTTGAGTTTTGAAAACTAATTTTTAAGAGAAACAGATAAATATATATTTTTTCTAAAAGTAGATTTAAAAAAAACATTTTATAAAAAATTTAAAAAATCAGTTAATTAAAATCAAACAAATTATAAACATAATTTTTGAACATCTAACAGCAGTCTCAAATACCCCTTAGATGTCTCGCAAGCTTACAAAGAAGAAATGTCCCAAGCTCTTGCTTTCAACTTTGCTATGCCAAGGGTGGAATTTGACAAGGGTATGAATTTCATGGAGTCACAAATTGATTAGTTCGGATCTTCCTCTTGTTCATTCTGTGAAAATTAATAATGATCAGTATTATATGTGTATAATTCAACAGTAGTTTTATCGAGGTAGTCTGATTAGAGATTGGATCAGAGGTTTTGTGCCTAATCTTAGTAGATGTTCTATTATTAATTAGAAATGGATTGTTGGGAGTCTTTCGATTGATCGAAATTTGCCAAAAACCTAAAATTGTCAGAAGTCATTATTAAATGTGATAACGAAAAGATCGTGGCAAGATGATTTCTATTAATTTATTGAAACTCTTTTTTTGGTACAAAGCTATCTGATTAAAGATTTGAATTTTAGATCTCATAACACTTCTGATTATTATAGCAGTATCTTTAAACTAAAATTTTTTTGTTAATTTATTTAAACTTTTTTCTATTAGCTATCGCTTTTTAATCGGAGTTGATTGATTCATATATGCTATGAAACTAATGTTATTGTGGATTTTTTGTTTGTTTGTTTGGAATGGTTAAAAAGTTTACTCTAATTTCTCGGGATGATGAAATGTTTGGTGCATTATGTTGTTTATAGTCATTAATTATTCATTAACTTGTATGAGTTTTGCTCACTCGTTCTTACTAAAATGGAAAAAAATGTTAATGATTAATAAATATTTCTTCACTCTACTTTTAATTATAAATGGAAACACATTACTAAATCTGAATTTATCTTTCAAAACAATGATTATATTCATTTTTTTTATAATTGTACTAGATATTTACGTAACTTCCATATCAAAAGTTAAGCGGTTCTTCTATCATAATCAGGCAGTAGTGAGTACTGAGCAGTGTCTTCATTAAACAAAAAAAAAAAAAAATTAAAATTAAGTAGCAATTAAGTTGAAATTTATTAGTAAGTTAAATAAACCATAAAAACCAAGAGAAAAAAAAAAGAAAAAAAAACCCATTCACATGTGTGAGAGAAAAAAGACATTTCAGAAAATGGCCATTATATAAAAAAATTGCTATCACCAATTAATTTTTTTTTTTTTGCCAACATAAACTTATTCGTGTCAGACATTCAAATGGATGACAATTTCCCCCATCCTGCAGTGCCCCGCATCGATCTCGAATTTTTTTTACCGAAGACGGGGTGGGGACGGTATATATATCCCCCACTCCGAAAAATATATTTATATAATTATATATTTATATAATTATATATTATTTATATTTTAATATAATTAATATTTTAAAAATAATAATAATAAAATAAAAATATAACACTTATTTTAAGTAAAAAATATTTTTTTATTTTAAAAATTTATATAATTAACTAATTAATTAAAATAAAAAAATAAAAAAATAAATTTAACATTAAAAAATAAAAAAAATTAATAAAATTCGGGAGATTGGACTGGGTCGGGGATCCCCGTCTCTGTGTGGTGCGGGGATAGAGATTCAAAAAAATTTCCAATCGGAATTCGGGGGTGGGAATCGGAGTCGGGAAAGGAGACGAAAAACTCCGTACCGAACCCGCCCCATTGCCATCCCAAGAAATTCAGTCCATAATATAACTATTTATTACTTATTAGATGCCAATGCCACCATATCACCCGCCGCATAAATGGACTGGCTGGTAAGGGGAGCCATTTCAATTCCTTGCTAAAAAACAGGCATATTTTTGTACTTCAATTATAAAAATATATGTAATTAAATATCTTAATTAATTGATTTCTTTAATTATCAGTTTTAAATTTAGTTTTTTAATTAAAATTTTGTTCAATTAATTATTATTAATTAGATGATAGGTGTTTCAACTAATTAGAATTTGTTGAATTGACTCTAATAACTATTATTAATTAATAGTTAAATGTTTCAATAGAGATTAAATTAATTTAAAATTGATTGTTATGGGAACTGATTGAACAAATTTACTAAATGAGATACTAAACTAGTTTAATATTGATAGATGAAAGAGTCAAATTCTTATTACACAAATTTATAAGATTTAGGGACCAAGATATACTTTTTCCCCCTTTATTTTTTCTGATCTTTTAGTTAAAGAATGACTTTCTGTCATGTTAAAGCCTAGTTAACCAAATTAAGTTTTCCCTTACACAAGATGATTAATGACTGATGATACATTGCTTTCCACTCAAATATAATTATAATTTACCAAATATTCAGAAGTCTGACATGTTATTTTGATCAAATCTATAATTAATTTTAGTAAACAAGTGGATGGTAGTAATTCCTGTAATATGATGGCAGCTGACTTATTTAATACATACCCATTTAATAAATAGCAATAATTAACGTAAGCAAAGTCATTGTAGGATGCCCACTTTGTCAATTAGGATGACACTTACTAGACATACATATCTAAATTAACTAATTAATTAATTAAGCAAATTCATAATTGTTGTATGTTTATTAAGCTTAAACCACTATTTGTTGCATGCTTCACATCTTCTATTTTGTAGTTTTACTTATCTCGCTCGCTCGTAGTTTCTGAATTTAGGTGTAAGTTTTAATACAGTCATTAAAATTTTAATTTTTCTCAGTAGATATTCAAATTCAATTTATTTTTGATAAAATTCATCACTGTCCAATTTTAGAACTATATTAGAAATATTAACAGGTGTTGCCCAGATATTAAGCTAAGAAGGGGGTTGAATTGGAGTTTTAAAAATTAAACTTTAAAGTGCGAAAATAAATAGTTAATTTTAGGAGTGAGAGAGAAAATTTGACACACAGATTTATAGAGGTTCAGGTGTTAACAAACCCTACTCATCTCCCCAATCGCAATTGGGAGTTTCACTAACACACTAAGTGTTACAATGAAATTTTACAAGCTCACTCCCAACTATAATGTTTCTCACAATGACTCACATCTAACCCAGAAAAACCTTGTGTTTTAATGGCTCACACAATAACCAATTCCTTGTGTTTTACAGGCTCACACAAACAACATTTTAATTTGTGTTTTGGAGGTTCACACAACTAGCCCTTACAAGTGTTCTATTCTTAACCAAGAACTACCCAAAGCTCACTTGAGTAAAGATTACAGAGAGAACCACTTATAAATCTTTATTACTCAAATATGAAGAACAAATTTTTTTTTACAGAAAATAGATTTGTTCTCAAAATATGAAAGTACAAGATAACTTGTAATTTGAAGTATATGCTAATTTTTTGTTTTTCTTATTATTCTCTTGTTCTTAATGCATAAATGACTTCCTTTTATACTCTCATGACTGAATATAGCCGTTGGGGTGAATTAAATAAGAAACTAGCCATTGTACCAACAAAAAATCGCGTCTGACATTTTTCTCTTTTATTGTTCACGGGCGTGACTATGCTGTTCACGGGCGTGACTATGCTTGTCACGGGGGTGACAGTTCTTCCCAAGCCATGACTAAAGTGGTGACCTTGGTCGTAAATCTCTCTGGAATGTTTTGACATATTGAGTCACGGGCGTGACATACTCATTCACGGGCGTGACAATCTTCTTAGCCGTGATCCAAGTGGTGACTCTGGTCGTGAAACTCTCTGAATGAAATTGCATAAATCTTCACATGAGTGACACCTTTATTCACGGGGGTGACTGCAATGCTTATTTCACGGTTTGTTTTTCCTTTATGACCGTGAACTTCAAATGTTGGTTTTGGTAACGGTTAGCTTCCTTCACGGGAGTGACTCCTAGAGTCACGACAGTAAACATGCTACTACTTGAATTTTTCTAATTCTCTATTCTTGCTATCTTAATTCATGTCATGTATAATATACTTACAAAAATAAGTATGTTAAATACAATATTGTTATAATATTTGTTATCATCAAAATGACGGAAATACCTCTCAAGGTTTAACAACAGCTTATCATTCAGAATCTAACTTTTTATATATATATATATATAAATCTAACTTTATGAACATAATTATATCTATGGACCGATATTGCTTATTAAAATAAATCCAAATTTTATTAGCCATATAAATAAAATAAAATTTCCAGTGATTGAGAAAATATCAACAGTTGACATTTTCTCTGAATAATAATAAAAAAAAAAGTGCTGACCTGTAAATTTTTTATTAATATAATTAATTATATCACATTTCGCACAGTTTATACACCTCTAATTTGAAAATTTTATGCCAAAACCATTTCATTGACATAAGATAGAAACCCATTCCTAATCATCAAACAACCTAAAATTAAAATATTCTTTGGAAAATTCAATTATATTACGTCCAATTCCTGAAGTTTATTATATTCTTAGAATTGAAGAGTACTCAGTTTAAAGTATTGATAAAAATATCATTAAAAAAGGGATTAATTCATATGGAGGTATTTATATTTTTCAATAAATATTATTTGGATTTCCAACATTCTATATATGTAGACATTTAAAAATATTAATTTTTTTTGAATATTTTTAAATAATTTTAGCTGAGGTCACACTTTTTATTATGTCAATATCATATCAGTAGTATATTAATTAAAAAAATGTTTTAAAATAAATGAATTTAAATATTTATATAATTCCTTAAAAGATTATGTCCAAGTAACTTTTTTTTTTGTAGAGTACAAAAATCTTTATATGTATTAAAAAATAATTTTATTTTTTAATACTGTGCTGAGTCGTGAAAGATATGATAACTGCAGCGACTCCGTGGCCGAAGGCCACATGATGAATTTTTCTATTTTAGTTAATAGTCTGAGATCCAAACACATCTATTAAAGGTTCATACATGTTGATTTACCCAAGGCCTAGGACCACACACTCTCTCTATATATGTTAATTTATTAAAGGTCGCATCTTTGGATTAATTCATAATTAATTTTATCCATATAACTGAATTACCACTTGGTTAGGGCTAAGAGATAACTTTCATATGCAATTAGGGTTGAAATTTTCAACTCAAGAGCAATAATTATAGTGATAACAATTTATAAGAATTTTATTACTCCAATTCCATTCTAATTTTCGTTTAAATTTTTTTTCATAAAAATTAAAAATGTTATTTAATAGACATAATTATATGTATAAAATGATCATATTACTTTATTTTAAAAAGATTAAAGACTATATTACCTTATTTTAGAGAGACTAAAAATATGAATAAATTATAATTATTTCAATAAAGCTCATTTATAAAAAATAAGATATGGATAAATTTGAAAATAAAGATTTATTTTTTATTATTAATTTAAAAAGTCAGTGAAACAAATTTTATTTTCTTACATAATAGTTGAATAAAACATAAAACGGAGAGAGTAGCTTATAGCGAAACCAATCTTGTACCAAGGCTATAAGTCCCCAATTTAACTTTAATTGGATCCTTTGTAAACCAAAAAAACAACTTTAATAATTTTGAACATATTAGAAAAATGATATTTTTTTTAAAATAGATTAAATTCATGAAAAAAATTAGTTATGAATTAATGAGCTAATTCAATCATAATCTACTATATATATACATGACATTTGTTTACCTATCACGATAAATTATGAATTAATTAATAAATGAATTTTATTATTAACCCAATTTAACTGAAGTGAAAGGTGCTATTTATATAAATGGAGACTAAATATAAATATGAAGACCAATAAAAATCACAATTAGAAAAGGGGACCGGACTATCTAACTGATACACAACTGGAATAAAACTCAAAGAATTCCTGATCGAAATCTTCTACTATATATGGTGAGCTTTTCCTTTCTGCTGCTTTCCCTTTTTTTCTTTTTCCTTTTTTCTTTTTCTAAATGGAAGTCATCTTATCTGAGGGGCCAAAGTATTGACTTTTAAATACTTTCTTTAGACCAGAAATAGAATACTATGCTAAAATGCAGATGAGCAATATGGCCTTAGAATTTCCACACAGCCAAAATAAAAAATAAAATTAAAACCGAAAAAAAAAAGGAAGGGTAGATATAAATATAATGCCCCATATAGGCTATTAATATTGTTATGTCATGACATAATAAAAAGCCCTAGTGTGGGACACCATACATATCACACAAATCTTCTTCAACTCAATAGCCAAATATATACATTTATGCAATACATGTGTTATTATTCTATTCTGTGTAATTATATACAAGTACACACTACTTCTTTAATATATATATATATATATCAATCTATCTATCTATATAATGCTAAGGGTAATAATATTATCGCATCTTTCTTCTCTAGCTTCCTTCCAATTTCCTAATTGGCCTTTTTGTTTCTTAATCTAAGGATGTGTAGCAGAAGTAGTAGCAGCAGCTCAGATCTTGCACAGAAATGTCTGCAAATCAAAGAAGATGACAAGTTCTTCTCCAGGCTTCTTTCCAAAGAAACTTCTATGGCTAATCCTTCTTTTCGTGTTACAGTTGGTGTGCCATTCATGTGGGAATCTCAGCCTGGTACTCCCAAGTACTCCTTTTGTGAAGGCACTCTTCTTCCTCCTCTCACTCCTCCTCCTTCTTACTTCTCTAATTCTTCCAATAAAAAAAAACCCATCAACAAACCCTCCAGATCCAATCATCTCATCCACATTCTCTTTTCAAGATTCATTCCCAAGAAAACCCCTGCTCCCTCTCAATTCTTATTCTTTAATTCCTCTTCTTCTTCTTCTTCATGCTCATCTGTGCATGCTTCGAGTTTTCTTCGTGACAGGAGAAGCTTTTCCCGCCGTAGATCATCCTTTGATTCAAGGGTTTATCATGAATATGAACAAGATGCAGTAACTTTAGGCTCTCCTACTTCAACTTCGTGCTTTGGCACTGGTAGAGGAACTAATTAAAGCATGCTATGCTTTGTGCGGTCAAATTAAACAAGAAATAGCTTTATTAATTAAAGGTTCAGACCAATAAGCTTTAGTTTAATTAGTTTAATGGTAATGGTTTGGTGACCGGTCTTTGAGGTTTCGAATTAGAAGTCGGACCCATTGTACAAAAAAAATTAATGGTTTGGTCATGGAGATCTAGCTTATTAATTAGGTCCTATCCTTTTCAAATTAATCGATATATCTGTTTATCATTTTTCTTTAATTGGAGTATTTTGTATTCTTGTTCTTATATTACAGTGGTCCTAAACCACAAAAAAGGAAGTCATTGAAATGCAGTTGGTGAATGTTATAGCTTGTAATTCTTCGTTCATCTTCAGATGCATTTAAATTCTGCATTCAGTATTAGTATAAATTCTTTTTTTTTCTTGAATTTGCATGTGAATTTAGTAAAAATATTTTTTCCTCCCGGGTATAGGTTTATTAAAAGTTTAAGCATAATGAGATTGTTTAGGTTTCAGCCATTCTGGTGATAGCTTTTCCTTTCAAGGAGTACGCCGACTTTTGTTTGTATTTCCATTTTGAGATACCATCAATGCCTTTGTAACCAAGGCAATTTCTATAATTTTCACTATAATTATTCACTAGGAAAAAACTAACAAGTCAACCTGATTTTTCTTGTTAAATTAGCAAATTTATGAATTAATCTAATCACATTATGATATTCTTACAAAGTAATTACTCCCCATATTATAGCATATTATAATTGAATTAGTTTGTGGACACAATAATGAATGTTATTATGCAGAGATGGTTAGAACTTGAAATTCAAATCACTGCACCATCTTTGCCAATAATAAGAGTATTGACAATTGACTAAGACAATCTATAATCATAATAGTCAAATTTACATAAATTGCAACATTATATCATAATAATAAGGTTAGAACTACAACTTGATATGACAATCATACTAAAACATTTAGAAATAAGTTCAATGGGTATCAACTATCAAATAAAGGCAAATTTGTTTAAAATGGTTGAGCATAACAAACTTGCAACACCCGAAAACGACATTGAGAACTAATTGGAATAGGGCCCTTGTTTTACTTTATTTTGGTTTATTTTTTAAGAGGATAAAACAAGATTTGAAAACAACTGAGCAACAAAGAGATAATTTGCCAATCAGTTTTAATTTATTAAAAAAAAGGAAGTAACTTGTGGATTTTCGAAGGCGCAGAATAATTACTTGTTTACTGATAAAAGATATAGTTCATATCTAGAATTTCTTAGCATGCATGTTTTCAAAATAATTAATTATAATTTTGGCTCTATTTTCAAAATTAATTAATTTTTGACACGAAGAGATATGAAAATGAGTCAAAACAGTAAAAATAACTTTTTTCCAATCCATGAATTTCTTGCAGAAATTGGAAGCTTAATGGTATTGATCGGGATGTCTCTTATGGTTACATGGGTTTTATTTATTTATTTATTTAATAGTTTATCTTGAAAAAAATAAAGAAAAACAAATCTACACCACAAGAATGTTGCCAATTAGAAGTCTGAAGTCACAACATGACATGAATCACAAGATTTTGCAATGAAATTTGAACAGAAAATCCATAGCTTACAGGAGGACACCATTGATAGGCAAGTAAAATTGAATAGTAATCTTGTGGTCAATCTGTAATTTATAAATATGGGCTAATTCAAAATATAATTTTAAGTGTAAACTTGTATATCTATAAGGCATACTTGGAGGGTACCATTGGCAGTTGGTTATTAAAAAGAAAATATCGCTGGCAATTGTACTGTCCACATCTGACGTGGTGTGATAATTTAATGCAAAGAGGAAAGATGGTAAAAGTTTCCTACCCCTAAAAATAATTATAAATTATAAATTTTTCCTTTGCCCTGTCCATCACATACTCAAATTTCACCACATTTATTTGTCTTCAATAAAGGAATGCCGAATGCTTTTGATTTCTTTGGACAGATAGATTAATCCGACTTAATTCACCTACTACTTATTTTATGCATGCATGTGTACCACTTGATCCATCTCTACCGATACTAATTTCCCATTATTAAGCTTCTTAATAGCAGTCAGATCTTGATTATTTAGAGGTCAATTAAGCTTTAGTAAGACGAATTTAATCTCACTACCTTAAACTGCGGACAGAATTTAAATTCTAAATTCTAAATCCTTTTGACTAGAGATGATAATACCTTATTAAAAAATCACTAAACATTGAATCTTCCGATAATTGGGTTTAATATGATTTATTTTTATGTTAGCTACATTATTAGCATATTAATTAAACATGTTAAAAATAATAAATTAAATTACAGAGGCTCTCAGGTTTGATAAAGGAATTACGGAGTTTCTTGAGCCTCCTTCAAGAGTTATGTCCATTCATTCAAGATGACATAATGGGGATTTTCTGGCTGAGAATGTTACTGGTTTAGTTGCTTTTTTCTATGTTGTCTCTAGATTTTCTCCCTCCCTTGTAATAAAAAAAATAAAAACTAAATTGTTTGAATGATTTTCTTTTTTAGTGTTCAAAGATAAATTGATATTTCATAGGAAATGCAATGATACATAAAATGGGCCAAAACCAGCTGCACTGTTGATGTTTCCAAGAAACCAAATAAAACAAAAGAAAGAGCTATAGGAAGATCCTTGTTTTGTTCTTTTACACTAGCCAACCAACAGATGAAAAAGGGTTATGAAACAATCAAACACTTGATCCTCAAGATATGCATTTGCTTTTCTTTTTCCCCTTTATTTATTTTTTGGATAGAATAGAAGACTTGGCTTTAGCTTTGCTTATTATCTCCAACTTGTCGGCAGTTCTGCTCGGTACTTACCAATTTGGACATGTCCCTTACATCATGTGATTGTTGTGACCCATAATTTTTATAGTACTATATTATGTTCTACAAAGATGCATTTACTTCACTTGTTTATGGTAATAAATATGATTTTCAGTGTGAACATATTCAGCACCATTTCATCTGCAATTTCTATCTTGCTCTTAAAATTTACAAAACATACAATTGAACAATATATATAATATCGTATAAGCCTATTTCCTCTTTCTTTTAATCTTCAATTTTCCACCTTTCCACCCCTGTAGAGTTGACATGGCATAATCTTTTTGTTTAAAATCTTGATCAGGTCAAAGCATCAGTCACAAATATGCTGATGAAGACTGCTGAAATGAATACATATTCTGACCATATTTAGTTACCTCATGTATTGCATTTGCTAAATAATTTACATTTCCTGTAGTAACGCCTGCCATACTGCACATATTGGCTTAAAGTCATGCTTTAAAATACTGTCATACTATGATTAAACAGAAAAGTAAACAAAAACATATCTTAAATTTTCTGATTTTTAATTTTACCTTATACGTCCGTCAAGAGTCATGTATATATGGAATTCCCTTGCTAGCCTATCAACCTGTTCAGGAGTTAAGCCAGAGAAGCAGAACATTCCAACCTGCAGTATTGTAGACTCTGAGGACTAAAATTTGAAAACTAAATTATGGGTCTAGTGCACTCAAATTATTCAGAATTGAATATTGATGGTAAATTACCAACCTGGTTAGTTATGTGTTCCCAATTGAAAGAAGAACCCAACTGATATAGGCTTTCCTGCAGATTAGTCCGCATTCTTTTTATGCGATCTGCCATGCCCTTTTGTTGCAGGTATGATTAAAAAGCATATATATCAGATTATCAGAGTCCATGCACTCCATTGACACGAAAAGGAAATAAAAGAAGAAAGGAAATTATGATAGAGTTTATGTTACCTTCACCTCTTTGACCCAAAGTGCCTTTATATCTGGATCGCTCAGGATAGTTGAGACTAGCAATATACCATGAACAGGAGGGCTGCTATACATTGCCCTGGCAATCTTCTGCAATTGGCTTTTAATCGCAACTGCTTGGTTTGTGTCATTGCACAGAATACTACAAATCGAGGATTAAATAAGAACACAGACAGAAAAGTGAACATAGCTTAGTTGAAGCAACAATATTAGAGATAAGTTGATATCAAGAGAACATTGATGACTCAAAAGATAACTGCATACCTGAGACAACCAACTCGGTGTCCATATAATCCCATGTTCTTTGCAAAGGATTGGGAACAGCCTATTAAGTGTCCATCTTCAAGAAAAATACGGATGGATTGAGCGTCCCTATCAAGATCTCCACTTGCAAAACCTTGATAAGCCATGTCGAAGAAGGGGAAATGATTCTTTATCTGCCGAATGACTTAAGCAAGACTTTAAATGATGCTCGCAATTTTTGAGAATGTAACAAATTGTGATATAGATATTGTAATTACCTTAAACTGATGTGAAATTTCTCTCCACTGTTCCTCAGTAGGGTCAACCCCAGTAGGGTTATGAGCACAAGGGTGAAGAAGGAAAAAGGAACCATCCGGGGCATTCTACAGTAGCCATTAAACAAAAGAAACCAAAGAAAATAAATAAAACCCTTGCTGCTGACAAGAACTCTAGTGAAACAAACATGCTTCTGCCTTTATATTTTATATTTCGATTTCAACAAGTAATCTAATGAATATTATCAAATGTCCAAAGCCACTTGATCTTAATTAAAAAATCGTGCTTATCTGTCCGAGTGGATAGCGTAGTATGTTCTTGAGAAACATGACAAATCAGTTGCATTACTGAAAAAAGAACTACCATCTAGTTTATGTGTGACATAGATATTCTTGCAAAATAATATACCTTGACATCATCCATAAGAGCAGTAAAGTTTAAACCCTTCGAATCAGGATGGTAATGATGAAAAGTACTCGGTGGAACTTGGGCATCTTTCCATATGTTATGGTGGCTGTCCAATGCAATAAATAAATAAATAAATAAATAAAAGTAATGATAATAATAAGACGGAATTCATTCATGAATCGAATTTAAATAAATGTCTATAAAATTTGTTGGAAATATGAATTTAGTACCTGAGGATTTGCCTTTCATTACAATCCCTTTCTTTTCAGGAATGATACATGTTCTCAACTAAATTTAAATATCTGGATGTAATTTATCCTATATCTACAAATATGAACTATAAAAAGAACTAAAAAGGATATGAAACAGACTTACTTTGACCAAGTAGGATCAGGCATATATATTTGAGATTCAGGATAGAACCGCCTTTGGAACTCAGCAAAGAGGCGACACCCACCAGTTCCTGAGAGCGTCTGAACTCCTGCAAACCTCTCTTCCTTTACAACATCCGAATCCTTACCGTAAACTAGTTTAACACTCTCCTCTATCAATTTGGAACTCACAGCAGATGAAATAGACTCCCTGCGAAAGCCACTTGAACCTTGGTTATTAACATAACTGGAAGCACGACGAAGGATGTAAAGACTAAAAAAGTGACACTGTTGTGTTTAAGGAAATGATTTCTTCTTTATCAGTAATTAAATATAAGAAATTATGGCAAGATTTTCCCAAAATTGGAACTCCGGAGATAGAAATTCCAGTCAGTTCAACGTGCTACAATCTTCTACCTTCTAACTTCTACAATCTCTAACTAATAATTAAAAAAAAAAACAATTACTTCAAAATTCTTGCTGGTTCAACATGGAGGGAGGAAAGAAAACGAAAGAAAGGTTATTATAAATGTATAATAATGTTGAACAATATACGGGATGCTTATTTATATGAGAAAAGGAAATGGTTGGGCTACTTTCAAAAAAGGAAAAAAAAAAAAGAAATAGTTGGGCTCGGGCAACATGTACATTATCACCATCCAACCTTTTCTATTGATAATCTAATCCACATTTAGTGGGAATGATATGAAATTTTCAGTTAATCTAAAAATTTTGAGGCAGCTACTATACAAACCTCTTTTGAACTAGAAACAGAAAAATAAAACCAATTTAATAGCAGTTGTCGATTAATTAATGCCGGGTATTTGCATCAAATGAGGAAAACTAAAGGAATTGAATCAAGGGAAACTCACAAGAATTCAGAACCGGCTATCTTGTTCTCAGCCTCTCGAACGCATTGCAATTTAACAGGTTTGCCCTCATCATCCCTGTAAGCTCCCTGAAATTTTCAACAAGAAAATCAAACACAACCTTAAAATCAAATCAAAAGCTTTTACAATTATAACAAGCATTACCCACGAATGTCAAAAGGAACAAAAAAAAAACCAGAAAAAGAAAGAAGCAACACCACTCCAAGGTTGATCTTGTCAGGGGCAGAATCAGCGAGAAAAGCCTCGGTGACTCTGGTGATAGGGTCTTTAGGAGCGAGCCCCACATGGTCCCACCATTGAAGGGCCCTGGTAGATGTTGAAAAGAGGCATCTTGATGTTCTCATTAAATGATACATCCACATAAGTAAATGATCCTCCTTTGCGTTTGCAGTTGAAGCTGGTGAAGAGTGAGGTAGCCCACGAATCTCCTTATATTAACCATGGATAAACATTCAATTCTTGATTTATTTATTTTTTGGTGGTAAGGTTTCTGTTTTTGAAATGTGCTAAGAATGGTAGTTTTCCAATGGGAAGACCACTTATGTGAATTCCTGCGCACAAGGTTTTGCAATTTTGTTTGGTTCAGGAATTCCTAAACAGCCAACACAAAACAGGGGATTTTTTTGGTACAAGCAAAACAGGGGATTTGACTCCTCTGTCTATTTGCAGCTTACATGTGTCCAATCTAGAAGGGACAGCAACACTCTTTTTTTTCTTTGGGAGTTGTTTGTGCGTGGCGAACGGACACAGAGTTGATTCTCGATAAGCTCAGGTAAATCTCCTTTGCGCCGCGCAAAAAATGTCCCTTCCGAAATGAATATTTTTATCCCAATCCGTTCTAAATTCATTTAAATTATAATATTATTATCTGTATTTAATTTTTAACATTTAAATTCAAATATATATTTTTATCAAAATTTGCTCTAAATCTATTTAAATTATATATTATTGATATTATCCGAATCTATATAATTATTTATTTATTTTTAATATAAAATAAAATTTAAATTAACTAAATAATTAAAATTTTATATATTAACACACTCAAATTAAAATAATTTATCAATTGTTCAAAAATAATATGATAACAATAAAAATATAAATCTCTAATTTTTAACTATATTTATAATTTATCAACCAATAAAAATACAAAAAATATATAATTAATTATATTATTATATTTAATAAATTATAATAAAATAAATTACACACTTATAATTATTTTTATATTATATACATTTATTTATTATATATAATCGGATAACATGTACATGATACTCTCTATTTATATTCAATCCAAATCCGTAACAGATTTAATTATTACTATCTAAATTCGTCCCAAAAATCTTATTAGGATTACTGGATAAACTTAGATTGGAGAGATATCGATAAAATATTTTTAAATTTTTTTATTTAAAATAGTTTATCTTTTATAAAATATTTTTTCGAAACCATTCATTTAAAAGCAATTTTAAAAATGTAAGAAAATTTAAAATTAATTTTTTCAATTGCAACAACAAAAAAATAAGAAGGGCTTTGCACATTGCTATGCTTTGTCTAATTTTGGGCCTTTATTTTGTTATTTATTTATCTTTACTGTTTATGGTCAACAATTGGCCTATTAATGTTTGTTTAGACAGAAAAAGGCATTGGCCATATTATCTCCATAAAATTCAATAATAACTTTATTATCTCATCAAAATTTCACAAGAAATAAATTTTACACATGTAAAAAGAAGGAAAAATGTGCAAATTAACCCATGAAGTTATGAGCAAATAACAACCCATTTCTCATGCCATATTTTTAGTTAAATAAGTCCCTAAACTTTAATTTATAGTCAAATCAACCTACAATTATTAACCTTTCGTAGCTCAATAAATAGTTAAGCTCACGTGGATTTTTCACCAGTCAAAACATGACACGTGTCAACCCAACTCATTTTTATATTTTTTCTTTTAATATAAGCCCCTAAACTCTTATTTACTGCTAAATAAATCCACAATCGTGAACCTTCTATAATCTCATAAACATCTAAGCTGATGTGGATTTCTCACCAACCAAAACATGACACGTGGCAACCTAGCTCATCTTTATTTTTTAAACACTGTCTCTTTCAATGGAGTTCACTGTTTTTTGTGGAGAAAAGGGAAAATTAATAATAAATACACAAATTCAAGATTAATTATATAAATATTGGCCTTTGCCTCTTTGGGCAAGATTAATTGAATTTAAATTATCTACCTAGATTTTTTCAAGTAGTGTTTAATTCAATTGATATAATTTGTCATGAATTTGATGGGAATAATAATAAATCAGCGGAAAGGAAATTAGTTTGAATAATGGGTTTTGCTTGTTTAACAAGTTCTTTAAAAATGTTAGAGCAATGAGTTTCTTTAAACTGATTAATTGCATTTGAAAGTCTGATTTTTGGATGTGCATGTGAGAGTTATGATTAAAGGGAGTGTTCAAAAACTATTCTATAGGAATTGGACAATGGAGAATGCCACCCAATTGGGGTTGAAGAGTTGGGTGAGCAACATGAAGGATGGTTCTATGAAAGCACTCTTATCTAGGGATTCTGAGAAGATCTAAGAGATGGAGCAGCAGAGCCACCGTGGACCATTCGGTTTTCATTTTTCATTTATTTAATTTTGTTTGTATAAATGGATAGAGATAAAAACAACAAAATCTCAAGAAAAAAAGGAAATCAGAAAAACAAAATTGGTTAACGGTTATAAATTTTTTTTTTGTTGTAAATTAGAGCTTAGGAGCTAATTTGGCCAAAAATTATACCATGAGGGTGGAGTGTTATTTAGTTATAACTTTATAGGCTAATTTGCACCTTTTTTTTTTTTGAAATATAAAGATGAACTAGATTGTTATATGTCGTACTATGGCTGATGAGAAATTTATTTCAGTTTAGGCCTTTATGAAAATACTGAAGATTAATAATTGTGAGTTATTTGACTGTAAATTAGAGTTTACGGACTTATTTAGCCAACAATCTACCATGGAGATGGGGTGTTATTTGCCCATAATTTCAGGAATTTATTTGCACCTTTTCTCTAAATACAATAATTCTTCATGCCTACAGGTGTGCTCGAGGGGTAACATCGTCTTTACAAATAAAGAGTCAACAAATTGTGAAAAAAGAAAAACCACATTAGAAATCTACTTAAAAAAGAAAAAATCAAAACAATGAATGAGATTTGCGAATATAGGTTACAAAATATGGTAAAATTTATTGATGACACTGCCTTTAATTATTCACTACCCTACAATTGAAACGAATTTGGCCTTGATCTCCGGTCAATGGTTTTATATTCCCCATCTTAATCATAGACTCAGCAAAATCATGCCAGAAATTTTCAGCATCTTCGCTATATCTCTTTACCAAATCATCGGTCGACCCACCATTAAAGAGTTGTTGATCAGAGTGCAGAAGTCCTTTCTCCTTCTCCAAATTAATAAAGTAAGCGACGTCAAAACGCGTAGGTGTTGGGTCTAGAGGAGCAAGATTCGTATTGCCTCCAGTTGGTGGGCAACTTGATCGAAGTTCTTGTGCAAATTCAGAATCAATATTAGTTTCATTGTAAATTCTATTCCTGAAGATGCGACACTGTGCGAACCCTAAACTATGGGCACCAGAAAGTGCAACTAAGTCTTGCTGGTCAAGGCCTTGGTTTTTGAAGTTGTTGATAAGTGCAGGAAGGTCCATAAATGGCGATGGAATGTCACTGTTTGCCTTTGCCCTACTAGCCGTAGTTGAGTCTTTTCTCCCTAGCTGCACCGTCCATGTTGGCCCCCGTAGCTGCACCACATTTTCACAAGTTATTAAACTTTATCAATATCTATTTAGCTCATATGACGACCACAAAGATGATGCAGTGACATAAAACTGTTGTCATTGATTTCCAACAATCGATTGGTAGCCATTACATATGCTCGTGTTGTTCTAAATTATTGTGACAATTTAAATATTTTATTGCAATGGATATAATCTGTTGCTACACGCCAATAGTTTTGTATCAACTAAATAATTTGTTGCTTATATATGGTAGTGAGAATGTATTAGTATGTATAGTTACCGCAACAACTGAATCGCGAGCTGTAACAGCTAAAATGTCAGCACAGGAGACCACAGGACGCCCACAAGCTTTGTCGACCTCTGCCTTAATTTGGTCGATAACTTCAAATCCTCTAGTGGAATTTGCATTAGGGATGGCGTTCTTTTCGCTATCAATGGTGGGAGAAGGATCCAGAAGAACTGAGGCATCACAGCCCTAATATATAATTATTAAAGTAAACAAAATCAAAGCCAAAATCAGTGATGGAAGAAATAAATTAAAACAGTTGAGAAATGGTGTCGGATAATTATAATTAATTGAGTAAAGAATAAAGATGGTGAACATACATTAACGAAACAGTCATGGAAGTGTAGGCGCAATAGAGAAGCACCCATGCGAGTTTCTGCGGAAACCGCAGCCTCAACCACACGTTTGATGGTTGGTAAAGCGTCGGGGCAAATTTGGTCATAGTAAGAAGGAGACAGGGATGAAGTAACTGTTGCAGCAACAGCCAATAAGAGAAAGAACCCATTAAGAATGAAGACGCCATGTGAAGCCATTCTTAATTGGCAACTTAATTTATAAGTCTAGAGAGAATCTGAATCTTAAATTTTGATCGATGTAATATGCTGCAGGTCAGTGATTACTTGGGCTATATAAAGACCTTGGATTTCCTTATTATTTTACTTGGCCTCCTTCTGGATTGATGAACAGTTTGACTCTTCAAATCTTATAGATTTAGTCTTCAATTAATACGTTAGATTGTTGAGGTTGGGTAATGCTTATAATTAATTACGTTACCAAATACCAGGGGACTAGTTCTTCATTCTTGCATAATCAAATTAAAAAACCAATATTTCTAAGACTAGCACCACTCACAAAAGAGATTACTTTTATTTTCAGCTTTAACGATGCAAAATATTCGATTTTTTTTTTACACTTTTATTCAAATAGCTTGAATTTGAATAATTCTGTCGCGGTTTCAATAATTAATAATAAGTCTAAACATTACATTTTTGTTTAAAATTTTAATAAAGTTTCTCTTTTATTTTGATAGGTAATTGCAACTATTTGTTTTCGGAATTTTACACACATCACATTATTAGCAATAGAATACCTTCACATATATCTAGCTAATTTATGGCATCAATATGGAATTGGTTTTAGAACTTGAATAAAATTAAAACTAATTATTGGTGTCAAAATAAAATTAACTAATTCAAAAGATTAGAGTAAAATTATAAAAACATTTTTTTAGATTTTAGTTTTATGAATGTTTAGGGCATACCAATATTTATTACTAAGATTATTTTTTTAAAATGAAGGAATTTGTTTAATTATCTAATTTAATATTAAAAGTTAAAACGCGTGAGACAATACACGCACTTAATTATTAAACAAGTAATATATCAGATCCATCTAGTATGGCCTTTTCAAATATTAACTATTGGTAATATAGCAAAAAGATTATAATAGTTAATTAATAAATTTGTCACTTAATTAAGGGTTAAGTAAGTTTAATCGAGATATAGATTCTTATTTACAAATGCATGATAAAAACTATGATCAAATAATTAATATTATTTTTAACAGAGAAGCTTTGTTTGGGTCAAAAGAAAAGAAGATTCATATCAGTAGTTGAAGATTAGAAGTTATCAAAAAGTATTATCTAATAATTAATATTATTTTGAACAGAGAAGCTTTGTGGGAGTAAAAAGAAAAGAAGATTCATATTAGCAGTTAGAAGATTAAGTTTTCAGTTTAGGGTGATAATGAACTGTTAGCCCCTAGCGATGACAGTTTGTTGTCAGATGGATAGTGGTAGCGATTAGTTTTGAGTGATCAGCTGTAATGATTAAGGTTGTACACGGATTCTGGATCTTTTCGAACTGGATCGAAAAACCGAAAAAAAAAAATCCAGAACCGAACTGTATTGTTGACTTTTCGTCTAGAACCGAACTGTATTATTGACTTTTCATTTAGAACAGAATTGTATTTTACCGTTTACTATAATTTTAACGGATCTGGATATTTTAGTGATATCTGAACCGATAACTGTACTAAATTGTAACGAATTGTTTTATAACCGAACTGTACTGAAATAACTGATATTTAAATATTTATAATTTTACTATATATAATAATTTATAAGAATAAAATAATTTATATCATTATACAAATATAATATAACTTAAACTTTTAATTAAATATACTTTAATTCATAAAATTAAATTATAATAAAATTTATATAACATTTATAATAGTAAGAAATTCAAATAATTAAAATTTTTAAATGCTAAAATTTTTGTGATGATTGTGTAGAAAATTGAATCAGTAAATTCATGTAAGTTTAAAATAAATTTATCATCAATATAATCAACTATTTTTGTTATTAATATATAAATAAAAAATTATTTATAATATATTGTTAATTTCATTTTTTACTATAAATTTTTTTTATCACTAATTATATTTTTTAGCATTTATAATTTATTTTAATTGTATTATATAATAAATCTACATTATATTAATTATTTGGTAAATTAATTTAAATGAATCAATTATAAATAACTTAATTTATAATAAATGTACTATAATTATATATAGCTTATTATATATATTATATTATTTTTTTATCAAAATAATTATATTATATTAAATTTATATAGTAATCTAAATTATATTAATAAATAATATATATAATTGATATTATAACACCTCTTATCTACCGTATACGATCAGATAAAAAATACTACAAAATATATTTGTTTAAAATAATATAATATTAAAAATTATATATATAATAAAAATTAATAAAATAATATATTAATTTAACAAAATAAGATAAAATTTCGTTATCTCATTATTTTTATATTATGGTTTTAATTTATATGCTCATGCAAATAACTTAATATATATATATATATATATATATATATATATATTAAAATACATCAACATATATAGCAAAAACCGATCATTTACGGGATGATTACTACTGCTGCTTGACTCTATAGGTGAAATCCACTGATACTAGCGACGAATTTTATGTACACATCTCTCGCTGTTTAGCTCTATTAAAAGCTACGTAAAAGAAAATAAACTCTTGTACTGAGTATAAAACTAAGTGATGCAAAAACTTATAATAAAAGTCATTTTAAATGAAAATATACACTAAATCAACAAAATTCTGAAAAAAAAAATTCTTGTATCAAAACTATTAATAAATTATTTACTTATACATAAAAATATATATATAATAAAATTTACCAAAATCAAAGTCATTGGTATTAATACCACAAGTATGTAATAAATGCAATAAAAACTTTAATCATTCATTAAAATAAAAATTTTATTCAACTTATATAATAATAAACCATAGACCTATATCTAGAAAAATAAAAGGTACCGTCAAATGACGAAAATCTTAAGATCTAAGATAACCACAAGATCATGGTTAAAAATAATCATATAACTCCAAATAATATCATCTGATTCAAGATAACCACATGACCAGTTCGATTTAAAATAATCATATGATCGGTAATTAAATAATATAGATGGTCCAAGATAACCACACGAGACATATAATATCTCTCATAACCAATATATTCACATGCCATTAAGTTTCTACTCTATTGATATTCCAATAATTCTCTAACTTATTGTTTAGGCTAATATATGAATTTATCGATATATATAAAATATTAATTTCTCATACAATTATTTAATCGTTATCAATTTCTAAATATTTTATAGATATAAAATTTTATACATACAATCGTTATCAATTTTTCATACAATTATTTAATAGTATAAAAATTAACCACATGAAAAAAATAAATAAATTTTATTAAAATCTCATATCAACGTATCTATTTCATACTAATATACTTTTTTTAGCAAAACATTTTATTTTTATCATAAAATATATTTTCACGAACTTTCTAAATATTTAATATTCTCATAAATGTTATATATAAATATTTTTCTAAAATATAAATTACTTTCATATAAAAAAAATATAAAAATCAATTTAAATTTCAATAGACTTATATTATAAGTTAATAAACATATCTCTATATTAACTTACTGAAAACTACCGGCTCGTTTTCTTTTCCAACTCCTGATATATGCTTTGACGGTGCACTTAAATAACCATTAAATTTCTAATTGGTTACCGAGCCAATATAAATTACTAAATTTAAATAAAAATTAAACTACTTATTTAATTTTTTCGACTTTCACATTTACGAATATTTTTCTACTGGTCTTATTTCATGTTATATACTACTAACGCGAAATTTTCAAATTAATTAAAATTTTCTTTTATCTTCTAATATTTTTTTCAATTTATTTATTTTTTCTATCATATTTTTATTTTCTATTTTTTCCTACAAAAATCTATTTCCAACTCAAAATTTTCTATTAATTCAATAAATAATCTAAAAAATTCAACTAAATTTCTATAATTACTGTGACTCATTATCTTCCATTTTCCATCACCAATTTTACCAAACTTACATTCAATAATTTCCAATAAAATTTTCAATAATTATGCCAAAAATCCAAAAATTCACCAAAATTTATATTAAAATTTCTCCCATTCCAAAAATTAATTTCCATATATATAAATTATCATCATTTTATGGCACAAATCATTCAAAATATTATATTTCAAAAATTTGGCTATAATTATGGAAAATTCCCAATAATTCCATAAAAATTCCTAAAAATTATTCTCATTAATTTTTTCATCATATTCATCATCCTCAAATCACATTCTATTTATTTTCTATTTTTATCTAATTGATCGTTTATTATGAGCATTTTTATGTGATTATTGTAGATTTTTATAATACTATTAAATACCAAATTTAGATTTTATACACTTTTTATTTATTTCAAAATATCAAAGTACTGAATTGTTTTGTATTATATTTTTTAGTACCGAAAGAACCGAAAAATCGTACCGAATTATCCTGAATTTTCAAGACAATATAATACGATTTTTTTTTATTTTCAATACAAGATTTAAATTTATAAATATCCGAATTTTCAAGATAATACCGGAGATTTTTCAATTTCCGAATTGGACCGGATCGTGTACACCCCTAGTAATGATTAACAATTTTTAATTAGTTTTAAACTATTTAAAAATTCAATGGTTCAAAATTAATTATAATTTATAAAGTAACTATTAATAATTAAATTAAATTATCTTTTAAAGAATATTTTTTGTATGATAAATATATAGAGTAAAAAAATTTATAAATATAATAGACTTTTTATATTTTTATTTTTTATTTTACTTTATCTCATATACATTAATATTTAACAGATGAAAAAAGTAAATGAGTTTTATTTAAAAAATATATATATTTTTAGAGAAACACACAATAAAAAGATAAAATATACATAAAAAGTGAAAATAGATTAAGTACAATTAGAATAGAAAGTGAAATTTAACTCTCTAGATATAGATATAGATAATACTTACTTGTTACTTTAAATTTTGAAAATCACATAATATTGTATTAGATATTTTTTTGTGGAATGATTTTTTAAAATAAAAAGTACAACTGAAATAAATAATCTATTGGAAATGTTCTTATATTATTAATTTATATATATTTTAAAATTTTCTTTATCCATAATGCATATCATTTATAATATAAAAATAATTAATTAAATGTAAAATTTTAATAAAAAAAATTATAATTTTTAATCAATAAAAAATTATTATTTATTGATATAAGTATAAATAAAAAATAAATAAATTTATTTTTTAGCTTTTGATATGAAATTTTTGTTTTTTCATAAAGAAACCGTTTTTAGTACAAATTTTCTGTTGATTTTAATTTTTATTTTACCAAATACTTATATAGATTTTAGTGGTCCAACTAATCGAAAATTAAGTTAGATGTTTTATGAAATAAAAGCAAAAGATAATTTTTGATTAGTTGAACTGCTAAAAGCTGAATTAATCAAAACACCTCATTCAATTTTTAATTTTGTTAGACCAACTAAAGCTAAAAATAAAACCTGAACTAAATGGACACTAAAAGCGTTCTGATGTAGGTTCATGTATTTGCTGAACCTTTCTCCATGATGTCCTTATATAAAAAATTTAATATGTTAGCATCTCAAATACTTATTAATTAAGGTCAACAAATACTTGGTCAAGCTTCTATATATTGTTATTAACTAATTAATTCTTATTAAATCCTATCATAACTTTGTACATAGAAATATATTAGAAAAGGAGCTGGAGTTAAGCTTTTGTTTGGACTGTTAACTATGCGGAAAAAAGAAAAGAAATTAGATAAAGGAAAAAATTGAAAGAGTAAAGAAAAAGAACGGAAAATAAAAAAATAATTAATATATTTTCACTATTTTTATCCGAATTGAATAGTTCATGAGTGACAAAGTGTGAAGGGTATATTAGCAACTTTGATTTTATTGAATTTTTCTTTTCGAATAATTTTATTGATGTTATTTCATTTAAAGTAAACATATAAGTTTTGTAGTGTTCCCACCAATTTAGTAACAAATTAAAAGGAGCTTAAATAATTCCCCTTTTCTCTCTTCCCTACTTAGAATCCAAACAATGGAAGAGAAATTAATTTCTTTTTTTTTTCTTTTCTTTAATTTCCACTGATTCTAAATTTTAATTAACTGAAAAAAAGAAGAAGAAATAAACATACATAAAAATGTATGCACTTAAGAAATCATGGCTCTGAAAAAATATTAGACAAAATTGAACCAATAACTCGATCTGCTAGCTAGAAAATCTTAACCCTGCTTCTCTCAATAAATCAAAAGGAAAATTCTTGCTGCTATTTAACTGGGACCGGATAAGCATTAATTTTGGTTAATTTGAGAAAAATCCAAAATGAAATTATATAAGCTGTTCTTTCCTGTATTTATTCAACGGGGTTTTATCCCTTGATATACCCACAGATGGAAAAAAGACATAAATAGCTTACAGACAAAATCTTTCCTTTTTAATTGAGGATCAGTTTCACTTTTTAACAAACAAAATCTTTCCTTTTAAATTATTATTTAAAGGATTCCATAAAAAGATTAAAACTTTTGTATTTTAAACAATGGAAATTTTGAATTTTGTTTTCTTTCTTTTCTTTTCCACTCATTGTCACTTAAATATACTAACCATAAATTAAAATGCATGCACGCAATAAATCATGGCTTTGAAAAAATATTAGACAAATTGAATAACAACCAATAATTAATTAACTTGAGCTGCTAGCTAGAAAATCTTAATTAACTCAATAAATAAAAAGGAAAATTCTTGCTGCGATTTAACTGGGTAAGCATTAATCTTGGTTTATGTAAGAAAAGTCGATATTGAAATTATAGAAGCAGTTATTTCCTGGCTTTATTCAGATATATAGGTTTTATATACCCTGTGATACTGATGATATTCACAGATGAAAAAGAAGAAAAAAAGAAAGAAAAAAATATAAATAGATAACAAACAAAGAAAAATCCTTCCTTTTAATTGAGGATCAGTTTCAGTTTCCTTCTTGATTTGATTCACCTGTTATCTTTTGGACTTTTCTTCTTCAAATTTTTTTTTTCCTTCAAAATCTAGATCTTTTAAAAAGAAAACAGAAACATGTAATGTAAAACTTGAAATAAATACAGCTTAAAAAGAATTCAAAGGGAGCCTTGCTCGGTACAAACGTTGCCAACCAAATGAAAAAACAATGAACGTCAAATTCTCAGAATAATTTCTTTTTTCAAAAGCATAAACAAAATTATTACAGAATTAATGCATAAATATAATATGACAAACAGTTCAGTCATTCTAGTAATTGTTCACCTTCCTGCAGTTGGAACGAATTTGGCCTTGATTTCCAGTTAATGGCTTTATATTCCCCATCTTGATTATAGACTCAACAAAATCATCAGAGAAAGCATTAGCATTGGATGCATAAGTTTTCACAAAGCCATCTGTGGAGCCACCATTGTAAAGCTGCTGATCAGAATGAAGAAGCCCTCTTAGTTTTCTCAAGTTGGTGAAGTAGGCAGCATCAAATTTTAAAGGTGTTGGGTCTAAAGGTGCGAGATTTGAAGCATCATTGTTAGCTGCTGAGCAGGAACAACTTCTTCTCCGCTCTTGTGCAAAAATAGGATCGATGTTGGTTTCAGTACAGGTTCTGTTTCTGAAAGTGAAACATTGAGCGAACCCTATAGTATGGCCACCAGAGAGGGCAACCAGGTCTCTCTCGTTGAGACCTTGTTTTCTGAAGTTTGCAATAAGCGCAGGAAGGTCCATAAATGGCGATGGGATATCATTGTTTGCTTGTGTTCTGCTTGCAGTTGTTGAGTCTCTTCTTCCTAGCCGCACTGCCCATGTTGGCCCCCCTAGCTGCACGCAAAGTTTTGAATGTGCTTATACATTAATATTAACGTTCACAATTTAACCTTAATTAGGTGTTTGCATATGTAGATTCGCAAATATTGATTAAGGAAAATGGAAGATTAAGTACCGCAACTACAGAATCGCGAGCAGCAACAACTAAAATGTCTGCGCAAGAAACCACGGGATGCCCACATGCTTCGTCCACTGCTTGCTTAATCTGGTCTATCACCTCAAATCCTCTAGCAGAGTTATTGTTAGCAAGTGAAAACTTTTCACTATCAATAGTGGGTGAAGGGTCCAAAAGAATTGAAGCATCACAGCCCTGTTGGCCAATCAGAGAATTAATTGCATATAATTAACATATTTAACTATCAAATGATTTATAGTAGAGATTACAATGAACAAGAAGGAAAAAAAAAAGTAAAGCTTACATTGACAAAACAATCATGGAAATGTAGACGCAATAGAGAAGCACCCATGCGAGGTTCTCTGCGAATAGCAGCCTCAATTACTCGTTTAATAGTGGGCAAAGCTTGGGGACACACATGGTCATAGTAATAAGGAGAAAGTGGAGAGGAAGAAACTATAGTAACAAGAGCCGCTGTGAGCAAGAAATAAAGAGAGAAACTGCCGCTGCTAGCCATATACTGGATAATTACTATGTTTTTTTTTTCTTTTTCTTTTTTATCAACTCCGGTAAGCTTAATTTGTTTTGTTTGATAGATGTCCAAGACTTGGTGCCGGTATTTATAGATGAGGATAGAGTAGTGTCTATTGGACTTGGCCAACTAATAAAGCAGTAATTTCTTGGAACCTAGAGTTTGCAAATGGAAGCAAGAAACCTATAGGAATTTAATGTCATAAGAAATTAGTGTTTGATTTAGTCATGTACAGGCTGTCTAATGCTGCCATATATTCACTTTTTTTTCCTGTTACATAAATTCCTGTCATAATCTTTTTAAAGAGAAATTTTAGCACACACAATACTCATTTAAATATGATTTATAAATAAACTCATCGATCGGTATATAGACTAGAGATAATATATTTGTTGTTCAACCTAAATTTCAACTAAACCAAATTGGAATGACTCTTGATTTAGTTATTAAATATATATATATATATATATATATATATATATATATATATATATATATATATATATTTCAATTTGATTCAAGTAAAATTTTTAGAAATATCATGTCGGAATTTTGATTTGGGTGGGCTAAATTTTTTATAATTATTTTATTATTTTAAATTTAAATTGACCAAAAATTATCATGTATATATGAAGTAGTTATTATTTTACACATTAGAATTTGTTTATTGTACTGCAAATTTATATATAACGTGATTTAGATAACAGAAAAAAAAAAAGATAGATCTTATGGATACATGAGAAAGAAAGAAATTAATTGGAGACTTGAGGCCTAAGAAATGTTGGCCAATTATCAGGTGGTTGAGCTGCTTGAGCAATATAATGTCCTAATTAAGATATTAAATAATGAAACTTATCTCTTGTTTTAAGGGTCATTAACCTTGATATAGTCAACGCGTTTCCCAAGTCAAACAAAAAAAATGTATTTGGTAATATGAACAAAAAAAAATAATAATGTATTTGGTAGCCGTTCATTCTTATTAAATGCATTGCTTAATTTCCCTCTAATTTAAAAAATATTACTGTAGTATTTAATTTTGAATGAACCAGTGGATGAGACGGTATGAGCCATTTTTATTTAATTAAATGTTTCGAATTCTAAAAAAAATATTTTTAAAATTTAAAATAATACATTTTACTCTATTAATAAAAATATTAAATATAAGATTATATATATATATATATATATATATATATATATATATATATATATATATATATATATATATATATATATATATATATATATATATATAAAATCCAAAAGTCTACTATAGTCATATGTCAACCATGAAAGAAAATACTGTATGAGGCTGAATTTCGCAGCACTATTACCCAAAAAAATTATTAATACTTATTTATTTTAAAGAGTATTTAGTAAAATAAACAATATTTTTAAATATATATAGAATAATTTTTTTATAAATTCAATGAATTTTTTATTTTTTTATTTTATACAAATTAATATTTATAAAAAAAGTGAAAGTCTTTTTATTATTAGAAAAACAAAATATTTTTTAAAAAATATATCAATAAAATAATAAATATGCACATAAAATAAAAATATATTAATTATAATTATAAAAAAAATTGAATTTTGACTGTAAATAGTTAAACTTAAGTTCTATTCTAAAATTTAAAAATAAAAACTGTGTTAAAAATTATTTTTATAAAATAATTTTTTAAAATAAAAAATTTATTAGAAATATCTTAATACACGCAAAAGTGGGAAACAAATCACTTCGTTATTTGTGTATATTAATATCGGAATCAAGTCGTACTAAATGCAATTAAAAAAATTCAAGGAAAAATAAGTATTTTGGCCATGTAGTTATTCATGTTTTCTTGTTCTGCCCCTGCATTATTTTTTGTTTAAATTAAGCCACTTAATGTTGATTTTTTTCTAAATTAAGTCATCTAATTTTTTTTCTTGCCAAAATTATACCCTTTAATTTTGATTTCAACCAAATGAAGCCCTTTATTATTATTTTTTTTGAGTCAGCAAATATTTTACTCTCAATCAATAGGGGTCCGTTTAAACAAAAACAAAAAATTGGAGGGTTTAATGAGGACAAATAAAAATTTGCAGAAGCCAAAATAAGTAGTTTCCCAAAATTTAACCAGCAATTTTGTTGCCTTTCACTGATTCTTCTTCTTCTTATAATTTTTCTTAGGCAGACCCATTAGTTATTCTAAATTAATTACCTACAAAGGAAAAGTAGGATTTCAATGAAAGCTTAATTTATTTCAACAAAAGAAAAAGAAAATTTTAACACTGATTATAGTTTTATTTTTTTTTTTAAAAAAAAACAAATTTTACAGACTTCGGTTTTAGCCCACTACAGATATTTTCCAGATCTGTGGTGTTGTACTGATACATTGAAGAAAATTCGTTTGTAAATGGCAAAGGTCGTTTCTCATTCTCCCACCTTTCTGAGTTGTGAATCATAGGGTACATATACTAATTAAAGACAAGTCACAGGCATATGAACTCAGCTTGTATTTTGCACTGTACACAGACAACAATTAGAATAAGTGATTAATTATATCATGAAGGTTTTTAATTTGTTAATTTACTCACATTATTCACAATAAATTATTTGTGTACAATAAATAGTATATTTTAAGAATCGGCTCCATATTTGACAGCATTCACATTTGAATTTAATTTTTTTATAAATAAAAAATAAATTAATCTAGCTGGCCCACATTCCAATTTTCTTTTGTAGCATGAAATATTTATTTCATTTCACATAAAATATTTATTTTTAGCTTGAGTTCAAATTTTAATGTGTAACACTGTAACCAATCCATGATTTTAATTTTTGATATAAATTTCAAACACAAAATTATTCTAATACATAATAGATAAGTCACAAATTAAATGAGTTTAAATGTAGCTAAAAAAAGTCTTATTCTCTTTAATAATAATAATAATAATAATAATAATAATAATAATAATAATAATAATACATCCATTCAATGGAATAAAAGTCTTATTCCAATTCGCAATCCAGCCTAATTAAGGCCCGAAACTTGAGGGACTGTCTTTGCTCAATGACTCCCGTGGTTGTGGACCTGTGGCCGAAGCAAAAAAAATTTCCCCAATGTGTATAAATTATAATTAACAGAGTCATTGATGAATTAAACTGTATTTATCTGTTTTTAATTTTTAATTAATGATTTATCCCTTCTCTTAATTGATGAGCTCAGAGAACTATCCATTAAACTTTTAGGAGTGCAGTGGCCAGTGGGTTAATATAAGAATATATGAATATGATATGATCATATGTCAATTTATTCCTTAAATTTAACAGTATAATTCAATTTAGTCTAAAATTACTTTGCGACTCAAACTAACACGAATCTCAAATTCATTCAGAGTAACATTAATTTGTCTGAAGTAGTGAACATAAACATTAGTTAACAACAAGAATCTCAAATTTTCACAATTTTTAGCCACAACACAGAAGCTACATATCATCAAATAGTTCCAAAAGAAAACCCAAAAAGAGAAAAGCTTTAATTTGACTAATTAAGACTTAATTGGGCTTCCTGCAGTTTGCCCTGATCTGTCCATTAGTGCCAGTAAGTGGGCTAAGGTTACCCATCTTCACCATTGCATTAGCAAAATCAGCACTGAAAGAATTTGGATTGGTGCTATAGGCTGTGACTTGAGCATCTGTGGAACCTCCATTGAAGAGTTGCTGATCAGAGTGCAGAAGTCCCTTTTTGTTCACTAAATTTTTAAAGTAAGCATTGTCAAAAATCTTTGGGCTACTAACATCAAGATTGGCAAGATTATTATCCCCTCCACTTGTGGGACAATTCCCTTTTAATGATGTTGCAAATGAGGTATCTATGTTTGTTTCATTGTATGTTCTGTTTCGAAATACTGTGCACCTCGCTTGCCCAATTGTGTGAGCTCCTACAAGCATCGTTCAACAAACATAATTAATTACTGAGTTGTCGGAGTTAAGTAATATATATGGTGTTAGCAACGAATGTATAACTATTGTCATATTAATTATATTGCAACAAATTAGCAAAAGTTTCAAATTATCATTAAAAAATACTAAAAAATTGTTTCAATAACATACAGTAATCGAAGCAGATATAGTAGTTATCAACCCATTATTGCATATTAATGACAATAATTTTGATACATATTATAACAAGTTTATGCCAATACTATATGCTATTATTATTATTTTTTTAAAAAAAAATAGACAATCACCTGAGAGAGCAACCATTTCTTTGGAAGTGAAACCTTTTTTTGAGAAATCAGAGAGAAGAACACTAAGATCTGAAAATGGTGATGGTATATCAGTAGTAGCGGCACTGAGACTTGCTGTGGCTGAATCTCTTCTGCCTAATTGAACTGTCCAACTGGGTCCAGCCAACTGAAACAAATAGAAGATGTTTAATTAAGTATACATAAATTTAATAACTTGGTAACTCATAGATAAAGTTTTAACAGAATGTTTTGGTTCTTACAGCAACAACAGAGTCTCGAGCAGCAACAGCTAAGATGTCTGCACAAGATACCACACCAGAACAGGAAGTTTCCAATTTGGATTTAATAGAATCGATAACTTCAAATCCTCTTAAAGAATTATTGTTGGCCGGTGCTGATTTTTCTCCTGATGCTCCATCTAACAATACTGATGCATCACAACCCTGTTTTATTTAAATATTTATTCAAATTAATAATTTCCCACATTTTATTCATTTGGCATCTAAGAAATGGTGCATCGCTTCTTCTTTTTCTTTTTTTTTTTAGTCAACGAATGCTATATAGAAAAAAAAATCATAAAACAAGTTTAAGTTAAAAACCTGTGTTATAAACATTATATCATTTTATTCAAATAATTTTTTTTTATCTAAATCTAATTTATGATTTTATTTATGCATGGAATTAATAAAAAATATCACATAAATAAAAATTTATATCAAATTTTATTATTAGTCGAACCCAGGAATAAAGTCATAGAGCGCCGAATAGCTAAGGGCACCGTTCAGACAAGTACTTTTGCAATGTTTAGACATGATTGAAGTCTTTTATTTTCATTTCTAGCAGTGTGTCAGAAGAACCTAGGGCCCAAAGGTTGAGGAAAATATGATGGGCCCATGCAAACTGACAATTATTATTATTATTTTTTCTTAAAAATGATCCCTCAAAAGGTCAATAATCTTAGCTGCACTGTAATTTACGTATATAAAAAGCAAAACATAATGTTATAATATAAACTGCTATCAATCATCGCTTTAAGTAAAAAAAAAAAAAAAATCAAATGAAAATATCCTAAGCTCTTAAGTTTTAATCAGTACTGATTAGTTGATCATAAATTGAGTGCAAGAAAAAAGAATAAGTAGTTGGGTGAAAGAAAGAGAAAATGAACTTGCATTAACAAAACAGTCATGAAAATGAAGACGAAGCAAAGATGCCCCCATGCGAGCTTCACTGGATACAGCAGCACTCACAGATGACCTAATGGTGGAAAGGGCACTCGGGCATGTTTTCGCATAGAAAGTAGGCGATAACTGAGCTGACCCAATTCCTACCAGGAACAAAATTGCAAACCCTAATTGGAATTTGAAGGTGGCCAGTGTTAGATGGCAAGAAGAATCAAACGAATTAGCCATAACTAATTATTTGATAATACGATCAAGAAGACAAAAGGATTTATGAGGCTGATTAATTTCTCAGTGTGTGCTTGGTTATGCTCTAGCCTATCATATTTATAGTAGTTCCACGTTGACTTAATTTTTCAATTTTTTTATTAATGGGTTGAATCAACGTTCCATAAAGAAATGGATATTTTATTAATTAGAATTTACAGATTTATATATCTGAGGGAGTTTTTTTTTAAAATATATATAACAGTTTACTTTAAGATTATAGTTTCTCATATCATATTAGAAAAATTAAAAATAATTTCAAAACTCGAAAATATATAATAGGATACGAGGATGCCCTTAATCTACATGCAGGGGATATATGAAATTTAATGATAAAAAGAGAATATGTTTAACAGTAAATAATATTTTATTTTATGAGGATGTTAATCAGGCTAATTAGCCGTAATTTTTGTTATTAAAAAATGAATATATTAATCACCGAAAGCAAAATTGTCTAATAATTCCCTGTACAGCTTACGTTGGCTTTGGTTGATTCATTCTTCTACATTTCTAAAAAAAAATATTAATTAATTATTCATTGTTCTACGCCAAATTATCTATTGAATAATATCTGTGGAGATATAATCTTTTCCAATTTAAGAAATTAAATTAACAATCGGGCTTCAGTTATATATTATAAGAAAATTTTAGATAGATATCATATATAAACTAATTTAATCAAACAGTAACACGCATTTAATTATTTTATTCACATTGATTGATATAAATACAACAATTAATGAATTTGTATACGTAAAATTTAGTGATTCGATTAGTTTAAAAATATCTTCAATAATTCTCTTTATTTTAATGAGCATTTTTAGTAAAATAAATAGTATCTTAAAATATTTTTAAATATATATAGAGTAAATTTTTTTTTACAAGTCAAACAAATTTTTTATATTTTTATTCTCTATTTGACTTTATCCCACAAAAATTAATATTTAAAAAAAGAAAAAATAAATAGTTTTTATTATAAGAAAAAAGAAAAATATTTTTAGAAAATACACTAATAAAAATGATAAAACGTGTATAGAAAGTGAAAATGTATTAATTATAATTGGAATAGAAAGTGAAATTTGACTTTTTACTCATTCTCCACTCTAAATTTTAAAAATAAAGAGTCAATTAGAAATTATTTTTATGTAATAACTTTTTAAAATAAAAAATTTATTAAAAATATTATAATAAATTAAACCTATTTAATAATTTTTCATATATAAATAAATAAGAATCCAAATTAGCGGCGAATTTCCATGAGCCATATGCACTGATTTTCAGATGATGTTACAATTTTACTTACTTTACTAACAGTACTATTTCTATACAGGTTTTCAGCTAATTAATTATTGATAAATGAAAAAATTTTTTGAACAATAAAAATAAAAAATAAAGATAGGTTCTTCCATTTGGCTTTCTGGAAAAAATTAAGAAAGAAAGTAATTTTTGGTGGAAATCACTTCTGTTTCGTTATCTACTTTAAAGATTCTTTTTAAATAGTGGGGCGAGAAAGCTATTGTTTACTTGAGCAAAACGCGTCGGCGCAGTCCTTACTCCTCAATGCCCGTTTACTCATTTTAGGCCCACGCAGGATACTAACTCAAGTTACCTAACACTATTCCATTTTCTATTTTTGTATTTTGTCCCTAGCAATGCACAATTTAGACTATCAAGAATTGTTCTAATAATAATAATAATAATAATTTTCCCCTTAAATTTTATGAATTTGTGCATTAAAATATTTTTAAATAATTATTAATTTTACTTAATATATTCTCATAACTGTCAAATTTATTCGCCTTAATCATCAATTTTGAACTAATATAATTCATATCAATGAAGCACTTAATAAAAAAATAATTAAAAAGTTTCATTGAGTAAATTTTTTGTTAGTCTTCATCTATAAAATATTTAGCATATAATTAATAATTGAAATTAAAAAAAAAATTCAATTAAGAAAGAGAATTAGTTTAAATTAAAAAAATAATTAAATAAATTTTCTGTTTTTAATTGAGGGACTTAATAGTATAAATTTGTAAAATTTAGAGACTGAAATTATATTTTTCTCAAAAAATAGAAAGAAAAAAATATAGTTGAGGCTTGCTTTATATGCGAATATAATACAGTTGATTTTTTTTTTGTGGTGGAAAATTTTTACCGCGTGACGTGCGGATGCAGTGGTAGATAAATTTCTTTCCCGAGAAGCTGATCGATGTCTTAAAGCTGGTGAGACAAATATCGCAAGTGGATGGAATTTTAGTGGATATATATGTATCTCCAATTATATATGCACATTAGCACATATTTATGTAACGTATAAACATATATGAATTGGATTAAAAACCACTAATTACAGTCTTACAGTATCTAGAAATGTCAAATTGCATTACTTTGCATATGAATGGAATTTTAAACACAAACCACTCTTTGTTGAATTCAAAAGGAAAACATATATATTAAGCCCATCATCTTAATTAATCCACTAATTTTCCCTTTTTATTACCTAAAAAAATGGCACTACACAGTTCAGAAGACAAGCTTATGGGATAGTCCACCAATTTCCCCTCCGATTGATTTCATATTTAATTTGATTTTTCTGTTTCTTTATTTTATTTTTCTATGAATGACAGGTAATTTTTACATATTTTAATTGTACTTGACTTTCATATGATACCCAAAAATAAAAATAAAAAAATTCAACCTATGTAACATTCGTATCTAGGATGAACAAGCTAGGTAAGATAAAAAGAAATTTTTTAATAGTAAATGACTCAGATTAGTCCAAATACTCACCTTATAGTGTAAATGGTTCATTTTATAATTAAGGACATGGACAAATTCTATTCAATACTCACTACAGCATTAGTGTTACAGCAGTGAGTATCAATTTACTATAATTTTCTTTTTCTTCGTGACAGTACCAAGCATAGCCGTAATATTATGGATTAAAGTAATAATACTACTGTCAATGCCAAAATAGTATCAATCACCTTTCCAAGTCAACCTTTTTCTTTTTCTTTTTTTTTATTTAAAAAAAAAAGAAAATAATTGGGCATTCTGGGAAGGCCGTGATTGATCTATTCAATTCATTTTTTATTTTTTTATTTTTTAACATGTTAAAGTCGTTTCTTTAATTTTTTAATTAATTATATAATTTGTTCTATAAGCGTGTTTCATTTGGACACTCATTTTATGGAGACCAAATAATTGTAAGGGACAATGATGCATAAATAGCTGGAGATGGAGAATTTCAGAATCTCTGTCTGCCCCACACGCTTGCTTTAAAGCAAGCAACTCCAATTTATTTTCTACACTTTCGTCACAAAGATTGGCTCTCTTTTAACTATTACACCATTTTGTCAACACTAAAAAGTGGATATATATGTTATCAAAATTTGTTTTTCATGCATGGCCACACGCATTTTGGAATCTAAACAATAATTCAGGCTTAAATTTTCTAAGAAAAAATCATTTAAATATTTCAAATTCGAAAACTTAGCCGCTTAGATATACCTAAAGTTGATCACGCTGTAATTTATTATACAAAAATTTGAAAAATTTATTGTTTTTCTTCTATTTTTGTTATTTTTTCTAACAATTATAAAATTTAATTTTGATTAATAGAAAAACTTAAAAGGTATGTTTGATTTAACAATTGATAACAATAGTGAATAGTCGATAGATAGTTTAAAACGATAAAAGTCTCAGTGTTTAATTAACGGTTGGTATTTAAACATTAAATTACTATCAATAATATTTTAAAAAGGACAAGAAATTAATATAGTAAATATGAACATTAAAAGAAAAAAAATGAAAAATGAAAACTCTATCTCAATTAAATTTATCCAAGCGGCAATTGAATTTTTTCCATTATCCCACGAAACTGTGTTGATTTTACCCACTAGCTTCTTGCAAGTTGGTTCCCCAACCCACTAATATGTTGAATCTACATTATAATTACTTAATCTATATATCAAGATGTCAAAACGAGAGGGTGATCATTGTTGTTCTGTACCTAGCTAAAAGACATATATCTATATCTATAATATATCACAAAAAACTAGAATTGATACTGAAATTTTTTCCCAATTTCTAGAAGTGTAAACAACAATTGAATTGTAATATACAAACATAAGCTAACAAAACTAAGAGGTTGAACGGAAAATAATTTTAAAAATTGAGGTTCAAAATATTAAGAAAAAAAAAAAGAATTAATATCGCTTTTAATTAGAATTCGGAATTTTAATTTCTCCTATGAAAGCTTCTGTTTCATAGAACAGGCACGCCTCTTCCTTTTTTGACTTTGGGAGGTGTGAATTGAATCTGGTGCTTCGGTATATCAGACAAGTAATCAAATTGTGGGAGTTGGTTTTGTTTTGGCAATTTCTTCAAAAATTGGGCCAAAAGGAGTATTGTTTGATTGGAGTGATGGATATATGAGATGAGTCAACTCTTGTTTTTATCAGGAAAGCAAGACTCAGTTTGGGTTATAGCTTTGCTTTAATTTTCTTTACAACTTGGTTTTATTTTTTCTATTAATGTTAGGCAGATTGTAGCTGCTCAAACAGTCTTCAACCCAACACAATTGTCTTTTTATTTTTTTTCTAATATCCGAATCAGTCAAACTAATCCAGAATATATTGGATAGGAATGAATCATTATTTGAAGAATATTTAAAGTAGTAGTATATTCAAGATTCGAATTCGAGATCTCTTGTTAAATTAAAAAAGTCATGCTTAATTAATTAACTAAGTTAGAGAAATGATATTTCTTAAATGTTAATATTAACAATTAAAAAAAGACGAGCATACATGGTTAAGAATTGGAGGCTAGTTTGTCAGCGAATCATTGATGGGGACTCTTTAAACCCAAAACTTGGAAGTTAAACGGGCTTTGAGTTTTGGGCCTAGATTTGCTACGGCTTCACCCTTCGGACTAACCCAAATATATGGCCCATGGTTGCCTTCTTCCAATACTTTTCTACCCGGGGCGGGGACATCTTGTAGTCCCTCAACTCTTTTGCTTTTTATATTTAATCCTCAAACTTCTATTATATTATATTGGTCACCAAATACTAACGTTTGCTCGCTGGATCCAAGTAGAAGCTCGATAAAAAAAAAAAAATAATAATTACTTTTTTTATATAGTTTTTTCTATTTTTATGATATTTTATTAGGTGTAAATAATTGTTTTAGCATACAATAAATTTAAATAGGGTCAAAAAATAAAATAATGATAATTCAAGAACCCAATATGTACTTTCACTGGATCCCTAAATTATATATATATATATATATATATATTAATTAAATCCATAATTAGACACAATGGATTAATTAAAATTTAAATACTCACGAATATGATAGTAGTGGGATTAAAAGATGCTTTTTTTTAAAAAAAAAAAATTTACTATGAAAATATATATGATAGTAAAGGGATTAATGATGCTTCTCTCTCTCTTTTTTTTTTTTTTTAACTGTGAAGGTACATTTTGGTCATTGAACCATTTTTTCGATATTCAATTTGATCCAAGATTGTAGTTCGAACAAAATTAGCCTCGCACTAATAATTAATTTACCGGCCACTTCATTCAATTTTGTTTAAAAACACTTGTTTCTTCTTCTTCTTCTTCTTTTTTTCTTTTGCATTAATATTGAAATTGCAAAATAAATTCATGATAGAAAAAAATTATGAAAAAAATAAAAAAATATATTTTTAAAGTAAAATGTGGAAAATGCCCATAAATAAAAAGTTTTAAATTAATTAATTTAACTCAAAAAATAATTTTTAAACAAAAAAATTTGAAAAATCAAATTTATATATATTTCACCAATTTTTCCTTAGACGCAATATTCTTTTGCCTATTGCGGCAATCATCTATCCTATCAACCTCTAGTATTATCATTATTTAAATTTAGCCACTATTTTTTTAATGAAAAAAATTCAACAAAAGTAAATCGGTAACTTACAATAAAATTACATATATTTTTAAGTATACAAGATGTATAAAAATAATAAAGTAACTATTTTCCAATTAAAACAGTACGAAGAATAGTAACATGTTATGTTATGGGTAATTTAGCTTCATTTCATTTGTCAAAATAATCAAATTACAAACCGGCTTCTACGATAAAATTTTACTCCTACAAAAAGAAACCACAAACCTTCCATATAAAAGGAGAATAATCTTCCACAATTAATAACAGTTTCACTTAATCCAATTTTATTTTATCAGAAGAAAAGATAATAAGACTATATATGAAATGCATATCTAAAAATCTACTAAGAAAAGCAATAAAACACCAAAATAAATTATAGATTTGAAGAAATAAGAGCAAATCTAATTTTATTGAGCAAAAATTAAGAAAAAGATAATGGAAGAGGGCTGCCGTTGGTATATATTTAGTGCCGACGGCAGCTCTAAAAATAATTGAAGAAAAAGAAAGAAAAATATGAGAAGAATGAAAGAGAGACTGAATGGATAGGGTTTGCGAGAGTTGGGGTCTCTTCTAATAATTTTAGCCACTATTTAAGTTTATAAAGATTATAATGACAATATTATATTATAAAGATTATAAAGATTATTGTTTGGATTAAAAATGTGAGATCAACTGTATCTCATTCATTATTTTTCTTTATATTAATTTTCTTTCATCTATCAAAATGGTGTAAATTTAGATAATTAAATTTAATAATTGTAAATTCACTATTATTTTAAAAATAATTTAAATCAATGTATAAAATTAAATTCTTATTTTATCTCTTAATTATGTGATATAGGATTCTTCTCTCTAGTAAAAAAAAAGAAATCTTACCAAATGGATCTTTAACAAGACATTGAAATATCGTCCTACCAAGGTGGCTACACTTTCTCAGTAAATTTCAATGTCTGAGAATTAATTTGATGACAAATTAAGATAAATAATACCTTTAATACATCCAAGCCTATAATAAAGAATTGAGTGGCCTAGTTGCCAACTTGTTCATAAATTTGTATTCCCTTTTCAGTCATCTAACTATTTTCACTGCTCATTTTATAAAATATTTACATAAACTTCTGTTAGTAGAAACTGGTAATGCTGAACTTCTCACTCAAAACCAACGGCGAACTTGTTAATATATTATAAAAAAAATTATAATTAATTCTCACGTACCAAACATTCAGATGCAGCCAGGGACGGACAGCAGCCAACTTGGAGTTTCACTCCGTCACGAACCTACATATTGCATGGGGGCCTTTGTCCCTTACAATTTTTTAATTTTTTTAATTTAGATATTATGCATATTATAAAATTTTAAAATTTGGTGTGTATTGCCACCTCCCAATCCATTGAGTAGACTCCTCCTTTATAAAATTGGCCCAAATAGCAATCTTAGCCCAAATATATTTATAAAAAAAACTTATACAATAAGTTTACCTGCTGTTTGCTCCCCCTTGTGCAGTAAACCATCTCCAATTCTCCATGGTTGGGACCGCAATTGCACGGTAACAGTGTAACACAGGTGAGTGTTTTTTTTTTCTTTTCTTATGGCTAAATAATTGTGTAAAATTCTTCTCAACTATTTAAAGTGAGACAGTATTATCTATTCTTTTTTTAAATTTAGAGTTTAAGATTAATTATATTTTAGTTTTAGTCCTTTTTTTTCAATTTAATTATTGATAAGAATGTCGAAATTTAATTTGTATTCACTTAAAGTTGTTAAATTAAAAAGTTATGATTTTTTTTCACGAATTATGATCACTCATTGTATACCAATTATCATTAGTGATTATTTTGAAAAAATTAATTTCTTAAGGAAAAATTAGTGCATGACAAAATAATAATAAAACTAAATTTTTTGTCAATATATTTATTAAATTTATATTATGACATAGTTAAAAATATAAAATCTTCTTTGTAGTTTTTGTATTGATCAAGTATAATTAATGTTATATGTGGCTAAATTTTTTTCTGTGCAATTTAAGGTATGTGACTAGTAAGTCTGGATGGTGGCTCCCATAAGACCTGGATGATAGTCTTTTGATGTGAATATTATTAAATTTTTTGTTTTAACTCTTTATTAAATTATTTTTTAGATATTATTTAATATTGTACTACTTTATTTTAATAGGTTGTGTTTACATATTAAAACAAGAAACTCGAAGATTTATCTTGAGTAGTGAATTTTATTCTTATTGTGTCGATTTCCACTGCTACTGCGGAACGATCATTTTCCACAATGAACATAATTAAAAATAAACTTTGCAACAACATTGAAGATGAATTTCTCTCTAATTGTTTGCTAAAAATAAATTGTTGAAACATTTCTTGTAGATTCACTTATAGATAACTTTCATTACTCAAAAGAGCGACATGTTTTGTTTTAATTAGTTACATGTAATATATATGATAATATATTTTGAACTTATTTTAGCAAAAAAATATTAATTATGTTACAAAAAAATTGCATTTTTTATTTTTTTCAAGAAAAAAATAGTATACTTGGCCATATCCTGAGTCGGTTCCTGGATGCAGCATTATTGTTCATCACTTGTATAAATAGTTATATATGCCAACCCAATTGAAACTCTTCTTGTTGCATAAATAATTAAGAAAAAGAGTGGAAAAAAAAAAGCAATATTTTATATTTACTTTGCTCTGCTTGCCAATAATGATTATAAGAAAATCAATGTGATCTGAAGCTGCAGATACGTAATTTGTGGTCCAAAGTTATATTGTTGCTACAATTTTTGAGTAGAAAATTGATAGTTTCCTAATCACTCAGCATTACACAATATGCAGATTCCAGTGTGGTTATAAGATAATATATATACAACAAAATTTATGGTACATTAAAGACTTCATTAATTAATGCAAAAGGAAATTCATATAAGTAACATATACTTCACAGCTAAGTTAATATAAAAAAAAACATTTTCATAAGTATATTGTGAGAAATTAAAGCAAGATATTAGTTCTAAAGAAATATTTCTAATTAAACTAATTTAGACTGGCCTTTTCCTTTCTCCTATTGTTGTTTTCATATTATTTTTGAATGAGTTTAGATGGTTGAAATTGATAATTGTAGATGTACAATTAATTTAAAATGACTTAAATAAATTTGAAATTAATTACTCCACTTTTATAAACTTTTTTTTTATCTCTTAAATTCGCAATATAGGATTTTTTTTCAACATCTCCCTTATCGGATTATATACATAGACACACACACACGGTGCAAGCAATTATTTGCAAGCTTGTTTGTCAGGTTACGTGCAATGTTTCCTAAGTGGAAAACAATCAGACGTGAATATATATATATATATATATATATATATATATATACATCCCGCAAAGTAAGGGAAGAACATAAGTTCACTATATCTGTACGTGCATATTAATTAATTAAGTGAAAGCTTAAGCAAAATACCCAATATATATCTATTTGGATGGAAGCAAAAAAAAAATGAATTTTTGCATTGGCTTAAGAGGGGATATCGAGAGGGCATATTTGATTAACATTTAGGAGTTGGGTTAATATTTCTAATTATTTCCACTCCAGTTATTGATAGCCTGCATCACCGCCTGTTTCACCACTTGAGCATCTATACTATCAGCTTCCCCTTGATACTGCAAAATACAAACATCGTTTACTTTTATTTGTAGTGTAGAAAAATATACAAATTTACTTTGTAAATAATACAATTTAGCACACTGATTAAGCAGCTCGTTTGTCATGCAATTCCAAATTTTTGGATTATATACAAAACCATTCCAATGCTAGCTGTCCACTCAATTGAAGTTGTGAACAGTTCCCTTAACTTTTTATGTGGTTTACAGAGTAAGTGTTAATTTGCTAATTTCACATGTGATATATGTATGTATTCCTGAGGATGAAATACGTTTAATTTGTTGCAAATTTTTTTATTTTGTTTTAAAAAAAACCAGTGTTGTGAGGGACAAAGAACAAAAAGTTGCAATCATTTGATATTGAAAATAAAAAATAATTAAAATGAACGAAAAAGAAGGAAAATATAGATAGCTTACATCTCCTCCTACAGCTTCAAGTTGAAAATTGTCTTCGCAGGAAACCCTAGCATCGAGGACATCAAGGCCCAGTTCTTCAAAGACCTCCAGAATGGAAACAAGTAAACCAGGACAATTCTTTTCTGAAAACACATTAATTAGGAAACCCTTTTCTAGGGTTTCCACTGTAACTTGCTGCAATGTCAAAGAAAACCAGTATACTTTATAATTAAAAATTATCAAACAAATTGAAGATTAATTAGAATAAACGAAAGGAAGATAGATAGATGGATGGATGGATATATGATTACAAAAATAAATAAATAAACAAATTAATTGTAGTTCACCATAGGTAATTGATTTTGAGTAGTTGGAACTTGTGAAGTTCCAGTAATTTCTTGATTCAGCCTTTCCACTTTTTCCTTCAACTCTTGTATATATTTAGAAGCATCTACTAGGATCGAGGTTTTACTCACCTGCCCACAAATGAACAAACATATATGGCATAAAAATTTTAATAGAAACTTCCCATGATCATCATCACAAATAAGAATAACAATATTATAGATTAACAAGAAAACAGAAAATGATAAAATTAAAAGATTGATAGACTTATTAATTTACAGCAGTAGAATTGGAAACATCACGGAGCTTTTGCAGCTTTTCATAAAGAGCAGCCTTCTTTCTCCGAGAAGACATAATGTTTTCTGCCTCTTATCTTTAGCTATCTTTCTCACCTGCCTTTGATTTTTCACCGCAAAGCTTATATATATATATAAAGGCTTCTATTAAATAATTAAATATAAATATAAATATATATATATATATATATGAAGACAGAAATTAAGAGAGAGAGTGAGGATAATGACCATTGCAGAGTCCAGCCTCTATGATTTTCTTGTTCTTTTCCTGCATGCGTGCCCCAGTTCCCCACACCAAATTATCATTCTTGTTTGTAAATTTACCTTATTAACCTTTATTTTCCTCATATTTTTGTGTGATTATAATGTACAAACTAATTTACATCATTCGAAATCTATAAATACTTATATTTACTGAAATATATATATAGTTAAATGGAGAGATTATATTTCTGAGACTAGTTCAGAATGTTGTTTTTTCTGTCACAATAATGCAATCACGTATATTTTCAGCTAGTCAACTAGAAACACACATTAAAATTAATCATGCTCATATCGAATAAAATTTTAAAGGAAATAAAATACTCTATCATGAGTTTAAGGTAGCAGTATAGTATATCCAGTGTGTCATCTATATATATTTTATCATTCAATTTTTATAAACTATTCAATATTCAAAATTTTGACCATATAAAATTATACGTAATTTTAGATTATATTATATATATAATCGACTTGAAAAAGAAAAATACCAGGCAAAACTCTACTAACTTCTGCCCCGTACATCTGAAATAAACAACGGTTCAACTATAGACCTAATTAAATATATTTATATATGCAGGAAGTTATAATGACTGTAAATATATTGAAAAAATGTATTGATGAAAAATAATAAACACTTTACATATATGCTAAATGATTTATTCGTTTCATAAACTTTTTATGAATCATGTCATTTTTCTTCGATTGTTGAGAATAAATGCATGTAATTTTATAAGTTGAATTTAATAATTATGATCAATTATTTTTCTAAAATAACTTAAAACGATTTTGAAAATAATAATAATATAATATATTGATGAACAAAAAGGATAATGAAAAGAGAGTGGGGGCTATTTAATTTGGAATTTGGATGGAAGAGACAAATGGATGACGAGGGCGAGATGAAGAAAGAATAAAAAGAAAATTTTGGCCCCCGTGAGAAGTGTTTGGATGGATTGACAGCTAAATATGGGTTTAATTTGTTCTTACGCTTCCCTTCTCTGCTTTCGATGCCTTCAGCTTTCCCTCCCTTTTCTTCCTTCTCCCTCTCCTATCACGAGCAGATTCCTCTCCTTCTCTCTCTCTATCTCTTCCCTCACGTGCCCTCTCTTTCCTCACGTGACCCCTCTTCTCCTCTTCTTCCAAAAATATGGGCGTTAACTTGTCGCATTTCTTCCCTCTTCTACTTCTTTATACTATTATTATATATTCATTCCTACACACTCTCTCTTTCCTTTCCTTATTTAATTGGTTATATATAGTTCTTCAGTCTTTCTTATCAAGTTTCCAACATAACCAAAATTTGGATTACTAAGTGCTTGTTTATACTGCTAATACTCTCCTTACATGGGTTATTCAATTTCCTTTTCTTTTTCCTTATATATATATATATATATATATATATATATATATATCAAAAAAATAAATTTTAATTTAATAGTATTAATCCAGTAATCGGAGCTGTAAGTTCTCAAATATAAATCCCTTGCTGCTAGATATATCATGCATCTCGCAATTAATGGCAATAGAAATCACTTCTTGTCAATTCCTGGTAGTGTTTTTTTATTGAAAAAAAATCTTATATGGAGAGTTTAAAAAATATAATAAAATTTATAATTGTAAAATAACTAATTTTATATTTATTTAAATTATTTTGAAGCAATAATAAATTAATAATTATTAAATCTAACTGTTTAATTTCATCTCATTCTAAAAAGACCCGTGTATTACTAACAACACCATAATTACCAGCCATGGAGCAGTAGCCTAGCATGGCCAAGGGATGATGAAAATGAAACCAAAGAACCCTAGGTGCGGCAGCTGTAGTACAAAAGTGTTTGTTAATGTATAGTACATAAAATTTTTCTAACTTTTACAATCACTACGAACTAATGAACTCATATTCACAGGGATTCATAAGCCATTTTTATAGAGAATTGAGCTAATAATATAGCCCATTCTATACAAACAAATCACAATGTACCCACCAATTCACATGTGTATGGCCATTAATCATCACAACAAAACAATAAAACCCATATATACTTACACAACCTGCCCTCAACCTTGTCTCTTCCAGTACTTCCAGTTCTGCTCCTCTATATATCAGGCTTTTTAGGTGCCTAGTGCCTAAGAGTCTAATTAATTAGTCTTCTTCACTATAATTTCCCATTCTATTAATTCCTTTAATTTTGGATATTTAATAGACTACTCTCATGAATGTGTAATTACTATCGAAAACCTTGGGATCTGAACAGTTGTAATCATTTCTTGAATTGAATATAAACATATTGATACTCAATTTTAACAAAGTAAGAAAGTTCAAACGACCCCATATTGATTATATGTTGTGCTATATATGTAGGTATGGCATCTTATAAAAAGATTTACTATTTGAAGAATAATCAAGAGCACGTGCTCTTCTCCGTTTCTCGATTGATGCATGCAATAGTTAATTATAAGCTCTTCTTGACTTGATCTGACTTTATTTTACTGTTTTAATTTCTTTCGCTTACATGACAATTTATATTTTGACTGCATTTATAAATTTACTAAAAAAAATACGTGGAAGACATTGGCTTAAAAATCAAAAATAGTTCTTCAATCTTTTGTCAATTGAGGGTGACTTGGTGGTTATCATAATAATGATGTTACTGCCAATTATAAAACAAAATATTGGCCATTCAAACAGCTATGGAAAACCATTTTACACGTCAGAAAACCTAATCGCATTAATGGTTCACATCTATAAAATCAAATTTCTTTCATAATTAAGGTTATCATTAAGAATCTTTCTAATCATTTTCCTTTTTTCTCTTCTTATTTGGCCTCAGATAAGACTTTCCAACAATCATGCAAAGGTGAAAAAACTACAGATTAAATTGTAGTTTATTAAAATTTTTGTGACAAATAAGAGGTATCAATAAGAATTTTATCGGCAATAAAATTCTCAGGTAGAATTAACTGTAAATTAATTCAATTACACAGTAATATATATTTAATGATTTTATTCACATTAGTTTATATGAATACAATAATTAATAAATTTGCATACATATTACTATACGATTAAATTAGTTTATAAATAACATGTTAGATTGAGTTTATCAAAAAAATGCTTGAAGCATGAAAAAGGCATATATATTCATCTTATTTGCTAAAGTTAAAACCCCAATTGTTTAAACTCTAAATCTTTTTAAATCCTAAAGATTTTTAATATAATACTATCAAATAATCACTAAATGTTCAAGCTTGTAAATGAGGGTCCCAAATTTCATTACTTCTAATAATAAAATTCAGATATGTTTCACTCATAGTAAAATTAGGGTAAAAAGAGTTCCGGATAATTAAATATTTTAGAACTGTGATACTTTGTAATAAGAGTTAACTATTATTAATCGTAAGCTACATATTTGTACATGACTATTATGATTGAATAGGAATACAAGTATAATAGATAACATGTACAAAATAGGAATTTAAATAGAATAATATAATTACTTATCAAATAGTGTAGTATAATCCTAAGTTTGAAAATAAGAAGTCTATAACCAATTGGAACTACGAGAGTAGTTCTTTCTACAATTTGATTGTGCTACTAGCTAGCTTGGATGCTTGCAGAAAATCATTTTATAATTTATAGATGACGAAATGTTCTATATAGGAAGTGCTAGCTTTTTGTATTACAGTGTAACATGTTAGGACATGATCATCCTTGTTGTTCTTACATTATATATATCTCTAACATAGTACTAAGTAGATCACGTTAGGCATTAATGATCAACAATCTAATCCCTAGGTTAGACCGAGAAAGAAATAATCAATTGATGCCTATTATTATCAATTTTTTTTTATATATAAGTCTACTTATTGAGCCATGTAAAGAATATATAGAAAAAGGCATAATTGATGTCCAATCAAACAAGACCAATGTTGATGAAAATAGTGCTAAATTTGGAAAACTGTCTCGTGACAAAACCTAATTTCTTGCATTCGAACTTTTCTTGCAAATGAGATTCCTATGCCTTAAAAAAGTCAAATAGGAAACACAATCCTCTGGTAGGTAATCATATGCGAAGCCTTGAGAAAACAAGTCTGCGCTATGAGTTACCTTTGTCCAACTCATCAGGGAAACACAACCACATCGCAGACGTCTTTCTTTTTTTTTTTTTTTTCTTTTCTAAATATATTATTTCTGTGGAAGGGCAAGAACTGAGAATGCATTGGCATTCAATTTACATAACATCAAGAACACATACAAGAAACGTACTTGGATAAGAAATTAAGATGGTAATTAAGATGGAAGATCAATTTCATCATAAGGAAGATGCAGAACAAGATTTGACTGATTATGTTGGATAAGTTAGAGACTAAGACAATACTTATTTAGATGGACCAGGTCTATATAGACCAAATCAGCGAGAGAATATCCTGTAAATAAAATTATTTATACGAAAATCTCTCTGTCCAGAGGTAACTTTCCAAGTGTAAAGTGCATATCAAGCTTACGGCCAACGCCCAAGACAGTTTTTTCAATTTTGAGCATTTATGGTATATGCAGACAACTAAGGCAAAACAATGCTCACAATCTCTTGACAGCTATGTATATTTGTCTATATTGATGTTCACAATCCATTTTCTTAATACCCAAAAAAAATCCTGAATAATAAATTAACATAACCTTTCAGAATATGCAATCATCACTCGGAAAATTTTAATTTATTTAGTGCAATAATTATTTTTTCCATATATGACAGTCATGAATGCCGCGTTTTGAGGCAATGCTCCAGAAACCTTAATGATTATATCAGTACAAAATTCATGCCGAGATTCAGAATAAATAATTTAAGATCACACGGTTTCAATTTAATATGATCATAAATAATATATATTTTAATCAGCCATAATTTGTGCAAGCATAGTACCTTCTATAGATTCAGCAGATTTTATCACATTAATTGAAGTATAAGTGTCTATTTTAATCAGTAGAACAATAAATTTTTTAGGAAAACTTGAAATCTGGAGCTATAAAATTTAAGAAATTTTATATTAAATACATTCATCATGTGAGAGAGTCGAAATATAATAATTCTTCTCTCTCTCTTTTTTTTTTTTTGAAAAAAAAAATCAGTGGGAAAAAGATTACTAGTGGCAAAAAATGTATGATTTTCATTTTTCACACAAGGTGAAGAATTAAATATAATTGTTTGTTGGTGGGTATAGAGTATTATATTTGCGAAATGGGTATAGTGGGGTCTGCTAGAGTGGATATGTGACAAATTGACAACTGATAGTTAAGGGACTCGAGGGTCCAGCCAAACATGCCTCTCCTTTTGTTGTTACCTGAGATTTGTGACCTTAAGGTTCACGGGCTAGGTTCTTGTTTATCAAATTGAAAAATATTTTTTTTTTCTTTCTTTCTTACTTAATGGAATCCTATATTTAACATTAAGAGCTTCATGCGTTGCACCATTGTTTTTAACATCGAACTGAACCGGTTGGAGATTGGTTGATGGTATGTTTCAAAGTAAAATGAAAACCAATATTTGAATTAAAATGGATTAAGATGGGATTCAAACCTATTTTAATATCACTGATTAATATAGCAGTATATCAAAAAATATAAAATATTAATATTATTAATTAAATTTTTTAATGTAAAGTATTTTTTTTATAATTAAAAAAAATAGAATTAAAATAAATCAGATTGAATCATAATCTAATTTAAAGTAGGTTCAATCTTAAGTGGAATTATAAAAAGATTAATTGTGCAACGTACGTTTATCGCATTAAAATAAAGACAAATGAGGCTCGCAGGCAGAAGTAGAAGAGCGCGAGTTACAAGGTGTCGTTGTCGGGATTCCTCACATGTAGGATGTGGCCAGAGAAATCCCAGAGCTGAAATGAAACAAACCAAACTGCATCATAGCAGTAGGGATGAACGAAAGAATGAAGGAGGATTGCATTGCCCCTAATTAATATCGAGTGGGCCCTCTAAACAAATCACACAGCTTAGATGCTAATCCTTTATTTTGATAGAAAGCCGAGATTATTAATTAGTCTCTGAACTTAATTATAAGATGATTGATTAATAATCCCACAAATTAGGAGAGAAGAAAAATGACAAAAACACTAAGAGTATATGTATATATATGATCGATGCATGTCATGTTATAATACTATTGACATGAAAGTAGGATTTCAACTATCTCATAGCTGTGGCGTGAAACGATAGGATACCCACTCTTAACTATTTGCAGCAATTAATGAGAATGTAATAATTAATGTGTGTGTGTGTGTGTGTTTTTTTAATTTTTTTTGGAAAAAATTAAATTTGGAGGATAATATATATGTGGCTGAATTAGAGATTAGCATAATTTGGATTCAACTGGAAAGTAAATTTAGATGGTGTTTGCTTTATATATTTATGGTAACTGTTAGCATTTTCGTACTAATTACTGTTCAACAAATATTTGATAAACAAATGAATTCGTAGTTAAAAGTTCCATTTTGAATTTTTTTAATCAGTCTTTAATTCATTTTATTTTATTTTTAATATATAGGGACTATATATGTCATTTAAAATTTATTAATTACAAAATATTTGTCATTCTTATACATTGCTTTTTAACTAATAAATTATTGATGACTATAAAAAATAAATAAATATGAAATTGGTATGAATAATAATTAAACTAATTTTAATATTTATTCTTATATGATGAAATTATATATATATATATATATATATATATATATATATATATATTGTATTTTTTAATCATTCTATATGTTATTTTAAAAGTAAATTATACTCTTAATGACTATTTCATATATATATATATATATATATATATAAACAACAGCTGTATCAAATTTTTATCACACACCTCTAAATTTCTTTATTATCAACTATCAACTAGTAATAATCAGCTTACCTCAAACAATTAAAATTAAATAACCTCTTAATTTGATCAAAGATTTGAGATAAAAAAAATTAACTATTATTTCTATTATAATATTAAAAAAAATTTAATATTTAACTCAAAAATGTTGAAATAGAGTGAAAAAAATTTAATTTTTTCTTATAACCCAATTCGACTGTATAAATTTAAGAGATGATTTTACAAATTGGCTTAGTTTAATTTCGGATATTAATGGAACCGATGAATAAGCACTATAAACAGAAGTATAGATTTTCAAGATGCTAATAATGATGAGACATTGAATATTAACTATATAACCGTTCGGCTGCATTTCCCATGACCAATACATAAATCTAGTAAATATGTTACACCTTCACACCTTTCTAGGCATTACTATTGAATTAAGGGGAAATTATGAGAGTAATATACAAAAGTTGATTAAACAGGTCATCACTCATTTGCCAATACGTTTACGTGGGGAAGTTGAGTTGAAATTTTAAAATGATTTGGCTTTTATTATTATTATTATTATTATTATTATTATTATTATTATTATTATTATTATTATTATTATTATTTGTTGAGATAGATGTGATTGTGAAATTAAAATTAGATTGATCATTTTCAAAGAATACATTTTAACGTACTCATACTATGATGTCATATTATGCATCCTTCATTTTCAAATTTACATTTTTCATATTTTGCATGTTATTTTCTCAATTTTTTTTCGTGGAATATATTAATTCGATTGACACAATTTTAGACTTCTAGAAAATTTCATTTTAAGTGTTGAAACGAAGGGATCCTTGTAATTTTAAAATTACTAGCTAAACTCCTAGAATCTAAACGTATCATTTAATGAGAAAAAAAAATTTTGACTTAAAATTGTACGAAATTTTGTGATAAGTTTTTGAGTAATTGGACTTTTCAGATGAACATTTTAGTAATCCAATTGGTAATTGAAATTGAGATTAACTTTGAAATAATTAATTATTTTATTACATAGGGGTTGAGCATGGACCGGAAATAATCAATCCATAATAATTAAAATAGGTTAATCAGTCTACTAGTTTCAATTTTAATGGTTTTATTTATTTATTTATTTGTAACCTTTAACCAATATGTCATCAATTCAAAAAATATATATATTTATTAATATTTTTTTATACCAAAGAGTTTAATAATTATTATTCAGGATGAAATTACTAATATATTTAGAAAGAAAATGATATAAAAAGCACATTAAACTGTTAATGCAAATAAAAACGTGTGTGCATGCGCAAGCACATTTTTATTTCAAAATTTCTATTTCAACCTTTTTTTTAGTAAACAAATATGAGCTCGTGATAGTTCTTCTCAAAAACATATGTTTGAAATTTTTTTGAGTTTTAAATTGTGATTTTAAAGATAAACAAGTAACAGATATTTTTTCCAGAAATGTATTTAAAAAATGGTATATAAAAAATTAAAAAGTTAATCAATTAAATAAAAAAATTTAAAACATATTTTTTTTGACACCCAATAATAATTTCAAACACCCTCTAAATATATCATTGTTGCATGAATTTCTAAGTAATACAAAATATTGCATAAAATTAATACTTATGAAATACCTTACATGCGTTTTTTAAACAAATTAATGGAACTACAAATTGAGAAAGTTCTAATACAAATGAAACACATTGCATGTATTTGAGGGCCCTTTGAATCCCAAAAGCAAAAATGGCAAACAAAAGATCAAAGTCCAAGGGGAAAAGTCTGCTCGTATTGGGCCAAAATCCCAAAACCCTGAAGTCCAAATGGCCTCAAAAAAGAAATATTGATTATTGGGGTTAAGGACATAAAATCCATCCCATTTTTACCATAGAAATGAAAAAGTTCCTTAGAGATATCTTTCAGTGTTTTCCAATTCCAAAAATACATTTTCATTAAAAATTGGTAAGATGGCCACATTTAAAGGAAGTAAATAGGGATGAAGTTGTTCACAATGACACTTGTGCTTAAGTGTCCACAGTGGGGCAGATGGAGAAAAAAAGGTAATGTGTTAAAACAATCAAGTGTCCCATGATATGTGAATTTCATAAAATTAGATTTTTTTTTTTAAATTCAATCTTTAATATACAACATAATTAGCTGAATTGAAATCCTTTTAGGATAATTATTATTTTTTTGATTAAAGGATAATTAATTTGTTTGCATATCAACTTTTGAGATAAAAACAATTTCGGAGTTAAATAACATAATTTTTTTCTTAATTTAATCTGCCGAATTTTATTTTTAACATTTGCTTTTGAATTCTTACTTTTATCGGTATATATATAGTTGTGTGATAAATATAGTTGAAAAAATTAATAGAAAAAGGCTTTTAATAATATTATGAAAATCAATCAGAAAAAAATATAATTTTATAAAAATAAAAATACAAAAATTATGATATTATATAATTGAAGACAAAATTACTAATTTGCCTCGATTTAAAAAATATACTAATAAAGCAAGAAAATTATCTATTACTATTTGGCTGGACTCGGTTATCATGTTACTTATATATGAAGTTTAGATGTGCTAATAGAGATTTTATGTGAATGTAAGTGAAAATAAAAATTAATTATTTCTTGATTTATCAATTATTAATTCATATTACTGATTTTGTGAATTCAATCCTTTCCATTATTAATAATAATAATAATAATAATAATAGTGAAGTATGTATAACCCTCAGCATTTTCTATAGGTAATGTTCCCCTTAATATATATAGAGTATGTATAACCTCTGCTACATTTTCTACATATAATTTTTTGAATTATTTCTGCAATTGTATATGTCAAGTATATATAGCTCATATGTGAAGTATAAATAGGTTATAAGTTGTTTATGAAATACAATTTCAATCGGCTATAAATATAGCTACATGCTATGCATAAATTATATTAATATTTAATACATATATTTTATGTGTATTTAGTGCAATATTTGATATGTATATTTAGTACAGTAAATATTATATATAGATTATATGTTCAAAGGTACATTCAATTATGTTTATTATTTATATAAACTTATATCTTTGGTGGAAATTTTACACATAACATTATATATTATTAATAAAAAATGATAGTAAAAATATATGAGATATATATTTAAGTTATGTATAATATATGTATCATATTAATATGAAAGTTAAATTCAATAAATCTATACAAATCTCATGAAAATATATATTTTTTCAAATTAAATAGGTATATCCTGAAACAATACATGGAATGTGTTTATTATTAGTCTGAACTATTAGCAATTCTAATTATAAGCAAATATTTATTTACTCAAGTCTTAATAAGGGAAGATGCGAAAAGAACACTATTATATTTATTATATTTAGAATTATTAAACGTACAATAAAAAATATATGATAAATATATGATACTTAAGTATATGTTTTATATATTTGTGTAATATAATTTTTTTAATAAATCTAAATATCCTAATTCTGAAATCTTTTTTAACAAATAAATTTTTTTTTACAAAACCTTCAATTTTTATTTAATTGTTTTTAAAAAAATATTAGGATTGTCTTTTATTAGATAAGATATTTTATTGCTTTGTAATTGTAATAAAAGTATATGTGAGGTATAGGACAAATATATGATCAAATATTTATTCAATGAATAAATAAAACAAAAAAATAAAAATACTTCATTGAAATTAGATATTAAAAAAAAAGAATACTATTTTCACAAGAACCGCACATATTTGAACTTTCCTTCAGAATGAAAAACACTAAGAGACTACGCAATAACCACCACGAAAAGATCAATCTCCGACAAGAAATAAAACATAAGATCAATACAAACAGCATAAGATCGTTTGGTAGCACAAACATTAACAAATTTGAATAGAGAAGACATAAATGAAAAACCCCATGAATTATTTAAAGAATGCAATGAGAAAAACTGATCTCACTTGGTCGAAGCTAAGCTTACAGTAGCTGCCATTGTAACAGTGCAGGGAGATCTCTGAACGCGAGATTGGGAAAAGAGCTTGCGGGTTGACGATGGGATGGTAATTTGGTTGAGTTTAAGTGCCATTGTTGTCTCTCTTTCTCTCATAGACAAGAAAAGCTCCCTAGATTTTGGTAGCAAAGATTTAAGCTTTTTTATAGATTCAGAGAAATTAGCGAGGGGAAGAGATGATGAAGAGAGAGCTTAAAAAAGACACAGAAAGCACCCGAGAGAGAGAGGTAGGCGTATCAAACCGAGCACCTAACGAGTCTTCCTTTTATTTCAATCACATTCAATTCAAGCAAAGATCATAAATAAACATATCAAGTCGGAAACCTCATGTCAGGGCCACGCTTCAAATGAAATATTGGAAGTTGTTCTCGATATATTCTATCAGCTAAGATTGATGGAAGGACTTATCGTCCGTTGGAACCGACGATACTGCTCACTGACACCTCTACTTAAGCTATCTCAATGCATTTTGGTTCATCTAAAGTCCCGTAAAGGGAAAATTTGCTCCTAATAAGCTTGGAAAAGACATACGAAAAATGGAAGCAGACCAGCTTCAAGCGCTCAACAGTTCGGGTCATACCAAAAACCTTGAGCTATGAAAGAGAATACTTAATATATGAATAACTGAGGAACGAAAAACGAGCGAGACTTGAGCAGCGGTGGTGAGAGGATACATTACGAACACCATTAAAAGAATTTGTCAAAAAAAGTTAATAATGGAAAAATTAAAACATGGAAAACGTTTTTTTGTCCACAGAATAAAATGGAAGTAAACATGGAATTTTTGTAAAAAAATGGAATAGGGTGTCTTTTTCTCTTGATTTATTTGATTTCTTATTTCTAGCATTATCTTTCAGAATTGTTCCATGTTATTCTTTGAGTAGAGAAGAAGATGAGTAGAAGGCATTTGATTTTTTTATTCAATAAAATATATCGTATTGGTCTTCATTATAATACTAACAATACGTACTCCGACTAATATTTGTATCACTTCCAAACACACTTAACTGAATTAGATCTATCAAAAAAATTATGAACCAAATTAATTACAACTTAAAATGTATACAAAATAGTTATTATTTTGTGCATGGTGAGGAGGTTGCTATTAACTCAATATCCATTATTATTTTATAAATCAGCTCTAACCCTGCTATTCAGTTTCCCTTTCACATTAAGAAAAATTCATTCTTTTTTCTAAGATTTCACACGACAATTTTAAAATTAACACATTTGAACTCGGTGCCTCCCATAGATGACTTCAACTTACACAATGCTAAGACATACTTAAAAAAGAAAATGTTTCCTTCCAAGTGATGAATTTAATTCAGCAATATGAACTACCTTCCAAAACAATTGCAATTTCATTGCTCTTTTAAGTTTCAATCGGCCTCTAGAAAACAATCAAAGTTGTATTCTTTCTCAATAAGCAATAATGAAAAGAAAAAAAAATACACTTGCAATATGGTCATCAATTTTGATAAGAGAAATCACAAGAGATCGCACTTAAGTCTTAAGTAGAATTATCAGAAGCAGTGATATTCTTCCTCCTCTTTCTAATCAAGTAATACCCAAACCCTCCTAAAATAAGCAGAATAATTAGACCATCAATCACTCCCACCATTATCAATATCCATTTCTTGACCCCAGATTTTCCATGTCCAACATGGGTTCCTTTAGGAACCTTTACCATATAAGTTAATCCACTTTCCCTTTCCACCTGCTTAACTCCCATAACCAATCCATAAAGAAAGCATTCTCTTGAGTTGATCGAGGAATATAATGCAGCAACACATTTACAGTCTTGTATGCAAAAATTTGCGCAAGCTTCCTTGCTAATGTTAACCTTTGTAGGAGAAGCAGCCATTAGAACACTGCCAACACCACCTAATTCAAGCATCTCTACCCCTCTGTCTCCACCACAGAACTCACCTGAAAATCCCTCACCACAATCAGCTCTATTCACCAGTTTCTCTTTGGTTAGAAGCCGAATACAAGAACAAGTTTTGGATAATGTACAAATACCATAAGGTTTACACGCTAGAGGAAGATCACATGTAGTGTTTAGTGCTTGAAATGAAGCCTCAAACTTTCCCCTTTCAGGGGAATAAAAGTAGAGCCCCAAGTTCCCTGTTTTATTCCCCAAGGCTAAAAATCTCAAGGGTTGAATCCTGTTCCACGAATAAATCTGCGCAATTTTGTGATGCTTATCATTGAATAGCTCTAATCCCTTTGAGCCTAATTCAACAAAGGTGATGTTTCTGTTCTTTGAAGGCTTAAATTCCCAGTAAGAATAATTCCACTTACCTGAAATCAGGTAGAGACCAATCTTTTTCTGTTGAATTTCCAAAGAGTAAAAAGCAGTAGAGTTGATTGGAAAGGAAGTTAAGCGGGTGGCCACATTTAATCTCTGTCCCCATAGCATTACTTCGGTAGGGAAGTTGAAACTCTGCCATTTTATACGATTGAGGGCATCAAGTAGCACTAGATTACCTGTACCTAATATCTGCAGTCTCTGCATCATCAAAGGGGAAACAGATTGAATGAATGATTTAGTTCATTTAGGACTATTATCATACATTTGATGTGTTAGTGTTACCTCCACACCTTGTCCAGAAGTACCAGTTCGCCAGCCAACTTGATCTTTATTTTCCTTCAACTGCAAATCGCCCTGCTTTGTTAGCTCAAGCACACACTCACCTGACACGAAAAATGGAGAGTAATGGCCAGAATTCCACACCTTTACATCTCCAAGAAAAATTTCTAAAGAGCAAGAATATTTTCCATTAATGGGTTCAACACTCAATGCAGTCTTGAAATTGGGTTCCATTTGATTTGTCTCCATTAGAAAAGCTCTGCCGATGAATCCCTCGCTATATTCAACAGGAACAGCAACAGTAACTCTATACCCAATATGAATATCTGATTTACAATGGGCAAGAACAAAGAAAAAACCAAGAAAATTCAGCAGATACAACTCCATGAACCATAAAAGACAGGAACTTTGGGTTCTGTATGCTCGATTTGTTTAGTGGGTTTGCTGTGCATTAAAATTTTCCGTGAAAAAAAAAAGCTGGAGGAAAGAGAGAGGGAGAGACAAAGGTGGGCAGGAGTGTTGGAACTTTTGCAAGTTCCACTACCACTCCAAAAAAGGGGTGAAGAGGGAAAAAATGAGAATTGAGCTATCATATTTGCTGAAAGTAGTGGGGTTAGTGCTTGATTATGGCAGGAAAGATTATTAATTTTAGTACCATATTTGAGTAGCTTAAGCATTAAAACTAAAGCAGTTGAGCACAGGCTGTCCATGTGATTGTGTATTAAGGGATGGGTTTATGATATATATACAAAAAAAAGGTACTAATATTTTTCCCCCACAAAAAGGGAAATATAGAGCAGGGCATAGAGGAAAAAGTGGTTTGATGGGAATTTGGAAAGGGAGGGAGGAGTGGGGCAGGGTTTTTATAAATTTTGGTTAGGGAGAATTGATTACAAGTTTTTAGGGAGTGCGCAGGCGTTGTCGAGTGGGAATAAGGATTGCTTGCGAGGATTTGGGGATACATTTGGTGGCCACGTGTCATATACAGGATCGGTTATCCACTTGGTGAATTATCAGGTGCTGACACTCCGTTCACGCACCTATGACATGTCCTTCCACTCTTCCACTTATGTCAACCTGTCTGTCATTCAGTCACTTCTAAAAGTGCAAATGAGTGCAGCTACAAATTTATAAAATATTTGAATTTAATCAAAATCTGGTATTCGAATAGTTTATGGAATTAAATTCGAGTATTGCGGTATTTTATTCATAAATTTTGTTTGTATAATTATTTTTTTATTAAATTATTTTTATATTTTTAATATTTAAATATATTTTTATTTATTCTAATTAAATTAATTTTGAATTAAATATTCTACTTATTAAATTTTTTTATTAATTTAAATTTTATCAATTTCAATTCGAATACTTAAAATATTTTTCGATTTAAATTTTGAATAATTAAAAAAATTTGCTCAAATTCAAGTGAATTTAATTCCACAAAAAATATTCGAGCAAATTTGAATTTTAAATTTTTTTATTTATTAGCTAATACTAATTTAAATTAATCTATAGCAATTAAGCCATAGAATGTGAATGACTAAGACCAAAAAAAATCCCAAAAAGTCAAAATCCTATAAATAATAGTTCCAACTTTCAACACACAAAACAAATTAGAAGGTAGTAGAAGTTACTTTAGTGGATGAAAGGAATGGATTTCGACTCACTCATTAGAAACCCAGGGCCACCATAAAAAGGAGGGAGTAGAACTAATGAAGGGGAGGTTTCAGATTTGTGGCTTATCGGTGTTCTGACGTGGCAGCGGTGATGGTTTTTAAAGGTCAAAGAATTGAGATGGCTGGGCAGTTTTCGCCGATTAGGGTTGTAAATTGGTTTAATATTAACGGAATTCGAACCCGTAAAGTGAATTTAATTCCATAAAAAAATATCAATCCAAACGGATAATAACACTTTTAAAAATTCAATCCGAACTGAATCAAATATATAATATCGATTTAATTTTTCAATTTGATTCGGTTTTTTCGACGTGATGGAGCAGTAGTTTGCCTCTCTCTTCCCCTTTAGCTGTTCAATTTCCGCCAATGAACTACGCTTCCTCATGGTGTCGCCTAATCTTACATTGCTCGATTATCACCTCTTTAATCAGAATCCAATCGGGCTTTACATATCATGTGCCCTACCTTTCGACTAAATCTCCATCACCTATCATCCTTCACTCGCACTTGTCTCCAAATTTCTACTCGTTTTTGCTTGACGGAAAATATGAATTGTGGTACAGTTGGAGCAGCAGATAGAGGTTCCAGTTCAAGCTCTAGTGGCAATTCTTCGATCCTTTTGCATCATGTGGCTGTGAGTTTCTTTTCTTCCTTTTTCTTTTATTGGTTATAGCTTAATGATGCTCATCACTTTCGTTTATTTTGATTTGAAATTGAATGTCTTTCAGTATATCTTGTGAAGCTTATGCTTGTGCGAGTTCAACTGTATTCTTAGATGGAATTTTCCCCTGTCGGTTTCGCCTATATTCAACTACAGTAGGGGTGCTAAACAATGCTTCGGTTCATTACATATGTTTGTGGATTGAATTCATGTGTGAATTTTGTACCCCAAAGCAAATGCTTTTATTTTCTATTTTCCCTTATAATGATGCTTATATTTTTCCTTTTTCTCATTTTCCAATTTTCATGGAAAAAAGAAAAAAGATTAGTTCAAAATTGATTTGATCATATAAAATATTTATATTAACAATTATCATCTGTCGATTACAGTCTAAACCTGTGATCATATCTGCATTTTCAATTCAAGTTGCTCTATGACAAATCCATCAATTTTAATAAGCCTGGACTTCTGGGAATGTTTGCTTGGACATTTGTGCTGAAGGGTATGTAATCATCTTTAGGAGGACTTAATTAGATTTATCAACATTAATTCATGCATCTCCTTGATCGATTCTCGCTTGATTCATTGGAAGATAAGAAGATTTCCTAACATAATTGGACTACGAAGTCCAAAAAATTAATGTACCTGTGCTGACATGGTCATTCCTAGACATGATTAGCGGTACTATTGCTTTTGATGTAGATACCTGGTAAACCAAGGCACCCTCTTATTTTCTTCCATCTCAATTTGAACCTTTAATTGTCTTCTGTTAATTAATGATCCTACTGCAATTCATTACATTCAGTTACTTAGTTTTGCTTCATTAGAGTCTAACTAGACATACTCTGAATGAACTGCAATGTATGCTTTCCGCTTTTTGAAGGAATAGAATTAATAGAAAAATACTGGAACAAAGAATTTCTAGATCTTTGGTTTCTAAGATGATGTATTATATATCCTGAAGATTATTATCTCTTTTTCAAAACCACATTTTCTTTATATATTTTACAAACCTAGCTGAGTTTTTAAATTTTTGTTACTCCCTTGTTGATCCTAATGCATTTGCAGAAGATTTGCCATTCGATGTAGCTTGAAATCTGTTTGTCTTGGCGGGAACGCTTCGCTAGCATATTAGGTATTTTTGTATTAACTAGCTTAACAGAAGGGCAATTTTCAACATGTGGCTGATGCATACATGCAGGACAATTATTCACCAGGCAAAAATAGTTCTCATATAGAAAGAAATGAACAAGGGAAATATTTTGCCGGTGCAGCACACTTGAAGTCCAAAGGATTTGACAGCAGGCCTTCATCTCATCATATAATGAGAAAAGTATTTTCCTCAGGCACTACTAGCATTGGCTTGAGTTCCAAACATGGATGTCTTAATAAAAGGAGGAGTAGGGTCGATCTTGGACCAGAGGTAAGGACTAAGGATATGAACTCATCCCCAAATGAGATCTTGCCCATTAAAAATTTTACTAGTGACCAAGACATTATTCCGCCAACTCAATTTGGGAACAGGATCATTCCTAGTTATAGTAAAAGATCCAAGTCTTGAAATGCCATTTCAAGTCTGCTGCTGCTGAAGGTTTGCCTAAGGTTAAGCCATTTGATATCTGCTTGCCAAGATGCAGATTCACTGGTGTTTTGAAATCTCCTTTGCATGAAGAGGATGAGGAAAGCCAAAACATTGTGGAGCACACCATCCAAGAGAATAGACAACAATTCTTGCAGCCAGGGATGGTTCTATTAAAGCATTACATAACTCATAATCAACAGGCGGTGCTTGACAGTTGATGTTTTGTCCTCTAGTGAGTACTACTTTTTCTCATTTTGTGAGTTGCAATTGGTAGTTGGAGAACTAAACTATTTATAAGATTCAATTTAAGATCTGTGATTGTCTTCACAATGAGAAGTCTAATAAAACTGTCGATGCTCTGGATGATGAGGGATAGTGCTTCTCCTTATAAATGAACAGACTCTGTTGAATATAAAATTTCACCATCAGATGTCACTACTTAGAACACTCCAAATTGGATTTCCAAGTGTTACTAATCATTTATCCAGAATTCAGAGTATTGATTTCATTTTGATTTTTTATTTTTTAAAAAGATCTTTTATTTTTTTGTTTGGTAATTGTTATTTGCCTAACTTTGTATCCTCATAATGTTTCAGTTGAAAATAGTGAATACTTGTCGAGAGCTTGGTCTTGGCCCTGGGGGAAACTTCATCTACAGATGATGTGTCTAGGTCTGAACTGGGACCCTGAATCGAGAAAATATGAAGATCAACGACCAGTTGATGGTTGTAAGCCACCTGATATTCCTAGTCAATTCATTTTATTGGTTAAATATGCAATCAAAGATGCACATACCCTTATTAGAACAGATATCAAACTAAGCAATGCTGAAGACATGCGTCTCCAAACATTTGCATTGTGAACTTCTATACAACCAGTGGATGACTCGGGTTCCATCAGATATGTACATAACTATCCTTCTGTTACTCTGTCCCCGTTACTGTATGTTTTTTGTTTACATAAAGGACTAATATTTCTAGGTTTCCTGCTTTTTGAACAAGGTAGAGAAACTTGTATTGGAATCAGGAGATGTGTTAGTATTTGGTGGTAAACCTAGACATATATTTCACGGTGTTACATCTATCATCCCAAACACCACACCAAGGCTCTGTTAGAAGTAACTGGGATTCGCCCTGGTCGTCTTAACCTAACAGTCAGACTGTTTTGAAAGAACTCCACCTATAACAACTAGTTCTTAATTGTTTATGCTCTGTCTGTTCCCTTTGTTGCGGATCATGATTTAATTGGAAGCAGTTATAGTCATCCTGATGCTGGTATTTCAGCAATTGATGAACGAGATTCCCATTTTAAGTAAAGGTCATTTTTATCATCTTTTATGTATTCTGAACATCTATACATCTTTGCAGAATGGTGATTTTGTTAAATATAGTTACGAAATTAACAAGCAATTTGAAATTTCACCCAGGAATTATGTTGTTGTACACAGTATTGGACTAGGATAATCACTCTGATAATCAAATATTAATTATTTGGTCATCAAACTTGAACATAGTTGCAGTGTTGATTCTCTCAAATCAATGTACATCCCCTCTCTACCCATTTTTCCACAAGGTGGTTTATTTTATTTCAGTTGCTTGTCGTCTCTGCGTCATACTTGGTTAAATTTTTTATATATTTCAAACAGGGTTTCTTACACTACAACATATTCAGTAACTCCTACGGATTAATAAATAAATATAGCGGCGATTGCAGGTGGAAATAATGTACTACATGTCAAAAAAGATGATATGTTATATAATAATAATAATAGAATATTGAAGCCACCTGTGCAAATGGCAATCAGATATGGGCAGACAAGATGCTTCATGCCCGGTTAGTAGGCTCCAAGTCGACTGCCAGCCAACCTGATCTTCAATTTTCAATGATTGCCTTTAAGTTATATTTATATGTTATTCACCGGCAATAAGTCTCGTAAGTTAGGCACTTAAAACACTAGATAGACCACATATGCATCAAATTGCGTTAGCTCATTTATCTATTAATTTTGCCTAATTGACATAATTAAGTTCATACCGGTAAGGGATTCGAGAGTGAATTTATGGTAATATCAAAACCTTTGAAGGGGATAAAATACTTCAAAATCTTAACTTTTTAATAAGGTGGAAATCCAATATATACTAACATGAACTATGTTTTCAATATTATAAAAATTGAATTAATTCGGGTGACAATATTTCCTAATAAAGCATTATGTTCTATGAAAAATTTCACATCAGTAATGAGTATTTCAATTCCTGCAGCTTTCATGATCATGAAGTGGTTGGCTGATTGCTACTAATCAATCAAATTCATTGATTATTGCTAAGGGATTGTACTCTAAAGGAAGGAAATAAGAATCTTTCATTCATGAGATGAGAACTTAATTAGCGCCACAACTACAAACAGACAAAGGAGATGTGGAAATCCTACACGGCAAACACACAAATTGAAAGCTGCCTCTTCTTATAAGAACTAGGGATTATAGAGTTGTGGTAAGAGTTCTATTAATACTTTATTCATTAATATTATAATTATCTTATAGATTATTGTAGTTAAATGGCATTATTGCTATGGTGACTCCAAGTTATAACCACACATTTTCATTACATCATTTTTCATTGTTTATAACTTGGTGGACAAAATGATTAAATGTCTAATCTAGCCTTAATTTTTAACAAGATTCATTAGGCCGAGTTAGAAAAAATATATATATTTGAGTAAAGCTGAATTGATTATTGGAGGAAGAAGATAACAATATTCACTACCTTAATTAATTATGTCTCCATCAATATAGTTGGGACAAGAATTTTCGGTGGAGACTCCTTCCTTAATGTTAAACCATGCATCTTTTGACTTGCTTACTGTCTCTATTTCTTGAATAAATTAGTACTACACTGTGCATTTGATTTATTAACGTGATTGAATTATTAATATACAATACAATGTAATAATCAGATAAAATTTAATAAGAAAAAATATTTAAATATTATTACTCTTTCCCTTCCACTTTTCTATTTTCACATACATTATAAAAATAGTTATTATAATTGTAACTATATATAAATTTTGTTTACATTTTTTAAATACACTCCTACATTAATTTGAAGCATATTAAAGAATTAAGGAATGCTGTTAATTTATATTTATTGATAATAAAATTTAAAAAATAAAAATGAATCTATCCTAATTGCATGAAGGAAATACAATATTACCCAATAATATGAAAAAGTAATTTGGTATTGATCTAACATGTAAAAGCAAAAAAAAAATTATAATTAATGTCTAAAAGAAAAGATTTAACAGAAAAAGATAATCAAATTAATTAAAAAAAAGGGTTATAGAGGGGAAAAAATAAAGAAAGAAAGTAGAATAATTGAATTATTGCGCTAAATAAAAAGGAGAAAAAGTTATGCAAGGTGTCTTGAGACTATATATATATATATATATTGAGCAATTAGTGATGTGAGTCATCTACCGGTATATATTTATCTATATGCATTTTGAAGGCTGAATGGACACCAAAATAAAATGAAAGGATCCACTCATGAATTCATTGTGAACATTAGATTCCCAATTTCTATGACATTCAACCAGACTTTTTATTGGATTTTTTATAAAAAAAAATTATTCCATAACATATTATAAACCAATTTAATTACAGAAAAATGTTTAGCTATATTTTTTATATTATTATTTCATTATTTAAACAATAAGTATCTGTATTTTAATATGATGAATCCATGTGATAGAAATAGACGATAAAAATCATGCAAAAAATTAATTTTTTTAAAAAAAACACAAAATAAAAAAAAACAATTGCTTCTTCTTTTAATTATAATATTATATTATATATACAAAATAATAACTATTTAGTACGCAATAAATTATTATTAAGTTGATGAACAAATTTATCAATGCACATTATACACTACCATAAGGATAAATTTATACCTCTCATCAAAAAATAATAAGGGTATAATTATCCTAATTCTACAAACATTAATTCACTTTTAATATTAATTTTCTTTTAAAAAGATAGAATCATTTTTATTTAATGTATATTAAAAAAAAATAATTAATATTGTTGAAATTATATATTTTATCCAATATAAATATTGTTAAAATTATAAAATAATAATTATATTTAATGATAACAATGCATATTAATTAAGAGCATAATAAAAAAAATAGACAAATAACTCTATTTAAAAAACAATAAAGAGTAAGTTATCTTTTGAAAGAAACGAAAAAATGAGCCTAACTTCACAGAACGAAGGGAGTATTATATTTAAGATTTTTTCGTAACCATAATTTTGAATAGTATTTATCAAAAAAGATAATAATTTTGATCTAAGTATGTTTCACTTTTAAAACATAGAAGGAGTACTTTACCCTTTAATGTGTCTACCAACGCCAATCCAGATCGGTAAATAGTTAAAATCAATAATAATAATAATAATAATAATAATAATAATAATGATGATGATAATAATAATAATAATAATGATAATAATAATAATAATAATAATAATAATAATAATAATAATAATAATAATTTTGAATAGTCTCTATAAATCCTCAAAGGGAATAAAAAATGTCAAATTCGAATTTCTATATTTTCTAATTTAACAAAGATTACGATTCTGAATTGAGAAAATTATAATACTAAAACCTACTAATAAAAATTGTAAAATTATTCAATTTAGGTGACTCATGAAAAAATTGTGAAAAATTGATAATAATAGTTCACCAACCAAGGGATTAATATTTAAATAATGTATATAAAAAAATTTAAAATAAAAGGATGCCAAGTTAGCGAGAAAAAACAACTCATTCCAAATGCTCCAGAAAATGCTCAACTCACGCTTTACACGTGCAAAATGTTTTTGTTGCGCTTTCCCAATTCCAATTTCACGGGGCTTTTCGTTTTCCATATATTTAGGCAAATGGCAAAATTAAGTTAAATTATATTTACCGAATGTCATAGTAATTAAGAATATTCATGAGAAAGATAAGAGTTGATAGTAGAAATAGATCTGACAAGCATTTTTTATCATGATTATAAATTGATTTTCTACCATCAAATATTCATGATAAAGATGAAAAATCATAAATTTAATATCTAGTTTCTACATAATATATATAAAAAATACGTATATTTTATGTTTTTGAGCTTTTTTATTTTTATTGAAGGTGAAATTCATCCCATGATAGATTATTTGCTAGATGCGTCGAATTGTAAGGATTTTGATTAAAAAAAATATAGAGTTTTAGAGAAGAAAATAATTGAGAGTAGAACTTTTTGATGAATTGAAGATAATTCTCATTAATGATTCTTGAAATATTTACAGAAGCTTATATACTGATTACAGTAACAAACTAACCACCAATGAAGAATGAAAGCTAAAATTACATGAAAAACAACACTAACCAAGATTGACACGTGTATAAACAAAAGATAAACACTCAAGCACATTTGCTAATCTCTTGGATACGTGAATGGAAGAAGGGCATGTTATGAGCTCCTTTCTTTGCTTCTATATCAACACTGGAATGAGTACCACGTGTTGCTGAGGTGTAAGCCAAGTTGGCAGCGAAGAAATATGCATGTGCCTTTTTACCCCCACCCCCAAGCTAGGAATGAAAAGGTCTTGAACTCTAAGCTTGGATTTAAGGTAAGAGAACTGAGGACTTTTATGAGGTTCTATGAAGAAATCAGTTGTTTAATGAATATATGCAATGGGCAGTAAATGAATGACACCAGTTTTGTATTTCCCCGAAACTATATGACAATCAAATTAGATATGTTTGGTTCTTTTATAAAACATTGAGTTTTTAGCAATGTGAATGGTAGAGTCATTATCACAGAATAATAAAAAGAGTCCATGATGGGAATGCTATAAATCAGTAAACAAGTACCTTAACCATTAAATATCACTTGGGCAATTAAAACTCTATACAAAGCTTCAAAAAATGAACGAGAGACAATAGTTTGTTTTTTAGACTTCCATGATATTAATGAATCTCCAATGAAAATACAAAAACTAGTAATAAATTTTTCAGTCAATGGGCATATGGCTCAATATGAGTCACTGTATGCTTTGATCTACAAAGAATTGGTAGAAGGAAAAAAGAGGTCTTAGTCAATATTGGACTTGAGATATCTTAACACCCTGTGAGTTGCCATAAACTCAGTGGGACAATCAAGGAATTGAGATAAGTATTGCACTCCAAAAAAAATTTCAAGACTTGTATTGGTTAAGTATAATAACTTGCCTATTAATTATTTGTAGCCTATAATATCATTGAGAAAAGGAAAGTTTGTCTCTTGATGAATAAAAGGAACTATGGGAGCGGCAGCAAGCTTGCTATTAAGAAATCTTGTTTCTACCAATAATTCTAAAGTATACTTTCTCTAGCATAAATTGATTCCTTTTTGAGTTCGAGCGACCTCCAATCTAAGAAAATATATACTTCAATGTACCCAAATCCTTGATCTTAAATTGTTCATGGAGATATTGTTTGATATTTTAATATGTTCTAGGTCATTGTTGGCTAATATAACATTATCCACATAAACACATAAAGCAATAAAGCTTTTGTTAGATGATTTGAGAAATAAAGACATATTAGCATATGCTTGTGTGAAACCCTAAGATAACAATGCAGATGTAAGTTTGGAATGTCATTGTTTGCTGGCATGTTTAATGCCATATAGAGATTTAGTAAATTTGCAAACAATAGAAGGGTCATGACTTTGAAATCCTATAGGAGGTTGCATATACACTTCCTCTTATAATTTTCCATGCAAAAAAACATTATTTATATCAAGTTGTAACATCTCTTACCATTCTGTACACCCATCCGTATACCGGGCGGATAAGAGTTGCTACCTTTAAACAACTCTCCAAAAATACTTCTTTAAATTTTAACATATTTAATATAAGAAATCTAAAATACATACTAAAATTTTATGCATACACACCCTTTTTATTTTATTTATATACATGCCGAAATGAAATTTAAAATATATATATATACATATCAAAATATAACAAAAAGACCAACCTGCTCTGGTTGGCTTCCACTGCTACTGCTATGCTCCATTTAGTGGGTCCCCAGTCAGCGTCCCTTATCTACACTTCTAGACGCTATCTGCTGCTCTTGTAACCTACGCGAGAGAAAATAAACTCCCGCGCTGAGTATATAACTCAGTGGTGCACAAACTCTTATAATAAAAATCATTAAAATAAAAGATACATTTAAATTATTGCAATTCAAAATTTCGCTGAGTTCTTAATAATATATTTTTCATATACCCACATATTATAATATCCTAAACTTGCTCCTAGGAAATCAAAGGGGTATCATATTACATCTTAACTTAGGATCCACAGAAATGCACAGGATCCAAATGTAATATGACTCAGCCCACAGAAATGCACAGAACTGATAGTTGTATCAGGTGATCCACAGAAATGCACAGGATCACAATATTTTATTGGCCCACAGAAATGCACAGGACCATAATTTTTACCCTATTGGCATGCCAACAATACCCTAGCTCATATCTAGGCTAATATGTGGGAAAATTTCTCAAAATCATAATTCACTTTATTTTTCAGATAATGAATAAATATTTTTTCAATACCAAAATAATTATCATCATAAATAATTTTTAACATTTAAATTTTTTGGAATACAAATATATATATATATATATATATATATAACTCAATAATTGCAAAAATTTCAATTTTCACATAAAATATTTTCATATGACTAATATTATAAGAATAGTTACACTAACCTTTTTACGCTCCGCCGGTATCTGCCGGCTCTTTCCCCTTATCTCGGGGTGGTGCCTGTCCCGACGTCGCACCTAGAGATAGAAAATTAATATTAGCTATTAAACCCCTTACGACATAAAATCTAGTAAAAATTTAATTTTTCGTTCTCACGGACATCCAGATCCTATAATTAAAAAATTTCTTATTATGCACGTTTAATGCATAAATACCGATTTTGGTCGTCATCACGCTTTCCGGTGCGACCAAAAATTCAAATATTAATTTCCTTTTATAATATTTGATTTTCTTTATTTTTTCCACCTCCAAAACTATTTTTCTCTATTTATTTCTTTTATTCTCCTAATGTCCATTTTCAATTCAAGAATTCTCATTGATTCCATAATTACTCTAAAAATTCCAAATAAATTCCTATCATCAATTTAACTCATTTTCTTTCATTTTCCATCATCAATTTCACCAAAACAATATTCAATAACTCCCAATAAATTTTTCCATAATTAGGCTAAAAATCTAAAAATTCCCCAAAAATTCTATTAAATTTTTCTTCCATCAAAAAATTTATTTTCCACTTCCATATACTCTAATTCACTCCATTATCTTCAATTTAAGGCAAAATTCCTCCAAAATAATTTTTGTAAAATTTAGCCATAATTATGGAAATTCTCTAAAAATTCCACAAAAATTCCTAAATTTTATTTTCATCAATTCTTCACTCAATCCATCATCCTCAAGCCTTATTCTCTTCATTTCCTATTTTTCTCCAATTTTTCAATATTTTTGTCATAAACCCTAATTTTTCTACCAAGCAATTCTCAACAATATTCAACCACAATTCAATAAACAATTATGGCAATAATTAAATCAACAAAAACATATGGAGAAAGGAACAAAATCTCACCTTCTTCAAATGGGTATTAAGAAATTCTTTGATTTCTTTTTTTGCCAAATTTCCACCCTTTTTCTTTTTTTCTCCACACCAATCTTATTATAATTCTTTTAATTGATAATTAATATGATTTGAAGAAGCAAAAGTGAAGAGATTAAGGAATTTGGGGCTTGGAGATTCTCGGCTATGGAGGAGAGGCAAGGAAGAAGATGGGAAATTTGATATTTTAATGAAATTCAATTTAATTTTCTTTATATACCCCAATTAAATTAATTAATCACACTTAATTCCTTAATCAACCTCCTTATTGACCAATAGCATAATTAACTATCTCTTAATATTGACACATGGCCCAATCAAAATCTAATTAATTTTGACTTAACAAATTTTCAACCAATCAAAATTTTTCTTCATTTTTCTTCATAATAAATTTTAAATTCTCCAAAATTCAACCTCCAAACAACTTAATTTCATCAATTTAAATATTCCAAAAAATTATAAAATAATTTTCTCTTCGAAACGGTCTCTTCGATTTTGTAAAATGACCACCGGAGCAAAAATCGAGTTTTTACAGGTTAATCATTTTTCTTAATTTGACCCGTAAAAATTCATCTGTCGTCCGATTTCTAATTTATCAGTTTTAAAAATCTTAAAATTAAATTTCGATCACATTGACTCCATTGTGATCATAAACACATCTCTCTAGCTCCCGATTCGAAAAATCAGGCTGTAAACCTGAACTGAGGATCAATTTTCCATAATTTAAACTCTAAACCTTAAAATTTCACCTTATAACTCCACCTATGACCTTAAAATAATATTTTCTATATTCCGGTATGTTTAAATTAAAATTTCACTACCGAGCGAAAAATTCAATTTCGACCCGGGCTGTCGTCTCGATTTGCGTGCATAACACAAAATTGTATTGTCTCATTTGATAAAATTTCTATTCATTTTATCATATTAATATACTTAAATTTTTATGTATTTATCCGTATTTAGACTCCGATCGTACACCTCTATACTGCAGTATAAACGACCGCAGTACACGTATACGGTCAGGGTCTAACTCGCGGATGTGACACAAGTTGATGTAGATACCAACCTTTGATAGCAGAGATAACCAATATAACCCTGATGGTAGCCATTTTAGCAATAAATGAGAATTTATCAAGAAAATCAATTCCAGGAATCTATGTAAAGCCTTTTGCAACTAGTCTAGCTTTATGCCTTTCAATAGTACCATCTGCATTGAACTTAGTTCTGAACACCTATTTACATCCTATGGTTCTCTTTCCTGATGGTAAATGAGTAGGCTCTGATGTATGGTTAAATTGTAAGTCATCTAGTTTTGAATGCATGACAGTTCTCCATTTTGGAAACTTAACAATCTGATTATAGGTTTTAAGTTCTAAAGGGAGAGAATGGGGTGAAATTGAGGCTGCAAAGTTTCTATGATAGGAAGTCAAGTTAATGTAACAAAGAACTGAAGCAAAAGGATGAAAGATACCTGATTCATTAATTGCAGGCAGGAGGAGTTGATTATCCTGAAGTTCCTTTTCAAAGACTTGGTAGAGATAATCTTATAAGTAAATGGGCAGATGTCTCATTTTGGGTGATCTTCTTAGTTGTGGTTGAAAATGGTAAAGTCTTTGAAATTGCCTAGCTGATCCATTCTTCCTTCCAGTCTACAGTTATTGAATAATACAATCATCACTTGTGAAAAGTAAGTGAGCAATTAGAATGAATGACCAGTTTGAAAGCACAAATTAAGTTAAAACTGAATTGAGGTATGTCTAATATGATAGTTTTATTCAATTGAATGGTTCATATGTGTGCAACTTTAACTTGCATATTATATGGAAGTTTCACATAAAAATTTGTGATGGAAGTGTATGATTTAAAAAGAGCCATGGCTTCAATTTCAAGAATTCAAACATTATCATTTTCAGGAGAAGAAAAAGTTGAAAAGATCATACTTATTTTGAATGTAAGGTTTGGCTTAAAAACAAGTATTAAAACTCTAAAATTTTGAACACTTAGGCTATAGCTATGGTGCCATTTCCACTAGTAGAAAGTCTTTCTCCTGATTTTTCCACCTTACCCCTTGACATTGATTGAAAAATTGAGAGCAAATGATTATATTGTTCTTAAGTTAAGCCCGAATTTATTATTTCTTAACTCAAAATCAAATCATTTCTGATATTTCTCATGTATTCTCCATTTCTACCTGATTTGTAAATGCAGTTTTTGATCTTGACTTATATTCATTAGGAAAACCATATTTATGAGAACATTTGTCAATAGTGTGTTCCGTTCTTCCATAATATATGCATTGTGCCCTTTTTACATTAGATGGAAGTGTATTATCAAAAGAAGAGTTTTAATTCTACCAAGATTGGCTTTGATTGCCACCAATATTCTTGACATCATTTCCATTCATAAATCTCTTGTTATAGCAAGTCATATGATCAATTGTTGAATGTTCTCCATCAATGTATGCATTTACCTCTCATGTTGTATGACTAGAGTAAAAACTTTTGTTATGCTAGGCAAAGGATCCATGATCATAGTCCGTTATCAAACTATTGTAAAATTATCATTTAACCCTTTCAAGAATTTAACAACATGATATGTGTCATAGTATTTTTTTTTTAAAAAGAGCGATTTCTCTACAACTACAAATTGGATTGCAAGTACAACTGGGTAGTGGTCTTAGATTCATGTATTTATCCCATAACACTTTCATCTTTGTAAAATAATCTATAACACCCTTTTATATAATCATGAACCTACCCAATCATATAAAAAAAATATTACAATATGTGAGTTAAAAATTTGTTCGATTAAAACAAAATCTACTTTGTATCATGGACACGATGACTATTTTGAAATCCACATAAAATAAAATTGAGAAGAAGACAAAATCAAATGTTTATTCTTATTAAAAGTTTATGTATTAGGCACCAATTGACCTCAAGATTACAAATAAAATCATAATAGGAAATATACAATATTTTAAACACATGTATTTTAAAATAATGACTCATATAGTATATCACTCATCTCAACTGGTTTGTGTTCTATGACTCATCGTTGAGGCTTTTCTTCTCTATCAACAGCGACTATCCAGATCCCGCCTGTGCATAAGAAATACTCACACACTAAACAACTTATGTTTGGCGATATATAACAACATGTAAAGCATATCATAACGTATATGCATGAACAATTGTTATACATGTTCAAAATAAGGATGTATGCATGAATATATAAGTCACATCACATGCTTTTTATTCTTACCTCATAGAAATAATTCATGTCATTATTAATAACACATATTCAGGTTCTTTTCTATATTTATATCATAACTAAAGTATTTACATCTTGTACCTCAATACCATGTTATTGAAATTATGATATTCGCATCTTATATAACCACACGAGGTTCATTACCGTTTACATTATTTATTATCATTGCTCACTAACTCTATATATGATTAAAATGGATACGGGCAATCAATGACTCACTCCGGAGCCACTCAGGACACCTATTTGAGTAAAACAATGATATGCTCACATTTATCTCTAAAAGAGCACAACCAAATCTTACTCTTAATTTACAGGTCTTGTTCTTGTATTGGCCAACCTAGATCTCTTGGTACTATACAATCCTCAATGACATGTCATATCTCTTATCTCTAGTCCTAATCGGAGTATTAGATATAATTAATCTCATATTTCTTATTTTAATGTCAAGTTTCTCATTCTTAAATTTGACTTATACATATTTAGCATTTTATTATGCATTCTCTTACAATAACATCTCAAATACATGTTATTCTTATTAAAATATTTCAGGATTCATTTAAACAAAAAATTTAAAAATTAACATACAAATCATTTACGGCCGTGAATACTCTGTCATGTCCATGAATACCTTTTTTACGACTTATCTAACTGTGAACCATATAGTAACAGTACCAATGAATGTTTTTGTCTAAAAATCACCAAATATTTTATGCCCAAAAATTCTGAAAATTCTGTAAAAATCACGCTTAAACACAACATATGTTATTCCCATGCACATTCTAAGATTTACCAATTTAAACTATAATACCAACACTTATTGAAACATACAAGTTATTTATATGTCAATTACTCAATTTCATACATTTAAAGTATGTTCAATCTCTTTACATGCCATCATCCCTTAGTCTTTCTTAACATCAATATGTATATTTTATGTAATGTTATTAACCAACTTCTCAAACTCTCAACATATCCATTATCCAATTTCATATATTAAAAGTATATTCATATTATTGAACATGGCATAAATCATCTCATAACCCATTTTCTCATGCATATAAACTCAACACAGTGTTCATTACCTATAAATTTATTTCATTGATTCATGCATATTATTACTCATGTTCCCAACCTATCCACATTCCAGTGTCCACCTAAAACATATAAAATTAACATCTAATGCAAAACATAACACACTTTATTAATACTCACATTTTCTCATCTTAACAATCATGCATTTAACAATTAAAGCAAACTTATGCGACAAATATATTTTGAATGTGATTTTGTACAAACCTTAATCAAAATAGAGTTTCAATAACATTTCTCAAGCCTCTTTGTTTCTCTTGAGATTGAGCTTCCTCACCAACCTTGGTTCCTAATACATACACACAATAAAAACATCATTAAAACCAATATCTCCTAAGGAATCCACCTTTTACTACCCAATATACAACAAATGAAAAATTTTTCTAACCCAAACCCTAGGTCAATCTTACCCAACCTTAAACCCATGAAAAACACACCATCAATAGAAGATTGAAAGGGAGAAAATAGCTACTTACAAGAATCAAGGAGTTATAATAGCTAGGGTCTTGAAATTTCAGCTCCAAGCTCTGTTTTGCTTCCTCTTCAAGTCATTCTCTTAGATAAACCTCTTCTTTCTTTGATTTCTCTCAAATTTAGTTTTTTTCCATATATTTTGGTGGGTTTTGAGTGAAAAGATAGGTAAAATGGTCTCTAATCTCTTGAGAGATGAAGGAAATTAGGTTTTATTTTCTAAAAAAAAAAGAACAATGAAGGGTTGTTCACTTTTATATTTTGTAATTCACAATTGTGACTAAACATTTATATACATGAATTATCACTCACGGGTATAAATCAAGTCGTTACTCAAACTCGCAAGGCATTAAACACCAGATTCACAGTCGTGATCAATTATTCACGGGACGTGAATCACATGCATATTCATTTTCTCTTTTCTTTTGATATTTCTCTCCAATGAATTAACCTTTAAGTCCAAACACTTAAAAATCAATAATCTTACAACTCTATTACCATCTAAGCCCTATATTACGAACGTGACATACTAAAAATTTCTTGTTGTAATTCTGCCATTTTAAAAAGATCTTCTGCTTGAAATCTTTCTCAAAGATCAACTCATACTTCAAGTGCATTATCTGACCAAATGACACATTGCGCAATAGATGGTGACAAATAATTGAGAATCCAAGATAATATTATTGTGTTGTATCTCTACCACGTAGGGTAGATAGAATCTGCTAATTCTAGAATCAAAATGGATTCATCTACAAATTGCAACTTGTTCTGTTCAAGGAGAACTTCATCAATATACGGTTAAGCAAAAGTATTTTGACCATGGATAATAATTCAACCCAATAAGAACTGGTGAAACCAATACTAGTGAGGGATTCTCACTGGGATGTAAACAAAAGATTAAAAGGTCATTCCTCTAGTCTGCTTTATCTTAGTATTCAACTTCGAACCAAGAATGATATTTGCAAATATCATATGATAGAAAGAACAATTTGATTATTAAAGAAAAGCAATGAATCAATCTTTAATATTGCTTTGACACCATATAGAGTTTTAGAGAAGAAAATAATTGAGATAATGGAACTTTTGATTAACTGAAGATAACTCTTATTAATGATTCTTAAAGTATTTACAGAAGTTTATATACTGATTACAGTAACAAACTAATTGCCAATGAAAAATGAAGCTAAAGTTACATGACAAACAATAGTAACTAAAATGACAAAGTGTATAAGCAAAAGATAAACACTCAAGCATATTAGCTAATTTTTTGGACATGTGAATGGAGAAAGAGCATGCTTATGAGCTCCTTTCTCTACTTATGTATCAGCACTGGAATGAGTACCACTTGTTGAGGTGTAATCCAAGTTGGCAGCAAAGAAATCTGTATGTGACTCCTTAAAAAAATAAATATTCAATTGTAAATATGAGAAATTTATATGTTATAATTTATGTAAAATTATTTTAGGATTGCTTAATTTCACCCCCACTCCATAATTCATTTAAGAAATAACTCAATTATTTTATAATCATGATTAATATGTCATTGTCAGTTTGTCACCATTTTAATTTGTCTTAATACATGGAGACACTCCAACTTAATATAAAATTAAAAATTTATTTTAACAATTCAATTAAATACAGTCACATACCTAAATATAAAGTCACAAATTTGACTATTAATGCACTTATAATTTTGAGTGTGTTCGGAATTACACTTAAATATCTAAAAAATAGATTTAAAATTTTTTCAATTTAATTGATTAATTTTTTTAATTTTTAATAAATTATTTTTTAAAATATTTATTATTTATTTTTCTTCAAAAATAATTTTTAAATTCAAAAAATTTAAAAATAAAATTTTTTTCTCTTTTTACTAAACGTAATGCGATCCTAGAGTGAAAAAATTGAAGAATGTAGCGTGAGCAGCCACTAGAAAGTTTTTTTTTTAAATAAAAAAAGAAATCTAAATATCTTTGTCCTAAATTTTGGTCTTCCATGGGCTACACCCACTTACATCTCCAGTCTTCTCTTCCATCTATATACCCAGAAAATCAGGTTTCCTCTCTAGTTCCAGAAGATAAATTTGTTGCTAAGAAATTAGAAAGGAAAAATACAGAAGACAACAATATTGAATGTTCTCGAATATTAACCTACGATTTGACCCAGTGATGCCTCATAGAGGGTATGTAAGGCGAGAGATTTAACCAAAAACTCAAGAAATTAAAAACCGAAAACTAACTTTATTTTTGGGCATTTACAAATTTTAGTGATTTGAGAATTTGAAAGAATGTTGGTTTGGAGAATCCGAAATGAGAGAAGCATCCAAGAAGAAGATAACTAAAAGAGCAAGCAATGAAAGATGGAAAATTTAAAAAGAATAAAATTAGAATTACAAAAATGGGACTATGAAGATTTGTGAAGAAAATCCAAGAGGGTTCTGAAGAGCTGGAGATGGGGGAAGAAGATAACATCGACTATTTTTTTTTTAAAAAAGAAAAGCCAGCTGTTAGTGTTTAATTGGGTCTTGAATTCATGTTGACCAAGTCAATACTTGTATTATCACGCGCCAAATGTGTTGGTTTTAGCCATTATGTTAAAGTGTGTGTAATTTTGCTGTTGAAAAAACCTTTTTTTTTAAAAAAAATATTTTAAATTTTTTTATTTTTTAAAATTAATTTTTTAGAGAAACATATAAATAATAAAATATATTTAAAATTAATTTATAAAAAATTAAAAAAATCAGTTAATTAAATTAAAAAAATTCTAAATCTATTTTTTTCCACATCTTATAATAATTTCAAACACTTTCTTATATATTAATATATTTAATTTAAGTGTGAAAATGAAATTTTATATCAGGTTGGTGTGTGTCTTTTGATTTCCTCCCCAATTTAACTTTTTTTTGTCAATTTTCTAATAAAACCTTCCGATATATCATTCTCTCCTCAAATTTATCATATATATATTGCCATATTTCTTCCATTTTCTTTGTTTTTTTTGTTAAAAAAATCCTAATTTTCAAATGTTAAATAAAAAGTTAAGTAGATTTTAATTTTGGACAAAAAAATTCTAAGTCAAAATTGATAAGGGGAAGGCTTTCAGTCTTTTTTATGTTTTTCAAATATTCTTTCTGTCATGTTGATTTTTGTGGTACGATTTCATGATTATATAATGTAGTTTATCGATGACACTTGTTAATTTTTTTAGTATTCTTGTGATGCGATGTTATGATCATTTCAATTATAAGCATAATTCAAAATAAACTTCATAGGGTTTTTTCGTATGACTATTTGCTGCAATATTGCAATGGATTGAAAAAGAAAATTGCAGAAAATTAATTATAATTTACTTATTTATAGATGATTTTTAATTTGTGACTTAAATCATTTTTTATTTGTAATAATTAAAATGTATCCTGAGATTACTACTGCAATTAACATTAATTATCCTTTGATAAAAATATAGTGACAAATTTCATTGATTTTAATAATTATATACATATTCAAATTTTGGCCTCTTAACATTTAATCATGAATCCGCTCTTAGCTCCTATAAGAACTATTCATCTATTGAAAAAAAAAAATTATTCATCTCTCTAGAAATCTACCAATTTCATTTCATTTCCCTCTCTCTATTCATCCAATCATAATTTTTAATTTTCACTTGTTTAGATATAAGTTACGCTTTATCATTAAAAAAAATAATGGGATACATTGGTAAAATTTATTTTTCTCTCTTTTTTTTTGGGTCTAAATTAGATTCATGTAAGGGTGAATAAAATTGAATTGAATTGACAAATTTAATTTGAATTAATTGAATTGATATGTAAATATGACTGGGGTAGAGGAAGAACGAAAGCTGTGAGAGGGTTTGGTTTTTGTTGGATGAGGTGGGAGAACTGGAGATGGTGATGAGTCATTTGGTAGACATTTGCATGGAGAAGATAAGAATCGGCAAACGAAGTAATAGAGCAGAGGCAGCTGGCTGGTGTTGCTAATGGCAAATAATTGGAAAAGAAGATAAACTGGCAGACATAGTAAAAAAAAAAAAAGAAGAACTAAATAAAATCAAACGCATGTTTTTTTTTATATTTTGTTTCATTAATTTTCAAAAACTCAGATTTAAGTTAATTCTCTCTCATACGTGTCTAAATTACAGAGTATCATGTTGACTAACGTGTCATTTGTGGTACGTTAAGTGCAATAGCTACAAAATCACTAAAAAAGATTCAATAATATGAAAAATAATTGTTTGAAAATCCAATTAAATTATAAATTAAAATTATAAGAATTTATACAAAAAAAAACTCTATAATTTAGGGATCTATGAAACGTTTTTACAATATTTTTTTTATTTTAATTTTGTTCATAAAAGGAAAAAAATGGAGTAATATTAAATTTTTAATATATTTATAATATTTATATTAATTGTGTAAGGTGGCTACTCATTCTCTCTTGTATCCTCCTCTTTTATTTTTTGTTTTGTTTTAGTTTTAACCCTTTTAGGATTACCACCGATGACAATACTCTGTTATTATCTTTTATTAATATTTTGTTCAATAATATTAATATAAAATCTGCTAATGTTCAATAGTATCATATATGCTATTATTTCTTTCAAATTTATAGTTTTTTAGGTGTTTTTTTAGATTTATATTTTTTAGATATAAATTTATTTTTTTATTTTATTAAAATAAAATTAGGTGCAAGTTGAATTTTTTCCTCAAGTGAGGTTGGTACTCATATGGAAAGTGTTTCAATATTTTTTTTAAACTAACAGATGGAGTAAAAGTCAGATTGCCTATGACATATTACTGTGAAGTTATTTTTTTACCTATTATATACTTTAAAATTATTTAATTTTATTATAAGTTTTGTAATTATTAATTAAAATTTTTTTAATTTTGTATTAAAAAAATTTAATAGGTATTAATAAACAAGAAATTCAAAATCTTGAGTTGAGTAGGACTAAGATATTATTTGGTAACACAAAACTAGATAATAATTTAGTTTGACTATAAATTTCATCTAATTTGACCAATAATTTTTGTTTAGTAAAATATATTATTTGAAAAAAACTTGATTATAATCTCATCTAAAAAAAACTAGTATTAAATTTAAAAACTAGTAAATTATAATTTTTATTTTCCATTATATATATTTTTTCCAAATGACAGGTTATACCCATTAATAATAATAGGATGGACATGTTTATTATATTTGGTTAAGATATTTAATATAATTTTGATATTATTTAATATACATATATATTATATAATTTGTTTGTATTACATATTTAAATATATTTTACATATAATTTTTAATTAATATAAGTATATCTTTTTATATCATTTTATATTTTTCAACTAATTTTATTAAAAAATTTTAATCCAATTAGCTAGATTAGATTATCAATTACAATATTTTCAATAGCCTAACTTAAATGAATGAAAGAGCTTATATAGAAAGAAAACACCCTCACATTCATTTTCCTAAATGAATGTATATGAGAAAATCGATAATCGTTAATTTGTTACTATAAAAAATGAGCTTATTTAGAAAGAAAATACCTTCAAATTCATTTTCTTAAATGAATGTAAACAAAAAAATCGTTTGTTATTAATTTGTTCTCCAACAAAAAAATCCCTAAGAGAAATCAACGGGAATTAAGTAATGTAATTAAGGGCAATTTACACGTCCACAACCACAAATAGACAAACCAGAAAAAACACACGTCACGTGCTTCTCTCTCTCTCTCTATATATATTCCTTTATATAAATGCCGTAGAAGAACTCACCATCCTTATACGACTCTGCTTCTCTAATCTCTCTCTCCTCCTGTCACCAAATCCTCCTGCATTTTGGTCTGTACACAGAATCGGAGTCAGAGGAAGGAGATACTAGTTTTCAATTCTAAAGGCCGTGATGATGCAGAGATTTTTGCTCAAAAGGGTATTTTCGGGAAAAAATTCCCTCCCATCCCCTCGCTTTTTTTCTCAGCTTGCCCACACTGAATCATCTTTCCATGCCAATGACGTTTTTCCCCCCAAAATGCCTCCATTTGATTACTCGCCTCCTCCGTATACCGGACCCTCCTCCGACGAGATTATGGCCAAGCGGAAGGAGTTTCTCAGCCCCTCCTTATTCCATTTCTATAATAAACCCGTGAGTTTCTGCTATTCAGATCATGTTTATCACCCTAATTGTGATTATGATTATGATTAAGATCATGAGTTTAATGTTTAATTATTATTATATTCTCGGTTGATAAATGTAATTACGATTTCATTGGCGGCTCGATGAAATGATAAGTACGTTTTAAGATTTTTCTATTTTTCTATTTATATTTTCTTGAACAATATGCCTAAAAAGGAGAAAAGAACCGGTTTTAATTCTTAGCCTCGGGGCTATAGTTTCGGTATTGGACCGTCGGATCTAAATCATGATGTGACGTGGAATATTCTTTTTGTGTTCTCTGGCAGCTGCACGTTGTGGATGGGAAGATGCAGTACCTGTTCGATGAGAACGGTCGTAGATACCTCGACGCTTTCGGAGGGATTGCTACTGTGTGCTGCGGACACTGCCATCCTGATGTGATTGGATCAATAGTAGACCAGATCGAGCGTTTGCAACACTCCACTGTTCTCTATCTCAACAAAGCCATCTCTGATTTCGCCGAGGTTTTGGCCTCCAAAATGCCCGGCAATCTTAAGGTACAACAACGCCTTTTAACCAATCTTAATCTTTAAAATTATAAATATTCGTAGCTAAATCAGCAATAGATGATCGGAAGTCACTGAATTGTAGTTTCAGCCGCATAAGGTACTTGTTCTAGGTTAGTAGTGTGACAAAATTGAGAAAAAAGGCAAATACAACACGTCTTGTAATATAAGTGATCAAGATTTGAATTGATTACTCGTTTCATTTTTATAGCATCTATTATGGTAAAAAAAGGCAAAATGTAAAGAAATAATAATCTTATTTAAAATTTACAATGTGTAAATAGGTGGTATTTTTCACAAATTCGGGCACGGAAGCAAATGAGTTGGCCATGATGATAGCAAGATTATACACAGGGTCCCATGACATAATATCATTGAGGAATGCATACCATGGGAATGCATCAGGGACAATGGGTGCCACTGCACAGTCTTGCTGGAAATTCAATGTCATACAGGTGAATCCTCAATTCTGAAACTTGTTTGGTATGTGGTCCTTTGATTTGAAAAATGAAAAATATGTTCACCAATGATTTTGGACATATGTGATAAGTTAGGTAATGATTATGATATCACAGCGTCAAACTAAAGCAACAATAGTTCCACACAATTGAGGGGCATCTTCCTTTTACTGATGCTTACTTTTAACGTATTAAATTATGTAAAATACCTGTACGCAGTTTGTGCATAACTTATAATTCGCCTTCTAAGGTGACTAAAACATTTAATATAAACACAACAAATTTGCGCAACGTGGAAAAAGAGTGGATTTCTTTTTTACAGCTACAACTTTGTTTGATATTAGGAGTTCCAATATAGTCCACTTGAACTATGTTGATGATTGTGAATACCGTGACATATTTTTGAACCCATCTTTTTCATGTTAAGTAGTCTGGAGTCCCATGTTTCATTATCTATTGCAGAAAACTCATCTAAGAAAAAATAAAACCTATGAAAGGGAACATTAATAGGATGCTTCATTTGTTATTGTGTTAATTATATGTGTATTAAATGAAGTACCACAATGGATTCAGCAGTTCGAATCAGTGCTTTTGAACCTAAACAAAGGTAAAGATGGTATTCATATTATATTTTTTTCTGCTTGTAACAAAAGAAGAAACATTATTTATACAAAAAGGCTACTTTAAATTTGGTATCTGGGATAGCTTTACATATTCTTTTAGCAAGTTGTAGCGTGTTATTAAGCTATAAAAAGGAGACCACGAGTCCCTCCTTTTTGGAATTTTAATTTTAATTATTTAACTCAATTTGGTCTCATCCTTTTTCTTCCGTGGTTTCAATTTTATGTTAGTCATAAGAAAGATGGTAACCTGCTCTTTTATCTTGGTTTATTAACAGAGTGGAGTTCATCATGCCTTGAATCCAGACCCATACAGAGGTGTATTTGGTTCAGATGGAGAAAAGTATGCCAAAGATGTCCAAGATATCATCGACTTTGGAACAACTGGCCACGTTGCCGGATTTATATCTGAAGCAATTCAAGTGTGTATGATCTTCATGATTTTTCATTTTTCAAGTGCCTGTTTGTGTCTGTACAAATGTATGCACTACGCACTCTGAGAGGAGTTGCTTTCCTGTATATGGCAGGGAGTGGGTGGAATTATAGAACTTGCCCCGAATTACTTGCCTGCTGTTTATAAAAGCATTAAAAAAGCAGGAGGTGTTTGCATTGCCGATGAGGTTCAGGCTGGGTTTGCTCGCACAGGAAGCCATTTTTGGGGATTTGAGTTGCAGGGTGTTGTTCCTGACATAGTGACAATGGCAAAGGTTAGCGTTTTCAACTTTTTGGTTCAGAAGGTATCTTAAGATTTTAATTTTCTAAATACTTTGGGCGGTGATATCCCCTGTTTAGATCCTTGTTTTAGATGTGTTCATCTTTCCCTATAAGTTTGCCTGCCATGACTCTCCTTAAAGAATATATATTTGCCAAGCAGGATTTGCAGTGTTTCACTCCTGTGATTGTCACGTACAGGGTATTGGGAATGGAATTCCTCTTGGTGCTGTGGTTACAACTCCTGAAATTGCTCAAGTACTAACTCGCCGCAGTTACTTCAACACATTTGGGGGAAATCCAGTATGTACTGCTGCAGGGCTGGCAGTACTAAAAGTGATAGAGAAAGAAAAACTTCAGGAAAATGCATTTGTTGTGGGGTCCCATCTGAAAAAAAGACTTGCCGAACTCAAAGATAAATATGAAAGTAATTTCCGCTCCTTTGACTTCATATCTTCGACATGCATTACCATAATTCCTGATTATTAGAGCTTGAACTCATATAAAAGATCCAAGTCGATTTTTTTATCTATCAAAGATTGATTGTAATACATAATGATATTTAAAATTACTTGAGGTTTAATTATACGAATCTCAGCCACTGAGGCATTATTCTCTTCTCTCTCTTTTTTTTTTTTGCATGTGGCCCATTTCGCATACTTGCCTTTTTTACTGCGCTTGTTGTTGATTGTGTTTGAACTGCTTTTTGTAGTAATCGGCGATGTGAGGGGAAAAGGATTGATGCTTGGAGTTGAGCTGGTAACTGATAGCGAACAGAAAACTCCTGCAAAGGCAGAAACATTGCATGTAATGGACCAGATGAAAGGTCTGTATATTTTCACCCTATGGTCTGATTGTATTCCAAGGCAACTTATCATACAGAAAGTTACTAACATTCTCTCGTATTTATCACAGAAATGGGAGTCCTGGTAGGGAAAGGTGGATTTTATGGAAATGTTTTTAGAATTACACCTCCCCTTTGTTTCACTAAAGAAGATGCTGGTACATTCTTTTCCCCTGCTAATTGTGAAAGCAATATTTATATTTAATTAATTAACAAAATCCTTTTCATTGAAACCATTCAATTACCGACTAGGATGCTTTTGTAACATTTGGTGCAAAATTGTGGTTGCAGATTTCCTTGTCGATGTGATGGATTACACGATGTCAAAGATGTGATGCCTCCAAGAGCATTGTGGATAAATGTGTCCGTTGGTCATTCACAAATCGATGTAACTAAAATATGTAAAATTTCATGTCGATTGTGAGTGAAATATAAATAGATTTCCTCGAGAATGAGTTGCTGCCACGCTAATAAAAGCTATGAGTCAACAGCTCGTTGTCTCTTGCTCGAACCTGTTTCTGGGTTTAACGCATTTTCGGCTATTGTATGGTTTTCTTGTCTGCAATCGTACTGCACGTTACTGTTCCAACCGAATAAAGTATTTACTTTTATGAAGTTAAAATCAGTGAATTTCATTAGTCCCTCTGTCGCATTAAGATGGGTTTATTTTCTTTTGACATTGGAACTATAAATTTTTATTTATGTTGTTAGGTACTTTGCACAGTTTGTACGCTTTCGTTGATGAGTAAGAAATTTGATATGCTCGCCGTATATGCAAGCCGCTTTTCAATAATTCCAAGATACGCAAGTAGAACGCAGTGAAATATAACGACCTAAAAGGTTAAATGATACATTTAAAAAATATAAATTCAATCTCTTCATATTAGATTTCTAAATTCTTTGAAACTTGCCAGTTATCTGACTCCATTCACAAGTTTTTTCCTATAAAACATTTTATTTGAGAGGAGAATTTTTTTTAAGATTTATCATTGGTGTTTCATTGAGAGTATAATTTCTTCACTAAGAAAATTAATATCAAAATTATGCAGAAAATTTATTTATTAAGTATTCATACGTTTGTAGTTTAAGAATTGCTAGAAATTAATGCTTGTGCAGTACTCCATGCTCTTCGATCGGTTCTAACTTCTTATTTTATCAATTACCTAAGCCAAAATAAAACTCTAAAGCATCCAAATATATACATATGATTCATTTAAAATAGGGTTTCTGTCTATTTAAATTTACTAATAAGTAATGCTGAGATGTGTTCAATGTTTTTGTTGCCCTACAATAAAGAGTAATACTATGATTTGAAGATGCACCAATTAAGAGCCGACAATTAACCGGTTCCACAAATAGATTAAATTATATTGGAACCCAAAAGATTGAATAAAGACTATTTGAATTGGAACAAGCATTCTAAGAAAATATGAAATTCTGAATTTTTTTTTTTAATCATGCGTAAACCATACAGTTTTTACAATCAATTGAATTATTGTATTGAGCAGACTTATTAAGGAAGCAAAATTGCTTTCATCAAGTTTGAAAGGTATTTGATAAATTCGAAAACAAGACATCTGATTAAGAGAGAGAGACTACGATCTCATCTCACTTCTTTAAAAGTTATCTCAATATTTATTTTGTCATAATACTTCACAGTTCACATGCTATTTTTTTTCTTTCTTTTCAGAATCCGACAAGAAAGCACAATATACATAATTGTTTTCGTTGCCACTCAATTCGCTATTCATCAACAAATTTTAAGTGATTCATTAACAAAGAAAGAAAGGAAAAAACAAAACATCTCAGCATGCAAGAGAATAAAAAAGTGGAAGCTATCTTAGAAGCAAACATCAAGAGCAAAGCAGCTGAATTGCATAGCTCCTTCAACAGCTAAAGAGGCAAGTATCTGATCTTAAAGGAAAAAAGTTCTGCAGTGAAGCTTCAAGAGGACACGAACAGCACACATAAACATCCACCTCGGATGTTTCGAGGAGATAAAGAGAACAAAATTAATAAATACTACATCCTTATATCTTTGTGATAATTATTTGACTTGTAAAAGAAAATAAAGCATCAGTTCCCTTGCACACATAAAGCAACGAAAGAGCAAGGCATTCTATATCAAAAACCTTCACGCATTTTTTTTAATTACCCTGATGTATTATCAATTAAAATGCTTAATTGATGTTTAAATTCATAATAGAATTCCGCAAATTAACACTGAAGAGATTCACAGAACTTTATGTGCCCTAAGTTAGAAATAATCGAATTAGAATATTAATTTTAAAAATAAATATTAATAATTGCCCATATAAGAATAATCGATCTAAATCTTATTTAAAATCCTACCTTTTCTCTGAGTATAAATACTGCATGATCTCAATATTCTTGCAAAATAGAAGGTGAAATGCCCTAAACTCATTAATCATAAGAAGTTTTATTCAATCCATTAATTTGGTTTTTACTTATTGTTAATTAATTCATTCCCAAAAAATATTTGGTTTCTCAAACAATACTAATGGATAACATTAACTTAATTATGGTAAAATTATTTAAATTAATCCTCGTGAAAACTATACTCATATTTATTTAGATCATTGCACATATTATTACTGGAGAAGGACTACAGCTGCACTTATTAGTGTAGATTTTTTTAATGGGGCAAAGGAAAGTGTGTCTGCATTCTAATTCAAATTTAGGGATTCATCGTATGAAATGGTATTGTTATTTAATATCATGAAACAAAAGGATCCACAAATCATATCAGCAAAATAACTCTTCCATTCATTCATCACCATGACAAATAAAAATTGGCGAATTCCATTTTCCTCTAAAGAATTATAACCAATCTATATACCATATCGATTAGTGTCAAAGAGATTACTGTTTTATTCTTTCATACTCTGAAAATCATAATAATAATAATAATCTTTTAATCTAAAGACTGAAAATCCAATAACAAAACCCATCTCGATCTATGGCGTGGAAATCTTATATATCATTCATATTCAAAAAGATTCAACGATATGTGATACATTACAGCATCCTCACAGGCAAAAACAAAAAACCCAGAAATAGAAAGAAAGAAAGAGACTAGCGATCATGTCGAGCAGCCATGGAAGAAATGGGAAAGTACCTGATGACATTCAGAGAAGTGGATTGGCGAATTTGGATGCTACTAGAGTAATATCGAATAGCCGACACCAAAATCGATAATATATCTACTAATAAGTACGCTAGTTCATGGTATATGCTAATGCTTTTCCTCATAATCACACTTATCAATATTGATGTTGCCTCTTGAAATTTACCCATTCTCTTCTCCTCCTTCTCCTTCTTGATTATGTGTCTGTGTCAAAGCTGTCGCGCTATCAGGTGCTGGATAGCTGATGGGGGCCATGTTATATTATTTACTATTGCAATTACCAAAATACCCTTCTATTCTATTTTCTCACTAGAAAGTGGAAAGTTGCACTTAGCTTTCACCGTAGAAAATTTGGGAAATATACTTGCATTAATTATGCAAGAGTAATTATTAAGTAAAGGAAAAAAATTGTATTTAGTAATATTAATTTCTTAATTTAAATTTTCAAAAATTTCTATTATATAACCCTAAAATAAAAAGATACTCTCTAATTAGAAGTTACAGAATTATAATTTCATGTGTGTCCATATATGTGTAGGCTGGATGGAAATTGAAGGTGAAAGAGTTTTAGTAGAATAAAGAGAATTTTGTGGAATAGGGGTAGTTAGGTAATTACGTTATAGTGATAGAAGGTGAGTAGTCAATGAAACAAAAATGAAGACATGATGTGGTCATCCTATTCCTATATCAGAAACAACTGCAATTCAGAGCTTTCTGTCTTCTTATTCTCCACACTATTTTCCTCAAAATGTCGACACTTCATTTCTACTATCAAATTTTTAAATAATTTCCTTTTATCAACCAATTAAATTTTTAATAATTACTTCTAATTAATATCTGAGAAAAAACTGTATTTATTGTATTTAGCTGGGCAGCATCATTTTCTCTCTCCTTTTTTTTTTAACTGTTATGTAATTTAACTTTCGATCAATTATAACGTTAGCACACCTTACTTTAAAAAGTTATTCTATTAAAAAAAATTAATATACTCTTTATTTATAAAATTTATAGCGTAGTTTATTTTTTTAAAATTTCACTATCTACTATAAATTTTAACTAATTATTTATTTTTTTATATATTTTATCTTTTTATTAATATATTTTTAAAATATATATATATATATATATATTATAATAAAAGTCATTTATTTTTTAATTTTAATAAATAGTAATTTATATATGACAAAATAAAATAAAAAAATATAAAAAAAATCTATTGAATTTGTAAAAAAAAAAAACTCTTTATATTTAGAGGTTATAAAATATTTTTCATTATACCAAATATGCTTTTTAAAATAAAGAGCATTGGTGGAGATGTTTATATTCTCAAAAATCATTTATTCCACCTAAAATACTTGCAGATTTTCAATTTTATAATTAGCTATATATTCAATATATCTTAATTATTTTTAAATGAATAATTAAAGATTAAATTTCGTGAATATAATTAAAAAAAATTAGATAGTATTCGAGGGATTTTTTTCACATTTTTATTTCTTAGTTGGATTGAGATAGTTAAGCTCCCTTATACTGGTTAGGTTGGATGGAATTCCGAAGTAAATGAGAATTTCAAACGAGTAATTTTTTTTTTTTTTTACTTTAACGAAAATCGAGTTTCTAATATTTGGATTATGAATCAATTGTATATTTTGTTTGACAATGTAGTCTTGCTCTAAAAACGATGCCGTTTTAATCTATCTAAGGGTTAGAAAATCGAGTTTCTATTGCGTTATAAATCGACTATATTTTATTCGACAATGTATTCTTACTCCAAAAAAAATATGAAATTTTAATCTAGCCAAGGTCATTTCAATTGTTCTGAGGGAAAAATAATATATTTTTTTTTCAACCAATCTTTTTACAGGAATAAATATGAAAAAATACCCCTTAAATACCCTAATATTATTTAAATTTTTATGAGATAAGCATTTATTGAATTTAATTTTAATTTTTAATTTGAAAATAATGATATAGATTATATTAATAAAGCCTATGATGTTTAAGAGGATTTTTCTTTTTTCTATGAAGCAAGAGGATCCCAATCTTAAAACTAGGCTGCGGTTTATTTTGACAAATTATATTATGCATCATTATGTGTTATTTATTTAAATTATAAAAATTTTATTTTTTAAAATATATAAAAAATAAAAATAAAAATATTTTTATACGTACGTTAGATCCATAATATAAGAATTGGTTTCTTTAGACCTGGACTTGGCGCGCACCGTCCAGCGGACATTCTAAATACGGGCTTAAATAAAATGCTAATGGGTGGCCCAGTTTGATATTTTGATGGAATTCATTAAAATTGTTAAGCTCTGCAAGTTCAATCATTTTGACGACTATAATTATTGTTTTTACTTCAAAAAAAAATTATAATTATTGTTTAAATGAGATTTATAAATAAATTAAATTAATATATACCTTCCATATAAAATAATAATTATTTAATATATATCGTTCATATATAATAATAATTATTTTATATATACAACTAATTATGATTAAATTAATATATAAATTTATTTGTGAATATGATGTAAATAAATATTATCCATAATTATGCTTATCCTTAATTGTTTAGTAACATAGAATGCATGCATATGTACTGCTCAATATTTATTCTCAAAATGGTGAAAGACATACTTAGCCTCTTATAGTTGTTCATTTTCGCCATTTTACTTACTAAAACCATTTTTGAGCTACTCTGTTCCTTTTATTTTGTTTGCGGTTCACTTTGTCCTTTTATAATTCAAATTTTCATCACAATGTGTCCCTTATAGCTTGAATAATATTGCAGATGGTAACGCATGCTTTCATGTGCATTGATGTATTTTTTTTATACCAATAATTTTTAGATACGTGACATTAATGTGTACAATTGGAATATTATATTAATTTTTTTACTATTAAAAAGAGAGAGGAAAAAATTCATCTATCCTATTCTTCTTTCTTCTTTCTTGGTGATGTCTCAATCATTAATGGCTTTGCAAGCCTTTTGAACTACAAGCGAGGCAATGCTAGCCTTGGCACCGGAATCTGGCGGCGATATTGGCATTGGATATGGAATTTGGTGGTAACCCTGATCTTAGCTACAAAACACATACTCACACCCATTTTTATTATCATTTTTATTTTTTTAATATCCCTTTTCACTTTCTATGTTTTGGGTTTAAGGAATTGTTATCTACAATTGAAGTGTCTTGTCTTTTTATTTGATTCTCTCATTCTTTTCAAGTTTTTTCTTTTTCTCTTTTGAGAATATGGGTTTTCAAGTCAATATTATTGCTTTTACAAAAAACAAAAAGGAAGAACTCATAAAGTAGAAGGAGGGGTTGCTATAATGGTTACTGCAGGTTTGGGTTCGAGGTGCATGGTGAGAGAAAATGGGTTGCTATAATGGATGTTGCAGGCCTCAGTTCGAGGTGGTGAAAAAGAAAGAGAGGGATTCCATCTGCTCAATATCATAGGATTCTAAAATTATCAATATAAAGTCAAATTAGAAAGCACTAATAAACATATATTCCATAATGTCATGGATCATGAGCTCCACTCTTTGCATCCTTTTTACACGTTCCTTTCCTCCATATGTAAAGTTTTCATTAATTTTAATCTTTCTCTCTCTCTCTTTTTATATTGTTAAATTTGAACCCGTAATTCACAATTTTAATTAATGTATTCAATAATTAATGAGTCATAATTTACAGAATGAACACATTTATTTTTCTAAGTATTTTGAATTTCATTCCAATCAAAGGATTTGCAGCTATCTATATCTTATGAAAATAAAAATGTATTGTTACGAGGTATATCAAGATTATGTCCCCCATTAATATTTAATCGACTAGTCTTTTTAATAATTCACATCTTTGTTAAAATTAAGACATTCATTTATAATTTTTTAAACAATAATTCTGAAAATACTGGATCTCCCCCTATGCAAGTAAATTGTTAGATAGAACTCCAAAGTGATAATTTTCTTTCTTTTTTTAATAAATTGTTACAGAAAAAAAAGTTATTGAATTTCCATGTCTTCCACTACGAAACACATACTCAATGAATGAGCAAAACTTTCCACTAAATATCCTCTGGACCTTTGTCATAGTCAAAGCAAATTAAAATTGAAAACTGAGAGAACATTGCATATAATAGTCATAGTGCCAGATGAATCGGGCATCATCTTGTGGATAATTATGTTCTCGGTTACATTAGAATCCTCCACTCACCTCATCTTATTGTAACTATCCAAAGTTTTATTGAAGAGAATTTTCATAGCAATTAAAGTAATAATTAAACAACTTGCATAATGGATTTTACTTTATTTTTGCCTCTTTTTCACACTGTATATTATTATTATTATTATTATATGCTCATAATTAACGGTTGAGATAGTGAGTTGATGAGTGATGTAAAGCAAACTGTGTAATGCTTGTAATTAGTACCTATAAAATATGTTATTGATTAGTGAGAAATGATGAAATTAAATGGAGTTTTAGAAAGTTGAAAGTTGCTGAAATATGGTATTTCATGCCTATGACAATGAGTGTCATTGCTATGAATATCAAATTTTAGTATATAGTTGTGATAAACTTCTTCACGTCCGTGAATGAGAGGCTCACGTTTGTGAAAGATTAGTCACAATTGTGAAGTCTAAACAGACAGAGCATGTGAGGTAGACACATTTTTCTCTATAGTATTCCCTTTAACTACTTGTTAACCAACTAAACACGCAAACTTCTTCTTCTTCTTCCTTTAGACTTCATCTTCTTCCATTGGAGAAGGTTGGAAGATCAATATTTCATGAGGCAAAAATGAGAAAGAAAAGAAAGAAGATGGAGGTTGAGAGTTTAGAGAAAAAGTTGATTTTTCTGTTCTGGGTGTTTGTCGTTTTCTAAAGGCTAAGAAAACATTTCTTCATCTTTGTTAAGACCTGGAGAGAGTACTAAAAGTTCATCTTAACGGAGAAAACGAGGTTAAAGAGATACATATATTGTATAAATACTATACATATACCACATATATAGTTTCATAGCATATGTTATTATTGATATTGATAATGTACACACATTGATCATGTAATAGTTTTTTGTTTCATAACATGAATGAGTACCACATATAATGAATCATTTGAATTTATATCAAATATCTTTAAGATAGGCATTTATTTACCATTTATGGTGTAAATTTTATCTTTATTTAACAAATTTTGCATGCATGTACTGTGTATATGTGTATATAAGAAAATAAAAGTTGATTTTGTCTATACATTTGACACTAATAGTTCTTTTATTCATATTGCATCAATTTTTCACTGTTTTTCATTGATTTTTGCATGTTTTAGCATTGTGTCTGGGTCGTCTGCATCTTCCACAGTTGGATTTGATTTTATTTTCCCATGCCGGTTCGAATATCCTACTTTTTAGTATTCCTAACCTTCTTTTACCCTTTGGTACAAAAGTTAAAAATGTTAATAATGGTATAAGTAACATATAAACTTCATATAAATAACATATAATGTTTCAACTATCACTTCATTTTTTATTATCAATTCATTGTGAATAATTTCCAATAGTTTTCAGTAGTTGCAATCCTTTGGAATTAGCATACCATTTACTTCAAAGTTAATATATCATATATTTTCCTTATAATAGCTTTTATATTGCAAAAATACTAATATGTTAGCCATATCTAAAAAAAAAAATTGCAGCAAATATTAATTTTTTTATAGGTCATATAACATACATATGTCATTTACTATGCCCAATACACAAATCACATATTGTGAAACATATACTTAACATATATTGTATCAAGTATAAATGTATTTTATAGATAATATTTATATATAATCTACATTTAATTGAGTTTGAATTTGTCATACAATATTTAGGTATACATATGGCCTACATATAACATTCATATAACTAACATATACAGCTGAACATGTAATGTAGAAGATATCTGCACAAAATGCAGCAGATAGGTATACATATTTGTAAAACTGTAAGATGTACATTTGTACTTGTATAAACCATTAGGGAACATCCAATAAAATTAGAACGATATAGAGAAGATTAATGTGGCTCATGCACAAGGATGATACCCATAAATCGAGAAATGATTCCCTTTCTAGCACAAAGGTAAAAGACTACAACAACACCCTCCCTAATGGAGTTCAAAACCTGGCTCTGATATCTGTAATGGAAGTTAATATATGTGGATAAGATACATATAATGCAATTGTATCATGTTTGTTCATTCAACCATATTTTAGGAAGTAAAGCAATACATTATTCTGCTTTTAAATTTCCACACTAAATATTGGTTAATAATTGAATTCTAAGATTCAAAATAAATATTATGTATACTTTTGATGACTTGAATGTATACTTCATTTTTCATTGAACTATTTGTTTTGAATATACTATTGTTGCATTTAAATGTCCATATAATATATAATTTTCAGTCTTGTATGTTTGATTTCAATTTCATTTTTATACTTTTTGTAATTGCTTTTGAGTTTAAATCTTGCAGGTTTTAGAGAAGGAGGAAATACATACCCAATGATATTGAAACAACATTTCTCGATTAATGGAGACTTTCTGTGTTGCTGACATATTCTCAGACTTTCTTTTGCAAATTGTGATTATGATTTTTATCAATTTAGCGTCGTAGCAATAATACAACAGGATAAATTTTTTATTTGGATTGTGCGATGGAGAGTTTAAAGTTGATAAGGAAAGCTAAGAGTTTTAAAATTTTTGGTTTTCTTTTTTGTAACTGCTTATCATGGTATTTAGAAAAAGGTAAAAATGGAAGATCAGTGAATGGAAAAAATATATTTTTGGAATGTTTCCAAATCAGCATTAAACATGGAAATAGAAAACTGAAATCAGATATTTTTATCCAAAACCCTTTAAAGTAATGATGAACCGCAATTATCAAGTCCAATTCATAATCTCACATGATATCAAAGCAGTTGGACTTAACAACTCAACAAGATCATAAATAAATAAGAGACAACTCATATCTAAAGGTGAAGAAGCCTAGGACTTAAAGAGAAGAAATCCACATAGATAAAGATGAGATTGACTAATATATAGAACTTCTTCTCATGTTTGATAAGTGACAATTAGGCTGGACAGTGAGACTTGAGAAAGAGTGTAAGACTTGTAATATTTGGATAAACTAATTTTAAAATGGTTTTAATTATTTTGGAGTAATAATAAATCACAAACAGCAAACCTAATTCATAATCATACGACTTTAGTACACTGGCATTATTTTTTATTTTTAAATATAATCATCTTTTGTAATATTGTTTATGAAAATGTTTACTTCAAGGTTTATTTTTGAATTAGGAAAACAGATTTTTATTTTGTGCTTACATTCTGATCTCTACTCAAACCAGGCAGGCTCTGGGCACGGAATGAGTGAAGTAACAGAACGGCATCTATCCCTATGTAATTCTGTCGCGATTGAAGAAAAGTTCTATGCACCTTTCCAAATTGATTGCATAAAGATTTGACAAGCAACCCAAAAATTAAACCTGTAATAAATTAATAGAATCATAATATCATCATCTTTTTCCTCTGACACGACGCTTATCTACTGTTAATTTATTTGAGTTTTATAGAAGGTGGAGTTCTAAAGAGAATAATTCATTAAAAAAAAAAAGACAATATAGCTAGGAACTTAATACCCTTTTTATTAAAAATAGAGAGATAAATTTTTATACCAATCATCATATCTATTATAAAGTAATCAAATTCTAATTTTTCTTTTTAGCAGAAATTTAATTTCACAAAGATGAGAGCAAGCACGACTAAAATATACAAAGAAGATAAATTTAAAACATCTAATTTAGTACATATATAATACCCAAGTCTTCATACATTAATTTTCTTGGACAATCAAATTGTTGTCCGATTGTAAAAGATCAAAAAGATTTGAGAGAGAGAGAGAGTAATTGTACTTGAAGCAACATCAAATTTTAATATCTTATATTATAAGTTGTATTATTTTGAAATATAATTTTTTTTTATAAGAAAATGTCAGAATTCTCCAACATCATTAGTTTGATCAAATATGTAACAATATAAATTTAATCTAATTAAGCAAAAAAAAAATCTTTAAAAATTAGTATAAGTAAAATCTTTAGCTCATAATTAATTTTGCTACTAAATTTTATTGTATTCTGCCTTGCGTTTCCCTTACATCTATTAAAATTTAAAACAATTGAGTAACTTGAAATCCAAAACAAATCATCACCTTCCTCTTGCTTTCAAAAACTTGAGCATTTCTATCCCGCTGCTTTACAGCTTACAAATGTTGACTAACTTTAATTAGTAGACCTCTAAATCTATATATAATATCTCAACCATTTTAATTCAAAGCCAGCAAAATAAATAAATAACAAATACAGCTGACATGAAGCCCTAAATACCCTTTAAGAGGAAAAGATTAATGTAATAATTTGTAAGAATCTAAAGATTTAATGTAATAATTTGTAAGACTTGAGAGACTCAATATAAAAATTAAAGAACTTAATATGCATTTTTATAAGAATTTAAACGAAAAATATAACGTAAAAAAATTACCATGCAGACTTGATTGATTAAACAAAAAAAAAAAAAATCAAAACCCTATCCATTATTCACATGTGTATTTGTACTTGAGAATGAAACTTATAGCCTATCCATTATATTCTCTTGTCAGGAATATATCAGCTTTTACAATAATATTATGGATTTTCATGTAATTATATGTCAAGTTAATTATGTTAATAGAAAAAAAAAACTTTATTCCTCCATTATATGACTCCACAATCTAAAATTCTAATTGATATTAGTTATTATTATTATTATTATTATTATTATTATTATTATTATTATTATTTAATTCATGGCATCTACCTCCCTCTCATATGCCTCTTAAAAACACATATCCATTGAGGGTGGAATACTTGAATCTCTTTGATGCTTGGATTGGTTGGATTCATTGTACTTTCCATTTGACATAGTAATAAATGTTGCGAAGGTTTTTTTTTTTTAAATCATTAATGTTATCAAATTATTTTCTTTAACTATTTCTTTTGAATTAATCTGGTCATCACTAATGCAACACGTAGCAACTCGATAATAAAAACAAGAGGGGCAAATGAATAAATTCTAATAAGTATCTAATTATTAAATAAATTTTTAATTGAAAAATTAAATTAATTTATAAATAATAATGAAGTGAATCAAGGGAATACAAATTTATAGTTGAATGAAATTTAATTACAATAAATGCATAAATTTAAGGATTTTAACATTTTTGTCATTTTGGATGTATCAATCACGAATGTTCAAATTAAGTGTGTGGATCGATTTGGTTCAATTTAAAATCGAACCAAAGATAAATAAACCAAATTGATATGTTTATGAACAAAAAATACTTTAAACCAATTCAAAATTTTTTAGTTTGGTTTGGTTTGGTTTGGTTATTATTGATTTTGTAGAGTAATGTATCAATTATAAAGATTAAAATCAATTATTATAATTTTATTAATTACTATAAATTAAACTTAGTTAATAAAAATTAAAATAAATTGTTATAGGTAATGATTTAATTAATTATCATAAAATATAATTTATTTTTCTTTATCTATAAATTAGAATTAATTATTATAAAATTTATAAAAAATATAATGATTAAAAAAGTCAATAAGTTTGGCTCAATCAATTTTTCAACATTTTTAACTTAATAAATATGAATAAACTAAAATATTTATAAATAACCAAATCAAACTAAATATACCGAATTGGAATCGATTTTCGATCTCGTTTCTGTATTGCACACCTCATATTTTCCATTCTATAACTAAAACATTACAATAATTTCGTTTATTGTGAAATTCTCCAAGTGGAATGAGTCCCACTCATAATTTTCAAGACTATTTTATTTTAGGATAGATACTAAAGGCGATGTTGAATTTTTATAATTCTTTTATATGTTTTCCATTTTCGGGTCTCTATATTTTTCTTTTTTTTTTTTAGATGCAATGATTTTTTTATGTTTTTCATCGGTACAAAAGTTCAATACTATTGATTGGTGATTGAATCTGTTTCGATATACCTCAGTGCATTAAATAACTTTCTGTGGAAAATTTTTTCCTTGTGTAAATGGTTTCCACAAGTTTTTTCATTAAATCTTTTCTCTTGACACCTCTTTCTTAACAAGTTTTTATCACTTACAGTACAAATTCTTCACAACAAAGGGCGACGGCCTCGTCCCTCAAAAAATTCTCACCTGCTAAATTATGAGAACGTAAGGCCTTGTTTAGTTTCAGAAAATATTTTATATTTTTCTTTTTCAAATTTTATTTATTTTTTATTTTCTAAATAAAAAATTAATTAATAATTGTAAAAAATTTCTGTATTTTTAAATTGAAAAACGCACTTATTTTAATAATTAGAAATAAAAAAATATTTTTTTTAGTTTTCCACCTACTATTTATAACTTAAAAATTTTAGAAATGTGTTTCTAATTTTTCAAATTAGAAAATAACGCAACTAAATAATAAATTATTTTTTTAAGTAATTTTCTAAAAAACTGATATTATTTTCCACAATTAAACACATCATAAATATTTATTAATTTGAGAATATTAAATATACTCTCAATTTTTATATACTCTTCAATACTCACTCGCTAATTGATTGGTGAGGATAAAGTTAAATCTAAAAATAAGAGATAAAAAAGAAAAATAATTTTTAAAATTTTTTCTTTTCTCACCAACCAATCAGAAAGTGACATTTGGACAATGTTATTAGCATTCATTTTATTAATTTTTTTTAATCATATTTTCCATTCTATAAGTGATGTATACCTCACTCTTGATGTTGTGGGATTCATATGAGAAAAAAATTAAGGAATTTATGTTTTACTAGATGATGGATAGTGTAATATATATAGAAAAACTAATCAACACTTCTTTCTAATAATGAGAATTAAAGAGCTTTTAATCAATAATTGGATGGTGCTAACTGCGGCTAACTCATATTTATTGTAGAGCCAATTCAGCTGTGAAAGACTTGTATTTTCGATAATGGCCACTGAATATCGCTTTGCTTGTCGCCGGCGACAAGGCTAGAGCAGCCCTTCCTCCATATGTTGTATTTTCTTTATTTTATTCTTCCCTTTACTGGGGAAAACAGTTGTTTCATTAAGAAGAGTAAATAAGTGATTTATGTGAGGTGCAATTTATTTATTTCGAAGTCATTAGCCATTAATACCTCAATATCATTCATGCACTTCTGTAACTCGTTATAAAACTTTTCTTATTTGATTATTAATTTTATAATCGTAATATAAAACATACATATATATATATATAATTATTTTATTACTCAATACAATTATTCTTAGTTAAGATAAATTAAATACTTTATTTAGTTTAACAGTTCAGGTAATCAACAGCTGATAGTAATTATAGATAATAAATTTTTTTTGAGTATTTGATTAAAATTGTTATATGTTAAAAGACCATTATGAGTAGATCTGACAATCGAATTAGGCCAAAATATATTCGGATTCAAATCAACATTTTTGGATTATTTTTTGGTTCAAGTCACTTTAATTATTAAATTTTTAATAAATAATCTTTTAATATTAATTTTGATTTCATTAATATTTAATAGAAGCTAAATTTGAAATAAATTATTAAAATAATAGTTAATACTTATTAATTAATAACGGTATTAAATAAATAAAAAAAATTGGACCAATCGGATTTACCGATTGAAGTCACTTTTGGATTGTTCTTGAGTTGACCCTAACATAACCCTAAAAATTTTAGATTTACTCGTTCAAGTTAAGACATATTTTGAATCGGGTGAAATCACAGTATTTTAATATCAGGGCCTGTTTTGTTCAAGGTTGAATATTATGAAAATGACAATTGTTACTTTTAATATATTGTTTCGTTTATTTTGTTCTATTGTGGAATATGAATTGAATTCCATTTGAATATGTTTGATTGAAAATAAAATCAATTTCATGTTTTATAATGAAATTAACATTGTTAATCAATTCTACTTCAAAATTATAATTTAGAAATGTATTAATATTTAAAAATTAAAATAATAATAAAAAAAAGTAAAAGTAAAGTAGCTACTATAAAAAAGTGATTCATTTTTGCAAAAATTATATAAGGGCAGAGGCACATGAGGAAGGAGAAGAAATTGCTGGTTGGATTATTTCATTTTTCCACCGCATTAATGCACTCACTCCTGGTCCGTTAGCCTTAGGACTAGGGAACTGGGAAGAATGCTTCACAGTCTCTTTGCTTTCTAATATATATATATATATATATATATATATATATATATATATATATATATATATAGGGATGATAATTATTGTCGTGTCTAATCGTGTCGTATTTTAATCGTATATGATACAATTATATTAAATACGAACACGACACGATTAACTAATCATGTCAAAAATTTGAAACACGGTTAAAATTCGTGTTAACACGACACGACACGATTAACTTAACGTGTATAAATTATACGACATGACACGATTAGACACGATCTACTTAATGTATCTAAACGTATACATTTTATACGACACGACACGATTATACACAATTTTACTTAATACGAATAGACACGAATGTTAAATTAAAATTTTAATTTAATCAATTGAATTTCAATTTAATCAATTTATATTTAATTAATAATTTTAATTTAATTAATTATACTCCAATTAAATATATTCATATATCAATATGTATTATATATATTTATAATATTATAATATATATTTGAATTTTGAGTAAGACTAAAATAATTAGTCATATTTTTATAATTAATAAAATAACATATTTTTAATCGTATCTAATCGTGTCTTAACAGGTTAGACAAGTAAAATCTGTTTATGACACGATTTTTCTCGTGTCGTAATCGTGTTGACACGGTTATAACTCATATCCGTTTAGCTCATATCCATATACGGTTAAGTCCATGTCGTTTAATCATATCTTGTCCAAAATTGTTAGCTATATATATATATGATTTATAGAAAAATAATGAAAAATTTCATATTTTTTAACTAATTTGATTTGATTCTCATAAAAATAAAATACTCATTTTATAGGAGAAATGAATTGGTGATTTCTATTGATGAAAAAATCTCATTCACATTATATTTTATTTTTTTTGCTAACCAAACATTAATAATAAGAATTAATTATTTTGATTCTCATTCCCATATATTTTTTCATAAACTAAATGTCCCCTTAGTATATTATTTTTAATAATGAAAAACAATTTATTAATATAAAAAATAATTTAAAGATGTAAATATTTTCTAATTAATAATAAATTTTAAAATGATAATATGGTTCAAAAAATAAAATAAAATAGCTATGAGTTTACAAGAAAATGCGATTAACAATCAATTGATATAGAATCAATAGCTGAATGAATTTATGAACAACTGATTTTATTTTTAGAAACATAACTGATTGATATTCATTTATGAATAACTAATTTATAAATTTTCCAAATATGTTGCCATGAAGTAGCTGCTGAATACAAAATAACTATCAATTATTTTAATCTCAATTTAAATTATTAAAAACTAAGCATCATTGAGTTAATTAATTGCAACAAATCATTCATGATGCAATAATTAGTGGTAAAAAATCACATATTTATTTTATAAGTACTCTCAGCATTTTTTTTAATCTTCCGATTAAAAAAATAAAGAAAATTAATTTATGAAATTTATATTTTATAAATTTTTGAGTAAATATTTCTGGTGGATTTTTATTTCTTAGTTCATGATCTCAAATATTTTTTTTCTAGATTTGCTTATATAATGATAATGCATCTTTTTAATGCATAAATTAAATTTACTTATTGAAATTTGCTTGTATATATTTTTAAAATTTTTCGGCTCATAATGTGCTTGTTTAATTTAACTGTTTAAGATAATTGATAATAATTATTAATAGTTGTTAAAGTATTTTCAATAGATTTTTATTTGAGTTATATTCTGTATTTTGAATGGTTATTCTATAAAAAATCTCAAATACTCTATCTTTAAAATTTAAAATAAGAGTGAGCTTAATTTTCTATATTTAGGGAGTCAAATTTTATTATATATTATAATTGTAATAAATGTACATCTTATATTTTTCTAAAAATACTTTTTTTTTTTTTTTCATAATAAAAATTATTTATTTAATTTTCTTTTGATAACCATTAATTTGTATGATATTAAATAAAAATATAAATAGTCTACTGAATTTATAATTTTTTTTAATCTCTACATTTAAAGATACTTTTTATTCTACAAAAAAATATTTTTTAAAATAAAAATGACCATTATAAATACGGTTAACAACAAAATTTTTAAATGTTTACAAAGAATTGCTAGCAATTACTATTTACATGTGAAATGACCACTAATATTTTTAAATATAATTTGCATTTAATAAGTTAAATAACATATATAATAATTAAAATATATAGTTTTTAATAAATATAATTACTTATATATATATATATATATATATATAAATTTGTCTGCATATAAGAATATATATTAAAATACTTTAATTAATTTTTATTCAGTACTTTTTTATATTCATTATTATTTTTATAGTTATAAATAATTTATTGATTAAATTATTAATTTAAAAATATAAAATATTTTGTAAATAATAAAATTTAAAGGTCAACCTAATAAAAAAAACAAATAAATCAAATCAATTATCAGTTTGGAAAAAACTTCAAAAATTTAAATTTTGGATTATCAGCTGATTGAGATAAAATTTTATAACTGCTAATTCATATATTTACCAAATATTTTTGAAGGAGCTATTTAATATAAAAAAACTAATAATTATTCCTTACATCTAAAAGCAACAATATATATAATAAAATAAAAATAATGAGATGAAAAAAAAAAACAAATTCATATCACAGAGGGGAGAAATTTGTAGGTATTTAAGTATATTATGTTATTTGTATACTAATATAATTAGACAGTTATATATATTTAATTATTTTATTCACGTTAATTGATGTAAATATAATAATTAATAAATTCACATATATTTTACTATATAATTGAATTAGTTTAATAAATTAAGTCTATCTATATATTTCTCAATGTAGAAATAGTAATTTAGGTCTCGTTTAGGATGAGAGATTTTAAAATTAATAGATTATAAGAATTCTATCATTTGATTTGAATATAAAATCAATTGATTTATGATATAATTTTTCTTGCACTTATATTTAGTCCAATGATTACAATTGATTTAATAATTAATTTTTAATTTTATTGTTATTTAAATATTGATAATTTATCATTAATTAAATATTTTTTATCATATTTATATTGAATTATAAAATAATATAATTTATAGTAAGTTTTTTAAAAAATACAGTTGATGAAATTATCATTATCGTCAGATTTGAAATATATTACAAAATTTTAGTTAAAATTATATATAAATTTATTGTTTATACTATTTTATCAATAAATTAAGTCTTTAGTATTTTTGTCAAAATAAATTATTAATATTTTTTAATTAATATTCAAATCAATACATATTAATAAGTGAAAATAAAACAAAAAATTTTGATAAATAGTTTTTATTATATTTTTAGACTTAACAATAATTTTGAAATAGTATTATTTTATTAGAAATAGTTTTAGAATAAAAGATATGATAATAATTTTTAATGGATAAGAAATGATAGATTTTAGATTTTTTTACTTCAAAAATAGGAAATTTTGGCGAGTAAATAATTTTTTAAAATATATAAAATTTGATATTTTTTTAAATAGTTAAGAAATAAATTTGATATATATTTATGAATTTTATAATTTTTTAATTCAAAATCTCTTAAAAAAAAAAACTGAAAGCCAGGTCATAGGAGTTGGGAGGAAAAAAAAAAAAAAACTCATATTCACACTTTCATCCTGTCTTTCACTTCACGAAGTCCTATTTTCATCGCCCTTCTGTTTTCTCTTTTTGCTGTGCCGCCACTGTTCTATGCGCCTCCATCGTTACCACCACCACCGGCACCTCCACCGTCTCTGGCCTTCTTCTCCTCCCTTTCCTCATCTCAACTTAGGGTTTTCTATCACTGTCCGAGCTGGATTCTCTCTCTTTTATCTTGCGAATCTCCATGCGCCGCTGGTTCAGCGGTTTTGTTGATTAGAGTAAAAAATATCGGGCCTACCCCTTCCCCGCATATGATCTCTCCTCTCGATCACTAAACGCGTTAGACGTCATTCCTAGGTTTACAAGTCCATTTTATTTGGTATGGTTTATCAATTAGGGCAAACTTGATTGCTGGCTTTGGTTTGATTGTTGTGTATATTAGTTATTTTTACATTTTGAGGGTTTTTGGGATTTGGATGGCACTGGGGGATTTGATGGCGTCTCGTTTTTCGCAATCTTCCGTGGCTGTTGTTTCCAATCACTACGATGGCTATGCTTCGAGTCATGGCGAGGAGGCTGTTGATTTGACCTTGCAGAGGAGAGATGTGGAGACAGCTAGCAGTAGTTATGGCAATGCTGCCGTTACTACCACAAGCATGAATTATTTGCCCCAGACTATTGTACTTTGTGAGCTTCGGCATGATGCATTTGAAGCTTCCATACCCACTGGTCCATCTGACGGTGGCCTTGTGTCCAAATGGCGCCCTAAGGACCGAGTAAGCTCTGAGTTTCACTGCACATCCCCTTTTCTTCTTATGTTACAATTTGTTTGTCAATTGGACTAGAATAAGGTCTTAGCATTCTTATTGAGGTCTTTTTTATGGCTGATTTTCTACTGAGTGTATGTTATCATAATATTGCAATGCTGTTTACTTAAGTCACAAGTAAGTATAACAGCTGTTTGGACAAACAGTGGAATTGTTACAATTTAGCGGTTTTGATCTTTGATTTAAGACACTAGAGAATACAGGGAGAAGAAAGTTATTGCATTCATAAAACTTGACTAAATAGAATTTTGACAGTCTGTGATGATTATTGGAGACAGAAAGTTTATAGTAAAGCTGATGTGCTGAAGGAATTGTAGTCTTACTTGTCACAGATCAAGACGTGATCAAACTGAAAACTGGGTTTGGTTTGGGTCTTTGATTAACTCTTCTGAAACAATTTCAACCGTGATTCTTGGCCTTTCTTCTGCTTATTTGCAGGAATTTGTCTTTTTTGCTTGCCATATCTAGGATGTTTGGTTTGAAGCTTAGTTATGCTGATACAAGGACCTCTGCCAATTGCTTTAAAGCTGTTTTTGTTGTTACTAAAAGTATATATCACTTAGTGCCCTCATCACTTCTATAAGTAGTTAGTGTGAATATATTGAAGTCCAATAATACTTGATTACGTTCATGTCAACTAAGGTTTGGTTCCAAACCAATCAGAACTGCTATGTGGATTCCTTTTCTCCTTACTACTTATTGCCAAATTTTTGGGGAGGTATGAAATGAAATTATATTGAACTAATTCTCACATCATTTTTGGTTTGCTTATTTTCCCCTATTGTCCAAATCATTGTTTTACATTGATCTGTTCATCGAATACAGTGGTGAATGAGAGAGAGGGAGGGAGGGAGGGAGCAGGTGTAACATTTCAGGATTTGAAACTATCACTTAATGTTTTCATGCACTTTTCTTCATGTGTATTATGTATATCATCAATATGTTTGTAGATCAGAACTTTTATGTTATCCTAATGATTAAAATATGATCCTGGCTACAGTTGTTTTTATCTCTGTGTGTGTGTGTATTACCTGCATTCTAGTATTTTATGAGTTGAAGGATAACTATCGAGCCTTGATTGTTTATTAGCCTCTAGATATTAATACAAATTCCATTGGAGGGAAACCTTGAAAATAAATATCCTTATATATTTATGTAGTTGCTTTCTATTGTTACTTTGGCTTCATTTATACTGTCTCTATCACCATTGGATTAGTTTATCTCAACTCCAATGGTGGTAAACTATGAAGTAATGGTTACTTTGTGAAAACCAAAAGTAACCACAGAAATTTCCCTATTGGTACATATATATGGTTATCAATTATTAATTTAAAATAATTGTAGAACTGAAAATATATACAGCTGAATATTTAAAAAAAAATCTGCATAATGGGCCATAGGTAGAAAGTCTTAATATGTAGTTGTGTGGCCCTTCGCATCTACCTTTAACTTACGGCATTGCACATATGTTCAAATAATTAAATCTCCGCATGCAAGTTTCATCAAATCTACATTCCTATGGATCAATTTATTTCTTATGGGTAATTTTTTACATTTCCATTTCCATGTTAACCTTTTCTTTTAATCATTTAGCTCTTATTTCGTTAGAATTAACCAAGTTTAATCTTGCTTTACATAAGTGTTAACCTTTTTATCATTATAAGGACATGATCACATAGCACCTACGTTATTCCGACACTTCATTTTTGAAGAAGTACCCGTACCCTTTGGGTATAACATTGGTATGGGTATGAAATTCTTGCTGGATCTTTCACTTTAAAAGTGGGTACTCATAATCCCAGTTTTATTTAAATTACAAGTGCAGATCAAATGAACTAGAAAGAGTTTGTAAATTTATAATAATTACCTCTTAACGACCTACAATTGAAGACTATGATTTGTGGTGGTAACAAAAATTAATATAAATTATATAGCAAACTTGAGCTGATTTACAATTTAAATAAACTTAGAATTATCATTTTATTGTTTATTTGTGGTTTGAATTTTGGAATTTAAGTTTGTAATTTAAATATTTTATCCAATTTTATTTTATTTAGCAATTTAATGTTATAATTTAATCTATCTTTTAACTTAAATTATTATATATAAAAATTAAAATATTTTCATATATATATATATATATATATATATATATATATAGACATATTTCCGTACCTGTACCCTAATTTTGGGTACTTTTTAGCAGTACCCACATACCCTAAAATTTAAAAAATAAGAAACCGGACTTCTAAATATGTACCCGTGTCGGATACCCATACCCGAGTCCAAACAACATAGCATAACACTTCTCGGAGCTAAATCATCTGTTACTTAAGTGCCTCAAAATGAATTCCTTTCTTCCTTCTTATCCATATCTTTATGGCTCAAAATTTAGTGTTTCACCTTCTTGTTGAATAATTAGTGCTGCCTACTGGATAGTTTCATAATCATTGCAATGAGGCTTCTCAATCACTCTCTTGTGGGGGGAAGGGTACATTTGGTTGCCATTAGGTTGTGCTTTTAAGGTAGTACACAGATTCCTTCAGTTCAAATTAGGTATAGGCTAAAATTAGACTATAAGCCAATGCAAGTTTTAAAATAGCCTCCTTATTGTCATTCCTTTGTTGGAGTGTCGAATATTTTCAGCCTAATAAAATCATGATTATATCTTTTCACATGTTTTCATTTAGATATTTTTCAGTTAAGAACTTTTTTCTTGTTTGGTATCTCTTAGACTTGCATCCCCATGTTTTGTTGAAAGCTATGCCACCTCTTTCTTCTAATCCTTCTTAGAATTGTTCATGATGTGGGGTAGGTCAAGTTTGAAAATGCATTCCAGGCTTGGGCTTGGGCTTGTTTTAGCCTGACGAATCAGGCCTAAAAATTTGTCCAAGCCTTGATTTGTATATCTTTGACATTAATGGCATAGGCCATCACTGTTATCTTGATTTGTATGTCATTTGGCAGAACCCCTTTATATTGGGAATAAAGGAAATAAAATTATCATTCACCTTGAGGGAAGGTGAAAAATAATTAAAACCATTAACAGCAAGCAGTGTTTTCACAAGGCAATGACTCTACTTGTGACTACCTCACATCATTATGGGGACTTCATTTTGTTGCATGGAAATATTCTTACTTGTTGGTAAGGGCTTGGACTGAAAATTGAGGTTATGATAATCTTCCAGTGTTTATTGTTTCCTCAATATTCCTTGTTCTGAAGTCTACTTTGCTGCTAGACAGCATCAATGATTAGTGCTTTTGCCCAAGGTTTACGCTGTATACTTGTAAGAGTTTACATGCCTGGATGTTTTGCTTTAACTTTGAAATTTCTTTGCAGATGAAGACGGGATATGTAGCTCTAGTTTTATGCTTAAACATTAGTGTTGATCCACCTGATGTGATAAAGATATCACCTTGTGCCAGAATGGAGTGCTGGATAGGTGCCTTTTTCAAACTGCTGATTTGTTACTTGTACTTTTTATATATTGACATCTCCTTCCCCTTTTCTCTCTTCCTCATATAGTTGGGGTTTTTAATTCAAATTTATTTTTTAAACACAATATAAAAATTGGGTATTTCTTAGAATCTTTTTAGGATATTGTGTGCTGTTTCTTATTATTTTTTTCTATTGTGCTCTTTATTTCTGTAACTTATGAAATGGGTGGAAAGTATGAGAAATTTGGGAATGTTCATGGAATTTTTACAAACAAATTTTGGATACTCTTTTCTTTCCTATCTTATATCTCCTTGGAGACCAAGTTAGGAATAATAAGATAGGAGAAAATATGCTTGGTTTTGAAGAAAATACACTTCTGTATAGGTATAATCAATCTTCAGTTTGGAGGTTTTAGCTTCTTATTTATTGCAGATCCATTTTCCATGGCACCTCAAAAAGCTCTTGAAACAATTGGGAAAACCTTGAGTGTGCAATATGAAAGGTGGCAACCTAAGGTGAGGACCTTTTTTATATGCAATATTGTCTTTTAAGAGAAAAACATGTAGTGGTTTCCTTTTATCAAGTTCGGTCTTGATTTCTGAGCAGGCTCGTTATAAAGTTCAACTTGATCCTACTGTGGATGAAGTTAAGAAACTTTGTAATACATGTCGAAGATATGCCAAGACTGAGAGAGTTCTTTTTCATTATAATGGACATGGTGTTCCAAAGCCAACTGCTAACGGAGAAATCTGGCTGTTCAACAAGGTTCTTTCATTTATCTCTTCAATATTCTCTTAATGCAGTTCTATTATTCACTTATTAAATATTTTTGTCCTGGTACGGTTGTGATTGTTGCAGAGCTACACTCAGTATATCCCCTTGCCAATTAGTGATCTCAATTCCTGGTTGAAGACCCCATCTATCTATGTTTTTGACTGCTCTGCTGCTGGGAGGATTGTAAATGCCTTCTTAGAGGTATGCACTAATTGTCCTACTTATAGTTTATTATTTTGGTCATCATTGTTCACTGTGATATTTAATTTGATGCTATTATCCTCTTGGTCAGACTTTTAATTTTTTGGATTATTCTATTGATAGCTTAACGACTGGAACTCTTCTAGCACTCCTGGATCTGCGAAGGACTGTATTTTGCTAGCAGCCTGTGAAGCACATGAGACTCTTCCTCAGAGTGCAGAATTTCCAGCTGATGTGTTCACTTCTTGCCTAACAACGCCCATCAAAATGGCATTGAGATGGTGAATTGTGTCTCTTTGTCTGATCTTAATTTTGACAAAAACTTCCAGCTTTATTTTTTCCTTTTTCTGACAGTTGATTTTTCTTGCACATTATGGTTGCTTTGATGCTTTGCTGACATATTTCTTGTATTGATTTTGCATTTAGCATATTGATTTGGTGTGTGATTTCCATTTATTCACTTGTTATATTATTTTTTGCGGCATAAACTAAAGTAGCTTGTCCGTCTCATTTTTGTAATATATGATATAGGAGTTGGTACTATTGTTGTTGGGTAAAGCCATCATCTACAGGAACTTGTAGTTGGTGTTGACAGGTCATGCATCTAGGGCAGCCGTGGGCTGGAACCAAACTCAATGGTTTTGTGAACTGGAACCCTATGGAGTTTGTTGGGTCGCGGATTCACCCTTCTGACAAACTGGAACTGGAACCGGAACTGTCTGTTCATCTCTGGTTTGGGACTAAAAAAAATAATTTCATTTAACTAATTTTAAATATTTCTATAATCAATCAAATTAACTAAGTCTCAATTAAACCTTTCTATAACCAATCTTCTTTAATTTTCTTTAATTAAACATTTCTGTAATCAACCAATCTAATTAAACCTTTCTATATTCATTTTTTTATTTCCTTTAATCATGCTTGTGTACAATCCATTAATTTTATTAAGTATTTCTACAATCAATCTCTTTTAAGATACATTTTTTTTGTCATTTTAAAAGAGTTATTATTATTATTATTAATATTTGTTTTTTAAATTAGAGCTTTGATCACGATTCTGAAATAGAAACAAACTGCCTTGGAATAGGGACCAGAACCATCTGAGTCCCATGTAACCATGAAAATGAAGCTGCCTATTCTTGAATTGGAACTGTGGCCAGGCCTATATTGGCCGCATCTATGAAGCTTGGCTTTTTGGGCTTTGTTTAAACATCTGTTTCTTACTATTTTATTAGCCAATATATATTTAAAAAAAGTTTATCTCCAGCAACTATGTTGGTCAAAGGGCGAGACTAAATTTCACATAAATCTAGATTAAATTCTGTTCAAATTCAATCCAACTTGGCCTAAGGTTGTGAATCAAATCCAGTTGGGGCTACCTATAAATCCTCTTCATTCAAATCCATTCTGTTCAGATCTTGTTGATGAGAAAGTTTGGTTTTGATATTCTTTTGTTGTATAACTTTCATGTGATCCCTTATTTCTGGGAATAATGGTTGATTGCTATTTAGAAAAGGTTAGAAATATGTGCCTTAGGATACAAGTTTTTCCAATGATGCTGTTATCTGAATCTTCTTTTGGAGATTGTTTCGTGTACTTCTGATGAATGATTTAGACTTATTTATTCCCAGAACTCATAAAACTGATTATTTATATTTAATACTGTTAATCTGTTATAGTAAATTAAGGTAATTGTTTTCTGTGTAATTCATTGGTTACACATTAATGTATTGGAAGAATGCAGTGGAAATGTAGGGTTGATGTTTTTCATAATTTTGGAGGAAATTGGGAGGAAAGTAAGCTTAGTAGGTTCCAATTGTTATGGGTTGGTAGCTTAAATATTAATGATATTATGCTCTCTTTTGGTGTTAGAGCTAGGTGTATATTATGAAGTTGTAACAGCTGGGCTTCCTATGTTTATGCTGTTCTAATCAGCTTAGCAGGGGTTTAATTCTGTCCAAGACTTCCTTAGCAGCTCTCCCACATTTGTATTTTCTTTTTGTTGTCATCTCTGTATCATCCTTAATAGACTGTATCAGTCTGCTAAGAAATGAAAATTTTTCTGGTGAAATACTACAATTTTGTTTCAATTAAGAATATAGTATTGTAATAAGATTAAGTTATTGAATGAGTTCAATTTTTTTATTTTTTGATATTCAATTTTTTATTGGAATATGTATTATTATTTCTCTCTTATCCTTTAAATGTTCAAAGTGCATACAATTTAATTAAAGTGGATGAGGTTTTTTAGTTGGAATGCCCTATTTATTAAACGACAAAGTTGCGGATATTATGCAAATTTTTTCTCTGGAAATATGGTTTCTTTTGCTCTCTGTCTGTCATCTATAGGTCATGTTCTACATCCATCTCTTCTTCTCTTGTCTTTCTTATTAAGTTGCTAAGAATCTTGCTCTTGCTCAGTTTATAAAATGACGGTATTTGTACTGAGAAAGAATCTGTTCCTCTTGTCATCAAGTTCATCTGGGTTTGGGCATTTTGTGTCACCAAAAGTGGAAAATATTGTCTGTTTCATTCCATGCAATGTTGTTTTGTTGTGGTTCAGATTCCATAGTACTGTCTCGGTGGTTTGCAAATTCATTTCAATCTGCTGCTACTGTACACAACAGCTGTTTTTATAAAACCTGCTCATAAGAACTTGATAAAACCCTCATAAGGAAAATATATTTTATTTAAACTTGGGAATCTATTAGCTTGGTTTATAATTGTTCTGGGACAGAAGATTGATACCAGTGTTCATTTTTTTTTAATTTTGTATTCATAAGTTTGCTTATCATATCTGCCTGTTTACGATGCTAATTTATAGCAAGTCCTTAGTGTTCTTTTGTTGATAACAGAAAATTGCATGCACAGTATTTTGGGAGAAGTAATTCTCTCCTTTAATTGTTGTTACCTATGAAAATGTTATTCATAGTAGTTGCTGAGTTGGTCATTTGATGTTGTTGAACATTGCAACCGTAAAATTACATGCAGTAGTCTATGCAGTTTATGTATCATCGGATTCTGAATCTTCCGGAGTTAGCTGTGCCTGTTGGTATGAGTTACTAATATAAAATGTGTTACTAGACACTTCACCTCTTGCTATTAGTTCTACTATTTAGTTGGAATTGGTGAAACGTATTTCTTACTTAATGAATTTCCTGAGAAAAAATCACTGTTTTTCTGGGCTGACTTGGTGAAATTGTGCTATGTCCAAGTTCTAGTTTGTTTTTCCTGTAATCTACTTTATTGGGATTTGCTCTATCCATATAATGTGCACTTCTCATTTGGTTTATATCTTCAGAGGTATTGTCATTTGAAATTCAATGCATTTATATATTTTTTTAATTTTTGGTCTTTTTGTGTTGTGTTCCCCAGGTTCTGCAAACGTTCATTACTTCATGAGTCTCTTGACTATTCACTGATAGATAAGATTCCTGGTCGGCAAAATGACCGTAAAACAATGCTGGGAGAATTGAATTGGATTTTCACAGCAGTGACAGACACAATTGCCTGGAATGTTCTTCCTCATGGTAATATGCTCTCATTCAAATACTATTTTGGTCTCTCATTCACTTTCTTGTAGCTGGTTATTTTTTGCTCTTTTTGTTGGTGCATTTTCCCAAGACTTTTTTTTATGCAGATCTTTTCCAAAGACTGTTCAGACAGGATTTGTTAGTTGCCAGTCTGTTCAGGAATTTTTTATTGGCTGAGAGAATCATGCGGTCTGCAAATTGTTCCCCAATTTCTCACCCAATGCTACCTCCAACTCATCAGCATCATATGTGGTATAAGGATAGTTTCTGGTTAAGCAAGTTCTGTTTTGTTACGAACTTGTAAAGAATTAATTCTGTGCTTAAGAATTCATTCCCTATCTTATTAATTTTCTCTTCAGGGATGCATGGGATATGGCTGCTGAAATTTGCCTCTCTCAGCTTCCATCTTTGGTTGAGGACCCTAGTGCAGAGTTCCAGGTCTGTAGTCAGGGTTTTAAATAATGACTGATACCTAATTTATTGGCTGTTTCCAAACAGAAAATCACCCTATCAATTCGTGTCAGGGTTTCCTAATTCACATTTAATGTCTATGTATCGGCCGTGATATGCCGAAACAGTGGGTAACAGAAGCAGTGGTTCTTTCTCTTTCTGTTTGTTTATATTTTGTATTAATCCTCTATAAGTCATTGATATTATCTCCTAAAACATCTCCATCTCTAAAATTTCTCCATGTCATGTACTTTTTAGCACAAAGCTGAATTCCAAACTAATAGCAGTATAGCACATAAGGTGATTTTTTTTTTCAGATATTTATTTATTGTTATTTGTGTTTTGAAGATTATAAATAATTAGGTCTGTATTTTTTCCTGAACTGAGATCTCCTTGTGTATGAATATGTAAAGTCAATTATCCGAGATATTTGCTTGAAATAATTTATTCAGTGGTAATTTGTTATTATTTTTAGCTTTAATTTGGTAAAATTACAGAAATAATCTTGCCAAGAAGTTTTTCAAGTTAAAATCAAGTTTTGCTAAATAGGTGAATGTTCCTTTAGGAATTTATTGAATTTTTAAATTGCATTTTAGTTCATTTCCTAGTTTATCTCCATTTTTAATTATTGTGTGTTATCTTAAAAAGCTCACAGTAGCAGTGATTGATATGGTCTGATTCTGTTATGGAGCTTCTGTTTGCAAAATTATTTCTGATTCTGTTATTTGGAGCAGTGTCTGGGGGTTTTTGACTTAATTATCACTGTAACTGGCTTCTGGAACCGTGTTAGTTCTGTTCATTTATTTGTATCTATTATCGATAGCGTTTAATTTTGTGTTTGTTTTGTTTCAGTCAAGTCCCTTTTTCACTGAACAGCTGATGGCTTTTGAGGTCTGGTTGGATCATGGATCTGAAGATAAGAAGCCACCAGAGCAATTGCCCATTGTTCTTCAGGTGTGTCACTTTTTTTGGTTCGTGTGGTGTCAGGCCTATCTTGCCCTTTCTCTCAGCATTATTCCAAGTTTTTTGGGAATTTCTGTCTGATCTTGTTCTTTAGTTTTCGATGGAAAATTTTGTAAAAGCATGTGTATATATTATATATTTTAGTGAACCTGGTGTTTTTGCTTTTTGTAAATATAGTAAATAGTAGGTAAAGGTACTGTATAATGAATTTTAACTTTCTCTGTATCCTTGCCTATGACCCAGTCTTTTGTATTTTATTTATTTGGACTTCATTAATTGTTCCATGCATTAATGTTTACAGGTTCTACTTAGTCAATGCCATCGGTTTAAAGCGTTGGTGCTTCTTGGGAGATTCCTTGATATGGGATCCTGGGCAGTAGATCTGGTATGCGTTTGTGTTTTCGCTGTTGCCATTACTTTTTCCGTGCTGAATTATAACCTTTTTGGTTGTGATTTACATTATCGGGTGACACTGGGATCTGTAGGCATTATCTGTTGGAATATTTCCATATGTTCTGAAGCTGTTGCAAACTACCACCCCAGAGCTTAGGCAAATTCTTGTATTCATATGGACAAAAATTTTGGCGCTTGATAAGGTACATCTAGAAGTGGTTTTAACTATGTATTTCTTCTGTGTATGTGGTGCTTTTATCTGATTTATCACTTTGTAGACAAACTCTTCCTGATTTATTATTATTTACTAGGACTTGAAATTAGTGGACAGTTTATCCATGTTACTTGTAGGGGTTGCAAATGGTATCTTCAGTGATCTGAGGATCACCAGTGAAGCTTCTTACCTACTGGGGAAATATAAAAATGGATATGGGGGCTTTCTGTTCCTATAGCTATTCACTTTCATAATAATTTTGATGTGCTTGAGAGAGAGAGGAGATGATGAATTTGTAAGGGAGAGAAGGGGGAACATATATGGGGCTTTCCATTTCTGTAGCTATTCACTTGGATAAACAATTTTGAAGAAGGGTTTCCAAAAGCATCATTTTCTATATGTTGATTGTAATTGTTGGAATTTCTTTTGCGGCTATTTATCTATTTATCCCATGACCCTCTCTACAATAATATATATGGAGCTCCATCCTGTGGTTTATAGTAATGCCAAGTTAATCTTGTTAAGGATTGGGGGGTGGGAGGGAGGGTTCAAATATTATAAATTGTGTATGTTGATTTAAAATTTTTGTTTGATGGAAGTAATTATTGTTGAGCTATTTACTTATTTATCACATGATCCCAGTATAATTGTACTTGTGGAGCTCTAGAAGATGAGATTTTGTTTAATGGAAGTAATTATTTATCACATGATCCCACTATAATTGTACTTATGGAGCTCCTTCTCATGGTTTACAGTCGTGCCAAGTTGATCTTGTTAAGGATGGGGGGCATACATATTTTATTAGATTTCTTGATAGCATGGAAGCTTATCCAGAACAGCGAGCAATGGCTGCATTCGTTTTGGCTGTTATTGTTGATGGACACAGAAGGGGCCAGGAAGCTTGTATTGAAGCTGGTTTAGTTCATGTGTGCTTGAGGCACCTTCGTGGTTCAATGCCAAATGAAGGTCAAACAGAGCCCTTATTTCTTCAGTGGCTTTGCCTATGCCTGGGAAAGTTGTGGGAGGATTTCTCAGAAGCTCAATTAATAGGTTTGCAGGCAGATGCACCAGCTATATATGCACCTCTACTGTCTGAACCCCAACCTGAGGTTTGCATTTATAACAATTATGTTGCTATGACGATATCACATTCAAGTTCACATATTCTTTATCACTTAATTATAGAATCCGTTCTACAACAGGTTAGGGCTTCTGCTGTTTTTGCATTGGGTACCCTGCTCGACATTGGGGGTGATGCATGCAGAGAAGGTGTGGCAGGTGTTGATGATTGTGATGATGATGAAAAATTTAGAGCTGAAATCAGCATTATTAAAAGCTTACTAAGTGTTGTTTCAGATGGAAGCCCACTGGTCAGGGCAGAGGTTGCTGTAGGTATGCAACCATTTTCAAAATTTTTCCTATGGTTGAACTGTTATTTTCAGATTTTTAGTGATGATTTATATACCACGGCTAGTGACTTGTTAATATCATTTTTTCTGAAATAGCATTTGAGGGTTCCAAGGTTTGCTAGTCGGAATGTGATAAGAAACTTATTTATAATTAAGATATAGGGTTCTTAATTTTGAACCCCACTTTTGTTGAATTCCATGCAACTTTAGCTAAATTTTGAATGCCTTATTATACAAGTCTTTTATTTTTATTTTTTAATTGTAGAACTAAGTTGGAATTTGTTTGTATTTTACTAATATTTAATTTTAACGATAGTGATATTATTGAAACAAAGCTAGAGTTCGCTGATTTTACTAACATAAAATAAGGTAAAAGGCCATGCTGAAAACAGTAATTTGTATAATTATGTTGAAATCATTATAAGTTCAGAAAAGTAATTGCTTTTCACAAGTTTACTCAATTTGGACTTGAGCTTGAAGCCTTCTTTCAATCCTTATTTAACAAATTCCCTCTATCTTTTTCTTTGTCCTTTTTTCATTTCTCTCTTCAGATGAAGGAAAAACAAGATGAAACTTTTGTTTTATGTTTCAGTGGTCTTTCGTTATTCTCATTGCGTGACAAGATTCTTGTGTGGTTCAATTTGTGCTGAAATATTGTTTTGTGTTTTAACTAAAGTGGCAGTGAGATTTGTCCATAGTATGTTTGCATGAAATCCTATTAAATTCAAGACTTGATCCCAATTTCGAATTGTGGTTATGTATATGAACTTCTCTACAACTTAGTGTTTATCCCTGCATAGTGCTTGTTTCTGGGCTTGTGCTAGCATGTCAAAAATTTCATGGACATGAATGTGCTATACTTGCTGAGACCTGTGTTTTCCCTGAAACATAATCTAGATAAAATCATTTTTTGCTTTGAGGTTAATTGTTCTTTGACATTATCAGGGTAAGGAGAGGGGCATTAGCAGGTGAAGTGAGTTGGGGAAACTTTTTCCCATGCTGTGAGATATTATTAATGACATTTATTACGATGAATCTCATTCGAGATCAATTTTTGTTATGTCCTGACAGCTCTGGCACGCTTTGCATTTGGCCACAAGCAGCACCTCAAGTCTATTGCAGCTGCATGTGGGAAACCTCAGTCAAATTTACTGAATTCTTTGCCTTCTTTGGCCCATATAAATACTAGTGCAAACCAGTATATGCCACATACAAGTATTCTATCATCTCAAATTGGTCCTTTGACAAGAGTTAGCAATGACAGCCAAACCCTGGTTCGAGATGGAAGGGGCTGCACTAGCAGTCCACTTAGTACATCTGGAATTATGCATGGGTCTCCCTTGTCGGATGATTCATCTCAACATTCTGATTCTGGAATGCTAAACGATGTTGTTAGCAATGGGGTTGTTCACCATTCTAGGTCAAAACCATTGGATAATGCAATGTATTCACAATGTGTATTGGCTATGTGTACTTTGGCTAAGGATCCTTCTCCACGTATTGCAAGCCTTGGTAGGAGAGTACTTTCCATAATTGGAATTGAGCAAGTGGTGACAAAACCTTTGAACTCCACTGGTAGCAGTGGTCGGCCTGGTGAACCTGCAAATTCTTCTCCAAGTCTTGCAGGGCTAGCTCGCTCATCATCATGGTTTGACATGAATGCAGGTAATTTGGTTTTACTTTTCTGTCTAATTTTAATTACATTCATAGTGTCTGAGAATGTTTATATAGTTTTTGATTTCACACTATTTCTGCTTTATTTTTTACCTTCCAAACCAGTTAGTTGATGTCAGTTTAAGGTTTGGGCTGTTGTTACCAGGTCATCTTCCTTTAACATTCAGAACTCCTCCTGTCAGCCCTCCTCGCCCAAGTTACTTAACAGCAGGAATGCGTAGAGTTTATTCGTTAGAGTTTAGGCCTCACCTAATGAATTCTCCAGATTCAGGATTAGCTGATCCTCTTATAGGTTCTGCTGGATCTTCTGGGGGTTCAGAGCGCAGTTTACTTCCACAATCAACAATTTATAATTGGAGTTGCGGTCATTTCTCAAAGCCACTTCTTACTACACCAGATGATACTGAAGAAATGATGGCCAAAAGAGAAGAGAGGGAAAAATTTGCAGTGGATCACATTGCCAAGTGTCAACACTCATGTGGGTATTTTGTTTAATTTGTCTTCCAATAATTCTATTTGAATTTTTGTGCTATTGTGATGATTCTGTTTTCCTTTGGGGATGGTAGCTGTTAGCAAGTTAAATAATCAAATTGCTGGCTGGGATACAAAGTTTGAAACAGGCACAAAGGCAGCTTTGTTTCATCCTTTCTCTCCTATTGTAATTGCTGCTGATGAAAATGAACGGATAAGGTATGCTAATTTTAACTAGAACTAGGTGTGCTAATTTTAACTGGAACTTTCTTATCCCTTCTTTTTCATGTATGTATCACTGTTTTGAATATTCATATTTCCTCAGAAATATCACATGAATGGCTTGATATTGACGTGTAATTGTCATCTGATAATGGTGCCTACTATACTCGCATTCTTATTATTTCATTTTTAGCATTTTCATTACATAGCCATATTTATTGTAAAACAATCTGACTTCTCACGTAATGCCCAATTTTCCATGGGTGAAACTAAAAGAAATTTGGCTAAAACTAGATAAATAAAGAAGGTCCTTCTGAAATTTTGCTATGATCTTTTGGCTTATAATTGTTGCTGGAGTCCAGAAATTTGAGAATTGGGTAGTTTGACAATCGAACTGAGTTTTTTTTGGAAAGCTGATTATAAGTTTAGCAGTTCTTTCAAGTTCTGAATTTTTGAAGTAGAAAGACATCATCTCTTACATATTGACAGTTTATAGTTGAATTATAAAATGTCCGAACCAGTCTGGGTGCATATTATGCATATTCATGCAGATTGACAGGATCTTAAATTGTTAAATTTTGTTTCCTGAAATTTTTTCATTTTGCTCTTTAGTTGGTCTTGATTTTCATAAGGTTTGGAACTTGTGGAGATTCTCTAAATGGAGTTTGAGTGCATAAATTTAGATATTCAATTATAAGTATGTTATTGAGTGTACTTGTTGTGGCTCAACAGCATCATTGCTTGGATGCACATGCTATCCTCAAGAAGTGTATACTTTAGGTAATCACATGTTGATTTGGTTTGTTTATTAATTTTTGCATTTTCTTATATTTCTGTTTCCAAAAAGCTGCAAACATAGTTTTCTGCTCGTACTCATGAATTCTAACTACAGTTTACAAAATTTCTGTACCATCTGTACATTTTAGTTTATTCATCATTTTTCTTTATTTCTTTCCATGTATTAATCATGAGGGTATTTTTCATTTTGTTTCATTTCATTTTTCTTCGTTTCCTGGCCTCCAAGAATATTTGGATCCACATCATTTTTTTTTCAAATTTATATGGGTAAATTGAACAAGAATGGGTACACGCTCTTGGTGTAAATGATTCTGATGCTGAGGAGTTTGTTAATTTGTGATTGTGGGGGTTGTTTGTGCAATGAAGTTGATTGGAAATTTCTCTTTGTGATGGGTACTTAGTTTATTACTTTTTTGGTCATTTGTAAATGCTTTCAGTTATTGATTTGGTCTGCTCAAGTGAATAATTGTATGTTACCCGAATTTGACAGTTTCAATAATTTGGTTATAATAATTGACCCTTCTCTTTTGTCATGAAATTTCCAACAAATGTATTTACTTGCACTGATTGTTCGTTGCTTCATGCTTCGTAGGGTATGGAATTATGAGGATGCAGCTCCTCTCAATGGATTTGATAATCATGATTTTCCAGAGAAGGGAATTTCTAAGCTATGCCTTGTAAATGAGCTTGATGAAAGTTTGCTTCTTGTAGCTTCAGGTAATAATTCATTTCTTATGTCGACTTTGTTTTTAGGTCATTAGATTTGTTTGGCAGATATATTTTCATACTAATCTTTTCCTCTCTTGTTTGATGTAGGTGATGGAAATATTCGAATTTGGAAAGATTATACTCTGAAGGGTAAACAAAAGCTTGTTACTGCATTTTCTTCAGTCCAGGGTCATAAACCTGGTGTGCGCAGTTTGAATGCTGTTGTGGATTGGCAACAACAATCTGGTTATCTGGTAAATGCCTACTACAAGATTTACTATTAAAATTTTTTATGCCCATTTGCTGACATTTGAAATGCTGTCATGACATTTTTCTTGGTTTGCTTCACTCCAGTATGCTTCTGGTGAGATATCTGCCATCATGCTTTGGGACCTGGATAAAGAGCAACTTGTCAACTCTATTCCTTCATCATCGGATTGCAGCATCTCAGCATTGGTGAGTTTGTCTTGCTTTATGAATCAAAAGATATTGGCTTTTCACTGTCCTCGTGGCCTTTTCTAACCTCATTTTGTTTATACTTTCTACTAATTTTAGATTTGGGTCATGTGAATGAATGTATACTATTGTGATTATCCTTTATGCTTGGCATTGCTCTGTTTGGATTGTTTTAATGATGACTTGTTAAGAGTTTAATGCATGTGCTTATAGTTGCAAGGCATTGACTTCTGGACAATTTGAGCTGTCTTTCAGATTTTATTATGGTAGATACTCTTGAAATTGTTCCATCTTTATTTTTACTTTTATTGCATATTATTTTGATGAAGACATCTGTTTTAGATTATTTAGAGCTTTTACATATTTTGATGCTAGAGAAAGCAGTGTCAGCATTATTCTTGTGATATTTGATTGATTGTGTATAACCGTCAGACCATGAGTAAGAACTTTTACGGCACTACAATAATATTTTCTTAGAGTGACCAAATGTAATGGATTGCATTGGGTTCCTGTCCCTAAGTGGTAGATCTATGCCAAATTTGGTCTCAGAAAGTTATTGAGGAAATGCAATTGTAATATTGTGATTTTAAGAACTTATGTATCTTTCTGGCATCTTAGTTTCTGTTTTCTGTTTAGAATAATATAACCATATTTGTGAAGTGTCTGTTACTTTATTTTCTAGTTGTCAGTGTCTTAAATCTGCTGTTATTAATTGTAATCCTACAATTTTTTTTATGGGCCTTTATATACATTGATTTGTGCAGGCTGCTTCTCAAGTTCATGGTGGTCAATTTGCTGCTGGTTTTGTGGACGGTTCTGTCAGACTGTACGATATCCGGACACCTGAAATGTAAGCACTTCTACACAAGGTGTTTCTGGCATGACACATAATGCAAATATTATTTTGCTAATAATGCTCACTATACGAATTTCAAGTGCTGATTATGTTTTCTACTAAGCTTCTACATTCTTCCAAATGTTTTTTTTATAACTGGATATTCAGTACCTTGTTTGGGACTAAATATGTTTTCCGATCTTTTTAATTCTGTGGTGTTAATAGGCTTGTTTGTGCTAAGAGGCCACATGCAAAACCAGAAAGAGTTGTGGGGATTGGCTTCCAACCTGGTCTTGATCCTGGGAAGGTAAGAAGTATAATGAGATTAATGATGCAGGCAATTTCAGATGGTTCATTGTATTCAAATCTCACTCTGTATTTTTTGGTTCAATTGTCTTTCAGTTTGTTAGTGCTTCTCAGGCCGGTGACATTGAGTTCCTAGATGTCAGGAATCCCAGGGACACATATATTACAATTAATGCTCACAGGGGCTCACTTACTGCATTAGCTGTTCATAGGCATGCCCCTGTTGTTGCTAGTGGCTCTGCGAAGCAAATTATTAAAGTTTTCAGTCTAGAGGGTGAAGTACTGGGCACTATTCGGTATTACTCGACCTTCATGGCCCAGAAGATTGGCCCTGTTAGCTGTCTCACCTTCCACCCATACCAAGTTCTGCTTGCTGCTGGTGCTGCAGATGCATGCGTTTCAATTTATACCCACGACAACTCTCAAGCAAGATGAATGCACATTTGTAATTGGCGTGATTGGAATCCTCTCGTTGGGTGACAGCACATAGGAAGTGGACTTGTAAGGTTATTGAGGGCTGTTTCCCGAGCTCAGTTTGGTTGTCAGTTGTGACTCCGTTGAGAAATTCCTGCTTGAAGGGAACCATGGCTTGGCTCCACCTTAAATTTGTATGCTACATATTCATTAGCCTCCATTGTATTCAGGTCGAACAAGATGGGAAGAAATCCTGCATATATATTCATGGGTGGGGGCTTCGGCAAATAATTGTTATTGTTATATGGGTAAATGCGTGTAAATAGTTTTTTTTTTTTCAGTGTGTTTATTGATCAGTCAATCCCTTTGTTCATTGTAAAAGCAACACTTAGTCATCATAATTTTAAGTGTTGAAGACAGTTAGTTGATATGGACGCCATCCCCTGAAACGAGGGGAATTCAAAATGTTATTTTCTGTATCATGCCATATTTATGGTTAAGCATCTTCTTCCCTGGTCTCGCTTATTCACTTTACTTTATATTATCTTTTTTTCTATATAAATTCAGCACCACCCCTTAGGCAGGCTCTAGGCTCTCCTTCACCGTTTGTGTAAAATGTGATTAAATTCTCATAAATTTTAGCAAATCAAGCTTCGCTTTATTTTTAGGCATAAGACGCCAATACATGTTTGTGCACTTCTATTTGTCATCTATTATACGCTAAAGTTCTAGAAGTATAATATTTATATTCCTATGGGGATACATGACAGTGAAAAAAGGGATGTCATGTCTCCAAAAAAAAAAAAAAAACTTTGTATTAATCTTTGACATGTGTCCGATAAGAATGCAAAAATTATTTCTTTTATAATTTAAGATTTGAATAGGTAATTTAGGGTAAATTTTCTTTAAGGAATTTTAAGGATGTAATATATATATATATATATATATATATATATATATATATATATATATATATTGTCTTTTGTTATTCAATTGTTTGCGTTGTTAATCCTCTTGTTCCCGTAGTTAATTGCTTTTACATTAAGCTCCACAATATGAATCTAGGACATAATAAAAAACTGCACAAAAATAGGAGATTGCGGACAAGGTTTAAGACTCGGTAAGGTGAACCAATCAGAAAAAGTTGAGGTTCATATATAATAAAATGTAAAAAAGTACTTATAATGCATTTATTTCATGCACAATTATATATTTAAAATATCAATATTCATAATTTAAATTAATGCATAGCAATGTTCAAAAATATTTTCAAATATAATTTTAATAAATAATAGAATTGAAATACAAATCCAAAAACAATGCTATAAATATATTTCCTTTAATTGCCTATCAGCCACCGGTGTATATTAATAGAAATTCCACTGGAAAGGAACCTTGAAATTTAAAATTTCTTAATATATCAATGTAGGTGCTCTCTCTAGTTGCTTTGTTTTGTTTCACTGAATGGGTTTTTATATCTCAACCATGCAATGGTAGTTCAAAAAAACTACAGTAACCATATATAGAATTTCCATGTTGATATATTAATCCTATATATGTTAATCACTAATCAAAAATGAATTTAAAATTGTTGTAAATCCATAAATAAATATAGGGACTCCTAAATCTGTTATCTTGTTCTCAAGTATATCCTTTTATTATTGTAATGATATGATCATATAACACTTCTCTGAAGTTAAAACCATATGTTACTTGAGTGCCTTCATAAGAACTCCTTTGTTCCTTCTCATCCATCTCTTATTAATGGCTTCACTTCAATTAAAGTTGACCCTTTTATGATGAAAGATTTTTGGTGATTTACTCATTAACAATATTACCTTTGGATTGAAATCCTTCAATTAGATTGAATTAAATTTTCAAATTAACTCAGTATTTTTTTCCCCAATTCTTATATATATTGATTATTTTGGAGAAAATAATTCAAACAAAGACTTGTGTACCTATGGTCTTCTTCATCGTGTGGATAAGATTAATATTAGCAACTAATGACGTGATAGCTGGTCGGGCTTAAGCAATTATTTAGGGTTAGAATAGTAAGAAAAAATAATTTTAGAGTTGAAGTTAGTAAATTTGATGTTTTCTGAATAGTTTTCCATAATGAAAAATTTAATTCCTTTTTGTTCCAACATAGACGTGAGGTTTATTAGTTTTCCATACAATTTTTGTTCTTCAACCTAGACGTGGATTGTTATATTAGTGATCCATATTTATGTTGTATTATGGGTCTTATTCCTTCACATGTGTGAAATAAAAATAAAGCGCGTATTTTTTCCATAATTAGATTTTGGTAAACTAATAAATATAAAACGGTCATTAGTTATAACTTATAAATTCCTTATTTTTGAACTTATAAATTTATTAGTTATAATTTACAGGATCATCGTTTGAATTTATAGATTCATCAGTTTAATTTACAGATTTATCATTTTAAACTTACAGATTCATCATTTTAAAATTATAAATTTACTGTTTAGAAGCTACAGTTTCATTGTTTATAAGATACAGGTTTATCATTTATAAGCTACATGTTTAATATTTACGATTTTCATATTTATCGTTTTTGAACTTATAGATTCATCAGTTATAATTTACAGATTCATTATTTGGAATTATAGATTCATCAGTTATAACTTACAGATTTATCATTTTTAACTTACAGGTTCTAACATTTTGAACTTAAAAATTCACTGTTTAGAGGTTACAGGTTCATCATTTATAAGATACATGTTCAATGCTTACAATTTGCAAGTTCATCATTTAAAACTTAATAGTTTTATTATCATTTACAATTTGTTGCTCATCCCTTGGAGATTAATTATTTACAACTTACAGATTTATTATTTTGAACTTGTAGGTTCATCATTTTAAAACTACAATTTTATAGTTTAGATTTTACAGGTTAATCATTTACAACTTTAAGATTCATTTTTTGAACATATAGAAATTACAAGTTCATCTTTTAAAACTTGTAAATTTATCTTTTACAGGTTTATTATTTACAATTTGCATATTTATCACTTACATGTTCATTATATCTACCAAATATATCATTTTTAACATCCAGTAACATGATTTTTTTCTCTTTATAGTTTTCATTTTTAGTTTAAATATCTTTATTTTTAACCATTTTATTTCACAAATATATCAAAACTAATATTTTTCATTACAAAAACAATAATAACAATAAGTAAAACATTCAAAAATGCTAAAAATAAAATCAAATATGAAAATTAAAAAGTTCTCTCTAAAATAAATTTAGAATATACAGAAATTTTTTTCCTTCTCTATGTGAACACGAAGAAGAAGAATAAGAATATAATGAAATACGCTAAAAGTAAAAATATTGTATTATGAATAAACATAACATACATGAAATATTAATATACTAGTTAAAAAATGTTGTTCAGATTAATAGCACATGAAACGTAATATAATTTTTGCATGATATAATTTTCGCATATTCATTACACGGACGAATAACATAATGAACCTAAATGTGAATTTCCAACTTTTTAACTTGTTTTATGAGTGTTGCTTGGTTTTTTCCGAGGAAATTAGTCATGGTTTCCTATGAATTGACTGCATAATTTTATTCAAGTAATACATTTTAATTCTTTGTTATCTGCGTGGATTAAATAATTTCTTGAACTTCTAATTGCTTATAGTTTAACTTTTATATTAACCAATTGTTACTAATGAATTTGTAAAATTAGAAACGCTTAGATCTTGAATTTATGGTTCTATATTTTTGTTGCAGAATATCTGTCAGTATACTACAACACCCTATTTAAGATATTTAAAATGCATTATGTAAAATATTTTATGCTCTATCGGTTAATACGCTAATTACATGGTGTAATTGGCTATTTAATTCATCAAGCTGTTGACAGAATAACCAAGTATTCAACTTGAAAACTAGTAATTATTGGGGCATTGATTATTGTTAACAATTGAGGCCATTATAGCAATTGCCATAGGGAGAAAAAATCCATAAATTGTGAAGAATGGTAGACAAGCACTAGCCACTGCAATAAAATACGGACAGAATAGCAATTACCAAATCTAAAGAACTCCTTTTAGATACATTCCAAATCAATGAGAGGATGCCAAATTACCAATATTCAGCATATTCACAAGCAAATATCCACTTTATCCGTTCTATTACTAGCAATTCACTTTCTGCCACCCACCATCCCTTGGCTAGAAGCACCCGACAAGCTTGGGGACATGCTACCAGTGATCTTAAATCTTCCATCTGTATTGCCAAAAACATTTAGATCTTCAAATAACCTGTATGAAGGAACAAAGGGCTTTTGTCCAGCAGGTGCAGAGCTCACAATAGGATCACCGTTCATGGCTGACCCATTTGTACCTCTTGAAGGGAAAGAATTATAGTGGTGCAATGGCCTAGCTGCTTGAGCAGGTGTATAAGATGATGCTGTGTTGGCTTGTGTAGTTGAGTACATATTATTAGCAGTGGACATATGACTTTGGCCATTGGCATAACCAGGTGTAGCTGCCCAGGGTGGAGGAGGGTAGCGAGATGTATATTGAGTATACTGTGACTGTAATTGCGGCTGGAACTGATTTTGTGATCGAGGTTGGAATTGCTGCTGATGCTGTGGTTGGGGCAAAGGGAGCTGCTGCTGCTGCTGCGGTTGAGGCTGGGGCTGAGGGAACTGCTGCTGAGGCTGACTATGTAGTCGTGGTTGAAATTGAGGTTGGAATTGCTGCTGAGATTGGGGTTCAGCATATGCTTGAGATTGAGGTTGGAATTGCTGCAGAGGTTGATCATATGATTGTGTTTGAGATTGAGGTTGAAATTGCTGTTGAGGCTGAGGCTGAGGCTGAGCATGTTGTTGCGGTTGAGGTTGAGTTTCAAACTGCTGCTGAGGCTGAGGCTGAGCATCATGTTGCGGTTGAGATTGAGTTTCAAACTGCTGCTGAGGCTGAGGCTGAGCATGTTGTTGCGGTTGAGTTTGAAACTGCTGCAGAAACTGAGATTGTGGCAGAATATGTGATTGTGGATTAGGTTGATGCAGAAACTGCTGCTGAGGTTGATGCAGATCCTGTTGTTGTAATTGAGACTGTACATGGGGATGAGGAATTTGTGACTGGCTCTGAGGTAGAGGCTGGGCCCATGGAGCAACGTAATTGTTGTACACAGCCTGCCCTTGGTTTTCAGGATAAGTCTGGGAAATGTAAGGATAACCTTGTGCACTGGAGGCTGGTGCTTGAGGTATGCTCTGGTTAGAAGTTGGTGGAGTATGAGGTGTGGGGGGTTGTTCAGAGGTTGATGTTGATAATGTGATACTCAAAAGGTCAATTATATCCTGTTCTTTCGTAGTCCTAACTGGTGCAGGTGGATCAATAAGAGCTAATGCATTGCATGGAGGGGGGGTTGAAGTGGTAACAGTAAAAGAAGTTGCATTGGTGACATCCGCTGGTACTAGTGCCTGACTGGTTTCATAACTGCTTTGTGGTGGATTTGACTGTGGTTTCGAATGCCTGCATTTGAAGGAGAGAAAAGCACTGAATGATGACACTTGCAACTTAGAGAAATGCATTAAACTAAACACAGACAAAAGAGAATAGTTCAGTGAGTCATAAGCCATCTATATAGGCTAAAGAGGACTCAAAAGTTCCAAAATAAAATGACAGCAAAGCCAAGAATTTGGTGGTCTATATTCTGTAATTTTTCCTCAAGAACTAAAATAACAGGCAATGACTATGGTAGCTAGTTGATTCTGTCCACTTATCACTATTTAGAAGTTCCTAGAAAAATTTAATTGAATTCCACTATTTTGTTGAGTGACTAAATTGTAAATATTCTTATAAAATTAAACATAAAAAGAAGCTGTCAAGATACCTCCGAGCCAGCTGTGCAAAGTCATCCTCCTCTTCATCCTCTTCATCAATATAGCTCTTTGCTATGTTAACAACTGATGCAGAGGTATTAGTGCTCGAACTTGGGCCAGAGTCTTTTACTTCTGTTGGTTTGGTACTTGATAAAAGCTTGGGCTCTAAATTAGTATTTTGAGTTGGCATAGGAGAACCAGTTGCTATAGCATCATGTTTTGCAAGCAAGATTTGTAGACTATCATTTAATTCAAGGCCCTGACCAAGAAGTTCCTCATCCCTGCCATAGAACCAAAACACATTCAGATATGTTTACGGCATGTGTGCGTGCACACAGCCCCTGATAACTAGTGCCTTCCATAATATCAACAACATGCCAAAAAGCCACTAGGCAATTCAGGGAGAACTAACCCAGTTGTAGTTAGCATCTGCATCAATTTTTTCTGGTTGGACCGGCACTGATTGACAAGATCAACTATGATTTCATCTTTCACGGCCTTAAAAAAGGAACAGCACAATGTGTTAATTTAATCTCCACTGTTCCAGAAAGGACAAAGAAAGGTCATAATTGCCCCTACCTTGCAATCATCAGGGTTCACAGCTTGCAGCATGTCATTCAAAAGCTCCATAACATTACGCATGGATTCTATGCTTGATAAGCTATGATAATCAATAAAAAAAATATCAGAAAAAAATAGGGATTCAGCATTTCTAAGAAAAGACATCGGAGACTAATATAACGTGCAACTGAAAATTCAACTCTCACCTTAAGCCCTCAATCTCTGTTGCCATTGTTTCATCAAGTCTTCTGGAAGAAGTGCTAGGCATTCCATATCCAGCTTGGACATGCCTCATTGTTGAATGAGCGACCGGTGGTGTAAATATTGGAGCTGCATCTAAGGAGCGCTGAGGGAATTCCACACCAGAGCGCTGCCATTTGTATATTCTATCATTATAATTTCATACCATCAATAGTTCAACAGTGCACAATGATCAATAATGAGTTAGAAGATTAGAGTTTGAAATCCAAAATGGATTAATGGTACTCATTGTTCATTCATGAGCTAAAATCACTTTTCTGATAATATTAAATGTAATTGAGGGGCACAAAAGAATAGTAGTGACATTCCCTGGACAGGACTTGTACTGTTTCTGATTGAATGCACTCTTATTAACATGAATCATGAAGATCTTAAATGGACTAAAATCTGGTGCAATAAACAGAAAAATCATAGCTATCCACAAGAACCCTGGATTAATAACACATGCCAGTTCTACCATATTATGAGCCAGTTAGGTCAAAGGTAAAAAGAAACTAATTAAGTACCTTATGCAAATACTAAAAATAGCTGCAAAAGCGTGGTATCAGAGAAATAAATAGAATAATACCCTTAGTTCCTCATATGCCCAATAATACTGCGGATGTTTTCCTCCTGGTCCACCAAATGCCTCTTGCCAAGAGTCCAACAAAACCAAAATTTTATCCCTTACATGCATATCTGTCTGCAAATTCATCCAATAACCGTTTTAGGACAAGATGGAAAATCCAAAGAGAGAAAGCTTTGAAGAGACCACAGATACAAGATGAAATATAGAAAATCTAGGTCACATACAAATGAGAAATAATTGCATATATTATCTGCTAGCATAAAGAAAAGGAAAAACAACCATAGAGGAACCAAAAAGAGACATAATATTTATGATCTGAATCTTGGAGTGTAAAGTCAGCTATGATCATTTTGTTCAAAATGTAATTAAGTGCCTAAAAAATCTAGCTGATTGGTCTGATGACTCGAAATAACTTGTCAAATTCTATGAAATTTTAATATAAATTGTACTGACTACAATTTCTCCAAAAACAGAATGCCCATTAAAGAATTAAGTTTGCTAATCTTGCTGAAACAAGGTTATGGTGTCTAGTTGATTGCTTCATATAATGATGAAATATGTTTAATTAGAAAAACAAAGAATTACCTTCTTTTTTACAATTCTGACCATCTCTCCCAATATGTTCTTTTCAGCAATTTGGAAATGGAGATGATCACCGCAGTTCTTGACCATTGTTTCCAAAAGCTGTGATGTCAGATAAGGCAAGCAATTATAATCATTAAAAAGGGGGAACACATTCAAAATGCAAATTCTGTCACAGGATATCATAGAAAACGTAAATTCTTGCACACAGGCACGAGTATATCCCAGGATTTGAGTTCATAGAAATGTGCTCATGTGAATAATTCGAAAGATAAGCTGAGAGACAAAAAAAAAGGTACCGTCAAAGCCAGTAGCTGCACTTTAGGGTTCTTGTGCTGCAACCTTTTTTTCACAGCTTTCACAACATCTTTCACCAGCCTGATAAATTCAACACAAAACCAATGAGGACTAATGCAATTATCAAAAAATCCAACCTGATTTAAAAGAATAATACTCTAATTCTCTCTCTTTCCTTCTTTGGTTCAATTGACCATGTCTCTTTACAACTATTGTGTTTATGGTCTCAGACAAAGCTACACACTTGAAAGCTTGGAGATTCTTTTCATCGTTCATAAAAAAATAGCTTAAAAGCTAAAAATTGTGCGGGCAATTCTTTTTTCTAAGGAATAAACTAAACAATCGAAATTCCTACCAAATTCATCAAAGAAATATAAATAAACACAATCTACAAGTCCAGGGAGAAAACAATTTAAACATAAAACACATATATAAGCAGACGCATATTTTCAACATGTATTCATCCACATCTGTATAATTACTGAAAAATCACAAACGAAGCAATTTCTTGATAAGAATACAAAAACGTCAAAAAAGTCAACTCGAAAAAATAAAATCATCAAGAGCTTCAAAAATATAAGTTGCAAGAAGAACCAGAGTTTACCAATGATTAGAATTGACAGAATCACAAATATCGATATTCATAGACCAATCAGGACCGATCAGAAGATCGCTCGTCGCCTTCTCCACCGCCACGGTAGCTGAAGAAGAAGAAGAAGCCAACGCCATCTCTCTCTCTCTCTCTCTCCAAAACCCAAACCTCTCTTTGCACTAATTTGAGGACAGCTCGTAAGAATTAAGAGAGTATTCAAAGTCCAAGTCCTCTTAAATCCAATTTCCAGGAAAGGACAGGGCCATCTTAATTCTCTTAATAAAGAGTTTAAAAACCCTAAAAAAACCAAATTCTCAATAACAAAATCCTGTAAATTTCGCTGATGTTCTTCTTCTGCTACTTTTCTTTTCCTTTCTTTTTTCCCTTCGCTTTTCCAATCCTAAAATTTTCACTCTTGCTTTTCTTGCTTATTTACTAATTTTTATCATTCTCCCCGGAAAATCCGTTTTCAATTTTTCCTGTCCTTCCTCTTATTCAACCATTCGTTTTTCCTATCTTCTCTTATCCTATTCACTGCACAAACGATGTTATTCACGCTCCGTCTGAGATGATAACACGTGGACCTAGAAGAAAGAATCCGGTTGATGGCGGCGAGTAATAGTTTCAAAGGCCCAGCTTTTCATCCTTTTCTTGTAACGTAGATTTGATTTGAGCTCAGTTGATGAGGTAGTAGAGAGAGAAAAGAGGAATTGACTGTGGTAGACAGAAAAATGATAATTATCAAAACCAAGAAAACTGATAATTACGTGTCATTTTGTCTGTTACTAATAACAATTTTTTAGAATAATATTAAATTAAAAATATATGGACCAAATACTTCTCTTCTACCCAATTTTTTCTACCTTTTTATAATTTTTATTTATTGAAATATTAAATAAATAGTATATAATATTCTCTCATCATAAACTCACTTTTATTCTCACATTAAATAAAAAATTTTGATTATTTTTTATCCATTTATATCTTTATATTTATTAAAAAATATATTGAATAGAAAGAAGGAAACGAGTCTTTTTATTTTTATTTTTATGATGGGGTGGGAGTAAAATTTAGCTTAATGATAAATTATATCTAGAGAGGTCACCTTTTTTTAATTATTTTGTACAACTTTCATGATAGAGATGAAAAAAATCATTTTAATTTATTTTATGATAATAAACTGAAATTTATTAGAGAGAGTCAAAGATTCCATAACTCTATTATTGTTATAGAAAGTCAAAGATTTTATAAATTGGCACATAGTATTCATGTTTGGTTATGATTTCATAAGCACTCAGTGGGAGCATAGGATTCATCGGTGTTTGATTTGATATGCAAGTGGTATAATTTATAATGGTAATGCCTAATGATAATTGAGGTTCTCTCATTTCTGCCCATCTTCTAATAGATGTTGGCATCTTTGTTGTGGCTATGTTCTTCTGTTTAGGATTATAGCATGAGTCAGATTGATTTGATTGGTTAATTATAAAATAAATATCGATTTTGTATTTATTCTCCATAACTAAGGGATTAATTTCAAGTTCCAAACATATTTAAATTAATGTCAATTAAGGTGACTTTATCGATAATTCTGCTTGCCAGATTTGGACAAATTCTTGTGTTCAAGTGTGTTACTATTTATTGGTGGATTTTAATATTTTTAAAATAAATGCAAAAAAAATGACTATCTATAATTCACAATCTACTAATAAACTAAAAAATATATACAAATTAATTTATGATATTATCTGTAATACAAAATAAACTCACAAAACTTTTTGTATTTAATAAATTTGCTATAATCCCCCTCTATTATTCCTTATGCTCCGGTTTCAAGACATCATAAGAATAAAAAAAAATTGCTTTAAATTCTATTCATGAACAAATTTTAATTTTTCTTTTCTCTTTAATAAATTTGGATAATTCAGTTAATATATGATAATATTAAAAAAAATTACATGTAACAATTATTAGTTTAATTCCAAAAAACACACTTTATTATTATTTTTTTTTATAACGAAATAACAACAGAGATATAAAACACACACACAAAAAATAAATAAAACATCTCTAGGATTTCAAGAAATATGAAAGTTAAAACATATTCTTGTTAATTACCATACTAAAAAAGAATATCATGAACTTAATCATTTTTTTCCAAAACAATTATCAACAATTTATTATTTTAATTATTAATTTGATATAAAATTTCAAATATTTGCAATAATATTAAGCCTACTGAAATCGATGCATATCAACATATCACAATTTACAACAAAGATGAGGGTTCTTGTTGGCGTGCTTTTCCCGAGAAACATGATTTAATTTGTTTATTAAAAATATAATTTTTAAAAAAATGTATCAATTTCAAATGTTATCAATAAAAAAAATTAAAACTAACTTCAATGAAAGATAACATAAAAATATAAAACTATTTAAATTTTAAAAAATTAAAAAGATGGAAACTAAAAGAGTGGTTAGAAGAGTGTCCACTTGGCTTGAGCTGTATCATAATCATTGCAACTAATTAAAATTAAAATCTTAAGCATATGTAATATTGCTTAATTTATCATTATGTGCACACTTTATGTGGGTTAATAAATTGCTAAAAGTCCGTTTTCACATCTCTGTCACCAAAAACATTCCCTTGGGCACCGTTTTTGGCTGAGCGTTAGAGGAAAACAGAGCAAAACCAGTGGTTACTGTTCAATTAATCATTCACCTAATTTGGTGATTTTAACAATGAGATTAGTTGGCAATATTTACATCGACCATGTCCATAAATAAATTTATGGGCCAATTAAATTATAATCTATCATATTTTAACATATTTATTATTTTTTACATATTAAATTACTGATAGAATTTATTTGTAAATTTGATTTAAGCAGGAGATATAAGTTGAATCATATTAATAATTTTTCTTTTCAGAAGTGGTAGTGTGGAAATCAAATCACAAAGCCAAAAAAGCAAGTCAAACACTTAAACCAGCCACCATCAATAAATTCCAGAAGCAATCAGCAGGTGTCATGCAAAATACAATCATTCTCCATTCACTGCCAATTGCTTTTGGAGTATAATTCACTTTTTTTTTTAACACATGATAATTTCCATTATTGCACCTGGCCAAAGGTTGTGTGGTGGTTGACAAGTGCCAAGAACATACAAAGGTAGACAGCCTTTAATATTTAATACCCTCAAGCATAAAGCATACACTGCCCATCTACATTTAAACCTCCATTTCTACCTCCTTAAAAATATCCAGGACAAGCAGGATGGGCCAAGTAATATTCCAATCCCAAAATTAACAAACATTATTAGACAGTGCAACTCATAGAATAAATGGTACGAGTTTCAATTAACGCCATAAAATTATCATGTGATACTATTAAATGTTCGTACGTAAAGGAACAAAGAAGAAGACAACAATCATGTTTCTTCTTGCTTCTTTTTTTTTGTTTGACAACATCAAAGCATATGTTTCTACGAGGAAACAAAGCATAAATACGGAATCTTATTTGGTCATTCCATGCTATGATATAGTACATATGATCCACAGGGAAACCAAAGCAACAAAAGAAAAGTGCAATAAAAAAAAAAGTGTTCCAAAACGACATTGGAGTTCACATTGAGATTAATGAGGATCGACATGGGGATTATTGATATCTAATCATCACCGTGGCGATCCTCATTAATCTGATCAAGAATGACTACAAGAGAGACTATGAATGCATAATCAACATTGGGATACACAGTCACCCCAAAATTATCTTTGTCGAACACAATAGTTGAAAGAGTGTATTTCTTGTGCATCTGCATTATCATCAACAAGCAATTAACTAATTAAATAAAACATAACATTAATCATCATCGAGTACATATTGTAACCAAAAAACAAAATAAAGGATTTATTAGTTGTGAAAATGAAAAATCACCTGTGCAATAATGGAATTCGATTGGCCAAGATATATGGTGCAGGATCTCTCCAACCAGCTGCCCTTAACCTTGAAATCAGGGACATTTTCTGCAGTGTTAGCACCTAGGAATACATCTAATTCAGTTCTCAATTGAATTAGAGATGACTTTTTCACACTGAATAATAAATCTTTAGTATTAGTGCTGTCTCCTCTGAAGACCCGCCATCTCCTATGTGCTGTCACTATCTGAAAATTAACAAAGTTAATCTTCTTATCAGCTGACAAATTTGTCAGAATATCATCACTAACAGATATCTGTGCTTTTGTTAAAAAAATGCTAATCATAATTCATTGGTATCTACCGGGTTGGTCACCAGAGAGAATAAGCAGAGAAAAAATATATATATTTTTAAAAATTTCTCAACAGAGGTGGGTGTTGGACAACATTGAAAAATGGAGAATGGAGAGTGTATTTACGAAGAATTCTTCATGACCAAAATAATTAACAAGCGTAACAAAGAAAGTTTAATTACAAAATGGCACCAAAATTGGAAATTCAATAAAAAGAAAGAAGGAAAAAAAATAGATTATAGAAGACGGACCTTCTGTTGGAAAGTGGCGAGGATGTTACCGGCGGCATCAAGCAAATAACGGCGATCACGGATGCTTAATAACTTACTTTTGACCTTGAAAATAAGGTTGCCGTTCATGTCGGTAACGCCAAAATTACATTCTCCGAGAGACAGAAGCTTGGAAACCACTTTGAGATCCACCGGATACGGTGCCAAGAACTGTGGCCCAATCACCACCACTGGCTGCTGCGTTGCTATTGCCGGAATCGGGTAACTAGGTTGCCTGGCCATAATTAATCAAGCAAACAAACTCGAACTGAGAATAAAATCAAAGAGAATTAGGATTCCGATGAGCGATTGATGGATGGAAGGAGCGCTGTAAGGATGGGGGTTCATAATAAGAAACGAAGTCGGCGGCAGCGAATTGGATGCTTTGCATGAAAAGTAATACGCGGCTTTTGATCACGCTTTTCAATAGAAATTGAGCTAGTGTTTTAAAAAATAAGACCTGCGCGACTGCGCTGGTAGAATCTTCATCTCCTGCGTAATTGACACATAACCGTTGGAAACAGCAGCCTAATTTGACCTCAAAATCAACAGACCTTCTCTTCGGTGTTATTTGCTAAAAAAACACATCCAATTTTGTCTTTAAGTTAGATCCTTAGGGTCAATGCTTTCTCCTCTAAAAACCTGCCATCTGCTATGTGCAGTCACTGCCTACGTATACACATCGCAATGATCACATATAACATAGTGGTCAGGCACCGACTAATGAAACTGAAATCCTATTATTAAAGCTGGAGTTTAGCGGTGCTGATGGGCTAAACTGAGGGTATGAAATTTTGAAGCACACTGGAATCCATTCAAAAAATTAAGAAATTTAAAATATGCACAATGTATGTTCCGTTAACCTTCCGACGATGGAGAAAGGTTCTTTAACCTTAAAAATGACATTACCATTAATGTCACGAACCACAAAGTTGCCTTCAGCTAAGGTCAAAACCTTCCTCATAATTGACAGATCAATTAATGGATAAGGATAGCAGAATCGAGGGTTGATAATCGCAACAGGCTTAGCTAATAAATAATTGTGCTCCTGCGCTTGTGCTTGGGTGTGCAGTCATGAGCTGTGTAAGTAAAAGAAATTAGTTTAGATCACTGTATTTAATCAATAAAAGATTTTTGGCTTAATTTCTTAGTTGCATTATATAAAAAAAAAAAGAAGAAGAAGAAAGCCCTTATGTATGTATAGGACCATGTCAAAAGAAGATGCAACACCGCCTAATTTGACTCAATATCGAAGAAAAGGCCTGAAATGGTTACATTATTTTTTGTAAGAAGATGTGAATTTCAGAATTCTGCCTGTTCTAATTTATTGGCTGATTGGTCATCTGATTCGGGAACCTTTAATTATATATATATATATATATAACAAAGATTTTTTTCTCTTATTATTTTCATATGTTGTGATTGATTTTATTCATCAAAAATTGTATAAATTTAGTTAAAACAAATATGTGATATAATAATAATAATAATAATAATAATAATAATAATTGTTATTATTATAATTAATATTGTTAATGAAAATATTATTATTTTATTCAACATGATTAATTGATGCTTATTGGATTTAATAGATTATAATAGATGCTTAGTGGATTTCATAGACTTAATTAATTGTAGAATAAAACAAGAATACGCGTAATTTTAAAAATACACAAATTATGCTTTTTAAATTAGGCTTTACTTCCTTCAAAAAAAAAAAAGACCTAAAAAGCCGCAAGCGTAGAGATCTATACGAAATAAAATCCGAACTACGACTATAGATCCACATCCAATGGAATCAGTTCAATTTCAATTTATAAACTTTAATTCTCTTTACTTATGGATAGAGCAGTGACTGATTTATTCATCAAGATGATATTGTTGGTGCTGTTTGGCCTAGAATAGTGCCTTCCTATTTGTTTTTTTTTTTTTGTTGAGTTTTTTCCCTACTCTCTTTAAGGAAAAAAAAAAAAACTAAATAAGCCTTAACAAACCACAAGGATGAAGGAGGCATAATAATAATAATAATAATAATAATAATAATAATAATAATAATAATAATAATAATAATAATAATAGTAAGTATTATGGAAAGCCTTAATTTCATTACAACATTAATAAGTTTCACCAACAGAATGCACACTTATTATAATAAGTAAACAGTTAGCTCAAACAAATTGTTTAGGGTCCATAGATTTCTGAAAATTAGTAGGTAATGCAGAAAAAAAACACTTATCATCATATAAAATAATAATACATTATATATGAAAAGGAAATAACTAATTTGCATATACATCATCAAATACAATTGATGTAATTAATCAGCGCCGCTACGATCAGATCTCATCAAGAACCGCCACAATAGCCACTATAAATAAATAGTCAATGTTAGGATGAACAGTGACATCAAGGTTGTCTGTTTCCAACAAAACAGTCTTGAGATTGTGCCCCTGTGAATCTGCATCCATTTCCATTTATATTCCATCAATTAGCTATGAAGCACGGAAACGCATGACCCTTGATGTATCGGTGTGTCGGAGATATTTCCGACACTGATACTAGCGAACACCAACACAATCCGTCCTAAGTATGGTGTCAAAATTTTACAAAAATTAGACACGCGTTTTTCCCTCGGAAATATGTTTCTTCCCTCAAAATTCCTAATATACCACGCCTCTTCTAAAAAAACTTCCAATTTTGTGTTTCTCCTATTATATATAAAATCCCTAAATTTATTAGTTATCATGCATTTGTTCTATAAAAATTTTCCCTTTTATAAAAATTTTCACGCCTAGAAAAATCACTATCAAACTCTACCACTGACGGTTGATGGTATGCAGTCATCGTCAACAACAATCTCTGCTTCCAACTGTCGCTGCAAGTTATTATGTTGTCCTTCATTTCTACCACCAATCTCTGCCTTTTAGTCTGGTCTGGTCTAGTTTGCCTTATTCCATGGGGTCTAACATGAACATGTGAAGGAAATAAAATGGAATTGAGGAGTAGATGGCTTAAAACTAAAGAAGGGGCAAAAAAATTAAAGAAAATCGAAGCATGCACTTAGAAAGGGTACTGGGTCAGATTTAGTTTTACCTTGAATTGCATAAATTGTATGCTGTAAAGGTCTCTCTAGCTATGGAAATTCATAAAAACTGAACTTAGTGCATTAGTCAACAAATAAAGGCCCCGCCAATTTATTCTTTTTATAACTGTTTATTTTTATTTTAAATACTAATAATTATTTTGCCTCTGAAATTTATTTCATTCTTCTGTTATCATGTTCCATGTTAGTAAAGCAAAAATTATTTAAGGTTTAATTCTCTTCTACTTTTCAATTCAATTTTCTGTTAGTTTTATTCCATATTCTTCTTTTGTTATATTTAAGTCATACATGTCAGTAAAGCAAAAAATTTATTCCATATTCTTCTTTTATTATTTAGTGCAAATTTTTATATTTATTCTTTGATTTTTAATTTTTATTTAGGTTAAATTTTCATATTGAATTTATGGATTCTGGTTCTAGAAGTACAAAAAGTTCAAAATCCAGCGAAAGCACAAGTACTGAGCCAAAAAATATGAGGATGATAATCAAACATCTTTTTGTGGCAATATATTAAAAAAACTTTAGAAGACTAGAGATACTGGAGGAAATTACAAATAGATATGTAATTTTTGTGGTAAAAAAAAATAAAGATTTTATACTAGAGTAAGATCTCATTTATTAAAAATATCTGGAAAAAGAGATTTGTCATTGTACAAAGGTTAGAAATAAAGATATTTCTAAGATGAAAAAGATTGAAAAAAAAGTCATGAATAAAATTTTGAATTCAACTTAAGCGAGTTAGATTGTATACTAATGTTGCTTTTGGTAGTATATTTGCAACTCCATTGCATTTAACTGATTTAAATATTTCAGATGTTTTAAAGAGAAAAATAATAAATGATTCTCCTACTAGTAGAGCTTTTGATGTGCAAACTAGAAACCGGTTGGATGCTAAAATTACTCGAATATTTTACACTGGACGGTTGCCATTTAATTTGGATAGAAATCATCATTATATGAGTTCATATGCATTTTTTGCAAATAATGCATTAGGCGGATATGTGCCTCAGGGTTATAATAAATTAAGAACCACATTAACTCAACAAGAGAAGACAATTGTAGACAGATTATTAAAACCAATCAAAAGCACTTAGAGTTATTGTGGGTCCTTTTCCCCAGCTAAAGGATAAAAAAAATTCCTAATAGTAGCAGTGGACCACTTCACCAAATGGGTTGAAGCACACAATGACCACATCACACAAACCAATGTGATTAATTTCTTTTTTGATGAAGTCATTTTCCAATTCAGGATACTAGTCAAAGTGATCACTAACAATGGAAAAGCAGTTTGATGGCTTAGAGTTTCGAGGCCTAGGCCAAAATCTAGGAATTAAGTTATGCTTCACATTAGTCGCACATCCCAAGACAAACTGGATGATCGAGGTCACCAACAAAACCATTATCCAAGGATTCATAAAAATGCTGAAGCAAGCAAAAGGAGAGTGGACAAATCAACTCCCATATGTTCTTTGGTCCTATATAATAACCCCTAGAATAGCAAAAGACGAAACACCTTTTAGATTGGCATTTGGAACAAAAGTAGTCATCATGGTGAAGATAGGGCTCCCAAGCTTCGGGATGCTACACTATGAGGAATAAAGAAATGAACGAAATCTAAGGACCAACATTGATTTCATAGATGGTATCAGAAAAGCAGCAACCATAAAGGGCGAAACTTATAGAAGAAAGATGTTACACCTATATAATGGGAGAGTCAAGCCTCAGTTTCAACAATGGAGATTTATTTCTCATCAGAGGCCACATCAAGAGAGGTATATTTCGGCAATGTGCCTACGTCATCGGAAGCAAAATTGTCACGTCTGCGATGTAGACCCTAATCGTAAACGTATATTTCGGTTATTTGTACTCCAGTACAGAGGCATACCGATCAGAGGCTAAATAAGGATAAATAAGCGTGAGAAAAACTATTTTTATATGATAATAAAAAATATATAATATGAAAGTTTCATTCAATTGATCAATTGTTGTGATTTCGTGTCTAGCACGCAAATTGAGGCAACATATTAGATTTGAAATACTTTTTTTTCAACAATGAAAATATGATTTAAGCATATCAAAATGTAGAAAATATTATTTTAAGGTAATATGTGGAGTTATAAAATGAAATTTTAAAGTTTATGGCCCAAAAGGTGAAAATATGATATATAGTACAAATTTATAATACGATTTTCTGATTAGAAGTTAGGGAGATGCGTTTACAATCACGAGGATACCGATGTAATTACAATTGAATCCTAAGATTTTTAAAACTAATAATTTATAAATCGGACTACAGTTGAATTTTTACGAGCTTGATTTAGAAAAAGTACTAAATCGCAAAAATATAATTTTCATACCAGTTATCGTTTTGAAAAATCGAGAAGACCATTTTGAAGAGAAAATTATTCTAAGGATATTGGAATATTCAATTTGAGGAGATAAAATCATTTGGGATATGAAATTTAAGAAAATAGATTTATTCAAGAATTAAATTAAAAAATTAAAAAGTTAGGTGGAAAAAGTTCAAAGTCAAAGTTTCTTTTGAATTAAACTGAATAAAAGCAAAAATATATTTTTGATTAATTTTAATTGACCAATTGGAGTAAGAATTAAACTTAATTAAGATTAATTAAGCATTAATTAAGTATATAAAGTCAAAAATGGACAAAAAATCAATAATTTCATAATATAAAACAAAAAAATCTCTTCTTCTTCTTCCCTTGCACGACCACCATAGTCATTTACCTTATTTTTTAAAATTTTTTCTCACAAATTATCATTATCAAGATATAAGAAAATATAAGGAATTATGTGGAAGTGAAAAAAATATTTTTGAAAAAAAATCAACTATTGGCTAAAAATTCGAAGAAAAATTGAGGTGAGACTTTCTTCACTTTTCTTTCAAATTTCCATGAATCCAAATTGATTTGAATAATTGTTGTAAGTTGATTTTAAGTTTGATGATGATTTGGAATTGAATTGGTATTATGGAAAAATTAAGATTTTATAGGAAAATTATGAAAAAATTAGGAAATGAGTAGAATGAGGTTTGAGGATGATGAAGATGATGGAAAATTGATGAAATTTTTTTTTAGGAATTTTTATGGAATTATTGGAAATTTTTCATAATTATAGCCAAATTTTTGAAAAATTATTTTGAAAGATTTGTGCCTCAAAATAATGATAATTGAGTTATATGGAGTGTTTGGAAGTGAAAATTAATTTTTGGAATGGAGAAGAATTAAAAAAGAATTTTGCTGAATTTTTGAATTTTTTACATAATTATTGAAAAATTTGTTGGAAATTGTTGAATGTAATTTTGGTGAAATTAGTGATGGAAAATGGAAGATAATGAGTCAAAATAATTATGAAAGAAAATTTTTGGAGAAAAAAATAGAAAATAAAGATATGAAGGAAAAATTAAATAAATTAAAGAGAAATTAGAAGAGAAGATAAATATTTAATTAATTTAGAAATTTCACGTTAGTAGTATATATCATAAAATAAGACTGGTAGAAAAATATATATAAATGTGAGAGCAAGAAAAATTAAATGAGTGGTTTAATTTCTATTTTAATTTGGTAATTTTTATTGTCTTCGTAATGAATTAGAAATTTAATGATTATTCAGGTGCACCATTAGAGTAGACATCAGGAGTAAGTAGATAGATGAAGCCAACAGTTTCCGACAAATTACTGTAAAAGTTTGTACATTAACTTATAATATATATCAATTGTGATTTAAATATATTTTTATATGCTTTTTGACATGAAATGAAATTTCATTTTGGAAATAATTATATATAACATTTATGAAAATATTAAATGTTTGGAAAGTTATTGAAATATATTTTATGATAAAAATAAAATAAAATATTTTGTTAAAAAAAGTGTATTGGTATGAAATAAATTTATTTTTCTCATATAGTGAATTTTTATCCTATTAAATAATTGTATGAGAAATTTATAACAATCATGTTTATAAAAATTTTGGTAAGATAAATGGTTTAATATTTATATATGTTGATAAACTCATATATTAGCCTAGACAATAAATTAGGGAATTATTGACATGTTAAAATGGTAGAAATTCTATGTCTTGTGATTATCTTGATTATGAGAGGTGTTATATGACTCATGTAGTTATCTTTTACTATATATTATTTAATTATCGATCATTTGGTTATTTTGGACCATATATTATTTAATTATCGATCATGTGGTTATCTTGGATCGAAGTTGATCCTATAGTTATCTTAAATCAGATGATATTAATTGGAATTATGTAATTATCTTTAACTTTAGTCATGTGGTTATCTTGGACTCTAAGATTTATATCGTTTGATGATAACCTTTGTTTCTCTATAGGTAAGTTTATGGTCTATTAGTATATGAGTTGGATAAATTTTTTATTTTAATTAATGATTAAAATCTTATTGCATTTATTATATACTTGTGATATTAATAACAATGACTTGATTTTGGTAGATTTTATTTAATGATTTATATCTACTTTTATATATAAGTAAATAATTTATTAATAATTTTGATATATGAAAATCTTTTTTCAAAATTTTGTTGATTTTAAAGTGTATATTTTTATTTAAAGTAATTTTTATTATAAGTTTTTGTATAACTGAGTTTTATATTCAGCGCGAGAGTTTGTTTTTTCTTGCATAAATTTTAGTCGAGCTAAACAGCAACATATGTGTAAATAATAGTCGTCGCTGGTATCAGTAAATCACATCTATAAAGCCAAACAACAGTGACAGTCACCCTGCTAGAGTGAATTTTGCTATATATGTATTTTATATATTTCACTTGATGTATTTTAATAATATATATATATATATATATATATATATATATATATATATATATATATATATATATATATATATATATAAGTATGTAAATTAAGATCATGATATGAAAATAGTGGGAGAACAAAATTGTATTTTATTTTGTTAATGTAATATATTATTTTATTAAGTTTTATTCATGTCAATATACAAATATATTTATATAAATTTTAATAATGTATTATTTTAAATATATATGTCTCGTAACATTTTTTATCTGATTGTGTACGACGATGTATACAGGTAAGTAAGGGGTGTTACAAGAACGGTTAGGTTTTTTTATTAGATTTGTCAAAAACTAGGGTTACAATATATATATATATATATATATATATATATATATATATATATATATATATATATATATATAAATTTTGTGGTAATATTTTACAAAATTTCCTCGTTAGCGCTTCGTTGTTATGCTCCAGTATTTATCTACTAACTATGTATATGAGTCATACATAACAGGTTGGTTTACTAATGGCGAAATAATTGAAGCTTATGCTTTGTTGGAGGAAGTATTAGATAAGGGTTTATGTCCTTAGAGTTTGACATGGGATGATTTATAGTGCCAAATGGGCACAATTGGTGAAAATGGAATTACTTCAGAAAATGGTTAACAATATTATTTTTTCCTGATGTTAGGGCTTGGGAAGCTCTTCTCCTTGGCTCTAGATCCACTGTGAATTTTGCAGAGGATATATTAATAGGATTGGTGGATCAAAAAACAAACTTGTCCACATCGCGAGAACCTTCAGCAACAGATGTACTAATTCTTTTGTTCCATAAATTGTTAGTACTCTGATTAATTTTCTATAAACTTTATTTTGTGGAGACTACGAACAAAACATACTCAAACAAGCTGCCGGAACTATAATCTCGAGCAATGTATCAACTACACTATTGGATATGCAGCTGGATGTTAAATGCTCAGCCGGCTGTTGAACTTTCAACCTCAAAAAATGGAAAGAATACATCCACCTTATCAAGGGCCAAAGCACAAGTTGCTATAGTGAGAGTAATCATATGGCCTTGGCATCTTTGAGTTCTGTTACATATTCAGGGCATGTTCTGGTTCTGCTGTTTTTGAGATTTATCCAAGTTGTTGAGGAAGCATTTACATCTATAGGAATCCTTAATTTTATGTTGTTACAGTATCCTTCATCCCCACATTTCATATGTTAACTGTAGCTGGAGCATTAGTCGCTTCTCAACCAGTGCCATGCATTGTTATTTAATTACTTCTTATTTTATCAGGAACCGCAAAAAATGGAACTGCTAATGAATATCACAAATTTGATTAAGAGGACGAAACCTTTAGCTTAGCTGCTTATCATTGCACCTCAGGTTTGAGTTTTTATCATCTACTGCGGGAACACTCAACTACATCAACTTCATGGCGATCATGCTTGGCATTCAATCAAAGTAGGCCTTATTTTGTGACTAAATTACCTCCAGGTTTTGGGAAGACAAGATTTAATTTCATAATTATTTAAAAAAACTTCTCTGCATCTCTATGTCCAAGATGGTATGTATGTACTGTTGTAGTGCATCTGTCAAATTTCCAGCTGCATCCTCTTTTAATATTCAATTATTTTGATATTAAGTTGTCGTGTGTAAATCTGAATGTAAACTATGCATTTGCCTTGCATTTCTCATTTATTATCCAATTCAACCAAATAATAACACGTATTCTCTGCCTTTCTTTTTCATTAATTATTTTTGTTAGAATGATAAAAATGAAAAAGAAAAGAACCAGAATAATGCAACAATGTCTTTACTGCTCAAAATGCAGTAATTCACTTCTATATTTAATTCATTTAGTTACAAACTTATATTAAAACTGAAAATAACCACAAAAATCATGGACCTACAATTGTGCCATGATATGAACATGATCAAGAACAGAAAAGTTAACTACCTCCTATAAAACTGGAACTAATAGATTTACATTTCTAGTTTCAATAAAAGAAATATAAGTGGACAGCAGTCCTAAACACACATTCCAACACTCCTCCTTATTTAGGAGTTGCAAACACCAAGCTTTTGTCTTAACTCATCAAATTTGCTAGTTGGTAGAGGCTTTGTAAGGATGTCAGCCACCTGATTCTCTAATTTACAGTACTCCAGCCTCACTTCTCCATTATGCTGAACTTCTCTGATGAAGAACAGCTTGATGTTGAAGTGTTTTGTTTTTCCATGAAACACTGGATTTCTTGCAATAGCTATGGCAGCTTGATTGTCTACAAAAATCACAGTGCTATCCCTTTGTTCTAAACTTAAATCAATAAGAACTTTTCTCAGCCATAGAGCTTGATTTACAGCTGTTGTAGCAGCAATAAATTCAGCCTCAGCAGTTGATTGTGCAACAATGTCTTGCTTTTTTGAACACCAAGAAAACATACCAGAACCAAGAGAAAAACAATACCCTGAAGTGCTCTTTAAGTCATCCACTGAGCCACCCCAATCACTGTCTGAATACCCCACTAGCTTGATCTCCTTGCACTTTTCAAATTTAATTCCAAAGTTGCAAGTCTCCTTAACATACCTTAACACTCTATTGGTTGCTTTGAGATGACACTCACTTGGACAATGCATGAAACGTGAAAGAACACTTACTGCATTAAGAATATCAGGTCTGGTTGCTGTTAGGAACATCAGACAGCCAATCATGCTCCTGAACTGAAATTCATCAACTTTCTCTGTCTCATCATCCTTGCTGAGTTTCTCCTTTGAGTTCATGGGAGTATTCATGCCTTTGCAATCATCAAGCCTGAATTTCTTTAGAATTTCTCTAACATATTTTGTTTGACAGATGAAAATCTCAAAGTCATTCTGCTTCACCTCCATTCCCAAAAAGAAGGTCATCATGCCCAAGTCTGTCATCTCAAAGTGCTCCTTCATTTCTTGTTTAAACTTATCAACAAGACTTAATTTGCTTCCTGTTACCAACAAGTCATCGACATATAGTGATACTATGAGAATATCAGTTCCAACCTTTTTTATATACAAGGTTGACTCTGACAAACTCTTAGAGAAATCCAGACTCTTCAAATGTTCATCAATTCTGCTATACCAGGCTCTAGGAGCCTGCTTCAACCCATAGAGAGCCTTCTTTAGGAGATAAACCTTATCTTCTTCTCCCTTCTTCTCATAACCTTGTGGCTGATCTACATAGATTTCTTCTTGCAGGTAACCATTTAGAAAGGCAGACTTGACATCCAGCTGGTAGACCCTCCAATTTCTTTGTGCAGCAATAGCAAGAATGAGTCTGATGATTTCCAGCCTAGCCACAGGTGCAAAAGTGTCTGAGTAGTCAACTCCAGGTATTTGTGCATACCCTTTCACAACAAGTTTAGCTTTATGCTTATTGACAGTTCCATCAGGATTTAGTTTAGTTCTGAATATCCATTTGACTCCAATTACCTTCCTAGCTTGAGGTCTATCAACAAGCTGCCATGTTTGATTTTTCTCAATCATAAACAGCTCCTCCTCCATTGCTGCTCTCCAAATCTGACTTTGCATGGCTTCATCACAGCTGGTAGGTTCACATACAGCCACATTGCACCTTTGATAAACATCTGAAAGTGACCTAGTTCCTCTAATAGGTCTGTCATCAGCTAAGTCAGTTTCACTATCTTCAAAGTCTTGGTCTGTTGGCCTTAACTCTGTAATCTCTAAATGCTGCCCTTTTTGCTTGACCAACTTCTCATCATTCCAGACCCATGCTTCTTCTTCCAAGAAGTTCACATCTCTACTCACAACAATCTTTCCATTTTGAGGATGAAAGATTTTGTAAGCTTTAGCATTAGTGCTGTAGCCAATGAAAATCCCTGGCATTGCCCTCTCATCAAGCTTATCTCTCTTGTTTTGTGGAACTAGTGAGAAACATACACAACCAAACACTTTCAAAAACTTTAAAGAAGGTTTATAACCATACCAGGCTTGAAAAGGAGTCTGATCTCCTACTGACTTTGAGAGTAACCTGTTTTGCAAGAAGACTGATGTGCTTGCTGCCTCAGCCCAAAATTTTTTTGGCAAATTTCTTTCATGCAGCATACACCTTGTCATGTTTAGAATGGATCTGTTCCTCCTTTCACTTACTCCATTTTGCAGTGGAGTATAAGGAGCAGTCAATTGATGATGAATTCCTGCTGTCTCACAAAAATGATCAAAAACTTTTGAAGTATACTCCATGCCATTATCAGACCTGAGTGTTTGAATTTTACAGCCACTTTCAGTCTCCACTCTAGCTTTGAACTTCCAAAACACTTGAGCTACATCAGACTTGTGCTTTAAAAAGAAGATCCAACACATACGGGTTAGATCATCAATAAAAACAGCATAATACAAGCTACCATTTAGGGAAGGTGTTCTCTGAGGACCAGCAATGTCTGTGTGAACAAGTTGTAGCTTTTTAGATGCTCTCCATGTTGTTTTAGGGAAAGGCTTCCTAACTTGCTTTCCTGTCTGACAGGCTCTACAATGTGAGAGTTGACTTGCAAATTCAGGAAGTCCAATCACCATACCTTTGGACTGTAACTGCAATAATCCTTGGTAATGATAATGCCCTAACCTTTTGTGCCATAATTCAGTGTTAGTTTCTTTTACAGAGAAAGCAGTTTGCTCCTCCTCCAATGGATTTAGAGCAAAACTCTTTCCTTTCATTTTAACACTAAACATTAATCTTCTATTTGAATCTAGAATCTGACAACTTTCATTTTCAAAGACCAATTTATTTCATTTTTCAATTAATTGGCCTACACTCAATAGATTCTGATCTATTTCAGGCACATACAAAACATCAGAAATGTACTTTGTACCAGAATAGGTTAGAATGACAACAGTACCTTTTCCTTTTACTGCAATGTATTTTCCATTTCCCACTCTGACCTTTGATGAGCTTGCTCCATTTAACTCAGTGAACAGCTCCCTGTTGAAGGTCATATGGTTGGTGCAGCCACTATCAATCAACCAACTTTCACTTGATTCAATGCTGGTAAAGCATGTTGCTACAAACAATTGATCCTCCTCCTCTTGATCAGCAGTCTTGGCTTCTTCATTATGCTGCTCGTTTTTTGATTTGCAGATAATAGCCACATGACCTTTTTGGTTGCACTTAGAGCACTTTGCATCAGGTCTTCTCCAGCACTTGAAAAGTGAGTGGCCTTTCTTTCCACAATGCTGGCATGGTGGGTAGGACCTTTTCTGAGCCTCTTTTTTTCCTTTTGCATCTATTAGTACAACATTTGTGCCACTACCTTCGCTTTCTTTTTTCTTACCCTTCCATTTGTTCTTAGCTGCACCATGATGTTTGACAAATAAAGCTCCTTCTACTTCTGTATCCTCCCTCATCAATCTCCTCTGCTCCTGCGCTTGTAGAGAATTCAAGAGTTCTGCAAATGTGATTTTTGACAGATCCTTGGTATTCTCTAAGGCAGTGATTGTGGCTTCATATCTTTCAGGCACTGTGACAAGGATTTTTTCAACAATGCGTGAGTCTAGAAACTCAGCTCCAAACAGTCTTACCTTGTTAGCAATTGCAAGTAACTTTTCTGAATAATCCTTTATAGTTTCAGTGTCCTTCATTTTCTGCAACTCAAATTCCCTTATCAAATTCAAAATCTGCATACCCTTGATTCTTTCATCTCCTGCATACTCACTTCTGAGGTAGTCCCAAATCTGTTTTGCTGATTTCAGGGCCATAATTCGAGTGAAGATGGTGGGAGAGACTGCAGCAAAGAGACAAGCCTTTGCTTTTGATTTTTTTGTCTTCTTCTCCTTATGTGTCTTCATCTGAACCATTGTTGGATTTGCCGGGAGAACTGGAATTTCATAGTCTTCTTCCACAACTTCCCAAAGATCCATGGCTTCAAGATAGGTCTCCATACGTACTGCCCACATTTGGTAGTTTGATCCATCAAACACTTGTGGTGCCATTGCTGTAAAATTAGCTTCTGTTTCCATGGAGTTGAAACAAATACAGATCCCTTAAAGATGAAGGCTCTGATACCACTGTTAGAATGATAAAAATGAAAAAGAAAAGAACCAGAATAATGCAGCAATGTCTTTACTGCTCAAAATGCAGTAATTCACTTCTATATTTAATTCATTTAGTTACAAACTTATATTAAAACTGAAAATAACCACAAAAATCATGGACCTACAATTGTGCCATGATATGAACATGATCAAGAACAGAAAAGTTAACTACCTCCTATAAAACTGGAACTAATAGATTTACATTTCTAGTTTCAATAAAAGAAATACAAGTGGACAGCAGTCCTAAACACACATTCCAACAATTTTCATGGAATTAATTATTTTTCAAATTCAACACTGATGCCTTTTCTTGTGGGTTCTTCCTTTCAGCGCCTCAGAGGTAATGCAAATTGAGCACTGTCATTTCTAAGTTGGACTGTGGGAAACAAGAAAGGATAAATTGCTGAAATTTTGATTGAAGTGTAAAAAATCTTGAAACTTAGCATGATATGGTTGATGGTTAGGCGACCTATGGGCAATTTCCAATTGATGTATTGCATCCCACGATGTATACAGTGGAGCATTGGAAGATGATTCTTTCAGCAAATTTAGATGAATGTTTCTCAAGTCAAATAGCATCTTTTACATGCATAATGGGCATGAGCAGCAGGAGACTTAAGTCATGATGTGCCTGGCTCAGAAATTCGCAGAGTGCTTGTTTTAGATGGTTGATTTATGGGGTTACTCTTGAAGCAGGGTACCTTACTGCCATAAGGTTCATTTAGCATGTTTTTTGAGCAAAGTTTATTTAAGAAACCAAAATCGTAGGTTTTGATTGCAATAGAAGATTGTCATTTAGTTTCTGTTGTATTTGAGATTGACAATGTACCTGTTGATATGAAATAAAAATTTCATTTAAGCTTAATTTTCTTACAGATTATACTCTCTCCCCAGTTACTGGTAAGATGGGGGTAAGAATCATGCTCCATTTTCATAATCTTATATCTTTACGTGATTTTTTGACACTCAGCAAACAGTTCATCTAGTTGCTTTTGGATTTACCTTCATTTGTTTACATGAGATAGTTTTGATATGCAATAGATCAATTTACCAGAGCATTTAGTATCAAATGTGCAGAATAACTTCGGTTTCAGAATTATAGCAGATCAGAACCAGCTCTTTCTGGTAACATCTTTTCGATGCTGTCTTTGACGGATTTACTTGGTGTTGTTAAGCTGACACTGACTATTGCCAAAACACACACACACACATGCTAGATCTATGGGATTTTTAGTTCGGTTAGGTATCAATTGCAATATGAACGGTTCTTGTGGGGCTATTTCTTATTTAACTTTACTTGCTAGCAGTGCCCTGTTTCTCTTCCATTAATGTGCAACAGAGAGAAGAAATTTCAATTAATGTAATTTTCAAGATTTAATGTTGTAAGGAACTATTCCAGCAGTAGTTCAGGTAAAATGTTTCTCTGGAATTTGGAACACTAGTTTTAATATATGTTAGCGTCTCGTAAAACCATAAATCTGGGCGACAGTTAGTGCAGTTAATTCTGAAAATACATTTATTCAAAAACATAGTACCGAATGTAACATTTTCAAGATGCTATTTAGTTAATTACCAAGAATTGTACTTTATTTTACCATCATAGATATTTCAATTAATCTTTTGATTTATGCCTTGCTTTGATGAATTCTTTATGGCTCTTTTGGGGGTGAAAAAGCTCCAACTCAAATTCGAATTTTCAAGTTCAAGAGTTAAATTCTTGAAATTTATTACTTAGGCTATTTTAGTGTAAATCAATTCCATAAAATTAATGAAATCTATTTGCAATTTATTTTATCATAAAAATAAAAATTTAGTGTGCTATCTTTTTCTTACATCTACAAACTTTTTTAAAATGTAGATACAATAAAAAAATAAATATATTAATTTTTGTACCAAAATTTGAAAAATTACAAATAAAATCCACCAATCATGGGAAATTAAACTTAAGCTAATGTACTATTAAATAAAAACTTTTTGGTGACAAATTCTTTGAGTTTGAGTAGGCAGTTGTTCAAGTTTTAAAATAAATAATAGGTTTGTTTGGTTGGGCAATAGCGTTGAGTTGTTAGCAATCAGCAGTGGTAATCAGTTATCAACAGTTAGTAACAGCGGTCAGTTGTCAATGAATAACGGTGATGGTCAACTATTAATAGCCAACTACAGCGATCAACTACTCATAATTAGTTTTAAAATATTTGGTAACATAGTCGTTGAAAAGTCTATATACATATCATATAAAATGTAAAAAAAAAAGTTAATTAGACACAAAAATATAATTTTTTTAATCAATAAAAATTATTATAAATTGATTTAAGTACAAATAAAAAAATTATTTTATGTATTAAAAATTTAAAAGCTAGTTTTTGATATAAAAAACTAAAAAAATCAACTTTTTATAAAATATCAACTATTATTACAAATTTTAAAAATTAATAGTTGAAATTTTTAGCCATTGATTTTTTACTTTTATTTAACCAAATATCTAATTTAGCTTTCAGGTTGAATTGAAGCATCCTATCTAGGAGAAGAATTGTATACATGTCATTTCAAATTTAATTTAATTGGTATGAATTAATATTTAGGTAGTTGAATTAATGATTAATATGAAAATATGAGATAAAACAAACAATGGTTTTACATCAACTTGTTCAATATAGGCATGAGAAGACAGGCTGCAAAATTTGAATACAAAACTGGTTCAATTTGTCACCGTTCTCTTCTGCTTTACCTACCAAACAAAACAAAACAAAACCATTCCTTTCCATGGCCTAATTATTAGGATTTACTACTCAGTATTTAAAAAATTGGCAATAATATCACAATATTGGATATTGCTTCAAATGAAAATCATCTATATACACACTGCTGCTTCACCTTAAATCTTCCAGATAGAATGAAGTTTTCGCCGCGTTATATTTGATACTATTGGTTATATATATATATATTAACCATAATTTTAATTTAGCTAATGATAATTATTCATTTAATATGAAAAAATATAATTTTTTGTCATTTTATAAACATAATGATAATGATAATTGGTTGATAGTTGCCATGCTATAATTATCTAATAAAACTAACTTCATAATTCTGCCCTGTGATTTTCTTTACTCTATTAACGTCAAACTGTTATTAAAAAAATTTATCCAATTCAAAATCTTATTGGGTATTTATCATTTTATCGGGAATTTTTGGTTATAGACTAATACCTTAATTGCGAATAAATATCATTTTATTCTTTTAATAAAAGGAAAAGTAAAGATAAAAATTAATGATATATAATCTGGGACTATGGAGTACCAGTTTTTTGTTTTTCGAAGAATTACGAAGTGTTAGGCAATATATAATTCCAACTTCCTGTATTTATAATTTTCTGTGTTTGTATTACTTCCTATATAATGCGTTAAGGTTAGCATTTCACATATATAAATATATACTCTTATAAAATTATTGTCAAGCAATATAATACCACTTCGGACTTATTTTATTAATATAGTATCAGAGCCAGTCGGCTGCTATACAAGTTGAATCCTTTCAACTTCTATCAACCTGCTGCTCTAGCCTTCTATCACTTCTCATTCTTTTAATATCAAACTTAATAATAAAAATTATTTAGCATTAATGGAAGACTCCATTCTTAATTATGAGAATTTCAATGGATATGTTAATGTTGGGTTTTATGAATAGGTCTGGGCTGGCTTGATCCAGTCCAAGCGCATTTACTTTGATATAAATGTGAGAGTTTTTTACTTTGAGAAAAACTGTTCTATAATTAACTAAAAAATAGAAAAACTGCTCTTCCTTTTTCTGCAAAATCTCTGAAAAAATATGTTTCATCTTTTTCTTAATTCTTCAATCTCAAGGGAATTAAAAACGTTTGTACTGTGAATTTAAGCCCGATTCTAGTAACCAGGTCTACCCGAAGCATTGAAAACGTACTGTAAATACTCAACAAGTGAATTTCCACTATCCAAAAAATCTAAAATTGGTATCAGAGCCTGATTTATATGTTTTTGTGCTTAAATTTGGGATTAAGATAATTTTTAAGTAATTAACTATAAAAATCCGAAATTTTTTCAATTTTCGTAAAATTGATTCTTCTGTTTCATAGTTCGAATTTGGTATGGTTGGAAATCTATTATCACAAGTTTTCTAACGAGTATTTTTGCATATTTTTCTGATGAATGTTGATTTGATATGATTGTTTCAAGTTTCTAATCGAAATTAGAATTTTTTAATTTCTGACTCTTTGATAGTATATGTGTTGTCCAAATACGACCTAACAGAACTTAAACGGACTAAAAATGGTCATAATAGGTTTAGAAACGTCTAAAACGTGAAAAATTTAAATAAAATAGCTGAAAATAACCATTATAAGGTCCTGTGTGTTCGACACGTCACGCATAGGCATGAAACGTCATGCGCATGTGGTAAATAAATGTCACGTGGTGCTCATCATTGAGATGACATGACATTTTAGATTAATGTGTTTGTCTACGTGTCATGCCATATGTTCATAACACGTGACACATCCTGCCACATGGATCACCTTGGTTTGTCCACATAGACGTTGACGTATCGATGATAGTTGCTTAAAATTTAATTTTCTATTTAATGGATAATTTTTCATAATTTTTTAATAACTTTTTGATATAAACATAATTTTTTTTTATCATATGATATATATTACATTTGATAGTGTCTAATGTTGCTTTTAATTTATTCAAATATACAGTGAGGAATATGATGTTTCTCGCTTTGGAGCGATTATGTGTATATAGAAAAGATCTAGAACATTCTCTAGCGGAGCACATCGATGAGATGTTTTATAAATTATGGACTTTCTATGTAATATTTGCTGATGAATATGATTTAGCTGTAAAATAATAGATGTCCATAGTTCTTGATTCCTTATATGATTCATAGAAAGATGAAAGAAAAACCCTTAAAAAAATATTAAACGACTTAACTTATGTAAATTTCGAGAAAAAATTAACTCAGAAACTCGAGCGCTGAATACAATATGGTATTAGGTGATCTAGTAAGTCAAAGAATGATTTTTCATGGATGATAAAGATATCTAGTACATTGATAAAAAGAGAACTACCGGTTCAACTAGAAGATAAATGAATTGAATTCTAACATTAGAAAATATTTAGTTTTTTATGTGATAATATGTTATTTCTAAATTATTTTAGTATTGTTTTTTATTTATTTTATTTTATTTTAAACATATAATTAATGCTTATAAGACTCATTATTAATGTTTATTTTTAAATATATATATATCTTTTGTTGTTATATTATATGAAATGATGTATGTATTCATGTAATATTATGGGAATATTAGATTGGTAGATAAGTGAATTTCATCTAATATAATTATTGGTGCATACTTAAATAAAATAATGATAACTGGACTATATCAGTAGGAATTGATTAGGCCGTGTAAACAATATTTTTGTTTATGCTTATTGATTAATTTAAAATATCGTGACATAAAAATGATTATTATGATAATAAATTATGTTAATCCTAATTATGTTAATTGTTTCTAAATAGTTGAAATGACTACAACAAAAAGCACAATTGCTGACTTGAACCAAAGAGATAAGCTGAATGATAAAAACTATAACATTTGACATCAAAAAATTCAATATTTCCTGGAAGAGCAAGATATGCTGGAAACTATAGCACAACTAATGACTGAGTCTGAGCATGGAAGTACTGCTCAACATAGGCAGAATATTGAGGCATATCAAGCCTATAAGCGTAAGGACATAGTTGCTCGTATATTGATGCTAAACAACATGAGAAATGACTTGATGTTACGCTTTGAGAAGCAGCGCTCAGCCAAGCAGTATGAGATGTTGTTAAGGTTTAATTTGATGGAACCTCTACAATAAGGTTGCATCAGTTAACTCTGAAAGTTGATACCTATAAGAAAAATTCTAATCATAAAATGAGGCAATACCTTACTATCATGTCTAACATGTTAAGTGAGCTAAAAGGTGTTGGCCATGAGATGACTAACGAACAATAAGTCAAGTTGTAATATGCTATCTTCCAAAAAGCATGTATTATGCTCTCTTCCCATAATGACAACATCAAAATTTTTGATAATGTTTCCTGACATGTTAACCACTAGAGGAGGATTGTCTTTTCGCTGATAAGCCTGATGGATAGGCTTATATGATTGAGTCCAAAGGTAAATGGACTTTGGGCTCTGGACAAAAGAAATGGAAGGATAATGGAAAATGCCAAGGCAAGGGAGGAAAAAAAGTAAAATTTAGTGAGAATAAACACAAGTGTGGGAAACACATAGGCAAGAAAGACAAGAACATGAATTGTTTCAATTGTAGAAAGTCTGGTCACTTTGCTCGTGATTGCATTGAGCCAAATGTATTATATGACCAACTTAGTCCTTTTGATTTATATGTTAGTAGTTGTTTGATGTTAGGTGAAAATGTTTCTTATTGGACTGTAGACTCAGCAGCAACCAACCACATAGCAAAGGACCGATTTGCCTTTGTAGAGTTTCGTTGGATTCTAAAAGGGAGTAGAAAAATTTATATGGGGAATAATGCTTTTGCTGACGTACTTAGGATCGGTACCTGTAAGCTAGTGTTGCAGGGAGGTCGCACATTTAATCTCCATGATATGTTTTATGCTCTTAATGTTCGACGAAATTTAGTTTCTATTTTTATTCTGCTATAACTTAATTTTAAAATTGTATTTGAAGGAAATTGTATGAAAATACTTCTGGATATATGTTGGATGGTTTTATAATGCTAGACACTATTTTTACGGAAGTTAATCAATTTATTTGTTATTGAAAATTTCAGTAATAATTTATTAAATAATGATGTTAAATGACATGCTAGATTATGACACATTGGGCAAGATCGATAAAAAAGATTAGCAAAAGCTGGTCTTTTGGGATATGTTGAGAAAATATATTTGTCTGTTTGTGAGTATTGCCTAGCTAAAAAAACAAAAATATTACCATTTGGCAAAGCCAAAAGAGCCACATTTCCTTTATCGCTTATACATTTTGACATTTGTGGCCTAATGAATGTGAGGGCAAGATATGTTGCTCACTATTTCATCACTTTTATAGATAATTTTACCAGATAAAGTCACATTTATTTAATCTTCCATAAATCTGAAGTATTAGATTGCTTTATACGTTGTAATAAATTAGTTAAGAATCAATTAAATTTGAATATCAAAGCTTTGTCGACTGATCGAGGGCATGAATATCTATCTGATTTATTCAAAAATTATTGTGATGATAAGGGTATAGCTAGACAACTAACTATTTCTTATACTCCACAATAAAATGACATAGCAGAAAGAAAAAATAGAACCTTGTTGGACATAGTTAGGTCAATGATGACGCAAACTAAATTACTCATTTCTTTTTGTAGAGATGTACTAATGATTGTTGCCTACATTCTAAATCGTGTGTCATCAAAATCTATTCATTCAACTCCATATGAATTATGGAAAAGTAAAAAACCTGACTTAAGCAATATGCGCTCATGGGGATGCATGACTTATATCCACAACATTTCTCATGAATATGAAAAGTTTGGTCTGAGGGGGAAGAAGTGTATCTTTATAAGATACTCTGAATTCTCAAAAGAATATGTATTTTTAGGAGAAGATACAAATGGAAGAGTAACAAAAATTGAGTTATGATATGTCATTTTCTTAGAAGAGGACTTTACTGAAAGAGGTGATATAAATAAGAATTTTCAATTTTATGAAATGGAAGATCCTGAGACTAATGAGAGAGCAAGAATGGTTGATTTAGCTTCAACAGAGCAAGATAATATGGAATATAATGCTCCTCATGAAGCAAATGAGAGTGAAAATATGCCAGATTTTGTTCCCATGGAGCAAGACCATGAGCAATCTCAACCTTGACGTAGTAATTGTGATAAAATTCTCCGTTATCGATTTGAGATTGACGAGGAAGTTTTATGATTGCTCCAGATGGAGAAAAACCTAAAATAGTACAACAAGCTATCTCTGGTCCTAAAGCTAAAGAATGAATTAAAGCTATGGAAGAGGAAATATATTCAATGATATCCAATCAAGTATGGAATTTGGTTGAAATACCGCTAGGTCGTACGAGTATTAAGAACAAGTGGGTTCTCAAAATTAAATGTAAGACAGATGGGACAATAAAAAGATATAAAGTTTGATTAGTAGCTAAAGGCTACACACAACAAGAGAGAATTGACTATGAAGATACATTTTCACATATAACCAGTTTTGCATTAGTTCGCTTCATTTTGGCTATAGTAGCACAAATAGACTTAGAATTATATCAAATGGACGTAAAAACTAATTTTCTCAATAGAGAACTAGATGAAGAGATCTATATGGATCAACCTTTAGGTTTTGAACTTAAAGGACAAGAGCGCAAAGTTTGCAAGCTCAAAAAATCTATTTACAGTCATAAGCAAGCGTAAAGACAGTGGAACCTTTAATTTTATCAAGCCATGTTAAAGGATAGTTTTGCAATAATGAAAGAAGACCATTGTGTGTATATTAAACGTTCTAATAATGGTTTTATAATTCTGTCCTTGTATGTCGATGATATTTTAATAGCTGAAAATGGTAAGAAGTTGATTGATACTACAAAGAAACAGTTATCATCAAACTTCAAAATGAAAGATATGGGTGAGACTAGTTATGTACTTAGTGTTAATATCTTAAGGAATCGCTCTAAAAGACTTCTGGGTCTATCTCAGAAGACTTATATCAAGAAAATATTGGAGCATTATCATATGTATGAATGTAAACTTATGGATATCCATGTCGAAAGAAATATGAGCCTTACTCTTAATGTGTGTCCTAAAACATTGGATGAAAAAGAACGAATGTTCAAAGTACCCTACTCCAATGTTGTCGGTAGTCTAATGTATGTAATGATGTGCACACGCCCATATATTTGCTATACCGTTGGGTTAGTAAGCAGATTTTAATCTAATCAAGGTCCGAAATATTGGATGACAATCAAAAGCATATTGAAATATTTTAAAAGAACTTCAGACTATGTTATGTGCTATCAAGAGAAATATTTGTGCTTAATTGGTTATACAGATAATGATTGGGGAGGTGATATTGATTAGTGCATATCGACTTCTGGATATGCATTTTTGTTTAATGATTGCGCAATTTCATAGAGTAGCAAGAATCAATCTTTTATAACTTTATCAACGATGGAAGTTGAGTATGTAGTATGTTCCTCATCTATACAAAAGGTAGTTTGGTTGAAGAGGTTTTTGCAGCACTTAGAGATTGTTAAGAAAACATATGATCCTGTGACAATCCATTGGAGTAGTATGGTTGCATTAGCTTATGCTAAGGATCCGAAATATCTTGGAAAGACCAAACACATCCATATTAGATATCATTATGTTAGAGACATGATCGCGGAAAATGAAGTGATTCTGAAATACATTTCTACAAACAAAATGGTAGCAGATCCATTTACTAAACCAATAGCTTGAGATCTATTTGCAAGATATGTAAAATCCCTAGGCTTATGTAGAATGTAATTAATGTATATATTATGTTAGACCACTTGATTTTTACAAATAATATCTTGATTTAGTTGATTAATGGTTTTCATTATATGAATATATTATAAATACCAATTAGCACAATTCAAAGTAGTATGTCGATAGACTTAGATTGACTCACTCACATGAGTAATCGTCTCTGGTGCTATGAAGTGAGCAGAGATAAGACCATAAATGCAAAGACATTAAGTGAATGACTAAGACGCAATAGGAATGGTCTCGATCTCATTTTTTTAAAGGTCGTCTTGATAAAGATCAAGATGAGATTCTTTATATATATATATATATATATATATATATGAATTTTCTACCATTCATGTGTCTATTCAAAGGAAGCTGAGTGTGGAATCTGTTATTTAATATTATTGAATGTATAAATAAAAGTTTCATGTTTGGCATTTATAGAGCGATAAGACTAAGACTCATATGGAGTTATTTGTTTTTAAATTAAGAGCGAGACATCCACTTTTTTATCTTTTGACAAAAAAAAAGTAACTCCACCATAGCATGCATTTCATGCTGCATATGTTATATGACCTGTTAGGAAGCGAAAGAATGGATCCATGTTTTTTCATTATGTGGGTCTTAGAAATCCTTAAAATGGATTTCAAATATTTTTTACCTTTTGTGACTTTTGACTACATCATGATGTGATGAACTAATGTTGGCTATTTTAGGATGTATCCTATAGTCATGAGATGATTCGACTTAATGGAACACTCCTAAAAAACGAGTTAATTCAAATCTAATTGATATTAAGGCGAAAGAAAAAGTATGTTTTTGCTTAAGCACTGACAATTTGTATTCACTGGCTGGAATTGTTTCGCTTGATGAAACTTGAAGTAACTTAGAATACTAGCAATTGTAAGAGTGATTTGAGTATGAATTCTTAAGAGATTGAATATTACTCAATCAAGTGTATTAAGAAATATACTTTAGGTAAATAAACATATATTGAGGAGTGAATTTTATTTTGGTTAATGTCTCATATATGACCTATAGTTAGGTTTGTATATCGGAATTCTCACTATTTATATATTTCAAGTCACATGACCTGTTTACCTCTATAAAACATTTTCTATTTAAGTTTGAGATTTGAGATCATGTTATGGGATGAGCTAAGCCCACTATGGGCGAATGTTAGATGTTAGGTTTTTTTAATGGATCTGGACCGCTCATATAGGCTTGACCCAGCCCAAATCCATTTACTTTAATAAAAATATAGCAGTTTTTGACTTAAGAAAAATTGCTCTCCCTTTTTCTGCAAAATCTCTGAGAAAATCTGTCTTATTTTCTTCTTAATTCTTCAAACTCAAGATAATTAAAAACGTTCGTACTGTGATTTTAAGTTCGATTCTGAGTCTATCCAAAGCATTGAAAACGTATCATAAATACTCAACAAGTGAGTTTCCATTGCCTGAAAAATCTAAAAGTTAATGGAACAATTTCGACCTTCAAAAACTATTACCTTTGCCAATGGCACTATAACAGAACCTAGCTAATCCTGAATTTGATGTTTAATTTAAGAGAGATCATATGCTTCACACCCGAATACTCTGTTCTTTACCTAAGAAGAATTGTACTGCTTGACAACAATATTATAAGAGTATATATTTAACCCTAATGCATCGTATAGAAAGTAATATACAAACATGAAAAATTATAAATATACAGAAAGCTGGAATATATATATTTCCTAACAAGACATTGTAAAATTGGTGCATTTCAGTATATATGGCTGAAATTCAGAAACTTTTCTATCTCATTTATGCAATCAACTCTGAAATGGTGCAAAATTAACTAACTTCTTTCACATACTTCTCTCCATGTTTTCACAAAGCACATTTTGGTTGGGAATAATTGCTTCACTTCTGAATTTAAATACTTAATGTGTAATAATAATAATAATAATAATAATAATAATAATAATAATAATAATAATAAATGCTGATGATATATATCACATAAAACATCTTTCTAACTTTCTATAACCATGCTTTAAAATAAAATCCAAATCGAAAACGTACAATCTTGACTTTTCATAAAAAAAAATTTATAGACCATGGATAATTTTTTTTTTAATTTTTGAAAATCTCTCTTATGAAATTGCTTTCAATTATATTGGAAAATTTGCATTTTTTTTTGTTGCGCGGGATGTGAGCAGCGATCTTTTTTGTCAATTTAAAAATATTATGTGATTAGTTTTTTTGTGTGTTTATACTACAATATTCTATCCGTTTTACGGTATTTTATTCAGAGCATAATTTCAATTAAAACTCTTTGCTCATCTCTTAAGGATATATTTTGTGGGGATCGAAATCGAAATCTCTTAATTATCCACAAATTCAGTATGTGTTGCTAACTGAATCACAATTCTTTGAGTTAAGTGATTAATTTTTAATGCTTTGCCCATCAATTAATTAGGTGATAAATATTATATAGTCACTTAAAAGAATATTATAGCTAGCATATCCCTTCATATGACATTTTGTACTCTAACAGCGATCTCTTCTAATGTATATTAGACTTCTAAAAGCATGTGATATAATTAAGTAGATTAACTACTAACATATATGATAAAAATTTGACAGATTCCACAACCAAAAGGAAAGAAAATACTACGTCAGAATCAAAAGAAAAAGAATATACAATAACAGCAAATTAAACATTATTGCAAATGGGTTTTCATTATCAATAAGAGGTGGATGAGGTAAAAGGGCAAGAGGATAGAGTAGACATATGGTTTGTAGTGTCTCCTAGGTGGTGGTACCAAAATTCCCTTCTATTCTTGATAATGATCTATCACTTTTCTTGGAAAATGGATACTATACCAGACTTTGTTAACCTATTATGACTTTACATTTATATTATTGGCAAACAGTGAGAGCAACTACCTGAAAGACACCTACAATGTGACAATTTAAGTGACAACCACCATTAACTATTTAGGATAAACATAACCCTGTTTCTTGCACTTCTTCTAAATTTACTTCTATTTTTCACTTTTGCTCTATATTTTGTCAAGATAAAACAATGCCTGTTTGGTACCATTTAGGATTTGTATGGATTAAATGATTCTACACATTTTTTATATTCTAGAATGTATATATATGTTGGATTATGAATGACGGGCTGACCCATATCCAATAAATATTCCATTAAAAAAAGGTCAGATATTTTATAGGAATATAAGTTCTTGTAAGAGTGGGGTTACAGAATTTATATATGAATGTAGCTCTCTTTAAGTGGGATGTTACAGACTTAACCACTAACGTGTATAAAAAAGAAGAAAAGGGAGTAAGAGAACAAGAATCACAAGGAGAACAAGAATCATAGAGCTATTACTTTTTTTAGTTCTTAGATTATCTTGATCTTGAATATTAAGAGTGTAGTTGCTCTGAAAAATTCGCAAAGTCCCATTAGTAATTTTGTAAGGAACACAGAGAGAATCAAACGGTAAGAGATTTGTGAAAAAAGTAATTCCAATTAAATCTCCAAGTTCATTATTGGACATATTATATGATCTAATTTTACTCTAAAATAAATTTTTGGGTATGTATAGCAGCTCTCTCAATATTAATAAAAATGATTTTTTTTTTGTGTTTGACTACTATTTGAACCATGTATTATATCTCTTCAAAATATGATTTTTCAGTTGACTATGCTCAAGGATTCGGTTAATTAAAGATTTAAACAATTTCAAAAATAATTTCTTCAAAATGACTCCACTTTAGAATTTGTTCGAGTCTCTCAAGAAAATATTAATTTTGAACTCAATTAATTTGATAATTATGATCGGCTCTTACTCTAAAATGGAGTAAATTATTTTAAAATTAATTCATCCTTAATTTTAAACTTATTATCTTTCATATCATATATTTGTAACATTGAGATTTTCAATTTCAAGACAGCAGTATTATATATATATATATATATATATATATATTGATTAATTTTTGACTTATTATTAGACATGTTTGGTTGAGAAGTGCGGCCTAATTAGGCACAATCACCGGAACATTAAAGCTGCGTAATTTGTAGGTTGCAGCAATTAAAGATTTATTAAATTCATTAATTTATTAATATATGCGAGAAATTAATAATTAACATGACTCACACAGCATACAACATCAGATTCCAAACAGAATCAAATTGCATTATTTTGAACTCCAATCTCATGCAAGCTAAAAGACATGGAGGAGAAGAAAATTTTGCTGCAGCTTGAGGCTGTGACTCTCTCTCTCTCTCTCTCTCTCTATATATATATATATATATATATATATATGATGAGTCATAAATTAATTAAACACCTCATGTATATATACTGATGATGACACTAATTAAGTCAAAGTTTTATCTTGATCTCCAAGACAATATGTATAATATATAGTTGAAAGACATACGGCATGAACATCCTTAATTTCTTCATCTTTATCCCTATGTACTTGTCATAATTAAATTATATATGGCTAGGATTTTGACACGCACTACAAAATATTTTAGGAGAGAAATTTTGCTCGATTGACCATGAAGAAAAATATAGCCAGGCAATCCAACACCATATTTAAAAAATATCAGACAAAAAATTTTTAAAATTTGTGATATGGGTTTTGCAGATTAATGCATGACTGACCTGAAAATGGAGATCTCCACCGATTTGAATAGCTTGAATATAGGATGAAATGAGGATGTATATATATGTAAGATAGGTGTAGTGATCTTGATGGGGAAGACGGGCACATGAAGAACTAACTCACTGGAGATAATTAACAAATCAAACCTATATAATTAATTGGTTATAACTCCAGCAAGAAAATGTGTATGTGCACGAGTTAGTAATGCACGTGCCCTGCTTCTCCATCTTGCTCACACTCTATCATTCTTCAACTGAATTCAGCTCTGAAGAAAGCTAATTGTATAGTTTTATAAGAGAGAGAGAGAGAGAGAGAGACAGAGTGAGAGAGAAGGGGTTTTGAGGAAGGCATCTTCAAATTTCTGTAATTACTCTCTCCAGTCATTTATAACACAAAACAAGCAAATGATGAAGTGCGTTCCAAGGGCAGATATGGGAACAATCAAATTTTATATAGTCTGATATTGATTTTTCACATTTCTTTTTTTTTTTCAACATATAATCAGACTACTCCTGTTAATTAAAATTCCCATCATCTCATATTTTTTTAAAAAAATTCGCAAATCCTTATAATTATACCCTCCATTTGACCTCCTATGTGCGAAGTGTATATATATATATATATATATAAAAGATTAAAAATAACAATTCATATTTATTAATAATAAAATATATTAAATAGTGATGCAATAAATAATTAATGTTATTATTTTTTTAAGAATAAAAATAACATAGAATTTGAGATAAATAAAAACATGAATTTATCTTTATCAGATGAAAAGGATATTTTGCTTTTTTGATAATAGAAAAAAAAACGTGCGGCAAAAATGAAAAGTTAGAGCTGGTAAAATTTGATATGATGCTATAACACAATTTAAATATGATTCATTAAAATCATACAATTAATAAATGAATTGAATTTAGATTGAATCTCTTAACGTGAAAGTGATATAATTACAATCCGTCTAATATTTAAAATAATATTTTTAATGATTTTAGACAATAATTTTAAAATAAAATATAAAATATATGTATTTTTATGATTGTATAACAATTAGGTATGATTTTGGTTTAAATGTATAAAAATAATAATAATTTAAAATAATATTATTTTATACCATTAAACATATAATATTGTGATAAACATATTAAATAAATTAATCTGTTTATAACACAATAACAAATGAGTTGAATATAAATATAAAAAATTAAAATAAATATTAATTGGATTGACACGATATATTCATATTATTGACTAGCTTAGTTAGGTATGGGACCCCAAGGGCCCCATGGGTTTGCAACCCAATTATCATAAACAGCTTGTCACAACTCACAACTAGCAATATTGGACCACAAACATACATAAATACATATAGATATGCAAATCAATTTACATGCCCTACCAATTCTTTTTTAAACAACAAAATAAAAAATGAAAAAAAAGAAAGGAATCATTTTAAATGTTTTTGTTGGTAGTTTTAGTACCTGAACAGCTAGCTTTGATGCAATTTGCATATATTATTTGGCACCAAATGCAATTGTTTTAAAATCGCATGTCAGAATTATCAAGGAATGGTCTCAACTTAATGTGTGTATTTTATTTCACCTCCATAGCAATATTCCACTACGTTCAAACAAATCTATCAACAAATCAACTAATAACCATTAACTTTAGATCCCATTTAATTTGATTACAATGTGAATGGCTTAGTGGTTATATATATATATATATATATATATATATATATATATATTTGAAAGCAAAGAGGCAATATACATCTTTGTCACTTGTCTTCAACGTCTCAATTATTTTCTTCTAGCAAAAATAGAGGTAAAATATTATATGCTCATAAGTCATCAATGTTGTTAGCATTATTGTTTTCTAAGGAAAATAAAAAAAGAAGCAAACATCATCCTTCCTAAATCTTTATATGACATTAATTATAGGGATGCATGAATATGCATTTCTTATCACCTGTTGAAACTGCAGTAAAGTGGTACCCCTGAGAATTGAGATATAAAATATTGATATTTTCATTATTCTTTTTTTTTTTTTATTGAAGGTAAACTCGAAAATTTATAGTTTTGGTATAAGACCAACATCATAAACCTATAGTATGGATAAAATATTGAGGTTTTCAATTGTATATATAGGTGATCAATGCTGAAACATTCAAATTATTTACTGTCGAAAACTACTATTTTAAAACCCGACTAGCTCAAAAGTTAAATATTAACATAAAATCTATAATAATTAGTATATTTCTTTTTCACAAAAAAAAAATTATAAGAATGAGGATTTTAATACTGATTATTTAAAGTTGGAAATAAATTCTTAGAAAAACTTGTTTTTTTTTATTCAACTGAGTCTCTAATTCGAGATATTGAGGTAGGGGAGGAGGAATTATGCTGCTGGGACACATAGCTTTATCAGAAAAACTTGTTTTTAAATGTCAGGTGGGATACAAATGAGAAAAAAGTAAGCAAATACCAAGGAAATCAAAACTCGTGCTAGCTTTTTTATTTTTTGAAAAAAAAAAAGGTCCCCACTAATTAATCCAAAGATTAAATTAAAGGGATGGATGGAAGCAGCTGTCATTATCATAATTGTTAATACATTAAATAGCAGTGGCAGATAATATATATATGAATTGCTTAATGTCCATAACTACCTTATTTATTGGACCTACAAATGCCTTGCATAATTATCTTATATATATATATATATATATATATATATATATATATATATATATATATATATATCTTCTTTTGCAAAATATTAGTTAATGTACTCTTTTTCCAAATAGCTGCTAAAACCCTCCATTAGTCTCCCTCAAGTCTCAACCACACCTCTCCTCCTCCTAACTTGATGAGCATATAATACCGAACCATATTCACATTGAGATCTGCATTTCACCATCATTATATCGTTTCCTATACAATTTGGAATACCGGAAAGAAATTGATATCATAGGTTCCATTAGTTTTAAGAAAATATTCTTCTGAAAAATATTTTTCCTTATTTTCTAATATTTGATTTACTTCTAGAAAATTAGTCAAAAGAAAATATTTTTCAAGTCAATGAAAAATATCTTAAAAACGAGAAAAAATAATTTCTCATTCTAAAAACATAAAGTCATTTTCAATACTTATAAGATATAAAAAAAAAGAAATTAAAATACAACTTTATTTTTAGTATTATAGTCAAATATAGAAAAATATTATATTTTTTTGAAAAATATTCCTTGAAAAATATATTTTCTAAAGACATTACTTTTTAGAAACAAATAGATATATTGTTTTTCAATTTAAAAAAAGTATTATATTAGTACTATATGTGTACGACCCAAGTACTATCGCTATACTTCTATTGGATAATTTTCTTTCTTTCCTTCCTTTTTTTCATTCCTGGTTTTTTTTTTTTACTTCATTTTAAAATTTTAAAATGATACATAAAATATTGAGAAAAGAACATATAGCTAAGATTAATTAGAATAAATATTCAGAAAAGAACATATAGCTAAGATTAATTAGAATATTTTCATTATAATACACTACCATAAAAATAATATACGCTGAAAGTATAAAATTGCTATACTATTTTAAAATTATTATAATTGATTTATGGTAACAGATTGACAATATCTGTTCCTACTACCGTAATTTTTTACAACAATTTATACGTTTATTTATTGTAACGAAATTGAACTTATCAATCGCTAATTAATTAGTTGTTATAAAATTAATTAATATGACAACATTTTTACATACCTTATTTTATATAGGCGGATGCATGGAAGTTACAAATTTTAAACTTGTAAGCAGGATAAAAAAAATTAAAAGTTATAAATATTAATTAAGATAAATATCACAGCCAGAAGAAAGGGACAATAAATTAAGTTGTAACCTCCGGCGAGGACGACTGCGCGCCACATAACATGGAGAGTAGTTTCTATCACGAGCATATATATCCCAGGACGACTGCGCGCCACATAAGCATAAATGACTTACGGTTGTCATTGGTTTATAACACCAGATTGACAGTTATTATGTCTACTCCCACAATCATAGCTATCGCATTATAGAAATTCTGGAGGGAAAAATTTGTGAATTGAATAACTGCCAAATATCGAAGCTAGAGCTCTCTATATATAGAGCTAACGGTTAACTGAAAACTAATCCTTAAGAATGAGGAAAAGAAAAGATTGAATACATTAAGCTACTCAATAAGTACTCTGTCACTATTCTAAATAATCACGTGAGTTATTCCTTGTATAAAAGACTTTGTAGCTTTTATCAATAACTTCACTGCTACTTGTAACTCTTTCATTCAACTCATTTCTATCGGTTTTGCACTTGCATGCAGGAAATTCACACTCTAAGCAAACTAATATTTTATAGTACATATGTGCATAAAAATTTTATATTTATATAATATCATACAATGTCATATCATTTATCTCATGATCATTCCTAAAATCATACATTCTAGTTATTACATACTTTGATATCATATCAACATACATATCTTACCAAAGAAATGCCATAAAATCCATGTATAATGTATATATATACATATTTATGTTACCATGCTATATCATGTTACTTGACATTAGCATTCATATAACTTTTCATTTAGATCACCATATATCATACATTTAGCTTCCATTTACATTACCATATATCATACATTTAGTTCCCATTTAGCCCGAGACTCTCTAAACTTGACTATTAGGATGCATGACATGAGATAGGGGTGATCAATAACCTAAGTATAAGCCACTTTGCTCACAAAATATCAGTTCATCCGAGCTCCACGAGTCAATGGCATGCAATAACCCGAACTTAAGTCACATTGACTGAGAATAATATAATATGCTAGCAAATTCAGGATTAAGTGTGCTCGTATCTTTAGCTTTAATCACTTATCCTTATATCAATCACAAAGTAGCTCTTTACGGTACTATTTCCTCTCTCAATGGTATGTCATCTACCCTATGACATGTTTAAGACTAGAAAACTTGGCATATAACTTATAATCTTTACCTTTCAGTTCATTTTATCACATGTTATTACTAACATTATATCTCATTTATACATTTTCATATCAACACATAAATGCTATATCATATAATCCACATGTTATATTCCATATAGACATACATCCCATAACATACATTTAACAATTCATCAATTGAGATAAAAAAAAAAAACAATATGTATATATTATACATTCATTCTACTTCACGAGCGTGAACTACTTATTTGCGGCTATAAATGTGTTTTTCACGATTTTTTTACCTCGTGAAACAAAACATAACATTCACAGGCATGAATTACTTATTCACGGTCATGACACTACATTATTCTCAGCTTTCCAATTCATAAAATTCTGGATTTATGCAAGTTTATTAGCTTTGACATTTACAGCTTTGACACACTTGTTCACGGACGTGAATCATGCATTTTTAGCAACCAAAACACGATTCAAAACAGAGTATCTCATGCATTTTATGCAAAATCTCTAAAATTGACTAGTGTCAATTACTCCTATCAATACTTTCATACCTACACAATGTCTACAACATGTTTAAACAATATTTAGATCATTAAATCCATTTCTAGGTCAAGTTAAACTATAATATATCATATATGTCATTTTAACACTTAAACCATATAACCATATTATTAATCAACCATAACATGCTATTTTACCATTCTTTCACATTAACAGCCTACAAAACATATCAATATACATGGAAAACTAATTTAAATGCTCATATGTACTAACTTTTACCAAAATTGAACCTTAACTAACTCTTTAAACTTTTCAAGCTTGTTTTTCCCTTAGTGATGTGGTTCCTTGCTCTCCAGCAGATTCTAGCATCATAAATATATTCATATCAGAATCATGTAACATAAAATGAACCAAACTAACCTAAAAACTAAGTTCTACCTCTATTTGGTAAGAACTCACTTAAACTTCCATATTTTCTCAAGCTTTAAGCCTCAATAAATGGTGTTTTAGGGTTAGAAAGAGTGGAGAAGATGACTAAAAAGTCTCTGAGTGTGTTGAAAGGTGATTTGGGGCAGTGAAAGAGGCTTTAAAATAAGATATAGTACAAAGAAAAGAGAAAATTGCAGTTGCTCATGGTTAACCGACCTGTGTTCATAAATGTGACTTATTTTCACGAATGTGAAACACCATTCACGGTTGATACTCAATTATTCAAGAGTGTGAACGTTTTTATTTTTTTTTTAAATGATTCCACCATGTTCAAAACTATGTCATTATGAACCATAACACGATATTCACAAACGTGAATATCAATTCACATACGTGAAAACTTTCTTTTTCATAAATTTAAACTTAAACCTTAACACATTAACTCCATCATTTTCCTTTTTAAACACATAACTTATATGTCCTACTTTATAGACGTTATAGAAAAATAATTTATAATTGTGATGCAACTAACTGTATATTACCTTTAAGTTATTATGAAACAATGGAGAATCTACAATTATCAAGTCCAACTGTTTAGGTCAGTTAATGAAAAGACTTGTTTCTTTTAAAACTCTCAAATATGTTTTCTGACTTGATATCATAGCTTCATCATTATCATGACCAATTATTATTAGTCGATCTCTTCCTCATCTGCCTCTATGGCCATTAGCACCAACCTCCCTTCTATCTTTCCCTCTAATTCTGTAACAACACCCACCCAAATTCAACAAATATTCTCCATTGAACTTACCTTTAAAAACTATATTCCTAGAAACTCCAATTCACTCCTCTACTGAATTTTTACAACCTACATAGAATTCTCAATGGCAATGAGAAATCACCACCCAAAAAGCTTATTAACCTTACCACAAATCAACCTCTGTCGGAGAGATCAGTCTGATCAAATAAGGATAAATTTCTTTTGTGATGGAGGAAATAAACCATGAAAATAATATTTGTTCTTTATTAAACCAGCTTACATAATTTTGGGATGGAAGAAAAATTTAATAGGATTTTTGGGGAATTTTTAGATTTTTAGCCAAATTATGGAAAAATTTATTGGAAGTTGTGGAATATTATTTTGGTGAAATTGATGATGGAAAATGAAAGAAAATGAGTTATAGTGATGATAGGAATTTAATTGGAATTTTTAGAGTATTTATTGAATAAATGAAAATTCTTGAATTGGAAATGGACACTAGAAGAATAAAAGAAATAAATGGAGAAAAATAGTTTTGGAGGCAGAAAAATAAAGAAAATAAATTATTATAAAATAAAATTAATATTTGAATTTTTGGTCGCACCGGAAAGCGTGATAACGACCAAAACCAGAATTTATGCATTAAACATGCATAATAAGAAATTTTTAAATTATAGAATCTTGATATTCGTGAGAGCGAAAAAAATTAAATTTTGCTAGATTTTATGTCGTAAAGGATTCAATAGCTAATCGAAATTTTTTATCTCTAGGCGCGACATTGGAAGAGGCGCCAACCCGAGATAAAGGGAAAGAGCCGGCGGATACCGGCAAAGCATAAAAAGGTTAGTGCAACTACTTTTATAATAATAGTCATGTAAATATGTTTTATGTGAAAATTGGAATTTTTGCAATTATTGTATTGGAAATATATTTTGTATTCTAAAAAAATTTAAATGTTAAAAACTATCTATGATGATAATTATTTTGGTATTGAAAGAATATTTATTCATTATCTGAAAAATGAAGTGAATTATGATTTTGAGAATTTTTCCCACATGTTAGCCTAGACGTGAACTAGGGTATTGTTGGCATGCCAATAGGGTAGAAATTATGGTTCTGTGCATTTATGTGGACCAATAAAATATTGTGATCCTGTGCATTTCTGTGGATCACCTGATATAACTGTCAGTCCTGTGCATTTCTGTGGGCTGAGTCATATTACATTTGGATTTTGTGCATTTCTGTGGATCCTAAGTTGGGATGTAATATGATACCCCTTTGATTCCCTAAGAGCAAGTTTAGGACGTTATAATATGTGAGTATATGAAAAATATATTATTAAGAATTCAGCGATGTTTGAATTATAAAAATATTGTATTGTGAGATTTACAGAAAAAGATGGAAATTTTGAATTGATTTTATTTTAAATACATGTTTTATTTTAATAATTATTATTATAAGAGTTTTTGCACCACTGAGTTATATACTTAGTGCGAGAGTTTATTTTCTCTCGCGTAGCTTACCAAAGTAGCAGAGAGCGTCCTGATTTGTAGATAGAGACGCTGATTGGGGACCGCATTATGGAGCACAGCAGTAGTAGTGGTAGTCACCCAGAGCGGGTTGGTATTTTTATTATATTTTGATATGTATATATACAAGTTTTTAAATTTCATTACAGCATGTATATAAATAAAATAAAAAGGTGTGTGTATAATATTTTAGTATATATTTAAAATTTCTTATATTAAATATGTTTAAAATTAAAGAAGTATTTTTAGAGAGTTTTATTTTCTGTAGCACCTCTTATCCGTCCGGTATACGGATAGGTGTACGGAAGAGTAAGGGGTGTTACACTTTAGCATTGACGGGACAACCTATCTCCATTGATTAGTTCCATGCCATTATTTTTTGAAAACTTAGAGCTGAATATAATGGTATTATTGGAGCCTTATAGCAACAGACTGATTCTTTATCTTTCAATGAATTGTACAAGCAATTGGTGCCTTATGAGTTACTTTACAATTTCAAATAAACTCGAATACTTATGGCCAATCTTGTACAGCACACCACTGTCTCTTTTCCATCAAATAACTTTCAATCCAATAGTAACCTTGGAAGATAAGGGAATTGAGACGATCGAAGAGGCTTTACATCTAATAATCAATCCTCTAATTCGTGTCAAATATGTGGTTATACTAATCATATTACTCTTGATTGTTGTCGTAGATTTGATTCCAATTTTACACCTTGCAATCACCATGGCATGAACTTCTCATCTAAGACTTTCAATCCTTCTAATAATAAAGTACAAGCCAATATTTCTATCATACCTTCACCATTTGGTGTGTAATCTCCATCTTCTACTCAAAAAATATAGTGGTATCCTAACACTGGTGCAACTCACCATATTACTCCTGATTTATATATACTCTCAGTATTTCTTATGAGTATAAGGGTAAAGATCAATTGCTCATTGGTAATGATGATGGGTTACAAATATCACACATTGGTAACAACCATATCTTTACTTCTAAATTACTTGCCCTACATAATGTTTTGCATGTTCCTTTAATTACCAAACCATTATTATCAGTTCAAAAGCTATAATGAGAAAATAATTGTTTATTTAAATTTCATATTGATCATTGTCTTGTTAAAGATTAAGTTACCAAGAGGATACTAATCTGCGAAATGAGTTAGCTAACACTTTACCAATTGCCAGACACTCCTCAATTAAAAAAATCGTGAATATGTTGCTTCATATCTTGCTAGTTTGGAGGATTGACATGTTTGACTAGAGCATCTGTATTATTCTACTATTTATCATCTCATTCAAAGTTTTCAATTGTCGTGTTCTTCCTCAAAACTTCATTCTAATAAATGTCATGTTTGTTGCCTAGGCAAACTTCATATCAATTATTTGTCATTAATAAAAAATCATAGTCTTATTCCCTTGTCATAAAACTCAATAATGGTTGCATGTGAACTTTTAAATATCCAACACATTTTTGTTGTAATTTGGGGGAACAAGTTAATGAGAAGACTTGTTTCCTTCAAAACTCTCAATCTCATTTTCTATTTAGGTTCATTCAATTCTAATATGTATATACTCTTATAGATTATCAAGGAATTCAAACTTTCACAAAACATATTATGTATTAAAGCCATAAGAAGTTAAGTAAGAAGTTCTAATGCATGTATATAGTACTATTAGTATATTTGTAGCATGTCAATTCATCACGGTTAGATTTATTGCCATTGGTGCAATTTTATTTGGTTTCTCTTAATTTATGAATTGATTTACTTGAATATTTTTTCTTGCACATATATATTTTGTAAAATTTCAGTCCAGGTAAATATAAATAATCAGTAATATTATCTCAAATAAAAAAAAAACTATATTTGTCTTTTGTAACTAATGTTTCTTTTCCTAAACTATTTAGTATTCTAGAACCTATTAGACTGCATTTTAACTTAAATTTGAGATCTCTAATTAAATGAGAAAGAATGCATGTCATTCCATCTCATATCTAAAAATGTATTTTTTATAATATTGATTAGGAAATTGTATACAAATGGGGTTGTAATTTGCTGCCTCTCTTCGTTTTCAAGATGATTGCTTTAACATTAACATTCATGGGTTTTGGAAGAAATCGATTGCTTCGTTTCATCCCTTCCAAATTGCGTGATTTTTGAAATTAGAAATCTAGGGTTTTCTGCAATTTTAACTTTAAGCATTCGGGAATAATGAGTTTCATAAGAAGCTTTACAATCCCTCGTGAAGGTGAGGATCAAAAACCGGAAGCTTCTAAAAGCAATCAAAATCATGGACCGTTTGATCGAGCAGGAGCCCAATGGGGAGGAATGGCCATTGCTAAATGCTCAAAATTTTAGCTACGGTGGAGATTTTGACCAGCGGAGTTTTTTTAAAAAATAATTTGTATTATTTTTAATTTTTGAGAAAAATTGGAAAAAAAGAAATGATGAAAGACAAACGAATAGAATTGTTTAGGAGTTTATTTGCCATAGACTAAAATATCAAGAGCTTAAAAATTTTAAGTGCAACTCATATTTTGAGTATAGTTCAGGAGGTAATTTTACCATTTAACCATTATAATATTTACACATTTTATATCAATTCAAAGTTTATAGTTTTTTTTTTCATATATATATATATATTTAAAAATGTATTGAGTGTAGAAATTTAGAATTTGAATTTTTTTTAATGTAAAATCATTATTTTCATATTTATTCAACCATATTTGACATTTTTTAAATATAAATTATATAGATTATTGGCTTTAATAAAAAATTAGGAAAGAAAATAAAATAGGGAGTATTGGCATTGCCAGGATAATTTTCAATTTTTCTTACTTAGACCCTATTTACAGTGAATTAAATCAATAAAATAATACAATATAAATTATTTTATTTATATAACGTTGTTAGGTTGATATATATAAAGGTAAAATATTTTTTGAGAATTTACAAAGAACGTTAAAAATGGGAGGATGGCTGTAATTTGATAATTGATGTGAAAGAGGTGGGGACGTATCAAAAAAGAAATTCTGAATTTGGGGATTCATGATTGCATTGATTGTCATTTTTACTAGCCCCACTCCGCCTTCAAGTGGACTGCATTGTTTTCTTTTGCATCGAGGAAACCCCAAGTCATAGATGCTTCTCTTGTCTTAACACTCATTTGATTTTATTTTTCTTTTCTACGGTGGAAAAACTGGTTTTACTTCTTGGCTCGGTATGCTTTTCATGACAAATATCAATCTTAATTATATTTAAAACTAAATTTACCATCACACTTCCATGATAATTATAAAGTGACGAAAACACGTCATATTCTAATTGATATAGAATAAATAAATAATTATCTCATGAAATAATTGTTCTTTATTTCTAAAAATAATTTAAAAAATTAATAATTTTTTTAATTTTCACTAAACTTTCACTAAACTAAACAAGAAAAATAAATAATTATTCTAATTGTAATTTTGCTATATTATTTTCGACTTTAAATCTTGATGAATGGATCAACCATAGGATCAAATAAAAGCTTAAATTAAATTAATATCAATTAGAAATTTGTTACTAATGGTCCATTTCACATTTTGTTTGAAAAAAATATTTTTAGATAATTTTTTTATTTTTAATTTTTTAAGTTTTGAAAACTGTTTTTAGAAGAAAATAAGTAAATATATATTTTTTTCAGAATTTGAAAAAAACAGTTAATAAAAAATTAAAAAAATCAATTAATTAAATTAAAAAATTAAATATATTTTTTAAACATTCAATATCAATTTCAAATACCCGTAAAATAAATAAAAGACAGAATATATATGATGATAATCTACCTAAGGGGGGAGAGAGAGAGAGATGGAGAGGCTTTGTTACACAATATGAGTAGACATCCATGTACTCATCACAAGGATTGAGGAAATCTTAAGTGGTCCATTAGAAAACAATAAACAGGAGTACCTAATCCGAGCAAATGTGAGGTCCATTGATGCAAAATAAAAACACAAGGGTAATAATTTAAAAAGCTAGATGAGGCAGATAGGAATTGAAAATGGCCTTTTATGCTTTTTGATTCCTAGGCCCCCCGGATATATGTCTTTTTCATTCAACTATGTATGTTCATATCAAATTTATGGCAGCCCTATGCTTAGACAAATTAAACATTTGACCCAAACCATATATTATGAGTGTCACCAATTATATTTATTTAGGAATTTTTTTTATCTAAACTAAGTTCATCAATGTAATTATGAATTAATTGAATTACAATACACATAAGTTATTCCATTTATAATATGTTATTATTAAATCTTTTTATATGATAAGTATAAGAAATACAAGGTTTTTATGTTTAAATCTCATTATATTTGAGTGAATGACTACAAATATTTATTGGCTTTAGAAGAAAAACATCCCCAACTCCCTTTACTAAAAGATTTAGTCATAACATGTATTCATAGTCATTTGATGTTAACAAGATTTATGCAGTATAAGATTAAATTTTTATATAATATATTGGATTGCTGACCGATATGAACTTATACTTTCAATATTTAAAGGTATTTCATATTTAAAATTTAAAATCAAAATCTTTTATCTGTGATCACATCTCACCCTTAAAAATAGCAATTATAATTTATTTAACACCCTTGAGGAAAGGGATTATAATTTATTCAAAAATAAACTGTTAAATTATGATTGTTATGGAGCACCCCCATTTATTAGTTATTACTTTATGGCTGGCTAGTATTGTACTCTTGCGTTTTAAGAAATCACAGGATGCGGCCCATTGACCTGGCATTCCACTCCACTCAACATAGTGATGGAGATGTAAGTAAAGCACCTAATTATACATTAATAATTTAATAACCATAATGAAAAGAAATTTGCATTTTGGAAAGGAATTAAACTAATTTTAATTTAGAGATGTCAATTTCCAGGCTATACTTGACGTCATATTCTCAAAAGAAATTATTTACTAATTATCATGTGAAAAGAGTGGAGAGTTGTAAAGTTAATTACCCTAGTGCTCCCAAAATTGATTAAGAATTTATAAAGAGGAAAAGGAGGAGAAAAGCATGGAAGTAGGTAAAGGTGTCATTAGATAGTATTTGGCGTAATGGACATATCACTTATTGCCCAAAAACTATGTATAGTGGAGGCAGATAATAATGCATGCTTAGCTTATTTAATTGGGATATATTCTTACTCTTGGTTATAAGTTATTGAAATTTGAAACCAAACAATTGCACGATTTAATTCCAAATTCACATCTTTTATAAAAAAGAAAAAAGAAAAAAAATATTTGGCCTTATTTTCTTTTATTTTAATTTCTGAAACTCTTATTTTATATATTTAGCATCTAAATTTTTATTTTCACCCACATAAAATAAATTAGTAATTTTTTTTGTTACTATCGTGAAATATATTTTGATAAATTTTAATATATATATATATATATATATATATATATATATATATATATATATATATATATATATATATATATATATATTTCGTTAACTTGAAATGGGTATCGTATTGCAAAGTGAAATTTCATACTTCTCCACTGTTAAATGATATCATATTTCTATATTAAAAACAGATCCATCGAACCGTTTATATTTATTTTGGCCTTAATTGATTAGAATGAACGACTTGAGTTGTTTGCCCTACACAATCAAATCATAGTGTTGCACAAATTAATAATACAATTCTGTCTCACTTGCGGACAAGTTGACCTTATTCAACGACTGACTAAAACAGTGTAAAATTTCAATGATTAAGATCCTAATCAAGCACTTTAATTACCCCACAATCCTCGTTTGAATTCTAATCAGTACTAATTAATTAACCACAGATGAATGAACTTATCTCGATAAAAAATTTTAATTTGACATTATATATGGTTTGAGTTATGATTTTGTTCTTGGCCGGTTCGGAAGATTAAACAAATCGTTTTTTATTAGCATAATCTTTTTGATACAGTGATTTACTATTATTATTTTCTTTTGAGAAAGATGATTTGATTCATCGATTAAAGATATTGGAAACACAATTCGCATAATCTGCCCTGAAATGTGGATAGTTGAGATTTATTAATTCCTTTCGTGGTTAGATCATGTTTACATCATGCATATCTCAAATGTTTTGAATTGCTATTATATATATAAAAATCAGATTTAAAATTCTTGTTTAATTTAATTGATTTTTTAATTTTTTATTAATTTTTTTTCAAATTTAATTTTAAAAAATATTTATTTATTTTTTCTCTTTTTCAAAATTCAAAAAAATTAAAAATATCTTTTATACAATATCAAACAACTTAACTATTTCATTTTTTTCCCTTAATTCTTTTAGGTAGACTGTTGATTAGGTGTACAGTGAAGTTGGAGGTTACGACAAAGATCATCAACAGGAATATTTTATATAATAACTCATGTTAGTATTATTTTTTATTTTTTATTTTGATTTTAACAATTATCCTACAACTCATTAAGAGATAATGTTTCGTAATAAAAACTTAAACTCGAGACATCTAAATAAAAAAGAAAAATACCCCTATTTTCACATATCACCGTTTCATTTTCAATTATCACTTTTTTATTTCACACAGATGGATTCTAACACTAATTGAATTTTATGTGTAGCCCGAAGTCTCAAACTCAAACTCAACCTATACTAAATCAACCACTCCATGTGTATTAAGACTGGTATTGGACGTAATTTAAACAATTTGATATGCAAAATGCAATTGATGGGAGAGAATTGAAGCTCGCAAAAGTGATTAAAGTCAGGAAGGGAAGTAATACTTTTTGTTGTGTACTCGAACCAATGGGCAATGGCGAGGTGTAATTCCAAGAAAAATGCTATATCTTACACAAACACAAATAAGGTAGTCATTTTCAATGGCCAACTTGATATCTTCTATCAATTCAAGCTAAGATATGTTGGATTGAAATAACTAAAAAGCACCACAACGAAAAGAATGAGTCATCTTTATGTTAAGTTTTCAAATAATGTGAAAAATAATAAACATTTTTGTAATTAACTTTCTCAATTAAAAAATTTATTTAAAATTTTCTCTTAATTATCACCGATTGAATATTAGGTATCTTAATTATAATAGGAACTAAGTAAATTAATTCAAAGTTTGATGATTGAATAAAATTCAAAATTAAGTGAGTCAATTGAATAAATTTTCAATTGAAAAATTGAATTTTGTATAAAATGCAGAGATCACCTTTTTTTTTTTCTCAAATAATTGAGCTGATAGATATATCATGGTCTCAAGCTATACTATTTTTAAGTATAGGGTTATTATGGCCAACAAAATTGAGTGTGGAAGAGGGTGGAAGAAACTATGTTTGTATAACAGAAGACCGTAGACCCACAAGAGGATTTTTCAGTTTTTCACATCAAGATTTTCTTTTTTAATTTGTTCATGTAGAAGTTGACCGAGTCTCATCAACGAGATTGTGGACGTTTCTTCTTTGTCTGTTGGGTTTAACCTTCATTTGTCCCTGCCATGTTGTTACGAAACTTGAACAAGTTGCGAATTAAAACCATCAGCAATAAGAAGATAAAGAAGAGAAAACATCATGTTTATAAATCTTAAACAGAAGTTGTTTTTGGTTTTGTTTCGGTTTCACTTTCAATATCAGCTCCTATAAAATTTGGAATTATATTTGATAAAGTTTGATCAAGAATATAATCTTTACATTTTGATAAATACAAACAGACAATTTCTTAGGAACACTGTGAGCTGAGCATGTTCAAGTTCAACCTTGTTAGTAACCTCTGCAATATATGGGCCTAAACTTTCCTCAGCTTTGTAGGCCCATCAGTTTTGTGATTGCGTCCTATACGAATCCGGCATCCCGCTGGTGTTTTAAACACACAGTACGCGCGCTTCTTCTACCTACCAATTAAATCAGGCAATAGTCTTTTTATTGTCTTTTTTTAATAAATTTTTTTTTAAATAAATTCAGTATATAATATTATATGTAAACTAATTTAATTTATTTAATTGATATTGATTATCATTTAGAATCACAATTAATTAATAATTAATGAATTTGATAGATTGGATTAATAGATGAATACTTGATAAACTGAATTTATGTTTCTCCCGCTGTTTATACAAAGGTGTATTAAGGGTATAGACTGAGAAGTAAAAGAAATATCAATGGCGGAAGATCACTTAGCCAAAGCAGAGAAGAAGATCAACTGCTGGGGTTTATTCGGTTCTAAATACGAATATGCTGCCGATTTGTACGCCAAATCTGCTAATCACTTTAAACTCGCCAAATCTTGTACTGTTTTTCCTCTTTTTTTCGATGGAATTATCTTCGTCTTAACTGGAATTTCATGTTATGAATATGCAAAATGGCTTGTGTTTTTTTTTCCAGGGGAAAGAGCTGGATCAGTTTTCATCAAATTGTCAAATTGCCATTTCGAGGTAATATACCTATTTTCTTCGATAATTCCTTGTGATAATTATGATTACATTTCGGTGGGTAACATTTGTTTACAGTTGGATAGCAAACACGAAGCAGCCGCTGCAAATTGCTACAAAAAAATATCCACCAAAGGTGCCTTTATTTTGTATAGGCTTAATTTATATGCAAAGCCTTGCATTTTCTCAACAAAAAAAAAGCCATTTAGACTATAAGTTTTCGAAATATATATATATAAACATCTAATTTACCTTTTTTTTTATTTTTTATAAAACAACTGTAATTGATGTGCTGTAAATTCAAGTATTCATGTGTTTGTTAAAATAATTCAGATGTTTAAAAGACTCTTTTTGCCCAGTATAGGTGCCTCATTATGTGTAAGCCCAAATATCACCTGTTGATAATGAATGATGTTTGGTTCTATAAATTTTATTTTTTATATGTTTAACATATGCTGAGATCAAATTAATTGAAAGCTGTTGATTGTGTTTGCAGGGGCTATATCATGCTTGGCGCAAGTTGTGGATATTTTCTTGGAGATAAGCAGGTATAGCATTGCTGCTAAGCATTGCAAGATACAAGTTGAAATAGCGTTATTCCTTAATCACCTTACTTGTCCATAAATTCATCTACTCATTTGGTAATCTTTTCCCCTTATTCCATCCTTCTAGAATCTTAAATTTTCTTTTGTGTGTGTCTCTCTGTTTTTTTTTTTAATGAAGTTCCAAATAAGATTTGAAATAATGTTACCAAATCCAATTCTAGACTTCGAACTAAACATATATATTTTTGGACAAGAAGAATTCATACTTGATAGCCTGAAAAGTTAAAAATCAAGGATGATTATTGAATTTTTTTTCCTTCTCCTGTAGGAAATTGGTGAGTTGTATGAGCTTGAGAAAAACATTCAGAAGGCTGCTATATATTTCCAACGAGCTGCTGATTATTATGAATATCAAGAAGCAACCTTTTCTGCCAACCAATGCAAGCAGAAAGTTGCAGAATTTTCTGCTCAGCTTGGACTGTAAGTGAACAGTGGTAAAAATACTTGGGTCATAGATTTTTAGCTTGCCAATTACGGCATACAAATAATGTTTTAGATTCGATGCCCAAAGCAAAATGGGATTTGCAGTATAGGGCAATATATTATATAGAGGGCTAAGCATGGTTCCCTAGCCACTGATTTATTTATTTATTTTATTTTTCCTTCTTGTTCAGATATCACAAAGCCATTAACATATACGAACAGATAGCTCGACAATCACTCAACAATAACTTGCTGAAGTATGGAGTAAGAGGACATGTTCTTAATGCTGGCCTTTGGCACCTTTGTAGGAGTAATTTTGCAATGAGGAAAGCATTGGAGCAATTTGAGGTTCAATTAATAAATTTCTGTTCATAATAATTATAAAAATAGGCCTATCAGTGTTATGTATGTATATTAAATATTAATCCTTATCGAAGTTTAATTTCTGAAAAGAAAATATCAATTGATTGTGCAGGATTTGGATCCAACTTTTGTCGCAACTCGGGAGTACAAATTTTTATCTGTAATTGGTTTCTTCCAAACATTTAAGAACTTGTGCTGCATTCGATTTATTTTTATTGGTGTTCATGTCTGCTTAGAGGGAAAGTTATATCCTTGTGATATTCTTTTCATTAATTGTTGGTCGTGCTAATTAATTTGAACTGGCTACTCAAATTTCATCAAGATTTAGCTACTGCTATTGAGGAGGAGGATGTTGCAAAATTCACTGCCACTGTGAAAGAATTTGAAAGCATAACCAAACTGGTAAAAAATAGCTCTTGCCATTCAATTTTTGATAGTGAAATTCCCAGCAATCTGAATTTGCCTAGTTAAATCTGACCTTCAGTCTTGTAGGATTCTTGGAAAGTCACCCTGTTGTTGAGGGCAAAGGAAGTCTAGAGGCCAAAGAATTAGACGAGGATGATTTGACTTGAATTATGGGCTGATTTATAGGATTTCATGGTTTGATCGGACAACACTTATCTAGATTGAGTCTATAAATAAAAAATTATGACCATGATCCAAGGACAATCTACTAGTATGCAATTGCATATATCATGTTGTAATTGGATTGATTTAAACAAAAATAATTCTTACTAGGAGCTGCATATATTAATATATAGCACGACAACGGAATTGTTTGTGCATGTTTAAGTCGCAGGGTGAATATGGGTGCGACTTGTCCAATATTATATTGAATTGGAAAAAGGTTTCTCCTTAGTTGTACATGTTACTAAAATTTTTACTACGAAACTCAATAAATAAATAAATGAGGTGCATTCAAAAATTTTAGCATATATATTTAAATATTTGCCTTTTATATGATTATGTCACATTTCAAGCAAATTTTATGCACAAGTGTTTCTTCTAAAACTCAATGCAAAGTTGCTGTAGACTGCAAATCATGCATAAGAAGAAATGGAGAAGAAAAGTTTGAGAAAGAACGTCATAGGAATTTGTCGTATCATACAGGAAATATATATATATATATATATATATATATATATATATATATATATATATATATATATATATATGCATATATTAGTCCTTAAAATTTTTAATCTATGTAACTAAACTTTTTAATTAAAAAATCATTTAGTTGATTTTATTTATTATGTAATTAACTCTTTTAATTATTAAATTTATTTATTAGTTCTCTTAATTATCTGAAATAATTTTTTTTTGACCATTACACCAAATCAATGGGAGAGGAAAAATCAAACACAAGACCTATAGGGTGAAGAACCAAGCCTCTTACCAATTAGGCTATCCCCTCAAAAGACTTTTAACTAATTTATTTTATATTTATGAGTGTTTAGTATTTAATTAATAATAATTTTTTGAATAATTATCTAATGAATATTAGTTAAGAGAGTTAATTAAATAAATTTTTTTAATTACAATTTATAAATTCTTTTACACATACAATTAATAATAATTAAATAAATAAATTTTCAATTAAAAAATCAAATTAATTTAAAATTAATATGAAGAAAATCAATTGACAAATTTCTAGTTCACTAAATTTAAAAAATCCTTAGACCAAAATAATTTTTTCCCTTAAGGTTATTCTTATTATTTTTTACCCATTACAAGAACAAGCAAAACAATATCTGGTAAACGACAGTGAACCTGACCGAACATCTAGTAAACGACAACACGAACTGCCAATGAAGAAGACGCACTTCGCTGTTGGCGCTATTCTGCCGTCCATACCATATTTTAACATTTTTCTTTCTTTTTTGGCAGAAAAATGGAAAAGAAAGAAGACAAAAGATCGCCATGCTCGCTCACTCTCTACTCTCACTCTGTTCTATTAAAGAGAGTTTCAACTCTTCCATCTCTCCATCACCGTCACATCTCCTTCACTAGTCCGCGGAAATCGTTTTTTGATTCCTCCAACTTGTTGAAATTGAATTAGAAGTTGAACAATTCTTCTTGTTCAAAGACGCGATGTTATGGAGTTGGAGTTCCACGGGCCCCAGCAGAAGTTGTGGATGATCGATTTGTGGAGAATGAGGAGGAGAGGCAGAAGGGCGGTAGAGTTCTCAGAGTTGCTCTTATATGTGGAGGTCCCTCTTCAGTGCGTGGAATTTCTCTCAATTCTGCTAGATCAGTTCTTGATCACATTCAGGTACTTTACATTGTAATTATCCTTCTAGTGTGTGCATAATTCAACTTCTAAAAGAAAACTATTTAGTTTTCTCCAATTGATTAGCTTCTTGTTTGTGCAAGTGTTTGATTAAAATTTTCTGATCAGGGAGAAGATATGCATGTAAGCTGCTATTACATAGACTATGAACTCAATGCATATGCTATATCCTCAGCTCAGGTTTGTTGGAAAAAAATGTGCCAGATTAGCCGAAGTTTGATCATTTCTGTTCTGATGAATCTCTTTACAGATTAATGGTTCTTTAGTTGCAATTATAGTTGATGATTAGCGAAAATTACTTTTGTTCATCATTTTCAGGTATACTCAAATACTCCTGCAGATTTTGATTTTAAACTTGAAAGGTACGCTACATTTTTCAAACTTGTAAGGTAATTTGTTGAAATGGAAAATGTTAAGATGGCTAATTATCTCTTTTTTGCAGCCTTGCCCAAGGTTTTTCATCTCTGTCTAAATTTGCAGAACACCTTGCTGCCAATGTGGACATAGTATTCCCTGTAATTCATGGTCGATTTGGTGAAGATGGGGGTATCCAGGTGAAGTATTGAATAATCACCTTGCTGCCAATGTGCAAATAAATTTTTATAGATGTAATCTATCCTTTCAAATGTTGACTTTATAAAGTTGTTGATATTTGTTCCTACATTGGCGATTGTTCAGGAACTGTTGGAAAAGTATAATATTCCATTTGTTGGCACAAGATCAAGTGAGTGTCATCAAGCATTTGATAAGGTAGAAAAAGAAACTATCCTTTTCATATTATCAAATTTATTTAATTTCACTTGGAAGTCATAATACTTATTCAGTTTGGGAGTTAGAAAGGAATTTGTTTTCTCTTGCATTAAATTTTGAGAATTGGAAACATAGTGCTTGAACAGGTAATGAGATTGTGAATTTAAATGTGAATATTACTACATCACTTAAGTCTTCAGAAATTAAAGAGTTTCACCAGCACTTACTGATTTTTCTGATATTTTTAATGATGTATGATCTGGGTCCAAGGCTTCACAAATAGAGATATGTAGCCTTTGGAGGGGTATATCTATAGTTTGTCTTATTTAATTGATAATCATGATTTTTATTCACTTAATTACAGATTCATAGTTATATAGTTCATAGTTATATAAGTCATTTGACATGATTGCCACTTAGCAGCATTTTTATTAAACCACTAATAAACAAGGAAAGATATATGCTCCCTTCTAGTTATTCAGCAACATATTGCTAACCATTTTTTCAATAAATCATTGGCAGTATCTTGCCTCCTTGGAGCTTAGCAAACAAGGATTCATAACTGTACCTAGTTTTTTAGTGCAGGTATGCTTTTTAACTATTTAAGTTTTTTTTTTCTGTCACACCTACTTATCTATGCCAGTTGCACGTGTTGCATCTGTAACAAGGCGATTAGATTAATTTTATTTTAGTGTCTCTGATTATTACTGTATCTGCTGACACTAAAAATGACTTTTAGGGAAGAGAAACTGAGGAATCTGATTTATCTGAGTGGTTTTAAGCAACCAACTGGACCCTAACTCAGGGAAAGTTGTGGTAGGCACAGTTTCTTGCATTTATTTGAGATGGTAAGGTAGATACTCATATTGCCTTTAGGACCTCAAAAGTCATTCTTGTTTTTTGCAGGTGAAGCCAGCCATAGCAGGATCAAGTATTGGTGTAACAGTTGCTTATGGTGTTGCTGATTCTCTAAAAGAAGCAAATGATTTAATTTTGGAGGTAATTTTGATTTTGTGAAACTTATTATATATAAATAGTTAAATCTATTTTGTGAACACTTCGTAGCAATTTTATATTTTACCAGAGAAGAGTTGGCATTAGTATTGTTGTTGGAAGGTTAAATTGACAAGAGTTATTTGAATGTCTAAAAGGGGATTGATGATAAAGTCCTTGTTGAAATATTTCTCGAGGGAGGGAGCGAATTTACAGCCATTGTGATTGATGTGGGATCTGGCTTTGATTGTCATCCTGTTGTTCTACTACCAACAGAGGTAGATTCCCATTTTCCTTTGGCCTTATTTCATTTTATTGTTAATTTCTTTCTGTTTTCAACATCAGATTAAATATTACAAGGTGCTCAAAGATATACAGGGACTTTGTTTTTTTTATCACATTCATTCATATCATCATATGTTTGTTTTTTGGCAAATGTAGTATTATGCGATGTTTTTAAGTTAAGAAATATTTATTTAACTCATCCATTATTTTTCTCAAATAGAACATTATTAAATTTTGCTTTTAATATACTGACACTAAGATATGCCAAGGTTTTTGAGAAGTGCCCGTAGAGGCATTCCTGCAAAATTTAGATTGATAATCAATAATTTGCTATAGCATGATAAGGATTTTATAATATAACATTGATGTCCAGGTGGAGCTTCAATTTCATGGTAGTGGTGAGGTAAGGGAAAAGGATGCAATTTTCAATTATCGAAGAAAGTATCTTCCAACACAACAAGTAGAGCAGCAGTTTCTGTTGCCTATCACAGTTGTATTTTTCAATTTGTGCTGTATAAGATGTTGCATTCTGTGTTGCTATATTTCTGTTCTGACAAATATTGCTTTCTTCACAGGTTGCTTATCATACTCCACCACGATTTCATGTAGATATAATTAAAAAGATTCGAGAAGGAGCATCAGAATTATTCCACCGGCTTCACCTACGTGATTTTGCTTGAATTGATGGATGGTTTTTGCCTTCTTCCAATAATGCTTTCTTATCTTCAGATGGGAAATTTGGAAGGACCGATTTGGGTGCAATTGTGTTTACTGACATTAACCTGGTAAGTCATTTTCCATGCACTGGAACTGCAGGCTTTCATCCTTCTTACACATATCATATTAAACTTTTGTTGTATCATCAGATTAGTGGAATGGAGAGGACCAGTTTTTTGTTTCAACAAGCTTCAAAGGTAATTTTCATTACTTTTTATGCAACGGGCTTGAATCAAAAGCTGTAGATGTGATATAGAAGAATATAACCCTTATGGCTTGAATATGTAACATTTATCTAAAGTCTCATCACCCAACCACCAAAACTAGGATCTGGAGCATTTTGTAGTCTTACTTGGCATAGTGAATATTCAGTTGCATTCTTCTTGAGAATGGAACCAGCGTCAGGATTTTGCTTTGTTATCATGAAAGAGAAGGTATAAGCAAGACAGAGAAAACTGTTAAAATTTTAAGATTGAATTACATATAGAGTCAGCATTCATCTGTTTCTCAGCTGCTATGTTTCTTACAGTGTTCCTTCTATTCTTCAGGTTGGATTCTTCCATTCAAATATACTACGGAGCATCATCTATCGTGCCTGCTTGAGGTTTCCAATCTTGCTTCCAATGATAATATATCAGATCATTCTCCAAGAAGATCAAAGTCTTAGCATCTTACTGAAGCATTCAGCAAACATGAAGGAACTCGTAAAGTTTTTGTTATATTTGGAGGAGAAACTTCAGAGCGGCAAGTATCCCTTATGAGTGGAACAAACATTTGGCTTAACTTGCTAGCATTTGATGACGTAAGTTTAGTTATTTATAATGTTTATAGCAAATAACAATTTGTTGTACTAAATTTAAGATGCCATGATATTATTTCATAAATTCATATTTAAATTGGTGAGGGGTTTTGGGTTCAATAGCACGAGTAACAATCTCTATTATAAATGAATTAGGTGTCATGTTGACGTTGGGGCAATTCACTTTATCATTTGAAGGCTTGATTCATGAATTGAATTACAAATTTGCAATTCTTTTGAAGAAACCCCAAGAAAGGAGGATGGAGCTGGATTAGGAGGAAAAAAAATGCTATGCCTTAAAAGTTCATAGATTATTGTTATGCATTGATTTTTTTTGCAGTGAGTTACACTATTCATTTTACTTCTATATGACAACAATTTCTACCCCATGTCTACTATTTTAATTTACTTCTTGGTTTGGTTTGTAGTGAATTATGCTTATGAAAGATGTTTCTGAATTGCATTCTCTACAGCTCAATGTAACTCCTTGTTTACTTGCACCCTCAAACTGTCATTCTTCTGATGCCAGTTCTACAACAGTTTTGTCATTGCCGTAAGTAAATGATTTATGTTTTTCATGCATCTTGGTTATAGGCTAAGCCTGTTCAGTATTATATCTTTTGAATATAGTTACTCTCTTGTGCTGAGACACACTACAGAGGAAGTTCTTGATGCTTGCATAGAGGCCATTGAACCTGATAGGGCTGCATTAACGTCTTACCTGTGCAATCAAGTGACAAATGATCTCATGGAAGGTTTGAAGATGCATAGTTGGTTTAAAGGGTTTGATATAGCTGATGAACTCCCTCAAAGATTTACATTGAAGGAGTGGATCAGGCTTGCCAAGAAAGTCCAAGCAACAGTTTTCATTGCAGGTTCTATTTTTCAACTTTATGTTATATTGCAGTCAATTCTAGCATTACATTTTCTTTCTCATTATGTAAGTGTGATGACATAATATTGCATGTTTGGCCACTGACTGGGTGTTAACTGAAGATAGAAGTTTAGGAATGAATTTAACTCTCATTGGCCAATATCCAGTGATGGTCTAACTGAAGTAGAGTATTGGAAGGGAGCTTTGTTGATTGTGTTACATATCTGTTTGTTTTCCTCCTTTTTACCTATAGGAGCCAGTGACCAAGATGTTAGCCCTGTTAAATGATTGTTATAAATTGCTGAAAATGATTGGGCTTTATTAATGTCAGCGAGGGCTTTTTCATCAGCTACCATAACTCATTCTTGTACACTCATTAGTAGAAACTACAGAGAAACACAGGTGTATCGATATGATTTATCATTCAAAGAATTTTTAATTAAATATATTAAATTTACTAAATTGACCTCCTGGCCACAGTCAGCTAGAATCAACACATTATTTGGTAGATTTCACTGCCCTAATATTTCTAATTATTGAAGCTTCTTTTTGGTTATGTGCAGATACTGCCCCCTGCATCATATATTTTGTTAATATCATATTTAAAATGACATGCCAAGTCTTTCAATATCATGTATGAACCTTTATGTAGTTTATCTAATGTTTTCTACAGTGCATGGAGGCATTGGTGAAGATGGTACCCTTCAGTCTTTGCTGGAGGCTGAAGGAGTTCCTTATACAGGTTCCATTTAACTAAACTTAGCATACAAGAATTAACTTGTCCTGGAATTAGATTGTTACTTTTCCTTCTATATTCAAATACAGGTCTGGTGTAGTGGCTTGAAGGACTTCTATAGACTACGTTGCAGCTCTGGCTCTTAGTCATGTATGGTAACAAAATTAAACTTTTACTTTGAAAAGTTTGTAATATTCTCTCTTTTCTTTTTTAATTTATATTTCTGAATATCCTTTCTTTTTTTCCTTTTTTATATAACATCTCATAATCTGTAGCATTGAACGGCTTGCAGATCAGGGAGTTCTTACCTTAAATAAAAAAGTTAACAAAAAAGAAGATTTGCTAAATAGACCTATACATGAGATTTGGCATAACTAGATTTCAACCTTTCGATGTGAAACCTTAAACCAGCAAGGGATGGATGCTCAACAGGTGTTGCAAGAGTATGGTAAGTTTATATCTGTTTATATCCTTTGCTATTGCTGATCCTCTTTTCCCTTTCTGTTGCATTTGGATGGAGGGATTTGAAACTGGGAGGTTTCTCCTTGATCATACATTGGTTTCTTTTATTGTTTAGATTCATGATTTTATGTTACTCTTGAATAAATAAATATATATTTGACAACTTGTTTAAAATACCTATAGAAATTTGTTATTTTATATTTACATCAAATTAGCTTTTTCTTTCATTTACAAATCTAATCTTCTCTCATGATTCATTAATATATTATAGAACGTGTGAATTTTCTTTTGTGCAGTTAAGCTAAAATCATGTTCGAAGCATTCCTCATGAAACTCTTCCATCAACATAGGCATTTGTTTATGTGTATTGCTGGAATAGTTTTTACTAATCACCTTTGTCTCTGTTGTTGAACTATTGGATTATTCCCGGAAACTTAATATGCTGCACCTGATCAATTTTCTGCTAGGTCCATTTCAATTTTTTGTTAGTGTATTATTTTTTAGCATATTGTGCTTATTTGTTTGTGTTTATCCATGTAGTTGTGCAGATGATCTTACAGTCTATGTAAAAGCATTGCAGGACCGCCTTCTACAAATACAACCTAATAGTTTCTCAAAGGTATAGAAATCCTCACTGGACAGAAGGCATCATATTTAAGTATAGTATGATAGTATCGCATATGTTCTTGGCTGAAACCAAAGTTGTTCTTTTGATTTTCATATGCGATGAACTGTTAAAGAAAGATAACATGTCAAATGTCAATTAACAAAAACAGAAATGATGATAAGGTGGCTGCTAAGCAACAAAAATGGCGTGGGTGCCATTTGTAATAAGGGGGAATGAGCTTTATGTGAATGTGACACATCCAAATCACTAGATGCTTGTTTGCAGAATGGTAGACACATCTAAAAACTCTCATTTTGAAAATTTGGCTGTCTGAGCCATAAAGAAATCTGCTGTTTATATTTAGCGGAAAATTGCTAATCTTTTACTCTTAGATTTTTTTATGCTGCCTAGGTTTACAAGTTAATCTAATGTCATTTATACGAGATGTCAATTTATTGTGAACTATTAGATATGCAGTGATGAGTAATTTTGAATTGATATGTCCATGGGTTTTTGTTCATCTCCTCACTTTTCAGACTTGGATATAATGTGTAATTGATAATGCTTGTGTCAATTTTATCTGACAACATACTAGCATTTTTAATTTGGAGAAATTCAGGCACATGGAATGATTGAGATGCCCAGCCCTCCTCCAGAGCTCTTAGTCTTTGAACCCTTCATTGAGACTGATGAAATTGTTGTTTCTTCCAATTCTTCACTTGGAAATGCATGTAGCCTTATGTGGAAAGGAGACAGTCGATGGGTGGAGATAACCGTCGGTGTTATAGGGAAGTATGGATGCATGCACTCATTGAGTCCTAGTATCACTGTTAAAGAATCTGGTGATAACTTATCTCTTGAGGATAAATTTCAAGGTACGCTTTTGATTGTTGCAATTAATTCCCTTAGATATAAATGGGGAATTGCATATCTGGTTTTCTTTGGTTTTCCATGCTGGCTATGGTCATTAGAATGACAAATGGCTAGCATGACATGGACATACTCGTCTTAAGAATTTTCTGAATTTGTAGTGATCTAGTATTGAGATGATATGAGATTTGAATAAATGGAGCAAAGAGGTAGATTTATTGACAGCAACAGAAGCTTTTGTAATGTTTGGTGTCGAGATTTAGTTACTTATTATGCTTGTTGAATGAAATCCTTCTGTATTTTTCGGTATCTTATGTAATAATTTGACGGGTGGAACTGGCATCAATCTTACTCCACCACCAGCATAGGTTTGTAATTCAACCTTCATTATGAAATTGACGACCTTTATGTTATTTGCTTTAACTGTCCAATATTTTATTCCTTCAAAACAAAATTTCTTTAATTTTTTTTGGTTTGCAAGTATACATCTTATTCCATTTAAATTTTGTAAAAAAGGATATGAGCTGGGGATGCTTACATGTTTTACTCTTATGCTGTAAATTAGATTATATACTGAATCTTGCCATTTCTTAGGAAAAAAGTACTATGTTGAACGAAAATGAAGATTTCTGATAATTGCATTTTCTTTGTTCTGAAACCTATGCTATTCTTACAGTTAGCCATTAATGTTTAACTAATGAATGTTCTCAGTTTCCATGAATTTTTCGAAAAAATTGACTCTCATTCTGCCTTTATTTAATGGATATGCTTTGTGTACAAATTCTATTATAAAATTTTCTATTTGGAATTGGATATCATTTGAAGGAAAATAATATCTTATTTAAGTGCTTAGTTCTTTCATTGGGTTGAGTTAATATCTATGGTGAAGCATGCTATTTTAGCATGAAAAGTTGATATTTAGATCCTGAGAAAGATTTACTTATTATTATGTCTAAGATAGCATGAGTTCATGGATTAAGACCTCCTATGTAATTTCGTCTTGCCATTAAATCTCACGTGGTTATTATTTATCATCTCTTCTCTGGTCTGTAAGTTGATTAAATGACCATTTTCTTCTTGGATCAGTAACGAAGCTTTGGAGAAATGTAAACAGCACATAGAACTCATTGCAAACACACTGCAATTAGAAGGATTTTCATGGATTGATGCTTTCCTTAATGTTGATAGTGGGGAGGTATGTTGATTTTTCTATGCCCCAATTTGTGTTTAGCTCAGTCAAACTCAAGAATAGAATTCCCTTGGTGTTTACGAATTTGCCTTTGTCTGAATTTGATAGACATATAGGGTTGGAAATTTTCCTTCTTTTTCTTTTCCTTCTCCTTCTTTTACTTTTTCTCAAATGTAAAATTTGGTGTAATTAACCTTCATTATAAAGTGAACCTGACTCTTTTGTAATCATCCTACATTATAAAGTGAAGCTGACTCTTCTGTAGTTAATTGATTAAAGAAGATCCTAGGTCTAACAATATGTCACAGTGAGTTAATTATAGATGCAAGCATTTAATTTGGTAATTTTATTAAAAAAAATTATAACAATATTTTCACTAGATGTTGATTATAGAGGTCAATACTGTCCCTGGAATGACTCCTTCCACAGTCCTGATTCATCAGGTAATTACTACGATACAGTGCGTAACACAACTATGTCTGAGCATTTGATGGGAATTGAATTTCTTGCATGAGTTTAATGGTGTCAATAGTAATTAATTAAACATCAGCATAGAAATGGAAATTGTTTCGATGTGAGATCTTATGAGCAAGTTTAGTAAATCACTCTATAAAATTTGTATATAGGAATCGGAATGATGCATCATTGTATCCGCTTGCCAGTTGAATGTTAGATGTTGCTTTGTTACAGGCACTAGCATAGCAACCTCCGATGTATCCTCACCGATTCTTTCGCAATAAGCCATGTTTTGGACGCAGTGCATGTATAGTTTGTGGAATTGCTATGGAATTGCGGAATCTTAGATTTCGGTTTGTACCCCTCGACCATCTACCCTTGTGTTATGATTATGATTATGAATTAGATCGGAATGGAAAAATATTTTTGTTGTTAATCAAGCAGTCTATGATTTGTGTGCATTGTCACCCAATTGCTCAAATACAGGGCATTTGGGTTAAAAATAACTTACGTTGTATGAATTTTTAAGACTTCTGGATTGATGGGTCTTACAGCTCATTTATGATCTGACACAAATTCATTTTCAATCAACTGAGCCATTGCTATACCCTGAAGAAGCGCTAGTTTTTAAGTTATTCTATGTAATAAAATCAAAGTTCAATAGCTTAATAATTAAAATTTGAAAAGTTTAGCAGTTTCAAGATAGAAAAGTGTTATTTGTCCCAATTACCAATTACCAATTCTTGTCCAATATGCATTAAATTATATTTTATTAATTTATATACTCAATTGCATTAAAGTAATAATATTTTAATGTTGTTGGGATTTGTTAGTACAAAATAAATTGGAAGCATTATTAATCTAAAACAGGTTAATTAACTATTTGTGTTTCCAACTAATTATTGAGCATAAATTATAGAGGATTATTCATGCAACAATTTCTCCTGTTCTAATATTGGCTTATTCAATTAATCGCAGAATTAACGACATAATTATTCAGTGGATTCGGATAGTTGGTAGCAGTAGAAAGTTTTGTTTAATAAAAGTTTGCTAGTTGATCGATTGGATTAGAATCAAACAAAACTTAGTATGTAAGTGTGGTTATTCTAATTCCATTTTTCTAAAAATGCATTTTATTATTCTTTGTCATATGATAAAAATAACATAATTTTTATATAATTTATTTAATTGGAATGAAAATATTGAGTATGATATTATTATCTTAATTAAATAGAAAATTGAAGTATACAACCTTTATAATTCTTGCCCCATATATATATATATATATATATGAGATTTTAATGATTACTATATTATTTTTCCATCCATTTATGGGTACTATTTTCAACCATTAGATAAAAAATCGAATTTTCTTAATTAATTATACAATAATTATAATAATTACATTAATGCTATTTAATAGCGATATATATATATATATATATATATATATATATATATATATATATATATATATATATATATATATATATATATATATAATTGATTAGCAAAAGAAAAAACACGGAACTTTGTGAGACTTCTAGAAACTATGTCAAAATAGTCGAAAACAAAGAAGAAAGAAAGAAAATACCTACAAAGATTTCGCATTTCACATAGAAACCAAGTGTAAGAAAAAAAATATTTTGGTTTTAGAATTTTATAAATTTATGCAATTAAGTTCCTTTATTTCTTTCAAAAAAGCTTTTTAATTAAAATTTTATTCAATTGACTATATTAATTAATAATTTTGAAATAATTTTGTCTCTCAATTCAAAAGTTTATTCAAAATTTTGAGAAAAAGAAAAAATTTTATTCAATTAATACTATGACGATTAGATATTAGATTTTATATATATATATATATTGAAAATTTATTCATTTGACTCCTCTATTATCATTAATTAAATGTTATTATGCTTATTCAATAAAGGATTAAATTAGTTCTAAGTTGATAGTTAAAGAATCAGTTGAATAAACTTATAATTAAGAGAGCAAATTGAAAAAATTAATAGTTTAAAGAGATGATTGAATATATTTTAATTAAGGAATTTTTTTTGAAATTTTTTTAATTGTATAAATTCTTAAAATTCAGAGACAATTTTTTTTTTTCAAAATGAAAAAGTAATGTTGACCAATTTTAAAATGGGAAAGCATTTCATTATTCTAGTCTAGACGGCGGCATCGTTTTTTTGAAAATCGTCTAGATCAGAAATCAAAATCATTAGACACTGTTTTATAATTTTCAATTTTGGAACTTTACATTGATTGCAATCTGGCATTGCCACTTGTAATTGGACAGGCGGACTTGGTAAAGTTTTGTTCTTTTTCTTTCATCGTGGGCACGGGCAGCCAGCACCGACGCCTCTGTTTTCTCCGGTGAGAACTCTTTAGCACTGCAAGTTTTGTTGATTTTTGAAGAGATTTAGTTATCTGCTCTCCTTTTTCGGTTGTCTTTTTAAGTTTCTAGTTAGATTGATTTTCCTTCTTTTGAATTTTCCTATGTCTGGAAACTTGTTTGGATATGTCGTGTTTATTCTTTGTTAACTTGGTGTAGTGTAATCGTTGATCTCATTCTTTTTTTCTCTTCTCCTTTTTAATTTTAAATATTGTGCTGTAATTCTGTGATTCTAAATTGTTGCTTTTTGGTGGGCTTGTTTTGAATTTCAAGTGAAAATAAGAGTACAGGCCTTCTACTTTCTTGCTTTTTGAGATTTTGACACCAATATAGGAACTGAAATGATTGTTGACGACTTCATTCCCCTGGCTTTTATGTGGGTTTTGGGTCTTTGACACTTTTTTTCCTTGTATGGTTTTATTTTGAAAATAAAGAAGAATAATTCTTTCTCCAAGCTCAGTTTCTTTTGTTTCTACCGTCATGTGTTTGGATACTGCAATTTGAATTTGATTCCATTTCCAAGTGAAATATTGAACTTTCTAGTTATGGTCAGGCGGGATTCTAGATTTTTATGGAGACCTGGTTTTCTCTTTTTATGGCTCTCATGGTTGATTAAATGCTAACATCTCGTTTATTGGGTTGAGCTTGAATACTGATTAAAGTGCTCATTGTTCCTACTTCATTGTTATTAGCTTAGACAGTTACTAATTACTTCAGTGTATTACCTGTGGTTTTGAAATAGTCTTTGCAGAGCTCTTTCAGATTAATCAGTTCCACGGTTTTGCAAATTCTGTGATGACAATTGTGAAGATGATGAGGTTCAGTTTGATTTAGCATTACAGATTTCACAACTAGCAGGCATCATAGTGTACCACAGCCCATTTGAGGCTTGTAAGTTTAGAACTACTGGAACCCATGAAATTTATGAAAGATTAGGTGTCGAGATAAAATGGTTCTAAATTGTGATGGAGAAGGCTTAGCAGAAGTTAAGGAAGATTATCCTGTAAATCTGACTCAAAATGGTATTGAGGATTATAATGGCAAGAATGCTGATCTTGACATTTCAACTTCTCGAAAGGCAGTGCTAGGTGATGACAATCATAATATAGGGAAGCTTGACAAGTTGAAAGTAATTTCTGCGAGACTCAATATACTGAAATTCAAATCTGATGGCACGTTACCTTCTCCATCAGCTAAATTCAGGCAGATTGCTGAGGAAAGAAATGAAATATTGCGTTGTGTGCCTTCTTCCACGAGTCAAGGTTTCCAAAAACACATCAATATTATTGTGTCTCAGAAAATTGATTGGGGATCATTTTGGAACATCTTCAGAAACTGGATCAAGAATCCCTTTAATATGGCTCTATTTTTATGGATAAGTTGTGTTGCAGTTTCAGGAGCAATCCTTTTTCTGGTAATGACTGGAATGTTAAACACTGCCCTGCCAAAGAAGTCACAGAGAGATGCCTGGTTTGAGGTGAATAACCAAATTATTAATGCTCTCTTTACTCTTATGTGCCTGTACCAACACCCAAAGAGGATCCACCACCTTGTGCTTCTGTGTAGATGGAGTTCAAAGGACATAACAACACTCAGAAAAATTTACTGCAAAAATGGCACTTACAAGCCACATGAATGGGCTCATATGATGGTGGTGGTTGTTTTGCTCCACTTAAATTGCTTTGCTCAGTATGCTTTATGCAGCCTCAATTTGGGATTCAGAAGATCCGAAAGACCTGCCATGGGTGTTGGTATCTGCCTTTCCATTGCAATTGCTGCTCCAGCAGTTGCAGGAATCTATTCTATTATAAGCCCCCTTGGGAAGGATTATGACTCTGAACTCGATGAAGAAGCACAGGATAAAACTGTCTCCAGTGGCAAGGGTAAATCCAGCCGCAGAATGTCAATGGAGAAAAGATTTTCATTTGCATCAAGAAATGAACAGACGATTGTGGAGCATGCACCTGTGTGGAGAGGGGGATTATTTGACATTTGGGACAACATTACCATAGCATACCTCTCTCTTTTTTGCAGCTTTTGTATGTTGGGGTGGAACATGGAGAGACTTGGATTTGGAAACATGTATGTTCATATTGCCACTTTCCTGCTGCTTTGCATTGCTCCTTTTTGGATCTTCAACTTGGCTGCCATCAATATTGACAATGAAACTATGAGGGAGGCTCTAGGATTAACCGGCGTAGTGCTTTGTCTGTTCGGTCTACTCTACGGTGGCTTTTGGAGGATTCAGATGAGAAAAAGATTCAATTTGCCTGCAAATAATGCCTTCTTTGGCAAGCCTGCTATTGCAGATTGCACCCAATGGCTTTTCTGCTGTTGGTGTTCTCTTGCGCAAGAAGTCCGAACAGCTGACTTCTATGATATTGTGGAGGACAAGTTTTGCAGGAAACAAACCTACCAGAATAACCAGCCTACTGTACTATCCCCTTTGCCCCATGATGGAGAAGTTGAGTTTAGATATAACCCAACATCTCCATCACAGAACAGCCCAAGGCTGTCCATACTTGGTGCTGATTACTTTCCAAGTCCAACCAGATTTTCAAAAGGTGCTGACAATTGTATGAAGCCGCCAGTTTTACCACGATTACAAAGAGAAGAACTTACCAAGCAAAATACATGATGGCAATATTGATACTACTGGGCATTTGCATAGAAATGCTTAAGTTGTTTTAGCTAGCTTTGACTTAAGACGATCTGTTAAATTTTTTGCATGCATTCTTATGACTCCCAACGAAGCTTGTACTTGTATTAATTTTCAACGAGTTCCATCTGTTTGATTAGTCAATAAATGCAATTTAAAACTATAATTCATTCGATCTTTTTGTTAAATTAAGACAACTGCAGCTTTAATCAGTTTCCTTATAGAATATCACTAAATGTTTCCCACTCACACTTGAACTATAAAAATTCCGTTTGATATAGAGGCTAAATACAGTCACGGTAGAGATTAAGCAAAGACAATCCAGCCAAATACATACACTGCAAAAGATTAAACCAAGAAAAAAAAATTGAACTGTAGTCTCACAAGACAGCTAAACCCACCCACCAAAGCCACCATCAGGGATCAAAGTCTGACTGGTTTCCTTCTATAATTCGATATGCATGTTTAAGATCTGTTTTCTAATTTTAGATTCATCTGTATATGAACTAAACACCTTAAATTCTGGCATCCCACCATTATTTCATCTATCTCAACCCCAGAGGGAATTACGTATTGTGGACTTCAGTATATCCATAATATTACTTCACTGCCCGCATGGATGTTTTTGTACTTAACCATGCATACAGTATTAATTAAACGTAATCTTGCAGATTTTAATAAGGTCAATTCTATATCAGGTAATCCTCATTTCTCAAAGTGATAGAACTTAGAATTAAAATAGTGGAGAAAAGCATATTTTAGTCTGTCCGAGCTTAGTTACTCAACTAAAAATTTGTTTAATTATCTCCTATATAAACTATCAATTTATTCAATTGGCTCCCTTAATTATCAATTTTAAATTTATTTAGTCTCTATTTATTGATATCTTAGCATTTGATTGTTAATAGCTAAAGAAGTCAATTGAACAAATTTTCAATTAATCTCTAATTATGAAAAACTTAACATCTTATCTATGATGGTTAATCGAACAAATTTTGAACTAAAGATCTAAATTCATTAAAAAAAATGATAATTAAGGGAGTGAATTGAACTAATTTTCAATTGAGTAGTATAATGGTAAAATTTAAGGATTAAAATATCCTAATTTTTTCTGAAAATAATTAAACAGCAATCCATTTGCATGCCTTAAACACCATTTTCAATGTTTGTTATAATTACTAATTTTTTTTATAATCTGATAGTTAAACTTAAATCACAACACATCCATGGATTAAAAGAGATAATAGATAGATCGTAGTAACTGTGGTTGGGTTGTAGCTAAATAGCCAGAAGAAGGCCAGGAAGGGAACGGCTAAAAAGATCTCTAGGATGACTCTGCCACAAAGTATGATTATGATGGCCAAATTCACATCGATCGTGTGGCCTAATACCCTTCACAGTTAGCCATGTATTAAAATACTCTCTGAACTGTGTAATAACACCATCCTTCAATGTCCACACATGAACCCAGTACACATTCGCACCCTCCCATCCTTCTGCAATCACGCAATCCCCTATGCCCTCTATGCTTCTCGGCTCGAACCTGAACGCCTTGTGGCTCGCCTCGCCCGTCAGCACTCTCATCATGTGCTGGCATTGCGGCGGTCCATGGAACCACCACTCTAGGTCACTTGCCACCAACTTGGCCACCATTTGTGATTTCCCTTGTGCTAATGCCTTGTATAGTGCATCAACTATACCCATGTTCTTCGTTTCTCCTTCCATGTCATTAGCCGACATTTTCTCACAATTTGCAAGTTATTTAAATGGGTTTGAATATTTTTTGTGCATGGTGTGTGGCTAAGTGGAACCTATTTATAGCGAAAATTATGAAGATATGTCACTAATTATAGAGGGACCCTTATGGGAAATCAATGGTCCACAATTTCCTAAAGGCTTAGGAGTAATGATGATGTTCCTTTTGGGGGGTATTATTATGTATTAAATATTTCATTAAAAAAAATTTTAAAAAAAATTATTTTCCAAAATAATTAATATGAGTTTAGTGTTCTTCTGGGGACAAACGATGGGTTTGTTTTGTTTTATAGAATGCAACTGCACCATATGGATACAAATTCACAGTAATGAATAATATCGCCTTTAATTTGTTATTTTTCATTCTAACATTTAGAATAATATTACTTATATTCCGTTTTTAACTATGTATTTTGTGCTGTAATTTGACGTTGACCTCTTCTTAATTAATTTTATTATTTAATTATGGGCTTTATTTTCTCTAAAATAAGGAGAAGTGAAAAGGTAAATGATCATATGCTTTAAATAAAATTATTTAGAGTTCTTAATGATCTTAATATTGGACTTTTTTGCCGTATATGAAAACGGAATCACTATGTAGCTTTTGGCTGTTCATTGTTTCATATTTTCCCAAAAGGCATACTGGGATTACTCCTAATTTCTTCTCAGAATATGCTAATAAAATGTAAACTATATATATATATATATGTATATACACATGTGATTAGCAATTAATCTTAATATTTTTGTAATTTGAATATCATTAATTGAGCCAAAAACCATGAATTAATTAGCATGTAGTTTTTTAATATGCATTCAAAAAATAAAACATCCATGATGACTTCAAAATAACTGCCAACAGAAGTCTAGAATTTCTATTCAAGTGTTTTCGTGAGGGAAATACTTGTGCCTATGATTGTAATGTGTTGCACGTGCTAGCGACCAGAATAGCAAATTCTTTCATGCCATGGCTTCTGCCAGGAAAAGAAGGAATAAAATAGTGAAATTGCAACGTGATGATGATATTTGGTGAATGAGCAGGGTGCAGGCTATAAAAACATTACTTAAGAAACAAGTTAGACATAATTAATTAATTTGATTGTCAATATCAAGATCAATTGTTCTGACAGCGTCATACTTATCATTCTTTTACCCCTCTTTACTTCAGCTAAAGTATAAAAATTAATTTTTTTTATTTTAATATATGCAATCTTATATTCATTATTAAATATACATAAAATTATTGAGTGAGTCTTGAAGAATGTGTCATCTATTTTTCATTATAGATGATAAACCTGCTTTAACTAACTTATATTTTCTCATAAACATCAAATATATAAGGATGATCGTCGTCTAAACCAATCATACTCTTATTATTATTATTATTATTATTATTATTATTATTATTATTATTATTATTATTACAAGTTAGTTACTTATATTCTTTAATTGAGAACATTAATAATCGGCTATAATTTTCAATTATTAAATGAACATTACTATTATTAATCACAATAATTAATATATTACAATCATACTATAATTTCCTACTTCAAAATATATTCATATTCAAGAGTTAAAAAATAAATTAAAAAAATGTGTCATACTACTAATAAATCAATATTTAATATATTAACAAATGTTTAAATTATGAGAAGTGGCCAAAAATGAACCCCACAAATGATGGAGTCGTCTCAAACATATATATATATATATATATATATATATATATATATATATATATATATATATATATATATATATATATATATATATATATATATTAAGATGAGTGGACTAGATAGCGAAAGATTGGGAATGGTCATCTACTTTTCCGCGTTATAATTTATATTCCAATTTTAATATTTAATAGAAGCTATCAAACCAAAGTCAGTAAAAATTAATTTCTTGGGTTCATGAGCAATCAAATAATCTGTATTATATATGCATAATAATTAATATCACTGATTCTCACTTGCAAAAGATTAATGAGAAGAGTTAGTTCCCAAAAATACATATATCATTATCTAGTAGAGCCTCATCTGACTCTACCAAATTCTTTAGCTCGCCCTAATTAACCATCACGTTTTCAACTAAAACTTTAATTTAAAAGAAAACCTGATAGTGAATAAGACAATTTAGATTGAACCTGATATGTTGGGCAGGTAGAGGTAGAGCCCGTGCAATTAAGAACCCAGTTGGATCCAACCAGGAACCGCTCGTGTACATGAGCTTGAACCTTCTCCCAATCGAAATAAACAAACCCCACATATTACTGAATATTGACAGTACGTAGGCAAATTATTTTAAGCGTACAACGAATCCAGTAGCCCATATTGATGGGAGATGGGCAGCTGTTCATGTGTCTTCTTCTCATCATTGATGGATTTATTGAGTCTTGCTGTCTCTTCTGCTCTACATACAAATCCTTAATATGAATTTATTCCGCCAATCTTTTACTCCTTTTCTTAGCCACTAAATCTCTTACTATCTCATTGATGGGTCTCTTGAGTAGGAGAGGGATTTTTGTCAGGGTTCTCACGCATGATTTTCCTTCTATTATTTTATATTGGTAGCTAGGCTTTCTTTTGTCAAGCATACTCAAACCTGCTAAGATGTGTAGATATCACAATTTATGCCAATTTGGTCTTCCTGGTATAGATTTGATAAGTGATATTTGGCAGTAAATTTGAGCGAAAACTATTTCATCTTAAAAATAATATAGCAATAGGGCCCAAAATATACATTCAGCCGGTAAGGAAAACAAGTGATGAATGATAGGATTGGCCTAAAGAGAAATAATAACACTTGTTGCTTTTTTAAGTAATTATCCAAACATTCATAATTTTATTGATTGGTAAATGTTTATTAGGAGAAGGAAAACTTTAAAAATAATAAATTATTTTTTTCTTTCTACTAATAATTATTCATTAATTAAATCGTAAGATAGTAAACATAGATAATCATTTAACTATACAGAGTCCGAATTGCCTTATTCAACTAATTGATAAAAAAACTTTTGTTCTATTTGATTTGATAGTTTCTTAATTATCCCATTAAATTTAATTCCACAAGGTTTGAATTTATGAACTTAACTCCTAAAAACTATTATGTGAACTTCTTAAAACTTAAAAAAAAAATACTGATTCAATTGGATTAATTCAAGTCGAACCGTTTCCATATCCCTATTGTTGCTAACGATATTACTCCAGCCTGAAAATGCATTAAATTTCGGGACCCCCAAACTTTGGGGATTGAAGAAGAACGAAAGGGTTAAGGGTAGGCCGGCAAATAATTAAAAAGGGGGAGAGAGTCCTTATCCTAGGATCTTAGCCAAATAAGAAGGTAAAAGAGAGAAGAGATATGTGTGAGAGAGAGTTAGGTGGTAGGGGCTAATCTATATGCTTGAAAAATGCAATAATAAGGAAGTGTTGGGTCCATTAGTTTCGTTTGGCAAATGGTCAGAAAGATAAAATATCTTTAAACAGACAATGTCAAAAAGTATACAAGTGATCCATTTATGAAAATTTGTAGAAATAAAGGAATTGTTCGACACTTCACTATCAAAAATATATCTCAATAGAATGAGATGACTAAATATATGAACCGAACTCTACTTGAGAAAGTTCGGTGTATATTATCTAATGTTGGGTTAGACAGATAGTTTTGGGCTGAAGCAGTAACATATACGTATCATCTCATTAATTATTTGTCATCAACTGTTATCAATAGAAAAACACCTTTGGATATGTGGTATGAAAAACCTGCTACATATTATAATTCTTTACTTGTGTTTGGTTCCACTAAATGTTACTATATTAAGGAATCGAAATTAGATCCAAGGACAAAGAAAGTTATTTTTATAGAAATATCTTCTAGTATCAAATGATATCGTTTATGGTGCTCAAAAACGAAGAAAATAATTTTTATTAGAGATATTACCTTTTATGAGTCTACTATATTAAAAAAGGTAACAAAAGAGCAGATGAATGGTACTCCACAACAGATGGAGTTTGATAGAAGAAAAATTATTGACCCAACAATTGTAAGTCTGATAAAATTACTTCTACGACAGAAGTTGAGTTAATAGTAAAAAATGGATCAAATGAGAAAACAGAGGTTTTAGTACAAGAATCTCATCAGCAACTTGAGTCAATTGCACTGCGAAAAGCAGAAAAGAAATATTAAGAAATCTGCTCCACTTGAAGATATAACTAATTATACATTTTCAGTAGATAATGAGATTCCTTCTACTTAGAATAAGAGATGTAATTCCTTGAAAAAAAAATTAGACATAGAAACTAGCAAGTTTGTCAAAGGAAAAGAAAACGATTGACTGTAAATCGATTTATGCAAAAAAAGAATGATTTTCTGACAAGAACAATATCCTCTACAAGACAAGATTGGTAGCTAAAGGTTATACTTAGAAGAAGAAAATTGATTATAATGAAGTATTTTCTCCAGTTGTGAAATATTCCTCCATTAAAATACCGTTTGCCTTGGTAGTACAATTGAATCTAAAACTAGTTTAGCAGGATATAAAAACTGTATTTTTACATGGAGACTTAGAAGAAGAAATCTACATAACTCAGCCAAAAGGATTTAAACTTGCTAGAAAAGAAAATTTGGTGTGCAAGTTGAGCAAATCGTTGTAAGGATTAAAACAATCTCTAAAGCAGTGGTACAAACAATTTGATAAGTTTATGATAAGATAAGAGTATATAAGAAGCAAATATGATTATTGTATATATTTGCGCAAACTATATGATAGATATTTTATCTATATTCTCATTTATGTTGATGATATATTGATAGCTTTAAAAAATGAATTAGAGATTCAAAAGTTAAAAACTTAACTAAATCAGAAATTTAAAATGAAAGATTTATAAGATGTTAAGAAGAATCTCGGTATAGAGATATATAGAGATAGAAAATTGGGAATAATTTGTTTGACTCAGAAATAATATCTGAAAAAAATACTAAAGTGTTTTGGAATAAATAAGAAGACAAAACCAGTTAGTGCTCCACTTGCTCCTCATTTTAAACTTATTGCTTCTTTATTTCCGAAAAGTGATAAAAAACGAAAATATATGTCAAAGGTTTCATATACAAATATTGTTGGTAGTTTAATGTATGCAATGATGTGTACGAAACTTGATATTTTGCAAGCAATTGAAGTTCTGAGTAGGTACAAACATGATTCTAGTAAAAGACATTAGCAAGCTGTGAAATAAATTTTGCAGTATATTCAGAATACTGCAGATATTAGTATAATATTTGAGCGGGATGAAAAAATTGATCAGTATATAGTTGGATATTGTGATTCCGACTATATAGGTGATTTATACAAATATTGATATATTGTCAATTATGTGTTCACACTTGTAAAAGCACTGATTAGTTAGAAATCTACCTTACAGTTAAACAATTATTTTGTCTACAACGGAAGCAAAGTACATGACAATTATAAAAGCTATTAAGGGGACAATTTGGCTTCAGTTGTTGCTGAATGACTTGGAAATTGGTTAAATGCATGTCAAAATGCATTGTGATAGTCAAAGTATTATTTGTTTAGCAAAAAATCAAGTTTATCATATAAAAACGAAGCATATCAATATTTGATATATTTTTGTACGAAAAATTCTTGAAAATTGTAAGATATTATTTTAGAAGATTCTAACTGCCAAAAATTATGCATATATGACAACGAAAGTAACATGTATCAAGTTTCAACATTGTTTGGACTTGATAAATATTTTAGAATTTAAAATTGGGTATTTCAAAACGTATTTGGAGATATTACTGAAATTTGTAAAATAAGAGTTTAGATAATATTTATTTGGGATTGTGAGAACGCCAAAATGAAGATTTATTGAATTTTGACAATCTCTCAATCCCACATTGGAAGCAAGAGAGAGAGAAATAAAAATATTAGCCTATAAAAAGGGTTTCATTTCCTCTTAACATTTTCATGTCAAACATCAATATCTTACTTTTAAGATTGTCTCTCTCTCTCTTGTAATATTTCACTTTGTAATATTTTTTTTGAGATAGTAAAATATTATTTTAGTAGTGTCTAATCGTGTAAGTATAATTCGTTGAACTTCGTTAAATTTTATTATTCTCTTTATTGTCTATTTAATAGTTATTGTCGGATAATTTATTTTAGTGATACATTGTACTTTAAATTATCTGAGAAAGATTTTATAATCAAGACTTTAAGATTTTAAAGAAATTAGTTTTTAAATGAGACCATTTATGACTCTTCCAACTATATAAGATTTTTTTTTTGTTATAATTTTTGACATAATTTTTCATTTTTATGGAAACTAACATGATTTTTACAATATTATACACATTTTCCCACCCTCTTTAATTTACAGATTATGCTGTTTTGAGCTATTTAATACCCACAAGATTGTGGCTCAATTTATAGATTTCCATATTTTCCTTCTTTTGGGATAAAATTATTAATAATAATTAAGAACAATAGCATCAGAAAAAATAAAATTCATCAAAAATAACCAAAATTCTGACTTGTCGGAATCGAACTAGCGACTTAAGAATTGCCTGCATGCATTAACCAACTACAGTCCTTCACTCTACCGATTGAGCTAAGGTTTTGGATTTTCTAAACTAAGGTTGCTTTCATATTTTACATCATTGATGACAACATAATATTAGCTTAAATGTTTTTAAAATTCAATTTGTTACTTAAAAATTTGGGTCAATTAAGAACTCCATTTTCTTCTGAATTTTATAAACCTTTGTTTATAATTTATGTATTTATAGTAATGGATTGGATAGTATCTCACTCAAACCAAACGTGCATGGACTTTCAAAACATGTAATTGTCACATTAGGGTTTCATTTAAGGTGAAACTTTCTTTTTCCCTTTTTGTTACCCAACTTTTTTTATAAGGTTTAAATCAATGTTTTCTATCAATTGGATTTCGCATGAAATGGTTTAATTGATTTTCCATTTTTCAGGGTATGCATCCATTCTAATTCTTGCAAAAGTCGCCTATTGTGATTGGGATTTCTTTTCCTAAGGAGTTCAAATCTAATAATAAAAAAAATGGAAAAGTGATTGGGTTTTTGGTTTCTAATTATTTGGGTCGTTTGGCTAGTAGTAGTGTTCGTTTGTTTCTATTTTAGGAAGAATATAAGTAAGGGTATTTATAAACCGTTCAACCTGTTTAAATCGTACCAACCCATAATCAAAATATGGTTTAATAAATGTAGTGGATTTGATTGATTTATATTTTTTTTAAACCGCTTTTTGTGTATTAGATTTAATTTTTTTATATTTCAATATGCAAGCCAATATATATATATATGTGTGTGTGTGTGTGTGTGTTGAAATGTGACAATTCCATATCGAAAATAAATTTTTTTTTCACAATAGCATTAGCCTATAAAAAGTACTTCATATTCTCTTAACAAAACATCTCAAACATCAATCCTTTACTTCTAAAATTGGTTATATTTTCTCTATCTCTTATAATATTTTTTTAAAATAGTGGAATATTATTTTAGTGGTATCTGATAATATAGGCATAATTGGCTGAATCTCGTTAAATTCTGGTATTCTTTTTATTATCTATTTAATAGTTATTGTCAGATCATTTATTTAGTGATATATTGTGCTTTAAATTATCTGAGAACAAGACTCTAAGAGTCTAAGGAAGTTAGTTTTTAAGGGATACCATTTGTGACTCCACCAACTACCTGGAAATTTTTCTTTATCTTAACTTTTGGCACACTTATTTATTTTGGTGGAAACTAACTCGATTTCCACAACAAAATAGTAAATATGTATTTATTTGTACTAATTTTATACTCCATTATATAAATTTAAAATCATAAAATTTTCAAATATTAGTGAAAGAGTCATAAATTGAGATTAAAACAGAGTTAGGTAGGTATTTGATAGAGCCTTTGTGAATAAATTTGTTAAATGACATAATATATTAAATTAGTGAAAACTTAATATTTCAAAATTTCTTATACTTACAAAAATTGCGAGAGATATCTTAGCAATTCTAATTTCAATGGTTGCCTCTGAATCCGCCTTTAGTACTAGTGTAAGAATTATTGATCTATTTTGAAATTCATTGGCTCCTAAAACGGTAAAGACTCTTGTGCATGCACAAAGTTAGTTGCAGTCTGAGACTATCTCTCTTGAATTTCAAGAAATATTGAATGATATTGAAAATTTTAAAAAAATCACACAAGGTAATGGATTTTTCATTTTTTTTCCAAAAAAGTAAAATTATCTATTTGATTAATAAGTTATAACATTGGTACTTTTTTTAAAATAGAAATTTTCACACCTAGTATAATTACCATAACAAATACAAAGTTGATGATGATCGATGATGAATGATAAAAAAAATAAACGATATTTTTCAAATCAAATTGAATATGTGCATATTGTAATGGTAAAAGCTATTTTTACTATTTTTATCTTTAATTCAACTTCAAAAATCTACATTTTTTATGTTTATTTTTTTTTTGTAGGTTATACTGTTCTAATATCACTTGTGGTGTTGAATTCTTGGTGTTATAGATTCATAGTCTTGAATGAAGTATTTTGATAATTTTTTACTACATTTGTTTAGAAAATGTCTACTGTAATTTTTATACTATGACTTACAATTAAATAGTTTATGTAGTAAACTAAAAGTTTTTCGGATATTATAGATGTTTGTAAGATATTATTAATTAAAAAGTAAAAATATATATAAAATTAAACCACAAACCAATTCAATCCAATCCACAATTGTAGTTTAGATTTGAATGAATTTTTTTATATTCATGGATTAAATTGTATTGATCAATTTTTAATATGTAAATTGTGAATTATATTGAATATTGTGTTTTACCTACACCAAACTGCCCCTAAATATGAGACATTAACTGTTCTTGTAATCCATATGACAATGCCTAGTCAGCAAAACAACTGGTAAAACCTTTAATAGCCAGTCAACAAATTTTTTTTACTACATGCAAAGTTAAATGATTGTTAAATAATGAATTGAAGTTCAAGAATACTTCGAGTGATTTGGTAATAAATTTAAGGATCACCATATAATTAATCCAAAATCAACACTGTGCTGCATCTATGATTTATTAGATTTTAACTTTTAAACTGAATCAATATTCATATGAAAATCGATTTTCATAATTTCTTAAATAAATCATTATTACGCTCACATTTATTTATGTCTTCCATTCTAATCGAGTGTTCTGTTTCAAAAAATTTTCCAGAATTTGTTTTTATTTAACTTTAAATGTACTTTTAAAAATTTTAAAAAAAAAATCTATCAATTATTATTTTTTAAAAATTTTATCATATTTTTTTGGGTTATATCCACTGCATTTGTATCTTCTTTTCACATTTTATTTTAAGAGTTAATTTATTCATTTGCAAATGTTCCTTAAATATGCTTTAATTAGGATCTGCAAAAGAAACCTAGGATTGGACTTTAATTTCAAGCCCATACTTGCCTGATTTCAAGCCTCCAGCATGTTGGGGGACGCATGCGCCTCTCCTTTCAAGTTTCAACGCCGCGCCACTGCCAGCACAAATATGAATTGATTAATTATGGAATATCACAAGCTGACAATTAGTTGGCATTGCTTCACACTGTGTAAATTGATCAACTGGCCTATTTATAAAACTAACTAAATCCCATCCAATTAAAAGAAAAAACCTAATTTAATTTCTAATGGTTTTAGACGTTAAGGTTTAAGGCAGGCATGTAGTGGTAAAAAAAGAAAAAACACAGTTCACAACTCATGCTTTGGTATGTAAAATGTTTAAAATATGTTTGACGTTCTCTTTTCAAAGCCTGAAAGGGTATATGAATTCCAATGTTTGATTGAGCTGTCCTCACATAATCACACTTTTTCATAAATCTAATATCTATTCAATGCATGCCAGCTTCGAGCAATTTGGTTGCTTGGGTTTTTAGAATTTCCAGTGAAGGGTTTCTACTTTCCAGGAATAAAATATCCTTTTCAAGCACAATTTGCGTTTATAGAGCAATAAAATGAGTATTTTCTGCCATAATTAATTCCCTGTTACATAAATGTTTTTAATTATTCTGCTGATAGTGTAATAATCGATAAAGTGCCTCTCTATAAAAATCATTGAGAATGTAAATATTTTTCCATCATAACCAATAAATTTCCGTTTATTGATATTGATTTCATCTTATCTTAACTGTACATTTGAGATTTCAACTTCACATTTTCTAAAATTTATAGATTTCTTTATGAAAACTAAATTTTTTAACTTTTCATATCAAAAGCGAATTTTTATGTATTTAATATACAAAATAATTTATTTTTTTATTTACACTTGGAACAATTTATAATATTTTTATTCATTAAAGAATTATATTATATTTTCTATTATATTTTTATATCATATATAATATGCATTATGAGTAATTAAAAAATTATATATATTACATTATTAATAAAATATAATTATTAGTAGTCATTTTATAAATTATATTTAATTTTCAACCATTAAGTTATTAAACACTTTAAAATTCAATTATAAATTATTCCATTACTAACCCCTTAACCAAATTGATTCTAAATCTCTAATTGAACTCTTATATAAATAGAGAGAGAGAGAGAGAGAGAGGAGCAAGTAAAACCCTTTTTTATACTCTATCAACCTATAATTATGTCATTGGAAATAACCAAAATTGAAGGATTGCCCTTTTTATTTGGAAAATAAAAAAGTTTTCTTTCAAGAAATCTTGGTATTTGTTGTGGTGGGGAAATTTGATGTAAAAGCAAAACGACAACTGGAAAGGGTCCATATATTTGGACCAGTCAGCGTATCCTATATTGAATAATTGCAGCTCATCAACCCCCTTCAACATTTCCCGTAAGAGAGAAAATTTCATTGTTCTTCTAATTTATGGTCGATGTCACCAACTAACTTTCCATTTATCTATTCAGATATAGCTGGACAGAAAAATAAATTATTTACTCCAAAATAACTATATACACATCTATATCATCTTTACAAATTATATTTATCAAATTTCAACAATCTATTGAATCATTTTTAAATGTGAGAATAAAAGTACGAAATGGGTAATTAGATTACCAAACTACAGTGTATTCAAAATTTTAAATGATCAATAAAAATTTAATCGAATTATTACTTTATATATAAAATAAGATTAATAATTTTTATTTTGTTATAGAATTTTTGATAATTTTTTTTAATGAAGTTAAAGTGAAAAAGGAATTTCAAATGAGTTAGATGGATTGAATCTACTATCAACCATGTCACCAAAAGTAGAGATAATAATGAATTCAAAATTGAAATTTTCCTAAACGACATGTAACTAGGATTTGGGTACTAACTAGAAACTAGAAAGTCTGAACCTAGTTTTTCAAGGTAGCGACGTTAGGTTGCAGTCTGTCAGCCCTATGGTTTTGTCCTAATTAACTTTCTTGGCTGTCTTAAATTGACTATTATTGAAGATCAATTTTTCAACATCGCGATGTCAATTTAATGGTTAACGATTTCTGAACTTTTATATTCAACACGTTTAAGATCATGAGAGCCTTGCTTTAAGCCTTTAACCCTCTTCTAATTTGACAAACCTTTTAAAAAGAAACTGGTAAGTTAAAAAAAAATAAAAAAATAAAATGTTGAAATGTGAGTGGGTGGGTGGCTAACCACGGCTTGCTGTTCAAGCAACCTTTACCTTATCCGATGACAATTGCACTATTGTTTATTTAATTAAGTTCCCATTAGAATGTTGTTAATTTTATCAACTCAGTTAGTTAGAATCTGTTCAAAACTTGTTTTTCTTAAAATTTTGAATTTGAGTATTGTAAATAGAAAAAATCTACACCCAAAGAATTTTATTTCTTTATTATCCGACTTAGCTCGAATCGGATTAGTAGAAATCCTATAGTTTTCTTAAGAAAGTTGTTAATTCTATAGTATTCTTTCTTTTCGTGAACAAGTGAATGTATTAATAGGTAGCTAGAATAGATATGATCACTTCACTTTTCAGTTTTCATATAATGCTAGTTAATGGATTAATTTAAATTCAAGGCATAGTTGATCACTTGATTTGATTGGTCAAGTGACAAACCCAACATATACTGTGGTGTATAAAATTAGCTCATAATATCTCAATACCTAAATTGAAATCATTATTAAAATACAAAATTTATCATGTGTTAGCTATGTTAAAATTCATGGATCCGACATGAAAAAAAAAAAAACTCATTTGCTATTTTTTTATTATTTTTTAAAGTAATGGTATATAAGCTGATTCTACAAAATAATTGTTTATGAGAATGAATTAATGTCCTTAAACATCAGTAAATAAATATCGGCTCACCATTTGAGTATAATATTGCATGTGGTACTCATATTTGAAGACCAATATTTTAAAATAATGAATCCATCATAACAAACTATTATATATACAAAATAATAAATTTCTTCATACATTAATATATTTTGCTCAAATTGGTTCGTCATTAAATTTATAGAACCGCTTAAAAAAATATTGCCCACATCTCAAAAGAAAAATTCAAATGGGAAATGGAAACTTTCAAACTGCAAGAATATTCAACAAGCAGCCTTTCTGAATTGTAATTGAGATTTGACAATTCACTAATTATCATGATAGCTACCATACGTACCATTGATTTTTCTAATTCATAGAGTGATGATCTTACAATTAGGATTTTGTAAGGAATAAAAACCCACAAAAAGAAAGAAAAATTCTCAAGAAAATGAGAAAACCCGGAAAAAGGCTATGTTGTAATTTACAAGCCAATACAATTTCTTGAAGTGCTAACTCCACCATCCACAACAAGATTATGACCACTAACATACTTAGATTCATCACTAGCAAGATAAAGAGCAGCCTCAGCTATATCTTTAGCCCTTAAGGTTGGGCCTTTTAGATTAGCCAATCCTCTAACAAACTCCTCCATCTTCTCAACTTCTTCCTCTGTAGGCAACCCAAAATTTCTATCATCATCTTCTTCTTCATCACTACTACTTCTCCAGGCATTAACAAGCATATTAGTAGCCACCCCAAATGGAGAAATGCAATTAACCCTAATTCCATAGCGGCCGAGCTCACAAGCTGTGTTCTTTGTCAGCCCAACAATGGCATGTTTTGAAGCTGTATAAGCATGAGGCCCAAGGCCACCCATAACACCAGCCACACTTGCAGCGGAAATAATGCAGCCAATTCCTCGAGGAATCATCACTCGAGCCGCATGCTTCATCCCCAGAGCCACTCCCCTAACGTTAACACGCATTATTCTGTCGAATTCTTCGGTGTCGAAATCAAGAATGCTCTTGTTCTTTGGCTGGTTTCCAAGAATTCCAGCGTTGTTGAAAAGAATATCTAGTCGGCCATAGTGAGTCACCGTTGAGTTTATCAAGTTTTCGATGTCTTCTTCTTGGCTGACATCACAATGAACAAATGTTACACTAGGAGATAAGGAATTAGCAAGAATGTTCCCAAGTGTGTCTTCAACATCAGCAATCACTACTTTAGCACCGTGTTTGGCAAATAGTCTTACTGTTGCCTCTCCTATCCCTCTAGCACCTCCTGTCACTATAGCAACTTTTCCTTCCAACCTACAAAATAATATTAACTTTCTAAGTCCCAACTGTAAACCACAAGAGTAGTATAAACTCTGGTGCTATATAAATATGGTTTATACAATAGATTGTTAGCAGCAATTGTCAGATTTATTGTATGACAACTGATTAGCTAACAACATTACAATAAGACACTCAAACTATATAACAACATACAGGGGCGAAAATTAATGTAAAAGAAGCCATTACACTGTTTAATTAGATTAATGTTAACAACTTCAATATGCATATTGTCCCAATTAGTGACTAAAAATAGACAAGACCTTAAAAAGAAGAGAAAAAATTTACCTTCTAGGAGAAGGAGGATTGGTTTCCCTTCCCAAGATATGAATGCCATGAAGCGTTTGCTCAGGCATCACTTGAGCAGGCATGTTTTTATTGTGTGTGTGTAGAGAGAGAAGGGGGGAGAAGCTATAGAAAGTAATGCTGTTGATAAAAAAGTACGAGGGGTTTTTATAGGCAGAGAGAGGAGTGTGCTGTCATCACTGTGTGGCCATTTCAATGCAATTTCCTCTACTTTTGCTTTGTATTAATGGTACCCAACTTTAGTGAGCAACCTTAATAATTTGCTTCTCCCATAGGACAAGATTCCACACAGTAAGACGCCTCTAATATTTTCTACTTCGAAGTATACTTGTTAATTGGTCAAAATCTGCTATTGCAGTTTCGAGGAAGCATTCTTCCGAAATCATATGCAAATCCAAAATTCAATTTTAAGTAAACTTTGAAGATTTATCCATATATCTAACTGTCACAACTAAAAAGGATCTGGCTTCCATTTTATATATCTTTACAAAATAAACAAATATTTAAAAAATTGGCTTTCTTCATATAGAAGTTTTCATTCTATATTTTTTACTTCCACGTGATTCACGAATTAAAATTTTAAAATCTCCTTTATTGTCCTGTTTATCGGGAGATAGTCTAGACTCGAGAAATTTGTATTAATTAAGTTTGGATATTTTGCTTGCGATAAATACTAAAAATAATCTCTATTTTTTAATACTATTCGATACTCAATTTTTGATTGATTGGTAATAAAAAAAATAAATGTTCAAAATTAGTTTTTATTTTTTCTCTTTCTTTATTTTTAAATTTTTTTCTCTTTTCATCAACTAATCAGGAATTGAGTATCAGATAGGTCAAAAAATAGATAGTTTTAAATTTTTTTCTCTTTTCATCAACTAATCAGGAATTGAGTATCAGATAGGTCAAAAAATAGATAGTTTTAAATTTTTTTCTCTTTTCATCAACTAATCAGGAATTGAGTATCAGATAGGTCAAAAAATAGATAGTGTTTTTAGCATTCATCTTTGATTAATTGTTCACTTAATCGTGGCCACCAGTTCTAAAGATCTTATCCTTGCTCAAGCCAGACTGGCAGTGAAAAAAAGAACATTATCTTGCATTAGTAATGTATAAGCCAATTATGGCGTGGCTAGAACTAATTAATGCCAAATTAGTAAGTTAAGATTATATTAAATAAGAGACTAGTTGTACTTATCAAATTATTTCTCATCATATAGGGATGATCTTGTCATCGATTCTCTTAATAAGTGAGGATAATTTAAGAAGAATAACAAAATTATCGATGGAAATGTCGAATCAACTCTAGTTCTAATTTCTTGTTAGCATTATATGATATGCAAGTAACTGATTTGTACAACAAAAATATTTCAATTCAATTCGGTTTATTATGTTTCTTTAATTGTTTGAATATCAATAATAGAACTAACTTAACTTTTCAAAATTTCAAACTAAACTAAATTGAAAAAAGTTAAGATATCGATATTATTAAAAAAAAACGTTTAGTGCTAATAGTGCTAATGGGGTCTCGATGTCTAAATTCCCTCAAACCAAAAAAAAAAAATGGAAATAAATAAGGTATAGATCATGGACCTAACTGTGGGTCGTTCGTGAAATTTCTTTAAATTATCAATGGCGTTGTGTTGTTTTATTTTAATAGAATTATTTCATTATACAATTATGAAATGCCCATAATTTTGGATCAATACAATATGCATAAATCTTCCTGGAGGATGTGGACTTGGAGGAGGAATCCATTGTGACATCTGGGGCCGTTGATCATTTTAATTTACAACATTTTTAACTCGTTTATAATTTTTAAATTCCAAAAGTAACATTAGTTTTGTATTATGTTTTGATACGAATATTGTTCTCCTTTTTTGGCATATAAAAAATGGAAAATACTTATTATTGAGTACTACTCCCTTTTTTTTTTCCTTTCTCAAAGAAATACATATTCTGATGCTATGATTATTTAACAAAACAAGTATTGTTAAAAGCATTGCTTTAGTGAAGGAAAAAAAAAACAGAGAGAGAGAGAAGTGACAGCGACCAAATTATTTTAAAAGTGCCTATCAAATTCAAATCAAATCTAATCACATAAATATCAAATTTTTCTTTCTTTGTTATTTTTGTATGTTGTGTACCCTAAAATTTTAGATTAAAAATAAAATTTTAATTCTAAATTTAAGTGTGATATAATTAAAATATTTAAAATAAAATTATAATTCATTTATAAAAATTTCTAACATCTCAAAATTGTTGGCACTTGAAATTTTTTTGTGTTGTTTTAAAATAAAATATTTATATCTTCAAAAATAGTATAATCAACATAATTAAATCGAATATAAAAATAAAATTTTATTTTTTATTATATAAACATACCAAAAAATAGTAGAATCTCCAAACACCAATTTAGAAATATAATTTTATTTTTTATATAATTTTATTTTTTTAATATAACAAACATGTCATTAGGTCTTGATAATGCTAGAAATTAAGTCCCTGAGACTTTTTGATTGCAGCTTTAGCTGCTGACTCTGCGTAGTGAAGTTAAATTTTTCAAAAAAGTGTGCTTGATTGCTCGTGTTTTTTATTTTCATTTTCTTTTTTTTTGGAAAATCATCCTTTGAATTTGTTGAAAAAAAAACCATTGAGCTCTTCAATGATATTTGATTTAATTGAGTTCCTGAACTTATATATATATATATATATATATATATATATATATAATGAATCTCTTAACTAATTTGTTGAATTGAGTTCCTAAACCTCTAGTTTTTTATTTAATTGGTACCCTAATTCGTTAATATATAGTTGTATATATAATATATATGTGTGGATGGCATATGTAGTAAAAGTTAAAATGCTCAATTGAACAAAAAATTGAAAGTAGAGAGTTAAAATATGTATTTTTTTCCCTTAATTTTTTGATATTTACTTAAACGGGCTTTGTCATGGCATAGTGTGCACATCGTGCTCCATTTCTTTGAGGCCATCTTAGCCCACATATGCAGCTTCGTTATAAACTTATAATACTGTGTCATATTGTTGAGAACAGTTTTATTAACTAAAATTTGTTCCATTCTTAATGCTATCAATGCATCCATTGATACCCAAGAAGTTTTGTTGGTTATGAATTGTGATACCTATCTTTGTTGGTTAGTCTCCTTTCCACAATAAGATTGAATTACTATTTGACACCGAGGGAGGTTTTGGCATGAGATCTTTGGCTAGAGTGGGTTGGTTGTTTTCATTTTGTCTCCTTTGAGGAACACAAGATTGTAAAGTTTTTTCATGAACAATCACATGAATAGTTGAATAAATTCTAAATTTGGCAAATAAAGACAATCCTAAACTAGATTTAAAGGGGTGTGTGGCAAGATATACTAGCTTACAGATTTAAGTGTAGGAAAGAGAAGAGCTTCAGTTGGTCCACACTCCACAGTTTACTCACGATTTGAACTTTGAAGTACCAACAAAAGGCTAAAATTAACTAAATTGCAAAGTAAATCTGGAAAATCATATGTAATTTTTTTTTTTGTATGTATTTTGATTTGTGCTGATGATCTCCTATGTGTAAAAAGAAAAGAAAAAAAAGAAAGAACGTACTGTTAAAACTAGTGCAATGGTAAAGATTAGGCTCATCCATCAATATCAGTCCTGCCCAGGCCCTTTTTGGGCCGAAATAAACTTAGAAAAATATATTTTTTGTTAAAAATAATAAAATATTTGAGATCATCCTAATTTTCATTAAATTATTAAAAAGATTAGAACATGTTTGGTTCAATTATGATGGTTAATGTAATCGGGCTAATGGTGATCGTCAACTATAATTCATAATTAATTTCAAAGTATTTGATAATTTAATAATTGAAAATGAATTCTTTTAAAATAATTATTGTTAATATTTGAATCGTATATATTATTTTTGTAATACATATGCTAACCTTTTTTTTTTTATCACAATGCTACCATATATAATACAAATATTAGATAACTAAACATTTAGTAAAAAAATATAACTTTTAAGGCAATTCAAAGTTAGTATAAATTGATAAGTACAAATAAAAAAATAAAAAATTATTTCTAACTTCTGATATGAAAAGTTTATTTTTTCAGTTTTTTATATAAAATTAGTTTTTAGTATTAATTATAAAATTGGCAATTGAAACTTTCAATTGTGGTTTTTATTTTTATTTTGTTATTTCTGAAAAGCTAAATTAGAATATAATTTACTAAATATTTATTTAAACTTTTAGTTTGTTAGACAATGAAAGATTAAGCATAAAAAGTTCAAGTAAAAAGATGCTTAATTTATCATTTTATTTAAATTTAGAAAATAATTAAAATTATATTACAAGTTGAATCATAATTATATTATGATAGTTGATTTCATTTACATCTGACAATATAGACAAAGTATACCTACAAAAAATTATCCTTTTGGGTGCTCCTATGCTTTACTAATTTCTTTCTTTCTTTTTTTTTAAAAAAAAAAAAACTCCACCATCCACTAAAATGGATTAGCAACATAGGAAAATGAAAAGAAAGACTTGGGAATTGGGATTGGGAATTGAAAATGCAAGTGGTGGAATTCCAGCTGCGCCAATAATCATTTGAATTCCTTGCAAATTAATTTGCCAAGTTCGTTGGAAATTGGGCCACTCGCTGCCTTTTTGATTGCTACTACACCTTAGCTCTAGTGGAAATTTTTTTTTTCTTCTACTGATTTTTCTTCCTACTGGACTGTTAGAAAATTTATTCAAATTTAATTTAATAAGTTATATGCGGGTGGAAAATAAAGTTAATTATAAAGTTGAATTATACGAATTTATTTATTATTAAATATGGTTTTGTGGATTTGTGGTGAATTTGGATGTTTTGTAATAGCATTAGAGTTGAACTCAAAAGCTGTATATGAAGGTCTCATCCTTGCTAAGAGTATGAATTTATACTAAATATGTTGTGGAAAACTAGTACTCTCTAATTAATTAGTTATCGCTCTTTGGTTTATTCTATTTGAAAATTCATTTATGGCTTTGTGGATGCTCAAATCTTCCACATATAATTTTACAACTAAATTTTTACTAAAATATGCAAAAGCTTTTCAGTTAGAATTTTTGAACAGCCACCATCCATTTGCATCTTTAAATTATGCATGATTTTACTGTTTTTTTGTTTTTTTTTTTTTGGTAATCGCTGTCTTATTTTTTTGAAATTTTTACTCATCTTTTATTTTAAAAAAAATACTTATAGCTCAACCTCGTTCATATAACCTATCAAATCATTTATCTTTACTAGCCATATTTCTTCTTATTCTTCTTCTTTTTTTTTTTTTTTATACAATAACATTGTTGTCTTCTAGTTGGAAAGTGTTGGCATGTGAAGGAAATAATTCTTCAAATAATAAATAATAATGATAGCAGAAAACTGCTAAAAACCAAATATTTCTATAAGTGAAATCTAAACATATAATAACCACACAAGAAAGATGAAAGGAGCATGATAAAGCTAGTATCCGGGGAATAAAGGGAAAAGTTTTTGTGGCCAAACTGTCCAAGTGACCAAATTAAGTAGGGATGCTGAACCAGTCAATGCATGAAGTATTTTTGCTAAATAATTAACTCATCAACAAATTTTGGTTTATATAAAGAGATCGACAATGTTCCTTTATATTTGTGGTTGTAACACCACCCGTTCGTGATGTTTGGCCCAAAAATGCTAGTTGTATAACAGCACAAAAGAACAAGAAAAACGACAGTCTAAGAAAAAAAAAATCCAATCATATTTGTTGATGCTGAGGATAAACATATTTGGGTTTACTTGTGTAAATATTAGTCAAGTTGGTGTTTTTTTTTAAAAAAAATCTAAATTATACTGAAAATTTGAATTGGATCGGTTTAGTTCAATTATTTGGTGTTAACTGAATTTTACACACCCCTAGAGTGCTGACTGAGGAGATACATGAAATTGCGGTAGGTCCAGCAATTCTAATTCCGTTAGATCTGTTTTGGCGGATGGTAAAAGCAAACAAAAAAGGATTCGGGTGTTTGGTAGCTTATAGCGTTAACCACCGATAAAAACTGTTTAGAAAATATTTGCAGCTGTTAGATATCCAAAAAGCAGGTTTAGAATTTTTTTGATTTAATTGACTGATTTTTTAATTTTTTATAAACTGTTTTTTCTAAACCTGATTCTGGAAAATCATTTATTTATCTGTTTCTCTCCAAAAACAGTTTTCAAAACTTAAAAAACTTAAAAATAAAATTTTTTTCTCCAAAAACGCTTTTGTCAAACTGAATGCCAAACGAGCCCTTATTATAAAATTTTATTTTTAGTTTTTTTTTTCTGAATATATATAGTTTTTTTTAAATATAATAAATTATCTTTATATATAAAAAATAATGAATTTTGAATTATTTTTTATTTAGCCACATTTATATTATATATATATATATATTTTTAATTATTATTCATTTATTATTATTATTATTAAAATAAATAATAACATTAAATAAGTACTAATATATTATAATTTTTATTTATTTATTAATTGAACTAAATTAAAACTTTTGAACCTCAATTTGAAACGAAGAAAAAATAATAGGGATTCAGTTGTACAAATGTGAAAATCTCATGTTGCTAATATATATATATATATATATATATATATACACGAAAAACGGAAAAAGTGATTGATTGCCCACAATATAGCAAACTCGGGCTATCTTGATTCTCAAGTGGATCAACTGTAAATTACTTGTAAGAAAAGATTCCGCTAACCCCATTGTAATTGGGCTTTTGGAAACTCATTAACTATTTTTCATCAAATCTTAATAAGTATAATGACAAGTCTCTGTGTGATGTTGATGTGTGATAACCATGTCTTGCTATTCGTGGGTTCCACCAGACAGTAGAAGTATATATATATTTATATATATATATAGTAATAATCAACTAATAAGGTAGATAATTAATATACAGTATTTATATAATACTGTACGGTACGCATTTTTGCATGGGAACCATTGCAGCATAAAACCAAAATGTTTGAGTCTTCTTCCATGGATGGATCCCGCATTGGGAGTCTTCCTGCTTGCCGCGGCTTCAGTAAAATGATGCAAGCCGTGGCAATATTAGAATTGTTATGGATTAACAATTGTAGTTTAGCATAAAAAAATGTGGTATTATATGAATGAGTAATTATATATATTGCATTAGTAGTTCATATTTCATAATACTGTTGACCTTTTCTTATCTAATATTCCATGGCAAAGAAACACAGAAATTGGAAAATAGAACAACCCATTATATAATATATAGCTGTAAATTCAGTAAATGAACCCAGTATCTAAAGGTTGCAAAATCTACCCATCAAGCCACCATCGTGCTTTAACTTTATCATTAAGAGCGCCATTGAGTCGATTTTGACAAATTTGAACCTCGAGTATTAAGGGGGAGGAAGGAAGAACTCCGTATGTATTCCCTCACTGCAATTAATTTTGCTATAGAAGTTGCCATGGGATTTCCACCAACCAAATTCATACAAAAATTCCCGCTAAATATGGTAAATTTTTAGATAGACTACTATCTAATCCAATAGAATTAAAACATACTAATTAATTAATTGATTAAACTTTCTAAAATATAAATTTATCAAATTTAAATATCAACATATATATATATATATATATATATTCTTTTAAGAAAAGCACCCTAGGTTTTCACCCAATGAGTTAGTCCATGATTACACTTGAGTATGCTACAGGCTAAATTTTTGTTATATTTGGCCACCTCTTTATCTCTTGTGCATATTCTAAAATTTAAACGTAAACGCTTGATGATTATCAAATAGAAAATATCCTTGCTTAATTTGGAAGCCAATTAATCAACTTTACAAATATGAGATTTAATTAATCTCCACACAATGATGATCTGAAAATAACCACACTTTTTTATTTTTAAAAAAAATGATAATAACCACACCTACTCCTTCAGTGGTCTGAAAACCCACCGAGATAATTATTTAAAATACGCGTGACGGATGAGAGTAATAACATGATCCGATCCAAGAAGCGCCTCACAAGCGGCACCATATCCGCCGATTAAACCACACAGACAGCACCATACACTCCCCGCACCATTTCACTCATTCTCTTCGAAATTTTCAATTTAATTTATTATTATTATTTTTAGTTTGAGACATATTAATTAAAATTAAAATATATATAATTATCTCTCTCTCTCTCTCTCTCTCTCTCAACTTCACAGGACTCTCCCCACGTCCTGTCTGTTGTGAGTTTCTTTCTGTACATTCATTCATTTTCTTCTCCGAGCACCCAAGAAAATCCTATACCTGTAAAATAATTCATGAAACAGAGTCACATACTAAGGAGCATTAGTTTTTTTTTTTCGGTGGAGTGTATTCGGGGGGAAAGCGTTATTGGCGAATTGTGAAAATGCCGCTGACGAGATATCAGATAAGAAATGAGTACGGTTTGGCCGATCCGGAGCTTTATAGAGCCGCCGATAAAGATGATCCGGAAGCTCTTCTTGAAGGTGTTGCCATGGCTGGCCTTGTTGGAGTCTTGCGTCAGCTCGGTGACCTAGCTGAGTCAGTCTCTCTTTTTCTCTCTTCATTTTATTTATAGTTTGGAGATTTGGCTTGGTTTGGAGATGGATTTTGGTTGTTTCAGTGAAATGCTAGTTAGCTCGAGCGTCGCGTTGAATTTTCAATTCAGTTTGGAGCGTGAGTTTGTATTAATTTCAGTTGTGTGCTCTATAAATTTTTTTTGGCACCAATTGATTTGGAATTGTTATGCTGTTGAAACGACAAAGTCTGCGCTGCTTTAGGAATACGGTCTGGATTCTGATTCAGTGGCATTTTTGAGTTCAAATTACTTTTTTCCGCATTGAATTTAGTAATGAGTTGTTTATCTAATCGACAAATTAGTTGGAAATCCGATTATGATCTTAGATAGCTTCTTTATCTGCTAAATATATCTGTTAATAATTTTGTGTTTGTAATCAGTCGATCATGCTGCAGCGACGGTGTTAAGTGAGAGCAGAAGGGGAAGGGACGAAGTTGGGGATGGCTGCTGAAGTTCTGGTTAAATTTGATTCTACTTGATAACTGGACGAGTATGTTAAGAATCGAGTAATGAGGAAATGGAGAATAAACATTTTGTTGTTTATGGATGCTGAGTGTTGTATGCAAGATTTGCGGCACTGAATTTTTTCATGTGTTCCACTTGGTTTATGTTTCTTGAGAATGTAGTTGATTGTGCTTGCTTGTATTGTAAATCTTGTTTGTAGTTTGAGTGATATCATGATGTTTAGAACCTCGACTATTGGTCTTCCACTGTAACTTGACACTAGAAAATATTGGCTTCTCTGTTATTGAATCTTCTCTTGAAAGATTTTATCCATGCGGAACCTGGCATTTTTTGTAAAAATGATTTTTTTTTTAATTTTTCCTCTATCACTTATCTCTTGTATACAACGTTTGATCTTTCTCCATTTATTATAAGGACTTTGGAATCGCACGGTAAGAAATGTGTATTAATTGCTTCTTCTTGTGGATCTTAAAGGCTTGCTGCTGAGGTATTTCATGATTTGCATGAAGAAGTAATGGCAACTGCGGCTAGAGGCCATGGCCTAATGGCTCGTGTTCAGCAGCTCGAGGCTGAATTTCCTTCAATTGAGAAGGCATTCCTCACTCAAACTGATCAGATGCCATTCTTTACTAATGCAGGTTAGAAAATTTACATATGTTTAATTTTGCATGAAGTGCTTACTGTTTCTTTCTAGTAAGTTCATGGCATTAATTGGACTGTCAAAACCATCTTTAGTAATTTTAAAAAACATTTACTTGAGCAACCAGCGATGTGGATTTCTTGATTTTTGGTGCTTGTACTAAGTTGACATTGGTAAAAATTGAAAAATCAGCAACATTTTCTCATTTGTGATAATCGGTTTGGGTGCTAATGATCCTAGACGGCCATTGCTTTTTTTTTTTTTTTCTCCTGGAAAACGAAGAGGTCGAAATGACACTTTTTCATGTAAACTTACATTTAAAATTACTTTCATTTACCATTTGTCTAAAAATTATGGCTTTCAATTATTTTCCTATGAATTGTAATAATGATATTACTTGATTTTATCACTGAAGTGCAATTTTCCTGCCTAGGACATTGTCAATGTGTTTATTCTCAAGGTTGCTGGCTTGTTCTGTTTAAATCATTGCCACATGCTGGTGTAGAGTAGTTCATTTATACTCCCATCTGCATGCTCATATAGAGGCAATTCACATTCACATTGTAAGGCAATTCACATTCACATTGTAATAGAAATGATCTTTCATTGCTTTACAGTCAGGACAAGTTAAAAGGTCATATTGTCTCTGTCCTTCCATTCAAAAAGGTTTTTAAGTACCATATTGGCTGTGCCCTTCATCAAAACGGTTTATAAGTACCATATATATGTATTCAGTATATGAATGACTTACTCTTCTGGAAATGTTAGGGTTCTCATGTTCAATTAATAGAGAGAACCATTAACATTTGATTTCCCAATTTAAAGTCATTGTTATTCGAATGCATAAATATGCTTGTAGGTGTTGACTGGCATCCTAATTTACGCATGGGACAAAATATGATCACTCGTGGAGACTTACCTCGTTTTGTAATGGATTTTTATGAGGAATGTAGGGGTCCCCCACGGCTATTCCTTCTTGATAAGTATGATTTTAGCTTTTTAGATTTTTTCCCTTCAATCTTGATGTTGAGTTAGGAGGCATATCTTCCTAGTTGAGGGTAAAAACTCATTCTCATCTGGATTCCAAAAGGTTTGATGGTGCTGGGGCTGGAGCGTGTTTGAAGCGTTATACTGATCCATCATTCTTTAAAGTTGAAGCAGCATCCTATGGAGTACCAACAGCTGAAGTTCAGAGAGAGAGGAAAAATCGGAAAGTGAAGGTATGCAGCTAGTCAGAAATTCTTGTTGTCAGGATATTTTTTCTGACAGACCTTTGTTTGAGCAATTGGCCTCTTTTTCCTGTGAAACTTGTTTACTATGACATGGAGAGAATCAACCCAGAGTCGATTTTGAGGCAGTGGAGTTGTAGTTTCTTGCTGCCACGTTATAACTTAAACAGAAAATTGAGACTCATAACTGTACTTAGTTTATATCATCCATTGATTAGTCCTGTCTTTTGAGTTGATTCTAATGGAAAACCTTGATTATAGGATAGACAGAATTCAGTCTTCCTTACTGCTTCGCTTCCTTTTGGGTTAAATTGTAATCTGATTGACATTTGAGCATAACCTTTTTTTGAGGATTATTTTCCTTTTCTTCATCATCATCGTCATCTTTTCTCTTTTCTTTAATTTTTGTTTTACTTTTTCCCTTTCTAGATATCTATGAATCTTGCTACTGGTGCAGCTCCTAGGCTTAAACTTGTGGAGTCCCAATTTTATTAATATCTTGCATTTGTGATGAACTTTATGTTGGGGTTTGTTTGAATTATTTGTTATTGTCATTATTATAATGTTAGGTTTTATATTTATTCAGTCTGCTATATAGCCTCTCATGTGAATGGTAGCTGTATTTAGTGGTGAGCATCATAGAGATGGTGTGGTCTCTATGAGCTGTGATCAATGAAGTTACAGCAGAGGCTTCACTCTTTGGAATTTTGACTTATTCCATTTCAATGAACAGAATTATATATTGAGAAGGCTATGAATTCTCAATTTTTATATTACTAGAAAATTATTGCCCAGCATTTGATAGAAAAAAAGAATATTTTTCAGCTATCAATTATAGGCTAGCTATGGCAATGCCTTTGCCAATCAACATAGCAGCATAACCTCATGTTTATCTCTAATGCTGTATGATTGAAATTTTGTATTGATAATCCTGGAGGTGTGATTTTTGGTCCTTTATCCCTGGCAGAAGAAAGGAACACGGTGGAGGAATGGAGAAACCCCAGAAGTTGTGCCAACATCGCATGCCAAGTATGACTCTTATCCCAGTGTTTGTGTAGTAGGTCATTTTTGCTTAAGTTGCCAAGTACTATATGTGTTGGATTGGTCATATTATTTACTGCCAAATAGTGCAGATTGCATCAGTTATTTTTGGAGGAGCGTGTTGAGAATGCTCATTCTGACCCAGCCCGTCTTGTGAAATTGAAGAGAAGGCAACTAAATGGATTTCCATTTGATCCGAAACCTGGAAAAAGTTACATGGAGAGATTCCTGGGGACTCCTTCACCAGAACATAAAGTAGTTCATGAGGTTCCTATCAATCCACCGCCGTTGAGATTGACATTGGATAATGATAATTCTAGTGAGTCAGGGCTTGAAATCATTGAGATCAGTGCTATAAGTCCTTCAAAGAAGTCTTCACAAGGAAGGGAAAGTACCTTTTCATCTCCTACTTCACAAGAAGTTGTAGTAAAACCTGTCACACCTGAATTGAATGAGGAGGTTATGAATAGAGAATTTGTGAAGGTTCCTGATCTGATTTCTGGAGGTGAGGCTGATGAATCTCCTTGTATTATTCATAAGATGGCAATTGAAGATGAATTGACAGAGGGAAGTTTACAAGAGGACCATTCTGATGATTTGATGAGTGAGGTAGACAACTACGTGGATGCTCTCACTACGATGGAGTCTGAAATGGAAACAGATAATGAGTATAAACCTAAAAGCGATATTGATTTCTTGATGGTAGGGAGACATGGGACAGATGCTGATGCAAACGAAGAGCATTTGCTTGTACAAGCTAATTTTTCTGATTCTCAGTCATTTGGGAACTCTTCCATGTCTGATGATGGGAGGAGCTCCTTTAAGAAAGGGAGATCTAGTTTTTCCAACTCCGATTCCCTTAGCAATTTGGCTGAGAATACACCATCTGACTATGAAGGGGCAGCAAAAGTGTCTTCTTCAGAAAATTCTGTTGCTAAGATTATAGATTCACCCATGGAGCATCTATTTGTTAATTTGGAGAATCAAGGAAATTATTCCCATGAGCTTATATGCACTGAGGAAGACAGAACCCCAAATGCCAGAAAAGCATCTTGTCCTTCATGTGTTTCAGATTCGAATGCTTTGCTTCCACCCTCTGTTCCAATTGTGAATTCAATTGTAATTTCCTCAGCAGAAACTGAATTAGATGAAATACTCTCAGACTATATTAAATACGGTTCTAAAACATCGAACACAGACCAAAATGAGACAGCTTTGCCTGATTCTTCGGTGGTTATATCTGATATTCCTTCTCAGACAGTTCATAATTCACTTGCAGTTTCTTCCAATGATTGTCTTGCAGAAGAGTGGGATCATGAAGATACAAATGTGCTTGTGTGTATGGCAAACATGTCAGATCTGCAAAAGGAAGGGGATGATTATACTGTGTATGATGTGTTTCAAACAGAATATGCAGATGGAATTTACGATAAGAGTTTGGTTGAAGGGAAATTTGGCGCCCCAGACACGGTAATTTCACCAGGTTCTGTTAATGAAGAGCCTCAAACAAAATATGCAGAAGGAATTTGTGATAAAAATTTGGTTGCAGTGAAAATTGGCTCTCCACACTCCGTAATTTCACCATCGAAGGAGCAGCTCCCCTGCTCAGTTTTGCCAAAAGCTGATGTAGATTCAGATGTCACACTCACATCTGGCAATTCAGATGTTCTAAAGCCTACTCAAATAAATTCTGAAGTTGATGATGTCATTGCGGCAACAGAAGATAATTCCCAAAATTTAATAAACACAGCAGTAACTCCAGAGCTTGACAGCATCGAGGAGAATCAATGCTCAGATATGGCAGTTAATATTTCGCAAGTTGAACATGACTTGAAAGAAGTAGGGGTAACATGTTCTAAGGAGAATATAATGATACTTGAAGAGATTTCTGGGGCAGCTGATGGTGCTGATATGGATGGATGCACTGACAAGGTGGATAAAGTGGGAGAAGATTCTGTTCCTCTTGAGCATCCAGCCAATGATTCAGATAAATCATACCTTGGTCATCTGAACTTAGATGAAGATGTCGATGCATCCCTGGTTACTGTTTCTGTTACCACTGGTGCTGAGGATCATGTTAATGATGCTAGTTGTCCGCCTTCAGATTTGGTTTGCTCTAAATCTAGTGATCTTCTAGATATTCAAGAATCCCCATCTGGAAATGAGGATCCACATCCGAATAGGTTGGACAGTAATGAAGGAGTTCTACCTGAACATTGTAAGGAACCTAAGGAACAGGAGGAAGTAAAACAACTGGAAGTTGCTCCTACAGAGTCAAAGTCCCATGTATCTGAATTGATCTCTGTTGGCAATTCAAATGTACAAGCGCTTGAAAATATTGACATGTCAGCTCTCACGTATCAAGAAGAAAACAGCTCTTATCTCAGTGCTGCCACTGCAGTACCATCTTCAGAATGGAGCAACCAGGAGGTGGAATCAAAACATGCCTCTTTAAATCATCCTGAGGATGCTTATGAAGATACTGCATGTTCACCTACCTGCTGTCTTCAAGGGGTAGAAACTTCTTTAGAACACTTGGTGGACTTGCAAGCTGATCAAACTTTTTCAGAGTCTCCATCTGCAGACATGCATGATGCTAATTCTGAGTCATTAAATATTCAGCATTCACCTTCTTGTCACCTTGCAGATTCTGGAATTCCTTCTGATCATTCACTCAAGTTGCAATCTGATCAACTTGACTTGGGATGTCTGCAAGTAGATGAAGCAAGTTCTAGGTCATTAGATTTGCAGTCTGAACAGATACAGAGTGTGAGTGACATTGGTCAGGAAAGATGCCTTGATGCTACTTCCAGACAAGAAGCTCTTCCGAGCCAAGAACTTTTAGTGCAATCAGTGGGTCATAAACTCTGTAGTACTGCACTGTCAAGGAATCCATTTGATTCTATCTTTCCTAGCTTGGATCTACTCCCTGAGAATTTGGAAGAAATGCCACCACTGCCACCTCTACCTCCCATGCAGTGGAGAATGGGGAAGTTTCAACCAACTTCACTTGCTTCACAGGGAGAATGGATTGGTCATGGTAAGGACACATTTTTCTCAATGCAGCCCTCTATAGCCGATGAGAAATCTCAATCTGATTCTCTCTCAGTAGGTGTAGAGATTACGCATGATTCAAACCAATTTTTTGTTGCTTCTGATGATATTCAGAAGTCAAAACACCTTTCTGCTGAGTACGAAGAAAATTCCATCCAGCCAACTCCACTCTCATTGGGGATGCCAGCTTCTGTTAGAGATGCAACTAATCAACAGGGTCTTCTTCCATTAGAGGCAGCCCAATCCTTGAACCCATTCTTGAATTTACCAGAAACAAATGGAAGGCCTGAGGTTGATTTCCTTGCACCAGTAGGAAATCCATTAAAATCTAGTGCAGACCCATTATCACCAGTGGCAACTGTGGAAGATAAACCCACTGAACATGATCCTGTACCCTCACATGGCTCTCAAACCAAACCATTGAACCAGGTGATGCCAGAATCAATATCAGAGGCAAAGGTATCTGAACGCGGTTTGCAAAGTTCAGAAGTTGAACAAAATTATTTGGACAAATCTGTGTTGCCACCAACTAGGATAGAAGATCAGCCACAGCATGATTTAGTAACCATGCATGGGGAAATATGGCCACCAAGTACATTAGCTCTGCCACTGACCTATGAAGTTGGAAAGCCAAATGGGAGCAAGCTTCCTCGTCCTCGAAATCCTCTCATTGATGCTGTTGCTGCACATGATAAAAGCAAGGTAAGGATGATTTGTTCAGTCTTATTTAAAACCTGTCGTTTCTGATATCTTATGCCTGCAAAAAATTTGTTTTTTAATTTCTTTGAACCTTATGTAGTTGAGAAAGGTAACAGAACGAGTTCAACCTCGGGTTGGACCAAAGGCAGATGAAAGAGATTCATTACTAGAGCAGATTAGAACCAAGGTTAGACCTCCTACCATTTTTCAATGTTTTATTTACTTATTTACTCATTTATTTAATTTTTTTGTGGGCATCATATTATGAATCTCCTTCGTCATGATTTTTTTCCCTGCAGTCCTTTAACTTGAAGCCTACAGCAGTGACAAGGCCTAGTATTCAGGGCATTCAAGGTCCAAAAACTAACTTGAAGGTTGCTGCCATCTTGGAGAAGGCAAATGCAATTCGCCAGGTCTCTCTCTCTCTTTTTCTCTTTCTGATTGAGTCTTGTGTTTATGTGTGGGGGATTAAAATGTATGACATTAAATTTGTTCTGAAATAGGCATTGGCTGGAAGTGATGAAGACAATGATACAGACAGCTGGAGCGATTCTTAAGAAAACTCGTTTACATGCAGCATTTCAGTGGGGTGGTTAATGCCTTGAAATGCTGTGGATACACATTTACTCCCTTAAAAGTGAAAAGCAACATCTGCAATCTGCATAATCTTTGCTCACACTGTAGTCATGTATAATCTTGTCCCATTTTCTTTCCTTCACACGCATTTGTTGAAGATAGTGGTTGGTATGTTGTCCCTGGTCGATCCTCGGGAATTCGACTGTTGGGTGAAATGCCTATATACAAGAATGGTTCAGCGTGCAAGCGCTTTTATAATCAAAATGTATGTATTATTGTATCAGTATGTTGGCAGTGGTAAATTGTGTTGAAGTGGTATAAATTTTGAGGTGTAGCGCACAACTAAAGAAATTGTCATATTGTATGTAGCATTTACATGATATAACCCTCTCTCTGCCCATTAGAATGTCGATATTGGGTGGTTTTGGTCAATTTGTATGATGGTTTGGACTATTCTTTACTATAGTTATGGGGTGCTTTTGCATCACTCATTCTTGTACTTGTATTGAATATTGTGCAGTAGAAAGCTTGATCGAAAATGCATGATGTTCGTTTTCGGTGAGACTTGATCGAATTGATACTTTTATAAGCCATTGATTGTTGTATCATAGAAGAAAGTCTCAAGTCTAATGTTTGAATGTATGAGATTTGCTTTGATCGAGTTTATGACACTTTTAAATACAATGTAAAAATTTGTTAAGACGATATCACATTTTGAACTAAGATGTGGAGAAGCTGGGAATAAAATCAGGATTTATTTGGTAGATGCTGTTCTATTATCATTACCAATAAACGTTCAGATAAGAAGAGAAAGAAAGAAGTAATACGAGAGACTATTATATTTCCTAGAGTCAAATTGCAATTTTATATGTTGTTTAAACCTACAATGGATTTGGGCTGGGCTTAGACATCTTAAAGAATCGAAGAAATTTTATGGATTACCGATTTATTTAATTTTTTCATCATTTTAAGTAAAACCAATTTAAATATGATATGTAAAATAGTTACAAAATTCATATACTAGGTTTTGGCAAAACATCAACTTTGTTTTCCCCGTTTCAAAGAGCTGTGCACTAAAGACCGTTACTCTATCAAATGCAAGCTACTTTGTTACTGTGTTTTTATATATATATATATATATATATATATATATATATAAACAATAGTGGCGGGAAACAGGTCATGAACATCTTCACAAATGCAACCTCGGCTTCCTTCAGTAAGGCACTAGGCATCAAGAAGCGTCTTCTTCAAGGTGTCGATTCCTTCAAACAGCTCAAGCATGTCCACGCGGCGCTTCTCCGCCTCAACCTCGACCAGGACAACTATCTCTTAAACATGATCTTGCGTCTCAGCTTTGATTTGGGTGAGACAACCTATACTCGCCTCGTCTTTAATCAAACTAAAGATCCTAACATTTTCCTATGGAACACCATGATTCGTGGCTTAGTTTCCAGCGACTGCTACGCAGAATCCATAGCATTGTACCATTCAATGAGAAAGCAAGGATTTTTACCAAATAATTTCACTTTCCCTTTCGTCCTGAAAGCATGTGCTAGGCATTCGGATTTTCAATTGGGAATAATGATGCATACCCTCGCTGTTAAAGCGGGTTATGATTCTGATGTTTTCGTTAACACCAGTTTAGTTAGTTTGTATGCTAAGTGCGGGTACATTGATCATGCTTTTAAGGTGTTTGATGATATCCCTGATAAAAATATCGTTTCTTGGACTGCTATTATAAGTGGATATATAGGTTTAGGAAAATGTAGGGAAGCTATTGATATGTTTCGTAGGCTATTAGAGATGGGTTTAAGGCCTGATAGTTTCACCCTTGTTCGGGTTTTGTCAGCCTGCATTCAAATTGGGGACATAAGAAGTGGGGAATGGATAGATAGAAGTATAACAGGGATTGGAATGGCAAGGAATGTGTTTGTGGCTACTTCTTTGGTGGATTTGTATGCTAAAAGTGGAAATATGGAGAAAGCGCGTCTTGTGTTTGATGGAATGGCAGAGAAGGATATTGTTTCCTGGAGTACCATGATTCAAGGTTATGCTGCAAATGGGTTGCCTAAAGAAGCATTGGAACTTTTCTTTAAGATGTTGAACGAGGGTTTCAATGCTGATCGTTATTCTACGGTTGGTTTTCTCTGCTCTTGTGCTCAGTTAGGAGCATTGGAATTAGGGGACTGGGCCAGCAATTTGATTAATAGGAATGAGTTCTTGGCAAATCCAGTATTGGGTACAGCATTGATTGATATGTATGCAAAATGTGGGAGCATGGCTAAAGCTTGGGAAGTTTTCAGGGGAATGATGGAGAAAGATAGAGTAGTTTGGAATGCTGCCATTTTGGGTCTCGCCATGAATGGACATGTGGCAGCTGCATTTGGATTATTTGGCCAAATGGAGAAGTATGGGATTCAGCCGGATGAGAATACTTTCGTTGGCCTACTCTGTGGCTGTACTCATGCTGGTCTAGTTGATGAGGGTTATAAATATTTCAACAATATGGGTCGTGTTTATTCCTTTACTCCTACAATTGAGCATTATGGTTGCATGGTGGATCTTCTCGGACGTGCAGGTTTATTAGAGGAAGCTCATCAGCTGATCAAGAATATGCCCATGGAGGCCAATGCCATTGTTTGGGGAGCCTTGCTGGGTGGATGTAGACTGCACCGAGACACCCAGCTGGCAGAACATGTACTGAAACAACTCATAGCATTAGAACCATGGAACTCAGGAAATTACGTTCTCTTGTCAAATATATATTCTGGAGGACATAAATGGGATGATGCAGCAAAAATTAGGTCAATCATGATCGAAAAAGGGATTCAGAAAGTACCTGGATGCAGTTGGATTGAAGTGGACGGAGTTGTCCATGAATTCCTCGTTGGTGATAAGTCCCATCCCTTATCAGAGAAGATATATGCAAAACTTGGCGAATTGGGTAAGGACCTCAAAGCAGCTGGCTATTTACCAACAACAGACAATGTGCTTTTTGATATAGAAGAGGAGGAAAAGGAACATTTCCTTGGTTGTCACAGTGAGAAACTGGCTATAGCTTTTGGTCTGATAAGCCCATCTGCAAAACGCACCATTAGGGTAGTTAAAAACCTTCGTGTTTGTGGTGATTGTCATGAGTTTGTAAAGCTAATTTCTAGAATTACAGGAAGAGATATAATTGTGAGGGATAATAATCGATTTCATTATTTTTCTGAAGGTTCTTGCTCATGCAAGGATTACTGGTAAAATTAAGTATCAATTAATCCCAGATTTATCCACAGTTTTTGAGTGCATGACCTTTTCTCCATTATCCAAAATACACAGCTTTATGATTTATGTCATTTTGTGTTAAAGTCTGTGTGCAGATTGAATAATTTGTTTTTACCTCTTTTATATTAAACTAGTTGACTTCCCAAGCTTCGCGCGAGAAAGAAAAAATCAATCTAATTTTTTAGTAAAATTTTGATTTATAGTTAAAGTATTAAGATTTTTTTAAAAAAATAGTTTCCTGATATAAATACAAGTAAATTTATTTTATCATTAAATAATTTTTGCATGAGAAAGAAAATGTTATTTAAAAAAAAAAAAGAATGAATGAAATAACTGTATATTAATATGTTTTTAGAAAGGAAAAAAAACAAATAGTTAGTGTCAACAAATTAATTAATATAAATATTAAATGAGAAAACGGAAAATTTATATCAGAATCTTTGGCAATCTAAAGCTGAATTAAAAAATGGAAAAGAAGCAGAAATATAAAATTTATAAAAAACAAATGGAGAGCAAGGAGACAATTTTTTTTTTATGAGTAATCAATATTAGTATTAATGAATTCCTTAACCATCTGTTTTTTTTTTAAAAAAAAAATCGTTAACCTTGAAGAAGCACAAGGATCAACTTACAATGAAATCCACTTCATTTTCAGCAAAAGAAAGAAAAAAAGCAGCCTTATAGATCAATAAATTACATAGCAAGAACAAAAATAAGAACAAAAACTATTCACAATCAATCCAAGTTTAGCAATCGATAATATAAAATAGGTCTTTTAGCTTTTGATTCATGAAATAATTTTGTATGTGCTGACTTCATAGAGGCCCATTAACCTGTAAAAAATGTTGTCCTTTTTCTTTATTTTCTTTTTGGGAGGCAGCAGTATTTCTGCCTCCTTTTTCTTTATTTTCTTTTTGGGAGGCAGCAGTATTTCTGCCTTCACAGTAAACTTTCTCATATGAGGAAAACTCATTGGCTTTTTGAGTATTTTAGAGTGGAGCAGAAGGTTCTCCTAGCAGAGTCTGTAGTTGCCCCACCTGTCAGATTTGCCATACCCGAGTTTTGAGCTGATAATTTTGGACACGACACGAAACGACACGGACTTAATCGTATATGCATATGAGCTAAACGAATATTAGTCATAACCGTATCAACACGATTACGACACGAAAAAAATCGTGTCATAAACGGATTTTACCTGTCTAACTTGTTAAGACACGATTAGACACGATTAAAAATATATTATTTTATTAATTATAAAAATATGACTAATTATTTTAATTTTACTCAAAATTCAAATATATATTATAATATTATAAATATATATAATACATATTTATATATGAATGAATGAATTAAATAGATTCAATTGAACTTATATATATTTAATTGGAGTTTAATTAATTAAATTAAAATTTAATTAATTTAATTAAAATTATTAATTAAATATAAATTGATTAAATTTAGATTCAATTAATTAAATTAAAATTTTAATTTAATATTCGTGTCTATTCGTGTATAATCGTGTCGTGTCGTGTTAAGTAAAATCGTGTATAATCGTGTCGTGCCGTATAAAATGTATACGTTTAGACACATTAAGTATATCGTGTCTAATTGTGTTATGTCGTATAATTTATACACATTAAGTTAATCGTGTCTAATCGTGTCGTGTCGTGTTAATACGGATTTTAACCGTGTCGTGTTTTAAATTTTTGACACGATTAGTTAATCGTATCGTGTCTAATCGTGTTATATCCGATTAAGACACGATACAATTAAACACGATACGACTCGAATTGTCAGCCCTATCCGAGTTGTTGAGAACTTTATAGTGAAAAGATTTGGTTTTTGATTGCTATATTTAATTTTATTTTTGCTGCTATGTGTATCACATTCATGGATTGTGTGTAGTGGGGCTTTTGCCTTATAAAATATATTAGTTATTGGGATTATTGGGTCCCTTGGAAGACCCAGATAATGTGTTACATTATCAAAGTCATCCGGTATATATTCATGAAAATTCATGAGCAAATTAGGCAGAAAAAAAAAAGAAGGTAATTAAATTGAAGCACATCGGCATAGATTCCTCAATAATTAACTGTCCTGTCTCTTATTGTTGTTGTTATCAGTTATCACTACCACCACTTTCTAAACATCATGTATTTATGTTAAACCATAAATTTTATCAATGCTAATTTTATTTTACTTCTATGTATATATATATAATTTTGATTCGTTTGATCATTATAATGCTACTAGTTTTTTGAACTATTATATATTTTGTTGTCTCCTCATGCTTTCCTTTATCAATTTAAAAAAAAATCATTTAGGACCTAACTTGATGAATTTTCCTTTTTTTATGAATTAAATTAATTGCATTGGCATTGCTTATTGCTCTTTATTGGATGCACATGAAATCTTTAATCTTCAATTTTTATTTTGCTTCAGTGATGGAGTGAGAGAAATTGCTTTGGCTACCTACAGAATTTAAACAGATAATTCTTAATTATCCATCCTTTGTTTATTCATTCATGAATTTTAAATCATATTTCATTAATATTGAGATGAGTCAAAATAAATAGAATTTTTTTTGTTAGTTGCATTTTAAATAAGAGATAATTCTTAATTATTCATCCTTTGTTTTATTTATTTTTTAATTATCCTAAAATATTTAATATTTTTAATTTTAAATAAATATTTTATAAATTATGATTTACTTTTTTAATTAATGAGTTTATTTTTATACTTATTTTAGTTTATTTTGATATTTGAATTAATGATTATCAGACAAACATATACACATTAGTTCTGGCCAAGAAAAATATATATACATTCAATTATAATTTATAATCTAAATTTAAGATTTAAATTTTAATTGAAAAACAATAAATTAAAAAAATTATTTACCAACCAAATTCAACCTTTTGTTTTTTTCTTACCATGTACCGTATGCAAATCTCATATTAATATTTTGTAATATGATAATACAATTTCATATAAAAGTCTATTATAAATTTAAAATATTCTATTATAAAAAAATATATTAAAAATAAAATTTTATTCTTTTAAAAAAATAACATTAATTTATTTTTAATATTTTTATTTATTTTTATCCATATAAAAATAATATTTATTAAAGAAATAAACTTATTATTATTGTCGCCCGCTCGCCAGTAGAGGTTATCGCGGCTGGATTGATGATTGATTGTTATCGGGTGGCCTCTGGCATAGATCACCAAATTGAAAACGAAAAAGAAAAAAACAAAAGAAAAACACTTTGGATATATCCATGTGAAAACGCAAGCCTAATAAAATTACAGAATTATATACCTAAAAAAGTTTCATATTTTCGGGAAGTATTATCGATTTATATATCAATGAATTAAAATTAAATTTTTTAGTGCCGGATAAAATTTAAAATGATAATAAAATATATTTTTAAGAATTTTAATGTAATAATATATTTAGAATTTGAATTCAAAATTTCTAATTAAATTAAATTAACAACATCGTATTTGGATCAAATTGATGGGTATTCAGTCGAGTAATTCCAGTCTTTAAGCTAAGATATGATTTTTAAATTTGAATGTGGAATGTGGACAACCACAAGCATTAGCCATTAGATCAGCAGATTTTCCCTTCATCGTGCAAAAGTCAAAACACAGAAAAAGCCCACTGGCCTAAACACCAAAAGGGGCAAAGAAAAGAAAAGAAAAAAACAAAAAAAGGAAACGATGCCCTTCAATGTTTCTATGTCTACTTTGCCCTCATTCTTCCTTCTGCCCCCTGTAAAAAAAGCTGCTTTGTAACCTCCGTTGCCTTTGTAAACCCTCCTTAATTCTCCATCATATCTGTCCAAATTAAATGGGTGTGTTGTAGATAAAGAAAAGGTAAGATTTTTAAGAATTGAAGGGAATATAATAATCCAATCTTTATCGTGTTATATTTTTGTATGTAAAATTCGATTGGATTTTTCAATTTTTATGGGAAAATCGCTTGTTGCCGCTACAACCAGGATACACAATCTCGCGAAGCATCTGAAACCCTCGAAACACGCAAAATCCAGCTCACGAATTCAGCGATCAGAGGAAGAGGAGAAGAAGAAGAAGAAAAGGATGGAAAGCAGCACTGCTGGTATAGACGACATCAGCATGAACAGTACTAGCAGCAGCAGCGTCACTCGCGTGCCGCTATCGGAGGTTGTATCCGATTGCGTGAAGAGGTGGTTTAAAGACACCCTTAAAGAAGCCAAGGCTGGGGATATTAACATGCAGGTCTTGGTGGGTCAAATGTATTATAGCGGCTATGGCATCCCTATAGATGCCCAAAAGGTAATTTTTACTTTTTTACTTCTTTTGTTTCTGAATTTTTGTTCTCTATCTCCCTTCCAATTTGATGGAATTTGGATGTTTTCGGCCTGTTTTTGTTTTTGCTCTCTCTAATTTTGACTGATAAATGATTTTTGGTAGCGACTAGCTAAATACTCTGTGGGTTTCATTTTCTTAAAGATTCGGATATTTGAGGATATATAATTCAGATATTTGTTTGCTTGAATTAAAATGGTGTGATGGGTCATATTGTTCTATAATTTCTTTTCAAGTTTAATTGAATGGTATACGTAGTATCTTGTCATATGCCGTTACTATATTCTCCCTTCTTATTCTTCTTGCCTCTTCATTTTGTTATCACTAGTTTTTGAGAGATAGATTGCTATAAGTTTTTCTTTGGGGGGAGTATAGGGGAGAATATGGATGACAAGAGCATCAAGGACTCGGTCTTCAGTTTGGAAAGTCAGCGATAAGCATCCAGGTATACTCATGCGTGTATCATCATTATCGTTCTTTGCTACCATTAGTACTATATGATTGTCTTTGATTTTGCTTGGTGATTCTTCATCAGGCTATAATGCTAGTGACTCAGACTCGGATGAAATAAAGGGTGATTCTTGACGAGACAAGATTGGATTTCATCCCCAAAACAATTTAAAGTGAGTTGACATTTCATCTTTTTTCTGAGCCTTTTGTGCTTAATTTGCATTTTGTTGCGGGTTGCTGGTCAATTATTTCCGTTGCTACAGTTTCCTGTGCTTTTCAAAGATCTTAGGTGTGATCTATGCAGTCAATTATTTTGATTTAATGGTTTTTTGAGTATGGTTTTCTGAGAACTTGTAACTATTTACAAATTCATTGCTAGTCATGCTGGATAAACATAGATTGATTTTATTTATCCAGAATGTCCTTAGAAGCTTGTGTTACCATAGCTGTATACGCGGAGGTGTACTGATATCATAAGCTGAACTTTCTGTCGTCGGAGACAATCTCTCATGGAGACAATATCATGCACACTATTCAACTTCTAACCCTGAGCAAAGAGGATAATTTGTGGCCATTTATTAAATGGTCCACTTGAAATGACATATAAAACGAATGTAATTTGTTTGACTACATTTCCAGGATATTTTGCTGGCTATACATACATCTACAATTTTAAGGAGGAAATTTGGACTACGTAAGGATTTCAGCAGATTTTAACCATTGTTTTTTTTTTTGCTTGTATTTTCTTCATATGTTAATGTATTTCACTTGTTCTTCACTGGAGACTTTTATGGTTTTTTATGGAGCATTGTGAGAAAGGAAATCAGCTTTACCCTCAGTTCAAATTTTTCCCACTAGCCTCATCTAAAATTTGGAACTCTAGGCACTTCTTGAAAGCTGTACTGCAATAAATATTCCATATTTAAATTTACTGTATGATCATGATATTGTAAGATAATGAACACATTCCAGGTTTTTATAGGATGCTATGGATTTCTTTGGAAAATGACAAGCTTCATGGATACTTTGATAGAATACTGGTGAATTTTGAATTTCATTTGAACCCTCAACTTGTGGAACTTAAATCCCTGTTTCAAAGTTTGTCCCCCAAGTATGAGTGCCTAGTTTTCTTTTCTTCACTTACATATATTCTTATTTTGTATATAATTTTGGATTCAGTTACTTTCTCCTTATATTGTGAGGTATAGTATCCTAGTTATTATGATACACACTGTGCAATTTAGCATGTCTTTGTTGCTTCGGCAGTCTAAATATCTGCTTTGTGGCTGTAAAAGTAAAAAAATGAAATTGGGATTTGAGAATTGAGATACTGTTACTTCTAGCATTAGTCAAATGACATTGCTGGTATGCATAATTCTTAGTATATATATTGATGTCAAGATATTCAGAAGTCAAGAAAAGGAGGATGTTAGTAAAATGAGACTGTTAAAATACTAAGGTGGGTGAGTGGGTTGACAAAAAGTGTGTTCACTCGCACAGAGTAAGAAGATATCTGCACTGCTAGGATCAGCTCTACTGCTGCATCTCATAAATAAGTGTTGAGCCAAAGCCATCTTGACGGTGAAAGATAATGTTTGACATCAGACAGCAATTTTATGCCACAATTTCTGGAAGTGGCTATAGATAGAATATATAATTAAGTTGCTATTTGTGTTGACGCCGATAGTGTAACATCATAGAATCATCTTACCATTGTTCTATATCCATATTCCTTGTATAAGGGAGAACCATTAAGCTTTCTCTCTGTTAAGTAAGTTACCACTTTTAATTGGAATAACTCAATAAATCTTTTCCTGTTCTGTAGGGATGGTGGTAATGTTCCCGTTCTTCCCCAGGTTTTATGTGCTCTCTATTATTCTTCTTTTTGTTTTTTTTTCCCTTGCTTTATCTGATTCAGTTCCTTCATCTGTAATGTACTCTTCATGCAGTTTTATACTGTAAAACGACTTGTTAATCGCCCTTTCAAAGAAAAAAACACATATGTGGGGTTAAACTTTGGCCGCTTTATGATTTTTTTGTGAGAAGAGGATACCATTTATGGATGAGTCTTTCTACTTGTTTCAAGGTGATGGATTTCTTAATAATAGTCCGCCAGGCTGTGTCTAGTGGTGTTGGAATCAAACTTGTCAAACTGTTAGCATTCCAAATGTTGTCACTTGATATTAGCCTTGCAGAATTTTTTATTTTTTTTGGGTCCTTTCATTGAATCCTTGACTTTCTATCCGTTTGATTGGTTTCTAAACATTATTTTTAGTTCACATTGGGTCTAAAAGTTGAACTCAATAGAAAAAGAAAAATAATATTATTATTTTATCAATATCTCAAATTTAGATTCAATGTATAATAAAAGAAAAGTGTGCAGGGACCTAATAAAATGCAGTGGAAAGTCAGGGATTGAATAGAGAGAATAAAATAAAAGCAATTTGTGATTGAGGGATCCAAAGATGTGTGTTATAGTTTTGACTTGGGCGTTTCCCGTACGTATCTCTCTTCCTCAAGGGGGGCGATGTATGTTGCAAAATTTGTTCATGCATAAGCCTTTTTATTTTGAAGGCCCATCTTACATTACATATGCTGGTTGCTCTAAATTATTTCCATTTATTTATTAAATTTTTTATACTATTTTATTGAACTTTTTATAGTTTTATTTTTACCTTTGATTAAATCCTTAATATTAATGACTCAATTTGAATCAGTTGAGCTCAGTCGGTTTTTGTCACGTCTAGATGCAAATGAAGCAATATTCTTAATTCATAATTACTAATTACTTTTGATAAAAATAGAGAATAAAATAAATTTTGACTAATAAACATCACAAGTAATACATAAAGTAAACATCATTAATTTTTAGGAAGCATTTGTATGAAAAGTAAAAACAGGAAAAAAAATTGAAAAAAAGGGGAACCTTGGCAATTGTTTATAATGCCAATGGGGAAAAAAATAAAAAATAAAAAAACCCTTGTTTAATCCTTCTGTATGCTACCTTGCCCCATTCCAATCAAAGGATTCAGAGGATGAATTTTGACTTTTATCTTTAAAATGAAAAGAAAATTATTTTTCCATTTTCTTTTCGTTCATTTTTTTCGTTTCCAAACATAGGGTAAGACCCTAAACCGAAACCGATGTGGCTATTGGTTAACGGGCAGTGGCCATGAAGGCAACCCATCAACAACTCTAATGATAATGTATTTTTCCCTTTCAATTATAGTTGAGAAATTAAGAGGAGTCAATTGAAATCTGAAAATTCGGTCATCTATATTTAAAAAATCATAAAATTCATTAACAAAAATAATTTTTATATTAATTTTGTTATATTTTTTTTTTCTATTGAGTTAATTTTATTTACTTATTTATAGGGACTCCCAATCCCAAGTTCCAATTGATAAGCCTCGTTTTGGTATATTTGAATTCCTTAAAAACTAGTGAAATTCATATACAAGCTTTTTCTAAATTTTGATATAGAGATTAATATATTTACTATTTTCTTGCACCTTTAAAAAAAGAGAAAAGATGGCATGCATTTAATTTTCATAGAATTCATTTGCAGCAAACATAATCATAAATATAATTAAGATTTCATCATCAGTAAAAATTTATTATGATTTAGATATCAAAAGACTAACTTCACTAAAAAAAAAAATTGAAATAAGAAATTAAAGAGGAAAAAAATATTTAAAATTTTAAACTCAATTTTATTATTAAGCTCCACTGTCTAGATGATTATTTTGATAGGATTAAGGTATAAAATTACCCTTTGAGGTTTTATCAATTTGTTAATGTTGCCCCAATTTTTTCATTTTTTTTTTTATCAATAATGATCTTGAGATTATAATTTTTTTGTCAATTTGCTCCTATCTAAGTTCGAAAGACAAAGACAGGTCAACAGACAGTCCATCTACTTAAATATTATTTTATGCCACTTAAATGCCATGTGGATGCCAAGTAAGACTGAATACAATAATAGTATTCATGTAGTCGAAATAAAAATAAAAGAAAAAACTAAACCTAATCCTTGAAATTTTGTCTCCCTCATTTTCTAATCCTTAAAATCCCTAACTTCTCTATTCCCTGCAAATTCAATAAACCTTAGTAAAGTTTGCTGGAGGTGGAGGCACGACTCAATTTCATTTCTTGGTCATGAAAAAGCAGTTATCCTGCGAAGTAGCTTGGAGAATGACGATGGAAGCGAAGGAGTTGTACTCTCTTATTCCTTCGAAAAGTGTGTGCAATGAGAAATCTATGTTTTTTATTCACTTTATCGATTTTATTTAGCTTTTTGTCCGTGTAAGTATGTTTTTAAAAATCTAAATATGCTATGTTGTTGTGGGTCATATGTTGTTAAATATTAGTGTCTTTTAGTCTCCGTTGCATTGTGTGTGTTTGTTTTGTTGTTGTTTTTTTTTTTTTGGTGGGTTTAATTAATGCTGAAGAAGAGTTACATTGTGTGGCACCCATATAGAAGTTAAGATGCATTTTAGGGGTCATTGGGAATTAGTTCTAGAACTAAAATATGTGGACTACAACACGTCTGTGAAGTATGATTTTGACCCTAATTACTTTTGCTTGAAAGATTTGTGTAATACATCTGTGGAGGACTATAAAATAAAAAATATTTCAAGAATTCTAGTAGTAGATCCTGAGAGTGATAGTTTGGAGAATGACTTATTTTATTTAGAAGGGGAATTGACCATCATTTCAGACGTGCAAAAGACAAATCTATTATTTTTATGCTTATGTGTAATTTCATGCAATGAGCTGATGTTTTCATGCATTAATAGTAAATTGTTTCGTTGTTTCATTTGGGATTGGTACATGCTATTCATAAACACTTACCGAAGGCTGAACATAGATGGTGTACTAGGCACATATTAGCAAATTGGAGTAAAGAGCATAGAGGTGAAAATATATGACTTCTTTTCTAGTGCTGTGCTTGGAGTATATTTGATGAGGAGTTTAAGGACTATATGAAGCAGATAGGTGCATTGAGCAAAAAGATAGCTGAGAGGTTGGTCACATATCCACCTCAGACATGGTGTAGACCTTACATTTCAGCAAGGTGAAAATCTGATATGGTTGACAATAACATATCAGAAAGTTTAAACTCTTGGATTGGGGATGCTAGGCACAAACCAGTAATTTACATATTAGAGGACATTCGGATTCGGGTCATGAACAAGATCAAGGATAATGAGCCATTGCATCAAAATTGGCACGATTATTACAGTCCTCAATGCATGTCTATTTTTAAAGATAATTTGAACCTTAATATTAGTTGTAGAGTAGATTTCAATAGTCGTAGTGGATATGAAGTGACTGAAGGAGGTAATAGGCACACAGTTCAAGTTGACAAAGAACAGTGCACATGTAGGGCTGAGCAATTAACTGGGATTCCCTGCCCATATGTCATTTATGCACTGCGCCATAGCGGTATGGATTCCATTACAAAAATACATGAGTATTATCATAAAGATGGATACAGAGCCATTTATGAGCACAAATTACAATCCGTCAGAAGCAAAATCTTTTGGGGATGTGATGAATTCCAACCTAGTCATGCCTAGAAGACTTAAAAAGAAAAGAACTAGAGAACATAATGAGACATCCAAAAATGAGGGTGGTCTTTAAAGACTGTCTAGAAAGGGGAAGATTTTGACATGCAGTAAATGTAGGGGTACAGGATATAATAGGAAATCATGCAAACAAGTATGAATACATAACAGTAAATCATACAAACAAGTTTGAATTTATTTCAAGTCTATATGGTTTTCATAATTATGCTATGAAAAAATTAATATGCATATTAAATGTCCTATATAGATTGGAGAATGTACGAAATAATGCTGCTGATGGAAATATGAAGCAACCAAGTGAGAATGCTACAAGATCTGGTCAAACACCTGATAATGCATCAATAATTGGTCAAGAAAATGACAGTGCAACACCAACTGGTCTATAAAGTATTCATGCAATAGGACTTGGTCCATCAAACCTCCCACTGGAAATAGAGGAAGAGGGACAATGCAAAGGCTGACCAGTCAAATGTGCCAAGCAGTAGAGCCGGAAGTTCAAATGTGTCAAGCAGTAACAGTAAAGATAGAGGTGGAAGGACTTATGTGGCAAGCGGTGGCAAGGGAGGTAGGGCTAGAAATCTGGAAGGACTTATCAAGGTAGCTTTGGACAAGGTGGCAAAAGCAGGGGAGGGAGACAAGAAAAAAAAATTGGTTGCTGTTATGACATGGACACTAGGGACCTTTATATACGATGTGAATCTTGCAGACAATAATTATAATTTTATATTATGCTAGATTCGATTTTATATTATTAATGTTTAATACATTGCGATATTGTGAGTATCCTAGTCAAGCAACTGAGAGATTGATATCAACAAAAACATCTGGACCAACAATTTCAGAATCCAATGATACTGATCAAGTTAATCTTGAAGTTAAATTCTCAATTCCTTCAGAGAAAGAGACTAGGATGGCAAGAAAAAACATACAACCTCGAGCAAAAGCGAGAAAAATCATAACTGGAATTGATCAGAACGCAGTGACCATCCTACCATTGTCATTTAAACTTGTGGGATTGAAATGAAAAGGTCATCCTACCATTAGCTCAAGATAGCATGAAGAGGAGAGAAACACAAGATTGGCAGATTGTGGATCAATCAAACTCAGTGAGCCAAAAGAAGATGATAATTAGTGCACATGTTATTTTTTGTAAATATATACAATTTATTTAAATATGCCAAGTGGTTGTGGTTGTGATACTGGCACATATGTAGATAGATGTTATGCCCACTTGTTTAGAACATACCCTTTATTTTGATATGCCAACTTGATGTGATATTGGCATTTAGTGGAAACATTATTATGTCCACTTGCTTTAAGATATATTTTAATATGGCAACTTTTGTGATAGTGGCATATAGTGGAGATAATATAATGCCCAACGTGTTTGGGATTTATTTAGATATTCTAGTGCATGTGTTTTGCTTTTTTCTTTCTTTCTTTTTTCTATGAGAATGTTCACTTCACCCAAATTGCATGCCAACAGTCCTTTTAATTCACATGGCACAAGTCCTTTTTAAACCTCAATTTTGGACATACAATATGTACATGTTTAAACTATTATACAATTACAAGTTATAATTAAATTATAAACTTGTAATGTAACTCAGAATTTATTAGTTTCATTTAAATAATAATGTAACTAACTAAAATATTACATCATAACTATTTCAGCTAGAACTAGATTCCATAAAACATTCATAATAATTAACTAAAACAAAACCTAACTCCATTATTAAAAAATCTAAATATCAACCCTTACACAGCAACCCTAGCAATTCCTACATTTCAAATTTCCTTCATTGTGCCAATGAAGAAAGACACAGGAATACATGAAACAATTGCAATCATTATACAAGCCTTCTTCTGCTTCTTCAACTCCTTTATCGTGTTATTTTTCACACTCTAATTCAATCTATAATTCATCAATCTCCTTCCTCAAACGTAGTGTTTGAGATTATTATTAGGTATTCAAAAAGCATATTTAAATTTTTTTTAATTTAATTAACTGATTTTATTTAATTTTTTATAAATTGTTTTTCTCAAACCTATTTCTGGAAAAAATATCTATTTACTTGTTTTTTTTCAAAAGTAGTTTTCAAAATTCAAAATATTTAAAAATAAATTTTTTCCTCCAAAAAGTCTTTTGACAAACGTAATGCAAAACGGATCCAAAGTGTACAACTTGTAGCCTTTGATTGTATATTGTTAGTATAGTTCTTCCTACATGTTGTAATACTAAGAAATTGTTTTTTCCTTATCACACATAATTTTTCCTTAAAGTCTCTATTTTCATTCAACAAATCATTGATCAAAAACCTATATCTTTTGTTCTCTATAAAAGGATCATGCTAATAATTTTTTTTTGCATTCTTCTTTCTACAATATTTCACAATAACAAACCATAAATACATCATGCAATACAATAACAGGAAAAAAAAAAGGAAGACAATATTTAAAATTTAACTCAATACTTAACTCAAATTTACTACTAAGCGTAAAATCTTCTTTCAAGGTTTTTCCTTGTCTATGCCATAAACCTAATTGTTCTATTGTTGCAAAAGCATTTTCTTTTTGGTCCATCATAATCAATCTCCGGTCGTTGTCATCGGCCATTGAGATTATTGTGACATGAATCTTTTACTGATGAAGAGTTAGAGAAAGTCATTGTTGGGATAAATTGAATCTAATATTTTAGTGGGTCGAATTTGTGCTATGGATCAACAAAGGAATATGGAGATATGGAGATTGTGGACGGTTACGGTAAGAAATGAATGAAAAGGAGAAATAAGACCCGAATTTGCTTCTTTTTCTTTTTTTCTTTTTACTTTGTTTTAAATCAATATTATTTGCTATCTACATGCCATCTAGGTGGCATAAAATAATATTTAAGTGGACATGTCTATCTTTCTAAATTTTTTTCCTTCCTCAATTTTGAATTAGTTTCTATACATCTTCTATAATTTCTTTTTTTAAATAATCATAGTTAAAGATTCATAAGACATTCAAATAATACTATTATTGCACCAAAATAAATAAATAAAAAGTAGACCCGTCAAGTGCCTAAGACAGATTGTTGTTGGCAAGCATACATGTTTATAATATAGCATGAATAATAGTTATTGGGGATCTAATTTTTTCTTTTGATATAAACCTCAAGTAGTGGTGGACCTAAAAATTCAATTTAAGGAGGATAAATTTATATATGTTTATCTTAAATTCAAAAGATAGAAGATGTGTGATTCAATTAAAGGAATAAAAATTTGGGAGAGTGAAACTGAATTAAAAAATAAAAATTTCAAAATATAATTTTAATATTCTTTTAATTTAAAAATAACAGTGCCTTCTATATGCCACCCCCTCGGTTAAAAGGCATTATTGATAAATCAAAAAAAAAAATCGAGGCGATATTAATAATTTGGTGAAACCTAAACCCATTTTGATCCGATTGAAGTGCAAGTTAAAATGCTCCATTTAGTTTAGTTACGCACTGCCTTAATAAGTTTTACTTTCTTTGTTATTCGCCAAACAAGTGTTAAAAAAAACGCCAAATAAGATTCGAAAGTTGATATACAAAGGAGTTATCCGCCGTGTTCGAATCACTGTCATCATCACGATCATATTTGCATTTTATTCGTCTGTAAACCCTAAAGGTCAAAGCTTTATCAGCAAAGTATAGGAAGTGGATTCAGAAACGTGAGGTGATAAAGAAGACGAAAGCATATGGATGGGGAGCCACAGCCACCTGTTAACCTACAACAAGAAGAACACCCGCCTCCTCCTCCTTCACAAGCGCCTCCTCTTTCTGAATCCCTCATTAGATATTTGTATATTGCTCAATTCTTAGCAAGATGGGATGCCAGGTTACTTATCTCTCTGACTCTCTCTGTTTTTCCCTACAGGTTACAGTATTTATTTTATTGAAAATAAATTATTAATAGACCTTTGCCATGTTTATCGATATTCAAGTTTAACTTCTTCTTTAAACCTTCTTTACTCGTAGTTAATTTTGAAAGGCTATTTCTTAAATATCTTTAGTGGTACGATTGAAATTTTTTTATTCTCTTTCTTGGGTCTGCAACTTCTGTTACGCTCTTTTGCTTGGAACTTGGACAATTTGAATCTCTTAATATTAATTGTTTTTTCCTCTCAATTTCGCTTCTTTTGGCTTATTCCCCCAAAGGGTTATGATTAATTCCATATTCGTGCAAAAGTTTATATTAAAAAAATGGAAGATTATATAATGTTTTCTTACTCAAAAGTCAAAACCAGGTATCCTGGCTTACCATATTTCACGTTGAAGTCTATTTCTTGGAATTTTTAGGCTTATTAAACTTGAGGTTGAATTGCTAATCCTTACTGTACGCCTATGTTTCTTGCACACTTCATTTTTTAGGAAGTAAGTGTATCCTTCATCTCTGACACTGGTATAGGTATTAGATTATTAGCGGATCATTCACTTTAGAATTGGGTAATTTTTCAAAAATTTGTAGTTTTAACAAGATTAATATAAACTATATAATAAATGGACTGATTTGCAATTTAAATGGATTTAGAATATTCATTTTATTGTTTGTATTTTAAATTTTAGACTTTAAGTTTGTAATTTGCAATATTTTATCCAATTTTATTTTATTTAGCAATTTAATATTATAATTTAATTTATCTTTTAACTTAAATTATTATATATAAAAATTGAAATATTTATATTTTTATATGTATATACGTATTTTTGTACTCATATCTTAATTTTAAATAGTTTTTAGCCATGTCCATATATTCTAAATTTAAAAAAATAAGAAGTTGGATTTCTAAATATTATACCCTTGTTGGATACTCGTAGTCGTACCTGAGTCCAAGCAACTTAGTTGGATTTTCACCACTATTTTATTTCTCATTAATTAGTTTGGTTGTTTGCAGAATGTGGGAATTCTCTGTTGGTCTATATATGATCACTCTCTCACCAAATTCTTTAATCCTTGCTGCTGTCTATGGAGCTATTGAATCTGCATCTACTGCAGTGTTTGGTCCCATTGTTGGACATTGGGCAGAGAAGTTGACATATGTTAAGGTTTGTTTGAGATTGTTATTTAGTAGTTGATCTTCTAATTTAATATGCTAACCAATAAGAACAATGAAATCAAATATCATTTAAGTTTCACGGGACCATAATTTGAAAAACTTGAGAAACTCTTATATTACCCACTGTATGAAATGCCTTGACCAATTCACTGGTGTTTGCCTACGTGAGGAGAGGAAAACACACCAAAATTGGTAGACACAAGGTAGTTAATCGTATTAATGTTTGGTATGAATTTTTATTAAGTGATAACTAAATGAAAAAAGATTAAAAGAGAGAGAATAAATAAAAATAGATGTAATTAAGGTGTGAGCGGGCCTTTTTGAGGATAGGAGGTCTTGAACTTCACAGTGGGGGGATAGATGGACCAGTAAAACAGCAGTAGCCATATATACAATTCTCAGCCAACAAAGGGAATTTCTAGTACATGTTTATACAGCTATAAGGCACAAAGCTTCTTCTGTGCTTCAAGTAGCGACTATAATGCATTTGTAGTTCCCATAATAGACCTCATTCTTCTACGCTGGCCCAGGAGTCAATGGCTATTTAAAGTTGGCTTTCATGTGTGTAAATTTATCTGATTTGCAGGTTCTTCGAATATGGTTGGTGACCCAGAATCTCTCCTTTATAGTTGCTGGATGTTCAGTAATTGTACTACTAGTCTTTTCAACCTTAAAGTCAACCAATTTCACAGCATTCATCTCGCTTGTAGCATTAACAAACATTTCTGGAGCTGTTGGTGCGCTTTCAACCCTTGGCGGTACCATCTTGATAGAAAGAGAATGGTAATTTATGAATTTCACCTGCCTTTGAGAGCATCTATTGACATACGTCTTAATATATGTTATTGGAGCATACTTCTTATCAAGTTGCGCATAATGTTTGACTAATACTTGCCCAAAACTTGTCTTCTATTGGTTCAAGTACAGGGTAGTGGTTATATCAGAAGGCCATCCTCCAGATGTATTAACAAAGATGAATTCAATCATCAGACGAATTGATTTAACCTGTAAGCTTCTTGCTCCAGTTGTTGCTGGGTTCATAATTAGCTTTGTGTCGGTTAAAGCCTCTGCTATGACTTTAGCTCTCGGGAACACTATAGCAGTATGGCTGGAGTATTGGCTTTTTACATCTGTATATAAGGGGATTCCAGCTTTAGGTGAAAGTAGCGAAAGGAGGATATCAAGACTTTCTCCAAACAATATGGAAGAGGACATGTCTACTACTAGAGAGCCAGATAACTTACATCCTCAAAACGAAGAAAATTCAGCCTTAGCGGAAAAGGGATGGAGGATGAAATTAACTAAATGCATGTCAAAGGCTTCTTTCATTGATGCTTGGAATGTGTATTTACGACAAGAAGTTGTGCTTCCTGGAATATCTTTGGCTTTAGTGTATTTCACAGTTCTCAGGTGAGTTCTATCTGTGAGTTTTTGCAAGTAATTGAACATTGTTTGAGGAATCATTTTGGAAGCACATGTGGAAAAGTCTTAACTTTATAATCTGTTTCAGTGATCTCCGTCCTCTGCATTGTTATATGTTACACATGGTCTACCTTGTTTTAAAATGAAAAGATAAATATGAAACTGAGGTTAAAATTCAAATTGATATTTATCTTTTAAGTTGGCTGAGACAGTCTTTCCTATTAAAACTATAAACTTGTACATTTTCTAATTGTGTAAATGTAATTCCAGTTAATTTAATTTTCCCAGCTTCGGCACGTTGATGACAGCTACATTGAAATGGGAAGGGATACCTGCATATGTAATTGCTATAGCACGTGGAATAAGTGCTATAATTGGAATTGCTGCCACTGTTGCATACCCAATCTTGCATTCTCGAATTTTAACTCTGAGAACTGGACTCTGGTCAATCTGGTCTCAGGTAGGTATAGTCTGACTAACTGATGCCTGCAGTATTAGTTGTCTCCATAAAGTTACATCTTTATTCAGCCTTTTCATTATTTCAACATTGTTTATTCTTCATACAGTGGAGCTGCCTCTTGGTATGTGTTGGTTCAATATGGGTACAGAATCGACATCTGTCAGCATATATGTTGATGGCTGGAGTTGCAACATCTCGACTTGGCTTGTGGATGTTCGACTTGTCTGTTATTCAGCAAATGCAGGTGAAAATGATACTGATTTTTTATTATAATGCTGTGAAGTCTGGATGCTGTTTCTTCTTCAGTTTTCCCACTTTTTTATTTAAAAAAGTTGATTCTAAATTTGTGCCCTATATTTTATTAATTTTTGTTGGGGCAGGATCAAGTTGCTGAATCTGATCGTTGTGTTGTTGGAGGTGTCCAAAATTCTCTTCAATCTATTCTTGACTTACTAGGTTATGTGATGGGAATAATAATTTCCAATCCACAGGTATTTATTCATTAAGAATTAAATTTATCTGCAGCAATAAAATAGGCATGTAGACATAAACTTACTAGTTAGCTATATACCAGATGATAAAATCAGCTTTTCCTTTTGAGGTAATCATTCTTTACAATCAAATTAACTTAGTTTCTTTGCTGTGAATGATGTGTAGGATTTCTGGGAATTGAATTTATTATCATTTGCAGCAGTAACATTAGCTGCATTACTCTATAGCATGCATCTATTTCGTGTTCGAAAGCACCTCTTCCACTTTGAGAAGTTACAATGGTGGTGAAATGGGTCGAAAAGTTCACCTACAGATGTCTTGTTTTGGGGATGAAGATCCCTAAATCTTTTCCCCTTCAGGAAGGTTCAGATTCATATGCTTTCTCTCGTACATTATTTCAGTGACCTTTTTCTTATTTATCTGCAAAGGACATAATGTTGGAGTATTAGTGGGTTTCTTATTTATCTTCTAAAGCATGCAGTTTTTTCTACAGTGATTAAAAGCTTCTCAATCTCTACTTCTTTTGAATTAATATCTTTGCAGTCATACGTTAAAATTACATGGATATTTCTTGGACAAGGATTCTTTTTTCCTAAAATATTATTGTGTGATTAATTCGAGGCTGGCTGGGGCACCATCATCCTGATGGATTCGAGGCTGTAGCATGTGGCTGGTGCATTTAGCATCCTGATGGAATCTTGTCTTTTCCTGAAAAAGAAATAATTAATTAATTAACTAACTTACAAATAAATGTTACAAAATTAATAAAATTTATTTGAAATTTTCTTTTAAATTTGAGTATAAAAGTTAATATATTTGTCTTTTTTAAAAAAAAAAAGTATGGATGTAATATATTAATTTTTATTATAAGTTGTAAATGATATTTGCAAATGAATTTCACTATAAACTTGGATTTATTTATACCAAACTAGCCTAATTCTTAACTCAACGCATATACAAATTTATCAATTTAGTTCGACTGGATTTTTTTTTTCTTAAGAAAAAGTTAAAAGAAAGAAGCTAAACTAATCTGATTTTTAAGTTATTATTAATTTGTTTACGTCCAAATTCACAACAACCTCATGATATGCTGGTTCGAGAATTTTCTCCTGTCGGTAGTAGGTAGCTAACAAAAAAAAATATGAAACTTCGAAAAGGATTTTGGCCGGTTAACTTAAATAAATCTTGATTTGATTTTTCTTACGTGGATATTATAATAACGTAAATAAGATTAATATATGCTTTGACTTAAAAGAGGAGAAGGAAAACATGAGCTCATCAAATAATTTACTGGAGATGAACTTATTTGCTGGCTTCTCATTATCCTATTGGTTTACGAATACAAGAATTGAAATCTAGTTGGATAGAGGGGCAAATGTGCACAAGCTTCTGAGTCCAGACAGGATTATAATGCTTGACCAACCAGAGCAAGAAGAAATCACAGCAAGAGAGAGAATCGTGAAAGAGCCACTGCTTGACCAACCCCTTCCCTACATCTCTTATCAGATGTCTATATATTGGTCACTTCTTGGCACGATGGGATGCCGGGTTATCTACCTCTATCTCTGTCCCTATGTTCTTTTTATGCTTTCTGCTTCATTTAACTTTATGCAAAAAAGAAAAAAAAATGTTCTCCATATTTTATTTCAATTTGACTTTACTTTGTTTGCATTCTTTTGGAGTTCTTCATTTAATTTTCTGATTTGATTAATTTCCAGGAAGAATTCAATCTCTTCCCGTGCAATCTGATATTTATCTGAATTAGTATTGGAACATAAAATCAGGGACAAGTTTAGAGTAATTATAGTAAATTAGTGAGCCTCGTAAAAGAACATTTGTGTGCAGAATGTGGGAATTCTGCGGCGGTTCTGTACATGATTACTGTGGCCAAATTCTCTACTTCAATATTTGGCCCCTTGGTTGAACAATGGGTGGAGAGGTTAACATATGTTAAGTTTTGGTCATCAGCTGTTTATTGTTTCTTATGCATTCACATCCTAATTTTCCAAAATAATAACCACCACAACATCAATTTTATATTTTTATTGCTAGAAATTGGAAATTTTGTCATGAAATTATTAGGATTACAATTAAAATATGCTGGCTTTCATGTATGAAATGTTTGTTTAATTGTGTGGCAAAACTGGGAGTGTTGATGATTTGATGTAAAATTACCATTTTTTCGTATTGGCAGGTTCTCAGAATTTTGTTGGTGACTCAGAACCTTTCCTTCACAGTTGCTGCTGCTCAGTAATTGCACTTACAGTATTTTCAACATTGAAGTCGACAAATTTCACAGCATTCATCTTACTGATGATATTAACTGACATCTTTGGAGTTTTCGGTGTGCTTTCCACTCTAGCTGGAACAATATTAATCAAAAGTGAATGGTAATTTTATGAAAGTACATGCCATATCTATTTCAGTGGATCCAGTGGACAGAATATTAATCGCTAACAAGGATGGTTATTTTTGTTAAAAGTATGTGAGATTTTTCTTAGATATGGAAGTTTTTTGGTGTTGTCAAGTATGGTTTTGCAGGGTATGGTTGGATTTACTTGTACTTTTTGCAGGATATGAATGAGTAGCTACTTATCTGACATTTTGTGTATTTTATGGATATTTTTAGGAATAAAAGTCACTGTTATTGTCCTTCATCAGCTGTTATATATAAGCAGCCTTATGTATGTTGAATTTAAGGGAAGTAACTAAAAGAAAGTTAGTGTATGTTTATTGTATTTGTTGTCTTCTCTTCTCAAAATCATTGTTTTTGTGTTTCAAAACTCCAACAGTGGTATCTGAGCAAAAATAGATTTTAGGGGACTGTGTGAAAGAAAACCACCAAGCTTTATCGCTAAAAAAATCAGCAAGTGACTTAAATGGCTTCAAGCAAATATTCTACCCCTGCACCTCTATTTTTTCTGTTGAAAATTATCAAATTTGGGCTATCAAAATTAAACCCTAAAACTTATTTGAGAGCTTTTGATATGTGGGATGTGGTTGAAATGGGAAGAGATCCTCCTCCCTTGAGGGCAAATGCAACCATAGTCCAAATTAAGTGGCATAGTGAAGAGTGTGTGAAGAGATTTAGATATGTTTGACATTATGTTTGGAAAAAGTGTTTTTGAAGAAACAAATTTTATTTTTAATTTTTTTAAGTTTTGAAAACTACTTTTAGAAAGAAGCAGTAAATAAATATTTTTTTTCAGAAATAGATTTTAGAAAAACAGTTTATAAAAAATTAAAAAAACCAGTCAATTAAATCAAAAAAAAATCTAAACTTGTTTTTTTGGACACCCAATAGCAATCCTAAATACCCCCTTAAGGCATTCTCTTGCATTGAATCAATTGTATCTGGTGTCATTTTCACAAGAATTATGACTTGTGAATCTCCAAAAGGAGCTTGAGATAAGCTTAAGGAGAAGTTTGTGGAGAGTGATAGAACAAATCAAATGCAAGTTCTGAATTTGAGAAGAGAATTTGAAGTTTTAAAGATGAAAGATGCAGAAAGTATCAAAGAGTATGTTGATAGAGTTATGAAAGTGGTTAATCAAATTAGATTATTCAGAGAGGAGCTACTTGAAAAAAGAATTGTTGAGTAAGTGTTAGTCAGCCTACCAGAAAGATTTGAAGCAAAAATTTCATCTCTTCAAGACTAAAAATTGTTCTTAATTAATTTTGCAAGAGATTATCAATGTTATGCAAGCATTTGAGCATAGAATAGCATTGAGAAAAGAATGTGCCATTGAAGGAGCATTTCAAGCTCAACATATGAGAAACACAAAATCAAGTGATGGATATGAAGCAATTTAACTGCAACAAAGAAAGAAAATGAAGGGCGCAGCAGCAAAAATGACAAGTTCCCTCTATGTGGAGTTTGCAAAAAGACAAATCATTTGAAAAGAAATTGTTGAAAGAAAGTTTAATGTAGACATTGCAACAAAATTTGTCATATTAAAAAATTTTGTAGACTCAAATTAAACCAAGAGAAACAGCCTCCTACTCAACAAGCTAATTTCATTAAAGATCAATCACAAGAGGAAGATCAACTGTTCATGGCATCTGAAATTTTCCAGCAAAATGAAAAGATGTTTGGTTTATATATAGTGATTGTACAAGTCACAGGGCTAATGATGTCTCTATTTTCTCATCATTGGACCAAATTTCAGAACAAAAGTCAATATGAGCAATGGAGATGTGGTTTAAGTTGAAGGAAAAGGTTTAGTACATGTGCAAACAAAGTAAGGTATGAAAATTATTTCTGATGTTTTGTTCACACCTTCCTTAGGTCAGAATTTGTTGAGTGTAGGTCAAATGTTAGAAAAAAGTTATTCTTTGGTTTTTAGGAAAAAATCATGCACTATTTTTTTATTCTAATAAATGTGAGATAATTAGTGCAAAGATGGTTGATGAGTGTTTTTGTTTAAGCTTTGATTATGAAACTCAAAATAATGTTATTTTAAAAGCTAATAAGGTGGTTAAGAATGATGAGAAGATAAACCAAGAGAAGATAAAATTCAATTTAACTTGTGAAGATACAAGTTCAAAATCAAATTGGGTGCAAGTTCAGAAAAATAACATACTGCCCTTGGTGCAAAATTTGAGTCTCATTTTTATCCTCAAGTGTTTATGACCAGTTATTGCAAGAAAAATGCAACTTTGTGGCGTATCAATCCAAAAATTACAGAGAAGCTTCAAAGATCAAAGTGCGGTAGCAAGATTTGTTAAAAGGTTTCAACAAAGAGTTGCAAAGAAGAAATTTTGCTGGAAATCAGGGAATTATAGTGTTATTTCAACTAATGTTGCAAGCTTAAAGATTTAAAACTATAATTAGAAATATCTAAGATTTTTTCCAGGAAGAGTGTTAAAGTAACGAGATTTTTCTTAGATATGGAAAGTTTTTTGGTGATGTCAAGTATGGTTTTGTAGGGTATGGTTGGGCTTACTTGTATTTTCTGTAGGATATGAATGGGTAGCTACTTATCTGACATTTTGTGTATTTTAGGGATATTTTTAAGTGTAAAAGTCAATATTATTGTCCTTCATCAGCTATTATATATAAGCAGCCTTATGTATATTGAATTTAAGGGAACTAACTAAAAAAAAGTATATGTTTATTGTATTTGTTGTCTTCTCTTCTCAAAATCATTGTTTTTGTGTTTCAAAACTCTAACAATTTTCAACATAAAAGGTAGCCGTAATATCAGAAGGCCATCCTCCAGGTGTCCTAATAAAGATGAATTTTGTCATTAGACAAATCGATTTGACCTGCAAGCTTCTTGCTCCAGTTGTTAATGGACTCATAATGAGCTTTGTATCAGTTAAAGCCTCTGTTATGGCTTTAGCTATATGGAATTCTTCAGCAGTATAGTCAGAATATTGGCTTTTAATATCAATATATGAAGAGATTCCAGCTTTAGGTGAAAGTAGCCAAAGAAAAATTTCAAGAATTCCATATTGAAGAGAGTAACGAAAGAGAAAGCTTACTTTCTTCAAACGAGGGCAATTCAGCATCTGAGGAAAAAGGATGGAGAAGGAAACTAACATAATGGGTTTCAAATGCCCCTTTCATCAGTGCCTGGAGTGCATATTTACAGCAAGATGTGCTTCCTGGAGTAGCTCTTACTTTGTTATATTTTACAGTCCTGAGGCGATTACCTTCTTCACTTTGCTAATAGTAAAACAAGATTTTAGCTCGATTACTGATTTTTTCCTGATCTCTTATGGTGATGCTTTAGGTTTTAATTATTGCGAGTTTTTATCGTTGTTGCAGCTTCGGCACCTTGATGACAACTTTAGAATGGGAAGGTATTCCAGCATCCGTTATCAGAATTACTTATGGAATAAGTGCTTTGATTGGAATAGTTACAACAGTTGTGCATCTGATCATGCAATCTCATATTTTAACTCTTCATATTGGACTTTGGTCAATTTGGTCTCAGCTATATACTTTGTACCGATTGGGAACATTAGCTAATATTTATCACGGGCAAGACATGAAGAAAAAAAAAATTGAATCGAACGATCTTGATGTAGTGGAGTTGCCTTTTAGCATGTATTGCTTCAATATGGATTCAAAATAATGTTTTATGAGCATGGCCGGAGTGGCAACATCTCGGCTCGGCCTGTGGATGTTTGATTTATCTATCATCCAACAAATGCAGGTAATTAATTGTTAGAAAAATAATAATAATAGAGGTTTATTGTTAATCCATTATAAGAAAAATGCTAAAAATATAAGGACAATTTGAGACATATGTCTCGAACAGTATCCTTAGGATAAATCCATCCTTATCACTGGTGTGTAGACTCAATGACGTTTATCTCTTATGATACAACAGATAAAAGAACAAAAGTTAATCAAAAAATAAATGCTCACAGTGAGCTGAATATAATCTCTCTATCGCAAAAAAAAAAAAAAATAAGAGAAGAATTATTTCTATACAAGCAGAAAAAATATCTTCAATATAAATAGACTCATGTATTTATACTAGAGGAGAGGAGAGAGAAATTTATTGTGATTAAACCTTTATAATGGTTGCGATTTAATCAAAATTAAATATGTAACTTCAATATTTTTATTTGTGTAACTCAAAAAACTGTAAAATCTCATAAGTCGAATTCTGAAAATATATATGACCGTGGGCTCCGAAAGCACGTGTTTCAAAATTCAAAAATAAAAACGTAAAAATTAAATTGGACTAGCATTTTTCAGCTCGACCGCAGATTGACCTATAAATACATATTCATCATGATGACAAGGTCACCTGCAAATACATATTCATCATGATCAACGATGAATTTACATTCAGAATACAATTTAATATTTTATAGGATAAACTCATTTCCATTCATCAATTATGTTTTATTGAACCTCTCAAATTTTATTTTTCTCTTACTGAATACCCTTTTTCAATTGCACTTTATTGAGCCCCTCACTTTTTTTTCTCCCTCGTATTAAGCCTCTATAAGGGCTCAATAGGAGAAAATTTTCAAACTATCTGGGCAATCACATTATCTATAAGGGCTCAATAACTTTTTATTTTACTACATATCCAATTTAGTTTTTAATTTATTAAACTACTAAAAATTGAATTAACTAAATTAATACTCATTTTAACTTTTAAATTATTCAACCGCTGATAGCTGGAAGTGTGTAATCAATCAATATCAGAGAAAGAAACATGCCATAAACCCCAACTGAACTTTCTATTGAATTTTCCAAAAACAAATGTATTCTGGAACATTCTACAAATAGAATAAAACGGATTTCTAGAAAAGCTCGAGTTTAGTGAAATGGAATACCTGATAAATAAAATAAAATAAAATAAAGGAAGAGTTAGGACATACCAAATCGTGACATATTTGATGAATAATTTTGTACCTTCGCATTTTTTTAATTATATTTTGGGAGTTGCATGAGATTTCCCATTATTTTATGTATAATATCAATACATATATCGATTTTAATTAATAAAAATACATGAGTTTGAATTTTAGTTAATAGGAGATTTATACTAAAGAAAATAAGGAAAAGGAAAGAGGAACCCCAAATCAGAAAAAAAAAAATAAGAGGAAGAGGGGAATTGACTTTTAAAAAAAAAAAGAAATTAAAAGGAAGAGATGAATTTATTTGAATCGTTCTATCCGTACAATTATATACTGGTGATTTGGGCATATGGTGCAAGAATGTTGACTTTCAGCTTCCAATTCAAGACTTCGAGAACTTTGATAAACATATCGTTAAAACAATTTTGCTTTGTAATAATCAAACATGTGTAAGCTATTTAATATTAATCACAGATCAGTTCAGGGAGCTGATTGGTTAGTCTATCCAAAGAGGAAAAGTAAAGAAGCATAATGATGTAGTGCTTAGCAGTCTTCTTTGACCTTCCCTAGAGAAGAAGACGCAAATTAATAATAATTATCAAATAATTCTTCCCTTCTCTACAACATATTTAATTATTTGCTTCATAATTAATATATTTTGCCAACAAAAGAAAGGCGATTTTTTAAGTAAAAAACAAAATATAAGTTCTTATCTTCGAAATAAACAACAACAAAAAAAAAGGCCAAAGAATAAAAATCAATAAAAATTTAGTAATATAATTAATTAAGTCTGTATTTCTCAAAGTCAAAATAATGGTTGAAAATGTGAATATTTTTTTATGTCGTAAAGTCAATTGTTATGGAAAATTAAACCTCATTCTGCTTTTAAAATGTCTTTAAAAGTGGAGGGCGGAAATTTGACTTTAGGCTTAATATATAGTGAGCTTCTTGTCCTGGGTAAAAGTTATTTTATTTTATTTTTTATTTATCCCTTACTGGTTTTCAGTACAGATTACCCCTCAATCAGGTTTTTGGTCCCTTCCAAATTCATAATTTCAGTTCATTTCGTCCAATTAATTTAATGTAGTATATGCTTTGATGAATATTTATGCTCACCATGTCAGATTAATGACTAAATTAAATCATTACAAGAGCAGCACGTATTTCTACTCTCTTTGCAGGTCTGAAGTCGATTTCTAGATGCCCCGAACTCTCCAGCTTGAAACTATGGATTTGCTTGAACATAAGTGATGATGGACTTGCTCATATTGGAATGCACTGCCCAAAACTTACTGAGCTCGATTTGTACAGGTATCAGTTTGCAATCTTTTGTATTTATTATTCCTCTTCTCTTGGGCGAAGTCAGTCTGTGTTTTTTGTGCGGATTCATCTTAGTTCAGTTCAACAATGTGACCGCTATTACGTATGCCCTACAATTGTGCCTACAATTTTCATTCTGTTTATGATTAAGTGAACAAGTAGGAAATTCATGATCAAATTGATGGTGGTGGCTTGTTCAGATCTGCAGCAATAACAGATTCGGGCATTTTTGCAATTGCTTCTGGTCGCCTTGATCTTGAGATTATTCATATCTCCTACTGCACCGATGGTACTGATAGTTCTTTGATATCATTCTCAAAATGCCCGAGATTAAACACGTTTGAAAATCGAGGATGTCCTCAGATCGCATCTTTGGGTCTAGCAGCAACTGCTGTGGGGTGTAAGCAACTTGTTAAGTTAGAAATAAAGAAGTGTCAAAATATTGATGACGCTGGGATGCTACTGTTGGATCATAAACTTGATCCATTATTGGAGTCCAAACCCAAATCCAACCAAATTGGAGTCAAAGTCCATAATAAAGGTCCAAAATTATAAGCCATCTACCTAGAATTTTCTAGAGTGTAGTAATTATGCATGTGAATCATTTGGTAACTTAAAATATTATTAGAAGGATGGAGAAGGATGGAGAAGAATGAGGTGTATGGTTATTATAATTTTGGATTATTTTATTTGTGTGGTGTAGAATTGTTCTTAAGTAGTATAAATACCCCTCCCCATTTTAGTTTTAGACATCAAGAAAAATTAAAAGCTTTTAAGTGAGTGAAGAAGCAAAATTTTAAGAGTGAGTTGTAGTTTCTTGTTTGTTGAGTGAGAGTGTTTTTGTAATATTTGCTTGAGTTTGAATAAAAGTTGTTTGTGTGAGTATTTTATTTCCAACAAAGTGGTATCAGAGCTAGTTGGAAAATATACACTATTGCATATCAAATCGGAGGTCTCGACAAGAGGAATTCGACACCGTCAGAATTGCCTCGATCGCAGTTCAAACGAGCCGCCGGAATAGTGCTATCAGAAAACTGAGTTAACTCATAAAGTTGAGTTGAGTTGACCGAGCTATCCCTTTCAAAGTTTTTCGACGTTCCGGATTCATCCGCGCAATCAGATTTTGCAAATTCTTATTATATTGAGAGATATGGCAAATGGTATGACATCATTCCAAGTCCCGACACTCAACAACAACTACGACAATTGGAGTATCAAAATGAAGGCACTTCTTGGATCACAAGACGTGTGGGATATCATAGAGAAAGGCTACAACGAGCCTGCGGATGATACTGTTTTTGCTACTCTTACACCAGATCAAAAGGCTACTTTGAAGGATTCAAGAAAGAGAGACAAGAAGGCTCTCTACCTCATCTATCAAGCTTTAGATGATGATGGATTTGAAAAGATTTCAAGTGCAAGCTCTGCTAAGGAAGCGTGGGAGAAGCTGCAAACCTCTTACAAAGGATCCGAGCAAGTGAAGAAGGTCCGTCTCCAAACATTAAGAGGTGAATTTGAATCCTTACATATGAAAGTATCTGAGTCTATTTCTGATTATTTCTCAAGAGTAGTAGCTGTTTCTAATCAATTAAAAAGAAATGGTGAAAAGTTAGAAGATGTGAGGATAATAGAGAAGATACTTCGTTCGTTGGATCCCAAATTTGAGCACATCGTCGTGACGATTGAAGAAACTAAAGACTTGGAAGAAATGACAATCGAGCAACTCCAAGGATCATTGCAAGCATACGAAGAGAAGCATAAGAAGAAGCAAGGATTTACTGAGCAACTCTTCAAGCTGCAACTCAAGGATATGCATGAAAGTCAAGGCAATGATAGAAACCAACGTGGCCGAGGTAGAGGTAGAGGCCATGGACGAGGTGGAAGTCGCGGTCGTGGACGAGGTTGGAATTACCACAACAACAATTCCAACAACAACTATGAGAAAGGAGAAAGCTCAACACGAGGCCGTGGGAGAATCAATCCGAACTCAAGGTATGACAAATCTCAAGTTCGATGCTATAATTGTCAGAAGTTTGGGCATTATGCTTCAGAATGTAGAGCTCCCAACAACAAAATTGAGGAGAAGGCCAACTACGTGGAGGAGAAGACAGATGATAAAGAAACTCTTCTTTTAGCACGAAAGGAAACTGATGGTGGCCAAGCAAATTCCTGGTATCTTGACAGTGGTGCAAGCAATCATATGTGTGGAAGGAAAGACATGTTCGTGGAGCTAGACGAATCAGTAAACGGAAATGTTTCATTTGGAGATGATTCCACAATAGCAGTGAAAGGGAGAGGTAACATCCTTATCCGTTTAAAAGATAGGAGACATCAGTTTATTTCCAATGTCTACTATGTGCCCAATATGAAAAGTAACATCTTGAGTTTAGGACAACTGTTAGAGAAAGGTTATGATATTCATATGAAAGATTATAATCTTTCTATAAAAGATGATAAAAATAACTTCATTACTAAAGTGCCGATGTCAAATAATAGAATGTTCTTGATCAACATACAAAACGATGTTGCAAAGTGCCTGAAAGCTTGCTACAAAGATGTATCATGGCTTTGGCATCTTCGATTTGGGCATCTAAATTTTGGAGGTTTGGAGCTGCTATCTAAGAAGGAGATGGTAAAGGGACTACCTCGCATCAACCATCCTGACCAGCTTTGTGAAGGGTGTCTAGTTGGGAAGCAATTCAGGAAAAGTTTTCCAAAGGAGTCAGAGTCAAGAGCCAAGAAGCCACTCGAGCTCATCCATACTGATGTGTGTGGTCCAATCAAGCCAAGCTCTCTCGGTAACAGTAGCTATTTTCTTCTTTTCATTGATGATTTTTCAAGAAAAACCTGGGTCTATTTCTTGAAACAGAAGTCAGAAGTTTTTGAAGTTTTCAAGAAGTTCAAAGCTGCAGTGGAGAGAGAAAGCGGTAGAAAAATCAAAGCCATGAGATCCGACCGAGGTGGAGAATTTACTTCCAGGGAGTTTCAAGAGTTCTGTGAAGCAAATGGAATTCGGCGACCAATGACAGTTCCTAGATCCCCCCAGCAAAATGGCGTGGCAGAAAGAAAGAACAGAACAATCCTCGACATGACACGAAGCATGCTCAAAAGCAAGAAATTACCCAAGGAATTTTGGGCAGAAGCAGTGGCGTGTGCAGTTTACTTGTTAAACCGATCTCCAACAAGAAATGTATGGGGAAAGACACCACAAGAGGCATGGAGTGGAAGAAAGCCTGACATTTCCCACCTGAGAATCTTTGGAAGTATAGCCCATGTTCATATACCAGATGAGAGAAGAACGAAGCTTGATGATAAAAGCGAGAGTTTTATCTTCATTGGCTATGATACTAATTCGAAGGGCTACAAGCTATACAATCCAGACAATAAGAAAATTGTGATTAGTCGAGATGTGGTATTCAATGAAGAAGGAGAATGGGATTTTAGCTCTCATACAGATGACTTCAATTTCTTTCCTCAATTTGAAGAAGATGAGCTAACACCAATAGAACAACATGGAGAAGCCCAACAAGAGACAACAACTCCACCCACTTCACCAACCACTCAAGGAGACTCATCACCTTCGTCATCATCAAGTGAAAGAATTGTGTCACGCACACGAAGTCTTAGAGATCTCTATGAGGTAACCGAACAACAAGATAACCTTACATTATTTTGTCTGTTTGCTGATTGTGAACCAGTGAGCTTTGAAGAAGCAGTACAAGAGAAGAAGTGGAGAGATGCGATGGACGAAGAAATCAAGGCCATCGAAAAGAATGACACGTGGGAACTCACTTCCCTTCCCAAGGGACATAAGGCGATAGGTGTCAAATGGGTGTACAAAACAAAGCAAAACGCTAAAAGAGAGATTGAAAGGCACAAGGCGAGGCTAGTTGCTAAAGGATATAGTCAAAAGGCTGGAATTGACTATGATGAGGTATTTGCTCCTGTTGCTCGGTTGGAAACTATTAGACTAATCATTTCTTTGGCAGCTCAAAACAAGTGGAAGATATATCAAATGGATGTAAAGTCTGCCTTCTTAAATGGAGTTCTTGAAGAGGAAGTCTACATTCAACAACCATCAGGCTATGAAGTCAAAGGCCACGAAGACAAAGTGTTAAAATTGAAAAAGGCTCTTTACGGGCTAAAACAAGCACAAAGGGCTTGGAATAGCCGAATCGACAAGTACTTCCAAGAGAATGGCTTCAACAAATGTCCCTATGAGCACGCTCTATATATCAAGATCAAAGATGGAGATATTTTGATTGTGTGCCTCTACGTGGACGATTTGATCTTCACCGGAAACAACCCAAGCATGTTCAATGAATTCAAGGAAGTGATGATGAAAGAATTCGAGATGACAGACATGGGGCTCATGGCGTACTACCTCGGCATTGAAGTTAAGCAACAAAAGGATGGAATTTTCATTTCACAAGAAAGCTATGCAAAAGAGATCCTGAAGAAGTTCAAGATGGAGAACTGTAAGCCGATAAGCACACCAACGGAATATGGAATCAAGATGTCCAAACATGAAGAAGGAGAAAGTGTAGATCCAACATTCTTCAAAAGTTTGGTGGGAAGTCTACGCTATCTAACTTGCACGAGGCCTGATATTCTTCATGCAGTTGGATTGGTTAGTCGCTACATGGAATCTCCAACAACCACCCATTTTAAAGCTGCAAAGAGAATTCTTCGCTATCTGAAGGGTACAATTGATTTTGGCTTGTTCTATTCAGTTTCTAATAATTATAATCTTGTTGGATATAGCGATAGTGATTGGGGTGGAGACATAGATGATCGAAGGAGTACTACTGGATTCGTATTTTTCATGGGAGATACTGCTTTCACATGGATGTCAAAGAAACAACCGATTGTCACACTGTCCACTTGTGAAGCGGAATATGTTGCTGCTACCTCATGCGTTTGTCATGCAATTTGGCTTAGAAATCTACTAAAGGAGATAGGTTTAATACAAGAAGAGCCGACCAAGGTTTGTGTCGACAACAAGTCAGCCATTGCCTTAGCAAAGAATCTAGTATTCCATAATCGAAGTAAACACATTGATATTCGCTACCACTATATAAGAGAGTGTGTTGCAAGAAAGGATGTGCAAGTTGAATATGTGAAGTCACAAGATCAAGTTGCCGATATTTTTACCAAGCCACTGACAAGTGAAGACTTCATAAGATTAAGAAATTTACTAGGGGTCACAAGATCAAGTTTAAGGGGGGGTGTTGGATCATAAACTTGATCCATTATTGGAGTCCAAACCCAAATCCAACCAAATTGGAGTCAAAGTCCATAATAAAGGTCCAAAATTATAAGCCATCTACCTAGAATTTTCTAGAGTGTAGTAATTATGCATGTGAATCATTTGGTAACTTAAAATATTATTAGAAGGATGGAGAAGGATGGAGAAGAATGAGGTGTATGGTTATTATAATTTTGGATTATTTTATTTGTGTGGTGTAGAATTGTTCTTAAGTAGTATAAATACCCCTCCCCATTTTAGTTTTAGACATCAAGAAAAATTAAAAGCTTTTAAGTGAGTGAAGAAGCAAAATTTTAAGAGTGAGTTGTAGTTTCTTGTTTGTTGAGTGAGAGTGTTTTTGTAATATTTGCTTGAGTTTGAATAAAAGTTGTTTTTGTGAGTATTTTATTTCCAACAGCTACCACTTGCTCACTTCTCTCAAAACTAAGACAGGTAGATCCCCTCTGGAGTCGTTTCTGTGCCAACTTATCACACTGAACTCATTCTCATATTTGCAGATTAATTTATAATATAACTCAGTTACGGATGTGGGTCTCTTATCCCCTGCAAGCATAAGCTGCCTTCAAAGCTTGACATTATTGCACTTGACGGGCTTGACTCCAAGTGGGTTGGGAGCTGCTTATTGGCATGTGGAGGTCTAACAAAGGTGAAGCTTCATGCTTCTTTTAAAGGGCTACTGCTCCAGCCTCTTTTTGAATATTTGGAAGCACGTTGTTGTCTTTTTGAATGGAGAGATAAAGAGTTTCAGGGAATTCTGTTTAACCCACGATAAGCAAGCTCACTGCAATATCTTTGGCATCATTTAATTGAAATTTTCTGGCACAGCACAACTTTAGATATGCTTGCTGATGTTGATACAATAAAGTTTTTGCACTTGGGTACTGTCTCTGTAGAGGTTCCAAGATTAAGATCCTCTTTATTTTTGGGTGAACATAACATGTGAGGTTCATACAATCTCGACTATCAAATTTTAATATATTATTGGATAAATAACTAACCATATGCCTAGAAAATAAAAAATTATTTTGATCAAATCTCAGCTGATCATTTTGAATTAAAAGGTTAGTCTTATGCCGATTGCAACTTGTTATGTTCACCTAAACATAAGAGAATCTGTGACCTATCTACTTTCTAACTGAAAGTATGTGAAGGAGATGCATTTACGGCAAGATTAACCTATAAAAGGCAATGCAAGTGAAATGGACACAGTTGAAAGTAAAAAATAGATAATAATGTTTCTGCAAAACCACAGTAATTTGGGCAGTTTAATTATAGAAATGGCATTTTGAATGACGGCTGAATTGGATCTCAAGTGCTGGAAATTACAGTTGGAAGATATGGTCGCATGAAGAATTGAAGTATAGGAGTCCCATGGCTGCAAAGACTAAAGAAGGTCAAGGCCGTACCACGTTTTTAATTTCAAGTTCATGTGATAAGCTTGTTCAAGATTTGAATTTTGATTTTAACTGTCATGTTAGCCTTTTGGAACTAAGTTTGTATATTAGAAGAAAGCAAAGATCATGTTACCCTTTTAAGATTGGACAGCTATATATAAGACGACCACCTGTCTGTAGCAGCAGGTACCATGGAAGCCGAAAGGGTTGAAACTTTTTATTTCTTTTGAAAATGGATATTCATCATCTTCATTCTTTGGTCATAATTATGATTATGAATACTTGATACTTGTGATGCAATGGGTCAAAATCGAAACCTCTAGATTTAGATTATTGGGTCTTATTTACGGGTTCCTACAATTTTTCCCCCAGAAATTCAGGTAAAATGAGAAAAATGCAAAGCTTATAAAACTTTCTAACAATTTTAGATATTGACATTTCAATTGTTTTTTTATTGTTTTTATCTGAATATTGTCATTTCCGATGTTGTGAATTAAATCTATCTCTTGACGTTGTTAACTTGAACATTTGCTGTGTACATTAATTGTTGAATGATAAATTATTTGGTGGAACCTGTTGGTTTTTTTTAACTAGAAAGAAAATGGTAAATAGAACGAAGGGAAGTAGATTTTTGGAGCTGAAAATTTGTCATATTTTTATATTGTTTCTTACATATTAATACTAAGAATTTTAATAACTGTAATCAAATTTGATTCCTAAAAATCTACTATTAAATCAAATTACAAAATCATAAAGATGAAATAATCAAATCTTCCTATAAAATAGTATAAAATCAAATCATATCCTTATTTATTCTTGAAATTCAAAAACAAGCACAAATCTAACAGAACCTTTCAAGTAATAATGAAAATTATAATTAATTTTGACGGTTGCAGTAAGTCAGCAACTTAAAACTGAAATCTATCTAACAATTGGAGTCTGATGCAAGGCAATGAACAGTTTTAGCCGAGGGGAGACCAGGTCTTACTATGTTATTTTTGTCATTATTATTTGGGGATACGTGGAGCTCATGCACCTTCCATAGGCCAATATTGACTGACGCAGTCAAAATTCATTATTATTTTCATTTTTTTTGGTACATTATAAAGATTATCTATTTTTTTTCTTAAACTACATTTTTCCTAAAGAAACTAATCATATTCTTATCATGTAAAATTTTAAAAGGCAACAAAATATTTTTTAAAAAATTTTAAAATAATTGTATATCCAAAATTTGAATATGATATATTTTGTTAAATTGAAAGAGTTTCATATCAATTCATCACTCTCTTAAATATAAAAATTATCTATTTGACGGTTGCTTAATACTCTCTTTATCTCATTTTAAGTGTTTTCTGCGATAATTATATAACAAAAAAATTGATATTGTTATTGGGTATAAAAAAATATATTTTTAAATATTTTTTAATTTAATTGATTGATAACCATTTCTTTTTTATAAAAGAAAATGTATATGTTGATGGATCAGAAAAATAAAGAAGACATGTGTACGTTTGGTATTTTTTAAGAATTTAGAATAAATTTGTATAATAAAAAAATATCATTATTTAATATTGTAATTCAGATATCATATGATTGGTGTTAATCGATAAATTGAATTGTCTTTTCCCATTGGTGTTGTTTAAAAATATGTCCTATACTCCAATGTTATTTTCTCAACTTCCCATTTTCCCCCCTTGAAGGAGCAATCAATTTCTTACTATTGGCTTGATGTCCCTTTCAAGTAATATAAGTTACACAATTCTGTGAGTTAAACAAGCACCAAGCCAAAATTATCTAAGAATTTATTAAATTGAATTTAGGCATTTGAATAAGAAAATGGCAAAACCTGTCTATATTTTTCGATTTTTTTAAATATGATCTATACATTTTTTTTTGATAATTTGAACTTTTGTAAAATTATTTAATTGAGTCATTTTTTGAATTTTTTTTAAAATTATACTAATGTTCTTGGTTCTCTGGTATAAAATTATTTTTTTTATCTAATTTGGATAAATTATAATATATGAATTGAAGTGTGTAGTTTATAGATTGCTATTAATTGGATTATAAATATAGTTCAATTCACATCATATTCAATCTCAAACTGGATAAAAAAAATATTTTATATTATTAAGCTGATAATATTAGTCTAATTTTTTAAAAAAATATTAATAAGTAATTTAAATATTAATAAAATTAAAAAATGAAAAATCAAATCATCGAAATAAAAATTTAAGAGCCAAATCAAGAAAAGTTAAAAAAACGTAATAAAATTTTGGATTTTACCAATAGAAAAATAAATAAAATATGGTTGATACGCAGCGCAAAAAGGATTAAAAATTAAAGGATTAGGTCCCACCGAGAGTCGAACGCAGGTCGCTGGATTGAAAGTACGGGGGCTGAACCACTACACCATAGAACGACTTGCAATTACCATTTTGTGTCTAACATCTTTCACAATTACAGTAGTTGTTAATGTAGAAATGGTCAAACCATAACCCAAAAGGGTATATATGTAATTTAGTCATAGAAAAGCGGCTCATGAAGCGGCTTCACTACCTTGGACAAAACGAAAGGAGCGAGAACGTTTTGATTTGATATTATAAAAACAACTGTTTAAAATTTTATTTTATTTATAACTTCACTTAAATAATATTGACATTAATTTCATATTATATTTTTCCATAAAATTTTATATATTTAGTAGTTATAATCCTCTTTATGTTTTTGTTATTATCCAATAAATTTATTCAAATAATATTTATATTCATGTCATCAATTAGTTTTAACCTTTCAAATTTATATATGTATTTATATTTCTATAATATTTAATGTTGATATTCCAACATAAGTTTATAGTTCCATCCTCATATATACATAAAAATAATTGCACTTTTTATATTTTGATCCATATATTTTGTATATCATATTATTATGTATATAAAAATATATTTAAAAATAAATTATACATATAATAGTTTTTAACGTATTGAAAAAAGTTACTAGCTAACAATTATCAAAATAGGCACTTGGGCTTGGGCAGCATATAAAATGCTTTAACTATTATTAATATAACAACATTGTTTGAAATATTTTAAACATGTGTCCATCCTAATTGGTGAAAGATAATAAATTTTTAACATAAATACGAACAATTAGCAAAAAATAATCTATTTTCATGTTTAATTTACAAATTTCATTATGGATCAAACTAATAATTTTCTGTCTGGCTACAATATTTAATAAATAATTTGCTATTTTAAAATTTTAAATTTAAATCTTTTGTGCGAGAATATGTTTTATAAGCTCAATGAATACATACATACTCCTTACATAAATGTATGAAGAGGTTTAAGTAATGTATAGCACTCAAAGTATAGATATATAAATACAGTAAACAAATACAACTCAAATTGAGCGAGTTCAAGAGAGACAATATAAAATTTTCACATTTAATCAATTTTTGTTAGTAAATGGGTATCAAAAATATATTAGTAATTTAATTTAACTTAACTAATTTTTAAGAACTTAATGAATATAATTTAGCTATTTAGCATAATTTCATATAAATAAATCCAACCAATATGCCCCCAAATTGAGGAACTAAGGGTGAAGGACAGGTCGCTCACCACACAGCTTCCACGCTTACAAATGAACAAAAAAGGCTTGAGCTCTTATTATGAAGCCGCCAAATTCCAAACAAGTCCAGTCAAACCCACAAGCTTTGACCCAAAACATAAATTTCCACGGTCAAACTTGCTTTTAGCTTCTCAGAAGAAGCATGGAGGACCTAAATGCAAACCTCACCAAGTCTCCACCCTGAAAGATTGAAAATCCTCTTCCTTTTATCTTTCCTCTCTCCTACGCCTCTTTAGTAAATTAGTACCCTCTTCTCGTAATTAAATAATTTCCTTCCATGGCCTCCTCTTCCTCATCTTCTACTTTAAATACTTCTATAAATTCTCTATCCAGATTCTCTTTCTCAACCCACATGCTTATGACTTCTTCTTCCTCTTCCTCTTTCACGAATAATTTTTCCAGTGATACAATGGACAATATTGGCTGGGGACTTTTTGACCATGGAACTGATAGAATTGGCAATGAAATCCCAAAATTTAAGTCTTTTCCTCCTCCTTCTTTGCCTCTTTCTCCTCCTCCTGTTTCCCCTTCTTCTTATTTAGCCTTTCCTCCTGGTTTAAGCCCAACCGACTTCCTTGACTCACCTGTTCTTTTTTCTACCACTAGTGTAAGTTACATTTTAGTTTGGTTTCAGAGTCTGCTTTTTCCTTGCTTGAACAGTTCAAAAAATTGGAGCTTTAGACTTGTTTGTATATTGATGTTTTTGTAATTTTTGTTCTTATGCCAAATTTTTTTGTTCAGGTTCTTCCATCACAAACTGCTGGGGCTTTTGCTGGTCAAACTTTTGACTGGAGGGGTAATTCTAATGATAATCAGCCTGGTGTTAGAGTGGAAAAGAAAAATTATTCTGATTTTTCTTTCCAAACTCAAACAGGGCCTCACTCTTCTTCAAGCATTGTCTCAGGGGTATGATTCTGTAGAAATCACTCTGTTTTTATTTTTAAAAATTTCTCTAACCCTTTCTGCTGATAATTTGACCCTGTTTAGTTGTAATGCTTAGAGTAAATAAAGTAATTACTAGTGTGGTGCATGTCAACTCAAAATGAAGTCCACATGTTTGGTTTAGCACAAATCTTGGTATTCCTGTTTGTCCGTTTCTCTATAAATAATTATATATATATATATATATATATATATATATATATATATATATATATAAATATATATATATATATATATATATATATATAAAATGTTTCTTTTCTAGAGGCAAGCTGTTACGTGTTATGTGTTATGTGTATACACTATGGAAGCACTTGCATACTCTGTCTTTAAGTTTGTTTTCGCTAACTTTGTTTCAGTCTACTTTAACAGGAGGAATCAATGAAAAGGCAACAAGAAGGATGGAATTTTAAGAAGCCCACAAAAGAAACAGATTCCTCGTCAGAAAAGGGAGGACTAAAATCAGGATTCACACAAATGCAGAGTTTCTCATCAGAAATGGCTCCACTTCAGACAAGCATGCTAACTAATGCTGCTGCTGCTGCTCCTCAACCCAGTAATTTCAATCATTACAATCAACCAGCTCCATATATGAGAGAGCAAAGAAGATCAGATGATGGGTACAACTGGAGAAAGTATGGGCAGAAACAGGTTAAAGGAAGCGAGAATCCTCGTAGTTATTATAAGTGCACATTTCCTAGTTGCCCAACAAAGAAAAAAGTTGAAAGGTCTTTGGATGGACAGATTACTGAAATTGTCTATAAAGGAAGCCATAACCATCCTAAGCCACAGTCTACGAGATCATCATCCTCTCAATCAATCCAACTTGGCTCCGAAATCTCTGATCAATCGGTTGCTCCAGTGGACTCTGTCATAATGCGGGAGGATTCTTCGATTTCAGATGACTTTGACCAAAGTTCACCCATTAGTAATTCAGGGGCAGATGATGATGAAAATGAACCTGATGGCAAAAGATTGTAAGCTGAAAAAAAAGATATTAATTTTATGAATTTAATTTATGTTTTTGTAATTGGATAACGAGTTTAATCTCATTAGTTTTATATCATTTTGCAGTAAAGGACAGAGTGATAGTGAAAGTATTTTGGCTGCTGGAAGCAGAACTGTTAGAGAACCTAGAATTGTGGTTCAAACTACAAGTGATATTGACATACTTGATGATGGGTATAGATGGAGGAAATATGGGCAGAAAGTAGTCAAAGGAAATCCTAATCCAAGGTAAATTTAGTACTGCAGATGCTTGCTGTTTTCTTGTTAGTAAGATGTCATTGACTCGGTTTCTTAATCTTCTGCATTTTTTTTTTCAATAATCTGCAGGAGCTACTATAAGTGTACATCCATCGTCTGTCCTGTGCGAAAACATGTGGAACGGGCATCACACGATACGAGGGCAGTGATCACCACATACGAAGGGAAGCACAACCATGATGTTCCGGCTGCCCGTGGCAGCGGCTATGCATCTAATAGACCACCACTGAATGCAAACAGCAGCAATATGCCTATACCGATAAGGCCCTCTGTCACATCCAATTCCCTCCACAGCAACAGGTTACCAACATCAGCAAGTCAAGCACCATTTTCCTTGGAAATGTTACAAGGAACAGGAAACATAGGATTCTCGGGTTTTGTAAAGCCGACCGCCTCCTACACGAATCAAACACAATACACACAAGGTGTTTTCTCCGGCACCAAGGAAGAGCCGAAGGATGACTCGTTTCTCGACTCTTTCCTATGTTGAAAGCAAACTAACTCCAAAAGCAATTAGGATATGTTCAGGAAGTTGCAATTTTTTCATTTGTTTTCGAGGCCGTAATTTGAACAAGCATAGTCTATGCCTCAACTTTTGTATACAATAATTAATTTTAAGATATATGTTCATTTTTGTAGGCAGTCTTGTTTGACCAAGTAATATTTGACCATTTTTGTTCAGCAATTTAAGATTCTTGATCTTCTATGTCGTGGTCATCATCATTATATATATATATATTAGAGACTTTTCAATTTTCAAGGTAAAAACTGAAATACAAGGAGTATTATTTTTTTTTATAGAACAAACCAATAATAGAATGCTACATATAAAAATTAATAACAATTTTGCTTATCTTTCTGGTTCGGTTCATAAAAAAATTCATGTATCAGATCTAGACAAGACTTTCTCATTGAACATATACGTGTGAATTTTAGCAAACAGTACAGAGAAATTTTTTTATAAAAAAAGGTCTGGTTATATGTAACTTTGAGTAGATAACTTGTATCCTGAAATAAGAGCTGACAATGCCAGTAAGAAGAAGGCGAAAAATTGTATACTGATGGCAGCAACCGAGGAATCTGTGAATATGTTGTCGTTTGATTCTCGCATACTGTTCGTCAAGGGAACTGCTGTAGAAGCTGAAGATATCAGCAAGTAGGATATAATCTGCATCACAAGAAAAAATAATAATAAGCAAATGAAACAAGAAAGCTCGAACTCTGAAGCTTCATCTGATAACTCCATGGTAAAACGTAACATGTGATATGTTTTCTCTGGATTGTTTTTAACTTTTATATGTATGCATTAAATGATGTCTTGTATGTGGGAATTAATTAAATTGATTTCTGAAAAACAATTTCTAGTTACAAAATTGGACCCATATGCAAAATGACATTTTCTAGAAGTTCAAGGACATGGCAACAGACGCGAGTATGCCCGATCACAATCGAGACCTTTCCTATGCTTAACTAGCACGACAATGAGAATGCCATTCTAGAAAGTGTTAATATATATTAGTCTGAAACTTCATTTTTTAAGAAATAATCGTACCATTCGGATATTATGTTGGTATGAATATAAAATTTTTATTGAATCCGTCATTTTAAAAGTGAATACTTATAATTCTGAATCTATTTAAAATACATGTTCATATCAAATGAAATTGGAAGATAATAACTTTGTAGAATTAAAAAAAAAATCTTTTAATAACCTACAATTGGATATTATAAATTGTGGTGGTGAAAAAAATTAATATAAATTATATAATAAACTTGGGATAATTTACAATTTAAATGGATTTAGAATTATCATTTTATTGTTATTTGTGATTTAAATTTTATAATTTAAGTTTGTAATTTAAAATATTTATCCAATTGAATATTATAATTTGATTTATTTTTTAATTTAAAATATTATATGTATGCATTAAATGATGTCTTGTATGTGGAATTAATTAAATTGATTTCTGAAAAACAATTTCTAGTTACAAAATTGGACCCATATGCAAAATGACATTTTCTAAAGTTCAAGAACATGGCAAGAGACACGAGTATGCCCGATCACAATCGAGACCTTTCCTATGCTTAACTAGCACGACAATGAGAATGTAATTAATCTATATTATTTCGACAATTCATTTTTTAAAAATTACTCATACCATTCGGGTATTATATTATTATAAATATAAAATTTTATCAGATTTTTCACTTTAAAAGTAAATATTTATAATCTTAAGTTCATTTAAAATACAAGTGCATATCAAATGAAATTGAAAGATAATGACTTTGTGAAGTTAAAAGAATTATCTCTTAATAACATACAATTGGATACTATAATTTGTGATGATGACAAAAAATAATATATATTATATAGCAAACTTAGAATGATTTACAATTTAAATAGACTTAAAATTATTATTTTATTGTTTGTGTTGTGGTTTGAATTTTAAACTTTAAATTTGTATTTTAAAATATTTATCTAATTTTATTTCATTTCATTTAACAATTTAATATTATAATTTAATATATATTTTAACTGAAACTATTATATATAAAAATTAAAATATTTACATTTATATATATCGACGTATTTTTATATCTGTATTCTAATTTTAGATATTTTTTAATTGTATATATGTATCCTAAAATTAAAAAATAAAAAATTAAATTTCTAATTGCTTTTCCTCCAAAGGAGAAAATTTTCCTCAATTTTCTTTTCCGATTTCAATAAACAAACATGATGTATAATGCACACCCATTACGAACCAATTAATGGTGAATCGCAATGAGATTCAATATGATGGGTTAGTACGAATTTATATATAACAGAGAAACAACTTTGAAATACAATGTTTGCTTTTTCGAAGATTGTGCCTTCTGAGTTTTCCAAAAGTTGACATCTTAGTCATTTTTATAGATTAAAAAGTCGCGGTTTTTCTTTTTCTTTTTCTTCTTTTTTTTTTACGCTCCAAATCCAATCTGTAAATTAAAGTTTTCTTCTCCTATCTCATCATTTTCTCAGTAATTAAAAGAAAACTGAAATTGAAAAGGTCAAAGGAATAAACTTTTACCTGATCACCGAAGCAGACGTCCGACGCTCAAGCAAAAGTTTTCCAGTAGAAAGCTCATGAACGTGGCGCAGGACCTGTCCTCCCGTATACAAAGTCGAAAGAATTGATATGCCCAATAAATACCTGCCTCAAATTCAGTCCAAAATAAATATATATACAAATGATTTCGATTGTATAATTGCTTCCTGATTTCGATTTTAGATACCTGTATTCTTCATATCTATCGAAATTTTTCCAATCGCCATGTTTATTGCTGGCCATGATAATAAAAGCGAGCAAAGAGAATAGTAGACCCCATCCTCTGAGCGCCAGTGACCCTCTCTGCAAAATTTCCTCCCTTCTCCACCTCCTGGTGATCGCTCCCACCCCGAATGCGTTTCCGGCCTCCGCGTCGGCAGTCGGTGGAGCCGGAGCCGTCGGAGATTCTGATGGGTTCTTCGGTGCTCTATCCTCTGAATTGGACATCTTTCTTAGATCACAAGCAAGCTAGCAAAATTCAGACAGAAGGAAAATACTTGCTAAAATGAGGAAACCAAAATTTTTGAGGATGAAACTGGAGTGTTTTTTTATTATTATTTATTTGTTTTTAAAGATCGACAACTGACAGCTCTGGTTCGGCTTGTAAAACAGGCTCTTGGCTGATAATTTGACAAACTGAAAACGACGTCGTAGTGATTGAGTTTTGTGAAGTGGCGTAATCCTATTCGCGATTCTTGTGCATAGGATGGAAAGGAATTCACAAGATATCAACTTGTTGTTCGGTTGAAGCGCGGAAGGGTGTAACTTGTAACTAGCTTCAGTTGATGCTTCTGCACAGCAAACGCAGAAAACAAAAAGTTCCTGCCGCAGGCTGTTGGTGGGACCCAGTAAGGAAGCTTCTATACATACATATGTATATAATTTTTAAATTCAGAATTATTATTATTATTATAGAAATGATAACAATGGTTAGCAAATCATATGAAACACATCATAGTTTATATATGTGGACAATAATTGATTAAATTGTAATCACTTAATTAATCTCAAAAGTTAATTTAAAAGACGTATGTTTTTTTATTTTTTTGAGATGGTATATTTTATAGGTTAATTTATTATTTTTTATAAAATAAATATTATTTAGTGAATTTCTTTATTTTGGTATTTTTCACTAAAATCATTGATTTGACTTTATTTAATTTTTTTTTTTTGTAATATTAGATAGTTCTAATTACATATTTTGCGTTGCCTCTTTTGGGTGCAAAAACACTGAATTTGGAGGTTTAATGATAGGATTTCCAATTAATTTCATTTTAGACCTTATCCATTGATGTGTGATATAAATTTCAGAGGAAATAAAAGTTCCTTCAATTTAAATTATTATTTTTTTCCTGGTGAAGGAGACTTTTAAGTTAGTGGCTAAGGTTGAGGTTCTGAATATAATGGGTGAAAATTTTGAATTATTATTTATATTTATAGGTTTAATTGTTTAATTATTTCTTGGGGTTTTCGTATAGTTATATTATAGTCAATTATGATGTACCCAAAATAAAAAATAATAATGTTATAGTCAATTAAGGATTATGATAATAATGATATGTTTTTAGTTGCCGCGATTCTTCCTCTTCCGTCTTAGGAACGGGTGTGCTAGGAAATTATGCTATATATATATGTGTGTGTTTTTCAATTTATTTAAAGCCTTTTTTTTTTTTTGCTTAAAAATTTGGATTCCAATTTTTATTTTCAATAAATCTCATTTTCTTACTTTTCCTCTAAAAAAATATATTTGATATGGATATGCTGTTAGAACATCTCCATCTACTAAATTGGTTGACAATTTCAAAGAGTGATATATATTTGATATGCAAAATTTCAACTACACTTCTATCCATTTCAATTTTTGGGATCTAATTAATATTTTAATTTATTATATTTAATATTAATAATTAAAATATTATATTTTTTTATTTATCAAATAACTTGAATTATAATATTAAAATCATTAAATTGCATAAAAAATTAATTATGAAAATTAAATGAAGTACACAATATTTCATTTATGAAAAAATTACATAAAAAATTAAATAAAATATAATATTAAAAATTCATAAAAAGAAAATACTACATTAATCATCATTGTTATGTTGTGTATTATTATTATTATTATTTACTTTGCAATTAAAATATAAAATTAAGTTTATATAATTAATATTTTATTAATTAACTTTAATTTTATATTATTAATTATAATTAATTGTATTAACTTAATTTTATACTTTATATTAATATATCAACTTAATTAATTAATTATGTTAACTATTAATTACATATTAATTAATAAAAATTATTATTTATTTATTTCATTTAGAATTATTATAAAATAATGAAAGTATGACCCACAAGAGTTTTTTATTCAAATTAAACTTTCTTTCCTCTTTCAACTCTTACAAACTTACAAAATTGCAAGTTTTCAAAATACTAATGCAATTGAATTTACCGTTGCCGCATAAGCAATTGCAATTCAACATAATAGGTGATGAAGATGCTCTTAATTAGAACTCTCATTTTAGAGTCCTCTCTTGTGCAATATTTGCACGCCTTTTAATGTGAATAAATATGATATTGAAATTCATATTATTATAATTAAACTATGAAAATAGTGAGAAAGTGGGAAGAAATAAAGAGTTGAAAAGAGAGATTTTAAAATATGTGCATGAATTTTTGTAGTATATTTAAAGGCAAGGTAAAAAGCTAATATAAAAAAATTGTAAAAATTATGATTCGAATTGCTAACAAAATGAGAGTATTTGAAAAAAGCATTTGAGCATTGAGAATTTTTTTTTATATATATATAATTTTCTGTAAAATCAATACAAGAAATATTACTCGTTATTGGGCTTTGGTTTCTCCATCCAAATTCATACTATTTTGCTATAAGGCAATCTCTTATTATTTATGCATTTTACCAGACTCAAAACTATAATATCCTCCTTTCAGAAAAGAAAAAAAAAACTATAATATCATTTTTTTTTTTAAATGAGATTATTTAAACACATCCAAAGCACAATGCATTCTATACACATTCAGATATCAATCCCCAAAGTGCTGCTAGATAGAATTTTATCTCTTCTTATATGTTGGGTCAGCATAAGAGCTGTAGAACAAGTGCCCATGCCCAAATTTCAGCAGTTAGTAAAACTTCTGAATAGCTTCATATTTTTTTCTGAACACCCAAACAGGGCCTAGTTGTCACTTTAGATTAACTGATAATAGTTCGTTACTCTCTTATTTTTTTTTCTCCAATTCGTTGTTAGTCAATTACAACTAATAAGCTGAATGCAATGTAAATAATATTAATTGTTCTTTAGGTGTTTAAAAATAATAATAATATTGTTCTTCCGTTACCCAATTATATGTTTTTTATTATTGAAAACATAAAATCTAATTCAACACATTCGGATTAAAATAATTCATCAAATTATTTAAAAATAACAATAAAATTAAATATTGTTCATTGTGATAGAAAAATTGTATTTCAAATTTCAAACTCCTATTACATTTGTAATTCATCAATTTATAAAAATATATAAAAAATAATTAATTATATCATTATATTCAATAAATTAAAATAGAATAAATTGTATAATATATATATATATATAATCGGGTTTATCGGGTAAATAGTACCCGAATGTCTCTACCTATACTTTACTCAAATTCTTGACAGATTTAAATATTATTTTCTAAATCTGTTCCAAAACACTAATAGAATTACTTATTAAAATTTAAACGGATTCGAATAATGATAACACCATTATCACCCCTTTCTTATCTTAAACCTTATTCTTTTGCATTTCAATCATATACAAAAACTTTCCCTTTCATTTTCGTGTAAATCATTTTCCATTCCATCCTCAATTTTCTCTCTAATTTCATTCCAATTTTAAAAATTTATATTTTAAAATTGCAATTCTGAATTTATAACAATCCAAAAGGTTATTTATTTTTTAAATTATACTATTTCTTACTCAAATTTATTTTTTCCCCTAAAATATTATGTAACAACATTTAAAAATAAGATATATGCATCTAACTTTTACTATAAATATAAGCAAAATCGTGTTCTTACAACAAAAATACGATTATAACTAATCAAACAAGTTGATTCTACTCATCAGGTAATTCAATAATCATCGTTGTGTTTGATCTCGATTTTTACTGGGGCAAGAATAATAACAGCTGCAAAATTCATCTTAATTTAAATCACGACACTAGTTAAACAATGGTTGTGATTTCAGTTTTTCGTTACAATTTTTTCAGTATCGACACTAGATATATGCAATAAATTTCGAAATTTGATATTCCTAATATTTTATCATTTGAATTTCAGTTTGTAATAATAGAGTACCTAAATTTATCATAAATATAACATAAAAATTTATGTTAGCCAATTGTAAGTAAAATTATTATCTGAAAGTGATATGACAGTTTTGACATCTCTTTATAAATAAAATTTTTCTAATTTAAAAAATTTATTAAGAGATTGAAATTGAATATATGCATAAATACAAATTGGATTCATGTCGTTAAGATTCAGATATATAGGATTTTTTGGAATAATAGAGAGAACAGTATAATAAGAGTAGAACTTGAGAGAGAGTGAAAATAGAGAGGAGACAGAAAAATCTAACGTGAGAGAATAAAAAAACTAATAGGGAGAAAGAATTATCATGTCAATTTTAGGTAACCAAATTTACTTGTAACCTATTAATAAAATTTTTATTTTATATTTATAATAAATTCAAATATTTTATTGTTATAAATTAAAATTCAAAGGTTAAATTATTATAAGCAGCGGCGGACCTGCATGTGGCTCCCCTAATTTTTTTTCAGTCTCCATTTTAATCCAATTTTTTTAAGTTACACCCTTAAAAAATAAAAATTAGATACGTTTATTTTGGCCAATAGATTTTTAATTTGTTACTTTTTTATTTTTGTTTTTCTTATATTTAGATATAACAAATTTATTATATAAGTTTATTGGATAATATAATTTTAAAAATATATTTCCTCCCCTAACTTGAAATTCTGGGTCTGCCACTGATTATAAGTATCAATCAGGAACCATTAATATAATTTACCCATATTTTAGGTGATGCATACCCCTATTTATTCTCATGTAATTTGTTGACACTCCTCTCTCTGTCTCTCTCTATATATGTGTGTGTGTGAGTGAGTGAGATTAAAACAATTAAAATGTAATATAATTGATTTTTTTTTTCTATATTTTATGTGGATGTGGAGAAAGAAGAAGGAGAAATTTCTAATTTCAGGTCTTATTATTCACCAAATTGATAATTTCCTAATGATAAAGAGTTGTGCAAGGAGAAGATTATTTTCTATTATATGCTCACTGTTTTGTGGAGCTTATAAAGGATATTAATTTTTTTTTAAAGTACAACCGTAAAATATGATAGATACTTGAAAAGTTTAGAACAATCGAGATTTTGGATTTTAATCCTTACTTGATTTGTAAGATTTCGTCATCAATAGCTTTAAAAAAAATTAAAGAAAAGAAAATTTATCCCACAAGAACTCGGAAGCTCTTATTTATTTAATTTTGAACAACAAAAAAAATTTCACTTTATCTACATCTAGATCAAGGTTGAACAAATTTAATTGAAATGAACTCAGAATAAATAAATAAATAAATAATCAACTGGTTCAATAGATTGATCAGTTTTATCTTATTCTAAAAACAGTTGAATATTATATAAAAGTAATATTTTAAATCGATCAAGTGCAGTAAATCATTCCCAAGAAATTCCAATGTATTATTATTATTAATTTTTTAGTGGGTATCTTTCTTCTGATATTTTGGTCAACCCACAATACACTTTGACATAATCTTCAAACTATGCAAGTAATAATGATGATCCATAGCTTTCCTTCTTTCTTTCATAACAAAATCCAACACAATCCGTCAAAATTATTCTCAACAATATGGTTAAATTAAAGGTGACGATTCCCATACTCGATTAACTCTTTCTTTAATTAAGTTAGATTCTTAATTTTTCTCCCCTTGAATTTTTTTTTAAAAAAAAATAAATGGGCAACATCTCTGTTTTCTTGCCTTCCTAATCTTTGCTTGATTGGTTTTTCACCATTTTTTATTTATAATAATCCCAAAATTATTTCATATATTTTAATCTTTCATATCTTCTTATTTTTGGCCTCTCGACATTTTAATGGACACTTGGAAAAATGGGGCAAACCGGTCAGTGAGTTGGGATCAAACTTGATAAGTAGATTGGATCGGAGGGTTCGAATTCAAATTATTTTTGAGTTGCAAATTGGCTTCATTAATTAAGTGGGTCATAGAGTCGATTTATCTTTTAAAAAACTAAATTCATATCATTTTATAAATTCAAATTTGACCATATTTCGGATCAAGTTTGAATCAGTTTTTCATGTTAGTTCGCATCATATAAAAAATGACCAGATTTAATTATAAAAAAAGACCAGATTTAATTATAAAAAAGTCTAAATATATTAAGAACAATTATAAGGAATTATGTAAATTTAATGAAATTTTTTTTGAAAGTAATCGAATAGAAACATATTTACATTGAAATCAAACTTCATGTTAGAAATTTTATCTTTTATTTTAGTCATCATAAATCTCTGCTTGGCTGAACCCGAACATCTTTTTTGTCAAAGCATGTAAAATCTTTGTGCTACAAAAAAAAAAAAGAGAAAACAACTCTAAAAATAATATATTGTGTCATCGATTGAAAAACTAATGATCAACATCTTGAAAATAGTTTGAATACTTTTTTATTATTTATACTAATTTCGTAAGTAAATGATTTTTTTTATTATTTATATTCTAATTTCATATTTTAGTATAAAATAATAATGACATTAATATTATCAAATCGAGTTAAACCCTAAATCACAAAGTCCGTTTGATTTTTGATTTCAGCTTCAAAAACGTTTGACAAATTTTTTTGTATATTCCTAAACCAATTATATTCCGAGAACATTAATTATTTGGAAAAAAAAAAAAATCGCATATCATTCATGGCTTTGGACCTAAACGGGGAATCAGCTATCAGACGGCAATACTTGGTGTGATTATGAAGCTTGTTGGTGATGCCCCTACTAAATCAGCCCCAAAGGCAGACAAATTGAGGGGTAAAAGGCCAAAAGCAACTACTCTCCTGTCTCTTTGATGGGACTGTGTTTAGTTATTGCAGTTGTTGTTTTTATTCTTTTTTCTGTTTCGGCTCTTTCTTCCATGCCACATCACTAACTAATTTCTTCTTAAACCCACTCCTTTCTGTATTTGTAACATTATTATTATTCTATTTATGGGAGCTGTCCATGTTTATTTGTTCAAAACAGTATTCTCTCATTTTTAAATTTTTTTTAATTGGTTGCTATTTCTAAAAAAATAGAGAGTATTCTTAATATTATTTTATTTAAAATGTATAAATTGATACGGTAAATATTAAATGGTATAAAATGACTTATTTCCATTTTTATAAGAATTATAGTACTTGAAATTTAAATTTTAAGTTTTTCTTTCTATAATCAAATAAAATTAATTGATTTTTTTCTTTTCCAAAACATTTGATATTTGGACTCTAATTTCATTTATCAATTTTCATATTTAACCTCTCAATTTCATTTCTACCAGATGATTTTTTTTTTTATCTCGTGTTCATTCTATATATGAGTAAATTACAGCTAGCAACTCTGGTTCTACTAAATGCAAAACTGGAGAGAAAGAGAAAGCGACAAACTGCATAAAAATAATCATTCCACTGTGTAAAAGGTACGATAGTCTCTGTATATGGTTTGTTTAAATTCTAGACAATAGAGTTTGCATAAATAGTTTTTCCTTAAATTTTTATATATATATATATAATTTAAATAAAAAATGTCTTCTTTTATTCCTTAATTATTACATATCCCTCTTGCCTTTCACACACACAAAAAAAAATGCTAATAAATTTTCATTTTTTATTTTATTTTAGAATTAGAAAAAGAGGAGAAATATATAAAAAAAATAGAGGTAGAGAAAATTTGGGTAAAAAGAGAATGGAAAATTGCTGTCCTCGACTTATGTTTATCCAAAGAATACGTGAATAATTTTCAACTATAACAAAATATAAAATTATAATTTTATACATGCAGCTTAATATTCTTTAATGTTATTTCCATCACTTCTCTTCCAATTAAAAAAATAAAATATTGAGAAGATTAATTTAAAAATATACTATTACGATATCTCAAATTTAAATTTCACTTGGAATTTTGACAAAAACAAATTCTGCTTAAAATGGGAAAAATACAGCTAATGTCAAATTGTCAACAGACAACTGAATCAGCACAATGCCACGTGTCAGTACATTTTTACCAACTATAGTACAGCGAAACACACAATTATTTCACAGGAAAAATAGCCATAGTCCATAGAAATAGAAGAAGGTAAATTAACGGCTAGTGCGGCGTTGGGTGCGCCCACAGGTAGCGTGTCTGTGTCTTCCAGCTTTGCTAGGCCCAAGAAGGGCCCGTGCGAGGACCCACTGATCCAGTCAACTTTGGCATGTTCCCGACTGCAGCCCCTTCCATCCTGCTAAACATAAACTCAACCACATCCACCCCATCGCTTTCTACTGAGTAATAAACCAGTAATAATGAAAAACCATTGTAATTAACGTCTGGTGATTACTCAACAATTCTTAATTATTCAGTGTCAAAGATCGTTGATTACGTTAAGCATTGTATGAAAAAGACAAGTAATTTTGGTAGAAAAAAAATATTACTATTTATGTATTCAAGTAATTTTGGCCGCGTTTTCTTCTTCTGAAATTTTCCTTCTTACAAATTTTCTCTCTTTATCTTTATTTCTTTTCTTCTAAGAGCGCAACCAAGAAAAAACTTCAACTCAGTCAGTCCTTCACAGTAAGACCCGAGCGATGGCCTCTCTGTCTCCGTAAGAGAAATCTACCTCCCTACATTCTCTCGTCAAAACCTCAACATTCACTATGTTTTCCTATTTTGCCTCTCCCATTTTTCTCTATTTCCAAATTTCTGTCACTCACAAAACCCTCGTCGGAGCCAACCACACCTCTGCCCGCTTCTGCTCCCGTTAAGCTTTTTTTCCGTTTACCGTTTATTCTTCTATTTGATTTCAGCTTCTTTTTTTTGCCCCTTTTTGTTCATATCAAACATATACATAGATAGGCTCACAAATTTTTACTCATAGAAGGTGTATATAGAGTGACAGTCATGGAGCCTCCCACAGCCAAACCAAGCTTTCTGAGGAATATTATGGCGCGGGTGCTTTTGTTCGGCGTTTTAATCATAATTGTTCGATTTGCTTACATTGTGACAATCGCCGGTGAGTCTTGCAATCTCGGCGACTTCTGCTTTTTCTCTTTGCCGGAAAATTTTAGCTTTGTCATTACTGGTGCTGGAAACGGCGCTTCGACTGTTAACAAAGCCCTAAGGCCGGCGGGTCCCAGCCAGAAAGATCTCTACACCAGTAAAGATTGGATCAAGGCCGTTCATTTTTACTCCTCTGTGTTTCAAGATCTGATCTCAGAAGGCTACCTATCGCCGAGCTCGAAAGCCATATGCATAGAGACACTAGCCGGCCAAGACGTCTTTGCCTTGAAAGAGATCGGCGTATCGGACTCGATTGGAATTTTCAAGAAAGCGTCGAAACCTTTGGTAATCTCAAGCAAACCGAATCACATACCATTTGATGACGATACCTTTGATTTCGTATTCTCCGGTCAAGGCGGCTTTGACAAAGCTTCTCGGCCGTTGGACCTGGCATCGGAGATCGCCCGGACGCTGAAACCCGAAGGGTTTGTGGTGGTCCACGTGAGAGCAAAAGATACGTATAGTTTCAATTCGTTTCTTGATTTGTTCAATTCTTGCCAATTGATAAAATCGCATAACATAGGTGGTTATGATTCGTCAATGCAATACATAAGAGAAATTGTTCTTCAAAAACAGAGTGGATTTTTTGGCTATGAGGTAAAAGAGCCCAGTGGCAATTCAGTGAATAAGTGCTCCGTCCCGGAGCATAAACTTGAATTGGTCCGGAATGCAGAGCCATTGATTAAAGAGGAGCCGTTGAAGCCGTGGATTACTTTAAAACGGAATATAAAGAACATAAGGTATTTATCATCAATGGTTGATATAAGCTTCAAGAATAGATATGTTTATATTGATGTTGGAGCTAGAAGTTATGGCTCTAGTATAGGAAGTTGGTTCAAGAAGCAATACCCAAAGCAGAATAGAACTTTTGATGTGTATGCAATTGAGGCTGATAAGATTTTTCATGAAGAATATAAGATGAAGAAAGGGGTTACATTATTGCCATATGCAGCTTGGGTGAGGAATGAGACATTGTCTTTCGAAATTAATCATGATCCTGGCGAGGAAGTGAAGGATAAAGGAAGAGGGATGGGGAGAATTCAGCCAGTAAAATTGTCATCTGCAGGTGATAAGAGTTTCGAGATAGAGGTGGATGAGATTCAGGGGTTTGATTTTGTAGCATGGTTGAAGAAGACAGTGACAGATAAGGACTTTGTGGTGATGAAGATGGACGTGGAAGGGACCGAATTTGATTTGATACCAAGATTGTTTGAGACGGGAGCAATTTGTTTGATTGATGAAATCTTTCTTGAATGCCATTACAATAGATGGCAAAGATGTTGTCCTGGACAAAGGAGCACCAAATATGAGAAAACTTATGGGCAGTGCTTAGAACTGTTTACATCTCTGAGAGAGAGTGGAGTTCCTGTTCATCAGTGGTGGTAATGGGATAACAATCGTAGACATCTATTGTATTTTTGTACTTTTATACCATTTTTAGAAAAAAGTTCAGGTTTTTACTGACAGTGGAATTGTTCCAGGATTTTTTTTGTTCTTTCCAAATCTTATTTATATGCAGATTTCTTTTTTTGTTCTCTCATTTTTCATTGGTTTCATCAACATTTCGCATTTTATTTGTCTAAAATAATTGTCGAGCGAATCAATTTATTCATGAGGAAACATGGAAAACAACATTCAAAGGCTTTACTGTTGAAAACTGCTCTTATTTTTTATGCTCATGCCTTTCGGTGCAGTGTTGAGATCCTTCAAGCAATATCTGAAATCCATGATTTGTTGCAGCCTTGTATTTTCATGTTTGATATATATATATATATGAAGTTGCAGCAATTGCTCTTGATTACACATCAAACCTTAGTATACAGTTTTGGATAATAATCGCTTTCTTCGAGGAAATGATGTAGCTGTATTGTTTTTGTTCCAATGTTAGACATCAAACAGCTCGAATCCCCGTATCCGTCTGGCCTCCTGACTGGACTCAACTCCAGCGAAATTCAATGGTACGAGTGGATAATGTTCACTCGAAATCTATCCCACCCGATGATATCTCGACCCAATCCAACTATCCAAGTCCATCAGATCCGTTTGTTAAGGCTTTAATCAAACTTGAGCTATTAGAATTTCCAACTTGAAAATTACAACTAATAGTTGGCTTTTCTTTAGAATTTTCAGAATTGCTGGCTTCTATATTAATGTATATGTTTTAATGGTTATGGTTTCATTTGGTATTATTTTTTCAATTGTTAGATAAAAAATTTAATGATTCTAATAAGATCTGCAATAATTATAAACATTTAATACTATAACATTTAATATTATATAACATTAATGATTACGATGGTTACCAATATTTTTATATTGTTTCATTCATAGCATCTTCCATATTTATACTAAAAAATTTAACAACTATAATCAAACTTGATTTCTAAAAATCCGCTACTAAATCAAATTACAAAATCGTAAAAATAACATAATCAAAATTTTCTATAAAATCAAATTATATCCTAACTTATTCTTGAAATTCAAAAACAATATCCAAGGCACAAATTTACAATATATTAGATTCATGAAAGAACTAATTCTTGAAATTCAAAAACAATATCTAAGGCACAAATTCAAAAACAATATCTGAGGCACAAATTTACAATATATTAGATTCATGAGAGAACTAATTCTTGAAATTCAAAAGCAATATCTAAGGCACAAATTTACAATATATTAGATTCATGAGAGAACTATATTGTTGGACATATGGTTTTGGATTTTTTCTTCTGGAAGAATTTGAGTCCTTTATGGGATTGAGTTCAGTTGTTCAAAACGATTAATTGGTCATTAATAACTAGTCATTCACAACTTATATATAGTTGATCGCTAACTAACTGTAAATTATATCATGAATTTAAGTATATGATATTTTATATATCATTAATTGGTATGATACTATTTTTTAACTGGGTATTCAGCGTAGTTTTCTTCTTCTTCTTCTTCTCTTCATAGAGATAAAAGAAAAAAATTGTATATTTTAAGTTCAAAATAATGAACTTGCAAACTGTAAACGATAAATTTTTAAGTGATAAACCAGCAAGTTATAAATGATGAAACTGCAAGTTCAAAATGATGAATCTATAAATTTTAAACGATAAACCTGAAAGTTTAAAATGATGAACTTGTAAAATATAAATGATGAATTCTTAACTTCTAAATGATGAACTTCTAATTTCAAAAGATGAACCTGTATGTTCAAAACGATGAACTTATAAGTTATAAAAAATGAACTTATAAGTTCAAAAACGATGAACTTATAAGTTATAATTGATGAACATATTTTATATTCATTAATTTGCCAAAATTTAATTATGAAAAAACCCGCACTTATGTGAACAAATAGATTTATAATGTAATATAGACTCAGATACACATCATGACATAACAACCCCAACTCACCATCATTATTGAACTCAAAAGCTCTAAATATCAAATATCTAATCACTAATTATTAGGAAATAAAATATCGACAAAACATGCACCAAGGAATTACAAGTCATTATTATTTTATCGCCTGTAATTACATTCACAAAATTTTAATTCCTTAAAATAAGAAATTAAAAAGAGAAATTTCGACATGGCATTTTAGTAATAAGTGAAAAGAAGACAGACAAAGATAATATGTCTATGTCTCATTTTAGTAATATGTGAGCGAAAAGAGCTCTCTTTATTGACCTCAAAATTGTTTGACAATAGCAAAGCAATGGTTATTTTGGGAACTATCTTGTAAGATATTACAAAAACCAGCAACATGCTCTTTTCTATTTTCTATTTCTCAATCCTAGAATATAGTTAGAATTCATATCCTTATCCCAGAAATCAATTAATTTAAATTCCATTTTTTGCCATTTTATCTGTTTTTTTCCTTTTTTTTTCTTGCCCTTATTTCTCTTTCTGATGATATGCTTTTATTATTTTCTTGGCATTATTGTTCATTATAATAGTGCTTGAAAAACAATAATCTATTCCTCCATAACCCTGTTCAAAAATTGAGCCAATTAGGGTAAATCAAAAAGTCTCAATTTTCCTTCATTTTCCCTTGTGATTTTTCCAGGGAAATTGTTGGATTTTAACACATTTAGAAAGAAGGAAATGGGAACATGTTGTAGTAAAGAAACTAATTTGGGTGTAAGAGCATTGGTGTTGGAGGAAGGTGCTGAAGATAAGGAATATGAAATTATTGATGAGGATGAACATGTAACCATTGCTGACTATGGAGCCCGTAAGAGAATAGAAGGAGCTTCTAAATTTGTATCAATGTATTCCCAACAAGGAAAAAAAGGAACTAATCAGGATGCCATGACCGTTTGGGAGGTAATCAATTAACATTTTGAATAGGTCATTATCTTAATTTGTGCTATTACCATTTTCTTTTGGTTCTGATCAATTGATTTTCATGTTATAAATTGTACATTATATTATTATCTTTTGTCGTTCAAGAATTGCTATTTCTGGCGATTAATTAATCAATTTTGATAAATGCATTAAGCTAAATTGATAATATAAAGTTGTGATTTTCAGGAATTTGTTGGGAATAAAGATATGTTTTTCTGCGGAGTGTTTGATGGGCACGGTCCGTATGGGCACAAGGTGGCGCGCCATGTACGAGACACTTTGCCCTCGAGGCTCTCTGCAGCCATCAAACTATCTCAGGTTCATTGCTGTAAATACGATAACTCTGATCTTGATGATGGAGATGATGAAAGCTGTGTAAATAAAGGCGACGGTAGCAATGGTGATCGCGGGGGCGGAGGGCGCGGTACTCTGCTTTTATCTTCTTGGGAGGCCAGTTTCGTTAAATGTTTCAAAGATATGGATGAAGAACTTAGCCTGGATGCTAGCATTGATAGTTTCTGCAGCGGTACTACTGCTGTAACTGTAGTTAAACAGGTATTGCTAGCTGAATTCATAATTATTTGGTGGTCAATGTATTAAATGTTGTCAATATTGATCTGTGATAACGGATTAACAGATGCTACATCTACTTTTGCCGCTATAAGTTATTGAGTAGTTCAAGTATCATGTTGCAATGGCGGGAATTTAAAACTGTTGCTGTCTCTATTGCCAAACAAATGATAGCAGTTTCACATCCACTGATTGTAATTTGCTGCATAAACTCTACTTGCGTAATAGTTTTTGTTTCTCATTTTTAGGGGAACCAATTGATAATCGCCAATTTGGGTGATTCTCGAGCTGTTCTTTGTACAAGAGCCAGCAGAAATCAACTCATTCCTGTCCAACTCACGGTTGATATGAAGCCTAACATTGAAAGTATGTAGATGCTTTGTAGTTTTATTTTCTGTTAAATGCTTAATTAGTCTAAGCCTTCTGTAAAATAATTAGGTGAAGCCGCCCGAATCAAGAGATGCAATGGCAGAGTTTTTGCCATGGCCGAGGAACCAGAAGTTTTTAGAATATGGATGCCAGACGAAGATTGTCCAGGTCTAGCCATGGCCAGGGCGTTTGGCGATTTCTGCCTCAAAGATTATGGTCTCATCTCTCATCCTGAAGTATCTTATCGAAGACTAACAAATGATGATGAATTTGTGGTTCTTGCCACCGATGGGGTAATCCACTTTTTCTCTTGATTTGCTTTACCGTGGAACAATATTGTTTAAATATGTATTCAAGTTTTGACGATTGTGTACCTCAGCGGATTGGCAATTGCTTCATCCGCCCCACTGTCGTATATTGTTGCAACAATTTGAACATTTTGTTGCTGCTATACAGTTAATATGGCAACAATTTTAAATTCACTACTAACAATCTGTTACATAATGGCTGAAATTTGCTCTTTGTTTAGCTCAAGTTTGTAAATCTTTTTTGTGCAGTTATGGGATGTTTTATCAAACTATGATGTGATAAGAATAGTTGCTTCAATAAGGAAGCGAACCATGGCAGCGAAAATGCTAGTAAAGTACGCGGTTCGAGCATGGAGAACTAAATATCCAGGTTCCAGGATAGATGATATAGCAGTTGTATGCTTGTTTCTGAAAAATCGAACTTTGTTAACAAGATCATTCTCTGAAGTGAGTAGAGTTAGTGCAAATCACACAGAGCTGGCGGAAGCTTATTCTGAAGTTAGCAGAGCCAGCATATACGGCACTGAGGTAGCAACTGTTCCCTCTCAAAGGAACAAATCAATCAAGAACCATGGCTATGAATCTGTAAATGCCAAGCCCAATAATAGTAATAATCCTGAAGGTGTAAATAGAGTAAATTCAGTTGTAAAGCGTCCTCGATTACGGAAATCTTCCAAGGATTTTCATCCTGTTGTTGAAGATTTGGTATGATGATGACTTAATGATTTTTCTCAAAAATCTTGGACAGTTAAATCACTGACATTGGCACTCAATGGAATTTTATTTGTACAAATGTATGAAGCTCAAATCTCATTTTTGATACCCGTTCCTAATTTTCATCAATTTAATCTCTCTTTGGAATAGTAATTTGGAAATATATATTCATTGTGTAGTTGTTAGAGTTTTTTTTCTGAAGTTTTGTTTAAGTAGTAGAAAAGGGTTGATTTTAATATTGATTATAAGATTTAAATCTTGTGTCCATACTTTATAAACTAGTAAATGTTATTTAATATTGATACCAAATTTGAACTTAAGTCAGACCCTTAGTAATAATAAAAAAAAATTAATTTAGTGGTACTGATTTGATTAATTGGGGTATGAGGTATCAAGTACTAACTCCAATATGACTTTTTGTAATAAAAAAAATCTAATAAGTATTACCCCAACCATCAGAATATTCACAATTTTCTTTTTGACATTTTAATTACTTGATTTGATTTGATGATGTAATATATTCACTTGATTTTGTGACTCTCTCCTCATATGGGATTCAAAAAAAATTAACATAGACATTGTAATTAACTAAGGCGAAAGCAAGTGATATTTGCCAAAACCAAAGAACTATATCAGATTCTGAGGAGCCAACAAAAGTAAAAATCAGTAGCTACCAATACTTAAAAATGCGACGAAATCAGAGCAAAAGTTTACTATTTGTGGACTTGAGTGATAACATGTTCTTTTGTCAAATATATATATATATATATATATATTGACATCATATTCTATTTCCTAAATGCCAAGAACCGAATTGCACTTAGTTACTGAAAAAAAAAAATCATCTTTAACAAGTTCAAATATTTGACAAAATACGAGCTTTTTTTTTTGAAAAATTATATAAACGTGGCGTTTCCAAGTTAAAATACCATTTTTTTAAAAAAAAATCAAATTCTGATTTTTATAATTATTTCAATTCACATCACAACTTTCCTCTTTTTACAAATGAAAATTTGATGGGCATATGATACTAGGATTCATATTTCATAATATCTTTTTTTCCTAATTAACCCATATTTCTAACATCTTATGTAAATATACTACTAAAATCCATATATCTATTATCTGATGTAAGTGGAAATGGGAAAAATGTGAAAATAAAGATAAGAAAAATAAAATAATAAAGAGAGAGAGGGGCTTGAAATGTGTCTCTACTGAGCATTCACATTGCCCGTATGTTTGGAAAAAAATTTTACGTTGGAGGGAAAATAATTATATTTTTCATATTTATTTTTCTTCCTCCTCATTATGTTTGGAAACTTTATCATGGGAATGAAAAATAAAGAGGAAAATGTATTTTATTTTCTCTCTTTATTTTTCTTATTCATGTTTTGGATTGAAATAAAATAACAAGAAAGAAGAAAAAAATAAGACTTATTTTTACTTGTTTGGATAATTTATTGTGAAATGAAAGAAAATTATAATATTACATATTCACTATTTTGCCCATCATTTTATAAAATAATAAATGTCTTACTATAATTATCAAGGATACAAAAATAATTTTATTGTAATCAACATTTCATGTTTTTTCTCCATTTTGGAAAGAAAGTGAAAAGTAAAAGATAAAAGTTATTTAATCTTCCCTTTTTATTTTTCTTCTTTTTCCAAACAAAGTTAAGTGAGAATTTTTATTTATTTTACACTCTTATTTTTCCTCCCACATATTTTCCTTTTATCCAAGTACTAATCCATTTTGAAGAAAAGTGAGAGTGAAAAATAAAAGTTATTTTACCTCCCCTCTTTATTTTCTTCCCTTCCCAAACAAAGTAAAGTGTAAAATTTTTTCCTTATTTTACACCTTTATTTTCCCTTCCACCATATTTTTATTCTATCTAAACATGGCCTAAATTTTCATTTAAAATTGGATTAAAAGATAATAGAAATGTTGAATTGAAACTCAAACAACCTTCATTTCCTATTAATATTTTTTTCTACAACAATTAAAAAAAGAAAATTGGTTTGATGTAAAGAAGAACAAGATGACAAGTTTTCTATCAATAGTTTAGTTATTTTCTGCCGCAATCCAAATGTTTTTCCAAATCATGCAAAAACTAAAATAAAAAACAGTATTAATTAGTATCATATGTATTATATTTGTCGCTGTAAGGATTAGGCATTAATTGATGAATTATCTACTGGTATGATTGGTTTTCTTTCTTCTTAGTTAGTTAAGAATTAAGGGTCTAGAAAACTAATTAACCCTTTAATGGATTGGATTAAGAAAAACAAAATAAATGTGTGAAAGGGTTTGGTTTAGTTGTTAACTGCAATTGATAACTGATTGATATTAATATTAGGTAAAACTAATTGAATTGTTGTTAGAATATAAAATTAACAATAAAGATATAATTTATTTTATTCAAATCTTATAATTTTATATGTTGTCTGAATAAACAAAACAATTATTTGATATAATTATTTAATATAATTAAAATAATAAAATATAATCAATTATAAATAAATGTGTATATATAATTATAAATAAAATCAATTAATTTATCATAATTTATGCTTAATATATTAAATGATATATATAGTAATTAAAAATATAGTATATATTTTTTCATCTAAAAATAAACAATATTAGAAGTTTAATTATTATTATAATATTTTTATATTTGTAATTATAAATAAACTATTGATTAAAAAAATAATTATTATAAATAATTTATTGATTGAAAAATTAATTTGGAGGAAGTAAATATTTTGTAATTAATAAAAAGTTATAAGGATAATATAGTCCAAATAAAAAATCAAATCAAATAAATTATCAGCTGTTGGAAAAAAAACTCTAAAATTAAATTTTTTCAATCAACAGTTGATTGGGATTAAAATCAACTATCAGCTAGTGATTAAAATATTTTACTAAATACTATTTTAACAACTGTTATATATCAAATAGTTATCAACTGCTCCAAAAATCTCAACCAAACACTTATCATCTCCAAAGAGTCAAGTGGTTGTGATTCGGTTCTACATTAAAAGCTTTTTTTCTTTTTTATGGATGCTGATGTATACATTAAGAATTTTGTTTCGGATATTAGAAAATGTTAAAAAAAATTCAGTATTTGTTTTAGGATAAGTTGTTAACGGTGATCACCTTCACCTTATCCAATGTTGTTGAAACTGGAATAAACCGGCTGTCAGATAAAAAAAATGGAAATTAGACCCTTTCCATATGTTTCAAAATACATAATTCATTATAAAATAAAAATACATATATAATCAATTTAATAATAATAATAATAATAATAATAAATTATTCATCTTTTTAATAATTGAAAAAAAAACATATAAAAATATGATATATATATTACAAATATGTCTTGTACTTTTAGTTTTTTCAATGTAATTATTTCTAAGAAGTTAAAATTTTCAATTGAATTCTGCTAAACCAGAAACATTGATTAATGCCTAAAATGGGCAGTTAAATCAAAGTTTAGTCAAGGCCAACACGGTCTATCCTATCCTGTCATATATAGAATCTGTCTTTAGCTCTATTTTTTGGTTGTGTATAAAATCTATAACAGAATGCATTCTCAATTAATCTTTTATTTTTCCACATCTATTGAATATCAAATAATAATAATAATAATAATCATAATAACCTTTGTAGTTTCTCCACCTCTCTTTAGTTTTCCCTTTCTGTCAAACACCAATATCATTTTCTTTTCTAAATTTCATTCTTTTCCACTGTTCTTGACCAGCATTGCCTCTTTTTTGTAGAGCGGAAGATTTCATATTTATGTATTGTGACTCATATGATCTGATCTTGATGATATCTTAATCTCTTCCACAGGGAAAAAAAGGAAAGAAGGGAGGCCATAAAAACAAAGAGATGGAGCATTCATGGATGCAACCATCACAAAATTTAACAGTTTTATGCGAGGAAGTTTCCTTGATAAACACAATGCAGTTTAGACAAGGAGATAAAATTTCTGAATGGCCTATGCAACTTGTGATACTGCAAATAGCTTTAGTTAATGCCTTCAAACTCATTTTTCATTTCCTTCTTAGGCCTCTTGGAGAACAAACCTACGTCCCCCAAATTATGGTAAATCCTTAAAAATCTTTTCTTTTCATTAATCTATGATTCTTTTCCTATATTGAGTTCTTGGGTTGGAATCGAATTGGATTAGTAATTGATTATATTAATTGTTTCATTATATAATATTTTTTGCACCTGCAGGGTGCTATTGCTTTAGGGCCTTCATTCCTGGGACAAAATGAAAAATTCTATCAAGAAATCTTATATGCACCAAAGGGGGTATTGATGATTGGTATATTTAGAGCAATGGCCTTTATGTTCCTTCTTTTTCTTCTGAGCATGAGGATAGATTTTACGGTGTTGAGGAAATGTGGGAAAACGGCAGTGATTATAGGCTTATCATCCTTGATTGTTCCTATGTTTCTAACCACATTTTTTGCTGTGTTTCTAAGAGAATTCTTTACACATGATCTTGAACTTTATCAAAGTCTTCCATCGGTAGCCATTCTTGTAGCAACAACTTCTTTCCATGTGGTCTTAGTTGCACTCACAGATCTCAGAATGCTTAATTCCGAATTAGGCCGCCTGGCTCTATCTTCTGCTATGATAAGCGGACTAATTAGCTGGTTATTCCTAGCAGTAGTATTTGATATTCAAGAAGATTTACAAGTGGGTATGAGGGCAGGAGTTTTTTTTGCTCAGATAAGCAAAATCGTTTCTATCTTGATCATTGTTTTCATATGCCGTCCTATATTTCTATGGATGGTGAAAAAAACCCCAGATGGGAAACCATTGAAAGAACCATTTGTTTGCGCTATCTGTTTGATGGTTCTTGCAGTAGCTTTCTTTGGAGAAATTACAGGACAACATTTTTATTTTGCACCAGTAATACTGGGCATGGCAATTCCTGATGGCCCACCTATAGTTTCCAGCTTAATAGAGAAGCTTGATTGTTTTGTGGAGACAGTTTTAGTGCCTTGTTATGTGATTGATGCCGGTAGACGGACTGATATTTTCCTTGTAGGAAAAAAAGAATTTGCTGTGATTGAGGTTGTCATGCTTGTTGCTAGCTTGATCAGACTTGCCTCTGTTGTTGTTCCAGCTCTTTGTTTCAAGATGCCTTTTCTCGACGCAGTTTCGCTTGGCTTCCTCTTGAATTGCAAAGGTTTGTTTGATGTTCAGCTCTATTCCCGTGCCAATAAAGTGATGGTAAGAATGATTTTATTTTTCTAAGGATAAATTACCAGCAAAAGAATTGAAAACTATTACTAACAAGCAAACAAATATGCACCCGCAGATGATCAGCGACGAAAACTATGCCATCCTGGTGATAAACTCAGCCTTGCATTCAGCTCTGTTTACATGGTTATCCAGACTTGTTTATGATCCTTCAAAAAGATACATTGCATATAAAAAGCGGACAATTATAAACAGTAGCAAACAAAATTCTGAGCTACGAGTCCTTGCTTGTGTTCATCACCAAGACAATGTTCCCCAGATCATCAGTATCCTTGAAGATTCGAATCCTACCAGAGATGGACCCATTGAAGTATATGTGATGAACCTGAAGCAATCCGTTGGAGGCACAGTTCCTCTGCTGATCCCACACCAATTGAACACCTCAAAATCCAGCGATAAAAAGATTGAAATCAACAGGATTACGAATGCCTTTTATCAAATCGAAAAAAGAAACGAAGGGCTTCACTTGGTCCAATGCTTCACCTCCTATGCACCTAATCCAGTGCTGTATGATTCAGTATGTTCAATGGCATTAGAGAAGACTGCCTCCTTCATACTCATCCCATTTCAATTTTCAGATGATGCTTCTGTCAGGCTTGTGAACAAAAATATTCTCCAATACTCTCCATGTTCAGTCGGCCTCATTTATGATAGTGGGAAATTAGCAAGATCAATCCAGTCAAGTCATTCTCTGAAAAGGGTATGCGTTATTTTCCTAGGAGGGCCTGATGATCGGGAAACACTAGCATATGGTACTCTAATGGCGATGAATGCTTACATCAAGTTCACATTGGTAAGGCTAATATCAGACGAACGTCACAGTGATGCGGATCTCATAGAGAAAAAAATAGATACAAACCTGATAAATGAGTTCACGACAAAAACTGCAGCTAGCATGAATGGTGTAAAGTATTTGGAGTATAACATTAAAGAAGGATCTGAGACAGCAAAGCTGCTAAAAGACTTGTGCAAGAATTTTGAGCTAATTTTAGTGGGCAGAAGACATGATCCTAAGTCTGCACTTTTGTCAGGGCTATCAGAATGGAGAGAGATAGAAGAGTTAGGTGTGGTAGGAGATATGTTGGCTTCTTCAGATTTTGATTGCAATGCTATTCTTCTGGTCATTCAACAGCAAGCCACCGCGGGGCAAGATATGGATGGCAGCCCTAGCGTATATAAGAGGTTAAGTATCTCAGATTTGACTAATACCATTGATGCTTCAAGTAGGAAGTGGTCTAGGTGACAAACTTTGTCGGATATTAAAGGATTTCCCTCTTTTTTTTTTCTTCTATTGTTTTTTTTCCATTGTTTCCCCTTTTCAAGCTCACACTGATTTGAGACTCTTCTTATATGGTTGATATGATTCTCAGTCAATGGCCTCAATTAGCTCCTTATATATTTGGGGTAGAGATAAATATTCTTGTAGGTGTTTATAAATTTATTCAGAAAGATGTTCTACATGCTTGCTACTCCTTAAGAATTCACTCATAATAAACAAAAACATATGCAAGTCTAAATCTTCGTAGTCCCAAAGATCGGCTACATTTCTGAATGGACCTTCGTTCTTGTTGACAAATAGTTCCTCCCCATCAAGCACTCTTCTCTGTATAATACAACAGAAGCATGTAACTAACCCATATCAGATTACATAGAAACCAGAAATGGGTATGCTTGATTGAAAGTATCTGATCAGAAATGCTGCTGAGAGCTCTGGGATTTCCCAGCTCAAGACCATCAGGTTCTCTTTGATTTTTCCAGGATTAGTTGATTTGGGTATGACACTAGTTCCTCTTTGCAGTGCCCATTTCACCAGCACCTGACCTGGTGTCTTGTTCAGCTTCTTTGCAATTTTTTCAACTATCTGATCATGTATGAGATCTCTGCCTCCTCCTGATGAACCCAATGGAGAGTATGCCTGCAGAATTCTATCCCAGGTTTTATTTATGGTTTTCAGTTCAATAAAATCAAAATTCAATTCAAAATCTTACGGTCGCATGGATTCCATAGTTCTTGCAAGCCTCAAGCATTTTATCATTTCTCCATCCTGGATGCATCTCCATCTATAACCAAAGTAATCAATGCTGATGATGACAATGTAATTTTTCCTTAATTGGGTCACTAATGGCAGGAAGTTCATATATTTCACCTGAAACACAGATGGCATTGTCTGAGCAAAGCCCATAAGTTTATTGAGCTTCTTAATTGTGAAATTGCATACACCAATATCTCTAACAAGATTTTCCTTCACAAGTTTCTCCATTTCTTTCCAAACACCTTCCATGTCGAAATCCAATATATCCCCTGCCTTGGGAGGTCGACTTGCTTCATCTTTGAGATGGAATGTCTAATGGATCTGCAACAAAAATCATTTATTCGATGTGGAAATAATCACAATTGATCAATGCAACCCACACGAGATAATCAAGCTGCAGTTCTTTAAGGGTATTGTTGAATGCTTTCCGAACCCTGTCAGGAGACAAATCGCTGAACCTATAATACCAAGATTACGACCAATTAGTTAATTTTCGAAATCAAAATCAGATGAAGAGAAAAAGTGATCAACTAATCATTTATTCGATGTGGAAATAATCACAATTGATCAATGCAACCCACACGAGATAATCAAGCTGCAGTTCTTTAAGGGTATTGTTGAATGCTTTCCGAACCCTGTCAGGAGACAAATCGCTGAACCTATAATACCAAGATTACGACCAATTAGTTAATTTTCGAAATCAAAATCAGATGAAGAGAAAAATTGATCAACTAAGGATTAATATAAACCATAGCATGGAAGTAACAAAGAGTTCCTTCCTCTCAATCCCTGCCTGCATAGCAACCTTGAGTCCATGTCCTACCTGAGATATCATGACCAAAAAAAAAAAAGAATACATATATATTTATGGAAATGGAAGCAATTAATGTTTACTCAACAAATAAATCAAATTCAGTTACATACATCTTCCTGGACTCCATACTCCATTGCTGTATCTATGTGCCCGTATCCAGCCTGCCAAAAAAAAAAAAAAAGAACATAACCTACCGAAGGAACATAGTATTTAAATCATAGTTATTGATTCAAAAAATTATTATGCTGTAACTATTCTCGCAGTTTAAATATATTTGTTTTAATAATTAAAATTTAAAATTGTTTGTTAGCATATAACTGATACGGCAACAATTAATAATAAGTTGCATAAACATTATTCATGTAATTCAGTAATTGTGATTACACAGCTTATGTACCTCAGCAATGGCGGTGAAGACAGAATTTGAGGCTTGAGAAGCAGATCTCCAGGTGCCCAATCCTACAGCAGGGATGAAGTGACCAATCAATAGCCTAAATGACTCTTTAACTTTTCACCAGTTGGGTGATGGTTGCCTGCCTGTGCCATTGTTCCTCTCTTGGGCTTGATTTCTTCTTCATCAGCTAACGGGGGAGAGACTGAGTTAAACTATTTAAGAATATTATGATACGCACAAATAGGTGCTGACTGAGACATGGGATATTTGCATGTTGGACACGTACGAGGGCAATTATGGGTCAAGTGTCTCATCTCTCCTCTCTTCTTCGCACTCAACTTTTTGTAACTTTGACTGCATATATAAGGAGAAATGAGAATCGTCTTCACTTCTGAAAAATTGAAAATTAAAAGGTTTGTAAATAAGGATTTTTTTTAGAAATATCAAATATGAATTAAGACGTGTATCTTATTTTATTTTTTGTATTTTTTTCCGAGGAATTAAGTCGTTTATCTATTAATAACGGAAATATAACATTATATAGAATTTGATATCGTACATATTTTTTTTGTAAATAAGGATCTAATAGGGTTTGGCCTTGAGTGGTGGGGATGCCAATAATACCAGATTTTTTTATAATTTTTCTTTTTTATTTCAATCTCGAAACTTTTTATATTAGGACGAAATAAACATAGTATATTACATCATCTGCTTCGATTCCTACCCTCATCCCGCCCTAAATATATATATATATATAATTATTATTTTTAAAAATTTATATAATTAACTAATTATTTAAAATAAAAAAATATTTTTAACATTAAAATAAAATAAAATTTTTTAATAAAAACCTGGAAACAATGCAGGGTCGGGGATTCTCGTCCCCGTATGGTACATGGATAGAGATCCAAAAATATTTCTCAGCAGGATATGAGGGAGGGTCAAGGAACGGTGCAAGGTCTCAAGGTCGAGGAACGGAGTGAGATTTCGGGATTGGAGACGGGGATGAAAAATCTGCCCCGAACTCATTCTGTTACCATTCCTATTGACTGGGCATTTTCTTCCCGTATTCTTTCATACATCTATTCGAGTTTAAAAAATATTAGTGAAAACCTAAGAATTAGATTGAATCAAATTGAACAGAATTAAATCAAATTACATTTGGTGTTTTGGAAATGGACTCTCAGCTTTCATTCTAAGGAAATTTACAAAACAAAAAGAAAAAAAAACTAATAAACTTTCAAATTTATCTACATTTAAAATTTTTTTAAAAATACCAAAATCAACTTTTTAAATTTTAAAATCTATCAAAACTCAAATCCATAAAAAACTTGTGAGATAAATTGAAAGATGATCGAAATGATAAACTGAAAAGACATTTTAATAAAAATGATAAAAAAAAATTGTATATATTTTTAAAATAAAAATTTTAAAATCCGTGAAATTTCCTCTTTATTCCACGCTCTCCAGTCCACAGATGAGGACTGGTCAAATTTTGGCACTATAATATTCATGGCTGTAAAAACTTGTTAAAGCAAAGAGAGGGCATTGTGATATTATCCGTGCACAACTCTGGGCAGTATTCGAGGATGAATCTTGCTAGATGTTTGAATGTTTTCAAGCTTACAGTTGAGTTTGACCACAAATGTGTCATCTAAATGATTTCGGACAATTGGAATGAATTGGTGAGTTGTATTTTAGACTGCATAAGAACTTGTCAAGCACTTTGAAGAAGTCATGTTTCATCATATCTTACGTTGAAGCCAATTATATATGCTGCATATTTTCTAGCCAACGAAGCAAAGATCTCAATGTATGATTGTTAAATGATATTTCTAAGGTTTCCTACTTACGTTAATTATGTCTTTTGTGAGCCTTAGCTCTGCAAAAAGGATATTTTTCTAGCTTGGGTCAAGAGACAGTTCTTTGCTGGTCATATTGGATGGGATCATTTACCCAATTTCATTGCTAATGCAATAGCTGCAGATTCTGACTATTAATAAAGCGGTTACTTTTATTTAGAGAAAAAAGAAAAAGTTTTCCTATTAAAATTTTATTTTTTATGTTATTGTATATAAAAAAATGGAATAAATTTTATAGAATATCCTTCAACTTAGCATTACTATATAATAATATACTCTAACTTTGATTCATGTAACATAAAATATTATTCTAACCTATTTTTACATATTTACAAATTATCTTTAATGATTAAACGTTACATCACTATTTGACATAAAATACACTAGATTAATAAATATCATATTACCGTCTACCTTAAATACACAATTTTTTAAAAAATTGCATTTAAATGAATATTTTTTTGCACTTATAGAATTGTTTTTAGATGAATTTTATTAAAAAAATCATTATGTAATTATCATAGTATTATCCTATCAAAATCATTGAAGAACAAAAGAAAAATTCACTTAATCACATTTTTAAAAAAAAACAATTATGTATTATATGTAGGCGGTAATGTGACATTTAGTTATTAAGTACACTCCATATAAGTGGTGATATAGTATTTAGTTACCAAAGATAATATGTAAATCTATAAAAAATATGTAAGAGACATTTTTATTACATTTTAGAATATTAATGTTATAAATTAAAATTAAAAAATATTACTGTGCATTGGTGCTAAGTTGAGTATTAAAATTTTCCCTAAAAATATGTGAGATAATAATTATTTAACTTTTAAATCCTTAAATTCTATCAATTCAAAATTCAAATGAAAAAAGAAAAAAGTTAAATGTTTGAGATGCTTAACTGTAGTTAAATTCTATTCATTCAAGAAAAAAATATGTATTATAAGTAAGCAGTAATATAGCATTTAGTCATTAAATATATTTTATAAGTAGTTATATGACACTTAATCATCAAGAATAATCTATAAATATAAAAAAAATAAGTATAAGGAACATTTTTATTATACTAATTAAAGTTAAAAGATATTAGTATTATAAATTAAAATTGAAATATATTAATATACATTAATATTAAATTGAGAGACGGGGAGGGAAATTTATCTCAAGAATATTATGAGATCAATATTAATTATTGAGCTTTTAAATCCTTAAATTCTATCAATTCAAAATTCAAATGAAGAAAAAAAGTTACAATGTTGAGATGTTATACTATAGTTATCCAATTTTTTTTTTATTTAAGAAGAATGTAATTTGAAATGAGGATGTCTATGATCTTAGAATATGAAGCAAGAAGGTCAAGGTGTAGGTAGTAGATTAGGCATACGGATACACAACATTGTCGAGCAGAAGCGAAAGACAGGAAAGTGGTAACAAAATAAAAAAACGCAATTAAAGAGTCATGACTCGTACACACAATTATACTACACACAAACCGCATCATTTTCGAGCCCAATAAAGAAGCCTAATGACACGATTCACAACCTCCCATACCATTTCGTTGGCATCATCACCCCAATACTTGAAGCACGCTCTTGCGTTACACTCACCCGTGACCTCCTCCTCCCTATTTCTTCTGGGAAGTGGGAAATACTTATTCCAAACTTATGTAACCCAAGTCAATAAACATTAAATAAATATAGCTGATAATATTTGAATCCAACTCAAATTCAATACAAACTCTTCTAAAAAAACTAATATATATTTAAAAGAAATTTAAAGTAACCAATCCGAAAATTATCTAAACATTTTCAAATTCTGTAAGAGTCCACTTCCTGAGTCAACTTAATCAATAAAATGTCATTTTACACATAGTTGATTTAAATTTTTTGAAAAGTTGGGTTGGCATGAGGGCTTGCCCGACTCATTCAGAAACAAAACCTAAAAATTGTGATCCCATAATAATTCAATCACAAAATGATCTAGACTTAGCCCAACTCAAACCCATTGATAAGCCTAATTCGTTTGACAAGTCTCATAATTATACAAGGACACCCCAACACTCATAATTAGGTTAGCTCTAGTAAGACGTTTGCAGAGAAAGCAAAGACATCAACTACTATTAGAAGCAAAATTAAACAAACTTTAATTCAATTTTACATATGTAAGCTATATAGTAACCCAACAATTTTATACATTACATTAGTACTCTATCGAGTGGACTAATTAGTAATTAAGACCAGTTCACAACCATTCAAGTAAACAACTAACCTCACAAATAAACAAAATGAAAAGAAAAAAGAAAAAAAATACTGGCTGATTAGAGCTAATTAGCTAGATGTTCATGAATTCAACCTAAACGATAGTGGATTTGCGGACAAAATATCGATAGGCAGCAACCTTTTTACGCCTGGAGGCAGTGTTATCCACAGAAAGCACCATCTTCCCTGCTTCTCTTGATGTGTAAGAATTATGAATGGCTTCTTCTGATGGACTCATTTTCTTCGCTTTCTCCACAGCAATGGTGTAGCTTCCTTCTGCATTTGGCACGAACTCTGCACTGTACTCCAAATCCCATCCTCCCACCACTATGTCCCATGTAATTGTTGCTCCACCCTGGTGGTTTTTCATAAAAATTTTGTGAGAATTTTTTTATACATTTGATCAATTGGAGCATAAATCAAGTTAGATTTTTTTTTAATATTTATGGTAAAGTGGACCTCAATTCCTTCGATCTGAATGTTCACTTTCTCTCCTCCTTTTACAGTAAACTCAGATGCTGGTTTAGGTGGGCCATTCTGCAAATCGCTGGGCCGACTTAATCCTCCATACTGAACCGGAATGTCTTCAGGCCTTACGAATCTGATAAAAGAACAGGACTAGGTAATAAATAAACTCAAAACATAGCAAATTTACCATTGAAGCAATGATCATGTGCAAGTGGGTTCAGTGTCAAATCAAAGAAAAGTAAACCAGAAACAGAGAATTTGAAGTAAATTGCAAGAACCATAATGGGCTCGACTAAATGACCAAAGAGGAAGCATGAGACTCACTTGTAGAGCGTCTCTGCTACATTTCCTTCCTTGGAGAGGACAAATTTGCTCTTAGTTCGCTGAGTGAGGAAGGGACTGAACATTGAATACAGCATACTGAAGTACCATGGGACATTGATGAAAATCTAAAATCCCAAAAAGGCCAATACGTAAGAATTTAATTTTCAGGCAAATAAGAGAAGAAATTTAATTGAAAATAGGAACATTACCTTGCGAGCTACCATTTCAGGATAATTATCTTGAAAAAGAGAGAGGATCTGATTAGAAGCCACTCTAAGCTCTCTTTTAGGCATGTTTTTAAGATCAGTGACTTGAATAATGGAGTTAACCCCACCAGGCTTAAAATGCAGAAGCTTAATCCCTCTCTCAAGAACCTGAACTCTCCATCTAAGAAATTTCTTGAGCTTGTCTTCATCCCCAAATATCCTCTCGTACATTTCTTTGTCTCTGAAGACCCCATAAGCATTGTAGCAAACAGGGTGCCCCTCTCTGTCATAAGCGTGCATATAAGCTACAACCCCTTCAAGCTCTTTGAAACCCAATTCCTCGTCACAGATACTGTCTGCGCCGAACTCTTTTCTCCAGCACAAGCATTTCTCCAACATATGAAACGAATCAAGCACTCTAAAGTCTCTGGCTCGCAGAAACTTCAACAGTATAACATCAGCCTTCTCGTCGCCGCTTAAAAGAGGAACCCCCCACATGCAACAATCACTAGTATCAGACCCATAAGACGCGGAGAGTTTGTCCCTGAGCTCTTGAAGCGCCTTCTTCTCTGAAGATTTTAGATAGGAGATAAAGTAGGTGTCTTCCTTGAAGGAAGGAGTGCGAAGAGTGGCAGCCTCCATTAAAGTAGTGACGAAGCTTTTCTTGTAAGGATTCGGAGATGCCTCTGGTAGATGTTCATGGAGAGAAGTTGGTTGGATTGAAATGGGTGATGAAGCTTCCATGACTAAGACCCAGATGGAATCTCTCAAAGAGAAAATCGTGCAGAAGCAGCAGCAGCAGCAAGAATGAAGATAAAGGGTATGAATATACTAAGTAGAGGTATGAAGAAGAAGAAGAAGAAGAAGAAGAAGAAGAAGAAGAGAAGAAGGTTTTCTGACAGTAACAGAGAAAGAAGAAGCAGAAACAGGGCAATGCGTGACGAAAACTGCAGAGAAAATGGAAAAAGAGAGAATGAGGAAATTGATGAGCCGGGGTTTTGGTTAGAACTGTGAAGAAGCCGCTTAAAAAAGGTCATAAAGGGGCAAATTTGAATTTGGGGATTTTGGGATGTGGTCTCACGCGCTGGTTGTGATTATTTATGATTATTGAGTTGAGGCAGCGAGCCTATAGGAGCCGGAGGTGAGCTTAAGCTGAGCCAATTTAAGCCGAGCCGAGGTGTGGCTTGCAGAGAAGGGGATAATCATAATAATTAATAATTGAATGGGAAAAATGAGGCACGGGGTTCGTTGGGGACTACGAGATGAGTGGGGTCCACTTCTATCTATTTTTTCTTACAGTGTGGACCCACAACCTCTTTTACACGCCTCCCGAGCTCTAATTTCGGGCTCCAACAGTACACTTGTGTCCAAAAAGAAGCAACTCTGAGGGAGAGCTGAGAGATGAGGCGTTTTCATTTTTTCCACCTTTTCTTGTCTTTTCCTTTTTCTAAAAAAATAAAATTTATACAAAAAATTTTAGTAAAAAAAATGGCAAACCACAAATTAAAAAAAAAAAAATTAGGCAATACCTACAGTATGTGTAAAAGCCAAGTTTTAATTTGGGAAGGTGGGGAAGAGAGAACATGAAATCAAGGCACAAATAGGGCCTGCCACGGGTTCTTTGTTCGAACCGCTGGTTCTCAGTTCTGGAATTTTAGAGCCAGATCGGAATTGGAGAAATTCCAATTTAGGAGCGGTTTGAAACTCACTGGCCCGGTTCAACCTTTTTTTAAATTTCATTTTTTTATAAAAAATTATATAATTAAGTAATTAATAAGATAAATAAATAAAACTAAAATTATTAAAGTTTATTTATAATTTTTATGTAAATTTAAACTAAAAAGTTAATTTTCTTTATTAATTTATTTATAAATCAAGAAAAAAAATATTAACTTAGAAAAAAATTAAAAAAATTGGGAAATAAATTAGAAAAAATGAGAAATTTGAACAAAAATTAATTTATGAAAAATTAATTTGTGTAAATAATAAATTTGCAATAACTAATTATAAAAATAAAAATTTTGAGAAATAAGACATTAATTTAATTATAAAAGTTTGAATTCATATAAATTAAAATTTCTAAAATAATTAAAAACAAAAACAAATAATTAAAATTAATTAAAAAAAAAAAAAAGAAAAAGAAAAGTGTGGTGGTGACCCAACATTAATAGGGGCGGGAAGGGAAGGGGAAGAGATTTTTTATTTACACAAAAAAAAAATATTTTTGGCTCTGGGTTAGAACTGTGGATCCACCAATTTCAATTCCCGATTCCTGAGAGAATGGCACTGATCATACTATTTTTTCACCGAACCCCAGTCTAGATTGGGTTCAAAGTTAGTCTAATTCCGGTTCTATAGATCCAACCGGCTCGTAGCCAAATTTGGGACAAAACCATAAGCCGAATGAAATTGATACTTTGCTGCAAATTTTGTTTCCTATAAACATGACTTATCATGATAGAAGATAAAATAGATCATCACGTTTTTAATGTTGCACACAATGGAATGACTACTAACATTAACATTAATAATGTACAGCCCCGTGATCATTCTAGCAACTATACTATTATTACTTTCAACCAATAGCTTATTAATACCCTACTTAGGTAATTGAATTTTCTGAAGAATAGTACATAGTTCAGATATAAGAATGGACGAACACCAATATTAACACGAATGAGACCTCCTCCAAACGCCATACATGTACCATTAAAGAAAGAAGCATCTATGTTCAATTTCCAACAATCCTCTCCTAATAGGCCGAGAAATATAATTATTATCCACCCCAAAATTATTGATGGCTTCGACACAACCCTTGGCTTGCCGCAAAGTTTCAATGCTTAATTGATATAAAGGCATACCTGAATTTCCAAGTACAACATTTTTTCCCTTTCAAAGTAACAAAAAGCCCACACAAAAAAGAACTGGGCGACTGACGTCACCCGCCATCAAACCTAAACATTTCAGATTATTAAAAATCTAGACATTTAATGGGGATATCAACGTCAAATAACCTAGATTTTACTCAATTGGAATAAGAAAATTTAAATATTAGTTCTCTATGGAGCAATCTTGAATGATATGAAGACTAGACTCTGGAACGACACTGCAAAAATAACATGAATTGGACGCAGAAAAATGTCTCTGGAACCGTTTTTCATTAGTCATAATCCTATTATTGAGTAACTACGAAGTATGGACACTCCAACTATATAGCGTATCGCATTTTTGACACGTTTTCGACACCGATATTTGTCGGACATTGGCACAAAATGTTATTGATATGTTTTGTAATTTTCTAAAAATTAAAAATACATTTTTTTTTAAGTTAAAAACATATTTTTCTCTTTCAAAAAAATCTAAAATTTACGTATAATACTAATCATTGCTCAATATATTTAATTGTATATCATTTTTGTTTAATTTTATATAAAAATAATAATTTGCAATTATATCTCTTGAATTTAATATTTATAAATTTACCTCTATATTTTTAATATTTACACATTTTTCTCGCATGTCTGTGTCTTATACTTTTTATAAGTATCGTTTTTTCAATTTTTGTTTCCGTATCCATGTCCATGCTATATAGTTTAGTAACAACTAGAAAAATATTTTTAATTTTTTGTGGATTAGTCGATCTCCAAATTATTTTCCACATAAGATAACGATCATGTGAGTAGACAGGTGAATTGGAGTCATATGCAAATTTTACTGTGAAGATACTTGAAGAAGAAAAAGCCCAAAAGGTTGTATCCTCTCCCAAGTCAGAGTTGGGAGGAAGAGTAGCAAAACTGAATGAGATATAAAATTAAAGAAAAGATTTAGAGATAACAATTGGACTTATTTTTATGGTGCTTTGATTCGAATCAGCCTCAAATATGGATAGATTTTTTTTATTATTTTTATACGTCGTCCCAAATCCGAAGTTTTTTATAGTGGGAATAGTATATATATATATACATATATATATATCATGTCATATTCTCGATCCCAATTATTTATTTATTTATTTATATTATATATACATAATAAAATACTTATTTATATTTTTAAAATAATTAGTAATTTTTTAAAATAATAAAATATAACATAATACTTATTTAAAAATTAAAAGGCATTTTTATTAAAAATAATGTAATTAACTAATTAGGTAAAATAATAAAAATAAAAAATATTTTTAATATTAAAATAAAAAATATTTTTTTTATTAAACTCGAAATCTTATTGAGAACAGGGATATTCATTTATGTGAGAGGATAGAAACCAATAAGTTTTATAATAATTTTTGAAAATAATAAAATATAATATAATACTTATTTAGAAATAAAAAGGCATTTTTATTAAAAATAATGTAATTAACTAATTAAGTAAAATAATAATATTTTTAATATTAAAATAAATAATATTTTTGATTAAACTCAAAAATTGAATTGGGATTGGAGATATCTTTCTCCGTATAACGAGAAGAAAAAAAACAATAATTTTTTCATATGATAACAGGTAGGGTTTGAGGATAGGTTGAAAAATTTTGGATGAATATAAAGTAAATAAATTCGTCCCAAATCTACTAAAAATATATCATCTCCAAACGTCATTAAGATCATCTCCAATCAATGCCGTTTTGGTATAAAAATGGAGAAACGGCAAAAATGATAGTATTTTCATCAACTCTAACCAGATGTCATTTTAATGTCAAAAATGTCACTAACCACAGTACTATGTTATATTTGGCATGATACTGTAACAATGTTATTTCAGAGGAAAAAAATATTTGTTGTTGGGGAGAAGTTGCAAAAAGAAAGTGAAAAGAAGAAAAAAGGGGAAGAAGAAGATAAGGAAAGAGAAATTTTTTTATTACCGTATTTTGTTTTTTTCGGTTAAATATTTTTATTTATATTTAAAAATAAAATTTTTTATTAGTTAAATATTTTTTAGTTAGTAAATTGATGTTTAAGTTATATTAAAGGATATTTAATTGAATAATTGAATAAAAATAATATTAGTAAATTGAAGTTTAATTAATAGTAAATTAATGTTTAATTAATATGTGATATTAAAATAAATTTTATTTTTATAATATTATTAAATAATAAAATTTATAATGTTTGATAAATATGTAAAAAAATATTTATTTTGTAAAACAATTAAATAGTATGAAAGTAATAAAAAAATATAAAATAAAATAGAAATATATATATATATATAATATTTTTTTAGTATAAAAAATAGTATAATAGATTGAAAATCTATTTAGTGTAAAAGTCACAATTTTAATATAATAGATTGGAGATAGGGTAAAAGCAATAAAAAAGGACAGAAACTGATTTTTAATAGCTTCGGACCTCGCATTGAGCCGAATTGAGAAGATTATCTTCCAGCCCCGTAATCCATTTATCCCTCCAAAAGCTAGTACGCCTCCCATCACCCAAAGCCGAATTTAAAATATTATTTCTTTATTTGAAAAAGTGATAGATCGACAATCGAATCGAGCATATTCATATCGAACTGTTTCAGCATATGAATTAGACTCTCGTTGATCAAAAAATTCAATTTAATTAATTTAATTTTTAAAAATTAAATTTAAAATATTTAGATTGTAATCGATAAAATAATTTAATTCAATTGATTTAATTTTTAAAAAATTAAATTTAAATTTCGTTATTTTTTATTTATTTTTAAGTCGAACTTTTTATGGTAGGACCAAAAATTACTAGATATAATTCACACCAAATAAATATTTAAAAAGAAGCTAATAAATTATTTTGTATAATTTATTTATTAACTTGGTATGTAGAAATTTCAATATAAATAAGTATTTTTAAAGTGAATTGGAAATTTTTTTTGCATTAAATCATTTTATTTGATATATATATTTTAAAAAGTTATAACTTCACATACATGATATATTGTGATGGATTTCAATCATAAATATTTTTCGTTAATAATTTTTAGGCTAAAATATACAATTAATTATATTGAGATCACCCTAAATCGGAGGATTTAACCATAAATAAGGTGGTTTATTAATTGCTTAAGTATATTATTTTAGTGGTTTCTGGTCAGGTGGTCCTTTTTCAGGCACTGGTACACATTGCTTTTTATTTTTTGTCTATGTGTGCTTTATTAGACAATTTTGCTTTTATAATATGAACAGTAAACCTGCAACCAAGATTTCATCGAAAGGTAACTCCATTTGTACTGTGTTTGTCTCTGTCACGCCCTAACACACTGTTGGTATATTTTTGCTTTTGTGAGATTTTAGTTGTGAATTTTTAAAAACTCTTACACTTAACGTAAATTTTATTATAACTGTGTGAATTTATGCGTCCAATTCAATAATTATAAGTTTATCATTATATAAAAATGACTATATATATATATGAAATGTAGACATTTCAATACAAAAATGTGTTGCAGTTCTAATACATTTCTGATATTTGTCAAACATTAATATCTAATATATTATATCATTTTGTAATTTTTTTAAAAATTATAAATAAATTTCTTTAACTTAAAAGCATGTTTTTTCTTTTAAAAAAATAAAAAACATATGTGTAACATCAATTATTACTTAATATATTTGATTATATATTATTTTTATTTAATTTTATATAAAAATAATAATTTATAATTATATCTATTAATTTTAATTATTCATAAATTTACTTATATATTTTAAATATTTATACATTTTTTTTCATATATTCATATCATATACTTCTCATTATCAGTTTCCATATACGGCTCTCTATATATATGTATAGTTTTGAAATTCACTATAATATTGTCAACAGCTACTCCTATGTATGAGAGTGTTTGAGATTGCTGATGGGTGTTTAAAAAGTAAATTTATAATTTTTTTGATTTAATTAACTGATTTTTTAAATTTTTTATAAACGGTTTTTTACAAATCTGTTTCTGAAAAAAAAAATATATTTACATGTTTCTCTCCAAAATCAGTTTTTTAAATTCAAACAAATTAAAAATATATTTTTTTCAAAAACGTTTTTTCTAAACGCAATGCAAAACCGACTCTATGTCTGACTTTAATAAGGAAAATAGAGTGTTAATTTGGTCATATTTGATTCGATATATAAGGTGTTAATATAATAAGAAAATTATTATCATCCACTGCAAAAATGTCACGTATAAAATATTAGTAAAGTTTAATTTGAAGTTTAAATGTGTACAAATTTGATAAAATATGTATTTAGATTATCGAAAGATTAAATAACAAATGAATTTTTAATTAATTGTTGAGATATATAACGGAGTTAAGCTCCTGAGTTCTCTGATTCTGCTTCTGCTTCAAGTAATCGTATGAAATGGCACTGCAATTACCATGTTTTTTCCAATCAAAGTTGCTGTTCATGTACATTTTGACCAATAATTTCACTTTTAAGAGAGGCTGTAGTTGTACTTCTGAAGATTCATTATTCATAATACACCTTTATAACACTTGTTAATATTGTACTGTCACTTACAATAATTAGTGATGGGATATGTCAATAAATCAAATAAATTATAATTTACAAATCAACTTAATTACAATATGTCACATATAATAATAAATTGCGATTAAATTAATCATACATCTTGTTCGATTTATGCAGGAAGAATTCTGCCATTAATCAAACTCAAGTAATAGATATGGCATGTTGGGATGGTTTATTTTTGCGTCTTGGAGAATTAAAACACATGTCAAATAATTAAAAAGGGTAGTTTGGGATTCAGATTGGAAAATTTAATTTTTTTGAAAAAAATTATTTTTAATTTTTTAAAATTTTAAAAACTGTTTTTAAAAAAAAAACAGTGAAATATATATATATTTTTCAAAAAAAATTATAAAAATTAAAAAATTAATCAATTAAATAAAAATATTAAAAATATTATTTTTTGATACCCAATATTAATCCAAAATACTTCCAAAGCGGAGTATTAATTACTAATTAGTACCTTCTTTATATATTTTTTATTTTCTTGAATAATACATATGTTTTATTTAAAAATAAAAATAAAAATACGATTTATTTAAATGATAAAAAAGAAAATTAAGAGAAGTTATTTAATACAACTCCTTATAAAAATTGAATGATAAAAACAAATAAAAGAGTAAAAAATATCATTTTCAGAGTAAGGAGAAAGAGAGACTATGATGCTTGAATCTAGGTGTGAAAATGATTGGGGATGGTTCATGTTCTGTCACTGTCCGTCCATATATATATATGGCTTCGGATATTGCGTCATTTCATTTCCCATTCACGTACATAAATTTATTATTTATAGGCTTACTTCTTATACACACATAATACTGCATTTTTTGATATCTACATGACCCCATTTCTTGGGCTTTTTTTTTTTTTTGGTTATATGTATTACATTTGCATTATTAGAAATTTAGAATATGCCCATTTTGTCCCTAATAATTATAATCCTATTCGCCACTGCCATTCTTAAATTGTAATTTCCACTTATTTTATTTTTAGTTGGAAAAACCGTACATATTTAAAATGCAATATTGATTACTTTTCGCTTTTTTTTTTTATTTTATTAAATGTTATTAAACCGAACGCATATTTATTTTAAACTCTTGCACTCTTATGTTTTATTTTTGGTTCATATATATATATATATATATATATATATATATATATGAACATTATATCTCCTTTAACGGTTTCATTCAAATTGAGAGCTATCTACGTTTAAGTAGGAGCAGAATTTGGTTAAAAATATTTAGGAGGCTATATAATTTTTTTAGAGTATTAGACATTATATTATAAATACCAATCTAAAAGTTTTTTTTATCTTACTATAAAGTATGCATTAAGATAATGTAACACCAGTGAATAGCGCTTCTATCACTGACAAATAAATAAGAAAATTAATTTTTTTTAAGGATTTTAGAAGAAATACTATATCATATTTAGGTTTTCTTTTCAATTATAATTGTAATTGATATACCCACAAATATAATCTAGTGAAAAAAAAAAACATATTTACCGAGCATTTGTTCTCAGATTCGAATCTTGTCCGCTGTAACTTAGAAAAAACACTGTAATTTCATAAATTTCAATTGAAAAATATTAAGCAGACTATAAAATGCTCACACACAGAAGGGGAACCTTTTCGGGTCCACTTTTGAGGGAAAGGCAGAATATTTTGCATAGGATTCTGAAATTAAAGAAGAAAAATGTATCAACCCAAAAAAAAAAAAAAAGAAGAAGAAGAAGAAGAAAAATGGCATTAGTATCATGAGGATTGAGGAAGGAGGATTTTGTAAGAATATTTTGGGATCTGATTCATAAATGAATGTAATTAAGAGTGTACTTTGGACCACTAATCATTTTACCCACTCAATCCAATCCTCATATTAAGCTTGCTCTCTACTCCCAAATTCAAAAAATGCGGCTCCACCCAATTACTTTAAATTAGCCTATAAGATTATACATACATGCCCTTTCCATTATAACTTCCATTATTTACGTTAGGAAAAATGGATTTTTTTTATTCTGATCAAAGTTATAAAACTAAGAAAGCTTTTTTTTTTTAAATAAAATTTAGAGCAATATAATTAAAAATCAGCAATCCATAAATATTCAAAAAGAAAAACATAAATTAATACAGAATGCAAATCTTGCAAAGGCCATATTTAAAGTACAAAGATCAAGTTAATTACAAATACTTAGGAAGGCGATAAAAGGTTAAATTTTAAGTATTGAGAATTATGAAAGGGATAGATAATCTCTCCATGGCCATCTCCTTTTGCTTTTTTTTTTTTGAGCCTAATTTGCCTTTTGACTTGATTAAATATGCTTTAATCATCAGCCTCCAAAAAGGTCACTAGTGTCTAATTAAGTTGTTTTTATATACATATATATATATATTAAACATAATAAAAGAAAATAAATTTCTTTACAGATTTCGACTCTTTTCACTTTGTTAAATTCCACATTTTCTCCTTTAATCAACAAGACCATTCTGTCTTTTTATCAAAAATCTTCCCCATCCCATCCATAAAAAAAAAAAAAAGAGATGTCATGTTAATCACAGAAAATTGAGCAAATATGAGATTCTTCTAAAGTTATCATCTCTTTTAAACTCTCATACGTCCCCACCATATAACGACCATATCCACTGTATACAGTAAAATTTCATATTCTGTTGAAAAAAAAAGAAGAAATAAACGGAAAAATATATGGGATAATGGATACAGCTCATGTAAGTTCGTAATTGTCAATAATACTTTTTGATTCTTTACAACACTGATAAAGTTAGAAATATGCATTTTATTTCTTTCTATCAATCTAAAATTTGAATTGAATATTTAGTTAATTCAGTTTTTACACAGAATTGAATGTTTAGTAAAATAAAATAAAAGTCAACGATTAAAAATTTTAATTACTAGCTTTTTGAATTTATATTAAAATTTGAGTTTTTATATAAAAAAAAAATTGAATTTCCAATTTTTATATTAAAATAAATTTTAGATAATTAATATAAAAATAATTTTTTATTTATATTTAAATCAATTTGTTATAATTTTTCATTAGCTAGCATTTATATTTTTTTTATTAAAATTGTATGTTTAATTAATTATTGATATACATTAATATTAAATAAAAAATCATTCATATTTTATGTGCTTTGATTAGGAGATATTTATAATTCTTTGGTCAGAAATTGTAGGCATCTTGTAGGGAATTGGATAATATATATAAGAACATAATCGCTAGGTGGTTGGTTGGTCAAGAGAGAATCCAATGTTAGTAAGGATCATTGCGAGTTAAAAGAGCCAAAGACTAGTAATAGAAGAGAGCAACAAGCAAGCCGCAAATTGCAAACTTAGAGTGTCAACTAGGCTCTATGCCACCGGCATTCGGGTCGTTGAAGTTACTGAAGTTATTTAGCATATTATCACATAATGAATAATTCTTTGTTGTCAATAATGGGAGCTTACTTTTTTTGTCCATATTTGATTTGATCGTATCTTATCCTTATTTGGATAAAACATTATACAACACTCTTATTCATAATTATCAAAATGTCTGGATTTATACAAAAAATACTTTACAATACGATTCATGTAATATATATATATATGAATTGTGGCTTAGCTGTTGAATCGTGCGGATCCCATGGAGTTTTACATGGAACCCACATAATTCAACGGCTCACATCAATTCATTCGTATATTACATAAATTGTGTAAAGTAGACTTTTCCTTACGTATATGTACAATATATACAATTACCACATTTATGAGCAACAAAGAAAATAAGTTCAAACTCCCCTTATTAGGGCAAGAGAGCAAATAATGTGGAGAATGCTATTTATGAAATTAATAATGATTATGAACTTGTTGAAGCAGTTTTTTCATATAGCACTTTCAGACTTAAAAACTGCTATATGAAATAACAGATTTTGGCTATATATTAGCATTTATTTTTAAAAGTCCTACCATGCAATGAAACCGTCATATGATATAATGTTTTTATGCAGTCCTAAAATAAATTTGTATAAAGTTTATCATGTTAGCATTAATTTTATAAAACATTTTCGTGTTTGTCATTATTATATATGATAATTAACCTTGAAATCTCATTTGCAACTTAAAAAAAAGACAAAAAATAGCCAAAGATATTTTTGATTGACTATTTGAATTCAATATAGAGTTAATCGACACGAGCTTAAATAGTTTATCGGATTAAGGTCGAGTATCATAATATTATATCCGTAAAGTTTGCGAACTTAATCGAACAATTTTTTAGTTATTTATTAAATTATTTTTATACATTCAACATTTAAATTAATATATTTGAGTTTAATCAAGTCAATTTCGAAACTAGTTGAATCAAATATAATATTTAAAATTTTTAGTTGATTTGAAATATATCAAATTAAGTTCAAATAATTTAAATATTTTTAAATCGAATTTTAAATAATTAAAAATTATTTCAATTGAATTTGAATTTCGATACCCTGTCGATTCCATTTCACCCTGCTTGTCCCCAGCTGATGGAGGCAATGGGGTGCAAGAAAGGACCCATGGCTGATAACAATGAAATTAAAGAGAGCACGAGGAGCTCTTCCAGAAAATTGTCTTTGACCTCTCTGAGTCTGTGTGATGACCAGAAGGTCCAGAACCACCAGTTCCACTATCTCTATGAGATTTATTCCAGTTTGCTGACTTTAAACAACTTTGTTAAACAAGACACAAAACCCATCTTTTCTTATTCAAAACTTGTCACTGGCTATAATATTTTCAGGCTATGCAGGACAAGAAAAATAAATTAGCAGACCCTTCTAAATCACATGTGCCACAATCTTTTTCTGTTTCTTATCAAGAAAGGTCAAAATATAATTATAATAATATTAGAGTGGTACAATTTAATAATAGTATTATAACATTTTTTTATATAACTTTCATTATAAAAAAGTAACTTTCTTTCTTTTTTTTTTAAAAAAAAGCTTAATACATTACGCTTTTAAAATAACTCAAAAATATCATTTAACACACTTCAACTTTGATTGAAATTTTAAATTATAAAAAACAAAACATTTACATCCCTATAAAACGCGTGGCAAAGAGTAGCACGTGTTCTCAATGTTACACTTTTTATAAATTAAAACATATATATAAATAATTTTTAAAATTAAAGCTTGAAAATAACGTTTTTTTTTAAATTTAGAAATATCTCTATAAATCACGCCTCCTTTAAACAATAAATAAATAAAGAATTGTGAAATCAAAATTCCCATAAAGCTGAAACAAAGATGGAAGAGAGTTGGCGTGATTAGGTGACAATCACGACTGATATTTCACTTTATTAAAGCTTTTAAATGGAAAATTTGCATAAGAAGGCCATTAGATTTAGGGCAATCACTCCACGAATCTTTCTTAGTGAGAAGGCCACTGCAACCAATGAATAATGAACAATGTGGACAGTAGAGTGTAGTAGACCAATAGCAGACTGCTTCTAAATAGTTAAAGCTTCTGCATATCTGCAGCATCATAACCCTAATCAGCAAATCTTTAAAAGATGTGGCAGCCTACGAGTTGTCAAATTTTAGATTTACCGTCTATGGTAAAAAAAATAAGAATGTGTCTGAACAGTTGAAATTGATTGATTGATGTGATTAATAAAAGATTTTGGTACAACGTCCTTCAACAGTTCAAGTTCCCAATACCCACATGCATAATCTTCTAAGGCCCAAAGGCTAATGCCTATCCCTGTGTACGTTGCACTGCATGCCATAATTTCTTCTTTGATTGCCTTTATTCTGTTTTGTTCTAATAATATTTTCTTTGCTTAATACGTACCGGACCAGTGGACCAAATATCTAGAAATTTTTTTTTTTTTGAAAAATTAATTATTTTATTACTTTTAAATATTTTTAGCTATAATAACATAAATAAATATAATTCTTGTAACTCTCGCTTTCTACTATATTAGCATTATGTAAAAATAGGAGTGTTCAAATATGATTTGTTGTGTCACATAAATGGATCAATTTTAAGTGTCTATATAGTTTTCCATAAAGCTGAAATGTCTAAATTACATAAGGATCTACAAATGTTTGCAAACATTTAAATTTATTAATACTGTATTTAATATAAATAATTAAATTATATAAAATTAGAAGAAATATTTTATAAATTTCTTAGAAAATTTAGTATAAAATTCAGAATGTTTGTTTTTTTTCCTCCTTTTTAAAAGATATGAATGAAAAAAATATATGTTAATTTTATACTAAATTTCCAAAGAAAATTACAAATTAATTCCACTAATTAGGTGAAATTTATTTGTACCAACATAGGTTAAAGGAATAAACTTTTCGAATGTAACAACTGGAAATGATAACTAGGCCAGGAAAAGCATGGATTTTGCTATTTTCATCATTCACAATTGCTAAGAAAATCAAGAAGGAAGTTTGATTTCAAGTTCGATTTTGCTTGAACGGGTAACGGTTGTCTAAAAATTTTGATCGTTAGAAATATTAGTAGCAAATAATGATGGAGAAGATTTGACTTTTATGTGCAATAATATCAAATCTGGTTATAATTAGGGTTAATAAAAAGAATCCTAGACTGCACTTGTTTTTCAATTATATTTTATTCTTTTAATTTTATTCTAATTTATTATATTTATTAGAATTTTTAGTCTATTTAATCAGTCATTAACTTTTTGAACACTTATGAGTTATAATTAAAGTACGTGTGTAATTGACAAGGCAAAAGTGTTTATTTTTCAGAGTATACCCCTTTTAATAAAAAATATATTTTTACTCCATTTCTTTTTTATTTACATTTTTACTCTTTTTCATTTTTAATTTTATTTTTTACAAAATATTTTATAATTTTGATGTTTTGACTTTAAATAAAAAAAATATATAAATGAGATTTAGATTCATAAAAAAATAATTTTGGAAGGAATTATTTTTTAAATAAAAATGTCATACTAAATAAGATAACGGTGTATTTTTTCTTAAAAAGGAGACTTAAATCTGGTTTAAATCCATCAGAAAAATGCGTAAATCCCATATGGTTCATGGACAAGCGAGTGGCCCATAAACATGTTGTAGGCCAGTATTGGCCCACCCATGCCAACATCTTTACTCTGAGCTTATCTAGGCCGAGGTTAGGCCCATCTCCAACCAAATTCATTCCTATTTTGGGCCTCCTTGAACTTGTAAGAAACCTAGACAATAATAATAAAATACGCTCGATGGCACGCGTTCCGTGCGCTATAATGCGCCGCACGTGAATTGGTGTTTATGAAAATTAAATGCCGCTTGCTTTTCTGCGTTTGCCAATTAGCGAGTGCACTTTTTATCATTTGGCGCTTCGTGCGAGTGAATGACAGAATGAGAGTTTGATAGCCTATTAGCCTTCTGTCCCCATAAACCCTTCACTTCTCAGGTTTAGTACGATTCTCTCCTCTCTCATTTTCTCTTCTTCTGCAACTCTCTCTCACTCTCTGTATCTCTCTCTTTAATCTTTTTATTTTCTGTTCATATTCCATAATCACATGGTTTCTTTTCTTTCGATTATATTTGTTCTTTTTAACTCAGTTTTTTCATTTCATCTTTAGAGATTTTGGGATTTTAGGGTTTTAGTAACCTGGATGCTTTTAGTACTGTGTCGGATTGAACGATTTTTAGTTTTTTTTCCTCTGTGTTTTATGATCTTGGTTTTTTTTAATTGCATTTAATTATCGATCATTGGAATGTTCCGTTTAGTTAAATTGAATATCACTATCATTTCTTGATTCTTTATCATTGCGTGTTAAAAAGTTCGCCATTATATTGTTATTTGATGATATTATGATTCTGTTAGGATTATCGTTTACATTTTAGTTATGTTATAAGAACTCTGTGTGGCCGAATTTTGGCCTTTCCGAAGGAATTTCACAGTGAGAAGGCAATCTTTTTTGTTTTGGAGGCAAAACTAAATATGTTTGACTAAGGAATTGGTTTTCATGTTCTCGAGGTTGTTATTCATTTATAAAATTTTACCCTTTCGACCTATTATATGAAAAATAAAAAGGTAGAAGAATTTTGTTGATAGGGGTTTTATTACGTGAATTGCATTTTGTTAATTTGCCCTTTGATTGATAATTTCTCTTGCAGTGCTGTTACATTTTCTAAACCTTTTCTTCCCATCTCATTCTTGAGGATCAATTATCATAAAATTTCTGTGAAGCTGAATACATTTCTTATCTCAAATTTTATTTCCACCAATTCTCTTCCTTCAGTGCCAGCCTTCACTTTGTTACTTTTTTTGGTTCTATATTATGTTTGAAGCACTGGAATACTTTGTACTCAAAGGACAATGAATGTTGTTTAATTACATTTGACTGCAGTATGGTGGCTGGGATGAAAACACACACTCTTATAATTAACACAGGTGGTACCATGCTTCCAAATCTTGTCAGCAGCACGACATATCCTAGAAATTTGCAGAAGAACCAGCTTGGAGGTGTCATATTTGGCTGCAAGAACACCACCATGGCTGAATGCCTCTCTAAACAACTCTTCGGTGAGTCATCTTCCTTCCATTCAAATTTTAGCCCTTCAACTTTGGTTCTTGTCTCTCTGAACTCATAAAAGTTTTACTTGTATATGATCAGGTTTACCAGCTCAGCACTATTCTTATGTAAAAAATATTGATCCTGGCTTGCCGCTGTTTCTTTTCACTACAGTGACAAGAAACTTCATGGAATCTTTGAAGCTGCTAGCTCTGGCCAAATGAATATTGACCCATATGGTTGGACAACGGATGGTTCATGGAGAACACAATATCCTGCTCGGGTATTATATGAAGTTTGCTGTTAGTGGTCTAGTTCTTCAGTCATGATTATGTCTGGGACATGAGGGGCTAAGTTCAAGAGAAGACTCTTCTACTGATGTTCTGCTGCTTTTTATAAGGTTCAAATTAGTGTCCGGCTACAATGCCATCCACTGCCTGAAGAAAGGTTTAAGTCAATAATTGTTGACAACTACTATAATCGTAAACATTTCTGGTATGAGCTAGACCATGCACAAACCAGCAAGCTGATAACATTATTGCAATCTTTAGCAGTTGCTCCTAGTATGTCTGTATCTGATAATACAGTAAAGCAGAGAACCATTTACCAACCTCTTCCTTCACCCAGAAGAAGAGATGAAGACTTTGAAACACTTGCTTCAGAGATAGAAAACAATTTAACTTGCAAATTGGATCCAGTGAATTCTGCATCTCGTTTAGATGGGAAGAATTGGCATCTGGAAAATCTACTTGAAATGAACATAGTGGAACATGATGAGATTAACCTTCTGAATAAGCAACTTCAGAAATTGGATCTCCGTCATAGCTCTGAAGATTTGTCTGCCAAGGAATATGTAGAAGATTCTGCTGTGATTAGTGATGTGTGCCTGGAAGGGAAAGGCTCTGTAGAGGAACAAATTGGCTTAGGGAAGAATGATGACAGTCCTTGTACCTCACGTCATTGTCAGTTCATTATAGGACAGGTAGAGGAGGATGTTTCTTGTTTATATACTTTTTGTTTGCTGCCTGGGTAATGCTGCTCTTATATGTGTGCATTTCTCCATATGTGTAGTTGGTTCATGGGTTGGAGGAGCTGAAGGCTATTACAACACAACAATCTCTGAAGATGAGTTATTTGGAGCAGAAGCTGGTACTCTGCCATTCTTTAATTTTCATGTGCTCTGAAGTTGATATTGCTAACTGTTTAACATCTATTGTCTTTAAGCAAGTGAATATTTTGCTTGGATGTATTTTGGGATGAAATATGTAAGGCGATGCTTACATGATTGGCAATAAAGATTTAAGACATTTTCTTATGTGGTTGGCTACATCTAGAAAATATATGAACAAAATATTCATTCAGTGCGTAAATATTTGGTTATGATTATACTAGTCTACATTAAGGAGAACTATTAAATTGAATGAATCATATGGTAACTAAAACCAGCATAGAGAAGTCATATTGATACTTGGGCACATCTGGAAGAGGAAAGGGACTAGGAAAGCAGTGGATTAGGTTGTTGTGGGTAAGAAGACTGCACAAGTGTAGATTTGGAATTATGTACTGCATATATATAGAACCTCAATATGGATGACTTAATCTTTAAGCATTTTCATACAAATATTTTTCTATACAGTGATCATGCTGTTTACAAATTTCAAGTATCTGGTATTCAACCCATGCAAACTATTTATTATTTGTAATGGCAACTTTTCCTGACTTGACCCAGGCCTAATAGCATTTGGTGGTGGAGCGGGCATGTTTAATATACATTAAATTATAACCCAAAAAGGGTGTGGTGATAAATGTCACCCAAGCCCACAAAGATGATGGTAATGACGCATAAAGAAATCACTGTTAATATTTTTCTGTTAAAGAAAGTAAGATAGTGATTAATGAAAAAAAGGAAGAATGAAAAGGAAAAAGAGGCAGGTATCACTTTTAGTGTTTCCTTGTCAGGTGGATTTTACCTGCCTCATTCACTACTCGTTTTTAGGCTTGCTTTGTTGTTATATTATTGAGATTGGAATATTCCACTATCCTCCCAAATAAGTTGTTTATTATAGACCATGTACAAAAAAATTGTGCATTGTCTATTTTATCCATTTGCTCCATTTTTGTTTTATCTTATTTGATGCCTTTGGCGTTTTTCAGGCTCAGGCTGAAGAACAAATTCAGCTGTTAAAAGATTGTTGTATGTTGTCGGGATCTGTGTCTGATCTTCCCTCATCACTTTTTAGGGATACAATAAGCGATTCTTTTGATGACCTGGATCTGGATCCTACCAAGTCCATATATTTGGTTGGAGGATATGATGGTGAATCTTGGTTATCTGCTTTGGACTTATATTTTCCTTTGCATGATGCTTCAAAGGCCTTGAGGCCAATGAGCACTGTCCATTCATATGCTTCCATTGCACAATTGAGGGATGAGCTTTATGTTTTTGGCGGTGGCAATGGCTATTCGTGGTATGATACAGGTATTAGCTGTCAATTGTTTTTGCCTTTAAAATTTTTGAAACCTGTTTGGCTAACGTTTCTGCTGTTTTCTTGAAGTTGAATCATATAATCCAGCTACTAATCAGTGGAATTTGTGCCCTTCCTTAACTGGGAAAAAGGGGAGTTTAGGTGGTGTGACTTTAAATGACAAAATATTTGCAGTTGGTGGTGGGAATGGGATGGAATGCTTTGCAGGCGTTGAAATGCTGGATTTAGATATTGGACAATGGATCCCAACAAGATCGATGCTACAAAAGGTAAAGTTATTGCTTGACTTGTTATATGATTCTTTTGGTGCATCTGTGTATTGGGACAAGAAATTTCAGCATGTTCAATTCACATATCAAAGAGAGTATCATACATAAATATTTAGAAACTACTTTTATTTTTACAATATTTTTGGTACAATGTTAAGGCTTGACAACTTGAGCTTAGACCATGGAACATGAGGCACACAGTTAGCTCCATTTCTTTTCTTTTGCATTTGTGGAAAATTTTTCTTAAAAGTGACTTATTTTTTTATTGTTGCAATATTGAAAATTAGTTGAAATCTGAAAATTATTATTGGCCTTTGAAATACAAGATAAAATTTACTTTTCCTTCATTTAACAATATTGAAAATGTTTGGAGCTCCAAGGATTTTTTTATGGTTTAGTATTATAGGAAATTATGAACAAAAGTTAATAATATGTTTGTCATTGGTGATGCAATATTTTCGGTGGTTATTTAAGGATGATTGCCAATAGTTGCTCTACTAGTGGGTATATGAGGTTCTATCTCTTTATGAGTGAGAAGATCCAGGAAAATAGGAAATCACTTTCCTTGATTAAACAAGTTGTTAACTAATTTTTCCTGATGTCCAAACATAAAAAATCACATAAGTCAATTTTCTAAAAAGGAAATATTCACAAATATGGACTCAAATTTTGTGAATTTTGTTTTTGGTATTTTATAATCTTTCTAGTAAATGATAATATGATACATAGAAAATATCTTTTTTTATTTTATTTTTTTTCCTGACCTCATTGCTTCAAAGTCTGATTTAAGTCTAGGACACTACAACCTTATCATAACCTTAAAATAGAAGAAAACTACTGAAGGGATATAATCATATAAAAGGCTGGCATTAGGATATGTTTTGATAGCTCATCTTATATAATTCAAGGTATGAATGTCATTTAGTTGCATTGTTTTTCCTCATCTGCAAGCAAATTTTTGGGCAGTGCTGGTGGTTAATCCTTCAAACAGGCATAAGACACCCAAACTTTTTCACTCTGGTGGAAGAAAATGAATCATACGTGTTAATGTAACAAATTGTCAAGAAGTATGTAATATCTAGTAGCCAGAAAAGTCATGGTGCAACCAAGAGATTTTACGTTGGTTGGGACACCTGTGTGCGCCTCCACATGCCTCGGCTGAGAGGCCTTCCCCCTGCGCACAAGCACGCTACAAGGCTGCCTTCGCTTGAGAGGTCGCTAGGCACGCGTGTGCCATGCTCCCACCCCAGCTGTAGCAACCCTTTGGTGCACCCACGCACGGGGCTGGCCCTGATGATGTTGGTAGGGATACCCTCGTGTGCCTCCACAGCCTCGGCTGACAAGGCATTCCCCTGCGCACAGGATCGCCGCAAGGCCACCTTCGCTCTAGCAGTCGTTAGGCATGCGAATGCCATACTCCCACCCCCGCTGCAGCAACCCCTTGGCATGCCCAAGCACAGGGCAGGAAGGAAGAACTTTTTTTTTTTTTTTAAATGTTCCAGAGCTTTTAAAATATTCAACATTTAACAACTGCATAATGACTTTTTTTTTTTAGCTTAATGAAGGGAAAAGATATCTTAGAAGGATATTTTCATTATGGATTCTATGACACCTTTTCCTATATTATGGATCAAAATTGCAATGTCTAAATGATTCAATGTGTTTGATAAAGTTGATTAAATTCTACTCCATGTTTTTTTTCTTCTTTTTCTTCAACGATATTTATTTAGAAAATTTTTCCAGCGATTTGCTCTTGCTGCCGTGGAACTTAATGGTGCACTATATGCTACTGGGGGATTTGATGGGCAAGATTACTTGAAGTAAGATAATGAGTTACTCCTTTTTGTTTGCCTTGCTATATCCTTACATATTTTTATATGCATGGAGATTTGCTAAATTGCACACATGCAACAAATGTGCATGTATGGGCATAAGGGATGAAAATGAGATAAATCATTTATTTTTTTATTGATCAGTACTTGCATTAAGATTGAGCTGTGCTGGAAATTAGTATTTTTTTGTTGGTTGTTCTTTTCTTTCTCACAAACTTGAACCAAGAGTCCATAGTGTGTGCATTTTGATTCCTTCTGATGAAGGGTTTCTGGGTGTTTGATTATGAAGTGGAAGTTGTCTCTCTCTATATATCAATATTGTCATATGCTTTTTAACATGGTTGACTCATGATTGTCACCTGTTTAATTTTTTTAATGCTTTTTATTTTTGAAATTGTTGGTTGATTCAATAAAAGTCTGCTTAGGTGGGGAGGTTACAGCAACGCTGTGTTTATTTAGTCAGAGATTGTAGCTACACTTCCAAGTCTGGATCTTATGGGGCTGTCGAGTCTGACACAACAAAGGGTCCCTTTTGAACATTGAAACTTTTAAAACAGATTTTCTGTTCTTTCTCCACACTGATTATTTGCATGGAATTTTGACAGTAATTGAGCCCATGTTCAAAAGTTAATTTTTTTTAAATCAATGCTGGTAATGTAACACTTTCCTGCTGGCTAATCAAATTAATATATTTAAGAGGGATTTCTGAAGAACTTTAATGATTTATTTTCATTTAATGCGTAGGATATTTCAGTTGAGCCAAAGAAATTTCCAAAGTTCCATTGATTTCATGTGTGAAATCTGTCCCATCGAAGGCCTTATTTGATTGTATTCTGATTAGCAAGATACGAGTATCTGTGAGATAAGATGGATTATGCGAGTAACTTATAATTGCAATTATCATAACTAACAAAAGAAATAAGTGTTATACTTCTATTTAACTTCAGTTACTGGCTGAATATTACCTTACGCATTTGCCATTATATGTTGAGATCATAGGTGCTTGTTTTTACTTGTTTGAGTTTGCATTCATAGATTCATTGCATTGATGATGTTCAAGTTATAATTAGAGTACAAAGAGGTCAAGCTTGTGACATGAATGTTAAGGTGCATTTCCATTCGAGGCAGACTGGAATGTTTGAGTTTCAAATTAGCAAGTCATGCGAAATCCTTGGTTTCTTATCCTGCTATGCCACAATTTTTGCTGATTTAACTTATGGTATCAATTTGTGCAGTTTCAGTATACTGATTGCCATTTGATATTCTCGGCTTTCAAGTTTTTACTATTTTTCAGTGATTTGTTTAGAGGATTATTGCAATATATATACATAAAACCAACGTGTGTAACTATACAAGATATCTTATGATTGGACATATAGGAATAGGCTCCCTTGAGGAAAGTCAGCTGATGGCATGTACATGGACGCGGAAAATACCTTCAAGTGTCTCATTGAAATGTTTGTGCTCTCAGGTCTGCTGAAAGATTTGATCCTAGAGAACATTCTTGGACCAGAATTGCGAGCATGAACACAAGGAGGGGCTGCCATTCATTGGTTGTTTATAATGAAAAATTGTAAGTTCGTTTCTTTAATTTGTTTTATCGGCTGTGCATGGAACTTTGTCGATGATGGTGCACATGGTTGTCTGAAAGAATTGCAATTGCAATAATAAATATGTATTTTGGAATTAACAAGTTTTGAAAGAATAATAAAGACTAAAAAATAATCAGACGGCATGAGGAACTATTGCAGTCCCCATGGAGAGAAAATAAGAGATCTGGATTTTTTGTTCAGATAGAAACATTTATTTTTCAGATTGAAGGTTGAATTGGGTCACCCTTTATTTTTTAGAAAGAACTTTTTCCCTAATTGTATGAAATGTGGTGCTGAATACTGAATGCAGTAATCTGTTAATTTTGTGCATTCAAGTGAATGTCCTCATGCATTTTGCGTGATTTTTTTTTTCCTGGGTGTAGGTATGCCTTGGGTGGTTTTGATGGAAATACAATGGTTCCAAGCACTGAAATATATGATCCTCGTCTAGACCAGTGGGTCAATGGGGAGCTGATGAACAACTCTAGAGGGTACACTGCTGCTGCAGTTATTGATGGATCTATATTTGTCATGGGCGGGGTCAAATCTGGTGAAGACATTGTCGACACAGTATGTATTACTTCCAACTTAATTTCTAAGTGCTTCAGTTTTATGTTTATAGCTGATTTCGACCCATAATATCAGGTTGAACAATTCAAGGAGGGAGGGGGCTGGCAAGAAAAAACCACGAGGGCCATTGGGAAAAGATGCTTCTTTTCAGCTTTTGTTTTCTAGTCATGGAAATGGATGTAATGTTTTGATAATACAGTAATTTCGATTCGATTAATGGGCGTCAGGTGGAGGTTCATCATAACCCCAGGCTGTTTGGTATTTTTTCCTGCGTCATGGGTTGTAAAGCAGAATTGCAATTGGATTGTTTGATTCCATGTAATCATCCAATAGTTTGCCATCACTTTACTGCTCTGTATGAGCCTGCTTTTTTTCCTCGGCTTCTTTCGCTTTGTATAAACGGTATCAATTATTTTAATGCCAATAGGTTTCCTTTTTCCTCTCTCCCTTGTCAAATTACGGTCTCAAGGTCTCAAACCTCAATGTTATCGTATTATTATCATATTTATTAATTATTATAAATTACCATAAATTTAATTTTTAACTTTATAAATTAGTTTAAATTAAGATGAATTGTTATAATTCTATAAATTAACATACATTAAAATTCGTTAATAAAATAGAATAAATTATCATAATTTATAGTTATTTTAAACTATAATTTTTTTTTTCTTTTTTGTAAAAATTAAAATTAATTATTATAAAATTTATAAAAAAATATATGTTTAAAAAAATTCGATCGATTTAGTTAATTATATTTTTTAATTGAACCAAATAAAATAGATCAAACTGAATAGACTAAATTCAATTATTTGATTTGATTTTAAACAACCTAACTTCATGAATAATTAACACAGATCAAAACTGACTCAGCGGTATTCATGATCAAGGAATAACTTCTGTCCGATGTGGCTTAGTGGATAGATCTTGCTACTTCTGGAGACTGAAGTTCTTTCACTGGATCTCAAGATGAGGATTTATGCAAGGGGATATTCTGTTTATTTCCAATCTCCACTGTCCTTGTTTTCTTTGCACCATGGGATGTACTGACCTTTTTAACCCTTTCAATGGGTTGGAATGGAATATTTTCTTCAATATATATATATATATATATATATTTCAAAGAGCATTTTCTATTTAAAGAAAAATCAATCTCGAATAAAATCACAACTGATGTGAATTCTCCTGATATTAAAACCACGAACACCAAACAGAACACTAAAATTGAAAAACAGCCGGCAACTGATATATTTCCCAAAAATGATGATCAAGATGTGGAGAAAGCATGTGTATTTTTTTAATAATTGATGCAAGCAATTCTTTAAGTCCAACTCAATCAATGCATCAATTAAGAAAGAGCACCAAAGAATCAAATATTCCACCGTAATTAAATCGATCAAAGTAAAATCTTTATTAAAATATAACTTTTAACACGTTCATATATAATAAAATATGAAAAATATCTATATTAAATTTGTTTCATGCAAAATAATATTTTTAAAATACTAATATTTATAATTCAAATTAATATATAATTATATTTAAAAACATTCACAAATATTTATTTATGATTTTAATAATAATACAAGTGATTAAAATATATACTTTTAATTTTTAAAAATCAGCAAAAATAATTTAAAAATTACATTATAATTTTTATTTTACAACTAAAATAATATTTTTTTTGATAGAAGTCAAGATAATTTAAAAAAAAAACTTGAATAGATTTTTTTTCATAATGTATATTAACAATAAAAATGCAAATAATTAAATCTAATGATATTATATAAAAGTATACCAAATATAAATATATTATATAAAATCTTGATTCTATTCTTGTACAAACTCTTGATTTTAGCATCTATTAATTGGTTCAATTGACAGGTAACTAGCTTGATTCTATTCTTGTACAAAATCTTGAATCTCAACAAGCGCAATGCATGCCATTATTCGAACGGGTATCCCCAAACATGCATTCTATTCTTGTACAAACTCTTGATTTTAGCATCTATTAATTGGTTCAATTGACAGGTAACTAGCTTTTCTGCTGAGTGAAAGAGTAACCGATTCTAAAGTATTAACCACTCCAGTTTCTTGATTGGTTAGCGGATTTACTGGTTGAACCAGTCAGTCCGGACCAATTTTAATAACCAGGGTTGTAAGCATTGTTAAAAAATCAGCTACCATGAACAGATAAACTTCTTTTTCAGGACAAATATACACTAATGGACGTTTGGGACCTCCATAGCTTTGGTCAACGAGTATCCTCCAACATGCATTCCATTCCTATACAAACTCTTGATGTGAATGAAACTGCTTTTGTCCGGTAAAAGGGTGGTGCCGCCTCCAATAATGTTTAAATCTAAAAATACTGAGTTGATTCTTCACCCATTGCCATCCTTATCCATAACCCAGTCTCATTTAAAACATTGTGCAAGACAATTTCTGAAGGTATACCTACAGGCAGCCCTGAAACAAAAGAAAGAGGGTTTTCGGAATCATTATCAGGCACATCCAGAGCTGCAAATAAATGCATTACTTCTCCACCTAACATGAACTCCTTAATGATATAGTTGTTAACCAACTTCATGAAACGACTGCAGAAGACACCTCCTTCAGAATTGCCAATCTCATGCAACGTATTCTTAACTTCTCTTACAAAATTGGGCAGTTCAGTGGATATTTCGTTGTGAAAAAATTCTATATGCGTAACTGTAGCAGACAGCTTTTTCAAAGTGGTAAAGTAGCTACACATTTCAACTTTGGACAACCTCAATATATATGCCAAAAGTGTAAGCGCTAAGACATGCAACATTTTGACCATTCCTGTCACATGAGAGTGGTACTGAGAAGGAAAGGACAAGAAAAACAGCTACTCTTGCACTATCCAGGCTCAAATTTCCATCAAAGACTGGCTCTATCTGAATAAAAACCCAATTTTTAATATTAACAACCCATATATAAAGAGTGAGAAATGCAATCTTTGCTACCTAAGTTATTCTGACTCAAGTTATATATGGTAATGCACTTCAAGAACTAATGATTAGCACATCTCCTGTGTCAAAATATGTTTGTAATTTACTGATAAGGTATAATTTTATATACCTCTCAGGATGCACAAATCTGTAGAACTATAGTTGAAGTGTACTGTGCCCACACCTTAAACCATGTATATATCCACAGAATACAGCCATTTTTCAACATATCTATTTATACAAAGATGTTGCAGATTTGAGGCTCTTCCAATTATTGTTCTGTAAGTGTTATTAATAAGATGCATGTATTGCATAAGTTGTCAGAATTATTATCACCTTCAAAAACAATCAATGAACAGCTAGCTCATGAAGCATTTATTAGAATGATTCATGTTGCACATTAATTTAAGCAGATGTCTTTTTACCTCAAACAAAATTTGGACTTCCATCAGGTGTTTATTGAGAGAATAAATCAAAGACCAGCTCAAAAGCCTAAATGAGAAATTTTTTTTGCACTGTTGTGCGGAAATCAATCCAGAACATCATATATACCATAGAAATTTTACTAGGGCACTAGTAATTAGTTAATGTGAATTATAAAGATTCAACAGCACTTAAAAACCATCTAACCTCTTGACAAACCTCGCTGATAATGCAGGCTGCAAACTTCCCACGGCTTCAGCCCATGTGAAATAAAACAGAGAAGACAACAGCTTCATCCTAGAAATAAAGAAAATCTAAACAAATTAAAGAAACTAACAGAAAATTTCAAATTCATAATGGGATATGTATAGAATAGTTCTTTAATAGATATATAACAATATTTCCTCCGTTCCTTTTCCCCCAAATATGGACCCCATTGTACTGAGAGGGAGCATTGGAAAATGCAGAATGTTAAACAGAGAACTATAATGAAAATGCTGCATAATTGAGGATATTTCTCCAAATTTTCAAGAAGGCCATCAACAGATAGTCTAAACAACTCCAAACTAGGAAGCTTCAATAGTTTAAAAAATTTTCTAGCAGCAGATCTTATAAGATCATTATTGTCAATTAAAATGCCAACGAACTGCAAAATAAAACATGGCTTGCATTATTATGTAATCATGCATATGATAATGAGACAGAAATCCAAGTACTAGTTTTAAAAGATTAGAATGGAACCGAAAAAAAAAAGATTTTGTTGCAAAATCTAAGTGATGCATATTTCTCGAATCAACTGCATAATCATTATGATCAAACCACAAACCACAGTACAACATTGTAATGTCAACCCACACCAAGTTTGTGTGTGTATGGTTTGGTGGTAGTAGCCATTTGAATTGCTACTCCCACTACATCAGGATCGAACTATTTATTGAATTGCTACTCCCACTATATTGTGATCAACTGTATGTGTGTGCACGGTGGCAGTAGCCATTTGAATTGCTACTCTCACCACATCATGATCAAGATATTGTACCCTTTCAAAATGAATCAATGCACTGTGCACTAAATAAGTAGATTAGGATCTATAATTTCTACGAATTTCAAAATCATTAAAACTCACCATATGCATATGTATCTCTTTCACATTTAGACACTCAGAGGTGGCCATGTGATGCAGAGTACCCAGAGCTTCTAAACTGACAAGCAGTGAATTATCATTCAGCATGTCCATCAACAGGCTTAAGGCCTCACCACAAACTCAGCAGAAAGGATAATGAGCTTACGCAATGAGAAACAGGCAGATTGTCACACCTTTAAGACAATTACAACAAAGTCATTATTAGTACAAACAGATGCAACTACACTGGCTTCTATTATGTTAATAAATAATGACTTGTAACCTCTACCCTACAACTTATTTATAAAATTCAAGAATCTTCCATGTATTGTTAAGCAATTACATCATTAATCACATAAAACAAGACCAATGTAGTAAGAAAATTGATAATTTTGTCAATCTGGATTGCTATGGACAACTATATTGAGCTGAAAACAGAAAGCAACTGTTGTCTCAAACATACATACAAACCATACATAATATTCAAAGTTAGCACCATGCTACCACATTCTAGCTGATTTACATCATAGTATTTATCCTCAAGCTCATGCACAAAAGCTCCAGCAGCATTTGATGCCAAAATTTAAAACCTTTCTGCTATGTGTGGACAGTGAGATTTCTTCTCTTTCATGAATGGTAGGACCTTCTTAGATAAGGTTTGTAATAAAATGTCCTCAGATACAATTTTGATCTTCCTGAGGGCATTAAAAGCTTCAACCCTGACTCCCACACTCATATCTCTGACCATAGAACACAGCTGCAAGTATAAAGAAAAAAATATTTTAAAGAGGTGCTTTTTCCAATAGTTATGAATATAAGTTATATGCCAATGATATATGGAAGGTTGATACCAGCAGACAACATTTTGCTGCACAAAGTTGATGAAAATAATTGCATAGAATTGTTTTAGACCTTTAGAGGAGACAAAATTGATTGCAAAGTGCAAAATCCTTTGATAGTTTATCATAGTATGACAAACAAAGAAACTAGATCAATCCACAAGATGTCCAAACATTTAGTCAGGCTATAGTCTGCATTAATGTTCAATTTAAATTACAACCTGTCTCCAGGTAAGAGAACAAGCAGTTCTATAAATAAATAAAAGGTCAATGGTAGAACAAAAGATAAAATGACATCCGAGCAATTTTGTTTTCTGAAAACAACTGAAAGTGCAGACTTAATGAGAGTTCGTGCACAGGTGATCATCAATAGATGCTAATTTAACACAAAAGGAGAAGTGAGATAGAACAAGCCCCTGCAGTACGGATCCTATGTTTAGAGGAAGGAATAAACTAAAGCAAACATTTTTTTTTTCACAGGAATAACTAAAGCTGCAAAAGAATGCATTAAATCCACAGGTATAAATGAAAGAAAAACTTTTAGTATCACTGATAACGTTGCAAAGAATACCTGGATGAATACAGTATCGGACCAATCTCTTTTATCTTCCTTCCTCTGCATTGGCTGCTATAAGAATTTTACCCCATTCACTCACCTGGATTCACAATGAGAACAAAACCCATAAACAACAGTTAATCCACATCTCTAAACAGCAAATAACTCAAACACAATTAAAAAATCAGGAACCATATTTAGCAGTCGAACTGCAGCAGAACGTACACAATCTTCTGCGTCTTGACTCAATGCCACCTGAAAAACTCCATATTTGCACAAACCAACTAACCCATCCAAGCCTCTTTCCTGACGTAAGAATAAGGATCTTTAGTAAACCCCCAAAACATAGTGAACAACACATACGGCTGCATTCCTAAGAAGCCGCAGCCGTGCCGGAGTCGAGCAACCGAAACACAGCCACACAAATATCCTATCGTCGAGCTCGCTAAGGAGATTTGGATTGCTGTCGGATATCGAAGAGACTGCGGCGAGTGACTCGGCGGTGAGAAGAACCGAGACGGCGGAAAGGAGCGAATTGGCATGAACACACTGGAATGTCACAGGGGAGAGGTGAGTATGGTATGTGGCGAGGTCAGTGAGTAGCTTGAGAGTGTGGTGGTGAGTTAACAGATCACTAGTGAGCTTGAGATAGCGAGTTAGGGTTTCGAGGATTGAAGAGAATGTGGCGTTGGAAGTGTGAGGATTAAAGATGAGAGATCTAATGGAAGCTAATGTTTGTAGAGGGAGAGGCTTATCGATGTTGAGAGACTGTTCGCAAGAGCTCCACAAGTGCTGCTCCATTGAAGGTTCCTGTGTTTGGCGTTTACTCCACAAACCATGGGAATTCTGGGTTTTCGAAAGAAAAATGCCGGGAACCCAACAACAAGATAGACCAAAACGCGCCGTTTTAGCGCATTGCCATGGGTTGAAACCGAACCCGAACTATAACGTTACTTTCTCGTTTGTCCAAATTCAAACCGAATAACCCGAACAAATTGCATCAAAATATAAATTTAATTTAATTTAATCGATTATTTCAATTCAATTTGGTTTCACTCCCCTAGCACCTATATTCAGTTGAGGATTTAATCAATAGCGGTCACAGTTTCAAGAGATATTTTTGTATAAACGAATTTTATGTAGAATAATAAAATTTCATGTAAATTATTTTATTTATATAAATAATTTTTTATATAAATAATTTTTTATTAGTTTAATTTATATAAACCAAGTTTATAAATTTTTTTTTGCCAATTTTAATAAAGATAATTTTTGAACGAATTGAAATAAAATAAAATATTTTCAGCTCTAAAAAAAAACTCTGAAAATGCATATAGCATGTACCCAACAATTTAATTTTGACTTTATGATACTGGAATAGTTCTACACCAAAATTTTTTTATTTCGATAACATGATTTCATCCTGAGATAATACATTTTTATCTCAAATATAAGTTGGTTTAACTGCTCTCGGTTGGACCACTTGTCTCTGGTTTATCTTCTTCAGATTCTTGTGGTTTGGTTACAGCTTCTACATTCAGAATTTTTGAGACACGAAACATTGCAAGATGTTGATCACCTATAATAAGAAAAACATTTGCTAACAAAATAATTAAATTATCAAAGTTAAAATTAGATTAAAGATAATAATAAGTCAATAAAGTAATTAATTACCAAATGTGATACAATTTCCAGAAGATACAGTGGCGACGACGCCAGGCCTCAGCCGTTTGTCATCAACGAATGTTCCATTAGTGCTATCTAAATCTGTAACCAGTAGATTTTCTCCTTTCTTTTGAATACGGGCATGAACACCAGATACTGTCCAATTTATTACAAAGCTATATAAAATTAAAAATCTATTTAATTAAATTAATTTTTCGTATTTAGCTAAATGAGAAAAATATGATTAAAAAAAAATTAAGAAGATAATACCAGTTGCAACTGGAATCACCATATCTACCTTTTCAGGAAGACGACCCACCGTCACCTCACTCTACATAAATACATAATTATTTTTCAAGACGTAAACAAGTTTTCTCTGTTTAGTAATTAATTAAGGATTATGTATCAATAATAAATTTTTACTATAATTAAACGCAAGAGATGTATATTATACTCACCGAAGCAATTTCAAATGCATCAGGCATTTTAACCTCAAAGCCTATGTGCCTAGAATCTCCATCACCTATAATTTAATTTAATTTTTTTGAAAATTAAAAAAGAATAATGAATCATAAAGTTAATTAAGAATTAGAAAGAGAGCAATTGGACTGACCAACAGGTTGAAGAAGCCATCTGAGTTGAGGATCGGGGAAAGTGGATTCAGATTGAGAGTCAGACGCAAGAACAAGTCCAAAGCTCTTCATGTGCTTCTTAGGCTTAATTTGAAGGTGAGGGAAAAGGGTACTGTTTGGGTACTGAAAAGGGATAGATTTGTGAGGAAAGAGAGAGGGTTTAGAATGAAAGATGGGTGGTGATACAGAGGTTGAGCTGCCAGCTCCAAGCTTTGCATGGCTAAGGGATTGTGCACTTACTTCCATTTCTCTGCAAAAACAAAATTCTCTTCAATCTGTGATACTAAACAGGTTATCACCTCTTCTCCCTCTCTCTCTCTCTAACTGGATATAGTGGAATTATGTGGCAATCATTTATTGCCCCGACAAGGATGTGGATAACCAAATCTCGATTTTAGGCAATTTTGTTTTTTTTTTTAATGATTAATATGAATATCATTAATTATAAACCAAAAGTATTAACAAATTATATTTCAAAAACATATTAGAAAATGAAGCTTTCAACTTTCATGATTAAAATTTAAGGATTTCTAAAATCAAAAAATTACTTTATTATCATATTATCATTACATGAATTCGATTTAAATAAGTACATTTTAAATTTATCTATAAATAAAAAGTTTACTTATAATATTATATTATATAAAAAAGAATGTAAATTAAGAAAACATAAAAAAATACTTTTAGATCGGTTCTAGCTATAATTCTTATTATGCACATAAAACTTTAAATTTTAATCTTAATATTTATTTATTTTTACATAATATTAAACTGATATTTGTAATATAAAACAAAAAGGGATATCTGTCTAATTATAATTTTCTCCTACTCACCAAATATAATGTATAATAAAATATAAGTTAGATTATTTAAGAGAGCTTGAATTAGTTGCTACAAAACTTTTATATCTTAATTAGATACTTTGAGTTCAAGTATTAGATATATACAGTTTTTTAAAAATTTTTAAGAGAGTATTTTTTCGTCTTTCAGAGTCCTATTCAACACATTTTCAATTAATTGGATTAATTTCGATACCAAATTAAAAACAAAACATATATATGTTAGATTAATATTAATCCTTCAATTCAATTCATTCATAAATGAATAATTAAAACTAAGTTTCATCATAATTGAATGGTATTTAATTTTAAATAGTCATGCATATAAATAAAAGAATGATTAATATTTACTTTAACAAAGTTTACTAAATTTCCCAAAGATCGAATCAGCCAAAACGGAGAGGAAGAAATCCAATACAAGTGGAAATGTGGCTGCCTTTGTTACCATTTAGAATTTCATAAATATTAATTAGAGTTAAAAATAAAATAAAATAAGCTCTAATGAAGCTTGTAATAAACTTAAAACACGAGCAAGGCAAAAGTCACCTATTGGCTGCCGAAGCATGAACATTTCTTCCTTCTATCATCAGTTAAGAAATTTTCAAGCATATTATCAGAAGAAGAAAAGGCCTAACATGAGAAAGAAGAGAAGACGGTCAGAACCAAGGTGAACTCCCGCAAAAAGCTATATTTCAGTTTTTTTGCGGGCAATTCATCCTTGGCGCCAACTCCACTCTCATCCTCATCCTCATGCTATGCTTCTCTTCTCTTTCTTTGCTTTGGTCTTGTCAATTTCTTTTTAATGTTTTCTTTCTACTTCCAATCCTTATTTATAGGCTCTCCACAGAATAAAAATCAATACAGAACACAGATATGGTTCCAGAAGGTTTCTTTATTATTATTATTATTATTTTCTTTTGCATATTGATATCTCAACTGCCACGTTTGGATTCTGATAAATATGGAACATATTCTTCCTATATATATATATATATGATTTTCAAGAAATTTTGTGTGCTTTCAATGGAATTAATTAACATGACCCCTTCATTCACTCAAAGGGTACTAAATATAATTATATAGTTGCATAGAGCAGTATTACACTTTCTGCTATTTGGTTTTTACGGTTTTAAAAATAAATTTATATATTAAGCCTCTAGAAGAATATTAGTTTCCATGTTTTAATAATTCACATCATAAGTGAGAATAAATTATTATGAATAAAAAGAGTATTTTAAAGGTGATGTATGAGTATTACTTTTTAATGACGTATCTATTAATATTGGAATATATATCTAAACGATAAAAAGCTTATGAAACTCTTGGAGTGACTCGAATTTGAATCCTCCGATCTGGAAAAGAATTTTCTCACCCCATGTTTGTAATGGTGAAATATTTCTTATAGTAGACAACTTGAAGAGGCGAAGGGAAAGGAGATGATTTGATTATTAAGCCATTAAATGAACAGAGCTTCAAAAAAAAAAAAAAAGAAGGAAATTGAAGAAAGCCTCAGATTCCTGCAATATAGTTGACATTGGCCTAATTTTGCAAGAGAGTAGCGATTCGAACTGCATCATTTCTAGCCCATCGATCCAAGTATCCAACTGATGCGATGCCCTCTGTCTTACAATAATTTCAATGCTTTTCCCACTTAAAATGATTTTTTTTTCAATTTGACTCTACTTATCATGTTCTATTGATCAAATTAGAGTAACAAAATTTTCTTTATAAACTATTTATTGTTATTTATTTCATTTTATAAGAACATATTCATTTTTTTTATGTCTATTAATTCTAAATTATAGTCCATGTAATTTTTTGGCTCTTTATATATATATATATATAAAATAAAAAAAACAAAATTCTAGACTAATCGTATTAGTTAGTAATTAAGTAATTAACAAATTAATTTAAATAATTATTTCCCCATAATTACGTATTTACATGTGAAAGAAAACAGAAATAAGTTAGTTTCAATTTTTTTAAAATTATCGCCCTATTCTATTAAAAGTCCATATTTTAATTTTAGATATTAAACTTCGTATTATTATTTACCGATGTTAAGATTTTTTTTCTTTTTCAACGTTTGAGAGTTTAATTATTTAAGTAAAATTACATGATATATTATTTCATTATCTTAGTTAAAAAGTTCTTAATAATAACAGCAAACTTTTAATAAGCTGCAGATTTTTAACGTGGAAAGGGATGGTGAAAGATTGAGCTTCTGGAAATGTCCGCCTATTTTGCATTATAAAATTAATATGGATGCTTCTTTCAATTCAATTAAAAGGTTTGGTTATGAAGTTACAGCATCTCTCCGTAGCTCTTAATTCTGATGGGGCATTTAGAAGAGGTTGCTCTGAAGCGACGGCTGGGAGTGTTTTTAAGAGATGAATATGAATGTTGGTTAGATAGATTTTCTATGAAACTTAGGTATTGCACTTCATTTAGAGCTGAACTATGAGGTTTAAATATCGGTCTTCAGCTTGCTTGGGCTAAGGGGTGGAGGAAAATTATAGTTCAGGTGGATAATAAGAGTGTGGTTGAGATTTTTACCTCTAATCACAATCCCTCTGAAAAAAATAGCGATCTAATTTCTCTCATTTAGTCTCTTATTCACCAAAAGTGAGACATTCACATCTCGCATGTGTATATGGAGTCTAATAGATTGACTGATTTCGTGGCAAATTATGCTTTCAAGAAATATCAACAGTTGTTGTGACACAATTGTCCTCCAACAAGTACCAATTGGTAGTTTTTGATAGTATGAGGAAGTTGACCTTTGCCATAAGAGTTTTTGTCTGATTTTTTTGTTTTATTTTTATAAAAAAAGGTTTGATTATGGGGGCGGCTTAATTCGAGATTAGATGGATGATTGGATTTGTTTCCAATTTTGGTTGTTGCTCAATCCAAGAGCTGAAGTGAGTGTTTGGTTTAACTGTTTATTATAGTTGATAGTTTTATCTTTTCCAACAACTAATAGATATGTGTTTGATAAAACTTTCTAAACAACAATTAATAGTTATTTGTGTTGAAATGTGGCAATCCCACATCGGAAAGATTTCAATTTTCCACCATAGCATTAGCCTATAAAAGGGCTTAATCCTCCTCTTAACAATTCATCCCAAAAACATCAATCCATCTACTTCTAAGATTGGTTGTTTGTCCTCCCTCTCTTGTAATATTTCACTTTGTAATATTTATTTGAAATAGTGAAATATTATTTTAGTAGTGTCCGAGGACGTAGGCATAATTGGCCGAACCTCGTTAAATTATGGTGTTCTTTTTATTTCTATTTAATAGCTATTGTCGGGTTTTTTACTTTGTAATATATTGTGCTTTAAATTATCTTAGAAAAATTCTGTCACAAAGACTCAAGAGTCTAAGGAAGTTGGTTTTTAAGGGAGACCATTTGTGACTCCACCAACTACCTGGGAATTTTTTCTTTGTCTTAATTTTTGGCACAATTATTCACTTTGGTGGAAACTAACCCGATTTCCACAACAATTGGTATCAGAGCAAAGGTTACTGAGTTATATGCTCTGTGGTTGCGGCGTAAGCTGATCTTCCACATCAGAAAGGTTTCCTTGGATTTTTGGGTATTCCGCATTTGAAAGCTATTAAATAGTCTTAAAAAGGAAATGGCAAGAGACGGACAAAAATCCACAATGGACACAACAGCTTCTACTTCATCAATTTTGGCGAGAACTGCTGTGGCAAATACAAGAATTGCAGTGGAGATTTTTGATGGTACAGGCCATTTCGGCATGTGGCAAGGTGAAGTTCTAGACGCCTTATTTCAGCAAGGCTTAGACATTGCCATTGAGGGAGAAAAGCCAGAAGGTGCAGATGAGAAGGAATGGAAGACAATCAATCGTTTGTCATGTGGTACAATTCGATCGTGCCTGTCCAGAGAGCAGAAGTATGCCTTTTGTAAAGAAACTTCTGCAAGTAAATTGTGGAAGGCACTGGAGGAAAAATTCTTGAAAAAGAGCAGTCAAAATAAGCTTTATATGAAGAAAAGACTGTTCAGATTCACATATGTTCCTGGTACCACGATGAATGATCACATCACCAATTTCAATCAACTTGTAGCAGATCTGATGAACTTGGATGTGACATTTGAAGATGAAGATTTGACCCTAATGCTGTTGGGATCCCTTCCTGAGGAGTTTGAGTTTCTAGAAACTACTCTACTCCATGGGAAAACTGAGGTGTCTCTTAGTGAAGTATGTGCTGCACTATACAGCTATAAATTGAGGAGAAAAGACAAGAAGGATAGCACCAGTGGAGCAGCTGAAGCTTTGATAGTAAAAGGCCGTTCGAAAAATAAGAACAGGGGAAAGAAAGACAGATCAAAGTCCAAAGTGGGCAAAGATGAATGTGCCTTTTGTCGAGAAAAGGGGCACTGGAAGAAATATTGTCCTAAGTTGAGAAGCAAATCTGGCAAAGGCAAGGCTGTTGCAGATTCAAATGTAGCTGAATGTGATGATTCAGATTTTTCATTAGCATTGATGCCATCAATAAGCAGTTCGACTGCTTGGATCCTGGATTCAGGCTGTAGCCACCATATGTGTCCCAATCGGGAATGATTTTTCGATTTTAAAGAAATTGAAGGTGGAGTTGTCTATACAGCAAATGACAGCCCTTGCAAAACAACTGGAATTGGTTCAATCCAATTGAGGAATCGTGATGGATCAATCAGAACTCTGACAGACGTAAGATATGTGCCCAGTCTGACGAAAAATCTCATTTCTATAGGAATCCTTGGGAGAAAGGGTTTCACTATAATTATTAAAAATGAAGTAATGAATGTTATATCTGGAGCACTTGTGGTGATGAAAGGAGTTCAAAGGAGCAACAACTTGTATTACTATGAAGACAATACAGTTGTTGGAACAACAACAGCAGTTTCTAGTGATGACCATGAGCTAGAAATAACCAGATTGTGGCATATGCGCTTAGGGCATGCAGGCGAAAAATCCTTCAAACTTCTGGCGAATCAAGGATTATTGCAAGGAGTGCGAACCTGCAAATTAGACTTCTGTGAGCATTGCATCAAAGGGAAGCAGACGAGAGTGAAGTTTGACACTGCAATCCATGATACCAAGGGTATTCTGGATTATGTTCACTCAGATGTATGGGGTCCTTCCAAAACTGCTTCAATGGGAAGTAAACACTACTATGTTACCTTTGTTGATGATTGTTCAAGAAGAGTATGAGTGTATACAATGAAGACAAATGATGAAGTGTTGGGAGTTTTTCTCATTTGGAAGAAGATGGTAGAAACTCAGACGGGCAGAAAGATCAAGTGTCTTCGAACAGACAATGGCGGAGAGTATACAAGTGATCCCTTCATGAAAGTTTGCAGAAATGAAGGAATTGTTCGACATTTCACTGTCAGAAATACACCACAACAGAATGGGGTGGCTGAACGCATGAACCGAACTCTACTGGAGAAAGTTCGATGTATGTTGTCTAATGCTGGATTAGGCAGACAGTTTTGGGCTGAGGCTGTAACATACGCATGTCACCTCATTAATCGTTTGCCATCAACTGCTATCAATGGCAAAACACCTTTGGAGGTGTGGTATGGAAAACCTGCTACAGATTATAATTCCTTACATGTGTTTGGTTCCACTGCATACTATCATGTTAAGGAATCGAAGTTAGATCCAAGGGCACAGAAAACTATCTTTATGGGGATATCCTCTGGTATCAAAGGATATCGACTATGGTGCCCAGAGACGAAGAAAATAATCTTTAGTAGAGATGTTACCTTTGATGAGTCTACCATGTTAAAGGTAACAAAGGAGCAAACAGATGGTTCTCCACAGCAGGTGGAGGAAACTCCTAAACAGGTGGAGTTTGATAGAAGAAGAATTGTTGATCCAGCAATTGTAAAGTCTGATAAAATTACTCCTATGGCAGAAGAGGAGATAATGGTAGAAAATGGATCAGATGAGGAAGCAGAGGTTTCAGCACAAGAACCTCCTCAACAACTTGAGCCAATTGCACTACGAAAGTCGAAAAGGAATATTAAGAAACCTGCTCGACTTGAAGATATGACTAATTATACATCTTCAGTAGATGATGAGATTCCTTCCACTTATTGTGAAGCTATTCAAAGCTCAGAAGAAGAAAAGTGGAGAAAGGCTATGGAAGAAGAGATGCAGTCCCTTGAAAAGAATCAGACATGGAAGCTAGCAAGTCTGCCAAAGGGAAAAAAAGCGATTGGCTGTAAATGGGTTTATGCAAAGAAAGACGGATTTCCTGATAAAAATGATATTCGCTACAAGGCAAGATTGGTAGCTAAAGGCTACGCTCAGAATGAGGGAATTGATTATAATGAAGTGTTTTCTCCAGTTGTAAAACATTCCTCCATTAGAATAATGTTGGCCTTGGTAGCACAATTTGATCTGGAACTAGTTCAGCTTGATGTAAAAACTGAATTTTTACATGGAGACTTAGAAGAAGAAATCTACATGACTCAGCCAGAAGGATTTAAAGTTGCTGGAAAAGAAAATTTGGCGTGCAAGTTGAGCAAATCGTTGTATGGATTGAAGCAATCTCCAAGACAGTGGTACAAACGATTTGACAAGTTTATGATAAGACAGAAATACACAAGAAACAAATATGATCATTGTGTATATTTATGCAAGCTACGAGATGGTTCCTTTATCTATCTTCTCCTTTATGTTGATGATATGCTGATAGCTTCGAAAGATGAAGGAGAGATTCAGAAGTTAAAAGCTCAACTAAATCAGGAATTTGAAATGAAGGATTTAGGGGAAGCTAAGAAGATTCTCGGTATGGAGATATGCAGAGACAGAAAATTGGGGAGACTTTGTTTGACTCAGAAACAATATCTAAGAAAAGTACTAAAGCGTTTTGGGATAAATGAGAATACAAAACCAGTTAGTACTCCACTTGCTCCTCATTTTAAGCTCAGTGCATCTTTATCTCCGAAAAGTGATAAAGAACGAGAATATATGTCAAATGTTCCATATGCAAATGTTGTTGGTAGCTTGATGTATGCAATGGTGTGTACGAGGCCTGACATTTCACAAGCAGTTGGAGTTGTGAGCAGGTACATGCATGATCCTGGCAAAGGACATTGGCAAGCTGTGAAATGGATTCTACGGTATATTCAGAATACTGTAGATGTTGGTATAATGTTTGAGCGGGATGAGAAAAGTGGTCAGTATATAGTTGGATATTGTGATTCCGACTATGCAGGTGATTTAGACAAACGTCGATCTACTACCGGTTATGTGTTCACACTTGCAAAGGCACCGATTAGTTGGAAGTCCACCTTACAGTCAACAGTTGCTTTGTCTACAACAGAGGCAGAGTACATGGCAGTTTCAGAAGCTGTTAAGGAGGCAATTTGGCTTCAGGGCTTGTTGAATGACTTGGGAATTGGTCAGAAGCATGTCAAAGTGCATTGTGACAGTCAAAGTGCTATTTGTTTAGCAAAGAATCAAGTTTATCATACAAGGACGAAACATATCGATGTTCGATATCATTTTGTACGGGAAATTCTTGAAGATGGTGAGATACTACTTCAGAAGATTTTGACTGCTGAAAATTCTGCAGATATGGCAACAAAAGTTGTGACAGGTATCAAGTTCCAACATTGCTTGGACTTGATAAATGTTCTCAGAATTTGAAATTGGGCGCTTTGAAGCGCATTTGGAGACATTGCTGAAATTTGTAAAGAGAATGTTTGTTTGGAATTGTGAGATCGCCAAGGTGGAGATTTGTTGAAATGTGGCAATCCCACATCGGAAAGATTTCAATTTTCCACCATAGCATTAGCCTATAAAAGGGCTTAATTCCCCTCTTAACAATTCATCCCAAAAATACCAATCCATCTACTTCTAAGATTGGTTGTTTTTCCTCTCTCTCTTGTAATATTTCACTTTGTAATATTTCTTTGAAATAGTGAAATATTATTTTAGTAGTGTCCGGGGACGTAGGCATAATTGGCCGAACCTCGTTAAATTCTGGTGTTCTTTTTATTTCTATTTAATAGCTATTGTCGGATTTTTTACTTTGTAATATATTGTGCTTTAAATTATTTTAGAAAAATTCTGTCACAAAGACTCAAGAGTCTAAGGAAGTTGGTTTTTAAGGGAGACCATTTGTGACTCCACCAACTACCTGAGAATTTTTTCTTTGTCTTAATTTTTGGCACAATTATTCACTTTGGTGAAAACTAACCCGATTTCCACAACAATTTGAAATATCAATCAACTACAGATTGAAAAATTCTATTTTGAAGTTTTTTTCGATCAGCTAATGCTTTTTTAAATAGAAATACAAAATTATTCTTACACTAAATTATTTTTTGAATTCATTTTTTATTTAGTTACACTGATATCATATATATTATTTATTTATTTATTTATTTATTTATTTATTATTATTATTATTATTATTATTATTATTATTATTATTATTCATTTATTAATATTATTATTATTACTACAGTAATTTTTAATTTATTAAAATAAACAATTATATTAAATAAACAATTTATTATATATTTATTTATTTATATATTATAATAGTAACAATTTAATTATTTTTATTAAACCAAGAGCTACATTCAACAACTCAACCAAACTGCCGAAAGGAAATTGCAAATAATGCATGGCTTTCTTCCATGCTGGTTGAATGTGATAATCAAGTACGGGTGGTTATGATGGTGCGAGGGTGCTGTGAACTAGATTTTTAGTCTTCATATCGTTCAACATATTAAAGTATTGACTGGGTGAAGCTAATTATCCGACAAGATTTCTTTCTCATGTCATGACTTAAAGAGTTTCATGTTGGGACTCACTCTGAAGAAACCATCTCCAGACATTGTTTCTTGGCTCAATCATGTTCTTGCTTTTTTGTTTCTCTTGTGAGTCTAGTTTACCTTTTATGTGCAAAATAATAATAACAATAATAATAAAATAAAGCTGAAATATGAGAATTTAATAAAATAAACTTGTAAAATTTAAGGGTGTTAAAAATTAAAGTGCATTTTAGCGAGAGAGAAAAAAAATGTAAATGCCAGATCTACATGAACAACAACAAGCAGGCATACGAAACTGTCGTTTGCAACCGATGGGCTGTTGAAAGAAAGAGAGCTTTTAAACGACTAACGTTTTATCCGCTTGGAGAGTACATTAATTATCCTGCCTGAATACAGGTCGGAGAAATTATAAATGGAAAAAAGGAGTGATGACGCCTGAAGAAAGGAGGAGCTCTAGGCCAAAAATTGCCACATCGGCAGTCGGTAGCAGCAGAGTTGATGTGATTGTCCTCATTATAAATTTCACATCAGTTACTTATTAACTGAATCTCGAGAGTGGATTTACGCGATAATATCTTCGCGTTTGGTAAGTGTTATTTTGCATGTTGGATGGAGATGAGAAGAAGTGCACATTACCTGTTTGGGAAAATTGCCTGCTGAAAGTCTTTGTTTTGCATCACTCGAAGAAACATATCCGCACGAATACTTGTCATGGATGATCACTACTAGCTGTTCTATCACGTTTCGATGATTTTCTAACAGCTACTTAACTACGACCCTTGTTTTCTCTTAATATCGAAGTGACTACTATTCAGTTATTCTGTTGTTTATTTAGTTTCTTATCAAATACTGCAGCTTCAACTAAGGAATTTAAAAACGCTGTTAATGACTTTGTTAGAAATTAACAGCTGTGATGGTGATAGGCCTTTATCTATCTGTTAGCAAGGCCCTGATACAAGAGCTGTCAAGTTCAAATAGATCATTTGTTGGCATTTACTGGTATTTTTACTTTGCGAAGTTGCCTGTTAATGTACATGATCTTATATAATCTTGATTTCTTTATACTCTTAATTTTACGTGATCATATAGCAGTAGGATAATTTCAACTGAACTCATATTCCTTCAATGATTTCTAAGATGTTTGACATATTATCCATGTTTCGAGATTTGATCTTGAATATATTGTATGTGTTATTTTTCACGCATGCCTATATGGAAACACTGAAGGAGAAAAACGAAGGCTACTGTGACTTGAAGCACAATGAGTTCTTCTCTGTTCTAGAAGGATAAAAATTTCAATTGGACAAGGTGACCCAGAGCAACTTTTCACGTAGATATAAGTAAAGGAAAAGAAAGAAAGAAAGAGATATCTGACATCCCAAGGCTTGCAGAGCTTTATTTTTCAGTTCTCTCCATGACATGCCTTCATCTTAATTAGTTAATGCTGCATAAAGAGAAAACAAAATACAATGTTAATTTAACAGAGGCGAGCATTTGTATTATGTACATCATGTTAGATAATAAGTTCTCCCATGAAAACCGGAAACTAATAATGAGAAGAACTTACTTCTGACAGTTGGTGGTTTTAGAAATGGGAATGTTGAAGTCAACTCCACACGCGTGGGGGAGGGAGGAGGCAGCACTATCGTTTATATTTGGGTAGCGAGCAGCTGCAGCTTTTACACAGTCGCATGCAGCTCTCCTATCGACGGTGGTTGGAGCAAGCGTCTTCAAATTCTTCACTCCAGCACAACACGCAGGAGAAGGAGAAGAAGCATCAATTCCTGTGAGGAAAGGAATGCAGGGGGCCAAGGATGAGTCCACTTTTCCACAGTCAATTGCCTTTCCAGGAATCGCCATCAACTGAACAATCGCTACCACAACCAGCACTGAAATGACTATTCCCTTCATTTTTCTTAGCTAGGATATGAACTGCTTAACTGAAGTTTATGCTTCTATTGCTTTCTGGGAGAGGGGAGAGCCCTAAATGTGCTATTTATATCCTCTTCAAAGATTGCAAAGTGAGTATTTAGGTAAGGGTCTAATTTAAAAAAAAAATAGAAGATCGGTTACATAGTTTTGGATTCTTCTTTACTTTGAAATGTCACTTGCTTGCCTTTAACAGAAAAGAGGATGAACTTTCGGACCTTTTTCATTCTCTTAACAATTGATAGGATATTGCCAGTCTTGGGGACAAGTTCAATACTTATTTCTATCTCTAAGCATATTACTTACTGAGCCTATAATTTTAATTTTTAAGATAGAGAAAGTATATGATATATACAAATCATGTTTTGCCAAGTTGCCATTCTTTCCAACTTTGAAGTAATTATGATGATGATAGTTTCAGATGGCATTCTTATTTCCCTTCGGTGAATTTGCAGTAAATAATTTTCCATTGACATTAAATTTTGAATGTCATTTGTAGTTGTATTACACTTCGATTCTTAAATTCCTAAATTTTAAGTACATTTTAATGTAAAAATTATTATATTAAAAAATTAATTTCATCAATTTTGATGAAATTTAATTTAATTATAATCAATTTTCATGACAATTAACTTTCAAAAATTACAAATGAATTTCACGTATATCAAATATTAATATTTTGAATTTACAAATATAATTCTATAAATTCTATAAAACTTATTTATATGAAATATAACCTTAATTAAATTTATTTAAATATTTAATTTTTTTTATTAAAAAAAACCCTGAAAATTCCATTCAAACATCGGAGGAAAGGCTACAACACAAAAAAAGCCTCCAAGAACCGAGTCCACCCAATTACAAAAAGCCCAAAGCTTGACAAAAAGATCGAAAACAACCACCTAAGGATTTTTAGCAGGCCGAGAGGATAAGCTCAGACACCAAGAGATTCCTCTGAACCAAAAAGAACTTCCATTAAAATCATTATCACTTCAAAATTTTTCCCAATTAATTTGGCTCTCTACCTAGAATATTGTCTTGAAGCCATCAAAAGTCACTATGTTGACAACATCTCACAAACTTTGGTTAAAACTCTTGGTGAAGACACCGGACAGATCTTGCATGCCATTTCCACAAGTGAACTTAAATGATCTATATATACCTATCAATAGCATCTCTAGAAATCTGCCATTAAACCAATCAGAGATGCTTAAAACCAAAATACCATTATCTACCCATTCTCATGGAGAATAGCTGTAAAAAAGAATCAAAATTCACAAATTTCAGCAAAACTAAGAGAAGCATAAAAACACTAAGCAAAACAAGAAAGTTAGATTAATCTGCTATCGGACTGAATCCAATTTTGATAATGTGAGTGAAGGCTTTCGAGTTAGATAATTGAAGTTTTGTATATTCTTTTTGTCCTTTTTGGTATTGATCTGTTCTCGCCTTCCTATTTTACTTCTAGACTCGCAGCCATTCATCTGTAAATGCAATAAATCCCAACCATTTGATACCAAATTACAACATGAAAATTCCAATAAAGCAATGACTTAATGCAACTTAATTTTTATTTATATATTAATTGTGTAACTAATAGTGGGTTTGGCTGATTTCCCTTCCATTTTTCATTTAAAAAGATCTTACTACAAAAATATTTGTACTTGAGCGTTCAATCAACTTCAACTTGGAAAATGTGTAGTATTAGATTAGGTGAAACATCCCTGCCATATAGATTTTTCTTCACCTAAAACATATATATACACATATTTTTATTTGGGAAAAGATACACAAATTGGTGCTGGCCATCGCATCAAGTGAAATCCACATAATTTGATGATATTTCACACATGTTCTTTTTATTTTGTTGCAAAAAGAAAAAAACTATTACGTAAACACTTATTCTCTCTAAAAAAAACTTAAATACTTCTCTTTCAGAAATCAATTATTGAATGGGATTCGTTTCCACCGAGAGATGTTCAACTCTTTTAAAAAGAAATTCAATTCAAATTCGCATAGTTTGCTACTTTTTCTCTTCATTTTTTAGTTTTCAACAATTATTATTTTTCTACGACATATATGTCTAATATGTAAAGATATTTAAGATAAAATAAAAACCCATTAAATTTTGATTGAAAATTCAGGATAGGAATTAGCAACTTTATTTTTTTGAAATAAAAAAAATGTTGCCAACTCAACCCACCAAAAGATTTTGTTCGTATAAAAGAAAAAGGTTAACTGCAAGAAAATAAAAATAAAAATTGATAGCTGTGGTTTTCTCCCTCTAAAATAAAACGACAGCTCGACTGAAGACAGCAACGCAAAGCTATAGAAGGCAAATAAAATAGAGTTCATGAATATAATTATGCATTCTTTTGATTATTTATTATAATAATTGTCACTCATATCATTTTAGTTTACTATTTTCTTTATAATTTTTGTTAGATTTAGATTTGATATTTATTGTCACGGATTTAGTGTAAAATGAATTACTAACAAAAATGAAAATTTCCAACAATTCTAAATTATAAAATTCTCCAACTGAATACTATGAACAATTTAAAAATATAATCTAAAATCCAAATGATTTTGTTCGAAATTTGTGCAACCGATCGAATTATCTGCTCTAACCCAATTGAATATACTTCTTCAATTCTATGGTAAAAGAAAAAAAAAGTAATGAGACCTATTACTGGATTACTGGTTAAAGGATGAATAGATAGAAACAATTTTTAATTGTGTTACTCTGGCTCTGATGGATCAAAATATCACCATAAAAATGTGACCTTGGGAAATGAGCAAATGGTCCAACATTGATTATTTTCAACGATTGGTATAAATCATGGTGGCTTGGTGCCGAAATCGTATTTTCCAGTATTGCTTTTGTTATTGCTGGTCATGATAATGCCTTGAGAATTGAAAAAAGAAAAAAAGAAAATCTCCAACAAAGTTCATACTTCAGAAAGCTTAGTTTGGATTAAAAAATTCACCCATTTTTTGAGTGCTATAACCTATTTTAATTAAAGAATTATTAACCAGCACAAAAAACACATGCATTTGTTCAATGGTGTGCTGATTGTGTTCATTGATTCATATTTAAATCAAAATACTTAGCTTCCTCCGTCTCAAAATTATTGTCTTTATTGAAGAAAAATTTTATTATAAAATTGTCCATTTTCTAAAAATAAGATAACTTTTCAAATTTCTTTTGCAATTATATTCCTTATTTTAATGAAAACTTTACCAATAATTATCAGTGAGAGGTTTTATATTGTGTGAGAAATAGTGGAGTAATAATCAAGATATTCTTTTTTTAAAAAAATGGTATTATAGTCAATTATTTACATTATTAATTAATATTTTTCTCAATTCTAGTGTTAGATTAATTAAAAATAAACAAACATTTTGAAACGAAAGGAATATATAAATTCTTATTACGTTTAAGTTTAAACATGTACATAATCTATTTAATTTAAATGTTTATTTCATCACAACTTAAAGCTTTTTTTTTTTCCAATTTCTTAATATTATGACAGAATAATTGTTATTCGTAAAATTTCAACACATACCCTTATTTGCACTAATACATTGGGCAAGAAATTGATAGATCATTGTTTTTGAGTTCTTAACTTCTTTATGACTTGATATGAAGTTAAATATATTGAGAAACTGATCTAAAAGGTAAGGCTAAAACCTTCTTATGATGAAAATTTTCTTAAATAAGAGAAGAAATTAGAATCAAGTATAGAAGGGATTAGGGTCATTTTGGGTTGGGATTCTACTAATGGTTTCTACACTTTTAGTTGGCGTTTGTGTTATTGACATCTAGCGAGTCAAACTGTGACAGTTTAGAATAGGAAGAAACTGAGTTTCCAAACTAGATAATTGCTAGGAAAAATGTTAAATAGCAAATAATTTAGGGGCTTCAGCGTGGGAGTTGAGATTGTGGTGGGAAAAGGTTTTCTGATTGTTGATTATTGGTTGGCCGTTGACACTTAGATCTTGTTTAATACTACATCTGGAAAAAGAAAAAAAACGTTTTCTAGAAAGAAAAAAAAATAATTTTAAATTTTTAGAATTTTAAAAAGGTAGATAAATTTTTTTTTCTGAAATAAATTTTAAAAAACGGTTTATAAAAAATTAAAAAAATCAGTTAATTAAATCAAAAAATTAAATATATTTTTTTTGATATCCAACTTTAATTCCAAACATTTTTAAAAGGAGAAAACCAAACTTGCGGTTAATCAAATGATACTAAAATATCAGAATAGAAATGGAAGACAAATAACAAAAATTTAAAATTAAAATGAATTCAATCTAAGATAAGAATTATTTATAACAAACTGCACTCTTAACAAAAACAAATTGTATGCAAAAAGTGCTACCTCCACTCTTTAATTTGGTGGAACGCAACATGTTTTGTCATGTGACATGTATCATCAAAATAAAAGAGACGGTGCCTAACAATTCTAAATTATATATTACCTATATATATGTCTTGTAGTCGTGTTTTGCAATTTTGGTACAAATTGGCATGTTCCATTAAAGGAAAAGGAAGTCAGCCAAAGATGGGAGCCATTTGTGACCAAGTGGTCCATTTAACTATTTATGTTAACCGCGGAGTGGCGGGATGTTCGGAATTGCTAGGCGTTAAAAAAATATATATCTAAAATTTTTTTTATTTAATGGACTAATTTTTTAAATTTAATTTTTTTTAAAAATATTTATTTTTTTATTTTTTTTTAAAACAGTTATTAAAATTAAAAAAAATTAAAAATAACTTTTTTATAAAATGCAATACTAGACAGGAATTTAGTAGTTGGTCACAAGGTAAGTGGGCTATATTTTTATAACAAAATCCTGCCCTATATAAACCAACCAAATCATTGAATTAAACCATAAGATAAAGGTTTCTTCCTTTGTGCCATTAAAGCTCTCCTTCCTCCATATTCTACAACTGAAGGAAGAAGAAATCAAGTAGAGCACCAAAAAGAATATAAAGAAGATGCCTTGTCTTTATATCTCTACTAACGTTGACCTCAGTGGTATCGATACAGATCCCGTCTTCTCCGACGCTACCAAAGCCGTCGCCACCATCATCGGCAAGCCTGAACATGTATAACTACTATTCCAGCTTTCTCTCTTTTCTTTCAATAATTTTATATCTAATTAGCTTTCTCGTATCTAAATTTTCTGTCTCGCTTTGATCAAATCTTTCTTTGATTGCTTTACTACTTCATTAATCTAATATGTATATAATATATCCATCCTTTGATTGACTTATTTTTCGATAAAAGAATTTCTTTTCTTTTTTGTTTTGTTTTTTTTTGTTTTTTTGTGTGTGTGGGGTTTTGATATTCAAAATAGTTGCATCTTATTTATTGGTTTCTTGATACATTTTTAGAACAAAAAAGAAAAAGCTTTATCGAGCAATTTAGATGTCGCTTTCATGGAGATAAGGTTGTGAGACATAACTTGATGATTGATTGAAATATATAAATTATGACATGCCAATCACATACATAATTTAGTAGAGCAATTTGAGCAGATGGTTTTGTTGAAACAGGTCCCACAATCCAAATTCGGCAAGTGATATTCATCAAAAAATATAGAAACAAATTATAGGCTTATAGCATATATAGCTTTATGTAAGTATACTAGCTAGGGGTTGTTTTGAATTATTGTTAAAAAAACAAATTTATAATTTTTTCTGATTTAATTGATTAATTTTTTAATTTAAAAAATTAGGAAAGAACTTGTTAAGGCTATCAGCGATATAAATCCTGAATCAAGATAGGTAAAATTGTTATAGAGGCAAGTCGGAAATATATATAGATAACATGTACATTGTTTTTTAATGCAAAAATGTACAGAGGATAAAACTCATCAAATGCAATGAATCCAAAATGCTTTGTTCCTAAGTTATGTTCATACTTTATCATGTCGTGTGTATATATATATATATATATATATATATAGAGAGAGAGAGAGAGAGAGAGAGAGAGAGAAATTTAGAGAGATCAACCCAATAACCAGATCGAATTAAAATATATATTTGTTGCAGTTTGTGATGGTGGTACTTAAGGGATCAGTAGGCATAAAGTTTAATGGGAACAAAGAAGCAGCAGCATATGCAGAGGTAGTGTCGATGGGTGGAATTAATAGAGAAGTGAAGAGAAATCTGATTGCAACCTTAGGTACAGTTCTTGAAAACAGGTTATGTATCCCAAGGACTCGTTTCTTCCTTAAAGTTTATGACACCACAGCCGCCAGTAACTCTTCTAAATTATAATAATGTTGTCTATTGTGATCTAAGCATTATTAAATGCTTATTATGTGTGTTCTGAATTGTCAATGTTAATTTGTATCTGAGACAAATTAATTGACTTGAATAAGATGAAAGAGTAATTAATTTTTGATCAAGTTGAAGGAAGCAATAACCAAATGGAATTTGAGTTCTTGGGGTTTCCGTTTTATTTTATGCATGGTGCATGATGTTGTTTTCGAATACACATATACTTTCCCTCCTTCAGACTCAGAAGCATTCTAGAACATTTAACACACTTTTTTTTTTTATTTTTTTCTAAATAAAACTCGACACTTAATTTGATACAACAATAAAAGTTGACACCAAATTACAAAGTATCCGATGGGATATAATTACATTAGAAACGCCAATCTATATAGCAATTTCAGTTAATTTTTCAGAGCCAATATGGTCAATTAATATGTGTCATTCAAAAATGGGAGAGAGATTAATTAAGGGGTCACTAAAAATTGGTATAAAGCACGAAAAAGTATGCCTTTGAGCTTTCATTGTAATTATGTAAATATTGTATTCGAACATGATTAGGATTCCTTAAGGGAATTTCATAATTGTATATAAAACCCTATCAATCTATTATATATATTTAAAAGCAGGATTAAAGAGAAGATTTTCGTAATACGATCATACCTATCCATATTCTATTTAAATAGTTCGTCATTTGTCTGAACAATTTGATTGACATATCATCAAACTGCATATATCTATATTTTTTTTTAACACATATGGCTTTTTAATAGAATTAAAAATATGGACATTTTTGATAAGTGATTTTCTAAGGATATATCATTTTTGGCCGACAGTATACAGTTTTTCTTCATTTTAATTTCTCTCCATAATTCTTTTTTCCTCACATCCTACTTTCCCCGTCACTCTCCTCTCCCTATTTTTTTTCTATTTGTTTCTAATCTATTTCTATGCAACACTTCATATAGGTACTGCTTTGAATACACATTTATTTATTTATTTTGTACTTTGTGATTTTCTTCAATTCTCAATTTATGATTTTCTTGACTGAGGTTTTAAAAAATTCCATTAAATTTGAATTCTGATTTTCAAAACTGCACATGAATTATTGAACTGTACGTTTTATTGTAATAAGTTCACAATAAATGTAACTTGGAAATTTTATGATTTCACTAAATCTTTTATTAGTTAAATAGTTATTAAATTTCTACTTATTTTAATTCTTTTACCTATTTCTACAATTACAATGCGAAATAAATTAAATTATACAGTTATACATGGAATCTGAATGCCACAATTAATTTCATTTTCTATCTTTCTTTTAGCTTTAATTTAGGTAATTTTATTCCAGTGTTTGCGTACCTACTTGCTTGCATTCAGGCCAAGTCTAAAGTTACTTGTCAGATTTACCGGCCCAAAGTTCACAAATTTTGCATTTTGTATATCTTAATTAGTCGTAACTAAAGATGACTGCATGGAGAATATTTTAGGATATTTGATTAGACATGTCATCATTATACATAATTTGAATAGTGACAAACGAATCAATGTAAGATGGATATGATTAATAATTTTATTATCTATAATGTATTTGAGTATGATATGAATATATTTCTTAGAATATCAACCTAATTACATAATCATTTTTTTTAAATTCCCTACATTTGATGAAGCATTTGGACCCATTTAGGTGTCCGTTTAGACACCCAATACAACTCATCATTAATTTAAGACCTTGTTAAGGTGAATACCCAGAATATTCAATGTTAGACTTAATGAGTATAATAAGGACCTCAAAACATTATATTTTCATCCTATCCTATGAACTTTAAGGTGTATGAAATTTCATATTGGATCCTTTTTAAGTAAAAAGTAAAAGTGGGATAATAGATATTCTATTTAACTTAAGTTGATCTAAGCCAACAGCAGACCTACATCAAGATAACTTTTCTTTGAAACACTTTGGTAGTGCCCTCGGATCGGAATCTATAAATCAGAGCACATGGGCCATCTTCTTATCTTTTCTTTATGCCAGAAGAATTACGGTAGACTAATTGATTATTAAATTTTTTATTATGTAATATAAAATTTTAATCCATATTTATTTAGTTCAAGGGATAATTATAAATAGATTTATAATGAGTATGAATAATCTAAAATTAAATGAATTTGAGAATGGATGGAATAATTTTTGTGAATACCCTATCTACTAAGGTCCTAGGGTTTTAAAAGTGAAATTGAGAAAAAATAAGAACAAAAGAGTTAGGGATTTAATCGCTTCAAGGTGATCAACTTCCAAATTCCAAAGACATTGAATTTATTTTATTTCTTATGAAAGATAGCCAAAGACGCTACATATATATAGAGAGAGAGTTTTAATCCTTAATCAACTAGAACTAGGATTTAATCCTTAGTCAACTAGAACTAGGATAAATAAATCATTAATATTAAGCAAAATCTAAATAGAAAATCTCTAATATTTAAGGGTTCCTAACATTTTCCACCTCTCCAAAATAGTCTTGTCCTCACTCAAAGCTGAGCAGTAACAAATTCTAGAAATTGTTCTTCTAAAATTTTGGAAGACCCCCAAGTGACATCCTCATTTGGTAGGTTGGTCTATTGAACAAGTACTTCTATGACATCAGACTTATGACGTTCCACAATACGTCGGTCAATTATAGTTTGAGGCATGATTTGAACTTCACCAGTAGAAAAAATATTTGGCAAATGGTGTTGCACCACATTATCATCCTCTAACTTTTTCTTAAGACAAGAAACATGAAAAATTGGATGTATCTTAGAGTTTGTTAACAAGTCCAAGCAATAAGCAACAGGGCCAATACGTTCCAATACCTGATATGGTCCAAAGAATTAAGGAAATAGCTTTATAAAAGTCTGAATCTTGATAGAAGTTTACTTGTAAGGTTGGAATCGAAGAAAAACACAATCTCCTACTGCAAATTCCTGCTCACTGCGATGCTTATCAGTTTATTGCTTTATTTTGGCTTGTGAAAGCTGCAAGATTATCTCTCAGAAGTTAGATAATCTTATCCCTATAAATCAATTCCTTATCAACTTGATCCACCTTAGTAGAATCAGACATGTATTTTGTGATCATGGGAGGAGGCTGAACATAAATTGTGTAACGGCTGGGCTACTGGAATCAGGGTCTCATTCTGTTGCCACAGTAGGCCCACCCGTAGTCTCACTGAGACCAACAGGCTGCCGGAGTCCATGGCCCAATACCTCCAACCCATCACTGGATACACAGTCAACGCTGCTTGCCACAATAGGTTGTTGGAGGCAAGAGCCGAATCCTTGACCTCCCTTTAGTCTCAGTAAGAGACTACCAATGGTACCAGCCATGGACCCCGGCAGCCCGTTGGTCTCAGTGAGACGATGGGTGGGCCTACTGTGGCAACAGGCTGAGACCCTGATTCCAGTAGCCTAGCCGTTACAAATTGCTTTAAAAGGATCATCTTAGTAGAAGAGTGATAAGTGATATTGTACCACCATTCTGCCCAAAGAAGTCATTTTAATCACTCTTTTGGCTTATCACTACTAAAGCATATGAGGTAGTTTTCTAGGCATCCATTCATCACTTTGGTTTGCCCATCTGTTTATGGGTGATAAGTACTGCTCATATTTAACTAAGTACCCTGTAAGCCAAATAGCTCATTCAAGAAGGTGCTAGTAAAAACTTTATCTCAATCACTAACAATGGGATTCAAAATTCTATGCAGTTTCACTATATTCTCAATAAAAGTACAAGCAACATTTGCAGCAATATAAAGATATCGTATAACATAAAAATAAGCATATTTTGTAAGTCGATCCACAACTACGAATATGGTGGTTTTACCTTGAGATGATGGGAGTCCATCAATAAAATCCATGGATATATCAGTCCAAGCATCATTAGGAATAAGAAAATATTGGAGTAAACTAGGGGCAGCAACTGTTTCACCTTTATGACGCTGACAAACATCACATTTTGTAACAAATTTTTTGATGGTCTGATTCATATTCTTCCAATAAAAAAGCTGACAAATGCGTTTATATGTATGCAGGAATTCAAAATGACTTGCAACTGGGGATGAATGGAACTCTTTTAATATTATACAATGGTAAAAAGATTTTGGTGCCAAGACAATTCTACCCTTATAACGTAAATCTATAAAATCTCAATTGTAATAGGGAATATAAATTGGATCTTCTTCTAGCTTTTTAATAATGACTTAAAATTCTGGATCTTCCAATCATTCCTTCCAATAAGTTCCAATGTCTTGCAAATAGAAATAGAAATAGCCACTAATTTAGCTTGTTCTAGAAGGTGAGAAAGTGCATCTACAACCAAGTTCTCACTTCTTTTTTTATAGATAATCTCATAGTCAAATTCTAGTAGCTTAGTGACACACTTTTGCTGCTCCAAAGAACAAACCTTTTGTTCAAGAAAATATTTCAAGCTTTTGCAATCAGTATGTATTTAAAACCATCGACCAATTAAATAAGACCTCCACTTAGTAATTGCATGAACAATTGCTAACATCTTTTTGTCATAAATTGATAAATTTAAATGAGACAATGAAAACACCTTACTAGTATAAGCGATTGGACAACCTTCTTACAATAAGACAATTCCAATACCCATTCCAGAAGCATCAGATACAATCACAAATAGCTTGGTAAAATCTAATAAAGCAAGGATTGACGTAATATTCATTGGATGCTTAAGTGATATAAAAGTTTAAGTAGCTTTCTCTGTCCATGTAAATGGATCTTTCTTCAAAAGTGATATTAAAGATGCACTGATTTTGCCATAGTCTTTCACAAACTTTCAATAATAACTCATAAGTCTTAAGAATTTCTGTAGAGCTTTTATTGATTTTGGAAGGATCAATTGCAACATTTTTTCGAGAAATAATATGGCCAAGATACTTCACTTCTGGTTGTGCAAAACTGCATTTTGATTTATTTACAAAAAGACAATGGTCACGAAGAAGAGTAAAGACAGTCCGCAAAAGTGATAGATGATTTTTTAAAGATGGGTTATATATCAAAATACCATCAAAGAAAACCAAAACAAATTTACGAAGATGAATTGAGAAGACATCATTCGTCAAACTCTGAAAGGTATATGGTGCATTGGTTAATCCAAAAGGTATTACTAGAAATTCATAATGACCAACATACATCCTAAAAGCAGTTTTCTGAATGTCATCTTCTTGTACACGAATTTGGTGATAGTCATACCGTATCAGAGCGATTCTCTTAGAATTTTGTTTTTGCTGCCATAACCCAAATAAAAATTGCATGCCCTTAACCTGAAATCAAAAACAAAGCTTAGAAATTATAGATCTACAATCATATGGACTACATATAATTTTATGAAGTCCCAACTTGAAGCCTTAGAAGCAAAAATTGAAAGCAAACTGCAAGAAACTCTCAATGATTTCAAAAAGAATTTGCTTAAGATTTTTAGCAAAAATCAGCAAGATGTAAGCTCAATTTCTACCAATAAAAATCAGGTCACTCTGAAGTAGCAGAAAAAGGTTATCAAGAGCGTGACTATGGCTACCCTCATATGAAAGTGAAATTTCCTAAATTGATAGATGAAGATCCATCCGATTGGATTTCTAGAGCAGAAAAAAATTTTTGTTTCCTTAAACTCCAGAAGATTTTAAAATGGAAATAGCTTTCATCCAACTAGATGGTGATGTTATCAAGTGGTATGATTGGTATGAAACTTGCCATAAAGTTCCCTCATGAGAGCAATTTAAGAAATGACTTATTGTTCGTTTTGGACCATTCGAATATAAAAATATTGATGGGGAGCTTGCCAAGATTCGCTAGACTTCTAATGTGTTATAGTACTAAGGTTGATTTGAATGACTATCAAATCAGGCTAGAGATTGGTCAAAAAGACAATTTGTGGGAATATTCATTGAAGATCTTAATCAAAATAGTCATTGTGAAGTTAAAGCTTGCCAACCTCGCACCATGACAGTTGTAATTTCTTTTGCATGATTGCATCAAGAGAAAATAAACATGAAAAATTGCAGAACTAGAATTACTAATAAATAAGTGGTTAGCAAATTTGCTACTTCATCTATCCCTAATCGAAATTCTAATACCAAAAGGTTGACCCATGAGGAACGATCAACAAAAGGTTTATATTGGTATTGTGATGAAAAATGGAGTAGGGAGCATCGTTGCAAACAAGGGAAGCTTTTAATGATTGAACTAGTTGAGGAAAAACCAGAAATAAAGGTTGTAGACTCTGATAATGACGATGATAACCGCTTTGATACTAAATAATAAGGTCCTAGGGTTTTAAAGGTGAAATTAAGAAAATTTAAGAACAAAAGAGTTAGAAATTTGATCACTTTGAGGGAATCAACCTCCAAATAGCCAAATGTATTGAATTGTATTTTATTTTTTGTGAAATATAGCCAAAGACATTACTTATATAGAGTTCTAATCCTTAGTCAATTAGAACTAGTACTTCTATTAAAAATAAATAAATAAAATTTTAATTCTTAGTCAACTAGGATTAGAATAAATAAATTTCTAATATTAAGCAAAATATAAATAGAAAATAAATCCTTCATATTTTAGGGTTCCTTACACTATCCTAATTGTACTAGTCATATTATGACTAGAAGGAGATTTTGACCTTGTCACCAAACATATCAATATTGATAACTGGGTTACATTTGTTCAGAAAATTTAAAAAAAAAAAAAAGAAAATAATATGTCTGAACCCTTAATTTTATTAAATTTATTACTTGAGCGTAAAGAAATGACTAATTTTTGTTCTATAATCCACCACCAATTGGGCTTCTAATGAATAAAAAAAACTAAATAAGACACTGAAAAACTAAAATAAATAAATATATATTATATGGTTGCCTTTAAATTTCTGGATTTTAAGGAAATGTTTCAAAATGAGGCAGGCCACTGTCTCGGGTGGCCTAGTGGGTAATAATCTATTGAGCGTTTGGATTTTACATGAAAGAGCCATGGGCTGAAAGCCTCAAACTTGAGAATTTTCTGGATTGGACCAGAAAGAGTTGCAAACTTGGCAAATGGCAATTATGTGTTTCAGCGGTTTATCAACGCAATGTGGAAGCGGATAGATAGATATTAAGTTCTGACAAGAAATTGGTAGGTGAGGGTTTTTCTTATTTGATTGTTTCCCATCGAGAAGGTCTAAAGTTCAACTGAGAGCCAGAAGATGCCTTGCCTGAACATTTCTACCAACGTCAGCCTTGACGGTGTTGACACCTCCGCCATCCTTTCTGAAGCCACCTCCACCGTCGCTAATATCATCGGCAAGCCCGAGGCCGTAAGATCTGCTCGCGATCTTTGTTGCTTTACTACTTGATTTTTTTTTCTTTTGAATAAAAATGAATGAGAATGAATACAGAATCACTTTATTTATTCTTTTAACCTCAGATTCTATGAAAATCTTGTCATTTTAAGCATTTTCCAAGTCTTTATTTCGATGTACTTTTACCCAATAAACAGTAAAAGGCTTATAGTGATTGTTTTCCTCTCTTTTCGTTTTGGTTGGAATGCCTACTGTGATTATTGTTTAGGAAAGCAAATGTGCAATTATTGCTCTGAACTCTGAAGTCATACTGTGACTTTTCTTGCTGTTCCTGCTGAAATGGTTAGATTGAATATGCATTCTAAAAATGCATTCATCTGCTAAATTTTGTTGGTTTCTGAGCATGCCGATGGTAGCATTTTTTCTGGTGGATGTTTTAGGCCAGCTTCACTAGAACTGAGTGGTTGTATGATTGGTGTGTTGTTACTGGTTCTGATATAGGTTTACTGCATTTAATCACTATGGAGCATTAGCAGTGCTGCAAATCATCTCGGTAACTGCTTATTCAGGTGGCATGGCGTATGATTCCTTGTGTGAAGAGGGCATCTTTTGCTCCTGCGATTCTTTTATTATGTTTTATTGATATAATATGAGCTATGATAACAAGGAGCTTCTGGAATACAGCAGATATGATTTCGCAGCATGTTCTAAGCAGCATGTGTTCATGTTGTGACGCTAAAATCAATTGAAGAAGAATACTTTATCGTGAGATCAGATTATGTTAGTTTTGACTTTGATAAGCTGTGGATTGGATGATTTATGCGGTGTTTTTATCAAGGGTTAGTGTCTGAAACAGCAGCAATCAAATATGCAGGGGTGCCATAAGTCTTTTATATAAGCTTAGTCCAATTGTTGCATCTTAGATTGGTATAACTTATATTCATCATTCCTTTGGGTATGCTTTTCCATGAAAATTCAAATGCATATTATGGTTAAACAGAAGTTCTATATATTTCTGTTCTATACATGAATTTTATCCTTTAGATAGTGCTCCTCAAATCCCCTATTTGACTCTGGTTAAATTAAAACTTACAAGTTTTTTTTTTTAATGCAAAATGAATGTGATGTTGGTGTCTTGACTATAGACTCATGCACTCTTCGTCAATTTTTTATTATCATCATTACAAGATAAAAGGAAGTTGTGTTGTTTGCTTTATATTGTGTTCTCTTGATGATATTGCTGCATACGCTTTTAACCATGTTATGTTCATTATTATGCACTATGCAGTATGTGATGATTGTGTTGAAGGGATCTGTACCCATGGCATTTGGTGGAACTGAGCAGCCAGCTGCTTACGGTGAGTTAGTCTCCATTGGTGGCCTTACCCCTGATAATAACAAGAAACTCAGTGCTGCAATTGCAAAAATCCTTGAGACGAAGTTATCAGTTCCCAAGTCTAGATTCTACCTCAAATTTTATGACACCAAGGCAAGCTATCTCAACTTATAGTTATCAACAAGATGGGTCATCTCCATGCGCATGTTTCTTCTCATTGCATTCTTCCTGTTTGTTTAGGCCCATCAAAGCCAAGAATATGCACAGTGTTTGCACGCTTTACACCAGCACTAGATAATGTAAATAAATCTTTGCTGGTTTGGAACTTTGACTATAGTTATTAACTTTAATTGGCATCCAGCTTTTGCTTATTGTCTAAATTATATATTCACATTAGCAGCTTTTTATGGCATATGCTTCCTCTTGCCTTGGTACTGATTATTTTGCTTTTATTTTTCAGGGTTCCAACTTGGGATGGAATGGTTCCACCTTCTAATTCCTACTTGTTCTTGAATGCTCAAACTCGATGCTATGCATTCAGATGTCATCTTCCAAATCCAAGTGATTTGGTACTATATAACTTGGCTATGGTAGGATATTTTCGCTTTATGTGTATCCAAACATATGATATGTGGAACTTAGATGGTTGAACTCTTTGCTTATTTTGGAAATAACAGTGTGTTATCAGGCCATGGTCTTGGAATAATTGTTTGCCTGCTTTGTGAGAATAGCATACATCTGATGCCAACTGAGCATAAGCCTTCTTAGGTACTTGTGACACTGCTTGACTAGAGGCCATAGCGGATGGTCTAGGAGAGATGGAAATTCAGCTTTGAAATATTCGAAACCAAAATTATATTGCAAACCTTGTTCTTTTTGTGGTTTTCACAATGGGCTCATATGAAGCTTTAATCTTGCCAAACCATAGGCATGCCATGGTGTCAAAGCTGGGAATGGATATTTATCATATTCTTAAATCTTTTTCCACCATTAAATGTTTAAATGGTTTTTTAAAACAACTTGATTAGAAGAATTCTTTGGATTAGGGAAACCAAGTCGAATAGTAAGGAGTTCAGACTTGGCTCGTCAGAATTTTGAATAAGCTTGAGTTTTATTCGAGTTTTAATATCTATACTCGAGCTCAATTTGTATTAAAATTATCAAATTTACGAGTGACTCGAGTTCGATTTATTAAATACTCGTGTAATATGCTTAATGATTTTAATTTGAAATGGAACTTGATGATCATATTAGTGAACTCTAATTCGAGTTTGTTAATTAATATTATTTTTTAAAATAATATTTGATTTAATGTATTTTTTGAATATATTATATTATAAAACATAAATATATGATAAGATAGTAATATTAATATAATAATAAATAAGTTTAAAATTTTTAAATGAGTATATTTGTGAAGTTATATAATAATATATTTATGAGCTGGAGTCGGAACTATAGCTGATTAAAGTTGGCTAATAATCTCAAATGGATTTTTTTTAATCATTTGAGATTTTTTTTAATCATTAAGGTTGAAGAACAATCTCGAATGAACCGTATAGTTGGTGAACGGCTTGATCATTCGCTGTCCGTTTGTTAACATGGTGTCGAATTCACAAGCTTTTTTTGTTGTTCTTGATCCGAAGCAAAGCCCAAAAAAGGTCCCTAAATCTTCTGGTGCTAATGCCACGATTGGAGGGTCAGACAAAAGGGTAACGTTCACTTGATAAATCGAACTAATAAAATAATATATGAGCCAATGAAATAGTATTGATAAGTAGCATAGAATAAGGAGGTTGTTAATGAACTTGTGTGACTTTCAATTCAAACTATTTTATTCCATCTAAAAAAATTAATTTAAATTACTTATCTCTAGAAAGAAAAAAAATTCAATAAAAAAACTATCTATTTAAAATTGTGATTGGATTTTACGTACTAATTTAATCTATAAATAAAATTACGAAGAAAATGTACAAAATAAATAAATAAATACTAAATAATGTTATGAAGAGTACTTTCGATAGAAAAAATTACAACTTATATATATATATATATATATATATATATATATATATATATACCCCTTTCTATTTTTTGTTTACATTTTTTACTTTTTTAATTTAAAATCTTCTAGAGTTCATCTGATTTATTAATAAATTTTAGACTTTAAAACCATTAAATTACTTACTTTTAATTTTTTTCGTTGAATAAAATTATCAGTTATCTGTTGAAATTGTAAATAATTTTTAATAGTTTAACCTGCAATTTTTTTAACAAATTATCTCTCGTTTGATTTGATAATTATGATTATTTTATTTTATTTCAATAACTAACTATTTACAAATGAAAATATAAATAAAAAAATTTAAATAGGTTATCAATTTAGTATTTATTAGTATAATATTTTCTAAAGGTGTTCCTAACTAAATTTATCCATATTATTCAATATATTAGAAAATGGAGTTGTGGATATTTAAATCGTATATCTAATAAAATAAATTGTATTGATGAAAGTAGAAATTTTCTAACTTTTGGTGCATGAATGAAGGAACATTCAAATATATATATATATATATTTCCATAATAGATTGAGAGAAAATTAAAAAGAAGAAAGAAAATAAAACATAGAGAAAAGGTCCAGATTTCTAATGATTAATTTTCTAAAGATGAAATAAAGACAATAACGTATTCATTTTATTATCTTGTGAAATCTAAATTTTTTAGGTTTAAAAATAAAATTTATATAATGAATTAATTTATAAACTCAAATAAAAGAAATAATATTCATTACTATTACCTTGTGAAATCTAAATTTTTTTAGGTTTAAAAATAAAATTTATATATGAATTAATTTATAAGTCAAATTAATAGGTCACTTATTTAAATAAAAACTATATAATTTAAATATTAAATCATAAATATAATGTTAAATCATAGATATGAGATTCAAACTAATTTGTTATAAGTCCACTTCAATTAATTAATAATTATATATTTTTAAATATAAGAGCAATTTAGGTAACAAGTTAATTTTTATCTATTCACTACATATGATATAAGGTAAAAAGACAGATTTATAGATAAATCATATGTATTCTAAAATTTTCTTTTTAATTATACTCTTTTTTCTTTATTATTTAATATTTTTAATTTTGATATTCTGACATTAAATGAAAAAAATTATAAATAGAAATTATATTTAGAAAAAATATAATTTACAAAAGTGTTATTTTTTAGAATAAAAAAAATTGAGTACTAATTTTGTAATTTTTATAAAAAGATACTAGTGAGAGTAGCCTACTATGCAATAAGGCTTGAAATTCTCAAGGAAGAAAGTGCCCACCAAATCCCCATATGAGGCTATGACGGTTCTTACGTTAACTATATTATGAATATGGATGTATGATATTTTATGTAATAATAATTAATATAATATTATTTTTAACTATATATTTACTGTATTTTTTCTTTTTTAATGAATTGTTTTTCTCTTCTTTTTTTATTTACAATTTTTTTAAAAAATTATATATTTTAAGATTGTTTTTAGAGAAATTTTTTTTTAATTTGCATATTTAATTTTATTTTTAATATTTTTTAATATTATAATAATAATTATTATTATTGTTAAAGAAAAAAATATTTGATTTTGATTTTTTTGTAAAAAAAATTATTGAAAATTAAGATATTTAAACTAAAAATTAGTAATATATAAAGAAAAAATTGAGTTACTGTAAGTTGAACGTGATAATGAACTTACATATTATAAACTTATAAATTATAAACGATAAGTTTCTAAGTAATTAGCGTCTAAATTTAAAACAATGAATATATAGTTTCAAAAAGATGAATTCGCAAGTTCAAAATGATAAATTTATAAGTAATTAAATAGTAAGTTGTAAATGATGAATTTATAAAATTTAAACGATAAATTTATAAATTTAAAATAATGAATATATAACTTCAAAATGATAAATTTACAAGTTTAAAGTGATTAACCTGTAAATTGTAAATTATAAAGCTATAGGTGATGAGACCGTAAATTATAAATGATGAATATATAAATTATAAATATAAATTTATAATTTCTAAACAATAAAATTTAAAATTGATAAATCTATTTTATATTTATTAATTTATTAAAATTTAATTTTAAAAACACGCATTTTTCATCTAGAAATTTAAAATCCGATCCATAATATAAAAATTCGGATTCTGATATTGACATTTCAACGTCTAAATGGCCACCGCATGAAAGAAATTTTTTGCGGGCAAAGTGAAAGAATGATAAAATTAATGTTCAAATAATAATAATAAATGAAATAAAGTAAAATAAAATTCTACGCTAACCCGTCTCGCCGTGCGGGACGCGTCGTCAAATTTTTAACGAAGAAGTGAGCAACCCAACCAACCCTCTCCTCCTCATATCGCAGAAGTTTCTCTGCCAACAAATTCTCTCTCTAAAATTAGCCCAATTCCCTTTGTTAGTTCTCATTTCTCTAATCAATCCGTAAAAGAATCCGATCTGCCAACCACATCAATAATGACGTCCGCATCTCCTCCCGTACTCCCTATCTCTAACCCCCAACCATCCACCACCGCTTCATCCGCCCAATCTCAGCCTCCCATCGCCACCCCCGCTTTCCGTGCCCTCATCAACCAAATTTCTGATTCCGTCCGTAACGGCCTCTCTCAGCGTCGCCCCTGGGCCGAACTCGCCGATCGTTCCGCTTTCTCCAAGCCTGAGTCCTTCTCCGAGGCCGCTCTCCGTGTTCGCAAGAATTATTCTTACTTTCGTGTTAATTACTTGACTGTCATAGCCCTGATCTTGGCTTTTTCTTTGCTTTCGAATCCCTTGTCACTCTTGCTCCTCCTCGGATTACTTGCTTCGTGGCTGTTTCTTTATCTGTTCCGTCCTTCCGATCAGCCTCTCTTTCTGTTTGGCCGTACCTTTTCTGATCGGGAAACCCTAGGGTTGCTGATTGTGTTCAGCGTGGTTGTGGTCTTCCTCACCAGTGTCGGATCTGTGCTTATCTCCGCTCTCATGGTCGGATTGGCCATTGTGTGCGCTCATGGTGCGTTCAGGGTCCCTGAGGATCTTTTCTTGGATGAGCAAGAGCCTGCTGCTACTGGATTCCTGTCATTCCTTGGTGGTGCTGCCTCCAATGCCGCTGCTCCTGTGGTTGCCGCACGCGTTTAAGGACAGTATTTTATGCGATTCGGCGGATCAGGTGCTTTTGGTAATATAGTAGCCTTTTTTAAAAAAATGAAATTTTTAGCTTTTGGCAGAAAATTACTATCAATTTCCTTTTTCTGTTGATAATTTCTTTTACAATTAGGGTAATTGCTGGTGAATTTTATATGGATCTATGATCTTTTGATCTGTTTTGCATGCTAATGATTTTCTGTTGAAAAATCTTTAAATTATTATATTCTGAGGATGTATTATAGATGATTCAGGTTGTAATTGATGTAAGTTCACAGATCATTTCAATAAATTTTTTGCCTTATGTATTCTGTATGCATTCTGTTCACCGCCCGGCGATAAAGCCTAATATAAATTATGCTTTGAAAAAGTGATTTCTATGTTCGTTTGTACGACCGGTTCGGGTTGACTTGAACGGGCAAGGAACAGTCAGACAGAATGAAAGCAGATTGCGACAGTAATAGGTGATAATCACTTAAAAAAATAAATGTTAAAAAGATAAGAATAATAAGAGGTTACAAATAAAATTAGGAACTGAAGATTTCTAAAAGCGACGAGCAAAACAACTAAATACCGGAGTGGGTGTCATCCATAGTTAAGGAGAAATGGAGTAATGAAGCGTTTGATTTGAAGCTTATGAGGGATGCAACCACTATAGGTGATGAGTTGCTTAATACATTGAATCTAGCTCTGCATTGCGTTGATCCATCGCCATCAGCACGCCCTGAAGTTCAACAAGTTGTTTAGCAACTAGAGGAAATCAAGCCTGATCTTGCCAACAAATGAATAGAGTTTCTTTGTTATTACTATCATAATTTCGGAGTGCAAGAATATAAAGGGTAAGCGAGAGTGTTCTTCAAATCCTTTAATTCATATTATCTGTTACCGCATGTATGTTTTATAGATTATTCTTTTTGCCACGAACAATAATGCATTCTTCCACTTTATTTTCTGTAAAAAGAGAAATTATGAAATTGCAAGATCATTTACTTAAATTACACGTAATTCTTTTATAGTTAAACTCTATGTTCTCCTATACAATGCTTAAATCAAAATGATGTCAAAGATGTGCAGATACAGAAGAGATTGATAAAGACTGGAGAGTATTTTTGTATTTGTTTATGCAGGAGATGAATTTTTAACGCAAATACAATATCTCTCCATTTAAAAATAAAATATATTACCTGCTATTTAAGTTTTTTTATTTATGCATTTCAAAACACTAACTTCATCATTATTTCTTTAAATTTTTTTTATTTGAATTAATTTTAATGTAAAATTATAAATTTGTTATTTTTTTTTTCTCTCTATTAGTTTATTCTATTACAAGTCTTATCAGCGATTCAGAGCCATCTTTAATTCTTGCTTGCTGCTGAATAAAAAAATTACCCATCAGCTGAATTGATAAAAAATCATGGGATTTTATAAAGAAGCAAGCTCATCCTCACATGTGCTTCGAGTATCATCTTTTCCAGGGGGAGGACACCACTTCTAGGTAAGAAACCTCCACTTTCCTCTCAATTGAAAACCTTTGCCAAGGTCTTCATAACCATAGTCGGAGCTGGAGTTCTTGGCCTCCTCTATACCTTTAAGAAGATGGGGATGGCTCATGGGCTCTCTTATGCTTTTCACTGTTGCTTGATATTAATCAGTGTAAATAAAAAAAATTACCAATTTAGGATATTTTTGTACAAAATTTAAATTTTATGGTAATTTACTATTCAAATAGATGAATTAAATGTCTGTGTGTCAGTGGGATTGGTGCACAAGATTTAAAAAAAATTGTACTATTTGTGCCACTTGAAAATAAAATAATTTTTTTGGTTCTATAAGCCAGTTCAAGTGATACAATCTGCCTTCAGCACAAACTCAGTAAAATTACCCTACCTAAATGTATAATTTTATAAATTTTTGTCATTAATTTCTAAATTATTTTTTAATTTACAACAAACTAAAAGTTTTCGCACCCGCCATAAGATAGACTCCCTTCAAGGTTTCTCAAAGATCGCTTTTTTTTGGTGATCTGGGTTTCACTCTTTACTTTGCGGTCCCATTTGTCGTTTTGCTGTTGATGCTATGATTGTTCTTGCTCAAGCTGGGTTTTGTCTTTTTTGTCAGCTATTTCATCTTCATAGCTAACACTTTAGCCTATGTTTTTAGTCACAACTCAATGAAAAAATTCTGGGTTTCTTATATGATATTATTATTATTATTATTGATTTGTTCTTTCTTTATTTTTTTTGGTAGATATCTAATTTTGTAAGACTGTTTGTTTAATTTTTATTGTCTATTAAATATTTAATTATTATAAAAAAGTTCATAAACACTTTTAAATATTTTTTCAAAATATTTTATAATTTTACAGAAAAAATGACAAATTTATAATTTTACATTAAAGTAATTTAAATAAAAAATTGAATTAAATAAGTGATAAAAGTTATAATTTTGAAATGCTAATAAATAAAATAAAAGAATTTGAATAGATAACAAATTTTGTTTTTAAGTGAAGAAATACATAACTTATTTGCATGGAGAGTCTATATTGAAAAGTGCACAGAAATTTGTTAGATAGCATTCCTATTATCCATGATTTTACTAATCTCGCTTAGGGATGGGCAACAAAAAGTGCACTACGAATCTAAATCCGATCACGTATACTTCTATCACAAATTCATTTTAAATTATAATATTAATACAAATATTTCAAATCCAATTAATAACTGAACCAACATAATTATCTATTTATTACTTTAAAATAAAATTCAAACCAATTAAATAATTAAAAATTTAAAAATATATAAGTAATTCACCATAAAAATTTACTAAAAAATTAAATTAAATTAAATTAAATTAAATTAAATATAAAAACTAATTCAACACACCCAAATTAAAATATGAACAATTACTATTTATCCCTAAAATTTTAAAATTATTCTAATTACCTCATCTATTTTATTATATTATATTAATAGGTAGTTCAATTAGATTTTTCATTAGAAAAAACATTAATTTTTTAACAAATGACAAAATATTTATTTTAATAAAAAATTACTATTTATACTATGAGATTTGATATATTACACTAGTAACTCTGAAATTTTAAAATTATATTATTTTCTCCCTTTATTTTATTTCTATCAAACGATAAAAATTCTTTTATCATTAATGTTAAAACTATATAATTAACAAATGTTAGAACTAGCTCTTAATCTATTTTTTTATAATATTAAAGTGGAAAATAGCAAAGTGTTTTTCCTTTTCTCACATTTTTCTATCTTTTCTCTTTTCATGATCTAGATTAAAATCAAAGTAAAAAATATAAATTATAGCTATCAAATGGTATAATTCAATTTTTGAAATTAATTTAAAAAATATGAGATATTTATTTAATTATTTAATACAAAATATTAAAATTGCAAGTCGATTTTATATTCATATTAAATAATTTTTTACTATAAATTATTAATTATTAGTATAAAAAATGTCCAATTAATTTATAAATTGACTCTAATTTTTAGGAAGATAAAAAGAGATGAGAAAAAGAAAGTCACTCAATTATTTTCTATTTTAATAGTATAAAAAAGTATGTTAATGAGTAGTTCTGATATTTATTAATTATATAACTCTGATATTAACAATAAAACCATTAAAGATGAATAAAATGACTATATATTGTAACGGAAATAAAATATAAGAGATATAATATATAATTTTAAAATCTTAGAAAATTCTAGTATAATATATCAAATATTAAGGAATAAATAGTAATTTGCCTTAAAAGGAATATTTTGACATTTGTTAAAAATTAAACATTTTTTTAATAAAAAATCTATTTAAATTAATATAATAAGATAAAATAGAAATGACAAATAACATAATTTTAAGTATACTATATCAAATTATAAGAATAAATAGTAATTATTCCATTAAAATAATATATCAAATTATTCAAAAAAAATAAAAACAAAAAAAATATAAATATCAAACTTTCGTAATTTACCTATAAAATACAAAAAAAAATATAAATATATTCAATAAATTACACATTTATATATATATTATTTCATTATATTCATATTATATATATAATCGGATAATGAGTATGTAAAACTCTCTTACTATTCAAAATTTTAATATAGGTAACCGTTAAAATTTAAATAGATCCGAATAACGTATACATTCACATAATCAATCCGAAGATGTTACCACCCTAATCCCGGTCACTAAAAAGTTGCTTGTTTGTTGTTTCACGTCTGATGTCCGGTCGGTGGCTTGGTGAGACTTAAATGCCTCACCTTTCAATAGATAAAGCAGGTAAATGAACTATAAATTGACAGCTGTAATGATGATAAATTTTGTCATAAACAGTGAAAAACAAAGATATTATGCCCTGTGCCACACCATCCCTTTTCCTTTATGTTATCCTCCAAATTCCATTACTAATTTTAACATCTAAATGAAAACACCTTCGATCCTAACCCCATCTTCTTACAAGAGCATCATTAAGACAATTGCAGGAGCAGCGGATCCATCTTCATAAAACTCATCGTCATCCAGCCTAATTAATTTAGCCTGTTGACAAGTTAGAGGGGAAAAAGATAAATAGACAGCCGAAACTGAAACGTTGCCGTTTTAACCGAAGCGAAGTGTGATTTCTCCTGCCTAGGTTCCCTTTTCTCTTCTACCTTCTTCTCCTTCTCTCTCTCTAAGTATTGCCGCCATGGACGACCTTCCGTTACAGAAGGTGGCAATATCGGGTCCCACATTAGCCTCCATGTTGCAGCGGTTCTCGTCTTCCCTCGGCGACGTGGATGGCCTACTCTTCGGCCACGTCACCCACATCACTCCCACTCTATCTGATGACTCTCCCCAAACTCACACCGGTTCCGATTCCCTTCAACTCGTCGCCACCGTTACTTCCTTCCTCTGCCCTAGCTTCCCTCTCTCCTTCTACGATTCCCTCGGCCGAGTCGATTCTCCTACCCTCCTCCGGTTCCTCTCCTCTCAAACTCACCACCAATTCATCGGATGGTTCTCCGGTCGCCGCAAGACCCCTATACGCCCTTCAATGCGCGAATTCTCCGTCTCGCGCTCTCTTTCCTCCAATTTTCAATTTTATTTCCCCATTAAAAACTCTGAGTCTTCTATAAGCCTCGTTCCTTGCATTTTTCTCTTACTGGCTACTCCTTTGCAAGACCAATTAATCCACACCCACGAGTACCGAGCGTACCAGTTCCGTGTATCGACGCAATCGTTCAATCCGAAACCGATTGATATTGTGAACATAGGGCCGGCGTTCGGGGGGCATTACGGATCGTTCAGCCCTAATTCGCCGTTCCCGATGTTGAATTGTGAGTTGAGTAGCTTATCGGCTATGAATGAGGATAGAAATGAAGAGAGTTTGAGTGGAATGAAGGAGGGTTTCAAGGACCAGAGCCAGTTGGATATCTGTGCTGAAGGTTTCCCGGTTTCGAATTTGAGCCGGTTGATGAGATCAGAGGCTTCGAGTTATACTTCTGGTCTGGAGAATTTGTATGAGAAGATGTTGGCTAAGGTTGATAGCATGGCCAGGCAAGTGGAGAAGAGCAATGCTAAGGTTCTCGAGCAGGTTAGAACATATGATAGCATTTTTTATCATATCCATTGTCAGCATTTCTGAATTTATATCTCTGTGAAAAAGGTTCATTGAAATTGAATTCGACATGCTCTATTCAGGGGCTCATTGTGCTTGTTATTTATCAATAATTTTTATTTCAAATTGCCTACGCTGCTCTTTGGGCATTCTCATGTCTATTTACCAATATTAGCACCTGATTTGAATTGGTATAAATTGCTGTTTTCTCAGTTTGCTGCTACTTTCTGTGGATCCCATAGCATTGCATGAATTAGTTATAATTTATGCTTCATTAATTTATAAAATTCCATTCAATGTTCGGGAAAAGAAAGGGATATATGTTTATATTTTTTATTTTCTTGTGTAACATTTGACAGGAGAATCACAATAGGAAGTTAAGGTACAGAGTTGCCCACTCGGAATAGAGTGACCGTTTCATTCCCGCGTACTGTGTCAGGTAATTTTTTTCCCCTCTTGCTGAAAATGTTTTTTTTTTGTGTAAAAGGGGCATTTTCATGTTGCTATTACTCCGTTTATCAGAAAATTTTGGAAAGGAAAACTGAAACTTTCTTAAAAACCCTGACATGATGGAAACAAATTAAATTACAAATAACTTTCAAGTGTATTGAGTTGTAGTTTGACATTTGAGTCAAAGTTTGAAACTTAATTTAGACAGCAGAAATTCTTCAATTTACGAAAAATACTGCTTTTGTGAAACGACATTTGTCAATATGCTGTCAGTTTACATGACAGTTTAATCATTTGGTTGTGTTTCAGTAATGGATACTCAAAGTGAGTATAAACACTTTTAACAGGATGTTGCAAGCCTCCCTATTTTTTCAAGGAAGCTAGGCTTCGTAATATGCACAATGTTGCACCAAGTGACCATCGAGTCTTACGATATTCATGCTATGAGGTTTTTGCAACAATTTCACAAGTATATTCCATTTTCGAGGATTATACAGGGTTTGCTTTTCAGTGACATGCACGCTTCAGAGATAAGTCCGAGGTTCAGTCAATTCATTATGGCTGGAGTTATAGACTGGGTCTTAAGAAAATTAATATTCAAACTTTGAGACTTATTAAAAATACAACTTTACTACTTTATAGAGTCAGAAAACTTCTGATAGCCTGAGCAACCTGTTCTATTTTTTCGTTTAACTGTTTCTCTGTGATGATTTATGGATAAAGCGAATTTCATGACAATGATAGGCTTGGACTAAGTTACCATGATAGTTCTGGCCTTTCGTCTGGATCAAGGTGTAATAATATAAAATTTTTTCACCGTTCTTTTTTCTGTTATTATCATCTAAATGGCATTCGTTTTTGAAAGTTGACAATACTTCATAAATTTTTTATCTTCCAATTCCAATTTCTTCATTTAATTTTTCCTGTTGCATTTAGGATTTTGTATTGTTGTTTCTTCTTTTCTGTCCTTTGACATTACATTACTCTGTTTCTTGTCTTGTTCTTTAAAGGGAATATTTAATAATCAGTTCTTTTTATCTGTCAAAATTGTTTGCTATTTAACTATTACATTTAAAGTGAGGTAAATCAGATTGACTAGCCTTGTGGTTTATCTAAATCATGCAAAACACCTCTCTAGTTAATGATTTGTAGAACCATTGTGTGAAATGAATCTTGTATTTCAATGATGCATAAGGCCTAAGGGGCTGTTAGTTATCTTTTTCAGTTATCTTTTTCTGAAAAATAAACAAAATGTGTTTGTTTAAAAGCGTTCTTTTATTTAACTCTTTCGAAAACTGTTTCCAACTGTTTTAGAAAACTAAAATTTACGAGTTTGGGAATTTTGTTAAAATTTTTCAACAAATGAACAAATACACTTACTTAATCGATGAGTACTATGCTTATATCCTCTTGAATGAGTCTGTTGAAAGTTGGGCCTTGCTAAGTCACTGGTGTCACTTGAAAGAGTGTTTGTCTGTTTTGCTTAATGACGGTGAAACGTAGGTACGAAATGTAATTAAGATAGCCAGGGAGTTGAGATCTGAATCATTTACATTTTCAAAATATTATATTAGAATTGTCAGATTGGTTTTTCAAGCTTTTGAGATGTTTGAATTTGGTTTCTAATGGTTCACATTGACTAACAGGATTACTACTATTTTGCATGACATGAATGTAATGATGGTAATACAAAATACGCAGAACGCAAGAAACTTTGGCTATTGATATCAGACTAATGGTCAGATAGGAAACTGAAAAATTGCACCAGAATAACTGTAAAAATTACTAGATAGAGAATGAATAGATGATATTATAACAATTCATATCGAAGAAAAGAATTCAATAATGAGAACTACAATGCAACAAGTTTTGAGTATAGGACCGACTTTGTGAACTTTGCTGGAAGAACATCATAGGACAAATAACAGTGTTGTAAAATCCGGATCAGTCCGGCCGGTTCACCTGGTTTAACTGGAAATTGGGTCTTAGGCCAGTTTGGTCTATTAACTGGAAATTGGGTCTTAGGCTAGTTTGGTCTATTGACCCATTCACCAGTTGAAAGATTTCTTGCTTTTTTTGGAAAAAATTGGCGCAGTTTATGCCTATTACTCCTCGAACTAGGGCAATATTACACCACCGGGCCAGATGCCGTCCTTTGTTACTGGCTATACAATTTTTACTACGTATTATTATTTATATAATGTTAAATATATTGTCCAATAAATATGTATATAATTTATTATCTTAATTAACTTATTTATATTTTTATTAATAATACACATTATTATAATAATTAAAATAAAATTATTCTTAATTTATATTTTTGAGATTTATATAAAAAATAAATACAAATTTATTTAAACAAATATTGAGATTAAATATCATAAATAATAATGATCTAATTTCAAAATGAAATTAATGAGAATGTTAATTACCATCACCTCAAATTATGATTTCATATTGGTTGGTAAGAAAAGAAAAAAATATTAAATATTTAGTATTAATTTTGTTCTATTTTTAATTTGGATGTTATTATATATAATAAATTAAGAATATTATTTTTTTGAGCATGAAACAAATTTTGTATAAGTTATTTTACATTTTATTATGTATGAAACATGTTATATTTTATTATGTATAGACATGTTAAATTTTAAAAAAATTTCACATAGATCTGTTTAACTCCAATTGAATTTTTAATTTTTAATCTATTGTCTTTTCTAGTTGGGCTGAATCTATTATTCTTGATAAATAATATGGTCTATTTTGGAATGATAAGGGAAAGCCATTATGAACAAATTATTGTAGGTAGCTTTTTAAGTTAAAAGCAATGACTACATTAGCAAGAAAGTGCTCGAAAAAGCTAAACTGATTATTGTAGCCTTAATATAAGTAGTAAGTAGAGTTTCATAACTTAAGGCAGCCAGAGTGTAATATTATCAAGACATTTCATATTCGTTAACGCTTCTCATTCTGTAATTTATTTGAACATTTAAGAATTTGGTTGCATAAAAAAAAATATTCGGAATTAGATTCGGTATTGTATGTTTTGTAATATATTTACACATAGTGGGATTTGCAAAGTAGAAATAGGAGAAGAAAGTTGATCCCCTATAGTGTAGACATCTCACCATTTCTCTGGTTGGTTTTGTGTGGGAATCTTGAAGAACAGGGATGCAACCCCTCTTGTTGTTCATATGTGGAAGATCCACTACTCACGGAACTGGAATACCTCTTGGTGATTCTTGTAGTTGGATATTCATGGCCACCTTTGGGGTACTATGGGCATTTGCTATGCATTAATTGGTTTGCTTGGAGCTATTGAAATTTGTCCTCCTATACTTGAAAAGAGGCTGAATGCGACTTTGAAGGAGGGGGGGGGGGGGGGGGGGGGGGGGGGGAGGGGAACGAAACGAAATAAAATTGGTATTTTTGGTGGTTTGATTCTCTCTCTGTTGTGAATTATCAAATTTTCTTTCTTTTTTTTTTTCCTTTTTTTGTGGTGCGTTTACATAGATCTTTTGCACCTCATATGGAAATCTCTGGCAGACAAATAGAGTTTAGAAAATCCAATTGCGCTCTGCATGAGTCGGAGGTTTCTAAAGAATTTGATGGCCCCTCTGGTGCTATAAGCTATCTGCCACCGTGGGAAAATTATGCGTGGATAGATGAGCTTGGGGTTGGGGTGGTTGTATGTCTGCCCGCTAAAAGTCCGGCCTTGAACTTATATTTTTTACTAGTAAGGTATCAGGATTTAAAAATTTGGATAACATAAATGCATAATATGTAAATAAAGTAACATAAAATGAACATATAAATATAACACTGATTAATGTAAATATATATAGCATATAAATGTTTTCCATAATGTGGAAAGTATAAGTTGAAAGGTTGGCAATAAAAATGTGCAATAACTTATTACTTGCAAACTTGCATCATTAAAGTTGTTGCTTTGATGGCCGTGTAGGGCGATTGTGAGCAACCAATCCAACAATCCACAATCTCTTGAAGAATCCTCCAAATGAAGAAGGTAGACATTATCCAAATCTATTAGTGTTCTTACTTCAAATTAACTACAATAATTTGAAGACTCGCCCGCTAAGAATACATTCAACAACCCATAATTTTTTGAAGCAACCAATATTTGTACAAAATATTGGAGTTGTGTAGTAAATAAAAAATAGGAATATTCATCCTTTACATGAAATTGTTTCAGTACTACAGTCATGCATAGGCTGATATCAGACTAATAATAGCGAACAAAGATTTTCTAAGAGATCCCATCAAATGATTTTCATCAATTGAAAATGGAATTTTAGAATACTGACACAGTATTAGAAATATAAGATAAATCAAATACACATATCTCAACTTCAGTAAATTTTGTATCTTCTCCTTTGAAAAATAGGGAAATCCATGGTAACACCAAAAGCAAGCAATAAGAATTAAGAACCCAACATGGAGAGACAAATTGAGAACCTGCACCAAAATAAATATATACATATCTAGAAATTTAAAATTCCAAATATATAAATTGGAAATCGAAAAAAAAAAGAGAGAGAGAGAAGAAAATCTTACAAATTTTTATGCTCATTATGGTTTCCTCCTCTCTTAATTATAGAGAATAGTTTGAGATATGGAATATATTTTTATTTCGTTTACTTTACTCCTATTGGTATGATATTGCTATTAATAATAGTGTGAATGGAGATTCCTATTCAATATAATAAACTCTCTTATGTTGAGCAATATTTTTGGTTTTGGGATTAAAATAAAAAATATATATTTTATGCCTTTTGTTTTTATTAGATAAATAAATTAATATTTGATTTTAGTAATTTTATTTGAATTAGAATGGTGATGGGATTGCAATTAATTAGGCTAGAGTTAATTACTTTCCTAGCCAATCATCGTATTGCCTATTTAATACATGTGCAAAATATGTTGTGTTAATTATTTATGACTCTTATGATTGCCTGTTATATATTTAATTATTTACTTATGCTTAACCTCATTTATTTTATTTTTTTAACCCAACTTCTTCTTCCTATCCCTCAGCTTCTTGATAAAATATTATTCTATCCTTACCCTTTCTAAAATATTTTAAACCAATTAAAATCAGATCTTAAGGCTGCAAGGCTATTGGAGATGAGCGGAAATTTCCCACGTCCTTTAATTGCTTAATCACGCCACAAAATAAATTAATTACTGTTTGAATCTTGGAGTTCAGGAGAGAATTTCTTTTTCTTCCAATGTTTTCCTTATGGCTTGGTTTAAAATTTTTAGATTAAAATCAGGACGTAGAATGTTAGAAAAGTAAAATAATTATTAATTTATATAATATTTAATTACTGTCTTGATATATGAAAATTTTACACATTGATTTTAGATATTTATTTCTCGGTGAAACTTAAATTACATAGTTAAATACCAAGATTCAATTCAAATAAATTAGTTTGCAGTATCATTTTATACTGTATTTGATATAAATAAATTGTATAAAATTATTAAAATTTATTTATAAATTATTTATGAATTTATTATAAAAATTAATACATATTTCATTTTTTATATTTATATATTTATTTCATTTTTAAAAATGTGAAAACAAAAAAAAATATATTAATTTTTATATCAAACTTAACAAAATTAAAAAAATATATATTAATTTTGTAATGTTTATTCATATCAAATAGGATAAGTAAAATAAATATGATTACAAATAAAATTTTGAACGATACTTTATCATCCCACTACAAATAATATCCAAGTAAACCAAAGATAAGTATCTTAGATAAAATATAGATTTCTTATAGAACAATTCGAATTTGAGTCACTTTTTAAAATTTATAAGTCCTTAACACCTAAATATTTCTCAGGGAATAAAATATAATTAATTAGCAACCATAATTAAAATTGTCAAAATTATAAATCATATAATAATAATAATAATAATAATAATAATAATAATAATAATTATTATTATTATTATTATTATTATTATTATTATTATTATTATTATTATTATAAGCTTGGCAATGGGGTTATGGGGTGGAGAATTCCAGTTTCCTACGGGGATCCACCCCAAATAGGGAGGGAATTTTCCATTTCACCTTTCAATGAGGACGGTGATGGGGGAGTTTCTTCCCTGTTAAGTGGGCTGGGGATGGAAACGAAAAAGATACTCCTTGCCCTGTTCCCGTGGGGACCCGAAAATTAAAAAAAAATTAATATAATTTATTATATTTAGCTAACTTTTAAATTTTTAAAAATAAAAATTAATGTTATATGTTTAATTAAATTTGTGTGGATTATCAAATTTATCTGATTTTTATATTTTTCAGATAAAAATGTCATCAAGATTTCACATTTATTTCATTTTTAACAATTTACTTTATTATTAGCTTTGAAGAATTTTTAATTTTAACTATATTAATTATAAATCAATTACTTCAATTTATAAATTAAAAAAAAAAACAACTCATAGATTGAGCAATACAAATTATGCTTTTTCTTTTTTTGAATTTGATATATATGCACTAGTTAGCTTTCACAAAGTATTTATTAGCATGCAGTAACATACAATTAATATTATTTTTAACAAATTACTCATTAGCAAATGAAATATATATTACATTTTCTAATTTTTTTTCTTTTTTCATATATTCAATTTTAATATTATTTACAACAATGTACTTATAAGCAAATGAAATATATATTGCATTTTATAACTTTCATTTTTTTTATCATAGTACATATCATGGAGGCAAAAAAATTTCTCTATTTTTTGGATGAAAATAATTAATTGTAAAAAATAATAATTTGTGACAAAATTCATCATAAAAAAATAAAAGTGTGACTTAATACAATTGTTTTCACTATCGGAACCTAACTTATCAATTTTATCCCTATTTAAACTTAATTTAATCAATTTAAGTTTACTTTATCAATTGAACCTCAATTCATTCTAAATAAGTTTAATTAATTAATTGAACCTCATTTTGACAATTGAAATTTAAAGTGATTCAATTAAATTTCTATTGATTAAATTAGAGCGTAATTGATTACTCCTAATTAATTAATTGAAGTTCAATTTAAACTAAATATAATGAATTTAATTTTTAATTAATCAATTAAACCTCAATTTATTAAATTAACTTCAATTAATCAAATGGAATTCAATTTTATTAAATTAACAATTAAAGTGATTCAATTGAACTTCTATAGATTTAACTAGAGTTTTATTAATTAAATTACGGTTCAATTAATTAAATTAAAATTATTAATTAAATCTAAATTGATTAAATTAATGTTCACTTGATTAATTGAACATTTTAATTTTATTGGTGAAATTATTAATTACTTTAATTGAGGTGAAATTTAATATTTTAACTTAAATTAAACTTAAATTGATTAATTTAATCAGAACTCCAATTTAATCAATTCAAGTTCAATTCATCAACTTCAATTTAATAAATTAAAGTTTAATTTTTTAAGAGATCAATTTAATCAATTTAAATTTATTTAATGACTTGAACCTAAATTTAATCTAATTTAAGTCTAATTAATTAATTTTAATTTAATTAGTAGATGTATATTTAAGTTCAATTTAATCAACTTGAATTCAATTTTCAATTTAAGTTTAATTTAATCAAATTAAGTTCAATTAGTTAATTTCAATTAAACTTTAATATAATTAATTAAAGTTCAATTTAAGCTCAATAAATTAATTGAACCCAATTTAATCCAATAAAATTCTATAAGTCAATTTATATTTAATCATTCGAGTTCAATTTAAATCTAATTAATCAATTAAACTCTAATTTAATTAATTTTAGTTCAATTAATCAATTTCAATTCTTTTTAGCCATCTAGCAGCAATATAATAATCCGAAGGCCAGGCTAAACTTGTTATTCTCTGTTTTATCTATAGTTTTTGCATATTTGTAGGTGATGCTTGTTTATCTTTTTCCATCAGTGATAGCAATATCGATTTGGTCTCTTCATTACAATTAACTGTCTCCTGAAATGACAATTATCTTGATATTAAAGCAAGCCATTAAAATTGGTTAATTATAAATAAATTTATTGGTTAGTGATGAACTGTTTGGTTGGTTGATTATGTAGTTAATCTTAGTCAGATTTAACTGGTTTAATTATATGGTTGACCAATCTTGGATGGTTAATTTAAAATCAGTTAATTATAAGTAGTTCAATTAATCATATTTTACCGGTTTAGTTATATAGTTGGCCAACCGGTTTAATTATATAGTTGACTAGTTTAATTAAATTTGATTTAGACTGAATAATATTTGTGCGAGAATTGACATAAAAAGTTCAATAAGTGATTTTTTACTATTGATTATATAATCAATTTAACTATTTAATATTTTTAAAAATAAAAAAATCAATAATAGGGAATGAGAATTCATGTGGGGATGGAGATGGAGATAAATCTGTCTCTATCACTAATAGGGACAAAAATTCTCCATTACTACGGGAATGGGGGTGGGGAGACTCCTTGCCAAGCCTAGATATACAATGAGAAAAGTAATTGTCTAGTTGCAGAGTTAGAGGTTGGGGTAGGAGTGGTAACGGATAGGATACCCACAAATAGGGCTAGCTACGAGTCAGTTGGATCCGCAGAATCGGACCGGGGGTAGGGTGGTAACGGGTAGAATATCCACGAATAGGGCTAGCTACAAGTCAGTTGGATCAGAAGAACCGGACCAGATTGGACCGTGGTCGGGTAGAAAAATAGTCCGATCTAAACTCTTTCCCCAGAAATCGGAACTGAGAGTTTACGGTTTCGAACTGTAAAAAAAATCTAATTTATTAATTTTATAACCTAATCAAATAATTTATAAAAAAATAGAACCGATCAGATTGTCGATTCATAAATCGGAACCGACTAGTTCCTAACCTACCCCTCCCTAGTTTTGGTCTCGTCCTTTTTTTTTTGGGACGGCAAAATCGGCTAGTTCTAAATTGTGATTGGACTTACCCAAGAAAACTATCATATATTTTTCCAAATATGATTATATGTACATATATCTGAATTTGCCCCGAACCTGTTTTAAATTATAATATTAATATTTGTATTCATCACAAATCTAATTAGAACTACCCAATTAATATCCAAACCCGCATAATTATCCGTTTATAATTAAAAAATTTAAAATTAAATTAAATTAAAATTAACTAAACAATTAAAAATTAAAAAAATACACAATTCATCAAAAAAAATTCCTACAAAATCAAATTCATAAAACAAAATAAAATATAAAATATAATTCAAAACACCCAAATTAAAATAATTCATTAAATTGTTCAAAGTGATTAAAAAAATAAAAACACAAATAAAAAAATAAATTTTCATCCTCCAATCACTTGTAATTCATCAACATATAAAAATACAAAAAAATAATTAATTATATCATTACAATCAATAAATTACAATAAAATAAATTATACAACAAAAAATAATATAACCATAAAAACTCATACACTTTATTAAAATTGTGAAATCAATCAATTATTGTTTTCTTCAATTGTGTTTATGTATGTTGAACATTCACTTGAGTCTTAAAAGAAAAAAATAAAAATATTGTATCAATAAACTTAAATTTTTAATTGAATTCCAAAAGACATTAACCAATTTTGGTAGCACATTAATGCTTTCAAAGTATTTTCATGAAGTTTGTTTCTTTGGTTATTAACAACTCTTCAATAGTATTAAATGCATATTTAGATGAGACTGTAGAGACATGAGAGAATGAGTAGAGTCAAGAGAAGCGATTAGTATTTCTGATGTTTGATTTTTAGATTACGTGAGAATGAAACTATCATTTTTGCATGTTTCTAGTTGTATTTTATTTTCACAAATAGACATTGTATATAATCTACACACCAAAAGCAACTAAAAAATAAAAAAAAAAAAATCAATTCATAATCTACACACCAAACGTAAGTTTGTATCTTTATTTTTTCAATTAATTATAAACATAATTATAATTATAGTTCATTTTTTTTATTAAAACAACATGCATATTTTATACTTTAGTATACAATAAAACTCAATATTAACTATAAATTTCAGCTTTCATTCCTTTTAAACAAAACTCTTAAAAGCTTATTTGAAATATATCTAAAAATAAAATGTTAGATATTGGTGGAGAAAAATCTTATCTAAAATGAGCAAAACTAAAGTTGGGGCTACTAGAAATAAATGTGTTGCTATAATTGAAAGAGAGCAAAAAAAATTTGGAAAAGAAATGTATGAATAATACTCAAAAATTTCATTTGCAGAAAAACATTATCATTAGCTAAGGTCAAATGCATCATCATTACCTAAACATCATCATTGAGTGTAGTTATTTTTTTTGATTTATTTCACAAAAGCAAGATAAAGGGCATAATATGTGTCTTGGTGGCACTATTTATATCTATTTATAATTTTATATAAATATAATTGTATATACGTATCAAAAATTAAGTAATATTTTGATGATAAGCATTCAATAAATCAAACCTAAGATTATAGCTTCAAATCCTGCTGTTATTTTACACATTTATTATATATATATATATATATATAATCAGGTTCAAATAGCAGGTATCCGAAATACTATATATGTATCATGCTTAAATCTATAACAAATTCAATTTTTAATATCCAAATTTGCCCTAAAATTCTAATAAAAATTACCATTAGAATTTAAACCGATTCAGATAAATAAAGTTATCCACAAAATTTGTATCCATGGTCAGGGCTTGAAATGCGGCAACATCTAACTTTTATTGCAGCATTGGATTTATTGAGAAGAAGGAATATGTTTTTTTTTTCAATATAAAAATGTCACGTGTCTTCAAATAATTGGACTTTATGCCCTTTTTTTTAAGCGCATGCAAGTAACCTCAACATTGAAGCGACATGTTTGATATCCAATTCTGGTAGCACAGGGACAAAGCTGAAATTGTAAGTGGGGGATAAAAGTAGAATGACACCGTAGTAACTATAGTATCTCTACACCCACTTTTATTATATAGTATAGATGTGTAAGTTGGATCGCCTTAAACAGTTGAACCATCAAAAGTTTGGGATTATAATATGAATTACGAACCTTGCTTGAATATATGTCCAATTACATTTCTTGCAAAAATGTAAAGGAAAATAACACTAACATATATGCACTATATACAAAATTTGATAAGATATGATAGTATTATCCCTTAAAAATTCTTGTTCATATAAATTAATGAAAAAATGTAAGTTGTGAAGAATGTGCGTAATAGTTGACATTGTTTTCACGTTTTCATGCCTTTTTTCTTTTAAAAAAAACTATGTGATTTATTTTTTTATTTTTCAAAAGGTGGTTTAAGGAAGTGTATGCATAATGACCCACATTGGCTTCTCTAGTGATGATAACTTCTATGACTTTAGAGGTATCTTTGGTCTTTTGTCCTTAATTTTTTTAGAAAATAAAAAATGTTAATAATGAAAAAAAAAGTGATAAATTTTGGGGATATAATATAAAATCTGGTAAGTTTATCTGAATTCGTACATGAAATTATCATTTCGTTATGTGATTTCTTGGCCACACAAAAGCAAATCTATTGAATGGACTTTGGAGATCCTATCATTTCAAATTTTTTCTTTTTACATCTATAAATAAATATTTCTCATAAAATAATTAATTATTTTACTTAACTCTAGAAAGGACCGTAAATTATATTATAAATTCGAATGAATAATATTTCGTATATTATTAATTGGTACGAGATTGTTTTTTAATTAAATATTTATTGTATTATTCTTCTTATTATTTTTCTCTTTTTCTTTTTCTTATTTACAAAGATAAAAGAAAAAAAATTTGAATATTTTAAGTCTATTTTTAGAAAGAATTTTTTTAATTTGCATATTTAATTAATTTTGATTTTTTTGTGAAATAAAATTGTTGAAAATAAAGATATTTAAACTAAAAGTGAGTAATATTGAAAGAGAAAATTGTGTTGTTAAATATTGAAGTTGATGTATTTGGTAGAATAATAAACCTATAATTTATGAATCTGTAAATTGTAAATAATAAATCTGTAAGTTTTAAAATATGAACCTGTAAGTTTTAGAAAAATGAACATGTAATCTCTATACGATGAATCTGAAAGTTCAAAATGATGAATTTGAAATATATAAATAATGAATCTGTAAAATCTAAACGATAAACTTGTATCTTCAAAAATATGAAACTGCAAGTTCAAAATGATGAATTTATAAGTAATGAACTATCAATTTGTAAATGATGAGCTTATAAATTTAAAAAGATGAATCTGCAAATTATAAATGATAAACTTATAGCTTATAAGCTAAGTCAAAAATGATGAACCTGTAAGTTAAAAATAATAAATCTATAAATCTAATATAATGAACATATAAGTTATAATTGATTAATCTATAAATTCAAAATGAACTTATTTTATATTTATTAGTTTATTAAAATTCAATTCAAAAAAATACACACTTTTATGAAAATTATAAAATAATGGAGTTTATAATGAAATATACACCAGAAATGGCTCTGTCCTTTTTTGGCTAAGCACATTTATTTATGCCTTTGATTATTGTCTTGGCTGTCTTTGTTGCAGGTTGCTTATCAATTGCAAAAATCATTCGAGATACTCAAAATGTTCTAAAAAATTGAAGTGTTAAAGTTTGAAATTTCACAAACTTCGATTATAAAAGGCAATTAAAATGGTAAATCAATTGCTTCTTCTTCTCCACAAAGATAGACTGACCTTGGTTTTTCATAGATCACAAATAATGTCATTTTTTTTCAAAAATATAATTAATTTGTTATCTTTTTAATAAAACACTTACTAATGCACCTTGTTGTTTTAAAAAAAATATATCTTTTTATCAATAAATATAAATTATTATTTTATAATTTTAATATATTCCTAATAAATGTAGAAAAATATATAATTATAATTATGTCTAATTAAATTTTAAATCTGCGTGTGGAAAACTAAGTATAAAACGAAAAGAGTACAAATTCTTTTAATACTTTAAAAGACTGGAGGAATATTCCAAGAAACACATGAGGAAAAAAAAGAGTTTAATACACGACATCATCTCTCAATTTTAATTTGTAATATCTTATAGTTTTAATTTATGTAATATAAATATCTCTTTTATTTGTAAAACAAGTTTACAATTAACTTTGATAACTAGATGTCGTGCTATGGACTGAATGAGATACGCTTGATAACTAGACGTCCGCCTTTTTTCTAACGAATTGTGTGTAATGGATTTTTTTGGCCCTTAAAAAATTGTGTTTAGATAATTTTTTTTTTTAAATTCATTATATTTTCAACTATTAAAATTTTACAAATTGTCTCTTAATTTTGCATTAATGTACAACATCCTTTAATTTTAATCTATAACACTAATATTCACTAAATATAACATAAATATCTCTTTTATCTCGATAACTAGATATTTGTCTACCTAAAATATACAATTTTTCTAAAAAATTATGTTTTATAGATTTATAGATGACATCACAGTCATGTTATATAAATGGTAATATTTCTGTTATATGAATTTAAGTTAGGAAATATTATTATTATATATTAAAATTAAAAAAATATTATTGTACATTAATTGAGAGACATTTTAAAATTTAGTCTTATATACGAAACTAGGATATATACACTATAATAATACAAACACGGCCGCAATTTGTCTGAATTATTTTTGCACGCCATGAATTAGAAAGAAGGTGAAAGAAAAAGTAAAGTTGTTAGTCTTGATGATCCCAAGAAAATGATGCGAAACAAGTAATGGGGTTGCGCCACGTATGCCTGCCCAACCGTCATCACAAGAATGCCTAAGTATATCTAAATCAGGCCATCTCAGCAATCAGTCCAGTTGGCGATTATAACATACGTTGGTTTGATTTTCCTTTGTCCCCAGGATAACCACTCTTTCTCTCTGTTACCTAAAACCCTAAATGTAAAGTCCATCAACATCCATATAAACCCTTACAAACACAATAAAAATTATCAAAACAAAACCCTATAACCCCTTCTTCGACAAGTTTATACGAAGTACAAGAAAGACTCTTTGATGAATGATGAGTGAGTAAATTTCTCTTGCTTGTCAGTGGTTGATTTATGATTTATTTTCTTTCTTTCATAACTGCAAATTGAAGAATTGAAGGCGTAACTCATTTGATTTTGTGGATTTTCGGACAATCTTGAAGTTATTTTTCTTTAATGAAAATTGAGGGTGAAATGAATAAGGAGAGGAAGAGACGCAACAGTAGTGAATCTGTGGGCGATAGACTTATCAAATGGGAAAAGCAAAATAAACTTGATGACAAAAACCTTAAGCCGCCAACGAAGGGTTCAAGAAAAGGTTGTATGAGAGGAAAAGGAGGACCAGAGAACCAGAGTTGCTGCTATAGAGGTGTCCGGCAGAGAACTTGGGGAAAATGGGTTGCAGAAATTCGAGAACCTTCTTCAAAAGGAAGTAAGGTATCAGGGAATAGGCAATGGTTGGGTTCATTTTCTACCGCCATTGAAGCAGCTCGTGCTTATGATAATGCAGCAAAGGCTATGTATGGTATTAGTGCCATCCTTAATTTCCCTTACTCTTCTCAATCACCATCTTCTGCGTCTGAAATCGGCGGATTTCCAAAAGTGAATGAAAGTTTAGATTTTTCTTCTGGGATATCTGTGGTTGAGAAATTAAATGAGAATCCTGGAAAATCACAGGAGGCGCAGAACATTTCAAGAAAACGTGTTTTAAAACCAGAATACAGATTCTGTAGTGATTTTAAAGCTGAAGAAACATTGCTAGTGGAAGAAATTAACCCACAATTTGCAGAAGCAATGGAAGATCCTGGACATAATGGAATAAATGTTAGATTGCAGGGTGAGACCAAAAGTGTGAAAGCACTCAACACTGATTCCAACTATTATGTTGGAACTTCCGATTACTGCAAAGAAATGGAATGTGATTTTACTGAAGATAAGGCGCCACTGAAGAGGAAAGAAACGTCAGGAGAAGCTGAGAACTCTGGATTGGAAGGGAAGAGGAACAATGACCATAATCAGTATGAGTTAGGCTCTGCATGTTTTCAGCAGAACAAAAGATCCGATAATACCTCTTCTACTCTGTTGCAGAATACACAAAATTGTCCATCAGGCAGCGAAAATCATACAAACGAAACAAATTTTGATATATTGGATATTGAGTTTAATTGGGATTCGGCGGAAGAGATAGAAAGATTGCTCGAATTGTAATTCTTGCTGGCAGTCGTAGAGTCTTCTGATGATTTATGCTCAATTTGTTCAGTACTATGATTAGAACCGTCTTGAGTTAATGAATTTTTGATAAATCAAGCAGCTTTGGCTTCTACTACCACCCTGTCGTGGTTTGGTTGATAGTTTACTGATATATGATTGGGTTCGAGAGAGAATTAGATATGCTATAAAAGGTTGTCATTTCAAATCCATATGATATAATATTATCGACCGCATTCATTTATATTAAAGAATGGACCTTGTTTACCGCTTTTTTTTTTCTGGGTACAGTACACTATTGTGAGGTACCGAAAGAGTTCAAAGTTCAAACCAATCACTTTGGAATTTATTATTTGAAAACGGAAATTATTTAAATGCCATACCGATGCTGCTCTGCATATGTAATGCGTAGCATCTTGACCCGATTTTGATAGAATTGTCTTCTTGACCTCTAGAGCCAAAGTCAAACATCGAGGCATCTCACCTAAGTTCTCCAAAAATATCCAAGATTGATTACCAGAAATCTTAAAATAAATAAATAAATAAGAGAGTATGAAATTGCCATAACCCTTACAAATTTGAAGCAAGTTTCTATCTGAAAACATAAATTACAGCCTCAGGCTATTCAGATACAAAAGGAAAAGAAAGAAAATTAATATATATTGCAATTCACATCTTCTCACCTAATAAAATGAATTATATACACATATTGCTCTGATCATCTATAGTTGTTAGAAAGGCCTCTAATGGAAAGCAGAAATCAATGGACAATTTTCTTTCATGCTCGCTTCCAATTCCAAAATCAGTCACTTCTTAATTGCAGTGATTTGTTAGTTGCCCTATAAATCATTCTAGTCCTTGGATCCAGCTAGTCTGTGTAACAAGATCAAAGTTTCAATACCATGAGCATGCAAATTGGAAAGCCGATAAGGGTTTCTCCCGTGTCTTCAATATGTAAGCACTTTATCATGCTGCGCTTCAGGACTCTACAAGCAAAATCTTACTCACTGTCCTGCTCCACTTTGGCCCATACCATTTCCCATGGCCCAGATTTTCTGCCCAACCTGGAAGATATGAGCATTAAGATAAACTGGTGCAAGCAGTTCAATAGCATATCTACAAGTCCATGTGATGCGACACAATCTATGCACCGTGAGAAAATATTCCGTATAAAGCAAAGAGTTGGAAGAACATCCATGCATTGTTACATGGAGAAGCACCTGGGCATTGGCTCAATTACATGCGACATGAACTCTGCTATATAGATAGCACTGCACACATGCAGCAGAATCCAAATCAAATTATACCTGGACGTGATCCAGCGCACACAGGCATTGGGACACTCATAATAAGTAGAAAAATTATTGCTATTTAATATTCAGGTTTGGATCACTATGCTCTCGGTCCTTGAGACCAAAAGAATAGTTTACAGTCCATAATAAAGAAACCCACAAACTTTTGATAGGCCCGTCAGATTCCTGCCATATTTTTTATAAAGCCCCATCAGTAGAGCCCTAAAGAAAGTTCAGAAGGTAAAGGTCTTCACTAGATCATCAACGCTTCAGAAGGTAAAAGATTACCATGTTTGGCATCTCTATCTCTAACCAGTTCTCTGAAACCCAAAACAGGTATTTGCAACTCAAACCATCACTTGACACTCTCTCACTATGAAAACATTAATGTCGAAGGAAACAGTCAACAAAAACTTGATGTTGAAATGGGTAAATTTTCTTATAGTAGTGAATCTATCGAGACTGGAAAACATTGCAAGCAGAGATATGGTATAGATCTATGATAATTAATTGATAAAGATGATGGAGCAGCAAAAAAGAATGAAGTGTCAAACATAGGGTGGCAACGAGTACCGGTTTTACGAGCACCCGCATCTATCCAAATCCCTTTAAACTCTAATGGATAATCCCATTAGGATTTTGAGACGGATTTGAGTATTAAAACTTAAATCCGTCTCGGTTCGGGTAGAGTACGGTAAGTCCAGCTATCTGAACCCAATTATAATATATATATATATATATTCAATGTATAAAATAGCAGCAATGGGATTTGAAGCTACGACCTTAGGTTTGATATATTGAATGCTTATCACAAAGACCATTTAATTTTTGATACATATATGCAATTACATTTATATAAAATTATAAATAAAAATAAATAGTACCACCAAGACACATATTATGCCATTTGCTTTGCTTTTCTGAAATAATTCAAAAAAATCAACTATGCTTAATGATAATGTTTACGTAATGATACCTTAGCTAATGATAATGTTTTTCGCAAATGGAATTTTTGAGTATGATTCATACGTTTCACTTCCAAAAAATTTCTGTTCTCTTTCAATTCTAGCAACAAATTTAGTTAATTCAGTCTCCTTCCGGGAAGCTTCAAGATTCCATTTCCAGCAGCCCCAACTTTAGTTTTATTCATTTTGCGTACGATTTTTCCCCACCAATATCTAACATTTTATTTTTAGACATATTTCAAATGGGCTTTTACGAGTTTTGTTTAAAAGGTGTGAAAGCTGAAATTTATAGTTAATATTGAGTTTTATTAGATACTTAAGTGTAGGATATGTATACTGTTTTAATAAAAAAATGAAATATAATTATAATTATGTTTATGTTTATAATTAAATGAAAAAACAAAGATACAAACCTGCGTTTGATATGCAGATTATGAATTGAATTTTTTCATTTTTTTGTTGCTTTTGGTGTGTAGATTATATACAATGTCTATTTGTGAAAGCACGGGACAACTAGAAACATACAAAAATGATGATCTCAGTCTCACACAATCTGAAAAACAAACATCAGAAACATCAATCACTTCTCTTGACTCTACCAATCTCAGTCTCACACAATCTGAAAAACAAACATCAGAAACATCAATCACTTCTCTTGACTCTACCAATTCTCTCATGTTTCTACAGTCTCATGAGTCTGCATTTAGCATTGGTGGAAGGGTTGTTAATGACCAAAGAAGCAAACTTCATGAAAATACTTTAGAAGCATTAATGTACTCCCAAAATTGATTGATGTCATATGAAGATAATTGCAAATTTGAATTTCATATTTTTGAAATTCAATTAGAAATTTAAGTTAATTGATACAATGTTTTTATTTTCTTTTAAGACTCAAGTGCAAGTTTAACTTGCATAAACATAATTGAAGAAGATGGTGATTGATTGATTTCATAATTTTGATAATGGGTATGAGTTATTATGGTTTAATTATTTTTTATTGTACAATTTATTTTATTGTAATTTATTGATTGTAATAATATAATTACTTATATGTTTTTTTTTGTATTTTTATAGGTTGATGAATTAAAAGTGGTTGGAGAATGAAGATTTATTTTTTTTATTTGTGTTTTTATTTTTTTAATGACTTTAAACAATTTGATGAATTATTTTAATTTGAGTGTGTTGAATTGGATTTTATTTTTTATTTTTTTTTATGAATTTAATTTTTTAGTAAATTTTATAATGAATTGTGTATTTTTTAATTTTTAATTGTTTAGTTTTATTTAAATTTTTTAATGATAAGCAAATAATTATATAGGTTTGGATATTAAATAGGTAGTCCTAACCGGATTTTGAACGAATACAGATATTAATATTATAATTTTAAACAGGTTCGGGATAGATTCGGGTAGAAGTACATATAATCGGGTTTGAGAAAGGGTACAACAATTTCGCGAGTACGCTATCTATTGTCACCCCTAGTTAAACACCTTCACAATCATATGAGATCATCATAATATCACAACAGCAGCAACAATAATAATAGTAATGAAGTGATAGGTTGATAATCTCCTAAAGAACCAGAATTATTACCTCCATATGCCAGCCACCACCCGCAAAGTCATGAAAAGAAATAACCCCGTCCAGACTCCGGCAAGACCATACACAGGAGCAGCCACAATTATAAACAAAGAAGATACCAGTCCTACTAGTGCCTATGCATTATAAAACAAACATGAAGAGCTGAGAAAGGGAAGAGATTGTCCTTCTTAACAGACTATAACAGCAATAAGAACAAACCATAGAGTAGGCAGCATATCCAAAGTCTGAAACACCGTAGTAGAGTCCATCAAGAACAAATGCAAGAGCATTCATTGGTTGAGACCCAGCAACAAACTGCAAAATAGCATCGAAGCTTTAAGAAGTTTAGCACCAGTATGCCTAGTACACATGCCACAAGAAGGCATAGATGATACTTGTCCAGCAAATCCAACATCCAAAAAGTACTTGATCACAATTACGGATCCAGGATAGAAAATCAGCTCAATTATACAAATTCTACCCTTTCGTTTAATAGTATCAGATCATCATTTCCCTATATCCAAAGAGCAGGACTTCTTTTTTTTCCCGAAGGATGAAGAGGCTATCATTTGAACCAAGCAACAAGAGATCTAACAAAAAATTGTCAAATCATGTCATGAATCCTAAATTTGGATGATAAATTTAATTAAAGAAATTCCAAGGAAGCAGAAGACAATTCACGGCATTGACTACTGCTGAAACACAACTAAAATAAAAATGGTAAGCTTTTGTCTGTTAAATAGATATTGGGAAATTATTATTATGGAGCATGCAATGGTGGCTGCAGAAGACCCACTCCCCTGTAAGATAAATGGGTGTTCTGATTAATACTCTAAAACTTCAATGCAAATCTGTCTCTCAAGTAAAATTTCCTGGATCCCATGTAGCATTTCAGATTTTAAGTTCTTCCAGCATTCTTTTAAACCATCATTGGCAGCAAAAGATGCCAATTAGTTGTCAACATGCAGCAAAAGGAAAGGAAACAGAGCAAACATTTAAAAAATCCACAGTTCCATATTCGTTGGCATAACATGTATAGAGAAAAGAAAATCAGTTATAGGCATTCCACAAAGATAAAACTGAAGCCCTTTCATTTCCATCCTCACCAGCGTACCCCATAAATTATCCTGTGTCAGCAGCTTCCCGTTACACACCAATTTTAGGAGACCAGGCTAAGGGTATGTCTCTTGCTCCATAGACTGACTTTAAAATTTACACAACACATGAAAGGAGCCTTTAGCAACCACATCCCAGGGGAACACTATGCCAAGCAACAGCTACAGAGAGGATCTCTAAACTGGACCCGGGAAGCCTATGCTGCACAGAACCCTAATCATGCATAAAATGATGGAGTTCTCATAAAACCGAGCAGAACTTACAAGCACAAGCAGTACAACCTAAATCGTATGCGTCCACAAGCATTAGCTTTCAAAAATGCAGAGCGTGAGGTGAAAGTATTATGTACTCTTGTAAAGCTCATCATTACTGATATGTCATAATCGAGTGATTGGCCAAAAGTAGGGCCTTCACTTTAATTTAATTAGGGAGCTGTAAGACACCCATTAATTCATAACCATATTTTCTTTTTCCGTAAGCTTTATTTTATTTTTTTTATATTTTTTTGCTTGATGAAAATATTCTTATCCAGTCTATAATGCTGGTTTAACACTTCAAAAAAGAATTTAATAATTTTTTATTCCTTGTCAAGTTAACAGGATACCACCTCATGAGGCATATGCCTGGTGTCCTCACCAGCGTCAAATGCCTCACCTTCTACTTTTACCTTCTAAAATTTCTCTAAATCTACAAGGAAAAAATATGTCATCCTAGCATCTTGTCAGAAAGTTCCACCCTGAATAGAACATATAAAGTTCAGCAAGAAACCATTTAAGGGGATAGTCCTCACCAAAATACCAGACCAGGCAATCTTCAAAACTTCTGAATCCGCGCTGAACAAAGTAGAAAATGCCCCAAATCCAAGGGATAATATAACACCCAAAGCAACTCCAGTTACTAAACCAATCTGCTGGACAATCACGAGATAGCATAATAGAACTGAATCAGCTAATTTCACATCAAAAGATTAACAACCCCACTAACTGAAAACAGTGCAAACATTAGGAGTGTTGTAGACCTGTAGAACTCTGTATATGACTTGACGGGCTTCTTCATATTTCCCTTGGGAGTAACCACTGGCCAGAAGAGCCTGCAAAATGATATTGAAATACATAGAAGCTTTAAATGGAAAGTTTAAGCCACTGACTCATCATACTTCTCCAAGGAATATAAAATGTGGAAGCAGCTAAATTATTTTTCAAACCAGATATATATTTAATGGTTTTCCTTCTATGACAATAACAGGCATATTCCTAAGCATTCGTTCTAGTTTCATACTGGCTCCCTATTTACTTCTACTTTGTAGTTTTGTAGTGAATTTTTTTCCTTGGCTCCAGTGTTCCAGAGCAATTACTGAGACTACTAAAGAAGGTCACAGTTTGTTGTCTCCATGAAAGTTAGAACAACAAAAGAGCAAAGAGATCAAAAAGAGAGAACAGCATGGGAATTAATGCAAATATGCTACCATCAATTTTGCAGAAAAGAATAAGAAAAACTGCAAATATAACCTCCTCTTGTTTCTCAACTATCAGGCACTAAGACATTCACTGTGGACAACATGGGGTTAAAGTTGAACAACTCTCACCTGCAACAATGCTCAACCAGCTTGTTCTTAGAGTTGCAAAACAATGTTCAATTTTCACAAGAATGTTGATGATGTTAAATCATTACTCTGACATTCAAGACAATCAAACAACCTTCTAAGAAAGACAGCATTTTGATTCACAATTTTAGATTTATTTGCAAGTTATACTGACAATTATGTGTTAGTCCTCAGGAAGGAAAACATGTCACAACATTATTACGAACCCTAAGAACTGTTGAACCAGAAACTTTATTGAACAGTATATTGAAGTCTCTAAGCAGTTAAATCGATCTTCTGGAGATTGTACATAAGGTTTTGAGCTCTCTTCCCCAAACAGCTCTCTCCTTACTTGTGTGAAAGATATGGTGAACTAGAAAAAATGTATGACTTACCTGGCCAGCTAGAGCTAAAGCATCATTCAGCAAAGATACAGACAACCATATTTGCATGCAAATTTGATGACCAGCCATAGGTATAGGGCCCTCCCTAGCTGCCATGGAAGTAGCTAGTGTCATTATTAAAAGCACTGCTATTGTCCTGCCAATAAGAAGACCACCTGCAAATTCATTAGTCAATCAACTTGAGAAATCAGTGATTGTCGAGCATAGAAATACTCTTGTTTCTATAGCTTTCTTTAGAGTACTTGATAAATCATAAGTATTATTACTATGATTAATATGCTTGAAAAGAGAACCTAATCATGGACATGAGGTCAGGATTGAGATAAATATCCAGGATTTGGAAGAGAATCCTCAACATAGGAGTCTAAACAATCCAAGCCAAGCCAAACATTATAAAGGTGTTCAAGCTTGGTGTAACTTGTTCTAAAATACCTCAGGCTTCAAACTTGGTTTAAACAGAATTACCCAGCTTAATACCATCATGACCATGCCTAGACCCAACCAAACCCTACTATTTTGGGCAGGCTTGGGGACATCTTTGGGCCCAACCCACCTGAATCAAAAATATAATATTTTATTTTTCTGTGTGGACCAGGCTTCGAAATTTTTATTAGCTGAACTGTCAGCCCGTTGTGGGATCTAGGGTAATAAAGCCTAAAAAAATTGATATACAATATTTTTATATTCAATTAACATAAATATATGATTCCAACAAATCCACCATGCATACTAGTCTCAAATATTCAAACAAAAGGAGAGGACTTGCTCTCCCTTTTTGTTTAGAGATTGGAGCTCCCACCCTCTATTACTTGATGTTGATATGGGAAAATGATAGGGAAAAGCTAAACAGTATGAATATTCTAGAAAGAAATACGTAAGGGGATGAGTGAAGGGATGTTAGGTAATTAAATATACTAGAAATCTGTTATAAATAGGTGAGGGAGACAGTAGGAGCAGCAGATTGGGTATTTTGAGAATTATAGATCTTCAAGCTTGCTTGGAGAAGGGGATTATTCCCTGGGCTCTGAGTTGTTTCACTGATTTCCTTTCTTTTAGTGTTCTTGGTATTTTTCCTAGTTCTTGTTATTTTGAGTGCCATGGTTTATGAGTAATGAAAGGCTGAATTAATAGAAGCTTACCTGAGTTTTCTTTTGTATGATATTCCAAACCCATAAATGAACAAAAACAAGCTTGTTCATTAGCTGTTCACTAAATGAACTTGTTTGCATAAAAGTATGAGCTAATCAGAGATATTGAAAGTGTATCTTCTGCTCTACAGAAAAAAAATGTTAAAACCCCTTTGATCTCCATTCATCTACACCTGAATAAAAATTCAGGAATTCCTAGCCAGCTAACCAAAAACTACTTTTCTTTAGCTATGATTACCTACATAACATACCTATGATAGGGCTTATAACATGCTGAACAATTTGCTGCACTCTAACTTATGAAACTTATTGAACATACAACTTCTCCAATATTGATGCTTGGTAGCACATCTATCTGAATATTCTAATGGATTTCCAGAAATTTAACACTAAATCATTACTAATGGTATCTTTGAGCATGTTAATAATAGACAATTGGGAAAAAACCTAAGTCAACAAAAGAAATGCAACTTTATCAGAATCAGCCCTGTCTCGGATATATCAAAGTTGCATTAGTATCATATACCCATACCATAAAGGCAATTCCAATATTATGCTCCCAATCAGCATGGCACTAAGGGAAAATTGTGGAAGTTTCCCACCTACGGCATTTTTACATTAAGTACCTATTCTCAGTATCATATATTGCACACCATACTAATTACAATCTTCTGTATGTTATTCCTGAAATTTTTTTTCATGCAATTTACGCAACAACCAACTGAGCTCCTTATGGTTTTTAAATAACAGTTTCTCCAATAATATCCAATCAATTATTGCATCTACTTAAGAATGCAGTTGGAGATTATAAAATTCAGCAGCAAAACACACCAGAATTTAGATAGCGAACAACTCTTCTCCCATCAATATTTGGAGAGATCAGCAACACTTTGTCATTCAATTCCCACAGAAGGATAAAAGCAATAAGATACCTGGAGAAAAATAAACATGGGTCAATTTATTGGAGAGAAAGCTCAACCTATAATAGAGGCTTATGATGCATGAAAGGCACTGATATTTTTAAGTTTACCACATTATTGACGTACTCAGAAATCACAGTAGCAATTGCAGCACCTCCAATGCCAAAATCAAAAAAAAATATCAATATTGGATCCAATATTGCATTTAGTAAGTTGCCAGCACCTGAATCCAGAAATCAGAATTATATGCATGGCTGACAATAAAATACTAATCCATAGTTGGACCTTTTCCAGCACAATCAAAGTGGCATATATTTTCAGTACATATATAACCATGATATTCAACTTGTCGGCAAAACTATTGAAGCAATAAAGAAAAATATATTTTATCTTTCATTTAAAAATAAAGACACAAAATAGTGTTTATATGTTGACTCAGAGAACCTGTAACAGTGTTTCTTAATGACGCCTATTCTCTAGAATCTTAAAAATGACAAGAGTCTATTCACCCTAAACCCTGGACAGCAAACACACAAATACTTGCTCCATGAGTCAAAAACCCTGTAAGCAGTAAGCACCACCACAAGTGCTGTTATAAAATTCAAATAAACAAAAGAATGTTTCAAAACAGCCTACGAAAACATATGCAATCAACAACAGAGACATAGAAGCTGTATCAATATGTATCAAGCTATGTATAAGATGTACAGTTGAATCTATCTGCTTGATTGAATAATATAAAAGTAAACAGCAAAGAGAAAACCATCAATAATTAACTATAAGGATGGCCTAACAGCAGGATAAATGTGTACATATAATCACAAGAGGCAAACAAAGAGAAAGTAGCATAATACTTGCCAATGGCATACAGAGGTGTCTTTGTATCCTTAAATCCTCGAAAAGTGCCTTGTGCAGCTAGTGCAATCACAATGGGTGGAGCACCAATAGCCCTCCAAGTAAGGAAATTTTCAGCTGGAACTCGCATTGGTGAATCCTATAATTCCAGAGAAATTTTCAGATGACATTCTTTTTGTCAATGCTAAAACATTTAAAATGCAAGATGTAAGAAGACATTCACAATATAAAGCCACATGCTTAATGTTAAGGGAACTAAGGTGGAGAAAGGCGCGGTATACAAGCAACACTTTAGCCTTAGAAAAAAGCCGTAAAACCTTGATATGAATTATGTCTTATCAGAATTAATTATCTTTAAATTTTGAAAACTAGAAATACTGATATTATCATATTTGACCGTAGATAACCAGAAATATTTAGACATAAAAATAAACTTGAAATAATATATTATCATAGCATAAATGCCAAGGAATTATTAACATGGGATTGTAAACATTCTCAATCAGATTAAAAGCATGAGATTTGGTTTGTAAATCACCATTCATACAGTGCGACCATAGAAGAATATTCAAAGTGATTAGAATAATTTCTAATAGTCAACTTCCCATAGTTGATAATATTGTAAGCGTTATGAATGGGTAATGATCAAGATAATGTTATACTGAAAAATGAAAAAAGCTATACCAAAGCAAAAACCCAATAAATTGAGAAAGTTCTCATCCTCTGGGCATATCCATTCAAAAAAATAAATAAAATAAAAATAAAAATTCATAAATAACTATGACGTACAGCAGGGATACCCATGATATTCATTAAAAAACCCGAGCCAAATAAAAGAGCAATAGCTTCAGCAATGCCAACAGCAGCAGCAAGCGCTAAAGAAGTTGACACGGCTGAAAGATTTGTCTTGCTTTGGCACTGACTCTTAAAATCTGCATAAGAAGAAAGAACCTATCAAGTAACAATGCACTATTCTAAAAAAAATTCCCAACAATTGAACGAAAAACCAATTGTTACCGGCACGAATTTGACTAGAAGGATCATTGCCTTCGCCTTTACTAACCAATGCCTGCTCTTCAGCGACAAATGATGTCGTAACGTTTAGTAATGGAACGTTAAACAACTTTGAAACGAGATTGAATACGGAAACAGATACCCCAACGGCGGCCAATTCAACCGGCCCTATCATGAATTAGCATAACATGTTCACAATTCTAATTAAATTAATCATAATCTAATGATATGTAGTCTGAGAATTTTAAAACGATACTTATAAATGTAATTGAATTACCTATATGACCAACAAAAGCTGTGTCGACCAATGACGCAATGGGATCAGCTGCGAGAGCCAGGACAGCAGGCAATGCAATTGACAATATCTCCATGCTAATATCATCAATCTTAAACCCATCTCTGCAAGAAAAAAAACACAAAAACACTTCAAGGCCCTCGAAATTCGAAGGTCAGGTTATTAGTCGTTAACAACTAACAAGTATCAGAGAAATGAACCGTAAACGGCCGTCAAGAGCAGAAAACGAATCGGATGACGATGATGATGATGATGAAAGAGCGCTTGGCTCAGAGAAATTGACACGTTCAGGTTTTGATTTCGCTGGCGAAGTTTCAAGCGAAGTGGTTGTGGTCTTTTGGGACGATGAGTTGGGCGCGGCGGCGCGCAAGCGAACAGAAGAATTGAGATTAGAGGTGAGAGTTTGGGATTTAGGCAATGGATGAGAATGGAAAGAATGAACGTAGAGAAGATTGTGTGAGAGAGTAATTGCCATTCTTAGAGAAGAAGCAATCCTATGGTGGGTGAGCTTTGTCCTGTAGATTTTTGGGGGGCAGTTGCTGTGCAACCTAACATTCTCCTTTGTTCTCTTCGCATCCGTATCACAACAATTTTAACGGATAGATTCGGCGCTCCTTAGAAAATATCTTTTTGTATTTGGACCAATGGGCCCAATTATTGGATCACTTTGAAATTTTAATTTTGGGCCTAGCAATAAGATTTTTATCCATCTTTTTATTTTTTTAATATTTGAATTCAATATTAATTATAAAATATGAATATCATCAAAGATTATTCCAACTTAGTAAAAAATCTCAATTTCAAGTTACTCAAAAAAAAAAATTCTGTGTCAATTTCAGGAAGTTCTTTCATTTTTCTAAGTGAATGTTGACCCCATATGAAAGATCTAGACAAAGTTGTGAAAATACAAAAATTATTATGATATGTCACTAGTCTTTTTCACACACGTGCATTGCACGTGGTTATTATAATTTAAATACATCAATCTAAATTTTAAATATAAAATTGTTTATCCATAATATTAAATATCTAAAGTACTTATAATATATTTTTATGTAGTAATATAATATTTAATATTAGATATATAAAAAAAAAAGATGCCAATACTTTTTAAATCTAAAAAATAACCTTCAAAATTTAAAATAATCTTTCAATTTTTTACCCTTATTTTCAAGTTGTTTCCATTTCATTTTTGCAATGATGGGTTTTTATGTTTAATGTAATTTGTGCATAAGTTTTTCTGCCTCGTAATTTACTTTTTTTTCCTTCAATTATTAGTATCTTTTTTTTCTTAAACAAAATTATTCGAAGATTAAAATTATAATCTATGAAAAATATTCTACTTCTCATATTCACATTAATAAATATATAATTTTATATTAAGAATACGAATAGATCTAAAAATATTATACATAAATGGTTTCATACATAACAATATTTTTTGTATTTTATTTTAAAAAAATTAATATTTTCTAAAAAAATTCAAGTAATAATTTATTACTCAAATATGTGCATATCTTTTAGAAGTATTTTAAATAATATATTGCAAGGTCACATTTTGGAGTTTTATCATATTTGAAGAGTAACAATTAAAGAAACAAAAGTTATATCCATCAGTTACTCCCAAGCATGATAAAATTCTAAAATGTGACTTTTGCAATATTCTTGTAAAAATAAAGTTAAATTTATTGAGCAGTAATATTAAAGATGCTTATAATCTAAATGAAAGTAAAAAAATAAAAATAAATTGAATTAATTACCAAATTCCTATAGAAATGATAATGAAATTGAGAGTGTTAATTTAATTACTTGTAATTATTAACTGTTAATGTTAAGTCTTGCACAGTTGCATAACTAATCACTTTAGGGTTAAATACTTTAAATTGTTATTGTTAAGCTTTTCATAACTAATTTAAGCATCCGAGAGAGTATAAATTTGGACACATGGCTTTATTCTTATTCAATGGTGCAAGCTGAAAATTGGACTTGTCAGCAACATAGCAGCAAGAGAAAAATGCGATTATAATTTTGAAAAAGTACAAGTCTTAAATGTAATTTCCAAAGAAACTTAAAATAACTCGAATCACCATGGATGAATTTCCAGAGTCACAGAACCGTTGAAATCCCGAAATGACTTGGACCTGAAATTGAAGAGACGGAAAATTAAATGTGCCCAGTTGAGTTCCATTCAGAATAGCCTCTCAGGATCAGGATCAGGCTCAGCCCAAATATAGATCACATCCACGAAGAAAAATGTTCCTGAATTGCTAGTAAAATGGGTCATATGGCTGTCCCCTGCTTTGGGACCCCTACTGCTGATATTGTCTCTGCCCTGCCCCTCATCTTCTGCAAATTGCTTGTGGGCTCGTACAATCCACTCTACATTGACAACTCCCTGATATTGATCACTAGAATAAAAATATATCTCCAAGCGTTTTTTTTGGGTTCCAATCTTTATATTCCTAATTACGAAAAGGAAATCAATGGCCATGCAAGCTGGCATTGCCTGCAAATATGCAAATTATTGTTCATTTGGTAGGTTTGTCTGCAGAAGCCATTAAATTCAACCTCTTTCTTTTCCCTTCACAAAATCTGACTAGCCAACAGCTTCTTCACATCATATTAATTGAATGAATCAGTAGATATTACGTTATAATAAAATGTAAAATTAAGTGCATATCACTAGCTTCAGCGTTCCATTCCAATGAGAGATACTTCATTTTTCATCTCTTCCCAATTTTAATTCTGTGATCGTCGCAAAACTCACTGAACATGGTCTAGCCAAATTAATAATCTGGTTATAATATATCCACACCATCAATGTTTGAAATTATACCCCTTTCCGGCTTTCAAAAAGGAGCTTATTATCAAATGGAAAGTCTCGTTGATTTATCAATGAATTTTATTTAAAAGAATAAAAAAGCATATAAAAAAGAACCCATAGAATAAAAACATAAAGATGTCCACTAAAGGAGATATTTTAGTGGAAGAAGGAGAGGAAGCGTGGAAATAGAATCACCTGAAAAGGAGGCAAAATATCATAAGGCAGGAAATCGGTGCGGATATTGCAGATCTATTACCCCATCAATGTTTGTGATAATCCACAAGGAAAATTAAAAATTCCATACTCAAAAAGCCTAGCAAGGACAGTGACCTATATATGGAAACGGGTCATGATGAAGAAGAAAAAACAAAGAAGAGCAAGTCAACATCCCTTAGACCAGCCTCACATAATTCCGTAATGGATAAGCCCTTAACTATGTATACATGCGAGATAAGATAATGGGGAGCAAATGTTATAACTCCATCCATAATTAGACTGCTCCCACCATTAACCCAATATGGGAAAGAAAAAGTTTTTTTTTAAATCAAACACTTTGCATGAACAGGAATAGGATTATGAAATATAAGTAATTAAATATCTTAAAATAAAGAAAATGTTGCTAAAAATTTCCAATAACAAGTCTATCAGTCATTATAGTCCCCTAAAAAGCATTATTCCATTTCTGTGAAAAAATAATAAGAAAACATCGCATACCCACTAAAACCGGCAGAAATGGCAGTAGAGGAAACCGTCAATTAAGTATCTCAAGTTAAAGAAAAAAAAATTCTAATAACAAGTCTATCAGTCTTTAAAGTCCCCTAAAATGCATTGTTCCATTTCTGAGGAAAAAAGAAGAAGAAAACATTGCATACCCATTAAAACCAGTAGAAATGGCAGTAGAGGAAACCTGCCGCGGAGCAAGAAGAACCGATGAAACTCAGGATGGATAGCGCTATAGAAGATCAGAAAAACATATACAGAATAATATATAGTGATGAATAATCCATGGCGCTATCCCTCCTGAGCTTAACAGATTCTTCCATACTTTTTTTGTTTCTGCTAACAGAGCTAATCGAAATCACTCTCTCTCTCTCTCTCTCTCTCTCTCTCTCTCTCTCTCTCAGGAGATTGAAAAATATCCCAAGTAACAAAATTGTTAATGGTGAGGAAGGGCAGGGGAAGAGCAGATGTATTTATAGCGGCAGAGAGAGAACGTGGGTGGGATGTGCAGACAAACGTCACCTCCTCCTGGAGCCATGAGAAAACTTTGACTAAATACCCCTAACACATTTGACAGATGACTAATTAAATTTAAAGTGTGCATTTGAAAAAGAAAAACAAATTATAATTACATTACTTAATTAGTGTATCCTTGAAATTAATTAATTAGTGCCTCTGCCGACTACGATACTTGTAGTAGATATGTTGTATTTATTGTTACACAGGGAAAGTATTTTAATTCGTGAAAAGATTTTATATATATTTTCTCCATTATATTAATTCAAAATATCAATATGAATAAAATAATTAAATTTTAATTAAATAAATTTATAAGTACTATCAAAAATAATCACGAGTTGAAATCTATTGGTTTAGAACCAGCAGTTCTACAGTTCAAGTTTTAATGAATTGGTTTGAAGCCGCTTAGATACTGTACTAAATAAATTGATATTTCAATCGATTTAATAAAAATAAAATATTTATTTTTTTGATTAAATCTATTAATATTTGGTTTACATATTGAATTAATTTATTTTAAATATAATAATAAATTGAATTTATCTAAAAATTTATATTTTTTGTATTAATTGATAATATATGGTAATATAATAATGTTGTTTAGTTTGGAGAAAAAAGTAGTCCATTCTTTCTTTGCGTCATCATTACTTCTCCCTTTTTGGTTAATCTTCACATTAATGATTATGAACGTACATGTGATATATATGGTGCTAATCACTTCTTCTTTTTTTAACAGATTAGAGTAAGGTGAAGAGGATTAACATATACATGTTTATATATATCTTCGACTGTTATAGATTGTAATTTGTGGTTAATTACCGTGCTGTTGGAATTAATATTAGGTTATATATCTTGATTTTTTAATTTTCTCCAAATTTTTCTTTTTCTTTTATGAATGACAATAATAAAAAGGATATTAACCATGTATTTTGTTGATTGAGTTGATAAATATATATTTAAAAATACATCATAATACAATCCAAAAAAATATTGATAAATTGACATAAGACTCTTTTAATTTAATAAGATATTTTTAGTTTAAATTATAAGTATACAACTACTTTTAAAATATTTTATTACTTTTCAAAATCTTAACCTGCACATTATAAATTACTGGGATTAATTCTATTACCATATTAATAAAAATATCAGAATACATTTGTAATTTCTTATACTTTTATATTCTGTCATTTTGTTATCTACAGCCGTTTTTTTAAAAAAACAAACCCTGTATGTACCTTTTATAATTAACTAGTTCTCAATTTTCATTTTAGAGTTCAATTAATATCAGTAATATATGACATTGCACTAACATAGTAAGAATATAAATATTTGTTAAATTACACGCCACACCAGTAACTTATTAGATTACTGAAGCTAATCGCAGTAAAATAAGGAATTGGGAGGTGATTACAGAAATAATGTGTGTATATATATATATATATATATATTGGCTATTTTTTTACAAAGAAAATATAGGTGGTTTGACATTCCATTTGGAAAAAATATTTTCGAAAAAAAATTTATTATTTTTAAATTTTTTGAGTTTTAAAAACTGTTTTTTGGAGAGAAATATGTAAATAAATATTTTTTTTCTAAAAGTATATTTGATTTTTTTTTTATAAAAAAATCAGTCAATTAAATAAACAAAATTTAAAATCTATTTTTTTGAATATCCAACAATAATTCCAAACAATTTATATGTGAATCATGTAAACTAAATAGACCTTAAAGGAAAACTTCACAAGTGTTTAAGATTTTAGAGGTGTTTGATATTGCTGTTGGGTATCTAAAAGTATGTATAAAATTTTTTTGATTTAATTGATTAATTCTTTTAATTTTTGATAAATTGTTTTTCTCAAATCTATTTTTAAAAAAAAAATTATTTATCTGCTTATTTTAAAACTCAAAAAAATTATTTTCAAAACTCTATTTATCTAGAAAAAACTGTTTTCTAAAACCAATTTTCAAAACTCAAAAAAATAAAAAAAAAATTACTAAAAGTATTTTTTCTAAATTCAACTCCAAATTGACTGTTTACTTATTTGTAAGAGTAAAAAATTGATTATGTAAATTGTAAATTAAATTCAACAAACATGTATAGTATCATCCAATAACTCAAATTATAAACATTTGAATAAAACTGAAATTGAGTAATAATTTTTTAATAGGAAAAAATTTCTTCCGTCTTGTATCAAACAATACGCAAAATATTTGAATAATTTAACCATTAATTTGATGAGTATTGACCATAACAAATTTGATGATGGAGAAAAATCGACCGTCCATTTGGAATTGGTGAAATCATTATAATTTAATTAGTTTATATATTTTTTAATTTAATGTCTAAAAATTTTATTTAATGCAATTAATTTTCAAAATTTTATTTTTATTCACATACAAGCTTTATTTTATATATTCAAATTTCATAAGTATCTTAATATCCTACTGAAAATAAGAATTTAAATGCTACTAAATAAAAGTTTTAAGACTAGAATTAAATGAAATTCCAAAGGAAATCATTTTTTTACTTTTATAGAAATAACAATGAAGCAAATTTAGAACGAAATTTTTTATTTCTGTTTTTTACTCTGAAATCTTGTTTTGTTTTCCTGCAGATAAAAATTTTGGATCATCATTCTTGCATATGAAAATGGAGATTCTCAATTCCAATTTTTTATTAAAATTTTTTATTTTTATTTTAAATGAGTGTTATATTTTATTTCATTTTAAAAAAATAATTATTATGTTAAAATATAAATATATAAATATAATATTAGAGCGAGGTTAAGACAAATAATGTATATAACATTCTCACCACAAAATTTTTTTGATTGAAGCAAAGTCGGAACCGAACATAGAATTTATAATAAAAAAAAACTCCCTCGTTTGAAGCGAGGCACGCAAGACGGATTCAATGGTTATCACTATCCCTCTATTTGGAGCTTCATGTGTTAAGTGCCTATGCAAGCTACCATAGTAATTAGAAACGAATGACTTGATCCAAAGACTCGAAGTAGGGTGAATTGATTATTTAGCTTCATATTCCAAATTCAATAAAAAAAAATATAAATCGTATGTCAATTAATTTATAATAATCAACTTAATTATACCAAATTATTCATCAAATCAATGATAATTAATCGTCCTCTCCATTAAAGGCAATTATTTGTGACCATAACACAGTATCAAAATGTGGGACCAAGATCTAAACCAAATCACCAATTTAAAATATGATTCCTCCAAGTACTCTTTCCCAATTGTTTGGTGTCGGCCTGAGTAATTTTTTAATCGATTTGAGACTTTTCTTACCCCATTACAGTTGCATCGACCTAATGGTTTTTAGTTTCATCTATCTTTTGTAATTTTTACCATGTATTTTGTTTTTGTCAATTGTTTTGGTCTCACCTGTTTTAAGTAGATCATGACGAGGGGGAAATATTTCTAGTGGAGGTTTAGATAATCCTGCATAGTAATTAATTACGTATTAGTATATATACATATATATGTATACACTTAAAATTAAATAATTTTTATGAATTAAATGACCCATCTCAGAAATTAATTATGAAGTAAATTTCAGCATATGAGATGACTGAGACATATTCAACACAAATTTAAATTAGTCTATCGTCTCTGGATTGTAGGAAGAAAAAGAAATACTTAATATGAATGAAGATGGTAGTATTGAACAAATAGGTAAGTTGGGAAGTTAATATTATTGAAATCGTATGATCAAAACGAGAAGAGGGAATGCAATTGCAGCCCATTGAATACACCTGCCAGTCTGCGACGGAAATAATAATAGCTCAAAGGAGCAAAAGCACCACCGCTGCCTGAATTGCCCCCAATAACATATTAACACATTACCACAGCCACCTTGCAGGTGACAGCACCCACACCACATATTGCCTTTTATGTTTCTTTGAGATGCCAACACACATGACACTATGACTCGCCCCTTAATCTCATAAATATTTTGATTTTACCTTGTATAAGACTTAGCGAACATTCATTCTGACAATCCTTAACTACTATGTTTCACTTTTTCTTTCTCATTTATTACTTCGTCCCTCCATTTTCATAAACTTATTTGTATTTTCATAAAGACTATAAAATGTAATTATTTTTTTATTTAATATATATTTTTATTAATTAGAGTTATTATAAAAAATTAAAATAATAATTTAATACTATTGATAATAAGAAATTATATAATATAATAGAAAATTATATTTTAAAAATAAAAATATATTGTCTCTTTTTATGACAAATAAAAAAAATCCATTAAAATGAAGAAGTAGCATTTATTATCATTAAAAGATTATATTTGGTTCATAATCTTCAAATTTACACACCAATTTCCAAATAAAAAATAATTGATTTTCACGTTGAAACTGGTAAAAAAAATAAATATATCTTTAAAAAAATGCATGAGTCGATAACACTTATACCATATAATTCGGATTTGAAGATAGTAAAATAAAACTTTTGCTAGCAAAATTTTTATAAATGATACAATATAATAAGATTGATGGTTTTAATATCATTTTAAATGCGAATCTTCAACATAATTCAGCTAAAAGAATAGTTTAAAAATTAATCAAACTTTATAAGGAGAACTTAGACTGTATTATCAATTAATATAGAATAATATTTTAATAGTATGAAATTCTTATATTTTTTAATAATTACAAATTTGACTTCATTAAAAATTATAAAATACGCACTACATTAAACCTATGGGCCTTTTTTTTTCTTCTCAAATTCAATTATTACATATAAATTTATATTCTGATAGCCTTTTCTGTCATAATATTGAACCCAAAATACCTTAGAATAAAGAGAAAAAGTAGTTATAAGGAAACAATATACCTTTGGAAAATGATGTGTATAGTACCCTACACCATACAGCTTCTCCTGCCCATAGGAATAAAAATTTAATAAAATAGTGACAAAAATTAATTGGGATATGGGTGGAGTTTGGTCCAATTGATAAAATGTTAATGTTGGTGTTGGTGTGCTGGCCCCAGCAGCGGCGGTGATAGGTTTTTGGTAGAAGAAAATAGAAATGGATAAAATTGTGGTAATAGAGTAAATATTTTAAAAAGGAGGGTTTGAAAATGAAATACTATTTATAGGAAAATCCCAACTTCTGGCAAACTCTACACTGACTCTGCTACGCCAAATAAAACTCTACACTGACTCATAGAGGGGGGAGGAGCATGGCCTTGGAAATTGTAGTCAGGCCCCCCCCCTATCATTTACTCCCAGAACTCACTAGGCCCTTTCTTCTTTATTACCTTCCCCAATTCTATTTTTCATTAAATTTTAATTCTACTAAAATAAAATAATAATTTAAAAATAAAAAAGAAATTGAAAATAAAAAAGTGAGTGAAATAGTAAATGAGTAATGTCAAAAATACTTTTCATTTCTAATACCCTTAAATATTCACCCCTAATTGATTAGTAAAAAATGAAAAATGAAAAATTATTAATTTTTTCTTTTTTAATTTTTTAATTTTTAAATTTATTTTCAATTCACTAAATAAAATTTAAAAAATATCTGGAACTAGAGAAGGTCTTCAAAATTCCTTTTTGGTCAAAGAATAATGACGGAGGGAAAGTATATGTAGTAGCTTTGGCGCATTGTTATTTAATGAGGGGAGGGAACTGGCATGGCAGCTGAATTGTGCAGCACTTTTTGGGACCTTTTTGGACACCAATCTCGAGGCTGTGATCGCTCTTTCCTGTCCGTTTGATAGTATTTCCTCTGACCTTTTTCCTATAGCTCTTTTTCTTTTCCTGTAAACTAAATTACATTGCCATTGAGGGCTAGATTATAAAGTGTGATTCTCTCTCTTTAATCAGAAAATTTGAATTTAAATTTTAGATATTAAAATATCTTAAAATTTATAAATTTTTTTTATCACTCTTAAAATTCTATACAAAATGAGTAAAATTAGTCTCAAAATAGTTATAATTGACCTATTGATAATATTTATAGTGTTACAACAAAAATTACATTTTCATATTATTTAGGCCTGACCAGAGCAGCTTTCTTTCCCAACTCTGTACTGCAATTACTTATCAATATAATATTACATCATGCATATATTTTTTTCTTTTTCTTTTTAATTAATACCTTTACCATATATTTGACAATAAAAAATCTTCACCGTACCATATTCAGATTTTCATTGTAAATTGAAATGTAATTATTAAAGATTATTTTATTAGCTTATAATATATAGTATAAATTTTTTTTGGTGAAATTAATAAAATGCATTTGAAATTCGCTAGTGTATTTATTATTTTTATAACATTCGGATATAATAAATAAATAAACATATATAATAAAAAAAGTAATTATATTAATATTTATTAATATTAAAAGATGTTTGTAACTGAAAATTTTATTTATGCGAAACGTAATCAACTTATTTGAGATTAAATTTGATGCTCATTAATTTTCTAGTATCATAATTTTTCAACCTCTAAATTGAATGTTGAAGACTTAAAAGTATATTACATAAAAAAAAATCTTAAGAACTTATAATATTACTGCATACATTAACTTAATTTTATTTTTAAAACCCTCCAACGGAAGATTTATTCTATTTATTAACATAAAATTTATATGGCTGTAACCTTTTATTTTTGTCAAAATGAAATTTAAATATTTATAAATTTAATGTTGACTCGTTAAGTTGAGTCATTTTAATTTTACAAAATTGATAATCGTAATTAAGAAAAAAATAAAATAAATGTATAAGGCTATAAGCTTTCTGACAAAAGGAAAGAAGATGTAAAGTTTCTGACGGCAAAACCCAAGTTAGTTGGTCAAGAGTTGGTGAGAAGACATTGTCAAGCATTCATCGTATGGAACTTTATTTTATTTTGTTTTGTTTTGTTTGTTTTTAAAAAAAAAAAGAAAAAAAGAAGACTGCCCTTTAGAAGAAATACTAGGGAAGTACAAACCGAGTAAGTTGTACTCAAAGGAACTAGGGAAGGATTATTAAACCGCAGGTAGCCAACTGTATCCAGGAAGATACACCAAAACAATGTGTTACGCTATTGAAGAGAGACTCAAAATCAAAACGCCTTTATATATACATCTCTCTGTAACTTCTGGTTTGGGAGAAGGGAAAATAATGAGGTAAAATATGGGGAGATTTTCATTTTATCTTAGTTGGATAAAGAGAAAAAATATGGAGGAAAATAAAAATATCATTTATTTTTCTCTCAAATTGAAAGGATTGAAATAAAAATTTAACTATTAAAAGCAAAATTACCATTTTATCCTATAAAATGAACGATAAATGTATAATATTATTTTCCTTCGTCTCCTTCTTTATTTTCCTTCGTCTCCTTCCTTATTTTACTTCAATCCAAATATGAAAAAGGAAAATAAGTTTTATTTTCTTTACTCTTTCTTATAATTTTACTTTAATCCAAATATGAGAGAGATATAAAATTTATTTATTTTACTTCAAGGGAAAGTTTAAAGAGTAAGTTATCACTAAATCAAAGTCTAATAAATATGAAGATTTTGTTTATCAGCTTCATATTAATCATATTTATTGGAAAGTAGACGGTGTGGGTGATAAGCTAACTAATTTGATATTTGGTCATGAAGGAGTGAAGGACAAAACGTGTGATATAATTATGTTTCATATGGAATTAGAGTGATGTTTTTGGTAGAATTCGTTTGGGGTATGGATTCATTCTATAAAATTCATGTTATATCATTTTCCTTAGAAATTAACAGTTTACTTATCCAATTGGTGCAGCTTTAGCTTATATCCGTTAGTTTTTATTTTTGTGGGTTTTTGCCATCTTATTCTACCAGAAAAAATAAAATAATTTTAAGCATATATTTAAAATTATGATGAATCTTGGACGAATGTGGGGGGGTATTGATAGGATTTGCGAAATGATGGAAACCTTCCCTCTTGTTAATCTGAGATATCTGAACGAAATTACCAGATTGATTGGGATCAAAATTACAAATTAAATAAAATAGATTGGATACTTGAATGACCAACAATTGTCCTTAGATTGGCTATAATAGGGTGAGCCATACTTCCCCATCATACTTAGATTGGCTATAATAGGCTGAGACAATGCTGCCTCTTTATAAGAGCCTAAAGATATGGCTCCTGTATTTTTCTTAGATTTTCTTTTCCCACATTGTGATCCGCGTCAGAATTTTGCAATACAGTTTTTTTTTTAATATCATTTTTTTTCTTGCCAGGTTCAGCTAAAGTTTGCCCATTTCTCCGGCTCAAATATCATCTAAATCCTTTTTTATAATAATAAAAATAGATTAAGATTAATTAATTGGAAAATAATAATAAACACACCAAAATAAAAACATGTCCCTTAGTTAGATGTAATTTATTCATTCATATTTCTGCTTACTGCATTTAATTGTTCAGCTTTATGCAAATATTCGTGTTAGTAAATTCACTGATAGTAATTTTAGTTCTTGTTTGATATTATTTTGATTTTTCATAATAACCTATATATATATATATATATATATATATATATATAATAATTTTCGGTGGAAATACATTGGTACGCCCTCAATAATATAGATTTTTTTTTTGATAAATATTAGATTTATAGAAAAATGAGAAAAGATATTACCCTTTTTTTATTCGCACTTGTGTTTTTCCAACCCAAACTAATCATAAAAATGAAAGTTCAAATCTCAATAAATTCGAATACAAACCATATATATACATTTATTAATCATTAACGATTAAGAAAATTTAACACCTTTTTTTTCAAAAATAGAAAATTTAACACGTAATTAGTATTATAATAGTTATATCCGGCTTCTTTTATATATATAAAATAATAATAATACCCCCGGCTTCTTTTATATATATAGAATAAATTACAAAAAATTTCATAAAATTTTAACAAATTACAGTTAAAAATAAATTTTAAAAAAATTATCAATTTACTATTTATCATTTGAGATAATGTTCATCCATTTTATACTATATGAATTTCAAATATTATAATGCAATATAACACATAATTTTTTTATGTTTAAAATATTTTTGTATGAATTTTTTTAGGATTTTATGTACCGTCTAATTATTTTTTTATAAAAAATTATAAATTTTGTTAGTTACCAACGACTGTAATTACAGAATAACTAATATATTCAAGTCATAGTTTTTATAATTTTTTTTAAACAATATTTTATCAAAATAGTCTTATTAAAAGTTTGTTTAAAATTTGTTATATTTATGAGTGGTGTTTTAATGATTACTATATTATTTACTTTAATGATATTACTTTTCAACGGTTAGATAACAAATCTAATGATCCTACTAAAATTTATGATAAATATCTATGGTGATGTAATAATTGAAAATTCTCCTATATCTTACATTCCAATAAAAAAAAATATCAAAACATAAATGAAAATTGCCGACCAAAAAAGGTGGAAATCATCACTGAAGAATATTGACAAAATTTACTTGAGAAATAGGGAAAAAAAAAAGTTTGACAGAGGATTTAACGAGGGTCTACGAAGAAATGTTACCAACATAGCTTTTGTGGCAGTGAATATGATGCCAATTTATGGCATTAGCACAAATAAATTTGATAGGAGAATTTTGTAGGTAATTGTGATGGTTCAACATGAGAAGGAAAGTCGGAAATTCATGCATCATTCAATTACTTCTTATCATTAGCGGAGTCTGGGCATGGATTTGAGAAACACTCGTCTAAATTATATTATTTAAAGTAAAAAAATTAAATTGTATCATGATAGTCTATCATTGTCATATGTATAAATATAAAACAGACAATTATTAATTATAATTTAAAAAAAAACACCTTACACAATTGTTTTTTAGCACAAATTTATCCAATAATTAGTTCATTATCTAAATATATTTCATTTTCTATAAGCGATAGAACAATCATTCATCCAAGCAAATGATGCTACTCCTCCAAGACTTCAACTGCAATTCTCCTAGGTTTCGATTCTTCAAGTAACAAAAGTGACAAAAGGATAAAGAAAAAAAATTATTAACCAAATATTCCAGTTCGGTTATCATTGTAATATGATTTGATTTGATACGTATAAAATGTAATTAAATTAATTTGATTTTGGACAAATTCGGTCCGGTAAAAACCGAATTAACCAAAATGTACACCTCAAGTTGGAGTCTGCCTTACAAAACCCAACTTTTGTAAGAAGTAAATAGGACGCTGGAGAAACTATCTGGCTCATGAAACTTGATTTGACCTTGCTTTGTTCTTGCATATATAATCTCTCCGATGGTAGCACCACTATATATATATATATATTTTTTTCTTTCAATATGCCTACTTTACTACCGCAAAATATATAGATCTCGATTGGATCCGTTCCATGCTACTTTGTTCCGATTCCGTTTTGAACGAAGTAATTTTTTTTATAATTTTTATGCTGTCCTGATATATACGTTCCCACTGTTTAAACAATATAATAATTATTTATATTTTAATCTAATTAATATATTTTTTAAAAATAATAAATAAAATTATAATACTCATTCAAAAAATTATTTAAATAATTATATAAGTTACTAATTAATTAAAATAAAATAATAAAAAAAATTAATAAGAACCTGAGTCAAATAAGAGAGACAAGAATGGAAAATTCCGTATCGAACCCGTTATCATTCCTATACAAACACTAACTATGAAGATGATTAAAGCATATGTCTTAAAGTATATTCCTTGCAAGGTTTTTTATTTAAGTTACACTATTTATTTTAAAAAATTATTCTATAAAAAATATCGTAAATGTATTATCAACTTTTTAAATTTAAAATATAGAGTGGGTTTGAATTTTTATATTTAGAGAGCCGAATTTCACTCTATATTTTAATTATAGTTAATACATATTCACTTTTTATGCATGCTCTATTTTTTTATTGGTATATTTTTTAAAAAATATTTTTATTTTTTCTTATAATAAAAGTTATTTATTTATTTTACTAAATATTAATTTATATGAAATAAAATAAAATGAAAAATAAACATAAAGAATCTATTTGATTTGTCAAAAAATTTTACTCTCATATTTAAGAATGCTCTAAAATACTATGAGGTATAATCTCTGAAAGATTAATAATTTGAGAAGTTTAAAGATGCTCTCGTAAAAGGGTTTTGGTGTGGATTTAGAAACTAGTTACAGTTGGGTAAGAGGAAAGAGACAAGAAGGCCAAGTTGAGTAAAAGAAGAGAATTTTTCCTCAATCAAAATATATTTAGTTTGGCCATGAAAGTTATGTAGCAATTATATGATAGAAACAAGTATAAAAGTAAAGATATTATGAATGAAATTAAATTCGAGTTTGAATTTTTTTTTCTTGTAATAATTAAAATTTTGAGCCTGTACCATGCATATAGGTGACAAGTTAATATGAAAAGTAACACGTTAAACATATCGATAATCATTTTTTTCAAAAAGAAAATATTCAAGATTCCCAATGGTGGGGAGAGAAAGCAAACCAACAAGATAAGAAAAGAAGAATCCATTAATTTGATCCAGTTGGGTATCTAAAGGATACAGACAATGAAAATCCTATGTCGTTTAGTGTTGTAATTGGCTCATATTTATCATTGACAATATAAAATTTAAAGCATGCAAATGGATCTTCAAGAAAATCATGAAAGCTTGAGATTTGACATGGAGTATTGAATATAATAATATTATATAAAGAAAATATAAAATAATGCAATTAGGGAGGAAGAAACCAAGCAAATTGTGGAGTGCGTGTGGCCAACTTCAGCGGTTGGCCGACAGGGGCAGTGTAAGTGTGGAATTCCTGGTGATGGTGGTCACTGTTCACTTCAATAAAATTTTCATAATTCATTCGCTCTTAATGCACCAAGTGGGAACCAGAGCTTTGCCCTTAGGAGCCCCCGAATCCCGATATGCTTTAGCTGTCTGTACTGCTGCTTTCGTATTTTTAGTAATTTTATATTTATCTAAATTCTAAAGCTTTTTTCTTATTAAAAAAAATTATAAATTTTTTGGAGTCTTCAACACTCCTCCTCGTGTTTGGTCACTTTGGAATTTTTTTTTATTATGATTGAATTTTTATTTATTAAGTTAAAACTCAATTAGTCTAATTAATTAAAGTATTCAATCATAAAAAGTACATAAAATATATAGATTAAGCTTTTTTTGTTAAAAAATTCAAACTATTAATTATAAAAAATATTGTACTCATTCTATTTCATTTTAAATATCTTTCAAGTTAATGTATAAAGATTAAAAGTTATTAAATAATCTCAATTAAATAAAATATTTGTACATATTCTATGTTTTTGTCATTATGTTACTGTCATCACTTGTATCATTCGCAGGCACTCAAATTTCTTGAATTGCTATTGGTTCAAAGAAAAAATAAATCTGTTGAATTGCTGCCAAAAATATTTATGAGTGACAAAAAAAAATTAAATTTAGGTGTCTAAATATTTTTCAAAAAAAATTAAGGGCCAACATGGATTTTATTTTTTTGCTTTCTATGTGTTAAGAGAAAAGCTTAACCCATATGTGAATATTATATAATTATTATATCCTATCATTTTGTTCTTCGGAATTATTTTTGAATACTTTCGCAAGTATTTATTTTTTATTATAATTAATTTTTCAATTTTGGATTTTATAATTCAATTAATGTTATTGACGTGGCATGTGATTTAATAAATATTTTTATTCTTACGACGTTAATAATATCGCTGTCACATTAATAAAATTTATTAATTGAATCCTTGAAAGATAAATTGAATGACTAATAATAAAAAAATTAAAAATAAAAATATTTAACAGTTTATATTTAAGTGAAATAGTAAATGGAGACAAGTATAAAACTAAGCCAGATATATATGTATTATGTAAAAAAGAAATAATCAATTAATTAATAAGGTTAGTTTAATTAGGATTACGAGGTCTACAGTCAAATTACTCTTCTAAAAAAAAGAATAATATGTGTGAATTGGATTAATTCAACCGTAGGCATGGCCTAAGCTACAAAGGGGGTGAAGGTTCCAGCAAGCGGCAATCCTGCAAGTCAAAAATAGGGATGAGCTAGGCTAAGGCGTCCTTGAGGTGTCAAGATATGGTGATATTGCACGATTTTCCTAGTGGTATGGGTTTGATTCCTCAATAAGATTTCCTGGGTAAGAAGTGACCCAGACGTGGAATATGTGATGATTGAGGCTGGTTTTCTTGTTGTGTTTTGCTGGGTTCCCCCTCCTTTGGATTAAAAATAAATAAATAAATAGCTAGGGATGAGCTACACGAGTCAATGCATATATAAAAAATACGTTGTTTGTATATATATGTTAACATATGATCATCATCATGCGTGCTCTTGACAAGGAAGGCCTCGCGCCATTCCCTCATATCTCTCTCTCATTTGATCTAAATTTCGATCTTGTCCCATTACCGGTAATGCACCCAACGCCAGAACCGGATCTTCTGCCTCCACTTCTCTTTCTTTCTTTATTTTTCTACGTTGCTTCTACCAGCTTCCATATCTTTCATGAAAAAAAAGTAAGAAAATTTATCCGAATTTTAAAATTTTAAATTATTCAACTGTAATTTTTTTAATATTGAAAAAAATAAAACGAAAAACAAGTAATTAAAAGGATTTTTTTTTAAAATTTCCTCAGAAAAAAGGGAAAAAAAAGATTTTTGACTTAAAATGAAAGAGAATCCAGATGTGATTGGCAAATGAATAATTAAGTGTTTTTGTAGAGACTGGTTTAAGTGTTTAAGTGTTTTTATATTTAAGTGTTTTTGTAGAGACTGGTTTTGGCTTTGACATGATTGGCAGATGAATAATTAAGTAAATGAAAAAATTGTAAGTATAAGAAAAAGTATATTAATTTTTATATCAAAATTTAGAAAAAGGTTTCAAATGAATTCATCTACCAAAAATAGTTTTGAAGTGAAAATTTTTAATTCTGCAATTTTAATAGCTGAATCTCACCAAAATATTTGAGAGATCCCACATTATATATATATATATATTAGAGAGATTAATCATTATATCAAAGATATTTATCAAAAGATTTTTTTCAGCGAGATTAAACATTATATTATACATATTAATTTTTTTTAGTGATGGCTTTTTCATGTTTCATGAAGATTGGCTACTGTGCAACTTGATATTTTTGTAAGGAGATGAGCTTTTTAACCTAATCCTCAAGAGTTAATTAAGCATGAAAATGTGAAAGAAATATATATGTATATAATTGGGAAACGTAGTGTTTGTCTTGTAGCAGATGCGATCAAATAATTTTTTGTTTTGAGGAATGGAAGTGTCCAGTAGATGGAGAGCCGAATTTAACTCATCCTCAACCTGCCCTAAAATAATTCAAGATTCATGCTAAGTATGTCTGATTAATGCTCTAATCATGGCAGTATTATATAATATATCTTACTTAACATTAAAGTTACGCAATATCGTACCAAATAATAGAACTTGCTATATCGTGCTTCACCCTTTTCGAGAGTTTTACCTCGATCGATTAAAATCAAGCATCAATATTCTTAAATAATACCTACTTACAGCTAGCATACTGGGTTTATTTTTATTTTTATTTTTATTCTTAAATTATAAATTATGATGTTATTTTCTTTATATTTCTGATAAGAAATATTATAAATATTTTATTTTTTGAAAAAAAAAACTAAACATGAAATTAATATTAAAAGAAATTTGTCATTAATATTCACAAATATGCGTTTATTATTTAATATTTATTAGGGAAATTATAAAAATATTCTAATGTACGAAAATATTTTCAATTCAAACCTAAATTTTATAATTCTTTTTAACGAATCTTAATATATATTTTTTTAAATTTCTACTTCGTCTCTCTCTCAAACTTTCAGCCATTTGGGACGTTTTCAATTATGAAGACAATTCCAACATATGAGTGTTTTTTTCAATTTAAACTCTAATATTTTTTTATTTTGCCACTTCGCACTTTAATATTCGCTGAAATTTGCAATTCAAACCGCAATTATAATATCAATGTGGAGTGCAGTACATGAATTGGATAGAAAACTGAAGGAAGGTTCAAATTGAAAGTCATTGAAAATATTAGGATTGAAATTGATAGGAAAATAAATTAGGGTTTGAATTGATAATTTCTTTATAATTTTTTTCCTTTTTTTTTCAAATTTACCCATGCATTGTTAACTGTGGTTTTATTGTCGTTTAAGGAGTTATGGTATACAAAATTTGACTTATTTTTTATCCTAAGGGAGGGGACTAGCCAACAAACACCAATCAAAACAAAATCAAGTAGCACATCTAACTCTTCTGGGCCACAAGATCCCCATCAAATCATGCCGAAGAATCGAACCAAGACCATTAGAGGACTAGACAAAACAATCAATCCATGAACATCTTGACTACAAAAGAAACATTAGTCAGGAAATCCGCTGCTTGGTTACTTTCTCTCGAGGTTGTCAAAAATTTACGCAATATGGTAATACGATTTATTTAGGTGGCATAATTAATAAATAGACTGAGAATGAGTCTTTTGACACAACGATTATAATTCGTTTGATATTTTAAATTATATTTTTAATAATTTTTTTTGACACAATATAACAATTATATTCTGTTTGATATTTTAAATTATATTTTTAATATTTTTTTGAATAATTAATTTTAAAATAAAATATAAGTTATATGTATTTTTATGATAATTTAATAATTATATATATATATATATATATTGTAATAATTAAACAATATATGCCCTAATTTAATATTATAAAAATAATAAATAGTTTAAAATAATATTATTTTATATAATTTAATATATAATATAGTAACAAATATATCAAACAGGTCAATATGTTATAACGTGATAATAAATGAATTGAGTATAGATGATAATGGATAGGATACCAGCAAAAATTGTCATACATTTTTTCGAATTCGATTATACCTATTTCTACTAGAATCAATTTTAAATTATAATATTAATATATGTATCCATCCCAAATCTAATTATGACTATCCGATTAATATCCGAACCTGTATAATTATACATTTATCATTCCAATAATTAAAATTAACTAAGCAATTAAAAATTTAAAAAAAATACATAATTAATCGTAAAATTTACTACAATCCAACCACTAGTAACTCATCAACCTATCTATCCTAAGAATTTCATCTTCTACCGGAGGCCGATATCATATAATCAATAAATTATAATAAAATAAATTGCATAACAAAAAATAATCAAATCATAAAAACTTATACTCATTATCAAAATTGTGAAACCAATTAATAATCATATTTTTCAATTGTGTTTATGCAAGTTGAACTTGCACTATAGTCTTAAAATAAAAAAAATATTGTATCAATTAACTTAAATTTCTAATTCAATTCGAAAAATATGAAATTCAAATTTGTAATTGTCTTCACATTACATCAACCAATTTTTTGAGTACATTAATGCTTCCAAAGTATTTTTGTAAAACTCACTTCTTTGATTATTAACAATTCTTCTACCAATTATGCAAACTCAAATAAAACTATAGAAACACAAGATAATGGGTAGGATCAAAATAAGCGATTGATGTTTCTAATGTTTTATTTTCAAATTGTGTGAGAATGAGATCATCATTTTTGCATGTTTTTAATTGTATTGTATGCTCTTTACAAATATATATTGTATATAATATACACAACAAAAAGCAAAAAAAAAAAAATCAATTCATAATCTATACACCAAACGCAAATTTGTATCTTTATTTTTCAATTAATTATAAAAATAATTATAATTATTGTTCTTTTTTTTAATTAAAACAACATACATATAGTATCCAATAAAACTCAATATTAACTATAAATTTAAAATTTCAAACTTTTTAAACAAAACTTTTAAAAACTCATTTGAAATATGTCTACAAATAAAATGATAGATATTGGTGGGTAAAAATCTTATCCAAAATGAGCAAAATTAAGCTTGAAATTAACTAAATTTGTTGCTAAAATTGAAAGATAGCATAAAATTTTTGGAAAAGAAAGGATATGAATCATACTCAAAAATTCCATTTACAAAAAATATCATCATTAGCTAAGGTCAAAAACATTATCTTTATCAAAATATCATCATTGAGCATAGTTAATTTTTTTTAAATTATTTTACAAAAGCAAAGTAAACGACATAATATGTGTTTTGGATACTATTTATATTTATTTTGAATTTTATATAAATATAATTGTTCATAATTTAGAATCATATTGCTACTATTTTACACATTATTTATATATATATATATATATATATATATATATATATTATAATTGGATTTGGATAGTGAGTACCTGAGATACTATATCCATACCCTCGTGATTGGTTTATTTTTAGTATTGAAGGCAGTTCAAAAACCCTAATGAAGTTACTAATTTGGATTAAAAAAGATATAAATATATGCAAATACCTGCAAAATTTATATCCGTTGCCACTCCTAAAATTGGGTATGAATTGAAAAAATTAATATAATTATTAATTGAATCGACACGATATACACAAATTGACAGTCCTACCCTATAAATATGCATCAGAGCCTAAAACAAAAATTTGACTTGTTATACCGTCACAACTTCAAAACAATATATACATATGGGCCACGCAATAAATATGTACTTAAAACAAGACTGCAAAGCCCCGAAATCCTCATATGGGCCGCATTTTCTGAATTCTAAATTCTAATTAATTACTCTCTCCACCGCCACAAACAGTTAAGTTTCCCGCTCTCTAGACCCGGCAAATAATTCAAAAGAAAAAAAAAAGGCAATCCCACTTCCTACCTAAGCAAAACTTCCACATAGGGAGGAGGAATGCCCTAATTTCGTGCCATTCCCGGAAAATGTCGAAGTGGCAAATATTCTCCGACGCCGGTACTAATTACCGGTGGGAATTCTCAGGCCACGCCCTCGGTATCAAACCAGAAGATGTACCAAATGGATCCGCGATTCAAGCCCCTAGCTCCAGCACTCGTCTACCTTCCATAGCCGATCTCTTACTTCAAGGTCCCTCCCTCTCTCACTATGCCTATGTTTATAGATAGAAAACTGTTCCTCTTCTTAAGTACATGTATGCATTATAGGTTGTTCGAAGCTCGTTGATAACGGTAATGTAGGTGCTGGGGAGGCTCCGATGTTCCGTACAGGATTAGGGAAATCGGTTGTGCTGAAACAATCTTCGATTGTTAAAGCTTTGTCTGTTCTTGGAGAAGGTGATGATGCTATCAGCTCAGGTGCGTACTTTTGTCTTTCATTTGCCTCCAAACTATTTTTTCTTTCTCAATTGTACCCCATAGATTCGCTGCCTACCAAAAATTATTGGCTTATTCGCAAAAATGACAATCCTAATTACAGCTGCGCTACCATTAATTATTGAGACCTTTTTACAATGAATTGAAGTCTTTGCTTGATTGCCAAAAATGCCGGGAGGCGGTGGAAGACATGCGATATGGACCACGATTGGCTTGCCATGGAAATGGAAATGAAATGTAATCACTGGAATAAAACTCTCCCTTATGTTTTTTTTTGTCTTGTTTTTCCGTGGGTTGTTTCTTCTCATGGAATCCAAAATGTCACTAGTTTTGTAATTGAATAGCTTGAACTTTGGTGAAAATGACATCCAATGAGTGTAATTTTTAAATTATAATTAAATCATACATATTATCTGATGAAATGAACTTGGAATTGGAATCTGTGTTCAAAAGTCCAATTTCGTTTCTGCTAATCCAAACGTGCTGTATGCGTTTACATTCTACAGAGAAATGAAGACACCAATTAATTGAGCCAGACTCTTGTGCTAATAACAAATTGATTCTTTTCCTCCTCGAAAATAAATATAAGATAATTCTTTCTGATTTTTCTCCATTGGTTCTGTTCAGGTACTTAGTTGCTATATTTGGTAGGTGCTAGTCTCATTATAATGCAAGATTTCTAATAGTTTATAATTTGGTTTACATAGTTTCAAGTTGTTTGACAGGTGGAATGCATGCTACGGGTAATGGGGTTGGGTTAACCGACTCCCTTTTCTGTACTGGGTCTGGGAAATCAGTTAATGTATCTTCTGCTGGTCTGATCAGAGCCAGGACACTGTTGGGCTTGGAGAACAATAATGGTATCTCCAGTTCTGAAGGCTTTCAACGTCCTAGGAAATCGTTTAGCGCAAATGAACAGCACGGGGAGCAGAATTTTTCAGATTTGAGGGTGACTGAGGACATTATAGGTGCTGCAACGAAGGATACTATTTCAATTGCTAGGCCATCTCCTATTTCTAAGGCTAGTTTAGATGGAAGCAAGTTATCAAATGCTGTCAATTCAAAATTGTCGCAATCTGAAATACACATTTCCACTCCCATACTGCCTCCAATCAAATTCCAGACTGCAGGTGGAAGATCCTTATCTGTCTCCAGTGATGCATTGGAACGTGCAAAAAGCCTTCTCGGTGACCCAGAATTAGGGCATTTCTTAAATGAGGTGGATGTTTTTGACACATCCCCTTCAGTTTTCTCTGCAAATAAATTAAATGCTGCTTCATCCACCAAGGCAACGGATTTTCACTCACCTTTTACTTATCCAGGAGCTGCAAAGGACAAGCACATCTCAAAAAGTTTCATACCCCCTCTTAGATCAGCTGCAAACCAAAATCAGCCATCCTTCAGATCAGAAAATATTTTGGGAGTTGACTTGATCAAAAAATTTGATGCAGTTGATGATGACATGTTTTACGGGTTGAATAGTACTATAGCTTCCAAACAGAGGCCATTAAGCATTAGGCCTTGTCAATCTGATGCAATAGAGGATAATTCCTTGGCAAATGGTATTTATTCAAGTCGGAGTACTCTTCCGAGGCCCCCTTGTGTGCCATTGGTTGACATTACGAACGCCACCGGCACATCTTATACCAATCATAGGCACACTAATAACGAAAGAAAGAGGTTTGGGAAGGGAACTTCCATTTCTCCATTCAAGAGACCACGCTCTTCCAAATTTACCACCCCCTTGAACAGGAATATCTCATATGCTCCTATTGGTAACTTCTCCACTGCTTTTACACTAACTTTCCTTTTCTTTTCCTTCATTGTTTTAGGCCATGGACAATTTACTCTCCTCTTGAAAGGTGTATTTTGGAACAGGTCCACCTACATCGTCATCTGAAAATAACTGCTGTAGGAGACCCTTTTTTACAAAATATCCTTTTCAGGTTCCAAGAATGTATATCAAGGAATATTTTGGGGTTCCTTCCATAGACAAAATCACAGTATGTAGACCTGAACTTACTGATATTTTCCTTCCCATGTTGGCATTGCTCCTACCGCTGAAATATTTTTATCTTTAGTTGGACCATATCAAAGACAGGGTAAGATGGATCAAATCAGATACTGCGGAGAAATACACATTTTATGATGAATCTGGCTTGAACTGCATTGGAGCAGAAACTTTACATAATACGTTGGTTCAATCAGGAGCTTCGGTACAACATGCTTCTAAAGAGTAATTTTTCATCATTGATTTTGTATCCTTTTTTGCGTTCCTTGGTGTGTACATCTGAATTACATAACTTTTTGGTCTGCAGATGTACTTTGTTAATCCATGTGAAGTTGCTGGAAGCTTTATGTTCTTGAAATTTATGCATATTTTTAATAATGATGGAGAACTGATAAAAAGTTGCTTTGGAGTTTTCTGTAATTGTGGCTTCTATTTCTGATTGATAATATAAACTTTTGTATTAGTGCTGAGTTTGAATTATATGTTACATTCCGGAACTTTAATTCCATTTCATGGTTCAGGGCTGTATCTTTAACTATTTGTCTTACATATGTTTGAAATAATAGCAGTCTTTGTGTTGTTTTAACATATCAGTGACCTGTTCGATTTCTCATGCATCTGTTCAAGGTGGGTTGCAAATCACTACAAGTGGATAGTTTGGAAACTTGCTTGCTATGAGAGACTGAAATTTGGCACAAGATTTTTGACAGTCTCCAATGTGCTTGAGGAATTGAAGTATAGGTATCTTAAGTGTATTAAAGCATACATTTACTTCCGATTGACTAGAAAATATGACATTATATTATTCATTTTATAGATATGAAAGAGAAGTAAATCATGGCCACCGTTCTGCAATTAAAAGAATTCTGGAAGGAGATGCACCGCCTTCTTCAATGTTGATCCTATGCATTTCTGATATTTGCAATAGTTATGAATTGAAGACTGAGGCTCTGCTACTAAATGGGGGTGAATGCAGGAATGCTGCAAAAATTGAACTAACTGATGGCTGGTAGGAAAATGCCAAAGCTAATGCTTACTCTAAGTTTAATTATCTAATTAAGTCTGTGAATGCATCATTTGGCTCACAGGTATTCAGTAGATGCTCTTGTTGATGTACCACTGTCGAAGCAGCTTGCCGCGGGAAAACTTTTTGTGGGGCAGAAACTTCGAGTGAGATATTTGCTCCAGAGCTCTTCCTTTCTGTTATACGATTGGAACATTTTGGTATAGCTTACAGTTTGACCTTTTGTATTGTAAAGATATGGGGAGCAGGATTATGTGGTTGGGTTGGCCCAGTTCCACCCCTTGAAGTTTTTGTAAGCTTTTGGTTTCTGCGTGAAGTTAGATGATTGGGATTTTTACTATCTTTCATCACTAAGCTTTGTTGGTTTTGGCTTAATTTCAGACATCAAGGACCGTTAGTATGTTGTTGCATATAAATGGGACCTATAGAGCGCATTGGTCTGATCGATTAGGATTTTGTAAGCATAGTTTATTTAAGTCACAGTACTTCACTCAAAATACGCCAATTTGTTGTGTACTTTACGTACCTTTTTGTCTCCTTATGTATGGTTTCTTTTCTGCAGGTAAGGGTGTTGGTCCTCCATTGGCATTTAGGTGCATCAAAAGTAATGGAGGTCCTGTTCCTTGGACATTGATTGGAGTCAAGCGAATGTACCCTGTTCTGTACAAGGAGAAGTAATCTGAAGCTCTTCCTATTTTTCCATTCCATTGAAGTGCTAATCATGCTTATTTTGGTGATTTTTTATTATGTTTTCTTTCTAGATTAAATAATGGTGGATCTATTGTGAGATCAGAGAGAATGGAGGCCAAAGCAATCCAACTGTACAACCAGAGGTGACTTCACTGGATTAGCCAACTTTAATTTCTGTCTTTTTGCCCCTAAAAAATGTGTTTCCTTCTCCTATAACAGGAAAAGGTCTAGATCTCTTCTAATATTTTCTATTCCTAGTGTGTTATATTCTCTCTTGAAGGTTGAATGTTCTTTGATTTCATACGTCCAGTTATGGAATGTTATAGTAGTGCCATTCTGCACATTGTAATTGAAGCCTTACCTTTATAGTCTATATATGAAAATTGTTCTGATTTCATAGTTCATCAGGGATTTATATTTTTCTACATTGTGCCTGCAGTTTTGTATAGAAATATATGAACGAAAAAGGGTCCCTAGCATAAGCATAAGTGAATAAGCATGCACATGCTGCTGAGGTCAAAGTAAATAGTTTTTAGTGAATGAGATGAAATGAAACTTAGAGCATCAATAGATTCTAGACTTAAAGTTTCATGGATGTTTATTGTAATAGCTAAAGATTCTTGAGCAATTGGTAATATTTCAGCAATGCATTTGTTTACCCCATGCAAGAAAATTAAATTGAGTTGGATTCGACCTTTTTTTTTTAACTTACTATTGCCACTATGTGCTCCATATCCATGGAGATATAGCAGAGGAATTTATGCTTCTCATAGATGTTTTGATGCATGTGTTTTTGGATGTATATTCATATTTATTATAATCTCAAAACAATGGCTTCTTTGCCCAATCTTTTCTTGCTGCAGTTGCTCCGCTGTTGTAGAAGCCATTGTTTCTGAATTCCAAAGAGGAATGAAAGGGTCCCACATCCATAATGACAGTGATAGCGAAGAGGGAGCTACAATTTTCAAGTTACTTGAGACAGCGGCAGAACCAGAAGTGATCATGGCAGAAATGAGTCCAGAGCAACTCACTTCATTTGTCTCTTACCAAGCAAAACTAGAGGTCAGTTTCAAATTCTTTACTCAAGGATTAGTCAATTTAATCTTTATGTAAAATGATTGTTAACCATGGAAAGATCTGATCATAGGCAACAAAGCAATTGGACATGGAGAAAGCAATTAAAAAAGCTTTGCAAGATGCTGCTTTGGGGGAGAGAGCAGTAACTCCATTTATGAGGGTTAGAGTGGCTGGGCTAAGTAAATATCAAGGAAAGGGCATCTTCAACGAAGGGTTGATAACAATTTGGAACCCAACAGAGAAGCAGGTGAATCCAAGGGTGTGCTGCCCTTTTTCTTTTATGATGTCATGTTTCTCTCACTATTTGTTAGCTCATATGTGCATCTACATGTTTTGTGACTATCAGGCTGAACTCCGTTTTACCCTCTCTGGCTCTGTCTGTTTCTGTGTCAACTTATTGCATACTTATTCTAGTTTTTTTCCTAGTAATTATTAAAGTTGTTTGCACTGTAACAGCAAAGTGAGCTGGTTGAGGGACAGGCATATGCAGTAGCAGGACTACTACCTGTGAATTCTGACTCAGATACACTCTACTTGCAAGCAAGAGGATCTACAATGAAATGGCAACGCTTAGCTCCTCCACAAATTCAACAGTTTCAGTAGGTCTTGAATTACTTCATCAGTTACCAAAGCAATTGAATCTAGCTAACTGTTATCTTTTTGTAGGCCCTTTTTCAGTCCTCGAGTATCTATTTTATTGTCAAATTTGGGAGAAATTCCTCTTTCCAGGTGAATCATATGATACGGCATTTTTGTTCTCAGTGCCCTGGATTATCATTTTTATAAAAACTCGAAGCCTTGTGCTTGCTCTAATGTCATATTTGTTCTTTTGGCCATGCAGTGAGTTTGATACTGCTGCATATGTTGTGCATGTGGGGGAGGTTTATGCAACATCTCAGTGGAAGAAACAGTGGATGTTTGTAACAGATGGCTCCATTTCTACCTTAAAATCGGAAGAAATATCAAATTCTTTACTTGCCATCAGCTTCTGCTCACCATATACAGATGACGATTCATTTACACCGATCAACTATAATCTTGTAGGATCCATAGTAAGTGCATTTAGTTCTTTTAACGGTCAAACTTTAAAAGGCTCTAATTTGTGAAAAGCACTATGGGTTAGTCCGCAGTGAAAAAGTGGGATATGAATTGCCTGGCAATAAAAATACGTGGATGATAATCTTCTATAACCACTTTGAGGGACCGTATGAGAGCATATTGGTTGAACTCAAGGCTCTAAATTCAATTGATTATGCGCTGTCCTTTGTTCTTGTAATCAGTCAGTCTTTGATTGGCCACATGGGCGAACAAACCAACTTAACCCGAACCATATGAGAGCATATTTTCAATGGAACTATTCCTGGCCACGAATTGACCTTTTTGGAAGCATGTTCACTTAATTCTTACAAGAACTACTAATCCATTATATGAATTATCTTTAGAAATGTATTGAAGTCCTTTTCTTGTCTATGTGCTACTTCTCAAAGATGATCTTTTATTGATTGTTAGGTTTTGAACTAGTTTGAATGAAGTAACTGCCATGTTTCTGGAAATTGAATAAGTGCTGACATTTACTCGTGTTTTTTAGGGATGAAATATCAATTTGATTCCTGAACTTTCTCTGATAGTCAATAAGTTCCAAAATTAATTTGAGGGCCAAATTATCACACAACTTTCAATTAACGGTCATTTTGCCCTATTTCGTCTACAAGACAGTTTCTTTTTTCATATTATTTATTTATTTATTTATCCTTCCACAAATCCTTATCAACATGAAAAACTATTGCAATCTCACAATGAATGGTGCAAGAAAGAAAAAGATGAAAAAGAGTTTTCTTAAGATGAAATGGGGCAAAATGACCGTAAATTGAAAGTTGCATGCTCATTTGGCCTAAACTTGATTTTAGGGCAAACTGCACCTTCAGCCCGAATGACTTGCTTTTGATTGCACAATCAGTGCCTTTGTGAATTAAGTATGGCGACCTCAATGTCACGCTCCTTTGTTACTGTAAAAAAAAACCGACTTACCGTTTATAATGTTTTTGTTATTAATTTTAAAATTTTTACATTGTTTGCTTTGCTAAGCTTCAATATATAATATTTTGCAGGTTGGCTTCTTCAATCTCATAAAAAAGGCAAAGGACCAAATGAATAATCTATGGATAGCCGAGGCGACAGAAAATTCATTTCACTCATTTAGTTTCGATTCACCAATTTGTTCTCACCTCAAAAATGCTGCGGCCTCTGCTCAAAGATGGGCAAAGACCTCTAGCTTGGTGCATAATGTTTAGAGTTCGGAATTTGATGTGTTGGAAGGATGCCTTCTACGTATTGACCGTGTTCCTTGTTTTACTTCATGCAGATCATTGATAAACTCAAGGAGAAAGTTCTGCTCATTGTTGGCGATATAAAGGCTGGAAGTTGAAGTGCCTATTTGACTACAAGTAAACCTTTTAACTTCATGTAAGTCCAGTTCTTTATACTTGACATTGATCAGGTAGTGATACTCTCTTCATTCTAGGTGGCACAAGCGAGATCTTGAAGTTCATCTATACCACTGAGATATTGGGGAAAAAAAAGTTGATTTTACTTAAAGTTAATGCTTCCGTATACATTTCTGCACTCTTTCCTAGTTTTAACTCTTTTGTTTCATCAACTTAAAATGTATAGGTACAAGTTCCTAAGGCTGTTCCAAATATCATCTCAAATGTACGTCTGCGATTTTGTTTTTTCATCGAAGTTAATTGACATGCGGAAAAAAGGGGTAGGTTGTAGATATGGGCAGTTGCAACAAGCAAATTGGTTCAAAAGCTTGAGGTGCTTTCAGCATATTTATTGGTAATAAACTGTTTTGTGAGTTTTGAGGAGTTATGAGCTTTTCTCACTTTATAATAAAGTTTTACAATCATGACAATCTTCGTGCAGGTTTTTGCATCACCACCAAGGTTTTAGCTACCGAAATTTCTATTGGCACAGGTGGAGGTAGTCGATCGCCATGGCACCTTCATTGGTGTAGAACCGTGCTAACTCTTTCATGTTGTATTAGCTTTGATAACGTGAGAGATCGATAATGTGATAAGGTAGAAAAACATGAAGGATCCCACATCACTTGCTGATGTCAAATCATTATTTGAAATGGAAAAAAAAGTTTTTTTTTTTTATTTTGGGGGGTGGGGGGAATTTGAATGCACCAAATAATATTAAAATTCTAATAATGACATTTGTCATTTATGGAGTAAAATAATAATTTTATATTGTTTATTTATTTATTCATGTTTGTTTATGAAAAAATATGTATGTTTTTAGATTTTAAATGAGCTGAGTTGAATATTATTGAGGTCAAATTTAATTTGTTTAAATTTATTACAGAATTGAGTTTAATTTGAGTTTTTATATTTGATTTTGAACTCGTCTTATTTTAATATTAAGCATGTGAGCGTTTCAAACTCAGTTTATAAAAAACTTGTTTATTATATTTAATAAGTTTTGTTTGGGTTTGATTCGTTAATTAATGATGATAAAAATTTAAATTTGGTTCGTTAATTAATAATGACAAAAATTTAAATTCGAATTTGATTTTAATAATAAAATAAAATATAAACGAAATTTAAATAAATATGTTTGTAAATTTTAAATTAATATATTTATGAACTTATAAACGAATACGTTTGTATATTAATATATAGATATATTTATAAGTTAATAAACTAATAGTATGAAGTTCGAGTTTGAATTTAAAAAATATTTTAAGTTTAGATTTGAAATCGAGTTGGATTCGTTAATAGTAACAAATAATTTTAGATGAGTGTTTTTTGAAATAAGATCTGAATAATTTATGAACAATTTGATTCATTTACAGTTCTATCTATTTTTTTTGTTAAGAGACATGTTTATTAATGAGACATTTCTGTAGATTAAAAGTCATATCTCATGTGTAGAGTAAAATAATAATTTTATTTATTTATGAAGAGATATATCTTTTTATAAAAATATATGTTTTTCGGTAAAATGATGATTGTTTATAAAGAGATATCTTTATGAGAGATATGTATATTGGTTAAAAGTCATAAATATTTATGAAATAATACGTTGATTCATAATAACTATTTATGAAATGATATGTGGATTCACAAAGAGAGATGTCTATATGTGAAAATGTGCCAGTTATAACAATTATTATTTATCTTTAAAACACACACACACTCTCTCTCTCTCTATATATATAATGATACAATTTTATTATTTTTTTCACAATTTTACAATAATTTTTTTTTTAAACAAATCTTTAAGAATTGCTGTTTATAGATTTTGATGATTTCGTTGTATTCTATAAGTTTTATTATCAATTTTCACAAGTAATCTTTGGGGCAATTAACACTTTAATAATAGTGTTCTATATGTCTCAAAGCCTATTAACATCTACTGTTTCTAACATTTACTCGCATTGGTCAGCGGTCCGTATGGAGTTTCTATTCCAATTTAGCAACTCAGATAATGTAACTGGAAAAAATATTGTTGCACTACACATTACATGCACTGTGGTTCTTGTTCCTTGTGCAATATTTTTGGAGGAAGAGCATGATAATAGCATCAAAAGGGAGTTGGTGAAATTGGGTAAATGATAATTGATAAAGAACCACAAATGTCACAATTACAAAAAAAAAGACAAAAATTTAGATTAAATTTTTAAATTTTGTAAAGGTTGATGATGGGTCAAATTGCCAAAATTTGTAAAGGTTTAAGGGGGTTTTGATTTTTCCACTTTTTATCTTTCTATATTCCATTTTAATTTATTGTTTGATAAAATGATTAGATCGATTAAATCCAAGTTTACTAAAATAAAAATATGAGCGATCCATTGATTATTGATTTCTTAACAATTACTTGAGTTTCAACCATTATCTTGATTTTTTCAACTTATAATACAAATCATTAGTATAAAATATTTTTTTTTCACAAATTAGTTAACTATTGCGAGTCATTTTATTTCTTAGTAAAAAAAAGTGAGCGAAATACACTTTAAATGAGACATTTGCCTTGTTCTTTTTCTTTTTTTTTTAAAAAAAAAAATTAGCTAATTAATCCATTCAATAAAATTATCAAATAAGTTCTTAAGAGACCAGGAAAAAAAAAATTACACCCACGCATATCAGGGTTCGTCCTCTGCTGCCAGATAGGATGGATAGAAAGAAAGTAAAGCAATGGATGTCTGTAGATTCCTGCTACTAAAGGCATAAACTGAAGTCCTTTTCGCTGGCTGGGGGTTCTGCATGTTTGTTTCTAAAGCACCTGACTTGATCCTCACGTTGTCCTTTCGCTTAAAAATGTCAAAAAAAGTAAAGACCACCTTCCCTTATAAAGTTTGATACACTTACTTGGCTTGCCTTTGGCCTGTAGCAAGAAACTGATGATACTTACTTATTCCTTCTAGTATTTTCGTACAAACCAAGTACAACTTTTGCATAGAATCTCAGGTGTGCTTTTTTATGCTCTATGCATTCAGTTTAGGCACGTTATACATAATATCTCTACAACCCATCATATGCTTAGCTACGGAGCTGCAAAGAGAGGAAGACAGGAAGGAAAAAAAAATTATGGGTGAAGAGAAGAAGACAACATCAAGGGGATGTATCAAAACAAGTAGAGGGCCATGGAGAATTCGCAAAGCAACCATAAATGGTGGAATTGTCACCAAATATCGGTTTCCTACCGAGAAAGAGCGGCTGAAGAACCAGCAAAGAGAACGCAGCCGGCGAGCAGTAGCTAGGAATATATTTGCAGGGCTTAGGCAGCATGGAAACTACAAGCTTCCTAAGCATCCTGATACCAATGACCTGCTCAAGGCTCTTTGTGAAGAAGTTGGTTGGCATGTTGAAGAAGATGGCACCCTACTTAGAAAGGTAATTAAATTCTTAAGGTTATTTTTATTTTTATCATGTTTTGATTTGATTTTCCTTTTCAAATAGCATCAGCAAGTTGGAATTCCGAGCTTGGTCGACACTGCTACTAGTTCCTATTATGCTCAGCTAGATGATCATATTGCTTCAAGTTCACCAACAGTAGAGTTGTGCAATCTCTCACTTTCACTGTCACTTTCAAGTTCATCAACAGAAGAGTTGCGCCATGGAGGAGGGAATGATCTTAAGCTTTCCCTTTCACTGCCATTTTCATATTCATCTTGAACAACACAAGGAAAATGGTATTCCTGTATAACCTAACTAGAAACCAAATACTTGTAAGATAAACATATGATAGTTTAACTTGAAAGGAAAGAAAATAGCTCTATAATCTTAATTATCATACATTTGGTAGACTCGCAGCTTTAATACTGACATGTCTCATTTTTCATATCAAAATCGTTTATATTGTGCTTTTACACTTCTTGGATCCAAAAATCCTCCTTTCAACACCAGCATGACCTTGCTTAACAACTTGGGTAATGTCTCATATTGCAAAAAAAGAATATGATCCCAGTAAATTGGGGGTTTTCATCCAACCAAAAATTTTGTTCATCTATGCATGTGTACAGGCCGGGATCTACATGTATTACACTTGTACAGGACTGAAAATTTTGCGTGCCACAATTAATACTGCTTGTTCTCTACAATTGTTTCTTCTAAAGAATCAAGACATCAAGCAGCAGTATTTTCCTTTCCCTTCCAGTAACTCTCCCAAGATTGGATAAATGCTTTACAAAAAATGGAATAGTAATTCATTCCATACATCAGGTACACCAGGTAAGCACCAGTGTATGCAATCAGAATAACTTGCAGGGTTTGACAACTGCTCAGGGCTCAGTGTTTCCCAAAATTTTCGGTATATGGATGGGTGGCCATCTTTTCTATACTCTGATAGCTGAGTGATATTAAGAACAGTGACCTTTGAGCCCAATCTTCCGAGGATCCTTTCCACCATCCGCATTGAAGGCAAGTCGGAACCACTTCCCCAATAGCCCTCCTGTTCGATAGGGGTTTTCTCATTATAGCAATTTCCTTCACTTCCAGGCTCCCACTCCCGACTCCTGAATTACAAATTAGTTTAATTAGTTTTCAATGGATTCACAATGTTGTGATGACAAGATACAGCAAATACCACCAAGGGAAACAACCTCATGTAACATGTGAGAACCATGAATTAGAAAAAGGTACGAGTTTCGATTGCTTTTTAATTTTTCTAATTTTTTTGGTCATGTCAGGTAGGTATTCAGATGAAATCCTATATATAAGATATCTACTTGGATGAGGCAAATTGACAAAAGAAGTTATTGTGTTTTCGAATCCGTAACACATATTCCCATTTTGCCACAAAGTAAAATTGAATATCTGATTGCTCAAAACAGGAAAACAGGGGTGCAGAACAAAAAATGCACCTACAATATGCTGTTTAAAGCAGGTTATCAATAATTGGAACATGGATCAGCAAAAACTCTAGCTACAAGCACCAAATTTAATCTTCCAAAATGATGAGTAAAGATGACTGTAGTCTATATTCTAACATATCCATACCCCAATAAGAACACATAATGAATAATCTGAACATCAAATCATAGTCCATTCTCATTCATCAACTTACAAGTTAAAACCAAACTAAAAAAAAAAAAGATATACTAGGTCTACTATTTAAATCCATAAATGCAAACAAGCAGTGATCAATGATAGACCAAAGTCGTACACCTATTAACTTTTTGTGCTAAACTTATGTCAATAACAAGTTAAATTATCTTGTAATTGGCTAAGAATCAAATGAGTAGTTGTAATCTGCATCTGCCTTCTTTTTGCATCTCAATCCTATACATTTTAGGGTCAAGAAGCAAAATAACAACTAATTTTACTGGAGGTAGCAGACCTTAACAAAATATCATACTGCAAGGTTCATACTCACCAGAGATGTGTTGGAGACATGGTAACAAAAAAGATCCGTTTCTCATGGATTATAGAATGTACCCAGTCTGCCCAGGTTCCCATGGCCAACTCCATAGCTCCCAAGCCATCTAATTCTTCACAAACCCCATTTTCTTCATTACTCCATCTGCAAAAGTTATGATATGTGATTTAAACAATCCAATTCATGGTAATTCAATGCATCCAAGTGTTTATCCTAAAATAAAAATCGGATGGCATTGTACTCACAACAGCTTCACAGGGCCTTGTCTCCACCACAGATATGTATTGAAAACTAGTATATCTGCATGCTCCCACTTTGCTGAATGCTTCAGAACTGAATCTGGATGGATTATTCGCTCACTCAATCGGTGATTCACAGGGTCATCAGAATTAGAATCAACAAGAAGAGGAGCCCAGAGAAATTCTACAGTAGCATTGTATTCCTGCAAATGACATGAACACGTAACAGTAAAGAATAATTTCCAGATTTATTGCTTGCTGGTAACATTTCCTAGAGAATGGTGAAGAAACACACCACAAACGAGTTCTTCTGTTATCATAATAGAGCTTATAAATAGTTTATACTTGTGTTTCTGCTTACCTCTGCCCTGAAAATTGTAAGGGGAGCATTTGGTGACATCGATCTCTTATCTGCTGGAATCACTGATTGTAACAAACAGACCACTGATATCCATTGCCCTCTATTTAGTGAATCTCCCACAAACATCAGTCTCTTCCCTCTCAACTTCTCCCACATTTCAGTTACATTCCACCTATAGAAACACATAAGCAAAAATCTATATAATTAAAAACCAATTTACAGAAAAAAGAAATCCCACAATTTACAGAAGTTGCATATAATTCTGGAGTAAATTAATGATGCGGCATTAAGTTCTTAAATTTGACAAAATTCAAATTCATACTTGCACTAAAGAAAATCAAAGCTCATACTTCAAAAAAAGAAAGAAACAAAAGAAAACCTCTTCAAATTGCAGTTGTGAGGTTGCCATCTCCAATACTGGTATCCTAAATCAGGCCTTCCATGCTTGTGACATGCCAATTGGTCCGACATATAGGGGCAATCCGATTCATGATGAAGTGGATATGATTTATTATCGAATACCCATTTGCCGGAAAACACATCACAGCTCTCCAAGCTTTCTCTCCGGCTACCCAATTTCGGTTTCGGATCAACCCACTGGATTTTCTTACCACTGTACTCCTTAGTCGAGTTGCATCTAACGAACCTATCCAAAAACTCTAAAATCCCAAACAACGAATTCAAGAACTTCAAAGATTTAACCAATTTAACCCAAAAATGAATAGAGATTGAAACAGCCAATTGAAGTAGAAAGCAAAGATTAGGGCCAAGAAATCCATGGAAAGAAGAGCAAACCTGGAGCTCGCTTCGAACGGGTAACAAGATTTGGCTTTATGTAAGTAACTGAAGATTCTTGCTTATGTGGAACATGATGAGGATTATCATTGATTTCTTGAATGCTACTTTCATTGAAAAGAACTGACAAGCCAATGAAAACGAGCAAGATGAAAGCTATTAAATGGAAATGAGATCTCTTTCTGTTCCATCTCTGCATCATGGCGGGCAGGGAATGGAGTTGAAGATGAAGATGCAAGTTTTGGAGCTAAACTCGGAACAAAATCACTAGAAAATCATTGAAATAAAGACGTTTAACTGGCATCGGATTGTTCATATAAAGAAAGATTCCATATAAAACAGTATTTATTAAGCATCTTACATGGGTTTGACCAATTGGAGTAAAATTGACATTGATCAAGTTTTTTTTTTTTTTTTTAAGGGACAGTCTACCCAAAAAAAATAGGACAGTGAGCTGAACGATTAACTATAAAATTATTCGAAATGAGAAATTTTAAATTTAAGTTTAAATTTATATTGTATATAATTAAAAATATTAATTTTAATTTTCGAATAAAAATTATATTTATCACAGTAAAATTAATAATAATAATAATATCTTATATAATAAAATCAATTTCTGTTAAAAAATAATAAATCAATGCAAGAATGTCTTAATATAGACACTAAATATTAATAATTATATAAATTTTATATTAAAAAGTTTAGACAATTATATATCTTTTTATTATAGTTAAGTATACTAATATCAATAAAAAAACCATCTAGAATAAATATATTTTAATTACAATTACAGCTTAAGTAATTAATTTATTATGCATTAATAACTTATGACGTGATGGTCAATAATTTAATAATTACTTTAGATCTCAAATTCAAATATTGTTTTCTTAATTTAATTTAATTTCACTTTTTTTTTTTACCGTGTAAGTTAAAGGATATAAAAGGAAAGTAAAATGGTAAAAATAGAAAGTAAGTCCCACTTTCAATTCCATCCGAGCGGAGTTTAGTAGGTTAAATAAAATTTTAATTAAAAGACTTAATTCTATAAATTTATAAAATTTAAGATCAAGATATGTTTTTTTTTCTTCTAAAGATTATGTACATTTGTTAAACTTTTTTTTCAATATTTTTGGAAACACTTATTCGATGATAATGGGTACAAATCATCGAAATTTTAATTTATAAAATTTGCTACTTTTTTTTATGATGATGTGAATTAATTATACAATAAATGTCCAAAAAGATATTAAAAAGAAAGTGTTGGTAGAGAGAAAAACAAATTTTCCACACAATTAATCATATGGAAATTTGTAATTAAAAGAAAAGCAAATATGTATATATACATATTATTGTAGAAGATTAATAATGTGAGCAGAAAGAAGCTGATTCCACACATCAGGAACACCAGGCAGACACCAATGTATACAATCTGCGTAAGTTTTAGGATGAGAAATTTGGTGTTGAGATAAAGGCTCCCATTGCTTTCGGTATATAGAAGGATGTGCTTCTTTTCTGTACTCTGTTAACTCTGTAATGTTAATCATACGCACATCTAGTCCTCTCGTTTTTAACTCATTCAACACTTTATCCACTATTCTCATCATATCTGGACATGTTGATTTTCCTCTGTATCCCTCTTTCCAGATTTGTTCTGTTTCTCCATAACAATTTTCATCTTCACCTGATGATCCGTCCCTCCACTCTACTGCCCTGCAATTTATGTCCTCAAACCGGTAGAATCAACTGAGATGCTTTAGGTTTAGGTCCAATAATTTTCTTACCCATAATTGGATTTTAAATTTTTAATAAATTCGAGTCTCTTCAGATTAAAATTTCACTTCTAGACATACCTTTCATGAGTTGGTGATAGGCCGACGAAAAAGAGATGTTGTCTGGTAGGGTCAATGTGGACCTCTAACCAATCAGACCATGTCTTCAAAGCCATTTCATACACTCTTGGCATCTTTACTAATTTATACATTCCATCTGGGCTGTCAAATGATCCCCACCTGATTTTTAAAAATAAATATTGTATACTATTAATTTTATAAAAAGCTATAAATTAACAAAATTATAATAAAAAAAATTACTTACAAAACTTTCATTTGAGACCTTCTCCACCAAAGATAGCTATTAAAAACAAGTATATCAGCATCATTCCAATATTTAGCATGCTTTTCAATTCCCTGCACTCTGACAATCCGATCTTCCACCCGATGGTTCACTGGATCATCCGAGTTTGATTCAACTAGCAATGGTGCCCAGTAGAACTCGATCGAAGCATTATATTCCTTCATCACATTTATTAATTACTAATGAATTTTAGTTTCCCAAAATAAAAAGAATCATAAGATGTTGAGAGTGGGATTTGAACCCACGCCCTTTCGGACCAGAACCTTAATCTGGCGCCTTAGACCAACTCGGCCATCTCAACGGAATGGTTCATCAGTTATACAAAATCATAATTACCATATACTTACTAGAGCTTTGAACGTAGCTAATGAACCATTCTGGTGCATGGATTTCTGGGTAGGAGGAAGGGACGAGTCCACAAGGCAAACCATGGAAACCCATTGGCCTCTATTTAACGAATCTCCCACAAACATTAGCCTTTTGTTCCTTAGCTTCTCCAGCAGTACGGTGGCGTTGAACCTTTGTTATAACAAGCAGAATTGAAGAAGAAGAGGGAAAAAAAAAATTTCCACATAACTCAGAAAACATAGCCAACACATAAACCTGTACTGTACATAATCAGTCACAGTATTCCTTATAACACATATATAATGCATTCTAGAAATGCTTTCTCCTCATGTATCACTAGCACAAAAATATGGGAACTTGATTAAGGTGTATTTGAAATTGTTGTTAAATGTTCAAAAATAGATTTAAAATTTTTTTAATTTAATTTACTAATTTTTTAAAATTTTTTAGAAATTGTTTTTCTCAAAACTGATTATAAAAAAACATATATTTATACATATTTCTCTCTAAAAACAGTTTTTAAAATTAAAAAAATCTCTAAAAACACTTTTTCCAAATTTAATGGCAAACAGATTCTAAAATAAGTTGAGAGTTCCATATATATATATATATATATATATATATATATATTTTCTTTGGAGGCTACACAATATCATAGATATCTATCTAAATGAGCCATGACCCTTTCAAGATTTGCCACCCAAAATAACTTACCATCGCGGCATAAAATCTACAATTTATGTTGAAATTATTTCTATTTTTTTTTACAAAACAACTGAATATTAACAACAGTTACATTTATTTATACTGTTATAAGTTATTGTAACATTTTGAAATTTTTACTGCAATAATTATATAAAAACCTTTTTTTTTTAATTTTTATGTAGCATTGCTTTGACAAAATTGTAAAACTGTGAGTTGTTAACTGTCTATTCTATTAAAAAAAAAAAGAAAGAAAAGAAAGATGAGAAATTAACCTAGGAAGGTCACATTGGTGAGGTTGCCATCTCCAATTCTGATAGCTCAAATCCTTTCTACCAAACTTCTCACAGGCCAACTGATCAGACATGAAAGAGCATTGCTGTTCTTTGTACAAAGGGTAAGTTGTGTTATCAAAAACCCACTTGCCGGAGAACAAATTGCACCTGGACAGTAAGTCACCTGAAGTTTTATGCGTGGTCCTGTCTTCTGTTAGCTGTCCACTGTTTTGGGTCAGATAAACTGTGCTTATGATGAGCACAGCAAGGAGAAGGGCAATAAGGGAATGGAAGCTGCTTCTGATCCCCCACGTGTAGGCAGCTGGCGGCGGAGATGGAGGAGGACCCATTTGGAGGAGTTGATGATGTTCCTTTGCCATTGAGAAATTGAGAATATTAATGTTAGTGAATTTGTAGAATGTGTTTTTGTTCCTTAATTTATTAAGCTTCAAAAAGGTCGTTGAAAATCATTGTCATGATTCCCTTTCCTAAATTAGGAGCAGTGGAAATGGATTTTTGGGTTGTTTGTTGATGGGGATGTATAAGACTTGCAAGGTTGGCTATTGGCTAACTGCCTTTTTCTGCCAAAACTACCCTTTTTTTTTCGCCCTCTTTTTCAATGAGTTTTTTTTTTTCTTCTTCACAATTTTATATAGGAAGAAAAAATAATTTCGCTCATAAACTTATGAGTAAAGAACAAGTTATCTTACCTTTTCTATATAAAAAGAGATTCAATTTATTTACTTCCACATTAATATTGTGATAAAATTAATTCACACAAAAATTTAAATCTATGACTAATATTTTAGGCAATTATTTAACAAATTAATCAACAAAATTTGTTTCGTCTGAAAATTTAGCTCAAAATCAATTTATATTAGGTTTTAATTTAATGTTTCATTATAATTAACAAAGCCAAAAATTGTCCATATTTTTCTTAAAAATTATTCTTGTAATTTAGCTATAAAATTAATATTGAATTAAATTGAGTAATTAAATCATGTACTTTTTTAGTTTAACCTTATTTTTTTCTAGTGGTTAATCAGTTTTTTTTAATGAAGTCGAAATCTATTGCTGGGATGAATCACTAGGTTGATGGGGGATGATATTGAGTTTCTTAAGTTTGGGTTTTGTAAGGTTGGTGACGTTTAAAAACTTGGGCATAAAAGGGGCTTGCAGACAGTGGCGGACACAAAATTTCAAGTTAGGGGGCAATATATTTTTAAAATTATATTATCCAATAAATTTATATAATAAATTTATTATATCTAAATATAAGAAAAACAAAAATAAAAAAGTAACAAAGAACTATTGACCAAAATAAACATATCTAATTTTTATTTTTTAAGGGTATAACTTAAAACAATTGAATTAAAATAGGGATTGAAAAAAAATTAGGGAGGGCTGTGGCCCCCAGCAGCCCTCATGTATGTCCGCCTCTGCTTGCAGATGCATGACGATGTAGCTATAGCCAACGAGGGTCGAGCGATGAAATGGGTGCAGAGATGGAAGAAAGTATAGGTCTAATAATTCTATTCCAAATTTATTTTAAAAAAATCTGAATAAGAAAAAGAATTTGAATTTAATTTTTAAAAACTGTAATGATATAATGACCAATCTGAATAATTTAATCTTAAATTTAGATTGAATTTATTCGATCAACCCAAATATCAGATATAAAAAGTTACTATTGAGTCATTAAATTGAAAGGGTAACAAACTATGACATTAGAATTGATAGTTTGACAAGTGAATTTTATCAGTTTTATCACATCTGCTGTCTTATATATCTCTCATGGCTTTCTACATTTGTGGTGACTACTTCATGTTATGTGTATGATCAATTGAAATAGCTGTAATTGGTTATCATATTGGCCTTTTAGTACAAAAGTTTAACGGGAGTTAAAGCAAAATATTTTTGAATTGTTTTATAATGAGAAAAATGTAAAAGATTGAAGAAATTAAATATTAAGAACAACATTAAGCTTATATACAGTGCACTATTTGAATAAATTGAAACTATCGCTCAACGTCACAGTTATATTGCTCACCGTCACCACTAAATCAACAAACACTGAAAATTATTGCACTATTAAGGTGTTAATATGTTAGTAATTTTATGTATATGCAAATGATTTCATAAAGTAAAATTTGCGGAAGTTGAGTGTTGGTAATTCAGTGCACCTAATGGCTAATGGGGTGATGCATATTCCATTTTAAAAAAAATTTAAAATAAACTAATCCAATTAATTAATAAAATTACCAATTGAAATGAATTAAATTTGTGTAAGAATGTCCGAACCTGTACTGTATAATTGGATTCAGTTGATTCATTCTACAGTTCAATTAGATATACCTTAGTTTCCATTAATTTCAATGCCAGAAAAACTAAATGGCCTTGGTCAGGCAGGCTCAACATGTTGTCACCATTGTGTTCAAATTCTGAAAAAAATCAAAATGCAAGTTATTGTTGGTAAAATCAGAATCCAACAGAAAAATATGTGGTAAAATTGAAAAAAAAATAAAGAAAAGAAATTAATAAAAGGACAAAAAATATCTGCGTAATCCATGTGCAGGTATGAATTGGTAATTTGACAAGCCACAAGTTGGAACGCACTATTAAGCCCAAATTGACAGTCAAATAAAATAAAAGAGGCAGTAGGTCAGAGTGGTTAGTGTCTCCACATCCATCTATAACCTTTGCCGTGAAGCTGCCTCAACACATATCCTTCATTTACATTTTATAGTATTATTAATTCAAAATTTTTTATCAGCCATTATATAATTATTCATTAAGTTTGAAAGGGTTGACTCCTTTTTAATGAAATTTTCATATTATTATGTGTTAGCGTTTATTGGAAGTATCTAAATGGATTAATTTGGATTAGATAGAATAACTTGTAGCTCTATGAATCCTTTCTAGCCTCATCCCTCGTGATTAACAGGGGATATGAGGGATCCCTGTGAGCCCTCAAAACTGATAAAAAACTATGAGATTGACCTTTTTGAACAAAATATATCTCTTCATCTTCATGAAAGTAATAAAGTAATAACTCTTCAGAAGTGAAATGAGATGATAAGAGTCCATTATCCCTTAAGTAGAAATTTTGAGTGCGAATTATAGATATGAAATGCTTTTAAAATGTGAGAGAGAATATTTTATTCTTTTAATAAATCTACCCGATGTGAATTCAGATTACTGAATAATTGAAAAAAAATATAATAAAGTTGTAAAGAAAGTAGATTTAATATTTTGACTACATGTATACACCCAACTTAGATATAAATATAAATAAATTAACAAGTATAAATGTATAAAAAATAAATCCTACACTTCCATTGATGTGCAGATAAGGACATTATATCAATTGATTACAGGAGCTATCTTTAATGTCACATTACTATCTGGAAGTTATTATAAGATGCATGACTACTTGACTAGTTGTATCAGTGGTGGCCAAAATCATAGATGTGCATTCTTTACCAACTTTACTTCATCTTTCTTGCAATCGGAATATAAGTTTGATAAAATCTGAAAAACTGAAGATATAAATAGATAATTTATTAATCACACTTTGAGAAATTAAGGTGAAGTGAAATTTGACATGAATCTTTCGTCTATAGATTGAAAACCTCTAATTATCGTTTGGTGTAATCATAGCATCACTTATAGCTATAAGCATATGTGATGATCATCATTCAATTCGTTATATTGTCAAATTTTGGATATAAATGCTAGCCTTGTGAAATGCTATCTCGTCATTATTTAGTAATAATTACTAAATAGTAATTAATAAATAAAATTTTTTCACGAATATATATATGTTAAATTTTGTAGAACTATCGTAATAAAATTTATACTCAATAATCAGTTATTATCTTCATTAAATTGAACTTCAATTAATACATTCACTTCAATATTTAAGTAAGACTCTTCAGTATGTATATCTAATTCCTGTGTAGCAAATATTGTATGTGAATATTATTATAAACATATCATTAGAGTCAAATATGGATTAAACATTGCTTCCTTCTTCAAGAATGTTCATAATTAACAAGCTAGGTGTATATCTTAATCACAACAACTCTGAAGGCTTCAAATAGACAAGTTCATGAGTGTCTTTAGCATTTAGAAGTGTTGGTTTTTTCAATAAAAACTGTGCAGGAAGCAAGAATCGAAAATTTCGGTGTGGTTCCTCCAATACGGACCCACCATAAATTAATTATAAAAAAATTCAAAATTTGCAAAACAAACTTCTACCGCCCTCCACTGGCCAAAAAAAAAAATTTAACTATTTTTTTTATTTTATTTTGATACTAAATTTCCCTATAAAAGGAATTGCAAATTTAGGTGAAGACACTTCAAATCCCAATATAATTGAGAGATTTAATTTGAGAGAGGTAGTCATGTTTTGAAATTTTTTTAAAAATTATGAGAAAAATAATTTTGGAGTATTTTTGAAAAATTCTTGTGTGCCATTATTTTTAGGTTTATTTCAAAATTATTGTATAACCCATAGCATATATTTAGGAAATACTCTCTCTTTGTACCCTTTAATTTTTATTAGTAGAAAAAAATTTGGAGTTTATTCCGTAGACGTAGCCCAAATTAAAAGATAAATCACGTTAAATTACTAATATTATTTTTTGCTGATTATTTTATTCACTTTTATTTGTATTGTTTTACTCTTTGTGCTTAATAAGTGGTATCAGAGTTAACATGTTAGTTCTATAAAATTCTTAGTATGCCCTGTGACTGCAGTATTGACTGATTTTTCCACATCAGAAAAAATTTTATTTGATTACTTTTAGTTGAAAAAGTCTCTATTTTTTTAATGGATACAAAGGATACAAAGATAATCAACTTAAATGACACGAATTACCACATATGGAAAAGTAAAACGAAAGATCTCTTATTCATGATAAAAATGCATGTATGTGTTTATGACAACTAAACCTGAAAGCAAAACAAATGAGAAGTGAAAGTTTGAGCACGAGCAGGTGTGCAACTACATCTGATAGTTCATTGAAGATAATGTGTATAACTACATTTGCAATGAGACTTATGTCGAGATGCTGCAAAATAAACTTGAACAACTGTATGCATAAAAAATATACAATAATAAATTATTTTATTTGATAAAATTGACATAGCTGAGATACAAAGAAATGACTTCCATAGCAGATCATTTGAATGAGATGTAAAAGATAATAAACCAATTATCCAGAATGAAAATAAAACTAGATAACAACGTTTTTGCTCTACTAGTATTGAACTTTCTACCAAAGTTGTAGGAGACTTTGAAATTTTCAATTATCAACATTGCATCTAAATGTGTAGTTAATATGAAATATATTAAAAACAGTATCCTAAATGAAAAAATGAGAAGAAGATCACAAAGTTGATATTCTTTATCACAACCAGATATTTTGGTTACATATTCTAAAGAAAAAAGTAGAGACAAGTTAAATATATATGTCAATGTTGAATGCAATTACTGCAAAAAGAAATGTCATATTAAGAAATATTATTGAAAGTTTAAGAAGGAACATAAAAGCAATGAGGTAAAACGAGATAACAACATTGATGATAAAGTGACAAATATAATGAACGAATTTAATGTCGTTTGTGATGATACAATTAATTTCATATCCCATGAGACCAACTAGGTAATTGATAGTGACGATACCATTAATATCATGTCTCAAAAAGAATTCTTTTTATCTTACATAGTAGAAGATTTTGGTGCTATAAAGATAAGAAATGATAATCTATCAAAAGTTATTGGCAGAAAAAAATTTATCTGGAGATTAGAAATTGTACCAGATTAGTAATAAGAGATGTCAGACATTCTAGATATATGTCTGAACTTGATCTCTACAGGAAGATTAAATGAAACAGATTTATGTAGTACATTTTTCAATAATCAGTGGAAGTTGATTAAAGATTTCTTAGTGGTGGCTAGAGATAGATATGCTACCTTGTATGTGATGTATCTGAAGCTCTCCAATTGTAAAGAAAGACAATAATATTGAATTATGGCATAAGAGACTCGACTACAAAAGTGAAAAATGAGTGACTACCCTAGTAAAAAAAAAGATACTGCCCCAAAATGGATGAAGTATATTTGGAGAAATGTACTAACTGTTTAGCAAAAAAGCAAAATAGAGTTGCTTTCAAGAGTTTTTCTCCTTTTAGAATGAAGAATGTATTGAATTTAATCTATTAAGATTTATGTGGGTCAATGCCAAAGTCATTGGATAATGCTTAATACTTTGTAACTTTCATTGATGTCCATTTAAGAAGACATGGGTATATAATTTAAAAACAAAAGATAAGGTGTTGAATATATTTAAAGAATTTCATGTCTCAATTGAGAGACAAGCTGAGAAGAAGTTGAAATGTATCCGGATAGATAATGATGAAAAATACACTGGATCGTTTGATGCTTATTGTAAAAAGCATGATATTCAATGTTAGAAAATGCCTTTAAAAGCATCGCAGTTGAATGGTCTGACTGAGAAGATGAACAATACTTTGATGGAGAGAGTCAAATATTTGCTTTTACACACAAAGTTGTCTAAAATATTTTGGAGATAAGTTTTACTCACGACCGTGTAAGTGTTGAATCTTTTACTTTGTATCATTCTAAAGCTAGATGTTCTAGAGAAAGCTTGGCCAAAAAATGATGTGTTCTTTCATCATCTTCGAGTGTTTGGTTGCAAGACTTATGTGCATATTCTAAGAGATGAAAAGTCAAAGCTAGATGTCAAAACACGATAATGTATTTTTATTCGCTATGGGAAATATCAGCTTGGCTACAGGTTTTATGATTTACTGGAGAAAAAAATTTATCAAAAGTCAAGATATTATTTTCAATGAGAATGAAATAATTAAAGATATTGTCATAATGAAAAAAGATATTACTGACACTGATGGTGACTTAGCAGATTTGGAATTGATTCCTCTAATACCTATGCTGAGACATATTAGGGATGAAGATCATGTTGATTTGCTTGAAGAAGAAAATGCTTCTATTAATGACTGAGAAGATAATGCTGAAGATGATAATGTTCATCATCAACCAACATTTGTGTCTTCCCTAGTTCTTTTGAGAAAAAGCAATAGAACAAGACAACCATCTATAATGCATCTAGAAAATGAGTATGTACTACTCACTAATGGGGGAGAACCAAAAAGTTTTGAAGAAGCTATAGCTGATGAGCACAGACATAAATGGGTTGAAGCTATGTAAAATGAAATAAAATTCTTGCATGAGAATAAAACTTTTGAACAAGTGAAGTTGCAAAAAGGCAAAAACGCTTTGAAAAATAAATGGGTGTTCGAAATCAAACATGAATAGAACAATTTCCTTCCGAAATTCAAAATCAAATTGGTTATAAAAGGGTTCAGCCAAAGACAAATGATTGACTTTAATGAAATTTTCTCACCAGTTGTAAAAATAACATTCATCCATACAATGTTATGATTAGCAATAACTATTGACTTGAAGATTGAGCAATAGATGTCAAAACTATCTTCTTACATATTGATTTGTAAGAAAAAATATACATAGAGCAACCAAAAAGTTTTGAGCATAAGGAAAAAAAGACTATATTTGCAAATTAAAGAAAAGTCTCTATAGCTTGAAACAAACATCGAGACAATGATACAAGAAGTTTGAGTTTATTATGGATGAGTAAGATTATGAGAGGACTAATTCAAACCATTGTATTTTTATGTAGAAATTTTTTGATGAAGATTTTATTATTCTTTTGTTTATGTGGATGACATACTGACTACTGACCAAAATGTTTCCAGAATTAATAACTTAAAAAAATAATTGAACAAGTTTTTTGTTATGAATGATTTAAGGTCAGCAAAACAAATTCTTGGCAGAAACAGAAACACCAAGAAATTATGGTTGTCATATGAGAAGTACATTAGGAAAATATTTCAGAGATTTAAAATGAACAAAACTAAAACGATTAGTTGTTCTCTTGCTAATCATTTTAAAGCAAATTCTAAACAGAGCCTTTTTACATACAAAGAGAAAGTAGAGATTGACAAGGTTTCATATGCTTCAGCAGTTGGAGTAGTGAACATATTCTTATGTATGTCTTGGTGTACACATGACTAGATATTGCTCATGCAGTTGGAGTAGTAAACAAATTTTTTTCAAATTCTGAAAATGAATATTGAGGTGCATTAAAGTGGATTTTTAGATATCTATGGGATACTTCCAAAGTATATTTATATTTTGAAAATACCAAACCTGTATTTATTGAATATACAAATGCAAATATGGTTGAAGACGTAGATTTAAGAAAGTCTACGTTAAGATACCTGATAATTTTTGTAGGAAAAACTGTGTTATGACAGTTAAAATTATAGAAGTGTGTTGCATTTGTCTACTACTAAAACATAGTTTATTACAATAATAAAAGAATGTAAAGAGTTGTTGTGGATGAAAAAATTCTTGAAAAAACTTGAATTACAAAAAGACATATTAATTGTTCTGTGATAGCTAGAGTATTATCCATATTAGAAAAAATATATCTTTTCACCGAAAATTAAAATATATTGATGTGAAATATTATTGGATTAGAGACATAATTGAGAAGAAACTATTACAGATTGAAAAGATCCATATAAAGAAAAATAAACCATACATGTTGCTGAAAATTCTATCAAAATTATATTTTGAGTTCTGTCGTTTAGTTGTTGGAATGGTAGAACCCTCCATGTAGTCAGAAGTGAGAGATTTATTGGTTTTTCCAACTAAAATGATGCGAGCAACAAGAATTGAAAATTTTGGTGTGGATCCCGCAAATATGAGATCCACTACAAATTAACTATAAAAAAAAGAAAAAAAATCAAAAATTGCAAAAGAAACTTATGCCGCCCTTCATCCGCTAGAAGAAATTTTTACCTAAATTTTTGACTTTTTATACTAAATTTGCCTATAAAAGACCGTGAAAGCAAATTTAGAAGTGTATTGCAAATCTCGAAACAATTGAGAGATTTAATTTGAGAGAGATATTCATGTGAAAAAGTTTGACTTTTAGAACTTTTTCCAAAAAGGGTAAGGAAAATAATTTTGGGGTGTTTTTGGAAAGCAATTATATCCTACTATTTTTGGATTTATTTCAAAATTATTATATAACCTCTAACCTGTGTTCAGAAAAAGTTTTCTCTTTACACCCATTAATTTTTATTAGTGGAATAAAAATATTCAGAATTTGTCATGTGGACGTAACTCAAACCTTAAATTGCTTGTGTTATTTTTTACTTATTATTTTATATATTTTTATTTGTATTGTTTTAACCGCTGTTTCCAATAAGAAGAAATACATATAGTTAAATTAAGTAAATTTTAATGGAAAATTGATCCGTCCACCAGATATTTATTCATAAATTTTCGAGTAATTAAGGTAATTACGAGTCAATGGTTCATTTCATGTTATATATATATAATGGTTAATTTGAATTTTTTTTTAAAAGGTAACCTAATCTGACTTAAAATCTATCCGATTCAATTCATTAGGTATTATTAAGATTCATGATCCTTAACAATACTCCTTCATTCTCAAAATGTTAGTTCGTTTTGATGGGGCACTATAATTAAATAAATCATTAATAAAATAAATATTTGACTGAAATATCCCTTATTTCACAATTTTTCACGCAACATAAAGTCTTTTTATTTTTAATTATTAATTAGTAAAAAATTTGAAATTTTATATTATTTTCACAAAATAGATAATCATTTTGAAACAAAATTTATCTTCAAAAGAGGTTAACATTTTAAGACTGGAGGGAATATTTCCCATAAATTCAGCAAAATTGCAGGAAGCATTTTAAGCAACAATTGATCTCATCCATTATAATTGCAAATTTTGCTCCATACAGCCTTAAGGGCGTCCAACCTACTTCAAATAGAAGGCAGGATCTTATGGCCACAAAAGGAAAGTCATTCTCATTCATAATCAGGAGCAGTATATGTTTATAATAATACTGATCGGTTTTTCTCATCTTAACTGGATTTCAAACACGAGCAAACACATCATCACCATTAATTTTCAGAGAAAAAGTAGAAGCAGACGCCATGGAATGTCAAATCTGCAAATGTTTCCAAGTAGGCTAAGTTGAAAAGGAGGAAGAAATAAAGCTTAATTATTCAGCGAGAAGAAGAGGGCAAATTGAGGAGATGGCGTTCCATACAATTGATAACCTATGAAAAAAATATAGAAATCTCTAAATCCCTAAACAATCAAAATGTTACAATGAATTTCATTGAGAATAAGAATAACATGCATTCTAATTTACTAAACAAGCAAATAAATTTAAAAATCACTATATTTCAAATTCAAACACCCATAAACGAGACCACGTATATAAACACTTAATTACATTTATATATAAAATTAAAGAAACAAAAAAGGATTTTATTCTTCTTCTTCTTTGCATCTCTTCTTCAAATCTCAAAGACAAATTAATTAAAAGGTGAAGTTATATTGAAAAAAAAAGGAGAGAGATTAAGGCTGTCTTGTGATTTTAGTATATGTAAAGAAATTAAGTTTGATACATACGAAGACGTTAGATATAATTAGTAACTCTTTAAGTATTCAAAAAAAAAAACAAGTTTCTATTTGAGAAATTTTTGATGAAGACAATTTTCTTATTATATTAGAAAAATAAATATAAGGCTCCAATAAGTTAGGAGTAATTGTTCTTAAAAAAAAAAAAAAGAAACAGTTTAGAGTAATTGTTGGATATATATGAATTAGTTATTATTTGCCTCAAACATTAAACCAAATGTCCAGTTTATTGTCTATTTTAATTGAACCTAAAAAAAATAATTAACGTGTAAAATGGAACTTAGTATATAGTTACATAAATAAACACAAAATATTTATTTCGACTTAGTCTACGATTTTATTAATGGAATGAACCGATAGTAAAATATTGTATAAATAAATAAAATTAATAACTACATAATTTGTATTTATTTGGCACTTCATCATTATCCCATAAATCAAATACAAATCAAAATTTCCCAACTAAGTAAATGACTTATTTCTCTTTTATTACTTTTCAAAGGTCTCTATTCTTGTTAAAAATCATTTTCATGCCCCTAAACTTTATAATTTTTATTCATTGAGTCTTTCATCACGGGCATGACGTTGCTACTACAGATTTAGCTTCTACATCATCTTTCTAAAATTTTTACTAAGTTTAATTCTAACTATTTTCATTTGTGAATGAATGACCAGGATTACCCTAACATGATTTATCGTGTTTGACAATATATGAGGAGATCCTAATCCATTCCGAAAAGGCTTAAACCGATTTAGAGTTACCTTAGAAGGAAATTTTAAATTAGTGACATAAATTCTAGATAGAAAACTGTAAATTAGCCAATTATTAGTCCTTTTTTTTATTTATAGATTTTTAATGTATGATTTTTATTCAGACACTCCCGCACTTATTAGTCCTTATTTGTTAAAAACTCAATGCATTCAAATATATATTTATATGTAGACTCGTTAAGTGGGATGAATCAATTAAATGGGCAATGGGGATGCAAGTTGTTGATTCGAATCGTGGATTCATTCAAAAATCAATGCCAAGGTAATAAGTAAGTAAAAAGAGAGAAATGAATTAAATTAAAATCAAAAGAAGAATACGCATTGAGAGGTAGACAATACTCCACGAGAACATTAAAAGCAGGCTTCTTCCCACTTGCATACCAACTTGCCAAACCGTCCCATCCCATTCATAAAAATAATATTGAAACTCAACTTGGATTTCTTTCTACTTATATATATATATGCAACTTGCTTGTTTCTTTTTAACAGCTAGTTGAGTTATCGAAGTCAAGTTGCAGGAGACAGCTTTTGATTCCCTTCACGTTTTTAGTTCTTTTTTCTGAAAAAATTAGCAACTTGCTCCCACTCCATTCCCGTGCATGATATATACTATTTATATATGCCTCAAACTGGAAATTTCCATGTTTGACTTGAACAAGAAATCCTAAGAGAATCAACCTGAGCAAATCGACTATGCAGATCTTTCCAAATCTCAGCTGCTATCTCAAACCTATGATACAATGTGCAATGGATGGAGTGACTGAGTTGATAATCCAAGAGATTTCCATAGTCTTGACTCTTTACCAAGCTTCATACGACGGTCTTCCAGAAACAGGGACCTCTACGGATCCATCCACAGACTTGAGCTTATTCTTCGTTTTTAAAGCCAACTTCTTAGATCGATGCCATGAGTGATAGTTTCGAGACATTAAGCTATGGATCATAAACCAAGAATATGGATGGATTTTCATTTGGATGCAGAAATTAATAGGGACTGGATTGTGTGGATCTGTAGCGTTTGCCACGGTTAAAATTGAAAGAATCTGTTTGGTTCTCAAGAAAATGAGCGGTTAAGAAAGAAAACACATATGACGTTGCTCTGATACCATATGAATAAAGTGGAAATGGAAAAATGAATTTCTCTTCATTGATGGAAAAACTGATTTACAGAGAACTAAAGCAACTATATTTATACTAGTATAGTAGCTGAGTCAGCTAATTAACTAAGTAATTACACACTGTGAGTGTGAATGGTGAGCACCCCAAGCATGGAGAGAAACTCTTTGAAGGCTGGATAATGCTGAGGCTTGGTAAATAAATCTGTCAGTTGATGAGCAGATGTGACAAGAAGCCGGAATGCAATTTTTCTCCAAACAAAGTGACAATCCAATTCGATATATTTGGTTGGTTGATTCATGAAATGCAGGGTTATGTGCAATGCTGATGGTAGAAAGGTTGTCACAAAACAGAAGATTGGTTTTGGAGAGAAGACAATCTGAAATCTTCTAAACAATATATCAATAATATTGAAGTTCACAAGTCATGAAGGCTAACTGTCACGCCCCGCAAAGGTTCATGCGGAATTTCCCGCACATTTACATCTTGGCACACATATGTAATATTCTAGAAGGCCAATGTAAACCGTTAGATTAAATGGATCGTGGCCGTCCATTTCGGTAGGTAGGAATTAATCCTAGTCCTCCATTTGTTAGGTGGGAATCAATCCTAGCCATCCATTTTAGTAGGTGGGAGTTGATCTTAACCATTCATTTGGTAGGTGGGAATCAATCCTAGCCATTCATTTGGTAGGTGGGAGTTAATCCTAACCATCCATCTGTTAGGTGGGAATTGATCTCGGCCATCCATTGAGGAGGTGGAGGCCTATATATACCTTATGTAAATTCATTTGTAATCATCCACTCAATTCAATCAATTGAAGCATTTCAAGTAATACAAAGCTTTTCTCTCAAACTCTCTTGTGTTCTTGTCTTGCTATTGAATCTTCTCGATCTCTAAGTTCCGTTATATTCTCTTTGGAGTGCTTTTATTGGTTTGGAAGGCAGGTTTAGTGCAACGGACCGTGCTAAGTGCCGCACGATTGCTAGTTGAACTCTAGGGTCGTGACAGTTGGTATCAGAGCCAAGGTTTGAAGCTTTACTACCTTTGGCATAATGAAGGCTACTGCCCCAGCTACACCTAGCGTGGAAGTTCCATCAATGGAACGTGGTCGTGAGGAAGTTCGGAAACCATCTAAAGAATCTCGAGCCAAGTCGAAAGACATGATTTCTAGCTTGGAAGCACGTGTTGTGAGTGCTCAGGACAACTTGGGAGAGTTGTTCGACCGAGTAGACAACTTGGAGGAACGTTGCAGCGGCTTGGAGGCCGAGGATGCGGAGATCCATGCAGCGGTCAAGATGTCCCTCAACGAGCTAGACGGTGGGTTAAGGCAAGAGATTGATGGGCTGAAATCCGAACTTGTTAAGGTACGTGATCTCTTCCAAAGAGAAATTTCCAATGTGTTACTTAGAGTTGAGGATATGGGTGGTGATCTAGCACTATGCAAACGGGCTATGGCTTCGGGAACCAATACAACCACTATCATTGAGGCCAAGAAAGTGGAAGTTCCTAAGCCAAAGACTTTCAATGGTGCTCGGAATGCTAGGGAAGTTGAGAACTTCCTATGGGGGCTGGATCAATACTTTGAGGCTACTGGCGTAACGGACCATGCCAGTAAAATCCGAACTACTGCCATGTACTTGACCGACACTGCTATGTTGTGGTGGAGACGAAGGCATGGAGATGTGCAACGTGGGGTGTGCACAATTGATACATTTGAGGACTTCAAAAGGGAGTTCAAAAGCCAATTCTTCCCCGTAAATGCTGAGGAAGAGGCGAGGGGCCGGCTTCGACGACTAAAGCAGATGGGTAGCATAAGGGAGTATGTGAAGGAGTTCACAACCTTGCTGCTAGATGTCCCTGACACATCGGACAAGGATGCCTTATTCTTGTTCATGGATGGTCTCCAATCATGGGCTAATCTTGAGCTCAAACGACGTGGTGTCCAAGACTTATCTTCAGCTATTGCCGTTGCTGAAAGTCTTATTGATTACTCCTCAAACAAAGAAGGCTCGAGGCCAGCCGATAGAAAGTTTGTTGGAGCAAGGAATGGGGGAGGTCATGCCAAGAGTCAGAACCATAAAAATCACAAAGAAAGCTACTCATTCAAGCCCCGAGACAAGGGGAAGGAAAGGGAAGAACGTGGTGCCTCAAAGACCCGTGTGACGTGCTTCATATGCGACGGACCGCATTGGGCACGAGAATGTCCCAAAAGGAAGACATTGAATGCTTTAGTTGCCTCCACTCATGATAAAGAGAGAAGTGAGGCAGATGAAGGTGCGAAGATGGGATCTTTGCGGCTGCTTAGTGCATTGCAAAGTGCCCCAAAGTCCCCCAAGGGACTCATGTTTGTGGATGCAACCATCAATGGGAAAGTCGCCAAAGCTCTAGTCGACACAGGTGCGTCTCACAACTTTGTTTCACTAGAGGAAGCCAAGAGACTTGGTCTCAAGGTTGCCAACGGAGGTGGCTCCCTCAAAGCAGTTAACTCAGCGGCACAACCTCTCCAAGGAATTGCTCGCGGAGTAAAGGTCAGTCTCGGTGCATGGACTGGCCAAGTGGATTTATCTGTGGCACCCATGGATGATTTCTCGGTGGTATTTGGCATGGAGTTCTTGGACCAGGTAAGAGCTTTCCTTGTTCCATGTTCAAACTCTATGTGCATTATGGATGGACCAAAGGCTTGTCTAGTACCGACGGAGAGGACCACCAAGCCTACTACCCAAGCTCTCTCAGCACTTCAATTCAAGAAAGGATTGAAGAGGGAAGAAGAGAGTTACTTGGCCATTCTAAAGGAATATGATGATGATGAAGCATCACCACAACTAAACTTGCCGACGGAGGTGCAAGTTGTCTTGGATGAGTTCCAGGATGTGATGCCGGAGGCGTTACCAAAACAGTTACCCCCAAGGAGGGAGGTGGACCATGAAATTGAGCTGGAGCCTGGCACAAGACCACCAGCCATGAGTCCTTACCGGATGGCAAACTCGGAGTTGGCAGAATTGCGGAAGCAACTCAATGAGCTGTTGGATGCTGGTTTCATTAGACCATCCAAAGCTCCATTTGGTGCCCCGGTGCTTTTCCAGAAAAAGAAGGATGGTTCATTGAGAATGTGCATTGACTACCGTGCTCTAAACAAAATCACGGTAAAGAACAAGTATCCTATCCCGCTCATTGCTGATTTGTTTGATCAACTGGGGAACGCAAGATACTTCTCAAAGTTAGATTTGCGGTCGGGATACTACCAGGTGCGCATTGCAAAAGGGGATGAACCGAAGACTACATGTGTAACAAGGTACGGTGCTTATGAGTTCCTTGTTATGCCCTTTGGTCTCACAAATGCACCTGCTACCTTTTGCACTCTCATGAATAAACTCTTCCATCCCTACCTCGATCGGTTCGTGGTAGTATATCTTGATGATATAGTAATATATAGCCGGACTATGGAAGAACATCTTGAGCATTTGAAGAAGGTGTTCGAGGTCCTCAGAGAAAATGAGCTATATGTTAAAAGGGAGAAATGTTCCTTTGCCCAAGATGAGGTGATGTTCTTGGGTCATGGGATAAAAGATGGGAAGTTGATGATGGATGGAGACAAGGTGAAAGCCATCCAAGAATGGGAACCACTTACTAAGGTCCCCGAGTTACGGTCTTTCCTTGGACTTGTGAACTACTACCGGAGATTCATCAAGTCATATTCAGCAAGAGCAGCTCCACTAACAGACTTACTCAAGAAGAACAATACTTGGGAGTGGACAAACAAGTGTCAAGCCTCATTTGATGACTTGAAAAAGGCCATTACCGAAGAACCAGTTCTTTACTTGCCAGATCCTTGTAAGATGTACGAGTTGCATACAGATGCCTCAGACTTTGCCATTGGTGGAGTGTTGATGCAAGAAGGGCATCCGATAGCATATGAGAGCCGCAAGCTCAACGACACTGAACGCCGCTACACAGTGCAGGAAAAGGAGATGACAGCTATCATTCATTGTCTAAGGGTATGGCGACATTACTTGTTGGGTTCTCACTTTGTGATCATGACAGACAATGTAGCAACTAGCTACTTCCAAACTCAGAAGAAGTTGAGTCCCAAACAAGCTCGATGGCAAGACTTTTTGGCAGAATTTGACTACAAGCTTGAATACAAGCCTGGTAAGGCCAATGTGGTGGCTGATGCACTAAGTCGAAAAGCGGAGTTAGCAGCTTTGAGTAGACCAAGCAGTCCCTTGCTGGAGAAGATCAAAGAAGGGTTGGAGCATGATGCCCTGGCTCAAAACCTCCTTGTCCTCATCAAAGAAGGAAAGACAAGGCGATTTTGGCAGAGTGACGGACTACTCTATGGCAAGAAAAATCGCATCTATGTTCCTAAGTGGGGGAACTTGAGAAAGGAGATGATCAAGGAATGCCATGATTCCCTATGGGCTGGACACCCAGGCATGAAACGCACCCTTGCCTTGATCAAGTCTATTTACTATTGGCCTCAACTGCGGGATGATGTTGAAGCCTATGTAAGAACTTGTCTTGTTTGCCAACAAGACAAAATAGAGCAACGTGCACCCGGTGGCTTGCTAGAACCGTTGCCTATTTCAGAGAGACCATGGGAGAGTGTCTCGATGGACTTCATCACTTGCTTGCCAAAATCAGAAGGCTTTGGCAGTATAATAGTGGTCATTGACCGTTTCAGCAAATATGCAACCTTCATACCTGCCTCGGCGGATTGCACTGCAGATGAGACTGCACGGTTGTTCCTCAAGCATGTTGTGAAACATTGGGGAATTCCATCTAATATCGTGAGTGATCGAGACCCACGATTTACTGGGAAGTTCTGGACGGAGTTGTTCAAACTGCTGGGATCAGACTTAAACTTTTCCACAAGTTTTCATCCGCAAAGCGATGGGCAGACGGAACGTGCCAATGCACTACTGGAGCTGTATCTGAGGCACTTTGTTAGTGCCAACCAACATGATTGGGCTAAGTTGCTGGATGTAGCTCAATTCTCATATAACTTGCAGCAAAGTGAATCCACTGGCAAGAGTCCCTTCGAGATCATTACGGGACAACAACCTATGACTCCTCATGCTTTGGCCACAAGCTATGAAGGGAAGAGTCCTGCAGCTTTCAAATTTGCTAAGGCATGGCATGAGCAAGCTGAGTTAGCCCGAGCCTATTTGAACAAGGCATCCAAAAAGATGAAGAAGTGGGCTGACAAGAAAAGGAGGATGGTCGAATTTCGGGAAGGAGATTTGGTCCTTGTCAAATTATTACCACAACAGTTCAAGTCCTTGCGGAAGGTTCACAAAGGGTTGGTACGGAAATACGAAGGGCCATTTCCTGTCCTTAAGCAGGTTGGTAAGGTGTCTTACAAGCTACAACTCCCTCCCAAGCTTAAGATCTATCCAGTCTTTCATGTAAGTATGTTGAAGCCTTATCATGGAGACGTGGAAGATGCGAGTCGAGGTGAGTCGAAAAGGGCACCCACTGCGGTAGTAACCTCCTTTGATAGAGGAGTGGATTCCATTCTGGCAGATCGCCTAATTCGGCGTAGAGGTGTACCAAGTTATCGGGAATACCTGGTCAAATGGAAGAATGCCCCAGACATAGAGGCAAGCTGGGAACCTGAAGACACATTGTGGCAATTCAAAAATGACATAGAAAGGTTCAAGCTTGAAGGCGCGACGAGGGCGTCGCGAACTTGAGTGGGGGAGAGTGTCACGCCCCGCAAAGGTTCATGCGGAATTTCCCGCACATTTACATCTTGGCACACATATGTAATATTCTAGAAGGCCAATGTAAACCGTTAGATTAAATGGATCGTGGCCGTCCATTTCGGTAGGTAGGAATTAATCCTAGCCCTCCATTTGTTAGGTGAGAATCAATCCTAGCCATCCATTTTGGTAGGTGGGAGTTGATCTTAACCATTCATTTGGTAGGTGGGAATCAATCCTAGCCATTCATTTGGTAGGTGGGAGTTAATCCTAACCATCCATCTGTTAGGTGGGAATTGATCTCGGCCATCCATTGAGGAGGTGGAGGCCTATATATACCTTATGTAAATTCATTTGTAATCATCCACTCAATTCAATCAATTGAAGCATTTCAAGTAATACAAAGCTTTTCTCTCAAACTCTCTTGTGTTCTTGTCTTGCTATTGAATCTTCTCGATCTCTAAGTTCCGTTATATTCTCTTTGGAGTGCTTTTATCGGTTTGGAAGGCAGGCTTAGTGCAACGGACCGTGCTAAGTGCCGCACGATTGCTAGTTGAACTCTAGGATCGTGACATAACGCTCTATATTCTGCTTCGGGAGAAGACCGCAAGACTGTTGTTTTTTAGATTTCCAGGAAACCAATGACGTGCCAAGAAAAACACACATCCCAATTAGGAGCGAGCGTCTTACTGTTGGATCATGAATTTGATCTATTATGGGAGTCCAAATCCATAATAAATGTCCAAAACTATAAGCTCTCTACCTAGAATCTTCTATGATGTGGTAATTATCCATGTGAATCATTTGCTAACTTAAAATATTATTAGAAGAATAGAGAAAAATGAAGAAAATGAGGTGTATGGTTATTATAATTTTGGATTAGTTTATTTGTGTAGTGTATGATTATTCTTAAGTAGTATAAATACTCATCCTCATTTTAGTTTAAACATCAAGAAAAATTAAAAACTTCTAAGTGAGTGAAGAAACAAAGTTTTATAAGAGTGAGTTGTAGTATCTTATTTTTTGAGTGAGAGTAATTTTGTAATATTTGTTTGAGTTTGAATACAAGTTATTTATGTGGGTGTTTTATTTCCAACAAAGTGGTATCATAGCTAGTTGGAAAATATATACTATTGCATATTAAATTGGAGATCTCGACAAGAGGAATTCGCCACCGTCAGAATTGGCCCAATTAGAGTTCAAACGCGCCGCTGGAACAGTGCTACCAAAAAATTGAGTTGACTCACAAAGTTAAGCCGAGTTGACTGAGCTGTAAGTCTGTAGACCGAGCCGTCCAAGCCGAGTTGATTGAGTTGTCAAATTCGTTGATCGTTGACCAGGTTAGGGTTGACTTTGATTGTTGACAGTTAATCGAAAAAAATTGAAAATTTTGACTAGATCCCTTCCAAAGTTTTTTGATGTTTCGGATTCATCCGTGCAATCGGATTTTGCAAATTATTATTATATTGAAAGATATGGAAAATGATATGACACCATTCCAAGTCTCGACACTGAACAACAACAACAACTATGACAATTGGAGTATAAAAATGAAGACACTTCTTAGATCACAAGATGCTTGAGATATCGTAGAGAAAGACTATAACGAGTCTGCGGATGATGTTGTTTTTGCTACTTTTACACCAGATCAAAAGACAACTTTGAAGGATTTAAGAAAGATACAAGAAGACTCTCTACCTCATCTATCAAACATTAGATGATGATGGCTTTGAAAAAATTTCGAGCGCAAGCTCTGCTAAGGAAGCGTGGGAGAAGCTGCAAACCTTTTACAAAGGATCCGAGCAAGTGAAGAAGGTTTGTCTCCAAACATTAAGAGGTGAATTTGAATTCTTATACATGAAAGTATCTGAGTCTATTTTGGATTATTTCTCAATAGTAGTAGTTGTTTCTAATTAATTAAAAAGAAATGGTGAAAAGTTAAAAGATGTGAGGATAATAAAGAAGATACTTCGTTCGTTGGATCCCAAATTTGAGTACATTGTCGTGACGATTGAAGAAATTAAAAACTTGGAAGAAATGATGATCAAGCAACTCCAAGGATCATTGCAAGCATACGAAGAGAAGCATAAGAAGAAGTAAGGATTTATCGAGCAACTCCTCAAGCTGCAACTGAAGGATATGCATGAAAGCCAAGAAAATGATAAAAACCAACGTGGCGGAGATAGAGGTAGAGGCCATGAACGAGGTGGAAGTCTCGGTCGTGGACGAGATTGGAATTTCCACAACAAAAATTCCAACAACAACTATGAGAAAGGAGAAAACTCAACACGAGGCCGTGGAAGAATCAATCCAAACTCAAGGTATGACAAATCTTAAGTCCAATGCTATAAGTCAGAAGTTTGGGTATTATGCTTCAGAATGTAGAGCTCCCAACAACAAAATTGAGGAGAAGGCCAACTACGTGGAGGAGAAGACAGATGACAAAGAAACTCTTCTTTTAGCACGAAAGGAAACTTATGGAGGCCAAGAAAATTCCTGGTATCTTAACAGTGGTGCAAGCAATCACATGTGTGGAAGGAAATACATGTTTGTGGAGCTAGACAAGTCAGTAAAAGTAAATATTTCGTTTGGAGATGATTTCACAATAGTAGTGAAAGGGAGAGGTAACATCCTTATCCGTTTGAAAAATGTGAGACATCGGTTTATTTCCAATGTTTACTATGTGCCCAATATGAAAAGTAACATATTGAGTTTAGGACAACTGTTAGAGAAATGTTATGATATTTATATGAAAGATTATAATCTTTCTATAAAAGATGATAAAAATAACTTCATTGCTAAAGTGTCGATGTCAAAGAATAGAATGTTTTTGATCAACATACAAAATTATGTTGCAAAGCCCCTGAAAGCTTGCTACAAAGATGCATCATGGCTTTGACATCTTCGATTTGGACATCTAAATTTTGGAGGTTTGGAGCTACTATCTAAGAAGGAGACGGTAAAGGGGCTACTTCGCATCAACCATCCTAACCAGCTTTGTGAAGGGTGTCTAGTCGGGAAACAATTTAGGAAAAATTTTCCAAAAGTCAGAGTCAAGAGCCAAGAAATCACTCGAACTCATCCATACTGATGTGTGTGGTCAGATCAAGCCAAGCTCTCTCGGTAACAGTAGCTATTTTCTTCTTTTCATTGATGATTTTTCAAGAAAAACCTAGGTATATTTCATAAAATAAAAGTCAAAATTTTTTAAAGTTTTCAAGAAGTTCAAAGATGCAGTGGAAAGAGAAAGCCGTAGAAAAATCAAAGCCATGAGATCCGACCGAGGTGGAGAATTTACTTTCAGGGAGTTTCAAGAGTTTTGTGAAGCAAATGGAATTCGTCAACCAATGACAATTCCTAGATCCCTCCAGAAAAATGGCATGGAAAAAAGCAAGAATAAAACAATCATCGACATGACAAAAAGCATGCTCAAAAGCAAGAAATTACCCAAGAAATTTTGGGCAGAAGCAGTGGCGTGTGTAGTTTACTTATCAAGCCGATCTCCAACAAGAAATGTGTGGAAAAAGACATCTCAAGGGACATGAAGTGAAAGAAAGCCTGACATTTTCCACCTGAGAATCTTTAGAAGTATAACCCATGTTCATGTACCATATAAGAGAAGAACAAATCTTGATGATACAAACGAGAGTTTTATCTTCATCGGCTATGATGCTAATTCGAAAGGCTATAAGCTGTATAATCCAGACAGTAAGAAAATTGTGATTAATCGAGATGTGACATTCAATGAAGAAGGAGAATGAGATTTTAACTGTCATGCAAATGACTTCAATTTCTTTACTCGGTTTGAAGAAGATGAGCTAACACCAATAGAACAACCTGGAGAAGCCCAACAAGAGCCAACAACTCCACCTACTTTACCAACCACTCAAGGAGATTCATAACCTTCGTCATCATTAAGTGAAAGAGTTGTGTCACGCATATAAAGTCTTAGAGATCTCTATGAGGTAACTGAATGACAAGATAACCTTACATTATTTTGTCTGTTTGTCGATTGTGAACCAGTGAGCTTTCAAGAAGCAGTACACGAGAAGAAGTTGAGAAATGCGATGGATGAAGAAACCAAGACCATCGAAAAGAATGACACATGGGAACTCACATCACTTCCCAAGGGACATAAGGCGATAAGTGTTAAATGAGTGTACAAAATAAAGCAAAACGCTAAAAGACAGATTGAAAGGCATAAGGCGAGACTAGTTGCTAAAGGATATAGTCAAAAGGCTGGAATTGACTATGATGAGGTATTTGCTCCTATTGCTCGATTGGAGATTATTAGACTAATTATTTCTTTGGCAGCTCAAAACAAATGGAAGATACATCAAATAGATGTAAAGTCTGCCTTCCTAAATGGAGTTCTTGAAGAGAAAGTCTACATTCAGCAACCATTAGGCTATGAAATCAAAGGCCACGAAGACATGGTATTGAAGTTGAAGAAGGCTATTTACGGGCTAAAACAAGCACCAAGGGCTTGGAATCGCCAAATCGATAAGTACTTCCAAGAGAATGACTTCAACAAATGTCTCCACGAGCACGCTCTATATATTAAGATCAAATATGGAGATATTTTGATTGTGTGCCTCTATGTGGACAATTTGATCTTTACCGGAAGCAACCCAAGCATATTCAATGAATTCAAGAAAGTGATGATGAAAGAATTTGAGATGACAGACATGGAGATCATGGCGTACTACCTCAGCATTGAAGTTAAGCAACAAAAGGATGAAATTTTCATTTCACAGGAAAGCTATGCAAAAGAGATCCTGAAGAAGTTCAAGATGGAGAACTGTAAGCCGATAAGCACACCAACAAAATACGGAATTAAGATGTCCAAACATAAAGAAGGCGAAAGTGCAACATTCTTCAAAAGTTTGGTGGGAACTTTATGCTATCTAACTTGCACGAATTCCGATATTCTTCATGTAGTTGGATTGGTTAGTCGCTACATGAAATCTCTAACAACTACCCATTTTAAAGCTGCAAAGAAAATTCTTCACTATCTGAATGATACAATTGATTTTGGCTTGTTCTATTCAGTTTCTAATGATTATAATATTGTTGGATATAGTGATAGTGATTGGGGTGGAGACATAGATAATCGAAGGAGCACTACTGGATTCGTATTTTTTATGGGAGATACTGCTTTCACATGGATGTCAAAGAAACAACCGATTGTCACATTGTTGTAACACCCTTATAACACTTACTCTATACGTACGTTACGTGGGTAAATACGATTATAGCTGATGTATGCCAAAAAAAAAATTTTCATCTTAATTTAATGACTACAATATTATCAATACTTAATTAATCCTTTTTATTTTTCTAAAAAAATTTCGGCAGCTTAACGGCTATAAACTAACACACCCACATGCAAAGCAAACAATCCGCAGCCCATTTTTGGACACAACAATTCATATATAATACAAAAATATTTTACATTCATCCACAAATCATCATTTCATTCTTCACACACATAATACTTCACAAATACCATTTTGTCATAATATGTATATACTTCATTCTTACAACTCCATATCTATGTATATATATACATGTTATCTTTGATAATAACTTTCTATTATCTCTTCTTCTTTCAGCTCCCAAATTTTTGTATGCTTGCTCCTGCCTTTCCTGCTACTATCTGCACACAGTCAAATAACTACGTGCTGAGTATTAATATGTTCAGTGGTGATTACAAATCTAAAAATTTCCACTGACATATTTTTTTCATATATTTATACATGCAATAATATTTTTAATACATTATTCAAATTCTCTCTTTAATATATTTATTATTCATTTTATCAATACTTTACTTTTATTTATCTTTAATTCACTATTTAATATCTTAATTAATTTTAACAATTTTTCTCAATTCAAATTTTTTTTATTTTGCTCCTGAATTTTCAATTTTTTCAATTCAGTCCATTTTCACTTTATTTCTTTAATTAACCATTCATTTCTTTCTTTTTTTTTTCAATCATTTATTTAATTAGCTACAAATTTCACTTTAGTTCCTAAATTTGCATTTATTTACAATCTTGCCATTGCTTTACATTTATTTACAAATTTGCCATTATTTTACATTTATTTCCACTTTTGCCACTAATATTTTATTTTATTTTTTTACTATATAATTTAATATTTTTCTTCCACTTTAATTTTGTTTTTAAATTTTTCTATTTTTGTCACATTTATCACTATTATTATTATACAATTTGTATCATTTTTATCACTTTTATTATAATTATTATATTTATCACTTATATCAACTTTCTCACATTTTCCACTTTTATTTTTCTTCACTTATTTCATTTTCATCATAATTTTCACTTCATTTTTTTTATTTTTTTATCATAATTTTCACTTCACTCATATCTACTATTTTTATTCACATTTATCATTTTTATCATTATTTTTTTCACATTTATCATTTTTATCATTTTTTTCCACATTTATTCACTCCTGTCATTTTGATCTTTTATATATATATATTTTTATCATTTCGTTCATATTTGTCAATTTTATCATATTTATTCACATTTGTCACTTTTATCATATTATTATAATTATCACTTATCTCATTTTTCTCACATTTTTTTTCCATTTATCATATTTATTATATTTATCATTTTTCTCACATACTTCATTTTTAAAATACTTTTCACTTGCATCTTTTCTTATTATATTTTTCACTTAAATCATTTGTATTACTTTTATTCACATTTGCCCCTAGTTTCAATCTGATAGAAAATCTTCAGACCGGATACATGGGACGTGGACCTAAAAGTCCACTACACTGAAGAGTAATCCCGAAGGACCACCCGAGCACTGCACTGTATACTGATCACTGAATCACTATCACTGAAGTAGACCGTCATTGGCCTACAATAACGAGTCGACATGACGCGCACCGCGGTAATGGTGTCCCTATGGCTAGCCAATTATATCCTAAACTAGATTTCACCATCAGAAAATAACCAAGGGCGTTATTTATTTTTTTTCCTTTAATTCATTTTTCATTAAATTCATAAATTCTATTATTTTTACATTATTAATCACTTAATATTTTATTCATTCATAACCATTTTATCACTACCATAATTTTTTTTCACACTTTGTATTCTAATATATCAATAATTCACTATGAACATTCAATTAAGTCATCAAGCATCACTAAATACACTTTATTCATTATTTTTCATTTCATGCATAATATACTCAATAATTGGAAAATTATTCAATATATCATTTAAAAATTCTCAGTAAATTTATACACACACAAAATTACATTTTCTTGCATTTCATAACTAAATTTTCATTTAATTAGCAAGAAAAATATTAATTTTTCTTTTTCATATTTTGGCCTATAATTAATTTTCATCATTAAAATTTATCTTTCATCCTTTAAATATTCTTTTCACTAATTTATACATTTCTTGTTCCATATAAATCATAATATTACAATAAAATGTATTTATACCTTAATTTACATTTTTCACATAATAAGGTCATATTTTTCAATTTTCACTAATTAATTTTTTTTTATTGAAATTAACCATTCTAATTCACTTTTTATAATTCCTTAATCATAATTTAAGCATCAATTATCAATTACATGCAAAATACACAAAATTTATAATTTCCATAACCTTAATTCATGCTTAATCCATATAAATAAGTAGATTTTGAAATCACTAACCTTATTTCTTCTCTTTAGCTTTCCTATGCTTCTTTCTCCTTACCTTTTTCCTTTGAAGTTCCTTCTTTTCCTTGATTCCTTACCATAGCAAAAAATTTCACTTCATTAATCCACCAATATTTTACTTCCTTAACTCAAATAAATTTCATATTTATTATCTACATAACTTAAACTACTTATTTGAACCATTAAACTAGTTTAAAAATATAAATTTCACTTACCTCCAATTTATATCTCAACTTTTCTCCTTTGATTTCCTTCCACTCTAGCCCTCCAAAAGAAGATCAAAAGCTTCAAATAGCAACTAGAGATGCTGAATTTATATTAGGGTGGTTGATTTTGGTGCAAAATTAGGAGAAATGAGAGAAATTTGGTGGAGAAAATGGAGGAAACTCATTTGTCCAAGGGGAAAGCATGGGAGGAAGAAGAAGGTGCTGGATTATCTAGTGAATTCTGATATTTTGAGCTTATATAGGTGGTTGGAATGGGCTGGGCTTGAGCCAAGATAAGTGATCCAATCCATTAGGCCCATTTGTGAATTTAAGGCCCAATTAAACACTATAAATTATTTCTCTCATTTTCCAAGCTAAATTTCATCCAAATTTGATTCCATAATTCATAAAATATTTTATATGTCTACAAAAAAAATTTCAACTCAATCGGAGTTCATTTTCTGTCCAGCTCACTTAAATCGGACAGATAATTTAATTTTCGGTGTTACCGTAAAATTCCATTTTTACTTTCAAATAATCCTAAATATTATTTAGAGTCTATCTATATCTTAAAATAAATTTTTGAATATCGTTTGCTATTTTTCATAGACCGGTCAAAGTACGGTCAACCGATTATTTAAACTGGGTCCCTTTTTTCTTAATTTTGACTTTTGAAGACTTATTTGACCTTATCTTCACTCCAAATTTTTCCCTTTGACTAGTCATAACCTATATTTTCCGATTATCAAATAAAATAATTTTCAACCACGGGTGTATTTTTGACCCCCGGGTATACTGATCACTCTCAGAAACTACAGTTTACGACTAATCCGGTATTTGGGCCATTACAATTGTCCACTTGTGAAGCGGAATATGTTGCTGCTACCCCATGTATTTGTCATGCAATTTGGCTTAGAAATCTATTGAAGGAGATAGGTTTGATACAAGAAGAGCCGACCAAGGTTTGTGTCCATAACAAGTCAGCCATTGCCTTAGCAAAGAATCCAGTATTCCATAATCGAAGCAAATACATTGATATTTGCTACCACTATATAAGAGAGTGTGTTGCAAAAAATGATGTGTAAGTTGAATATGTGAAGTCACAAGATCAAGTTGTCGATATTTTTACCAAGTCACTGACAAGTGAAGACTTTATAAGATTAAGAAACTTACCAGCGGTCACAAGATCAAGTTTAAGGGGGTTATTGAATTATAAAATTGATCCATTATGGGAGCCCAAATCCAATCAAATTGAAGTTCAAATCTATAATAAAGGTCCAAAACTATGAGCTATCTACCTAGAATTTTCTAGGATGTGGTTATTATGCATGTGAATCATTTGATAACTTAAAATATTAAAGGATGGAGAAGAATGAAGAAGAATGAGGTGTATGGTTATTATAATTTTGGATTAATTTATTTGTGTGGTGTAGGATTGTTCTTCAGTAGTATAAATATCTCTCCCCATTTTAGTTTAGACATAAAAAAAATTAAAAACTTATAAGTGAGTGAAGAAATAAAATTTTATAAGAGTGAGTTGTAGTATCTTGTTTTTTGAGTGAAGGTGCTTTTGCAATATTTGTTTGAGTTTGAATAAAAATTGTTTGTATGAGTGTTTTATTTCTAACATTTACGGGTGGACATGTGGCCCAATCAGCACAAGAAATAGCTTGCAATTAAATATCAGAGCTAGAAGAAAAGAATAATCCTTATGCAGGAATACCTTTCAAGTATTTCAAAACTCTGTGAGCCAACTTCTGGCTAGTTGGAGTATCCAAAAATTTACTTAGATGAACTATACAACATAGTTAAGACCAGGCTTGGTATATGTCAAGTAGAGAAGTCCGCCTATTAATCATCTATATGCACTAGATTAATAAGGTAAAGCATCTGTAGAAGTGACAACAGATGACTTAGAATTAAGGAGTAATTGGAGTCTTGGCAAGCTTTGAGTCAATAAAACTAGTATCACGGAGTAATTCAAGAGCATATTTATGATGATAAATATGAATACTCTAGGAGGTGCGTACAATTTCCAGTACTAAAAAGTATTTAAGAGAATTTAAGAGGTTCAAGATCCATGATCTTGAACTGACCATGCAAAAAAGTGTTAATGGCTGCAATTTCAGATTGATCATGATTGGGCACAATAACATCATCCACGTAAATCAACGAGGTAATGAAGGATTGAATGATGTATTTGAGGAACAAAGAATGGTCAAATTTAGGAGCATAAATGAGTCAATCTATTCGAATTCGACTCTTAAAATATTCAAATTTAACTCGGAGTTAATCGAGTCGAGCTCGAGTAATTCAACTAATTTATTGATTCAAGTTTAAGTATCATAATATTTTACTTGTAAGACGCATGAGTTTAATTAAGTAGTTTTTTTAATTATTTATTAAATTTAAATATATTTGAGTTTAATTGAATTAAATTAACTTGAGTTGATTTCAAGTCGAGTTCAGTGCATTACTTATTAAAATTTTTAGTTAATTCAAGTTTGAGTAATTTTGATATTTTTCAAATCAAGTTTCGAACAACTAAAAAAAAATTAATCAAGTATGAGTTTTTTTTAATCAAATTGTGCTTGAGTTTGATACTGTTTTAACTCGACTCGATTGTACTGCTGGTCAGATTTAGCTAGAACAAAATCTCATTGCAAAGTTGCAGTTAACTTCACATTCCATTGCTTGCTAGCTTGCTTAAGGCCAAAGAGAGAATTTTTAAGCTTGCAAACTTTGATTTTCTCACAAGAATAACATGAGGAATACTGCATGTATACTTCCTTAAACAAATGTCTATCTAAGAATGCATTTTTAATATTAAGTTGCTCTAACTACCAATGTTTAACTGATGCAAGAGCGAAAAAAGACCTAATTATTGTCATTTTTGCCATGGGTGAAAATTTTCTAAATAGTCAAGCCCTTCCTGTTTAGTGTACCCTTTGGTCACTAATATGGCCTTGTACCGTTTCACTAAACCGTCAGACTTATATTTGATCTTGTAAACCCCATTTACAGCTTATTGGCTTCTTGACTTTTGGCAAATCCACTATTCTCCATGTCTGATTATTTTCAAGTCAGTCAATTCCTCTTTCATTGCTTGCTGCCATTTTGGATTCTTAGCAGCTTGAGAATAAGTGGTAGATATCGGCTCAGTTTCACAGGTGATTTTAATGGAAAAAATTTGATGAGAAAAAGAGAGATCAGAATAGGACGGACAAATATTTGGATTCCATTGAGGAATTGACAGAAGAGAGATTGGTATTTGCTGAATGTGAAGAAACTAAACTGCTATAATAATCGGTAAGATATGAAGGAGGCCTCCTGGGTCTGTTTGATCTTCGAGATGGACTCATTATCTAAAATGTGATAAGTAGGAGGAGAAACAAAATCTGGTGTTGTATTTGCAGCACCTTTGCAAGCAACGCTGCGGCTGCACATCTCTGATATTTCCAGAACAGCAGCTTATACCAGCCATATTAGCACGTGTTCCTATTTATTTGCTAGTTAGTTAATTAGCCGATCACTCATCAGCTACTATAGTACTAGTACAAATATAGTTGCTTTAGCTTTCTGTAAATCAGTTTTTCCATTGATGAAGAGAAATTCATTTTTTCCATAATCACCAGTTTATTCATAAACTATCATATATAGGTAATAGAACAAATGAATAATGCATAGCAAAAGCTAGTTGGAGAACATAGGCAAGAAAATCCGTCAGTTAGTTAATATCGTTAACATGCATTGCCTTCTGTTCTTTTTTTGGGTCATTCTAGACCAAAGTCAATTAGAAAGAAGAAAGTGGTCAGAAATACCAATTCTCCGCCGGTGATCAGCCGCCATAGACGCCTTAACTTATGGGACGGTCCCAAAGCTACGCACGACTGGTGCAACCAATATTTTATTGCTCCTATAATCTCCGACAAATCGAACCGCTCCTTTAAGGCTTTAACCATTACCATCGGAAAACTATTTCAGTTTCACAATCAACTAACCTCTTAATTTTCCCCATTTTCTTATTTTATTTTCAATATACTTATTCGTTCCAATAACAACAATAATGTCGTTTAATATTTTATTTATTACCATCAGCGTCGACGGTAATAACGACAGAGAATTAGTGAAAGCAAGATAAGATATTTATCAGAAAGATAATGGTATGTGTCATCATTAGTTTTCTATTTCACAAATTGATAATAATAATAATAATAATAATAATAATAAAATGAACTGATCAGGATAAATAGCAGTAATATTACAATAAGAACATGTTTTTGATTTTCATTGGCAAACTCACTCACAAAAACAATTGTGTATTACCAAAGCCATTTGATTTTTTAACACTAATATCTATTTATAACATTAATGATGATGATGATGATATTTATAAGATGATAGTGTTATGGAATATTTTTGATTCATGAAGAGGAAGAGGAAGAGGAAGAGGATTTATTGCGTCTGGCCAAGTTATCGGCGATCTGAGCTAGTGACTGGAGGTTGCACCGAACGATGGTGTCCACAAATACACATGTGTCCTCCTTGGTGTTTCCGGGAGGAATATCCACCACGTAAGACTCGATGACGACGGTGCCGTTACCCTCGGGGGAAGGGTGGAGGGTGGTGACGGACTTATAATTCGCCAGCCGGTGATCCCCGCCTACCACGCTGAAGCTGATGACGTGGCGCTCGTCGTCTAGGATCTCGAGGCGTTCCGTGCTGTTCTCCGCTGGGAGTCCGGATATGACATGGACCTCACGGAGAGAGCCAACGTCGCCATCTCCGACGAAGACGTGGCAGCTCTTGACGAAGTGTTTGTAAACTTGAGGATTATCGAATCGTCTGACGAAAGACCATACGGTGGAAACGGGGGCGGCGATCTGCTGTACAACGGCGGAACAGCACTGGTTGGGGCCGACTCGGTGGGTGTGATAGAGTGCGACGGTGTCAGGAACAGGTATGGCGAAAGAAAGAGGGGAGCAGCGCTTCTGGCAAGCAGATGCAGTGGTGGCGATGGTAGAATTAGTAGCGGTGTTGTTGATCCGATGGAGGAGAAGAGAGGATATTGGGGCCGGTGGATTAGAAGGCATATTAATTTCTTATTCAAATGATGATGGATTATTGTGGAGAGGGTATGGGTTTTAGGTTGGAACGGACAATATATGGAGGTTTAAATATATATCTGTATTTACATTATATATATATATTAGAGAGAGAAGGGAGAAGAAGTTGGGGTTAGTCCCTTTCCAACTTGAATCACAGAGAGAGAGAGAGAGAGAGAGAGAGAGAGAGAGAGAGAGAGAGGTGAGTGCAGTTGTTTGTGTTGCGGGAGAGGGAGGCGGTGGCCTATGGTCTAGTTGGTGAGTGAGTTGGATTTTCTATTGGAAGATGAATGTTTTAATTTTATGCATTTTGAAATAATTCAAATCCTGCTTGCTCACCCTTCAAAGTACCATGTTACCCCTCCCTTTAAAAAAAAATTATTTCACTTCCTATATATATATCAATATTAATAAGTGGCATATGTCTATGACAAAAAAGTAAGCAGCAAATCCTTTCTAAAAATTTCGGTTTCCAGACTCCTACAAACAAGAAAAATCAGTAATATATTAAAAAATTAAAAAATTTATAAATAATAAAGTACATTAAATGAAGAATATATTTAAAAAAATAGCTATAATAAGTATTTTATTTTGCTTAAAGTAAGTTCCTCATCCCACAAAAGTAGTGGCAATTCTCGAAAATAACAATAAGGAAAAGGTAGAAAACGGGAAACAGCGGATCAAGTTGCAGCAGAGGCGTAAGCCGAAGGATAAGCATTCAAAGGGCGAAAAAGAAAAAAAGAATCCCGGTAGAGGCTGACTGCAAAGACAAACAAAAAAAAGAAAAGAAATAATATTACAAAATTTAAAAAATAAATAAATAAAATAAAATAAAATAGCAAGTAAGATGAGTTGGTGGGTGCCTGCAATTTATTTTAGTATTCCACTCCGTGCCAAAATAGCTAACCCGTGTTTTTGTTTTACCAATTTTCTTCTTTATTACTTTTCTCGCTTTCTTCCTTTTTAACGTTTTTCTTTTTCTTCTTTTCTTTTCTTGTTTGTAGGAATACATAAAAATTACACCTTGAAAATTAAAAATATTTATCTCAATTACATAATTACACTATATATATATATATATATATATATATATATATATATAATCAACTGTATAAATTATTGTCATGCCCTATACTTTTCTTATAAAAATTCAAAAACTTCAAGACCAATACTAAATTTTCTTTTTTTCTTCTTTTTAAAATAGGATTTTTGTAAAATTTCTTTTCTTTTTAAACGAGCGAATCTAACAGGGGATTCGAATTCGAGAGTTTGTATATTTGATTATCAGAGCAGTACCATTTAATTCAAAAATTGAAATTGTGGTAACTGATGGTTATTAAACTAATTAATATTTAATCTAATTTAAATTACAAAATGAGTTGGATACCGTCTAAAATTAACATTTTTCAACAACACAAATATCAAATTAAAATACAAAGAATATTTATCTAAATTAAATTTATATATAATATACACATAATTTATTTTATGACATTTAGATTAATTTTTTTTTTCAAATACATGGATAAAAAAACACACTTGCAAAATTAGAAAATTTATTTTATTAAATAAAAACCAAGTTGGACCCCCTAAGCACATGATCCACTGCGACATTTATCTGTTAGTTTATTGAATTTTCGGGTCCCATTATATCATCCTTTGGCTCCTCTCAATTTGATGGGTTCCATCCATTATTCCTATGGCTGATTTGGACCTCCATAGTGTCATCAGGTTTCCCGTGCATCATATTACTTTTTCCACTATTTAATTTTAAATTTTAAATGCTCAAACTCTAATATCATAATTTAATTTGTGTGTTCCCATTTCAGGCATTAATTGCCCAGCCCCACAAATTCAAAGAAAAAAAACTTAATATTAGCAATTTTTTTTAAAGCTTTCCACGGATTATCTCAAAATTTATTAGCAAAATTGAATTATACTATTTCTTTATATTTGGATTCCCTCCAGTTAGATTGAACATGATAAATAATGTTCATTTAATCTTTATCATTTGCTGTAAATGAATAGTCAAAATTAAATGTTATTTTTTAAAAAATAAATATTTTACTATTTAGTCTTGATCATTAATTGATAACGAAATAATATAAATTAGATAAATATAATATTATGTTCAATCCAATTTGAGGGATCCTCAATCCATTTCCTATAATATAAAAAGGTAAGTTATCACATTAGTTAATTCTTTGCATTAAAAAATGTATCAATTTGATAAATCTGACTGATTTTAAGTTATTTAAATTATATATCTTGTAGTTTATATGATATTATAATTTATCTCTCACAAATCAGTGAAAATAATCAATAAAGATACAGCTAAATAGAGATCAAGATATCAAAAATTTAGTTCCAAATTGGCATATTTTAAGCCTTGTTGTGTTATTTTATTATTTTTTTGTATGTACGTATGTATTTATTCAAGTGGTTTCTCAATTTTGAAGATTTATAATTTCTTCTAGAGTGATTCTACGCATATAATATTCTCTAATATCACCGGCTTCCTTCCACTTGATACTGAAAAATATCTGCAACCATGCAAGATGGTTATAAATTTATAATTATCCAATAATTAGAAATTCAAGGGTCTCTAGCTATATATCTACAATATAAAAACCAACCCACTTGTTAATTGTGAACCCACTACTATATGTACAATTTATTCATTCTTAAATCCTAATTGATTATGAAAATTGATGATTTTACATAGACATTATGAGTTGGACAATCAATTATTTTTAAAAAAAATAATATTAATTTTTTTTTTCAATTTATACTTGCCATTTCAAATTGACGACTATGATTTCATAAAGGGTACAGGAAAAAGAAAGTTGCGGCTCTCTCTATTGAATCGGATGCTTAAAATTTTTGGATGACTCTAATGGCATATTTCTTTTAAGATAAAAAAAAATAAATTTTTATTTGTCAGTTTGTTACCATAGAAATGCAAAGAATCCGAGAGAAAAAGTGTACGTGGAAAACGTCTAAATAGATTAAAAACAAAAGAAAAAAAAAACCTAAATCATGATTTGAATATTTTCACTGTTTTATATCGATGGTATTTCATTTTCAGATAGTGTCTGTGAACAGTTAAACGATTATTGAATGAGATATCTATTCAATATGTCAACATGTATTGAGTTATAAAAATTTTGGAATTTTTCTTAGTTAAATCCCATTTATGAAAAATTAAATTAATAAAAATTTTATAAATTATTTTACTTATTATATGATAATTATATATTACAAATTTTGTGTTTAATTTATTCTGATTTGAGATTTTAATAAAGCTATTCTTATCCTATTATGTACGTCAATAATTAAAAAAATTATTGAACTGAAAGTGTTTTTATTTTCTTTTTTTTTTTCAGAAAAAAAAGTCTAGCACATTCATTGCATTGAGCAGACATGCATGTACTTTCGTTACTTGTATGATCAATGTTCGTGTTTCTTAGAAACCAGTTTTATTTTTATATACAACTTTAATTTGCAACTTGTAAGATGATGGAGAATAATAAGATTTATAGGTTTTAAATTTTTGATATTGCTTGTTTCTAAAAAAAAAAAAAAATTAAAGAAATCAAAGGAAAAAAAATTCACACACACTCAGCTGGCACGACTCTATTTTTGAGAATCCATTCTCTCACGTATTCTTGACTTTTTTTTTTTAAAAGAAAAAAAAAAAGAAAACCTAATGTATTCGATATGGACTTTAATGGATTAAACTAATAATAAAATATCATGTAAATTATTCTATATATTTATTATTTTTAATTATCAACTTATTTATATAAATTGGGTTTAAGCAAATATGATTCACAGCAGAGACAACTCTCTCTTTATTATTAGATTAAATTCAATCTCAGGAAAATCGTAAATTTTTTAATAGCTTAGAAATTATCCAAATATACTTGAGAATGTAACAGTTTTATTTTTTTTAGAGAGTATCTGTATGATTCCCATGCATATATTTTGGGATTTACATATGAAACTAAAATTATAACGTTTGGGAATTGAAGAAGATAATGCAAGGTTTTTCAACAATGCATCATATGTACAATATCTTAACCATAAACCTTAACTGTCTCCTCTCTTTTTAATTTATTTTTCTAGGGGTTTGAGCGACCTTCAGAGCCTAGAATGAGCAATATGCTTATTACCTTTTCAGGAAGACAAAGGACATTTTCTTAATGCATAAACTTACATTCTTCTGCATAAAAAAAAAGGCTCTAAAAACATATATAAAATGTATGGGGAATTAAAAATTTTCACTTCGTCCTCCCACAGCTAGTTTAGGTTGGGAAAGGTCACTGTGTTAATGAGCTTCAGTCACATACATAAATTGCAAAAAAAAATGATATTATGAAATTCAAATTCAGTATTTTTTTAATTAACCCTAACTTTATAATTTATGTTTGGCCGTTAATTGGCAGTGGATAAAAAAATTAATATATGGTTCTCTTCACCTCCTTATTCTTTTCTTACATTTTCTCGGGAATCATGGGGCTATTGGTGGTGGCTCTCATTGAGTTTTTAGAAACATGTAGTTTAGGCAGTAAGAGGAATGGCTGGAAGAGCTGATGCTCGTGGTGGAACAACTTGCCGGTGGTGGTCGTCGGTAGGTCAATGAAGAAGAGAATGGTGAGAAAAAAAATTAAGACAGATAGTGGAAAACAAACAAATCATTTCTTAAACAATTTTTTTTTCTTCTTTAGAGTAGAGAGACGTTTTTTTTGTTAGGGTTAAAAGTGAAAATATTCAATTTCACATACTAAAAAAAATCATTTTTTTTAAATTTTTGAAAGAATTTGTATTCTACAAAAATTGTAGAATAATCGTTGTATGAAATTAGAATTCTATATTTATAAATTGAACCAAATTAAGAACTATAAAATATGGTGTAATAGGTATTCTACTCCTGACATATTATGTGAACCAAACATGACCTATGTGTTAAAAGGAAAATCCTAAAAATTAAGCTCCCGTTGTTTCTCTTGAGGAATCCTCCTGGGCGTTGCTTTCAAGCTTGCACGTGCACCTTTCAATTTTCACGGTTTGGTTACTATACTACTAGTCAAGCTTCAAAACCAGCCTGTATCCAAAACAAATATTTCACTATTAAAAATGATTTCCTCGTAGCTTATTTCAATGTGTATTAATAGCGCGCATTGGATAAAAATTACTAAATCTAACAATATTATTGTGGTTTCAAAGCAAATTTCGTTATACGTTAATCTCCACCATTTGTTATTAAGGCTATAATTAAAAAGAGATTATTTAATTTTTTTTAAAAAGTATTCTATATTTAATTGAAATAACTAATAATGGAAATTAAATGAATATAATTTATGGCATTGAGGTTGAGGTATCCGAATATATGGAGACAGTCTCCAAGAAAATCCCGAGTTTCACTTCCCCATCAGGCCCATTCGAGCGGTGAAGGAGCTAGCAACAGGTGACAACTCTAATCTGTTGAAGGAGCATGTGACATTCATCTTCAGAACTTCAACCAATTTAGCGGCTGTTTACCCTTTTAAAAGTGCGGACGTGACACTTTTTACTTACCAGAGAATAAAAGAAGGAACAAATAAATAAATAAATAAATAATTGCGTCTATCTATAATGTGTCCAAAATTTCCCACTCTTTTATAAAATACACCAATTGATTTGATAATAAGTCTGCATAATAACACTATTTTTATAATATATTCTTAAATAATATTTTTAACAAACAATATACTTTTAAATCAATTTACAAATGGTATTTCGTTAAAAAGTATTATTTTTATCAATATCCCTGAAAATTGGTGTAACTTTTGCATGTATTAGCAATAGAGAAAACGTGGTCGTAGAAAATGAAAATGATGTCGACGTGGCAGACCTTTTCTTTACGGATGAAAAAAAAAAGATCTAAAGCGGGACTGAATGTGTACGGTATCGAAGGAGGAGGACCTACCTCTCTATCCCAAAGCGTCCTCTCTCTCCCTTCTCAGAAATTTCCCTAGAAAATGAGAGAGAGAGAGAGAATCGATTACTTGCATTCAAGCAGAGAAAGCATTAGGATAAACCTGCTGCTCAATCGCCGGTTTAAGAGAGAGGGCGAAGCGTTCATTAATGGATCAGATACTGAACAAGGTTGGATCCTATTGGCTGGGCCAGAAGGCCAGCAGGGAGTTCAATTCCGTCGGCGATGATATCAACGTGCGTTTTTATTTTCCTTTCCAATTTCAATTCCCTCAATTCTATTGTTCGTCGTATTTATGAGTTTGATATAGTCGTAATGCTGTTTCCTTTAGTATCTGTTATTTGTTGACTGGATTAGGGATTTTTCTTATTTACTTCATCATAGGCTTTAACGCTAAGATTTTGGATCGATTCACCCCAATTATTGATGTATCTAATGATGGAATTACGATATTTGTGAAAAATTGTCATTTGTGGCTCAGCTTTACTAGGAATGGACATAATTAGGCTTCTTTATGAATGGATTTTATTTTATTTTTTTTAAAAAAATAAAACTAAAATAAGGTTCTTATTCTTAATGCAAAATGAAGCTTGCCTTTGTTAATTTCATCGAGCTTACTCGTCCCTTGTGACTTAGCACTTAGGAACGTGATATTATATAGCTGCAGAATGAGGTGATGCCGGGGAGTGTGGATGATAAATAATTTTTCCCAAAATTTTAATTAAGAGTAGAAAATGATAGGCGTGAAACTTTTATGGTGTATGATCGTTAAAGATAGCAGAACAGCACGATGAAGTTTAACATGTAAAACTAGTACTACTTGATGATTGATGACATTGCCATAAATCCGTTTTGGCAATTGAAATGGGTGCAATTTGAGTGGAAAGTATGTTCGGAAGTTGGAAAATGCTATAAGGTGTTAAATTGATCTTTATATGTTCAAGACTTATTACAATGCCATAAAATTATACAGAGTATGGGGAAGGCTCTCCTTCTGTCCAACTTTCCTCAAGTATAGTGTCGGTTGTGTATGTATAGTGTCGGCTATCATACACAACTTCATGTACTAACTAAATATTTTCTTTCCTATTTTTTTTTTTTTTTTAAATAAACTATGAACTTTTCGTTCCCCTTATTTTTCTTGAGAGACTTGTATCTGAAATATGTTATCTGGTCTGTTGATTTTTTTTTGTGAGATGTCACACATTCAATGTAACACTTGAGGAAAACAAATGTTTGGACTGGAAACCTAAAGTGCAAGTTTAACTTAAAACGTTGTTCATCCACCAGATTTTCCCCTTTAATTCCCTGAAGGAGACAATGTGATTTAGTAACTTTTATTCTTGATTTTGCAAATGCGCATGCATATGAACGTTTTTCCTTTTGTATGTTGGCTCATACTCATGTTCTTGACTATTTTTTAATCAGTTACCACTGCATTTTTTCATGCTGACATTTTCCCCCTATCATCAGTCACTTTCAAGCAGTATTGAAGGGGGAGCCAAATGGATAGTCAATAAAATTAAAGGTTGGTTCATTCATTTATTTTCTTCTTTCTTTTCTTTTCCCCTGACTTTGTGTTTCTTTACCTTGTCTATTATGTTATGTTCCATATCTAAACTAAGAGTGTTTTTCATTGGTATGCACAACTTATAAGCTAGGTGCTTCACATGTTCAATTCTATTTTTTTGTTTAAATATATAGGCTGTAAGAAATCTGTGTGATAACCCTGATGTTAATTTAAATGGGAGTTGATTAACTTTTGGTTTTACTGGGAAATTTCGTCCACTGGGCACCTTGAAAATAAGTTAAGCAGAAGTGCACTTTATTCATGTTTTTTGTATGCCGTCCAGTTCTTCCCTATTTCCTTCTGTTCAAACCCCCAAGTTGATAGCTTGAATAGGAACTGGTACGAAGGACATCTCTGTAACTAAGGCTTTTGTTTAATTCAACATCATTTTGGTTTGAAAAATTCTTTTGCTGCTGACTAAATTCAATTGCAACATTGGCTTAGTACATTACTTTTGGAAGATGTTAGATGAAAGAAATGAGTGAATGCCACTGGAGTTTCTTGGAATCAGATGCCATTCTAGTCGATAGGTTAGTTCATAGACATTATTTTTCTTAGGCTTTCAATCTTCAATTTTTTCATGACATGCATGGCTGGCAGCCTTCAATAAAATGGTCCTAACAGTGAAGCTGTTGGTTCCCTTGATTTGTTGATTTGCTGGTTTCTGCTATAGGAAATGTTCAGTGGATTTTCTCTAGCTTTAGCATATCATGGACAAAATAACTTTTGGCGCACAGGAAAAATGCAAAAGCCATTGCTGGAATTGCTCAAGGAGTATGACTTGGCTGTGGGAATTTTCCCTCGTGATGCTACAAACTATGAGTTTAATGAGGAGACTGGAAAGCTTACAGTCTTTATTCCTTCATTCTGTGAAGTGGGGTACAAGGATTCATCTGTCTTGCGATTTTCCACCACTGTAACTGGGTATTTGGAGAAAGGGAAACTAGCTGATATAGAGGGAATGAAGACAAAGGTGATGATTTGGGTGAAAGTGACTTGTATTACTTCTGATGGATCGAAGCTCCATTTCACAGCTGGGATGAAGAAAACAAGGAACAGAGACGCATATGAGGTTCTTAGAGATGGGGTGGGTGTGGACAAGTTCTAAAGTGGTCAATACATCTTCCTCAACTATAATGCTATTGTGAATAACTCCTTTATCGTAGCTTTTAGACCCGTTTGCTTGCCTTTGTATTGGCCTGAGTATAATCATAAATATAATGATGAGATTAATTGAACTTTTTGTTCCCTGTGGATGTGGTTGTGACATAGTGAATTGCCTCTATCCGTCCATTGATATAGATCATTCATTTGCAAATTGATTTATGTTTTGGTTAACATATGATATGAAACCGTACTTCATATGTTGACTTTAGAAAAATGTTGATAAAAGCTCTCATTCATGGAAAAATACTGTCAAAATGGTTGATTATAAAATTTATAGTGAATCTTATCAATTCAACGGTATACGATAATTCGTTAGACTTTTCTTATGTTTCATGACGTGTCATATGTTTTTAAATTTTCTGCAATTAAACAGTCTAAAAAGGTTTCATAAAAGCCTTTTCTTGGGAGCTATGCTGACTAACATGCTCAAAAGAAAGAAAATAATAATAATAAAAAAGGCTTCAGAGAAATTAAAAAAAAGGGCTTCTGTGAGTAAATAAATTTCTTGAACTCAATGGTCTTACTTTTCATTTTCTTCAAATGCACGTTTTTTGGGTTCAAATTCCACCTATTAAAGATTGAGTTTCAAGCCCCGCAAGGCCAAAAGGATCAGATTTTTTTTTTTGCAAATGGAATTCATATTTTGAGTGTCTGAAATCAACATTTGATTGCAAAGAATTTTCTTAAAATAGTTATTGTATGGAGCAAGTTGGGTTAACAGATAATGAATGGCACGTTCCCATTTAACATAGATATATCTGTTGGACCTGCCAACGAATTAGTGTTTAGAGAGATTGAAGGCCGACCGTTTGTTATCAATTCTTGCTCTGATTTTTGCAAAGAATCTTCTTAAAAAGAATGACAATGTATCTTTATTTTTTCACACATAAATTTTATAATAATATTTAAAATGAAAGTACGTGAAAAAAATGGTATGGAAAAAGCATTTAACATTTGTTTCCTCTCTCTATATAAATGTAATGATGAATGCGAATAAAGATAATGGTAAAAATGCCAAATTCAGGGATATCAGAAAACCGTAATGATAATTTGCCCAAGGGAGAAGAAAATATGGATATTTTTCCATAACCTTAGCAGCAGCAGCACTATTTCTTTGGTCATAAGGGATCTAACTGGTGTTCCAACTTCGAATTCTAGACTTTATAGGTAGAGTCACCAAACCAGCAAAAGCTTATTGGTAGCAGCGGCATTATTTTAGATGAATTATTTGGTAAGAACTCAACAAAGAATTCTTACAAGGTGTAGAAGAAGTGCAGCAGAAATGCAATTTGAAGGAGAAGTGATGGGTTGGAGAGGCATTGGTGAGTCAAGTTGGGCTGCGACTGAATCGTTGAAAGAACTTTTTGGAAGCTTCATAAGTGGACCAGCTAATGGCAGCAGCAGGAGCATGGAAGAGCATCCTGGGGATCCATCCTCTCATCAGTCCCTTGTACCCATTTTTCTTCACTATGCTTTTCACTACGTTCCCCGTTGAACTACTTGAAAATCTATCACATCCGCATATCCCCTGTTTTAACACATTTTATAACATCACATCACTCCAATTCAGGCTAAGCAACTAGGATTCACAAACACTCAATATGGATTATAAAAAAAGATACACTTTGATCCCTCCACTGTACCAATTTGTGCAATTAAATTCAAAACTTTAATTAATTGACTTTTATAAATTAATTTTAAACTAATTTAATATTTCAATTGAAAATTTATTCAATTCACTCCCATTCACAATAAATTAAATATTTAATAACTATAAAACTCACAACAAAATTTATTCTATTTCCTTAATTAATCCTATATTCCCCATATAACAATTAAATTAGTTTAAAACTGATAATTTAGGAAGTTAGATTTAACAAATTTGAGGGTGTCAATTAAAGAAAAACCGAAAGTTTTAAGGATTTAACTGACTAAATTTTGAAATGAGAAACTTAATTGTATAAATTCTATATATATAATCAACTACTCGTAAGTCATACCTGACACTGCAACTGCGTTTTAACCACATCAAGCGGGGTAGTAAGAGCAGCAGCCAAACCCCCAGCAACGGCACCAGCGGTGGCATGAACCATCAGCCTCTCATCACTTGTACTTTCCGGCCACACCTCCATCAACCCCCTCTTCGCCGCCTCATACGTCGCAAAGTAAACCGCTGTAAACGGCGCATTCATGATCACCGTAGTCCTATACGACGCATAAAACGCCCCAATTCCCTCTTCCATCAACACCCTCTTTACGCAATCCCCTACTCCCTTATACGGACTGCTCTCCAACTGCAGCCTCTGTTTCACCATATCCATCGGCGTGAAGACCGCATCACTAGCTACCGTCGCGAAAACACCAGACACCGCGTGCGCCACCGAATTATTCGGATCCCCACGGGAAAAGAACTGCTTACAGAGCTCGTAAACCGAGAAGTACACAGCATGAGCGGGTCCGGCTCCGAGGCCCATGGCGCCGATACCGCGATAGAGTCCGGCGGGGCCCTCGAGTTTCAAAATAGAGCCAAAAGCCTGGCGGAATCCGAATGATTGGGGCGTGCAAGAGCCGCCGAGAACTTGCATGCGGGTCTTGAGTGTATCAACGGGAAACATGGCCATGTGTTCGACGGAGCCGGCGATGGAGCCGGCAACCATGTATTGCCAGAAGCGAAGGCCGTCGTGGGAGACGGAGATTTCAGGAATCTCGGGATGGTGGAAATCGGGAGTTCGATATTTCGGGGAGGCATCGGTGGTCATAGGAGAGAGTGAGAGGAGAGAGTTGAAGAAGGAAGTGACATTATTAGGGTTTAATAAAGGAGGGAGTGGATGTTTGAGGCCTGAGAATCGCTTTCGGGTTGAATATTGATCAGGATTTGATTGTCGTCATACACTGTAAAATTATCTTTCTTTTGATTATAATTTAGAAAGAGACTCTTCGGTTCACAGAAAGAGACCCTTAACTCAAAGGGATCATCAATTTGCAGAGCGAAGGGATTTTTTTTTTTTTTTCTTAAAAAAAATAGGCAAAAAGATAAAGATTTATTAGAAAATAATTTCAATATCTTTCTCTTTAGTAAGACTCAAAAATATAATACTAAAATATTAATATAAGATCCAAGAAAATTTCCAAATATAATACTAAAATATTAATATAAGATCCAAGAAAATTTCCAAATATATTTTAGATATTTTTCTATTATTTTTAGTGAGGGATATATACATTTTTAATGCTGCGAGAGGCTATTGTGAACTAGCAATATTTTTTTACATTTTTTTAGAAATTTACTATATAATTGATTTATATCATTAAAATTTTTATTTACAAAATTTATTATTTTATTTAATAAATTAAATTTAATAATATAAATCAATTATAAAATAAGACATTGAAAAAAAGTTACTAGCATGTTTAAAAAAAAAAAGAAAGATATATCTCATTAAAAAAATAACAAGCATTCCTGTCGTTTCAATTTTTAAAAAATAGTACAAGATAAGACTTTCTTTGCATACCACAATTATTTATTTATTTATTTTAGAGCATGGAGAAAAGAGATTAAAAATGATGGATATATATATATATATATATAAATCTAGATCATTATAAAACCACTCAGTTCTTTTTTTTTTTTTTCTCTCACTTTTTCCAAAAAAGGATATGTGGGATATAAGAAAAGAAAGATGGTAAATTGATCAGAATATAGAGAATAAGAACAAGAAAGAGAAGAGAGACGTGTGTTGCCCACAAGACTGAAAGCTATTCACAAACTTGGATTCACATTATAAAAAATGAAACACAGTAGCATCAGCAGTTCATTTGCCAAAGCAATAACATTTATACAATGAAATATCGATTGGAGAATGAGTGGGGAGCATCAAGCGTGGTATCCACAAGCCCATCTTTCTACCCAAATTCTTATCGTCTGCATGCTTTCCAATGCAGAGGTCCCCTCCTCTCCCATCGTTATCTTATTCTATACAAACAAAATAAGTCTCAGTTTTGTGTTCTTTTCTTTTTCTCTTTCTAATTGCTTATATAGATTCCTTGCGTGTCTGATTAAAAACACCCCCACTCTCTTAATTTCTTTATCTTTTTATTTCCTACTTAATTATTTCTTCTACAATTCAAGACAGAAAAATATATATAGAAAGAAATATATTCAGAGTATATGCTTCAGATACTGCACATCATCTTCACCTTTCCTGTTGAGGATAGCATCAGTAGTTTGGAGAATTTTAAACATATCTTTAATTGAAATTACTTGCAATAGCTTGTGACCTTACATAAATGATAAAACCAAGTTATCAGCTAAGCAACTAGCTAACGTGCATGCCATTAATGTTCTACTGGTTCGTAATGGGTTCACTGGTGACTGAATTTATCCTTGATTTAGCTTCTGAAAGTGGTTTCTTCAACTGGGTTTGATTGGGGTTTTTGATTTCGGTATAATGTTAGTTAAGAATAGTGGTGAGTTTAATTGGACGAGATCCTGAGAGGGTGTGCAGTGCGGCTGAACAAGAATTAAGCTGACGAGAAAAGGGATATTTCTCAGTTCAGCGTAGGTGGAGAAAAATATAACCCTGATTTTTTTTTTAAATTTCGGATTTGGGTTCAATGGGTTGGTGTAAATTTAGTGTAGTGTGTCAGTTGAATTGGCTTACAAAACTACAAAACTGATTGAGAGCTTTGCTATAACAAATTTTGATCAAATGTTTTACTTCTTGTGTGCCACTTAAGTGGATCACAGAATTGGTATGTTAGTTAGACTACGCACTATATTCCTCTCTTGCCACATCGTTAAAAGTACTACAAATTCAAAAATAATCCAAAAAATTATTCTAAATACAAAATTTTTAAAAAAACTACCCAGAAATATTTTTTTCCAACTAATCTCCCATGAGAAAAAGGGTTTGCTTTGTATGAAACTGAATAATGCTTTCACAGTTAACACCCAAAAAAAATTACATTTTCAAATATATATATTTTTTTATTTTAAAAAGTATCAAAAATACATATTTTTAAATTTCTTTTCTTTCAAAAATATATCATTTCAAATTTTACATTTCAAAGATGCATCATTTTTTTATTCAAAGAAATTTGTCCATTTTTTTCTTTTAACTTTCTCTTCCAATTCCTCTCTGCAGCAGTTTCTCTGCCAACTCTGCTCCTCCAACCCAAACAACGGCCAGAAAACCTCCGATTCCGACCGCCATTCCGGTAAGTTTGGTCATTTCTTTGCCTGCTAGATCACCTTTTTTTCCATCACCGGGAGGTTGAAAGAACTTGCGAGCCAACACACGGTCGAGCTCCGTCAACAGTGAAACACGTGCCACGAATGAGAAGCCGTTAGCAGAGATTAGAGGGGAGATTCTCCTCCAGATGGATAACTTCTTCTTTGAAGCTGCTGTGAGGGAAAGGCTGTGACTTGGGAATGATAAAGCTACCTCTTGTGAGGGCGGATGGATTTGAGTACGAGGGACTGAGTGGTCCCACTTGATTTTGGTGTATTGCATTTAATACTTTATCTAAAAACTTCCAAATGAATGTTAAAATAACTCTCAGTTATTTAATATTATTTAATATTTATTTTATGGTTAGTTGATAAAAAAATAAAATAAATTAAAAATAAAAAGAAAAAATATATTTTTAAAAATTTATCTATTCCCACCAAAAATACCATTAGTATTAGCTTAAGATCCATAAAATTCAGTTGTCCATTAATAATACAGGATCAACCCCAAAAAAATGAAGCTCCACGCATTTTCTGAAGCCTTAAAATCTGTAGGCTATAGCTATTAATTAGCTAATCAACAAGGCAACCTTTTTTTTTTTTTTCCGCAGTCAAAGTTTTCATAAATTGTTTAAATATGTGGGTTGATTTCAATTTCTTCAATTTCAATTTTCAGGTCTTTTAGAGCTTTGGAACGACTAGAGCACGAGTGCTGTACTTGAAGAATAAGATGCATAAATTTAACTAGTATACTGTAAATATACTATAAATATACTCTATGTATACATACAATAAACTACTTGTGTATTAATATACTCAATATAAAAAATATATTTTTTTTGAAATAAAAATGTATTTTTGAAAGAAGAGTAAATTAGGAAGCATTTTGTATGTTATTTTTTTAGTATTATACTATTTTTTTGTATGTACTTTTCCCAAAAAACACATTGCTTTGGTTGACCCAAAGATTTGGGTTGAAATGGCCCATTATGGAAACTTAAGGCGATAGTTATTTTGGGCTCATTAGGCTATCAACAAAAATTTTAGGGCCTATTTTCTGACCATCAACCATAAAAATATTTCAAAAATAAACTTGGAATAAGGGATAAATTTACCCCTCATCATTTTAGGAATTCTAAATTTTACTCCTCAAACATTTTTTTTTTCTAAATTTTACTCCTAATATTGTAAAAAAAAGTGCAAAATAACCCTTTTTTTTTTTTCTCTTTATAATGACATCATTCCAGTAATCTCTCTTACATGACGGCTGATATGATATTTCTTTTTAAATTTTTTTTTTCATTTTCACTTGGAAAAATATAGAAGGCTTTTTTTCCGTTAATAATTATTTAGAGATTCAATATCGATAAATTAAAATTAATATATATATATATATATATATAAATATATATATATATATATATATATATATATATATATATATATATATATATATATATATATATATATATATATATATATATATATATTTGGAAATAAAAGGACAAAAACAGTAGAGGCCAAATGAAAACGAATATTTTAACAATTTAGACCTTAAAATCAATAGTTAACTAAAAAAATTTTTATTTATGATATAACATTTTTATATCATAATTACAAAATGGAATAAATAATTATGATATAACATTTTTATTTATGAATGAAGTAATTTCCTTAATTTGTGAGTCCAATTATAATATCTTGATTGCTAAGCCTGCCTTATCAAAAAAGAAAAATAAAATTGATTATCATCAGTTTATATAATTAGTTATAATAAAATAGATAAATAAAATTTACATACAGTTAATGTTTAAATAGTTTAAGATTTAAAACATGAAATAAATTTTTATGTGATTTTGAAATTATTTTCTCATTAACAGTTTAATTCTAAATTGATTCTGTTTAATAATTCAAACTATTAATCGATTTAGTGTTGAATTAGTGAATTAGCACTGAATCAATAATTCAAATGGTTTTATGAAAGTGGCAGGCACAAATACAACCAATCTCAAAGACAAAAATTCTTTGTCCACATTCCAACTGGTGTCAGAAACTGACAAAAGAGGACCTACTCGCACGAATCTTCATGTGAATGGCACTTGATGATTGCAATTGAGTAAACTCGGTCAACCGACAAAATTAACCACCAGTTGTTAGCTGAAAAAGCGAGTTTCTCCAATTTTATACTCGAGCGAGTGCCGAATTGGTTAATTATAAAAAGAAAACTTTCGTAGAATTTACTGCATGAACGTGGATTGGATATTTCCCAGCAGATCCCATTCACACTGGATAAACCACGAGGTCACCACACGCCTTCTACACGTGGACTAAATCTGACCCTCCACTCTTTTCTTAATCTGACGGTCCAAAACAAAACCCTTCCACCTCGGAACTCTTCAAGGACACTCTGGTCTCTCTCTATATATATTCTCTTCCTCCATCTCTACTTCCACAGCCACCAATCTTCATTTCCATCTCCGTTTTTCGGGCCATTCTCCGTTTTTAATTCCCATTAAGCGCAGAGATGATTCTAAGAGGGGCTTCAGCTTTTTCTCTGACAAGTAGGCAGTGGGATTGTGCAGCTTTTAGACCCAACAGAGGCCTTTCTTCTTCTTCTATCCACGCCCCTAATTTGTCTCTGACTCCTAGAAGGCCAAGAAACAGTCTGGTGGTTTCAGCCGCGGAAGAGCAGAGCGGTTTGCAGCTCACCGGGGTAGTGTTCCAGCCATTTGAAGAGGTCAAGAAGGATGCTTATATGGTTCCTATTTCTCCTCAGGTTTCTCTTGCTCGCCAGTTTTATGAAGATGAGTGTGAAGCTGCAATCAACGAGCAGATCAAGTCAGTATTTTTATTTAATTTATGGTCTTTTAGATGGTTTTGATTGTCAAAAATTGGGTATCTTGTAATTGGTGATTTTTTTTCTTGTCAAATATAAATTACATGATTTTAGTTTAGATTATTTTAAAAAAAATTTGTGTTCCAATTTTTAATTAATTGTTGGTTTTATTTATTTTTTGTAGTGGGTGATAGTTGGTAATCAGTTGTTTTATTTCTGCTGCAGTGTGGAGTACAATAATTCCTATGTATACCATGCCTTGTTTGCATATTTTGACAGGGACAATGTTGCCTTGAAGGGCTTAGCAAAGTAAGTTCCTTCTTAATTAACTAACTTGAATTTCAATTTCCTACTTTGTAATATGAACTGAGTTATATTATCTGGAAACTTGAACTAGATTTTTCAAGGAGTCCAGTGAAGAAGAAAGAGAGCATGCTGAGAAGCTAATGAAGTATCAGGTACTTCGTTTTTTTAAATTTCTCCAATCTCACTGCAATTACATTTTCTTTTTAATTTGATCAGTGGCTAACTAGAGTACTCCAAATATAATCAGAACATTCGTGGAGGGCGAGTAAAACTGCACTCTATAGTGTCGCCTCCTTCGGAGTTTGAGCATGTGGAGAAGGGAGATGCATTATATGGTAATGTCTGTAGAACTCTGTAGAATATTAGCTGAATGCATTATTTCAAATGTTGAAGCAGAGATTCTTCATTGTGAAGACTATAGGGCGTTATAACAAACGTAGTTGTAATATTTTGCAGGTCATCTTCTGATGTGTTTGTTTTCTGAATTTGATTGAACTGTCATACTACATTGTAGTCTTTGAAAGGTTCTACGTAGGTTTTTTTGCCCTTTTACTGTTTCATATTTGAATGAACGCATATAATTGTCACATAATCTATGGTCTAAAGTACATCTACAAGTCACGTCCAATGAAGTTTCCAATTTTCAGACAGTACTTTGTCTTTTTATCCGCCAAGTGTTCACCAATAAGATCGTCTCATTCTGTAATGTTCTGAATTTTCTGTTACTTCTTTTATTGACTTCTACTCTCTTGGCTTTGATTCAGCAATGGAAATTTCATTGTCTTTGGAGAAGTTGACAAATGAGAAACTGCTGAACTTGCACAGTGTAAGGCATCTTTACTTCATTGGCTTTGCCTTACATTAACACAATTAGCATTCTTTTGGTGGTTTTTGTGATCGTGTTTAGGATTTATGCTATGCTCTTGATGAACACAGGTGGCAGATCGCAACAATGATCCACAACTGGCAGATTTCATTGAGAGTGAGTTTTTAGAAGACCAGGTGAGTTCAAAATTCCATTTTTATTTGCTCCACTTTTCTGGATCCAATTGAGTATTGAAGCACTAATTTAATTTAAAAGAAATAATTCAGAAATACATATACTGATTTCCCTGAAAAGGTTAGCTGCTTTATTTTCCATTAAAACTTTGATTAAGAAGACATAACTCCCCCATTTTACCGAATCTTGGAACAAAATTGAACAATCATGTAGGAAGAAGAATTTGGAATATCAAAATTCACATATTATGTCGCATGGTTTGTCTAATTCTAGTTCTTTAATAGGTTGAAGACATTAAGAAGGTGGCAGAATATGTGAGTCAATTAAGAAGGGTTGGTAAAGGCCATGGTATGTGCACGTCCTTTCATCATCTTTTCTTTCACTAAGCTCTTCAATTACTTCTCATCCCATCCCGCGTTAAGAAAGCCCTTTCTCATATTTTTCTTCTATGACTGTTTATGGCTTGCAGGAGTCTGGCACTTTGATCAGATGCTTCTTCATGGGGACGATGCGGCATGATGAAGAATGTCCTTTGCTACTGAAATTCTAGGATACTTCTTCCCCAGGAGTTCTAGCTTAGGATAATAAATTACTGTTGTTGTCTGTGCATCAACATTAAGTGAAGCAATTGGTTTGTTTGCTTTTATTTTTAAATCATTTTCAGTGAAATAATGAGATTTGACTACTAGAATATTACAGCCATAAGCTTTATCTGTTCGTAGGTTTGATACCATATTGTAATATATTAAGTATTTGGACGATATTTGGTGTTCTCCTATTGAATATTTGTCCTGTCTTTTGCTTTTGAGTGCAGAATTTCAGACGATCATGTGTAAAAGATGAAGTTATTCAAGCATTACATTTCAGTAAAATAGTATTGATTTTTGAGATCTTTCAGAAACCGAAACCCATTAGAAATGTATTCCTTGAAATCACACTGTAGATGAATGATGATGAACCAAAGAGAAACCTATTGGACAAGAAACAAACACAAAATTTTGAATTATGCAATGCTGCTCATATATGCATGGATGCATAATTGTGGTTCCCTCTGCCAATCTTTGTTCTCCGCAGAAAGGGGAAAGCAGCAATCAAACTCACAACAGTAACCATTTGACAAACATCAACTTTATACTTACTGGCCATTTTCTCGAAAAGAAATTCATCATTCAAGTCAAGTAGGCCTGAAACAGAATTTCCAATAAAATTTCTTCCTGTTGTTACACTAATAATCATTTCTAGAACAAGAAGAGTGAATCAACTCCCACAAAACTTGTATATTGTAGAAGATCACATGATTTTCTCCTAATTTGTTGTGATTAGATTTCTATAATATCTCTTGTAATTATCTCTTTCCATATATCTCTTGTAATTATGTCTTTCCATATTCATTACCTGGACTTTAGGTGCAAGTTGTATAAAAGTCTATAAAAGACTATCTATTATAGAAGATCAATAAGATTTAAAAAAACTTTCTTCATATAACAGTGTATTCTCCACAAGACTCCATGTCCTTGTAAAGAGTAAAAATCCCATAATTGTTCCCTGCCATTATCAAGGAGATGAATAAAAACACTGATGGCTGCCCTAAGAAGGTTATGAATAGAGTAACACAAATGGGTCTGTAAGATCTTACCTTGGGCCTTAAGCTAGAAGTGAGCTTCAAAAGCATACACTTAGCTGATGAGAAGAGAATTGTTTTGGTCAAATATGGCTAAGGTACCTTCCATCTCTCCATCTTCGCATGCCTTGTGGTCATACTTCCCTTCCATTTTATATCTTCATTTTTGTTTTTCTTATTATAAATAAATACTAAGCTAGCAACCAAGTGAATCTGACACAGCACAAAACAACATTAATAAAGACAGAAGAGTCTTTCTGTATAAATAGGGAAGAGAAAATGGATACTCAGCAAGCAAACTTATTTTGGACTGGCATACTACACACTTTCCTCTTAAAAAAAAGAATGCTATCAACATTTTCTCATACACTTCCAATGAAATTTCTCATACACTTTATATCATACACTTCCAATGAAAAAAGATATTTTTTCACTTATAAAATATCATTAATTTTTATAATAAAAGTTAATATTTTTTTTAAAAAAGAGACTTTTTTTTTTCATTGGAAGTGTATGATATAAAATGTATGAATAAATGTTGTTAGTAATTCTCTAAAAAAAATTATCAATTTTTTTTAAAGGAAGAAGTCAAGCGGCTGCCTTTATCACAATTTTTTTTAATTAATTAAAGTAATTCTTAAGATAAATAGACATCCAAGGAGCTGTAATAGAGAGAAATTTATTAATCATGAAAAAAAAGTAGCAACACTTAACCTAATAACTTACTTAGGACCCAGTTGTAAGAATGTGTTTGGGATTGTTGTTAGATGTCTAAAAAGCATGTTTAGAATTTTTTTGATTTAATTAACTGATTTTTTTAATTTTTTATAAACTGTTTTTCTCAAACTTGCTTTTGGAAAAAAAACATCTATTTACATGATTCTCTTTAAAAGCAGTTTTCAAAACTCAAAAAATTTAAAAATAAAATTTTTTTCTCTAAAAACGCTTTTGACAAACACAATACCAAACGAACCCTAAGTGTGGTTTGTTAGCTTAATTAACCTTTCTTCAAATTCAAACACGAGATTGACTCTCTTCTGGTTATTTCTCTCAACTTAGGTATTTTGGCCATTCTAGCTCACCATATTAAGATATCTAGTGGGTCTAAATCAAGAAGCCATTTCATTTGCTTGTATTGACCTTGAACTTGAAGTGATAATGTTAATGGCCTAGGAGAAAATGACCATATGAAGAGATAGAAACCCAAAAATGCTAGCAAAAAGCTTTGTAAGAACTTACATTGCCAACTCTATCTTTCTAGAAATTGGAAAATGATCGTATCATTTACACCAACTTTTTGGAATTTTGCCTGAAAATGTGATTTGAGTATGAAATAACGTATTGTAACTCCTGCGGGAACTTAACATTGATTTCAAAATAAAACCTTCGGATCACAAGAACATTTGGGTCTAATGTTAAAAAACTCTTTCATACCTCTAATTGTCCCATAAATAAAAGAAAATAACAAAATCAAACGTTATAAAAAAAAAAAAAAAGAAATAACCTGCATATTATAACAAATAAAGTTAACTTTCGTTTTTCACTCTGTCGTGCACGAATAGAAAAATCTAAAGATCCAAATCGACCAACTCAATTTTTCGTGACCGAATAAATTGTGATACTTGCAATAAGGATTTAATCGGAAATGATAAAGGTTATGGTTGAATGTTTCCTTTTTCTCTTAAGAGAGAAACGTAAAGAATGAAAACTAAGAAGGTGAGAGATGCCAGAGGGATGTAAAGTAAGGATTAAGGAGAAAATATCACCAAAATAAAAAAAAAAAAATTGACAAAAGATGGCCACATCATCCAATAAATAAAAGAAAATTGCCATGTCAGCAATCGAGAAGGGAGACTAACGGTCAATTTTAAAATATGATCATTAACTATAATGGAATACACCACAATAAAATTACAATTAAAAATGAAAAAAAAAAACGCAACAATAAAGACAAGCAGAGCCAACTTTTTGGGAACCTATCATATTTGATACCATGTCAAATGATTTTACATCTGCCTTAGCATTAATATTGAGAAATTGATAGCAGCGACGATGTAAAGATGCCAAGCTATTTGGTTGGTCCCTATAGATGCTAACTCTTACTTGTGCAATACACTCTTTTTAGGAAGCTTAGGCTTCTTCTGATTCTGATTCTGCAAATATCATGAATTTTTTTTTGATATGAACATAAGAATATAAAAAGAATTGTAGAGCACTGAAAAAATTCTAGACCAGTTTTGAAAATGTTACCTTCTGTCTTTCTAGTGCCTCATAATCTGTCCTTTCCCTCCAATTGCTCTTGCGTAGCTTAATTGGCCGATTTCCAACATATTTACCTGAATCAAGTTTACAGGAAAATCAACATACCTATTGCGAAGTTAGCCCTAATCTTTGCATTTGCCAAATAATTCATTCTATGATTAACAGTGAAATCCTCTCAATGACACTGCTGCATTAGAAATAATAGTGATGCAGATTGTGAATGAGAACAATTGTTCATTCACTATATAAGGCTTGGACACCCAGCACAATTGTTCTTTTTTTCTCCCACAAGCACACTGCCATAGTCACAATATAGCAGAAGACTGAAAACAAAACTGATGAAGAACATTACAGTTCACTCACCATTCATCTCCTTCAGAGCAGCTGCAAGGTCAGAAGGATTTGAAAAGCTAACAAATCCAAAACCCTTGGTTTTTCCAGTCCGTTTATCTCTGACAACCTATCATGTAAAAAATGTAAATGTATGAGCACATATAGTTGTGCAACCAACCTATCAGAAGAAATACCAAGATGTAACACCAGGACCTAGCTTAGGTAATGAGGGAAGGTCTCTATAACAATCACGAGTATGAGCCATAGTACTCTCCTCTTAAGCCATGAGAGAAGGAGAGATGTATAGAGTAAAAATCAAGAAAGAAAACTATAAAAGGAAAATGTAATGACGTGCATGATGCAAATGCCAACAAGTCAACACACCACATCAAGAGTAAAAAAGCATTAATCAAGAAAGCAACCATATATATATATATATATATATATATATATATATAATGTCATCATAGATTATGGGATTAAATCTTAGCATGTACATTTTTTTTACCATAAAAAGCATACAAGAATGGGCTCACATTGTGGGTTAACCCATTTAGGTCAGGTCAACCAGTGACCATTCAAGTTCAGGTCAGATCAGATAAAAAATTGCTACCTCTACCTAGCACCTTTCCAATCTAAAGCTACAAGTAACTGTACATTAAAGCTATATTTAATAGGATGTTATGTAATTGCCATTTTATTCCTATATTTGGCTGTGAAAATTTCAAATACAATGTGAAGTACTAAAATTTTTTATTCCTATATCAATTTATACATATGATGGTTATGGAAATAAGATGATAGTTGTGAAGGCAATGGGTGAGTGGTGTAAGTGAAGGACTTCATGGCGGTTAAGTGGTAGCAACAGTGGCCAATAATGGCCAATGGGTGGTGATGATGGTTGACGAGTGGAGATTGTAAGAAGTAGGGGGTAGCGATAAAAATTAGAGCTTGTAATCATCCATACATGTAATGTACATTGCAATGGTTAAAGGTAAGTGATTACATGATGTCATGGGTTACATTACATTTAGTTTTTCTAAGCAACAAATAAAGTAATGGAGCATATAATGTAATCATATTTCCATAATTCCATTATACTTTGATTATCTCCTACTTTACATTGCCTTAATATATATAAGACAACAAAAGTTCAACATAAATATATTTATCTTGGGGAAATAATTAATCGGCTATATAAGGTTGTCTTTGAGCTATTCGTACAAGAAAAGGATAGAACTTTCAAAGAAAGGTCATTTGATAGAAGATCCACACACAAAATGTTGTGTATATGGAGAGATAGATATATGCAACTCACAAGTTCAGCGAGTAAACAAAACTCCAAGTTAGTGAAAACTTGATTTGCACCGGTTAGTGAAAAACTAGCAGAATTTTATTATCCAAGACTTAAGATTTCCATGTTATATCGATATACCAGACCCATTTGAAACTTTTAATGGGTTACTGACCTGACTCCAGCTTGATCAAATCAACTCATTCAGCTATATCTCTCTAGTAGCACATGAGTCGTAATATAAACCCAACTCAAGCTCTGGATATCTTCCATCGGTCAATAACCTTATTAAATGGTCAAACCTGACTTTTTCACCATAGGATTGCATGCCCAAAAGAAAAATATAGACTTCTACAAATCTTAGCATATAAATGCCCATTATGTAAAATTAATGTCATAAACAAAAGAGCTTATCTGTACAACATCTGCAATTTTAGGATGGAAAGACACAAGTAAACAATCAATTAGCAAGTTGCTATTGCACAGTCAGGCATGTGAACAATGTGTAGATTAAACCAAAACCTACCTTAGTACACAAAAAAATGCAAGTGTTCTGTGCACTTCAAAGAAAAATAAGAGGAAGAAATGCAAAATGATGACATGTAGCAAAAAGTTATTCATATTAGGAAAACTTACTCTAGCCATGTTAAAGGAAGGAAACCTTGAAAATGCTTTTGAAAGAACATCATCATTCACCTCATTTCCAAGATCACCACAAAATAGGCGATAGTCATCTGCAAAATGTCATTATAATTAGCATGTGTAAATTTAAAATACATGTAATATGAATACACACACAAAGATATATGAATACAGTCGAACAAGCAAATGAGATGCAAAATATATTTGAGAAGAAAGATTAGTTGAATAATACTTTCAGGCCACTCTGCAAGTGTTGGATCCTCCCAAGTTTGGCCAGCAGCTCTTCGAGGAACAGCTTTCTTTTTGGTTTCTGCTTTATGCTCAATCTCACTGCTAGCAAGGGCTGCTTTGACACTCTCAAGTGCTTCGGGAGTAATTGTTTGTGCATCCCTTTGAAATAACTGTTGTGCCTGTTCAAATCCACTGGCTGATTATATACTTGAAGTCTGCCGTATTGGCTACCAATACCCCACCAGTCCAAACAGGGACATTCTTCTAAATACATATCTGTGTTCCTAGAATGAAGGGACACATACAACTACTTTGTTCATTCTAAAGAATTAGATTAAAACTAAAATTACTTCCATATATTTAAATTAACTAAATTTCAGGGATATATTAGTTCCTCGAGCTAATAAACACTCCTTTCAATTAAATAAATTTTACTTTCAAGTTCAAGTGAAGTGATATTTATCTCAAACTTCATCACGTAAGTGCAAAAGATTGTAACACCTAAATTATCTTGATTGCTCCAACCAAAGAAAATATACAAACGAGAAATTTATCACTGACAACAGATACATATAACCAAACAAATATTTCAAACAGATACCATCAAAATCCCAAATCCCCAAATTTGCAACCCATACATCATTAAATCCAAAGAGAAAAGGTCAAAAGAAATTCTCAAAACCTAAAATTAATGCATCGTAACCACATATTAAAAAAAAATGCATAAAGGCAAAAATTATCAGCATAGAACCCACCTGATGATATTGAGGAAGAGAGTAAACAGGTCCCACAGGAGCAGTATAAACAGGTGCAGCGACGGGTTGGACTGCGGGATAGGGCTGGACCGATTGCTGGAGATGGAAGGGCATTGGGAAATACGAAGTATTCGGTGTTGCCGTTGCTGCCGTGTATGTGAATTGCGAAGCTGAAGAGGCTGAGGGAGTTGAAGACATCGATTCTGATATATGCAATAGGTCGCGAGAGGCGTGGTGGTTTGCCGGGCGGTGCGGCGTCGCTGGAGAATTCAACGTTCTCCTGTGGTGTTTTAATTGTCTTTGAGATTATAGAAAATCTTGTCGGGTTGGGCAGGTTTAAGTCGGGTAGCTTTAGGTGGCATTTTTATACCATCGTTTTCGGGTCAGTTATGTAGTCGGGTTGTTGTACAAGTATGTAATATTTTCTTTTAATAAATATAATATAAATATGTAAATCTTTATAATATAGCAATAAATATAATATAAATATCATAACTAATGCAAGTCTTCGAAGATCTGAATTGCAAGAGCTAAATTATTTTTATTAAATAAAAATGATTAAAAATTTTAAATTTATGATTTTTTTTTGAAAAAAGAATGCTTTCTAAAATCTTCAAATTTATTTTTAGTTTTATTGAAATAACACATCTCTACCATAAATTTTAACTTTGAAAATTTAAAATTTTAACTTAACTTGATTACACTGTTTGGAAAATGTATGCATAAGTTAGAATTATTTAATTCTTTCATTTAAATATATATTTTATCATTAAATAAAGATTTATTTATTTTATTCTAGTATAATATTTAATGAATATTATTTTAAAAATATGTCATTTTTATTTTTAAAAAATATGAATATATAAAATCAATCACATTTTGCCATTATGTGTAAAATATTATTATTTTGCATATATTGCAATTGGTTGGGTCAGTGAACCAAATTTAAGAATCAAAATTTCATTTTATAAAAAATATAATTAATGATACAATATAATGGCGATCAGGGCTCGGGCTAGGGAGTGAGAGACTGAGACTAACCTAAATAAAACATGAAAAGGTGGTAAAGGAGCTTACCCATTCTTCAAAAGTCTCGATTTCAAGAAGAAAAAAAAATGGAAGAAGGGAAAAGACAATAGTCCAAGTGTACAAAACTACCTAATCGGGATTCAAACTAGGGTGAGCATAAATTGGTTCGGTTCAAAATTGAACCAAACCGAATTTTAAAAAACCGAATCAATTATTATTTTGAAAAATTGAACTGAACTGAACCGAATCGAATAATAAAAAATTGAATCTAACCTAAACGAAAATTTTTCGATTCGATTTAATCGGTTTTATTAATTAATTAATATAAATTATAATAATTATTAATATATTTTATCAATTATAATAGACTAAAAAAACCAATTATCATAACTTTAATAATTATAATATATAAGTTATAATCAATTAATATAATTTTATAAATTACTATCAATTAAATTCAATTATCACAATTTTATAATTTAGTATAAATTAAAATCAATTATTATAACTTTATTTATTACTCTAAATTTAAATTAGTTAACATAAAATTAGAATAAATTTTCATAATTAATTACAATTTTCTACCATAAATTAAAATAAATTATCATAAACTATAATTTTTTTTAACTACAAATTAGAATAAATCACTATAAAAATATATTTAATATATATATAAATAAAATTTTGGTCGGTTCGATTTAATCAGTTTTTAATATTCAAAAATTGAATCCAACTGAATAAACCTAAGTATTAGAAAAAAACCGAACCAAATAAACCGAAAACTGAATAAACCGAACCAAATAGACCGAATTTAATTCCGTTCAGTTCGATCTTCGATTTCAGTTCGGTTTTGCTCACCCCTAATTCAAACTGTAGGATGAGAAGTCTCGGTCACCATTATAGTTAGAGCCTATGCATGGATGAACTTGTCCTATCAGCTGATTATCAAATTCTAAAGACTTAATTTCAAGAGAGTATGTCTGCAACCTTATTTCATCCATTGTAATCATTGTACGCTATGGTTATAGTCTGACTCAAGTACCATTTCTGATATAACAGTCACATAATTGACATTCTTGCTCCCCAACGCTCCAAATGCAGTACATAGCTTTAAGTTGTTATATTATCACTCTCTACATATAGTAGATTTCTTGCTTGCCACAATCTATATAGATACTGGAAAATTATATTTATAACAAGTATAAAACACAGACATACGGGGAGAAACGTAAAAATATTAACAAGCTTGTTTCAATTCACTAGGCTTATCAAAAAGCCTATTTTGGACTGCTATAACAATGGCACCGGCACAAAGGTCATTAGATTTCTAGTTATGAATTTGTAGTTTTAGCTTTATTAGTTTCTTAGTTATCTCTTTTTTATTGTTTTCTTAACTGTAGTAAAAATTAAAATGCAGCTAGATAATTTGTATGGCTATGAAAATGGACACCTTAATCCTCCTCAAACATTTATGCCATGGGTAGTTGTGAATAATAAACCACTCGGAAATGCGAGTCTAAAAATCTCTCTTACCCTTCGAATGTGTTCTTATGCTTGAGTTAATGCTTAACAGCATTACTGCTCTTAATGCAGGATTACAACAATTTTACAGCCTACGTGTGCAGTGCATACAAAGGAAATGTCATACCCAGTGCCTGCAACAAAGATCCAGCTTAATAAGGGAGGCACATATACCCACTCTACAAGTATAGTTTGCAATTTGCGCACTTGATCTTGTTTAAAATTTAAAGATTTTTAGACATTGGATATATTTATGAACTTATTTTACTTGTTTCTTGTTCGTGAATCAAAATGTAGTAACTTGAGGCTGTAATATATTGTTATATGTGGTGTTGAAGCTGAAGAATGTTGAGACCCATCTCAATTTTGATACTATAAAAAATAATTCCAAAATGGTTTTGTCTGCAGCATTTGATAATTGATGATATTGGATAATATATAATAAATATTAAGGAAAAATTAGGTTTCACCTCTGCAGCTCATCTGAGCAAACAAGAGCTGAACACTACACTACCATCACCCTAAAACACACAATACTAACAAGGGATTAATACATAATCATTATGAATCCAGCCAAACAACAATGTTGTTCAACATCTGTCACAGATTTATCATCTTCCAAATGTTCTGGCATGTATCAAATGCAGTCACGTTTGTTGGGTCAAATTCAAATTTCTCAACTTTCTTTTTGGCTTTATCCACAATATCTGAGATCAATGTTAAGATCAACCCAAATACCAGACCTTGATCCAGAAGAGAGACTTAAAAATAAAGAAACTGGAAAAAGATGAATGTAAGGAGCTGCCAACAAGGATACGGCCTGAGATTTTAGAGTGATCATCCAAATTGGGAATGATAGTAGTGACAGAAGCATACATAGAAAGCTTCCTCCTGCAAGATGAAAGAGATATGCTTCATTCTATAAACTGTGGGAAGTGAATTAAACAATAGATGTTATCATCCACGCCATGTCAATATTTATCAGAAACATAAAGAAAACCTCATAATTGATTCTTACATACAAACACAAATAATTATCATGTCCATTCTACAGAAATATGAGTAAATAGACAACTGCTAGTATATTAGTAATCAGGCTATAATTTTTTTTATTTAACTTAAATCAGATTTATAAAAGACAATAGAAACACTTACTATTCACTCTCTAATTATAGTAAAAACTCATGCCAAAACTTGACACTCTTAAATTGATGACATTGAGATTCTGTATATATTCTTACTGTTGTCTCAGCTCTTCTTGCTCGTGTTTCTTTAGAGTTAGCTTTTGTTCTTCAACAAATATCCTCTGCTGCTCGAGATCATTTATGTCATTGTTGATAACTGTGTTTATGTAAATGAGAGATAACAGCCAATCAATGCCACTATATGAAACAAGAAATCTGAAGGACTAAATAATCAAAACCAAATGTATACTTATCTGAGCTCCTCCATCAACAAATGTTCTTTTTCACATTCCTCTTCCAATTCTTTTTGAAGAAGGTCCAATTCAGCATCTGCAGAGATTTCTAGTTTTGCCTTCTCTGTTTTCCGCTTGCATTCATCTATCTTCCTTTGATAATCTGCCTAGCATATGAACATATCAACTGGATGGTATAAAACTAACTCAATCTAATATGCATAATAGTATAGCAAAATTCAACCATGGTTTTGAACATGTCCATTATAGTCTTGCATATGATGATAATCATAGTATCCTATATTTCTAACATCATTATAGCACAAAAGAAAACCTTTTCAAATGCACTTCAGACTGAACTACGAGATTTAAGACAATCCATCATGTATTACTTTATCACCAACTAACAAGATCTTCAAAAATCATTTCTAGCAATGGTGAAAATTCTATGAGGAAAGACGCACATCAAAACCTTGACCAAAATCTCACCCAAAAATTCCTCTAGATACTGACATCAGGTACCTCTAAAACCTGCAAATTGAAAATGTAAATATATAATACAAAATCAAATATATAATATCCACTCCCATTTTAAGCACAAAAAGGATATTTTGGGTTTCAGTCCTCTCCTCGAGAAGGCACAAGCCACAAAGGAACCCATAAGATAAAACGAACGAATTTTCAGAAATGCACATTACTTCGTAGAATTAATAAGGTCAATGAGACATCATTGGATAAAAAACGCCATTAAAATTGAAAAAGGCAGAGGAGAAAGTAAAAAGAGAGAAGAAATAGACCTTCGAGAAGGCTCCGACCGTGGTTGAATTCGGCGTCGCAAGAAGACTGAAGAGCCTTAAATTGGTCAAGACACTGCGTTAAAAAGTTCATATCCCTTTTTTCCTTCATCACCGACACAAGGTCATCACTGTACGAGGCTAACTTCTCCACATCGATCTTCCCAGAAAATTCCCCCATTTTCAAAACTGGGAGATCTCGATTCTGTGATTCTTAGGGTTCTGTGATATTTTTCTACAATTAAATAGAGATTGCATACAAATAGTTAAGGGGCTACAAAGTGAGAATCACAAAGACATAATAAGTTCAAAATTATTAGAGCTCCGAACTAATGGAGCATAGCAGAGAATAATCGTCGAGAGGAGAAAGAATATGGAGCTTAGTGTGAAGAAACCAGAAGCCGAGGGGGAAAAGAAATCGTTCAGATCAATTTGAATAATAAGTAAAATTAAAATTCCTGAAATAAATAGTGAACAAAACGCTGTCGTTTCAACTTTTAATTTTTCCTAAATTGCAGAATTGATCACAACTTTTATCCGAATAACTGAATGGTGCAGATATTGCTATATTGGTACTTACTATAAAATTTTAAATCAAAATTTAAGTTCAAATTACTAATCATTTTGAATTTACATCATTCCAAAAATTGATATTCCCTAAAATTACTATTGTTCTGTTTTGCAATACTTAATTAAGGTTATGTACGACTTATAAAATTCTGAATTAAAATGGAATATTAAGTAAACTTATCTAAAATCCATAGGTAATGTTAATTTTTGTCATTAGAATGAAACTGAATTGTAATATTGATTTTTAATGTGATATGTTGGTATATTAAAAGAATAGAATTTCATGATAAACGGAATGTTTTTTCTATATTTTATGATTTCAAATAAAAATTAAAATCCTATTTTTATGTTAATTTTAAATTTGTTGAGTGTATTTTTGAAAATATAAAATATTTTATTTAAAAAATATAGAAAAATTTTAAATATTAACAATTTTGATATATTAGAAATCTTTATATAAGAATAAAAAATCTTATTTTCAAATATTTTTAACTACTAAATTCAAATTTGAAATGAAAATTTCATTCATATTCTAAATTTTAGGATATCAAATATGTACTAAAAGAATTGATATTTAATTTATTTATTTTTATTTTATAATATAGGTAATTGTAGTATATAATTTGATTAGATTCTAATAATTTTACATAATTTAACATTAAAGGGTAGTATATTACAATTTATGCAAAAATAATTAATAACACCATCAAAATATCAAATTGAAAAGAACAAGTGAAGAACAACAAACTTTGTGCAAATATTTTTAAATCCCTAGAGAAGTCCCTAAAAGATTTTTACATCATTTGTTAATTTAAGCTGTAAAAAAAATTACTTGTCATATGGTTAAGAAAGTTGAATTAACTATACAAATTCAGAATATCAAATTTAAAAGAGTACATCACACATATACATATCTTTCAACACAAAAAATAGTGTTTCTCGAAACTTTAGACATTTCTAGAATATTTTGAAAAAAAATGGAACCACCAGGCCACCACTGACACCATATTCATAACAGGGGCAAGACAGGCCACGCAGCCAAACAGGGGCAAAGAGGTATCGCATTACCCCCATCTGAATTCTGAACCCCAGTTTTTTCGGCCCACGCCAGCCCTTGCCCTTTTATCATTCTGCTCTCCTCAAAGAGAGATGAACCCACCGACCACGCCATCTCACCATACGCTGCGCATAAATCTCATCGACCTTCCTACAAACCCTACCCCAATTTCAACCATAAGATTTCTCTGATTCTTTTCTATCTCTACTCCTCTTTCGCGATCGCTCCCTTTCTTTCCTTGTTCTACTCGGTATCTACCTCTTTCTCTTTCTATTTCTTTACAAGCATTCTTTGCTTCCACTTTTCTGTTCCTTTTCTTTTTTTTTTTTTTTTAATTTAGATTTTAGTTATTCTTTCTTATTACTATTTCTATCACTTGTTTGGCTTCCCACGAAAGTGAGAAAGCGAAAGAAATGTGGAGTTTTCTTGAGTTTGCGTTGATCTAAAGCTGTTGGAATTTCTTTTTATTATTTTAATGAGTTTAATAAATTAAATAATTAAAATCATGAATAATTTCTGCAGAAGTTACAGAATCATTTTGGAATTTTTTAATGAGTATTAATGTAATCTGTTAATAATTTTGACGGAAAATGAAATTGGAAATGAGCAGTTCACCGCACTTTATGCTTCCTAGCAAGAGAGCTGGTGGAGGAGAGGTTGTCGTTGAAGAAGAAGGACCAATCCGCTGTGCCACCGAATCTCTGTCTAAGAAGCCCCGTATAGGTTCCATCGCTTCGGCCACGGCCACCACCAGATCACCTGCAACCACTGGGAACACTAGGAGTACCGATAGCAACAGAACCGCCATCAGTAGCAGCAGCAACAACAGTAACAACAACAATAACAACATTGAATCGTCGATCATGACTCTAGGTAACGGTAACTCGCAGGATATTGATGAGGATCTTCACAGCCGTCAGCTTGCCGTTTACGGCCGCGAGACTATGCGGCGGCTCTTTGCTTCCAACGTCCTCATATCTGGAATGCAAGGCCTCGGCGCTGAGATTGGTATGCAGTATCTTAAATATAATTCTTCAATGATTGTTGATTTGTGTTAGTTTTTGGGTCCCGGATTCCTGCTTGCTACTTTATCTAATGAGTTAATGTAGATATATTCTGCATTTATTCTACTCTTTTTAACAAAGCCGAATAATATGTAGAAGATTTCTGCTAGCCTAGAATCTAGATCAGATATGTTGCACTTTTCTTTGGTTTTAATGGACTAATTGCAGGGCAAACCTGCAATGACTCAGTATTAGAAATGAACAATAAATTAATCCTTAATGGGCTAATAGCTATATAATAAATGAAGAAATGATGACGATGATGAATTGATGATCATAGGATGGTTTTCTTTTGGTAACTGATTTTTAAGGAAATTGGATTTTCTGTTCTTGCAGCAAAGAACTTGATTCTTGCTGGTGTCAAGTCAGTGACCTTGCATGATGAAGGAGTTGTTGAACTGTGGGACTTGTCCAGCAATTTTATTTTTACTGAAGATGATGTGGGGAAGAACCGAGCCCTTGCTTCTGTCCAAAAGCTGCAAGAATTGAATAACTCTGTTGTGATTTCTACTTTGACTACTGAATTGACCAAGGAACAACTCTCTGATTTTCAGGTAATGTTTATTTCTTAGATGCTGATCTGTTTTTTGCTGCTGTTGTAATAGTTTCTGTTACATGCTCAATTAGTTCATTTGAGATGATATAGTGTATGTATGAAGTTGATTAGTCTCTTTTTTTGTTTACAAAGTGGGGCAAAAAGAAAAAAAAAATTGGTTTAAATCTACATTTGACATTGACGGCAAATTCTAGTTCTACTATCCTTGCTTCTGTTTGTTAATTGACTACCAGTTATAAGATTGTTGCACAAGTAGTATTCAGTTTCAATTGTCAATGCATATTAATGATTTAATAAAACCTTGCACATTTTGATGTTTTGATACTCCTTTAAATTCTTCCATTTAACGAACAATTTTCATATAATTATTTGTACTGCTTATTTATATTTCCTTGTATGGTTATTCATAATTTAATAAGTTTGGCATGTAATTTATGATTATCAGGCTGTAGTTTTCACTGGTATCAGCTTAGAGAAAGCAACTGAATTTGATGACTACTGCCACAATCACCAGCCTCCTATTTCTTTTATCAAATCTGAAGTACGGGGCCTTTTTGGTAGCGTATTTTGTGATTTTGGACCTAACTTTACTGTGCTTGATGTTGATGGTGAGGACCCACATACGGGCATAATTGCCTCCATCAGCAATGACAATCCTGCTCTTGTGGCTTGTGTGGATGATGAGAGGCTTGAATTCCAGGATGGGGATTTGGTATTGTTCTCCGAAGTTCAGGGAATGACACAGCTGAATGATGGAAAGCCAAGAAAGGTTAAGAATGCAAGACCCTATTCATTTCAAATTGAGGAAGACACCACAAATTACAGCCCATATGTTAGAGGTGGTATTGTGACCCAAGTGAAGGAACCTAAGGTTTTGAACTTTAAGCCATTGAAAGAGGCACTTAAGGATCCTGGAGATTTCCTTCTTAGTGACTTCTCCAAGTTTGATCGTCCACCTGTGTTACACTTGGCATTTCAGGCATTGGATAAATTTATTGTAGAATTGGGACGGTTTCCAGTTGCTGGAGCAGAAGAGGATGCTCAAAAATTTATTTCTCTGTTCACCAACATCAATGATAGTTTGAGAGAAGGGAGGCTTGAGGAGTTTGATCAAAAAGTTATTCGCCATTTTGCATTTGGTGCGAGGGCTGTGCTGAATCCCATGGCTGCTATGTTTGGTGGTATTGTTGGACAGGAAGTTGTGAAGGCCTGCTCTGGGAAGTTCCATCCTCTTTTTCAGGTAGTCATTTTGATTTTGGTTTTTGTTCTTGGGATCATTACTTAATTTAAGCCCTTGGTTGAAAATATGCACGCTCTACTGGAGGATTGCCAATCAATTAAGGAAACTCAGTAGTATCCTATTTTCATGAATTTTCTATTGGATTATCTGGTAGTCTAAAAGCTATTTAAGTGTGTACCTTATGTCTTTTATGGTTATTTTACAACTTCGCTGATGTACTTTTCCCCCCCTTTTTTGTTGTTGTTGACAGTTCTTCTACTTTGACTCAGTTGAGTCCCTTCCCACTGAACCTTTGGAACCCAATGACTTGAAGCCTGTAAATAGCCGTTATGATGCACAAATTTCAGTCTTTGGATCAAAGCTACAGAAGAAACTGGAAGATGCTAAAATTTTTATGGTAGGATCTGGTGCCCTTGGGTGTGAATTCTTGAAGAATTTGGCTTTGATGGGGGTATCTTGTGGTGCGGGAGGGAAGCTGACAATTACAGATGATGATGTTATTGAAAAGAGTAACCTTAGCAGGCAGTTTCTGTTTCGGGACTGGAACATTGGACAGGCTAAATCTACAGTTGCTGCTTCAGCTGCTGCTTTGATTAATCCTTACTTCAACATAGAAGCACTGCAGAACCGTGCTAGTCCTGAGACTGAGAATGTGTTTGACGATACGTTCTGGGAGAATCTGAGTGTCGTTATAAATGCCCTTGATAATGTAAATGCAAGGCTTTACATTGATGCAAGATGCTTATACTTCCAGAAACCCCTTCTGGAGTCGGGAACCTTAGGTGCTAAGTGCAACACCCAAATGGTCGTTCCTCACCTGACAGAAAATTATGGTGCTTCTCGAGACCCACCTGAAAAGCAAGCACCTATGTGCACAGTTCACTCATTCCCACACAACATTGATCACTGCTTGACATGGGCTAGATCTGAGTTTGAGGGTTTGCTTGAGAAGACACCTGCTGAAGTTAATGCCTACCTGAAAAATCCAAGGGAGTACTTGTCTGCAATGAAGAATGCTGGTGATGCACAGGCAAAGGACAACTTGGAGCGTGTTCTCGAGTGCCTTGACAAGGAGAGATGCGTGGAATTCCAAGACTGTATCACCTGGGCTCGTCTGAGGTATTGCTCTCTTTCGTCTTTTCTTACATTCATTCTAATTCATGATGCAGCTTTAACTTTTTATGAAATGAACTTCTGATGTTATGTTTCCAATGGAACCAGATTTGAAGACTACTTTGTTAATCGTGTGAAGCAATTGACCTTCACTTTTCCTGAGGATGCAACAACCAGTAATGGAACACCATTCTGGTCTGCTCCAAAGCGCATCCCCCACCCACTACAATTTTCAACCAATGATGTCAGTCACCTTCATTTCATTATGGCAGCTTCCATCCTGCGAGCTGAGACATTTGGCATTCCAGTTCCTGATTGGGTCAAGTCTCCGAAGAAGTTGGCCGATGCTGTTAACAGAGTGATGGTACCTGATTTTCAGCCCAAAGACAATGTGAAGATCGAGACTGATGAGAAAGCCTCTAGCATGCCTAGTTCAACCATAGATGAGGATGCAGCAATTGATGAGCTGATCGTGAAGCTAGAAAAATGCCATCAGCAGTTATTGCCTGGTTTCAAGATGAATCCTATTCAGTTTGAGAAGGTTTGTCCCTATTCTGTTAGTTAAATTATTTTTTCATTCAAGTGTTAGAAGGATTCAGCTTCATATGCATTACTTCCTACTTTGGCTGTTTGCTGTTATTGGATCATCTGTTCTTTGTGCTTATGAATATAGTTGGCTAGGAAGATGTGACATACCTTCCTGTGGTCTTCCACTTTATACAATTCAACTCTATCTATTATTGCGCTATTGATGTTAATGTTAGAAATTTTCCTTGAAATGTCACCCTTTCTCTTCTCCCTCCTCTCTTCTCTCACTGCTAAATGTATTATGCACTTACCATTTTCTCTGTGCAGGATGATGACACAAACTATCATATGGACTTGATAGCTGGACTTGCTAATATGAGGGCAAGGAATTATGGCATCCCTGAAGTTGACAAGCTTAAGGCCAAATTCATTGCTGGTCGGATCATCCCGGCAATAGCAACCTCCACTGCTATGGCAACTGGTCTTGTTTGCTTGGAGCTGTTCAAGGTTCTAGATGGAGGACACAAAGTGGAGGATTACAGAAACAGCTTTGCTAACCTAGCGCTTCCACTGTTCTCAATGGCGGAGCCGGTTCCACCTAAAGTGATCAAGCATCAAGATATGAGTTGGACAGTGTGGGATAGGTGGATTTTAAAAGACAATCCAACATTAAGAGATCTTCTTGACTGGCTACAAAACAAGGGCTTAAATGCTTATAGCATTTCTTATGGCAGTTGTCTGCTCTTTAACAGCATGTTCCCTAGGCACAGAGAACGCATGGACAAGAAATTGGTTGACCTGGTTAGGGAAGTGGCCAAAGCAGAATTGCCTCCATATCGGCGACACTTTGATGTGGTGGTTGCTTGTGAGGATGATGAAGACAATGATATTGATATCCCGCAAATTTCCATTTACTTCAGGTAGGTTTTTAGTCCCTGAACATCAGCATTTGAAACTTTTAGGACAAGAGCTGAGTGCTATAGCTTAAATTTTTCTTGATTGCAAATGTATGAGTTAATTGTTATCCTGCTATTTCGAGTATTAATTACAAGCTGTACTAATTTGATATTTGGTTTGCTATTCCCTCTGTTTCATTCTGTATTTTCTTTGGTGTGCGCTTCTGAGAATATTATGTAGTATATCCAATTATCCTATGCTATGCTTAATCCTTAGATCTAATTATTTTGCTTTGTGATAAATTAAGACGTGCTTTAATTCATTTTGCCATATTCGTTTATAGTAACCAGTGCTGGTGTTTGTTCGGTGTTGGAATTACCTAACAGAGATTTAAGAAATAAAGGAAAATTGCTTAACCCTCCCAGTTGAGCCTTTTAAACAAGAAGTTATAATCATAGGTATTTAAAGCTTATAAATTTAAGATTTTTCTCTAAATATTTCAAATTCGAGTTAAAAGCGTTAATATTTAAACTTGCAAGTTTTGCAACCAATAATTCTTGAATGTATAATGCAAGTACAGGATGGTTTTATGTTTTCAGTTTAAATTGTATGACCCAAATAAAAAAAAGGGGGAGTCTTTTTATATTAAAATTGAGATGATAGGGGATAATGAAACATCGAGGAATGCTAAGTACACTAGAGAAAAAATAAAAAGCAGAATTAGTTTTCTTTTTTTTTTTTTTGTCTCATTTTACCAATTAATAAATATAGGAGAATTTAACATTGGTCAAATATTAGGCGTAATGGCAATAACATTAGGTTACGGCAATAACATTGCTTTTGAAACATTAGGCCTAATGGCAATTCATGGCATGTATAGACGTGAGACAAACCGAATGTAAATGTAGGAGAGCACTAATTAAAATTAAATATATAATCTTGTTTTAATTTCTTATATCGTAATTGAACTATACAAACATGGAACAAATGTGTAATCCATATCTAATTCTTGTTACTTGTATATATTTACATTAAAAAAAAAATTATACTTTTTAGAGTCTGATGTGAATTTGAAATAGCTTTAATTTTTCCAAGCAGAAACTCTGACTAACAGATTTCCTCTCCATTCCAAAATCATCTCATTGTTTCCTTGTCCTCCAGTGCTCACCTCATATGGACTATGATTTCCTTTCACCATTTCTCTAGCTTCCTCCAAGCACTCTCTGCTTACTCTGCAACCTTCAAGCTGAGTTCCGATATGCAAATTGCTGCAAACCTTCATCTCCATCCACCTCCGCAACCAATCTTGAGAGGAAACATAAGAAGCTACAAAGAGAGATTCCAGTGCCATTCTTGCTTCCGCTAGATGAACTGGGAAACTATACTCCATCGACTCGAGTATAGCTTGGTAGTGTGCGATGTTTCCTTCGAAAAATAATCCAAAACCTGAGCAATTTTTCAAAGCTTCCCAATTATCTCCATCTCCAAATATTATGATACCGTTGTTATTGGCTGTCAATTCCTTAGCTATGCATATAAACTCTTCTACCAGCTTTCTACTTCTTACCCTCCCCATATGTGGGAGCCCCACCATACAATTAAAGGCTAACCATTCTTTATTTCCACCCCTTTTCTTTTCTCTTTTTATCTCACTCGCCAATTCTTCAATGGCTATCTCCTCCGCCTGCAACTTGAGACTGAAGCATCTCGCGTGATCGATTAATCTCCTTTTTGCCTCTTTGCAACTCCACATATAAGGAGCCTGATTGCAATCATCAGCTTCAGTTTCCCATTTTATTGCTGTCAGTTTCACATTCTTATTGAGCCTTGCCATGGCCTCAAGCATTGGAGGCCATTGAACACCTTCACCCATGTCGAAGTCAATTATGTGTAGCATCTCTGCATCAGCTGGCATAGTTTCAAGAATTGCTGAATTAGAAGCAAAGTGGGCAAATCTTCCATAAGGGAAAATTTGGTAAAATGCCCTGAAAGCAGCCTCAAAATTCTTGAAAGATTCTTGTTTTAGATAATTCCCATGCTGTTTCGCAGTATCCTGAGACAAGTTAAATGCTAAACGCAATACGGGTTCACCAACCAAGCTGACCTTTTCACTTACACATCTCATAATTACATCGGCAAGCGCAATATGTCCATTCTCAATGGCTTCTCCACAAGCTTTCAGGAGATGAAGAACACTCAATTGGGTATCAATTTCCATTTCTTCACTTGGCAAGGTTAGTGAAGATGGTGAGATTTCCGATTCTCCATTAGATTTTATTGAAGTAGTAGGACTCCATCCATCTTTTCCATCATTAGATGATGAATGAAAACTTCCATCGCTTTCGCTGAATTTCCCATGTGTGAACTCCAAATCACCGCCAAGCAAAAAGTCCTCCACCGATACCAAGGCTTGCAAATGATCGTGATCGTGATCAAGATCAAGATCATTAGCAGAAGCAAAAGATTGGTCAAATTCACCAGGAAACATGGTGGAAAAACAGAAGATTGAAGAGATATCAGAAGCTTCCTCCGGAGAGGAAAATGAAGAAGAAAATTCACAAGTATTCATGAATCCAGCCTGATCAAGATTTGAATTTATATTGTAGAATGGCTATGAAGGCTGAAAAAATTGTTGAGAATCCATGAGAATGATTTTGATATTAAGAGTAAGAGAGTTTGGGGTTTGATGATGAGATTAGTGATATCTATATTAGAATTAATGAACAATGTAAAGAGAATTACCAATCATTATCATTCCCCTTTCTCAAGAGTTCTATTCCTACCAAGTTCCCAGTTTTTTCTTCTACCTTTTCTTGGCAGTTTCTTGGAGGAAAATATATATCTACCAAATATTTCATCCATATATACTCATATTCTTATTTAAAATATCAATATTTTAATCCAAGAGGTGTTTCCTAATTATTTCAAACTAATTAGTTTCCCATAAGTTAAAAGAAAAAAATATTTCAATAAACTCATGCACATGAGCTAACAAACTTATTAAATCAAAATCCTATAATATTATATTTAAAGAATTACCTGTCACTATTAAATGTTTTATAATTTATACATATATTCTTAATCAAATAATAATTTTTTTTTAATTTTTTGTCTCTTTTAATGAAATTACATGTCATTTCATAAGAAATTCTTATGACCAATATATTTCCAATTTGTCTTCTAATTAAAACAATAATAAATTGTGGGGACATTGACCCTAATTAGATGTCTATTTATTTGAACAAGTAATAATTTTCTTTATTTTGGGTGTCATTAAAACAAATTAGATCTCTACATGGAGGCCTTGAAATCATCAATAATATTTTTTTTTGAAAACATCGATAATATTTTTTTAATAATATATCCAATTTAAGTATTGTTTGCATTACATGTAAACTTCATGGGGTCTATTCTACATTAATTAATGGGTTTTGGTATAATAAGGTTAAGTAAGATTTCAACATTTACCATTTTCTTGTCTGGTAAAAAAGTAATATGCTCTTCTACATTATTTTCTTGTATTATCATCAATTTGACAGATGCCACTGCTTCTTACCTGAATATCATATAAATCAAATGATTAATTAGGCTTTGTTCAATTAATCATTAAATACATTTTATCTATTAGAAATTGAATTTCTGAGTAATAATGATGATTTATATTATAATAAGAGAAGATAAAATTTCCCCTTCGGTATAATTCTTATCATAAAAATGATAATTTTGACACAAGTGATAAAAAGAGAGTTTCAAAATTAAGAGTTTTGGGACAAAGTAGATCAAGAAAATTGGAGATTAGCACATATATACATAATCACTACATATGAATTAATAATTAAAGGGATTTTTTTTAATTAGTTTTAATTGTACCTATATATATATAATGTATAATTTTTTTTGTAAAGCTTATAAAAATATAATGTGATTTCACTCTGACATTTAAAGAATATTTTTATAATCAAATAAGTACCATTTTCTTTTTTTTGTGTCAATTAAGTACATTCAATTTAATTTTTGATATATACTTTTATTTTATAAATTTTACCCTTAAAATTCTTATTTTCTACATATAATATTTAAAATTGATAAATGATTGATCGATATATACTCACTGAAATTAACAATATTTGAGTATTTCTTAACACGGTAAAAAAAACACCTGATGCCTATTTTGACATAGAAAAAATCTTTATACCTTAAATATCAAAATTGGAAACTGCATCATCCTTTTTAAAAACTTTACTAAGGAAGAAAAAATTATTTCTTATTATTTTATTTTTCATGTTGAGGAAGCCATGTACGTGTTTATAGTTCCCATATATAATCTCACGCCATCATGTCCTATGATAATTTTCATATAGTTACCTTCAAATTTCTTTTTTAATTTTATTTGTTTATTTATAAACCGTTAAAATCATATATACCATATGTATTTCATTTTTTTTATTTTATAAATATAAAATTGATTATTAAAAATTATTTTTTTAACATGACAATAAATTATTGACTCGATTTGTAAATAAAAATATGTATAGGATCGGATAGATAAGAATATTTTTTTCACAGTAATCTTGGTTTTCTCTAGATATTAAATAATATATATAAGAGTTATATGCTCTTAAGGGTATAAATTAATCATGATAATGATTTTCGGCTGTGCATTATATCCAAGTGGAGTGTTTTTCTTTTGGTTGAAATTAACAGTGTTTTTAATTTTATCCAGATGGTGTGAATGCAATGCTATTTGTGTTAAAGAAATGAAAATGATTGAAGGTAATTAATTTTATGAAAATTTTTCTTTGTTTCAAGCTTTCGTCTTTTGATGCCCATCAAGCTTGTCTTTCAGTATAATCATATTTACAATTTCTTGTTCATCCAATACAACAGGACTGCATTGTGTGCATCGCTATATATAGATTGCATGAATCTAATATGTAGCTATTACTGTTGGTCAAAGTGTGGTAGGAAACAGAGACTCACCTATAAGGTTAAGTCACATTTGAATGTTGTGGGTACTTGTACAATATAAAATTAATGGTAATATTTTCTCTATCACCAATTGGTTTTGGAAAAACTGATAAATGTCTGAGGTCTATAATTGGTATCAAACCCAATATCACAAATTTAATTCATATTAGGAGCAATTGTTAAGAGAAAGATTGTTGACTAAGGTATGATAACAATTGTCTTATTAGCTAAAGTGTAGCAACAATTGTTTTATACATTCTAAAAATGATAAATTATTTTTCAAAACTTATCACTAATTTTTTTTTTCTAATGTTGCAGTCAAATATAGAAAAATATTATATATATATATATATATATATATATATATATATATATATATATATATATATATATATATATATATATATAGGGCGTTTGTTTTATTTTATATGACAAGAAAACTGACTTTTCCATGTTATCCATCAATATGATATTTATTGTTATATGAAATAGAAAAACATATATTTGACAATGTTGATCTGTTTTCTTAAATTGATTATATATTTCTCAATTTATATTTAATTAAATAATCAATGTGTAAAAAAATTAAAAAAATAAAAAGACGAGAAGTATTTGAGAATGGATATAAAGTTACTAATAGTTGTATTGCATCCGCAAATTTAATTATTTAAATAATGTACTAAATTCATATTCACAATTTAAATTAGATACTTTTATTTAAATTTCTTTCACCAAAAGAAAATCTCATTTCAATGTGAACCAGCAGCATTTTTTCTCATTTCTTGATCATGCAAACAATTAAGGTTAATAAAGTTAAATTGCATACAACTTTTCAATGAGTGATCATTCCTAAAATATGTTCATAGGGTTCAGAATAATTAGTGGATGCAATATATTTTCTACCTTCAAACAAAATGTTGTATCTCCGAAGTATAAATGCTGATGAAAACGTTTAGTTTAGTTTGGGGTCCTCAATGCTGGAGCCAGTAGTGAAAGAACAGAGGATAAATGTTCCTTCCATCGTCATCCCCCCGTAACTTTCAACGTGAAGTTTAGTTTGGGGTCCCCAATACTGAAAGAATAGAGGGCAAATGTTCCTTCTTCCATCATCATCCGCAGGTAACTTTCAACAAAGCAGCAGAAAAATAAAGACATTTCTCCACCACCACATATCAAATAGCAAATTGAATCCTCTCATATGAATTAGACTTAAAGAATTCTTAAGCCTTTTAAGGTCTACATATTGTATTTGTCAAAAATGATTCTGGAGAAAAAAAATTTATTTTTAAATTTTGAGTTTTGAAAACTGTTTTTGGAAAAAAACAGATAAATAAATATTATTCCCAAAATCAAATTTGAGAAAAACAGTTTATAAAAAAAATCAGTCAATTAAATCAAAAAAATTATAAAACTGATTTTTAAACACCTAACAGCATCTCAAACACCTCCTAAGCCTTGCAATTCTATTTTATTACATTGAGATATGAACTTTTATAAAATCATATATTAAGTCAAGTTTCAGGAGCTCAATAGACAAATAATGAATCAGGTAGTGAAATATTTCAAAGCACATTAGTGGATGGAAGAGAAATTAGAAATATATAAATATGAATGACCTAATAAACCACCGATCAGTGGCAGAGTTCCAGTTCCACAAACTGCTGTTCACAAAGATTATCTTCCCCCATACCATAAGACTGAATTAACAGAAAAAACATGATTGACATCCACAATAGAAAAGAAAAATGGATGTGTAACCTCAATTTTTTACTGGGCACTTCACACTTTTCCCCAGAGACTAAAAAGTCAAAAAAAAAAAAGTGACCCATTTAAACTAACAAGAAGAAGAAAAAAGACCATAAACAACTAGTTTAATCGCAGACAAAATCTACCTACATCTCATGAAACCAGAACCCGTGAAATCATCACCTGGGTCCAATTTGCAGTCTCCTTGAGCTGCTCATCATCAGACTGGAGACACTCACCAAGAAAGTCAACATAGAACGCATTGTCCCTAAACAATATCTTTGTGTTGGAGCCAAGTGCGTCTGCCAGATCACCCATCACCGCAACTGCAGCTTTTGTCACAGTCTCATCCCTACATGACATAATACAAGGTATTAGAAAGAAAATAAATGAATTGAAAAAAAAAGGAAGAAAGATCTGACTATCAATGATGAGAGAAAAAAGTAAATATAAGATATACCTTTGACTCTCTCGGAAAACTAATTCTATAAACTGCAAAAGATGTGCGGCATGTGGCAGCATCACCTCTGGCTTGGAATTTTTGAAACCCTGAAGTATACCAGAGTAAGCTTCAAAAATACTACGCTTGAGCTGGTTACCATACTCCATCAACTCTTCATCATCGTGATCCATCTGTGCACAGATCTGAGCAGCACTTTGCATCATTGTAATTGCAGACTCAATGTACTTGAAAAATTGCTCCCCAATTGCTAGAGCAATGTCCCCAAAGCAGGAGAATATGGGAGGCTTCACAGACCGGTGGAGTTCAACACTTTGGAGATTGCGGATAAGGAGGCTCATGATTCCATCACAGTATGGTAAGACCTTGTCATCCATTGCACGGCAAATGTCACCAACCACCCCAATTGTGATCGAACAAACCGTGTACTCCTCAAAATTTTGCAATCCCATCTCCAAATACTTGTACAATTTAGGCATATACTTACCAAACTCTGGTCCAGAGGCATAGGCCAGAGCACCAATTGCAAGCATTGCTTCCTCATGCACAGTAGAGCTTCGGCAATCAAACACTTTGAGGAACAGAATCATAATTGCATCTGCAGCCTGGAGTATAATGGATTTGGTCTCATCTGTACTGCTAAGTTTCTGGATAATGACTTGAAGAACACCACAGAGAGAAGCCTGCAAATCTCCTTGCTTCTCCCTGTCATCTGAAGATACAATCTGAAGATCCAGAGTCTGCCCTAACTTGGACATTATGACTGGAAGCAGCTCAATAATGATCTGAGACGTTTCTACAATATTAGATGACCTGATAACTTCATTCAAGGTTTCATATGCAGAAGACCTCAGCTTTGAGTCACCCCTATCTGTACGCTCAGCAGTTTTAAGAAGTTGAGAGATAATGCCAGGAAGGCAAGGAGTGAGGAGAGAAGAACTTGTTCCTGCATCCTCATATCCCTGGGCAAGATAATAGATTGCACCACAAACCTTCTCAGCTACATGTGGATCATCATCAATACTCTCCAGTAGAACTGCTACAATACGATGGAGATTCTCAGGGGAAATCACAGAGAACCCATTAGCAGGACTATGCAACAACTCAAAAATACGACTGAGAGTCCATGCAGTTGTGTCCTTGACATGGTTATTTCCATCCCTCATAGCATTAAGCAGAAAGTCCAAACCCGCATTTACCAGTGGGGTTAGCTTATCAATACTGGGGCCTTCAAGAATTGAGCCAAATGCATATGTAGCTGCTTCACGACAATGCCAATCTGGCTTAGTTATGTTAGCCTCTACGAAAGGCATTACAAGGGGCACAACAGCATCCCCAACAGTTCTAGCAACAAGACCTAAACATGTCCCACCGGCCATGGATATATTCCAGGTGCCATCGTCCTGATCTTGATCCTCCTCCTGCTTCAATAATGTTTCCAGCAACATAGGAACAAGAGCTGGGAGGGCCTTCTCAATAAAGTGTGAATGGACAGGCTCAGATTCTCCGCTTTCAGGATTTTCATATTCTTGAAGTTCTATCTCTTCATCGCATATGGAGCTCCAAAACTCAATTGCTTGCAGGGCAACTGTCTCTTCATCTCCTTTTACTGCATTTGACGTAAGTTGAAAGAGGGTCTGCATATATAGCCCAAGTAGTGCATAGTATGTTGATGCTATTGAAACAAGACATTCAAAGGCAGCCTGTCTAATCTCTGCCTCTTTGGACAAGGCAGTCTCACAGACCACCTTCATTATGTAATTTCGCTCCAACTCATTTTGAAAGTTGGTCTGAGCAAAATCCAAGGCATTATACAAGGCCCTTGTTGCTGCTAGGCGAACTTCAGGACCATGTTGAGCAAGGTTCATGCCTTGGACAACAGCAGTGAGAACAGAGTTCACTTCATCTTGTACAAGGTCTTCGTCAGATATCTCTTCACAAACATATCCAAGGGTTTCCAGAGTTGCCTGTTTTAGTTCTGCCTGACCATCTTGCTGAGTCATGTTGTTAAGCAATGTTCCAATTAGCTCAGGCCACTGTTTCCGGGGAATCTCAATGGAAGCAACCTTGGCAATCACTTGTGCAGAAGTATGTCTTGCTTCCTGTACAGATGATCCAAGAGTTCTCAATAGCAAGTCTTTGATTTGAGATTTAACAGGAATTTCAATTGTCATCCATTGTTGGACAAGATGTTCCTTTCTGATGGCATCTTTTGCATCCAAGGAGTTCTTAAGCACAATACCAGCCAACCGACGCGATTCATTAGGCTTCTCATTGTTTGCAAGCTCAACAGACAGGGACAGAAGGAAAAGAGGCAAGTTCTGCTCTTGGAATTGTCTGAGATTAGACTCAGCCTCATTTCGGACTGTTGAATCTGGTGATTGGGCAGACAACAGAATTGAAGTTATCTCCATAGCCATCCTTTTCAACACTGTAATAAAACAGAAAAAACACTTTAAATTAAAATACTAACACTAATTTGAACCAAAAACATGTAAGCCTCAATAAAATAAATTATGAAACTAATCCAGATCTTAATCAACAACCAACCAACTGAAGACTAGGATCAAAAACAATTAAAAACTGCTGCCTACTTAGAAAACCCCGATTAAAACAACAAAGGATCAGTCTTAAATAGCAGTAGAACTTATTCTACATGCTGATTTCCTATATTCCGTGGTGCCAGAACAGAAGATTTTTCTTCGAGAAGACATTCCTTGAACAATCATTTCCATTTGAACCAAACATTCATTCCAAGCCAAATCATGTAAGTCATTCTTCCACCCCTAAGAGCCATAAACTCAAACACCTAACATATAAATTTATTTTCAGTCACCTACTTCTGAATGAACCCAAATAAATCGAACAGGAACGCCTAAATTAACATATTTCAAAAAAAGAGGGGAAATACACAGCAGAAACAGAGAGATAATACCAATAAGCAAGCTTAAACCCTGAAAAAAAAAACAAACAAATAAATAAATAAATAAGAAAAAGGAAAAAATAAAGCAGATACTTCGATTCAAGCAATAGTAGAAGCGAATTGCGAAGAGAAGAAACCCTAAAAGCCAAAAAATCCACTGATACACCACAAATCATCAAAAGCATATAAAAACAAATCTATGCGCGAGTTAGAAAACAGATTTTAATAAAACCAAAAGCCACAGTCAGAGACTTAGAACAGAGAAATACCTCGCTAATAAGAATCTGGTAGAAACCTGAAGACCAAAAGCCCAACTGAATACAAACCCTGGATCTCTATCCTCTATCTCTGTGTGTGTGTGCGCGCGCGCTATTGAAGAGCGAAAAGGAAGCGAAGATGAAGTGAGGGACAACACAATTTGCAATGAAAGGCGGTATTATATAATCTAATTTCGAATGCTTAGAAAAAGCGGGAGGTAAGCTCTTTCTGAGAAACACCAGCGGGCAAGATTTTTTGGCTGCCCGCTAGTGCCCGAATCACCGCCCCGAAAAACCCTAGATTTTTGAAATCTCCCACGTGCCTATCATTCCTCACACGTTTGGATTTCTAAGGTTTTCTGTGAATCTGATTGGACTGGACTGGACTGGTTGGGTTTGAGGACACTGTTAGACCAATATTTGAATATTTTAATTTAAAATATATATTGCTCAAAGGACTAAATTATTAGTGAAGAATAATAAGTAAAGGTTTCAAGAAGCATATGCGTTAGGCATCAATATTATATTGGGCCCGATAATTCTGTTTCGAGGAGAAGGTGATGAAATATGGTCTAGTAACCGACCAAAAAATACAAGACTGGTATACGAAACAAAACAAAGTAAGAGAAACCTAATCTTTAACTATAAAATTTCTATTAAAAAAAAATCAGAAAAGAATTTAAATATCCTTTTTCTTAATTACATGGCTAAAAGGGCTATGAGTAGATGAACGTTTGTGTAGTTTTAGATTTGTTGGGGGGGAGACATGGCGCACAGGGCTCCTTGCACCGCACAACTTGTGCTTGAAGCGCCAGGGGAATAATACATCCAGCCCACACCCTTTGTGTGCCGATTGCTGCGAACAATATGATTGGGAAACTCCAACTTCCTCCTCCTCCGCGTAATTGTTGTAAAAATGCTTTGAATATGCAGCTATTGCAGTTGCATCAGGAAGAAACCTCTCCATCATGAAATTTGGAGACTCCCTCTCGCTTGACTTCACACTCTCTAAATTTAGTCTTTCTGCTCTACCCTCATTTTCATTTTCAGCTTTCTGAACTATGTCTATTGCCTCTGTCAACGATAAAACCTCTACAGCATCTGAGAATACATCCTCCTCGTTGTCATCATCTACATCAGCGTCCCCATCATCGTCATCAACGTCAATATAGTCATTGGTGTAATTTTCCTTTTTTGGTGGCTGCCATCTGCACGGCGGGAGCCTCGGCCGAGGTGTTTCCCCATCATCTGTTTCATTTCTCTCCATGTTCTTGGGCTTGCCTGGAGCTTTTTCCCAGCAAAATGGAATCCCGTTACTTGTATCCTGCAAGCCCATTTGTGAATTCATACTGGTGCAACCACCAAACCGCCTTGTCGATAAGAGTGGCAAGCTTAAGTCCAGCTTTCTGGGAAAAACATCTTTCTTTGCTTCTTCCATATAGGAAAATTCAGCAATTTCAGAGAAGGGATGACAAATGGAGAACTTTAGAAGAATGAATAAATGTGAAAAAGAAAAAAAAAGTGGTGGCATGATACTATCAAAAAGCAGTTGAAGTTATAGGGATCTCGTGCAAACCATTACAACCTTTCTTCTACTTTATTAATGCTCACAGGGGAGGCAAAAAAGGCCTCTCTCTCGCTCTCTCTGGGGTTTGAAAGAGACTAGGTCTGCTTCAAAGAGTTATTTCTAACAATTGTGAGGTTGACTTATAATGCAGCCTATTTCAACTACTAATATAATTATATAAATCATGACGAATTGACCGGTGATGAAGAAAATGAAATAGAAATTCACAAATATAATTCTCTATCTAACAGATGAAAATCAAATGCAGGAAAATTGTGAAGCTTGTAAATCAATACAGGGAACAGTGCCAAATAAATTATCCTACATTTTCTACTGGTTACCCAAAAAAATTGAAAAAAAAAAACAACCATCCTTGAGCCTCTAAAAGGGGAGAGACTTTATCACCAGCTGCCATTTCATGCAAATGTTTCTTTTGATTGGTAATTCCATTACAATCGTTACTGAAGTATAACGGTGAGCAAGACATCGATACAAAAATATAATGTAGAATAGATATATTTACATGCTCTCTCATTTTATACTTTTCTTTGCTTACTTGTCTTGGAAAAAATCAGTATTTGCTTTCCTTTCCTATATAATGCCCTGCTACATCTGCATCTCAATGTTCCTAGACAGAAATCCAAAAACATAGCTTGCCCTGACGAACACTGGCCTTTTTTCTCGTGCCAAAGAAACAGAAAAAGAGCTGGGCAACTATGGCATTGGTACCGCATAATACAATCCCAGTATAGGTTTTGATTCTCAAGTTTGTTGTTCATTAGCCCGCTCCATTGCTTTATTATAGAGCTCAATGGTATCACCATGGTTGGGATCAAGACAAAGGGCAGCTTCACAGTCTTGAAGGGCGGAGATATTGTCACCCTTTGAATCATAAAATGCAGCTCGAAGATGTAGTAGCTGCAAATCTGGCTTGAAAATTATTGCCTTTGAAAGCTCTGCTATGGCCTGGTCTTCTTTGTGGTCATCCATTAAAACTGAAAAAAATGAACACTGTATTAACTGTACTAGTTCAACGACTCTGCTTCCACACACACAGAACAAACATTCATACTTGGATTTTAAGGAGACAAATATTTTAAGCTATATATCATAATAGCATAGAGATATACAATATCCAATTAACTTGACACCTTTTCTTTTAACTAATTTTGAGCAAAAATTATCCATAAAAACTGAAAAGAGAAGAAGGTATAGTTGTATGCGGTAGTTCAATGTTTCTCGGCTTGCACACACACCACAAACATTCATACATGAATTTCATGGTGATGGAGACTTTAAGCTGCATCATATTAGCATATAGAGATATGCCACGTCCAATTAACTTGATACCTTTTCTTTTAACTAATTTTGAGCAAAAATTAAGCATCTAGATTTTCCACTTTTCTGAACCTATTAAAGTTCATTTCAGAATCTGATGGAAATAAATAAAACAAACGAGACAGAGAGGAAAATAACTGCTACTAACAATCTCTTTTAACACTAAAATAGAAGTTATCTGAGGCAAATGTTGAGTATCGAAATTTTCTACTTATCTGATTCAGATTATGTAAAAGTTCATTTCAACCCTTACTAAAAATAAATAAAAAAGAGAAGGCAGCATCTTAGCACATGGACAAAAGAAACTTCATTCCTGGATTGCAATTCATATGCAAATAAATCTGAGGTTTAAACAAGGTGAAAATACTTTGTTTATTGTTAAAATATATGAAATACATATGAACGGAGGTCAATAGTTTCTCCCTCTCTCTTTAGCCCTCCTGCAGCTCTTCACCTTTGAAAAGATCAAAAGCCCATTTCCAATCAAGTGAATGACTTTATAATCAAGCAACAAAATGGGGAGATGAAATTTTATACTCAAATTAGAATTTGCAACAGATACAACTGGAAAGGGATTAAGAAATTCCACTTAACTTAGATTTAGGAAATTTCCTATAGAATCACAAAATAAAACCTGACTCAGTTTCTAGTATTATTATGATAATACATATTCTAACATTTTGGGATTTTCTCTACACTGAGATCTGGTTGACGGGTTAACACTCAAAAGTTATATAGCCATTCTAGTCAAGCACTACACTAGATTGCAGGTATCAAACTATCAAAACTGACCTTTAACATCAGGAAGACCATAACATAAAGCAACAGTCAATTCTAAGCACCTTCTAAGGTTACACAAATAACATAACAGGACATTTTTTTATATGGACTAAAATCATGCAGTCATTGGCAGAGGGAAGCGGTGGCCAGGGTGAGGAAGGAATGCCTAGATATTCTCCTTTAAAATAATCTTTCAGATTCATCAAATAATTAGTTTTTAATGAAAAATAGCAAACAGCATATGTGAACCCTCCAATTTTCCCTGGCAGCAGAGAACTGACCATAGTCATAAGAGCAAACAGCTACAAAACAAAACAATGACAAAGGAGGGCAATGGTGCAAAATGGTGTCCCAATATCCAGGTCATAATCATGTATGCTGCAAAGTTATTGCCCAACAGTTAAATAGCAACATGATCTGCAACCATTGAATAGTTAAAAGATCTAACTACTGATAATACTTAAGGTAAAGACTTTAACAAACAAATTCATTTCATATCATTTATATAACTAATGGACCCCAAGCTTCCTCCTACACTGACAGAAGTAATTGCAAACCTCACTACAGAAGTGAACCAATTAATGCAATAAACCAAAAAAATTCTAGAAAAGTATACTGGTAACTCATATAGCAGGTATGGTCATAGGAAGGATGGAGATCAGCAGCTATAGGCCAGGATATTGACACAATATTGAAGAGACATATCATCTAAATATTTCATGCAATTACCACACATGGCTATCTCCATGGAAATTTACCTAATACCATATGCAACATTTTTCCATATTCTAATTAAGAACAAAGTTCCTCCATGACAAGTAAAGTCCAGCAATCCTTGATTACCAGAGAAAACCTTCAATATAGGACCTGAGTTGAGCCCATTTACACAACTATAACTTGTCATGAAAAATAAATCTCCAAAGGATCACTCGAGAGTCAATCATCCCAATTAATGATTTGTAATTAAAGTATGATTATAAGTATTTTCGTTCAATGAATTTAACATTTTCATGACTTCAACAACACATGCATCACGAGTTTATTCTTCAGTTCATATTGTCATAATTTTGCAGTGTCGATGATTATGTCATTGTTACCATTTACAGCTGTAAAAGAAAATCCTAGAAAAGAACAAAGGAACTGTGATTACTGGACTTACCAGCTGCCCTATATCTGTATGGATATGTCCTCAAGGGATCTAGTTGAGTTGCCATACAAAGATCGGCCTTTGCCATGTCACGATCACAATACTCAGAGCGCTTCTCATAAGCAGATGCATTATTCCTGGCTTTCTCTATTAATTTCGTCATCTCATCATATGCAGCTTTGCGTTGATTTTTTAGATGATATAAACGTGCCAGACCCTGATGTGCTCTCGTGTGCTTTATATTGAGTGCACTCATGTAACAGTCAGAAGCAAGATCCAGCTTATTACAATCAACATAGACACTTCCTAGATTATTCAGTGCCTGCAGAACAGTAAAATTGCCTCAGCTTAAACAATATTCAGGTGTGTTCATCATAGTTGATTTCTTCAAATTGGTACTCACTTGTCCTTTCCGAAGACCATCTGAAGGGCATCTAAGAGCTTCCTCCAGAAGTTCAATGACATGCATTGATGACTCAGGATCAAGACTCGAATCTGCTAAAGCATATGCCTTAAGGAAAAAAGCTTCAAATGATCTTTGAATTGAAATGGACTCCTCAGCCTTAGCTAGCGCTTCTTCACGATGGCCAGTGTCATACAAAATCCATCCTTCATAGACAAGCTTTTCATGCTCAGATGAAGAATAGTTCCTAGCCAACCGCAGACTACGCATCGCAGCCTTTTGACAATTTAGCCTATAAAATTGAGAAAAAACAGAATGCCATTGGAACCCAAAATTAATTGGAAAAAAAAAATAAGAATAATAAATAAGAACGAGCCCAGAAAGAAATTGGGTTATAAAAATAAGATGCTCTTTGAAACCTAAAAAGTGTATCCCACATGATTAAAATACTGTTGTACATATTCTTTTTTTCTTTCCCTTTTCCTTTATTACTGGGAAATAATAAAAATAAAAATTCAAATTACACAAAATTGGTCCAGCAAAGTATAAAACATTAAGAAACAAAGAAAACCTCATCAAACAAGACATAAATTTATATCCTACGGAGCCTTATCAATAAGAGAGTGAAAGTGTGAAAATATGATGACAATGAAAACCTACTAAATGTTTTTAGATGCCAGGCAAGAGTGTAACCGATTATCTCAGGTTATCAAGACAGCTTCAGCCACAACAAACTTTCAATGATAAAGAACACATTTTCCAACAAGTTTTCTACCATTTCCTAGCTGTTGCAAGTAGGAAAAAAAAGTTAGACAGAATCCACTTAGCAAAATAAAGTAGATGAAGAAATGGATAAAGATAAGGGTAGAAAGCAGTCTTAAAAAGGACATATGATGTTAGAGGGAAAGACTGCATAAGGTACAGCAAATTTGAAACCCTCCTTTGCCGAATTAATCCAGGTAGAGCAAGAAGAAAACTGCTGAAAAAACTAAAGAAGTTTTGATGCTTGCAGCTTCCTGACAAACTTCAACATAACACAAAATAGAGGCATAAAAGGAGACAAATATGCCAACAGATTATTCCCATCGTGGCGCCCGTCGCATGAAAATAAATGATGTAACTTCATAAACAGCCAGAATGATTATATATTTGTTGCAATAACAATAAGCAAAATACCTACAGTTTTACATCTTTGCTTGGTTAGCATTCACCACAGGACAACAGAGATGGACATCATATAAATTGATGATTACTCACATTTTTTCTTTAGGACATGAAAAATAATAGGAAAAAAAGGATAAAAGGGAAGGAAAAGCAAGGTTGCAGTGTGTGTCGTAGGTATCAGCTCCAGTGTCATAGTTCCATGCATCATATCAAGTACGATGGTTGCTACACCATCTTAGTGAAATGTTAAACTGTTTGTAGCAAAACATTTTGATTATTTAAAGTTACCATTATGCTACACATGAAATGCAGGCAGATGTACATTTCTGAAACAAAACAATGAACACAAGCTCTATAAAGATGTAAATGTCAATTTAAAGCATCTTGCCATACAAAGATGAAATGAAAACCTACAAATGCCAACAGAATAAGATCTGTAGTTCATTACAACAATCTCAAATATGATAGAGCTAACTAGAGCTCAAAATAAATCACATTTATGCAGTACAAAAAGATAATTAATGCAGCTAAATAAGCATTAGGAAGATCTAAACATACTCACCGTAAAAGGAGGAGAGATTGCCTAAACCTTAGAAGGGTCTTCCCTGGGTCATTTGTCAACATATGGTGCACAACAGCTAAGGAGCCAATATCATCAACAGAGGACCATCTATCATACAGTTGCATCCAGCAATCAGCCTGATTCCACTGCTGGACAAGAGGAGTGAGAAGTTCTACCAAGTGATCGCCATGCATCTTCCCATTAAACATCATGTAATTTGGATCCAAAGTCAAGAGTGCCCGAACATCTCTGAGAGCTCCTTCATAATCCTCCATAGAAATTGAAATCCAAGCTCGTAATTCAAGGCAATCAGGAGAGACCTTAAATCCAATTATTTTGTTGAGTTCTGAGATTGCTGCTCCAAGTCTGGTATCCTGCACCAACAAAACAGCCCTGTACTTGTATGGAAAAGAAAGAGTTGGATCCAATTCAGTTGCTGTGTTCAAATCCATTAACTTTTCCTTCCCAACACAATACAATGCCCTTTCCTGATATATCCAACCAACTGGTTTATAATCAGAAGCCAGTGAATTCATCATTTTGTATGCTGAATACTTGTGGCCACGCTTGTACCTGGCCCTCGCAATACCAACTGATGAATAAATATGACCTCCCTCAACTGCCGCTTCAAACCAATTCTGGGCATCTTTATATTCTTTCCTTGAAAGCATCACACAACCTAATTGATGACAAGCAAGTTGTTTCTGCCAACTTTCAGTGGCACTCTCTCCCAACCTCTCCAAAAGCATCACTGTTGCATTGGATTTCATGTCTTCCTCCAAAGCAACCTGACTCAAAAAGAAATACAACAGAAATGAAGCATGCCCAACCAAAGCCAATCTCTCCTTTCCCTCCGGACTGCAAAACATTCTCATCACGTGAGAACTATGCAGCAAATTTGGAATCTCCCTTAAAAATACCTGTAAGCAAGCAGCCACTAGAAGATGGGCATTCTCCTCCAATCCATACTCAATTAACAACACTGCCTCCTCCATGTCAAGAACTAGAGATGCCAAATGAGCATCACAAGCTGACTTCATTTCCTCACAGCAAAACCTGTTTGCAAAAGAGAGAAGCTCCAATACAGTGGGAAGATCATAAATACTTAATTTTTTTATCCTGCTGAAAATCTCCACAGCTCTCATTCCTTCTGCAGATATCCCATTCTGCGAAAAGTTTATCTTCTCCCTACGGGATTCCGTGAAACCACCGTACAACATTGTTCTCAACGGTCTCGAAAGCGAAGCTATATTGTACCTCACACACCTAATCTCATCATCACCGATGCAAAATGACATATCAGCATCTTCATTGGAAGTTGAACATTCCACGTCTTCCATAGATATATCATCATTGCATTCCCGTCTAGGAGACGTCGAACACATACAACGATCATTTATTGATTCGGGATCGTAACCGGGAAGCAAACAAGCCCTAGGGCATTCTATTTTTCTGCCGCAACAATCCATGACCGATGTACCGATTAATTCATCTTCTCTTCGCTCGAATCTCAACCACGAGGCCAAGACGATTTTTGAGTGCACGTCCACGGCATGCTATCTCGCCACACGGAGGCTCCGTCGGAAAAGTTTCGGATCCGATAGACCACGGAATACCGCGCATTGCTCTAAATAAATCTCGGATTTCTTGAATTGGGGACGATTCTCAATTCTACGATATAGTTCCGCAAGGGTTTCGACGAAATCAACATACCTGAGGCAAGGGTCGATCTGAGGCTCGAGGAGATCGGTGTCAGGGAGACCGGCTGGAAGTAGATTCTCAACAGAAACATTATTAGTGCATTGATTAGGCGAAGTGTGGCCGCTTCGATTTTGTTTTGCTCGAATTGAATTGACTCTAAGGTCTTGAAGGTGTTGTAGAAACTTTTCCCCGACGCTACCGAAGCTGCCACCACCTCCGGCGGAGCCGTTTGTATTAAGAGCATAAACCTGGGTGCCTTTACACCCCTCTATAAACTTCAAGCTACGCATTGAACTAAATATATTATGCTGCATCGATACGTGTACAATTTATAAAACCTTTTTCCAAAAATTTCAAGAAAAATGCAATTAAAATTACCTCACGGTCTGCATAAACCACCGCTTGGGAACTGGGAAGAAATAAAAAAGAAAGAAGAAGAAGAAGAAGAAGAAGAGAGAAAAAAACGATGGTAGATGCAGACGAATGAAATTTTGTAAAATTTGTTTTTTCCTTGCTTGATTGATTTTCCCGAGAAAGAGAGAACGAAGGGGAAAATAATTCTGAGAAAAGAAAATGCAAAATTTAGAAGAATGAATGAATTTCCCGTGTACACGTTGGCAGCCAACAAGGAGATAGAAAGATGAGGTGGAGTTGGCCGTTGAAACGGCCACTCTCTCTCTCCTGTGAAACGAAATTATGATGCTTTTTTTTTTTTTTTTGCTCTTTGGTGTCTAAATGTTTTTTTTTATCATTATTAATTTTATTTTCTTGCCGGATATGATAAACTTTCATGTATTCCCGAATCAATAAAGTAAACCAATTATTTTTCTTTTTCATTATTATTCCCTTTTTCCAATTTTTTTCATGTTTCTTTTATGCTATTATTATTCTTTTTACACCTTTTGTCCTTACTATCTCATCACATCTTAAATTTTTACTATTTCATTACATCTTTTGAATGAAAAGGGGCTCTGTTATTGTCTTTTATTATTATCATGATCTATACTATAATTTGGTATTGTTCACATCAAATAAATTTTTTGTCCTCTCCCCTATGAGAGCGTTTGAGATGTCCACCCCTTATATGAGAATGCTTCTTAGTGATAAGTTTGTGTATTTTACTACTTTTATCATAGATATTCCATTGGAACAATTTTCTTTACTGTCTGCTGAGAAATCAAAGGATTTGCTACTTGAAGGAAACTTCAAACCTGACCAATCTAACAACACTGATCTGTGTTTAGTTGGGTGTTTCTTCATAGATCGTAGTATTAACTTCCGGATAATGAGAGATTGAAAGACAACACTATGGAGAATAGAGAGGGGAGTTTGTGTTTCAGAGTTAGATCAGCAATGATATTTGTTTTAGTTTTTGCATGAAGTTGGTTTGAAAAAAGTCCCAGAAGGGAGGCCCTTGCACTTATGACAACCACCTTCTAATATTGCACCGTTTACAAGTAGGAGAATCTCCTCATGTTATGCCCCTAATACATGCAGATTTATGGGTTCAAATATATGATTTCCCTAATGGTTACATGTCGCAAATAGTAAGTAAGCAGATTAAGAACTTCCTAAGGACCTTCCTAGAATATGATTTGAACAATAACATAAGAATCTGGAGAGAATATATGCAGGTGCAGGTTGCGTTGCATGTTAGAAAACCTCTCTTACGAGGGAAGAAGATTATAAATCTGGAGGTGACTAGTTCATTATAAATCGGGAGGTGATTAGTTCTTTGTAACATTTAATTATGAAAGATTGAGTACTTTTTGTTACATTTTTGGGTTCCTTAGACATTCAGACAGGTTATGTGAAAAGCATTTCACGACTCCATAAAAAGGAGATTGTTCAAGTATGAGGCAGTTGGTTAAAAGCTCCGACAAAAAAATAACCTCTAAATGAGGCAGCCAATGGCTATGGAACAATGTAAACAAGCAAGAGATGACTTTATTATTGGGTTGGGAGCACAACAAGTTTCGAGTTAGTGGGGTTATTCCGATGCAAATAAGGTAACTGACCAAGTTTCTGAATTTTTTGGAGTAATGGAGAAGAATGGGAAATAACGGTTGGTTGGATCAAATAAGGAAATTACTAGAATTACCTAGCAAGAAAATAACTGTTGAATATCAACAAAATGAAGGTATATAGCTATCTGAATATAGGAAAAGGAGACAAGCTAAGTTATATGGAAAGTCCCATACAAGTCATGAGGCAATAAAGCTGTTAAGGGGACTTTTGAACAAGTTGAAAAGACTAACAACCAAGTAATCATTTTTTTATCGACGGTTTCAGGCCTGCCGGAGTCCATGAATTGTTTAAACTATAATTATCCGGCTTTGGGCCAACCTCGAGGAGTTTTAAGCCCTTTGTGTTAATCAAATCTCATATGTCTGATGTTATCTTATTATTTAAAACGTTAGATCATAGTAGAAAAATGGTTGAGATAAGGATTAAATCGGGTTATACCCACTTATTAGCAGTGGATCGTGAAGGTAGAGAGGTAGGGAAATTACAGTCATGTGGAATCAAAATATTAAGGTAGATGTTTCAACATAATCACAGAACCACATCGATATGGTTATCAAGACAAAATCAAGGGTAATTAGAGGTTAACGAGGCATTATGGTTTCCTAGAACAATCGAGAAGAAAAAAAGTTTGGGCTTTCATCAAATCTTTTCAAAAAAAATTCAGGCTTTTTGTGGTGCTTGATAAGCGACTTCAATGATATGATTGAAAAATCTAATAAAAGAGGTAGAGTGGAGTATCCCCCATGGTGTTTCAAAGGCTTTTGTGAAACTATTATTGATTGTGGGCTCTTAGATCTGGTATGGAAGGTTATCCTTTCATATGGGAAAGAGGGAAAGGGACTGCTAAGGAAGACAAGGAAAGATTAGATCAAGCCATGGTCTCTGCTGGTTGGCTTGACCACTTCTCTAATGTGCATCTCATTAATGTTATTGCTTCTATGTCTAATCACACACTTATTTTTTATATCCTGAGCTTGGGGTGGAGATTGGACAAAAGGTAAGACTTTTTTTATTTGAAAACAACTTACTATCTGAGGATGATTTGAGTTAGGTTGTTGAAGATGGATAGAAAAGGAAAAAGGGTACGGTTTTAAAAAAGCTTGGTGTGTGCTATTCGGTGTTAATAAATTGGAGAAGGTTTTTTTTGAATGTTTTGAATTGGAATTTCTAGGTGTAAGAAGGATCTAAAAATATTGCAGATGCACACAAATAGAGATTCCATTAAGAGATATAAAGCTCTATAGGCTCAATTTTTCTCACTAATTAGAACATGAGGAGTTATATTAGAATCAACATTCAAAAGTATTTTGGCTCAATGAAGGTGACCTGAACACTAAGTTTTTCCATTCAAGTGCCTCTGCCAAGAAGAAGTTGAATCGAATTCAGGGTCTGGTGGGAGATGATGGAGTTTTGAAGACCGATACAATAGGTATGTGTAATATATATTTTTCCACTTTGTTTGCTGAGAGTCACGGCTAGTATAAGGATGTGCTCAAATTTGTTGAAAGAAAAGTCTAGAGGGATGACAATGATCTGTTGTTGGTACCGTTTTTCCAATAAGAGTTTAAAAAAATTATGCAGATGAATCCAGAAAAAGCTTTTGACCCAGATGGTTTTAACCCGAAGTTCTTTTAGAGGTTTTGGAGCCTCATTGGTACTGATATCTTTCAAAAAATATTGGCTAGCTTGAAAGGCTAGTGTTCCTAGAGTCTCTAAATTGCACGAATATATGCCTAATTCCCAAATGTGAGAGCTCGAAATATATGAAGGATCTGAGGCCTATTGCTTTTATGCAATGTGGTCTACAAAATTTTAGCAAAAGTATTGGCAAATAGGCTTAAACTAATTCTACCAAAAACGATCTCTCCCATTTAATCAGTATTTGTTTCGGGTCATGCCATCACTGATAATGTACTTGTGGCCTTTGAATTAATTCATTACATGAAGAGGAAAGTTAAAAGAAAAATAGGGGATGTTTCTCTCAATACTAATACAAGTAAAGTGTACGATATAATTGATTGAGATTTTTTAGAGGGCATTATGTTAGCTTTAGGCTTCAACAGGTTATGAATTAATTATATTACGTTTTGTGTTTCTATTATCTTATAGGGTATTGTTTAATGATATTGAGGTTGGACGTATTACTCCTAAGAGGGGTCTATGACAATGAGATTCGTTATCCCCCTATTTGTTTATTCTTTATGCAGAGGGACTTCCTGCTCTTCTCAAACAAGCTAAAAAATATTGGTGTTCTTCGTGAGGTTCAAATCTGTCGACGAACACCCCAGATTTCTCATCCTCTATTTGCCAATGACAATAATTTTTTTTTTCAAGACTACTGAATAGGAATGCTCATCTATAAAGCACATTCTCCATACTTATGAGTTGGTTTCAGGTCAAACGGTCAATTTCTCTAAATATGAGGTATTTTTCAGAGCAAATGTTCAAAGGGAGCTTATATCATTGGGGTATCTTCTGCTCTCAATACAGTGCATTACCTTAGACTTCCCTCTTTGATTGGTAAAAACGAAAAACAACTCTTTAATTACCTTAAAGAGCATATTTGGAAAAGACTGCAAGGGTGGCATAACAAAAGCCTATTTGGAGCTAAGGAGGTGTTGGTTAAAAGTGTTGCTCAATCAATTCCTATGTACTTTATGAGCACCTTCCTTTTGCCAATAATTATTTTTGATGAGCTACAACAAATGCTTAAGTCCTTTTTTTGGGGTTCCAATAGAGAAGGTAAAGGTGGAATTAAATAGTTTTAATAAGAAAGACAGTGTGTTTGGAAGGAGAAAGAAGGTTTAGGCTTCAGGAATTTTTATGGTTTAAACATCATAATGCTTAGAAATTTGGGTTGCAGTTAATTTATGATCCAGGTGCTCTGATTTCAATAATTTACATAGCTAAATATTACCTTCGAAGGGATTTTTTGAGTACCACAATTGGGTACAGTCCAAGTTTCACTTAGAGGAGAATCTTTCATTCATGAGTTTTGTTGGATCATGGAATAAGGTGGAAAATGGGAGATAGTATGAAAATTCAAGTACGACTACACTAAAGTGTGCTAATTGGGTAGTTCGAGACCTAATGCTTGCAGGTAGACGTGAATGGAATCTCGAGTTATCAGTGGAGACTTTTGGAAACAAGGATTTGATGGAGATAACTAACATTCATTTGAGTTCCAAATATTCATGTGATCAACCAGTTTGACATTTCAGTTCTTCGAGCTCTTACACAATCATAACTAGTTATGTAGAATTTATAAAGTTAATGGGTGTGCAATTTCAGTTTGAGATTGATGGTGACTGGAAAAGACTTTGGTCCTTAAAGATTCTCCCAAAAATTAAAAACTTTCTCTAGAAGATGTTAAGGAATTGTCTCCCCACTCGCATCAATCTTCAAGATAAAGGTATACAAACACCATTAACTTATCTTGTTTTGTATGATATTGATGTTGAGTCCCTTTACCATTTGTTTATGGAATGCCATTTTTGTTTGACATTGTTGGAATATTGTGAGTATGAATGCAATTGTTGTTGTTAATTTGAATGAGGTAAACTCTTTCAATGCATGGGTTTTCTGTAATCTAAGTCATTACATTTGTGTGGCATTGTGGGCTATATAGAATAATAATAAGCTATGGAGAGGCTCTCATTTACTTGAGGATAAAGTTGTTCATAGTGCATTAGAGTTTTTATATAATTGGGTTTAAGTACGGATGAGATTTGACCACCTATCCCCACATCACTTGCCTCTATGCATACTACCAATTGGGGAAAACCAATTTTAACGTTCACTATAGAATTGGTTTGGGGATGATTATTTGGGATTCAGAAGTTGTTGTGCTTAAATGTTCTGTTTGAACTATTGATGGAATTTATCAATCAAGAGAAGCAGAGGTTGTTAGGTTGATAGAAGTTATGGCCTAGATCTATGATCTTCACTTGACTCATGTCATCTTTAAAATGGATTCTTTACAAGTAGCGCAAGTTGTTCAACATGAGCAAAGAGGTGCAAATGAGTTTAACTCTCTTATCCAAGCCTGTATTTACCTGTTTTCCTATAAGATTTCTTGGTCAGTTGACTTTATTAGACGACATAGCAATATGATGGCACATATTTTAGCAAAAAAATCTATTCAGTTGTCTAATGCAATGGTTTGAAAAGGCACGAAGGGCATCTTTGAGGGCTTCCATATTCTGTTATGTACCTATCATTTGAGGCATTAATGAAGTTTACTATGTTATAAAAAAAAAGTCTATAAACCTTTAAATTAATTTAAGTTCGCACAAAATAATTTTAATTTACATAATAATGTCTCTGAAAATAAAATTTTGTATCTATACAATCTCTGTAACTTTATTGTATAAATCTACTAAATTAAATTTCTTTAATGAATATATATATATATATATTAAATTCTAAAAGACAATAAAAGAGGATTGATATTTAATATTTATAAATATATATATATATATATAAGAATTCAATCAATAAAATAAAACATACAAGGTATGTTCAAGGGGTGTGATAAAATAATAAGAGTTTTTTCTCCTTTAATTATGAGTCTCGAGTTTAATACCTAATTACACTTTTAAAATTTAAAAAAATATATTTTATCTCTTGACCAAATAACTAAGAAAAAAAGTATATAAAGTAATAAATAAAAGAAAGAATTGTTAAACGAGGGAAGTAATAATTTTTTTTTTTGCTTTTTTTTTTTACAAATCAACCGTTTTTCTTTCTTTATTGATGAAAAAAAAAACCATATGTTGAAACTTGGCAGCCGCATTTCTCGCAGCTATGTCAATAGTGGAGCGCGTGGCGTGGATGATTCATGAGCATCTATTTAGGGTGGGGTGTGTATGTGGCAGCTGTCGCGGCATAAAGGGCCTAAAATTTTGACTTCCAACCTCATTTTCAAGCCCATGAGTGATCAAGACAAAATGTTTACAGTTTGTCAATGGTCACTATTCCTGCTTAAAATAGATTTACTACATCAGCTTTTTTTTAATATTTAAAATTAGATTATTTGTTTAAAAATTTATATAATAAACCCTCTTTATTAACTGATTTTTAACTATTTATTCTCTCTATTAAAAATTTATTCAATCAACTACTATTCATTAATATTAAATATTTTATAAATAAAAACTAATTAAATATTTGTACAAAGTGAAAAAATAAATTAGTTAAAATTGATAATTAACATAATTAATGGAATATATTTTAATAGATATAAGGGAGTTAAATTGATCAAAAGGAAGAAGCTACTAATTCTGCAACTGTAAGTAATGTTGATGGCGTTGCTTGGTTGGGCAAATGGGAGATTGGAGTAAGGCTAATGCTGGGTAAGATGGGTGGTGAGTTGGTTGATGGTCGGATCTGCAGCGGCTTGAACCGCGAATAGGAAAGGGAAATAATGGAGGATGACAAGGAGGAAGAAGAGGTGAATAATGGGAGAGGATGACGGTGAAGTAGAAGACAAGGGAGACAATTCTGGGTCAAACTAGTTATGTTGTTGCGTGTATTTGCCCACATTGGATGCATGGGGCCCATGTTATAAACTAAATAATTAATTAAATATTCAATTAAAAAATAAAAATTTATTGTGTCCAATATAACAAAAAGGTGAAGCTTATAATTTAAAAAAAAAATTATCCCAAAACATTAGCATTAATAAAAAGTTGGCTCATTATACAGGTAGTTAGGGAAACTATTGGCCAAACTTGTTCTATAGGTAAGGCATTTGACAATTTACTCATTGGTCGTTACAGGATTTTGGATCAAATGAATATTTTTCGGAGCTGTCCCAATTTTTCCTTTCTCAAACTTAACACATATGCATCTCTTTCCTCTAATAAAATGGCAGCTTATGGTGGACCCTTTCATAACTTGATGGATAGGTGAATTTCTGGTTATGTTATGAATGTTGGACGTTGGATGTTGTTCCATCCAAATGGCTGAAGCTTGGGCTGTCATAGAGGGATTACGTTTAGCGAATCATTTTAGATTCAATGTTATTATGATTGAATGTAATATCCAAGTGGTGGTTAATATGATTATGGACTCTTGCAGACTGGATATTAATAATTATGATTGAATGTGATATCCAAGTGGTGGTTAATGTGATATCCAAGCTTCTTTTTTTTTTTGGCCTTCTGCAATTTGCAAATGTGCAATTCTATCCATAACATTGTCGGTGTTCAAAATCCAAAATTCTAATAGCGTGGACGGGGGGGACCATTGCAAAATATTGTCGACATAACCCAACAATTTATTACCAACCAGATCAAAATAACATGATTAGGAACTAAACTGTTCTGCTTTTGATTGATCAACAAATGCCACATCACATGCATAAAATTATTGTGCACAAATAATACATTACACATACGCCCAACGGCCCAAGACAGCTAAGGATGTACTAAGCACGGATCGTACTGTCTTTATCTGTTCTTTCATTAAAAATTTGAAGTCCCATGGACTCTGTCTTTTCTATATTTCACATTATTAACCACAATTGGGTTTTTGGTTCTCCATTAATTAATGGTGTTTTTTTCTAAAAATAATGCTGAAGCCATCTCTACATCGTGGTTGCCGCTTCTGCCATTTCAATGTTTGGTTTTATTTTCTTGGAGCATATGTGTTTTCCTTTAAAAAGAAGTTTCTACTCAATTTATTCTCATTAGTTGAGTTTTGACTTTCTAATTCAAATTGTAACAAAAATGAATTTTATTAATTTCAAATATTCCAAATCTCTTAGCATATAGTATTGAAATTAACCTTTAAAATTAATTTAATTCCAAAAACTAGTTTAAAAGAGTCTTGTAAATGCTCGAAAATTATCTAACTGATGGTGCTAATATCGTTTTGAGATGAACTCTTAAACTTAACTTAGTTTCAAAGATTAACTTCAAGGAGAAAAATTATCCAAGTTTTTATTAAAAAAAAAAAACTTATGTCTTATAATTAGTAATTAGGATATCTTAATAATATATAACAAAGGGTGATTTACCTTCTATTATAATAAAAAAAAAAACTATTATATGTTATTATTGGAGAAAAGTTCATAAAAATATTATGTAATTTTATATTCTAAAATAGAAGAAATAAATTTTCTCTTGTAAAAGTAATACTATGGAATTCATTTTGTTAAAAAGTAACTAAAACCATTATGAGATATTTAATATACTAAAATAATAGGATTATATAGAAAATGAAATCATATTCCTAAATTGGTGTTTTGGAATTCCAATAATTCCTTTTAGTATGTTCATGTAATAGAAACTAAAATTATATTTTCATATTCAGTTTAATTTTGTTGAGAATATTTTTAGAAATATAAAATATTTTATTCAAAAAATACAGAAAAAATTCAAATATTAATAAATTTGAAATATTAAAAATTCTTATATAAGAACCAGATTCTCATTATCAGCAATCAAACTTGAACTTGAATTTAGAATGTGAATCCCATTTTTATTCCAGATACAAAACATGTAATTAATGAATTGAAAATTGACATAGAAGTGCCATGTATCCATGTTTGCGTTTTAATACAAAAGGGACAATTTCATATTTGATATAGAAAAAAAAACAATTAAATTAACTCATTACGTGTCAAAGTCATACAATTTACTGACCATGATAGAAACTTCTTAATGAAATTAGGTGGCCCAGAATATATGGCCTTACTATAAAGAGAGAAAATTAAACATCAGTAACTACACGGCCCATTGCTTAGGATAAACACGTTTAGTTTTTTCTTTTTTCTTTTTTCTTTTAAATAATATATTTATAGAATTATTAGTATTAGTTTGCAGTTCAGAACATTTATTAAAAAAATTGTTATAGAGTGATTACTAAAATTTAAAGAAATTATTTTATATATAAACTAGCCAAATTATATTATAGTTATCATTGTAATAAAATTTGAATTTAATTGTGGGTCTAGTCAGTAGTTACTGCCATAATTATTGGCTGATAAAACTCTTTCTTTGGCTCCATAAATTATGGAGATAATTAATATTATCTGGTTTTGATAATTGCATTATTCCTTCTATCTTTATTATAAGTAATAAAATCAAAAATAAGTTTTGCTCTTTGTACTTTGAACTTTTTAAATTTATTTATTAAATATTCATTTTTCAATTCTAATTTTATTAAATTTCTCTATTTTTTTTCTCTCTCTCTCTTATTGAATCCTTATTTGGGTTTCTTGTCATTAATCTCACTTCCTCATATTCTTTGTGTAACCTATTAATCCCTCAAACTTTAAGGGTAAAGTTTTAAGACTAATTTTAAATTTTATATTTTCAGTTTTCTAATTTTGTATTAGAGCATGTTTTCCGTTTGTTTCTTGTAAGGCAACTTGGAGGTGTGCTGTAAATATTTTTTCCCCTTTTCTTAGCCTCATATTGATAATTCCACATTGCTTACTTAGAGGATTAAGAACCTTTTCATAAATTAATGAACCTTCTAAATTCAGCACTTAAATTTTGAAATTGGTTTTATGTTTTTTTTTTTTGAATAGATTTTATCTATTTCTCCTTTGCTTCTAATAAACTGATGTAAAGGCAAGCTGTTTGAACATTTTGGCCCTTTATCTTTAATTCAATATACATCTCCTCTCTATAAAATTGAGTGCTTAATTTGTTATAAATTATAGGGGTAAATTTTAATGACCGTTACTTAACATATAACTAATTTATAGTAATATTCTTCAATTTTAATTTGTAACATTAATATTCTCAACTTTAATTAATGTATGCTCAAAAAAAATTTAATTAATGTATTAAAAATTTTTCTTTTACATATTTTTATAGGCTTGCAGGTTATCTTGATGACTATATGTCAAATCACCACTTACATAAAATACACTTGATAACTAGATATTTACCTACATGAAATATACAAATTTTTAAAAGAATTATATTTAAATAAAATTTTTTTGGTGCTTAGGAATTGTGATTAGATATATAGTATTTTAAATTATTTATATTGTGAGTATCATATTATCACCCTATCAAAATCACTAAAACAAAAAAAATCATTTAAGCTTAATTTTTTTAAAAAAAAGATTAGATATTTCATGTAGGCAATAATGTAGTATATAGTCATCAAATGTATTGAAGGTAGGCACTGATGTAGCATCTAATAATCAATGATCTTGTAAACCTTTTAAAAAGAAATGAGAGATACATTTCTGTTACATGAATTAAATTGAGAAATATTAGAGTTACAAATTAAAGTTGAAGGATATTATTATGTATTAATGCTAAGTTGAGAACAAATATGTAAAATTTACTCTAAATTATAACCTATTAATCTCTATAAATTCAACTCCTAATTTTTTTAAAGTTCAATTTTAGGTTTCCAAATATAAATTATTAAGTTTGCTTGATTGGGTTAGCCATTGGTCCAGTTCTCAATTAGTCCAGTTGGACTGGTATGATTTGGGCCGAAAAACAACTTTATTCCCGAGGCTAAACATTTTGCATGACAAGGATCAATTTCCTCTCTTTGAATGAAATCTACAACAATATCTTATTAGTTGCTTAATAAATGTATAAATATAAAAATTGCACAATAGGATTTCGAGTTTACATATATTTAATTTGCATTGAAATTGAAATCGAGAAAATATTTGCCTACGCCTGCTATGTACTTACTATTACTTATTTTATCATATTATTAAATTCACTTTATGTAATAAATGTAAAGCACTTGTGTAGAATTTTTTTTCTAAATAAAAGGATTTAAAAATGAATAATTTTAAATAAAATAATGCATATGTGTTCTTTAATTTATTAGAAGTTTTAGCAATGTATTTGAATGTAGATTTATAATCGCTAAAAATAAAGTGTTGCATGAAACCTGTTTTAAATAGATTTTTATCTAAATTTTTTAATCTGAATTTGTTCACAATTTAAGTTAAAAGATTTGAAAAATCTTTCATTTTTGTTATTTGACTATTTTAATTTTAATTTTAATGGACGAAAAATATGAAAAAAAGGTGATATAGTCGGGCAATGCTGGCATGCATTGAAGTATATGGATTCTGTTGTCTATTGTGAGATTTTTTTTGGTACAAGGGTCTAACTAAACACTTAAACTTGAGAACTTATAGCGATATTTAATAAACTAATATTATTAAATTAAAATATATTGGTAGATATTGTGAGATGTTAATTATATATCTCGTGATTTTGAAAATCAGTTCCATTAACTAGTCAAACCAATTTAATCAAAAATCAATTAAAATCCAATTGTATTCATTAATTCATGTTAAAATCGAACCAACAAACTCTTATATAATATGTTTTCCTCTCAATATGTAGAAGTACAACAATGTGAATATTTTTGTGGCTTAAGTTATGGACAAATGTATGATAATTAAGGGAGTTATATGGTGGTCTAATGACCACAAATTTGGTAATTATTTTGGCTATAAATAGTCGTGAATTTTCTCATCCAAGATATCTCAAAAGCAATACAAATCTTCTTTTTTCTTGCATATATTCTCATATTCTTGGAGTGAGAAATATTCATTAGTGAGAGAAATTTGGGTGAAAGTGTTTTGGAATAATTTTTGGGTTGTGAGTGATATTTACTAGAGGCTTTTGTAATATTCTCTTTTTGTTCTTAATCATTTTCTTGCTCATTTATTTTTTCCCCATATCGGCACTCTATCTTTACAAATTGATCTCAGAGTTTGAATTGGATGTTAATAATTACTTATAATATACTATGTGGTTGCTACTAATAAGTGAATTCTCTACATTAAAAAATAAGTTAAATTATTATTCATCCTTTTATCAAATTCCTATAAGTACTTCATCAATACCATGATGTACGATGGTGATAATCTTACTATGGAAGAAGTCGAAACAATATTAAATTCAAGAGAATTGAAGAAGAGAGTATCAGAAAACAGATTTGAAAGCTCTATGGAAGTTCTAGTTGCAAGGAAAATATTAAAAAAAAGAGGTCTCACTAATGTTCGAGATAGACCAAAGTAAGACAAAATCAAAACCAAGAAGATTCAAATGTTATTATTGTAACTAGGACGAGCATATGAAAAGAGAATGTCCAGATCGCAAAGCCAAAAGAAAAGAGACAACTTCTAAATCTGAAGTTGCAGCGGTAGTAGATGGCTATGACAATACGAATGTTCTTACAGTCTCATAATATGACTCAAAAATGAGTAGGTCTTTTAATTCAGATTATTTGTACTACATGAGTCCCGATAAAGATTTATTTATTTCATACCAACCCTTAGAGGGAGGGAAGGTCTTGTTTGAAAATAAAAAAGCTTATAAGGTCATTGATACCGATACGATAAGGATTAAGATATATGATGAAATTGTGAGAACATTGACAAATGTCAAACATATTCTGGAGCTGAAGAAAATTTTGATTTTTTTAGGTACACTCGATTCAAATGGCTATATGTACAAAGGTGAAAGTGAAACTAAACGAGTATCAAAAGGTGCTCTTATTATGATGAAAAGGATAAAAGTTAATGACATCTACATATTGGAAGGAAGCATACATGTACTGTAGCTGTAACTTTAACCTTTGATTATGATGTCACCAAGTTATGACATATGGATTTTAGGTATATTAGTGAAAGAGGTCTAATTGAATTGAGTAAACAATATTTATTATGCGGTTAAAAGACCGGAAAATTAAACTTTTGTCATGCAAGATGAAGTTTAATACAGTGATCCATCCAACAAATGACATTTTAGACTGCATCCATTTGGATCTATAGGGTCCTCATCGAGTTCCTTCTCATGGTGGTAGTATATACATATTAACTTTCATTGATGACTATTCAAGAAAGATTTAGGTGTTCATCCTGAAACATAAGGATGAAATATTTGTTAAATTCAAACAATGAAAAACATTGATTGAGAAACAGGCTGGAAAACAAATCAAATGTTTGAAAACATATAATAGTTTGGAGTTTTGTAGAGGAGAATTCAACATGTTTTGTAAGGGTCACGATATTTTCAGATACCGTATTGTAAAATACACCCCACAACAGAATAAACTCACATAATAAATGAACAAAACTTTGATAAAAAGGGCAAAATACATGCTCTTTAACGTTGGGCTATCAAAGAAATTATGGGTTGAAGCTGTTAACACAACTTGTTACTTGGTTAATAAATGTCTATTTTTGGCAATAAATTTCAAGACTCCAAAAGAAGTATGGTTAGGTATTCCTGCTAACTATAAAAAATTGAGAGTATTTAGATGTCATGCTTATACTCATGTGAATGAAGCAAGCTTGAGCCAAGGTCAAATAAGTATTTTTTCCTTGGATATCCCGAAGGAGTAAAAGGATACAAGTTATGGTGTCCAGAAAAAAATACATCATTAGTAGGGATGTGACTTTCAATGAAGCCGAGATGCTTAAGTCTCACGAGAAGTCTAGAAAGAAAATATAGCTGGAGATGAAGTCATCCGAACAAACCTCAAGGGACCAAAAAGATGAAGAAAAACAACATTCGCTTGAGGAAATAAATATATAACAATTGCAACATTATCAATTCGCTAGAAATGGATAAATGAAAGAGATTAAACCTCTCCAATGGTATGATTATGCAGATATGGTTGCTTACGTTGTAAATGTTGTTGATAATATTGATTCTTACGAGCCTCAATCATACCAAGAAGTTATCAATGACTAAGAAGCTACCCAATGGATAGCTGCAAACAAAAATTGTACTTGGAAAATTGTTGAAAAACTAAAAACCAGAATACTATTAGAAACAACTGGATCTTCAAGAAGAAAGAAAGAATCACCAGAGTTGAAGATGCAAAGTTTAAAGTTCGTTTGGTGGCAAAAGGCTACACACAAAGAGAAAGTATTGACTACAATGAAGTTTTCTCTCCAATGGTGAAATACAACTCAATCCGTACTCTACTTCATATTGTTGCTCATTTCAACTTGGAACTTGAGTAACTAGATGTTAAAACAACTTTCTTACATGGTGATGTTGAGGAAACAAATCTATATGAAACAACATGAGGAATTTGAAGTTTGAGATAAAGAAGATCATGTATATTTGTTAAAAAGATCTTTGTATGGCCTGAAATAATCTCCTAGGCAGTATAAGAGGTTCGATATTTTTATGCTTAGAAATAGTTGCTTTAAGAGTAAATATGATAATTGTGTATATTTCAAAAAGTTCGTGAATGGTTCTTTTATTAATCTACTCCTATATGTTGATGATATATTTTGATTACTTGTAAGGACATATTAGAAATCAACAAGTTGAAAGTTCAATTAAGTAGATAGTTTGACATGAAGATTTTAGGCGCTATAATTTTTTTTTTTTTGGGAATAGAGATATACAAAGATAAAAAAACGAGCACACTCTTTCTATCATTAAAGAAATACAAAGAAAAAATGGTAGAACATTTTGAAATGGAGAATTCAAATTCTGTTAATACTCAATTAACAGCTCATTTCAAACTTTCAATTGTATTATCATCAGAAACTAATGATGAGATAAAACAAATGTCTCATATCCTTTATGCTAGTGCAGTTGGTAGTCTCATGTACGTCATGGTATGCACTAGGTCATATATTGCATATGCTATTATTGTGGTCAACATATACATGGAAAATCGTAATAAAGTTCACTCTCAAGCTGTAAAGTAGATCTTGTGCTACTTGAAAGATTCTACTGATGTGGGCTTGGTCTTGGACAATTCAAAGATGCTGGAGAAAAAATTACTGGATACATCGATTCAGATTATACTAGAGGCCTAGATAAGCGAAGGTTGTTCACTGGATATATTTTTACTTTTTGCGGATGTACCATCAGCTGGAAAGCAAATCTTCAATTTATTGTTGCTTTGTTTACAGCTGAAGTAGAGTACGTCACAACAACTGAAGCAATAAAAAAGTTATCTGGTTACAATGACTAATCGGTAAATTGGATATACAATTGAAAAAGACAAGGTCTAATATGATAGTCAAAGTATCATATATCTGACAAAAAATATAATGCATCATGAACGAACTAAACACATTGATGTTAGGACGCACTTTATCTAAGATGTGGTTGAGTAAGGTAAGGTTCAAATAGATAAGATATCTATAATGGACAATGCAGCAAACATGGTGACCAAACCAATTCTAAAGACCAAATTTAGATATTATCTGGACTGATTAGTTTATTAAAAAGATAATTCCTGGAGAGAGATAAAAGCAACATAAGATGTTATGGATAGCTTAAGTCAAGGTGGAGATTTATGAATATTTTTATGATTTAAGTTATGGACAAATATATAACAATTTAGGGAGTCATATGGTGACCTAATGACCACAAATTTGGTAGTGGTTTGATGATCACAAATTTAGTGGTAGCTTAGTAATTAGAAATTTAGTCATTGTTTTTGCTATAAATAGCCATCAATTTTTCCATTCAAAGCATCTCAAAACAATACATTCTATTCTCTTCTCATCTTTCTTTCTTTCATATTTTCTTATATCTTAGAGTGAGAAATGTTCATTAGTGAGAGATGTTTGGATGAAAATATTTTTGGGTAATTTTTGGGTTGTGAGTGATATCTGCTGAAGACTCTTATAATAATTATCTTTTACATAGTGAAAATTTTTTTGTTGCTCTTCTATCATGAATGTAGACAAATTGTTGAACCATATTAAATTATTGTGTTATCTTTTATCTGTATTTTTAATTATTTTCTTACTCATTTATTTTTTCTCTATATCGACACTCTGTCTCTACAAACAACAAAATCATTGTGGTTGTATTTCTACTGTTATTGTTAGGGATAGAGCTTAGTGAGAACATAAGGGAATGACCCCTCAAAATTTTTGAAATTTTGTCATATAATTAAAAATATTGAGAAATGCTTTTCATGTATTTTTATTTGCTAATTTGTAAGTTATCTATAATTCTTTTTTAATTGAACGTAGTTAATGACAGTTAAAGATGATGTTATTTTGTTTAGCCATAATTTTTTTAATTGACAATTGTTACGGTATATATACTTTCAGTTTAGCCCCAAAAACCTAGTGGAAAACTTTGCTACTGATTGTCGTGTCTTGTAACCAATATTCTAGGTGACATTGATGTACTTACTAATTTCTTTAATAAAGCAACATTTTGATTATTGTAGAAATTGAATATACAAGTGTTGAAAATTTTCAAATGAAAAATCACCATTAAAATGTTGAGAAGCATATAATTATTATAATATATATTAAAATTATTATTCTTGGACTACGATAAGGATTAAAAGCCATTATATTTATTCTTATGTTAGTAAGTTATTACAACAGTTTATTAATTCTCTTAATGGTTAAAATTTAAAATTGCTATTAATATATTATTACATAGATAAAATGGAAATAATTTTATATTTGATACTAATAATTTATATCATAAATTATATATTTGAACAAAACACAGAAACTTTTAAGGTTTTTTAAATTACAGTCATAAATAAACTTTTAAAAAATTAATAGTTTATCTCTTGTTATTTGAGATAATATCCATTCATTTGATATTGTACGAATTTCAAATATTGCAATGCATTATATTACATAATTTTTCTATATTTGATATATTTTTTTGTAAATTTGTTAGAATTTCATGTAAAATATAATAATATTTTTATAAAGATTTAAGATTTATAGTCATTAGCAATAATTATAACTGTTGGTAACCAGTATATTCAAACCCCAACTTTTCTAATTGTTATCTCAAATAATATTTTTATTAAAAGATAATTAAATAAACTATTAGTTTTTTAAAAGTTTGTTTGTAGTTGTAATTTATTAAAATTTTTGAGAGATTTTCTATAATTTGTTCATTCTATTTATATTATAGTGAAAATTAAATTTTTTAATAAGTCTATTTAAGGATAATTGATTGACTAAACTTATTTTTTTTAGTTCATTGGGAAACTCAGAGGATCATGTTTTATACAATAAGGGTAGTTATTTCCTTATACTTGTCATAAAGTTATTAAACTCTCATTAATATTGGTAGATGGTTGTGAAGAGGCTCAAATACGAGATATTCTTCAATTCTTACAAATGAAAATATTAACCAAACCACCATTTATTGGCTGATTAGACTCAATTAATGTTGATTTAAATCTGCATATTAATATGGACTTAGGGATAAACCCAAATCTTCATATTAATTAATATGGACTTAGAGATAAACCCAGCTAAAAATTATTGATTCTAAATTTAAAAAGAGGGGGGGGGGGGGTAAGATTTTGATATATAAATCAGACAAGAGATGGCCATATCAAGTCGCTGTCCTGGTAAAATTGTGGTAAACATGTAGATCTGACTATTATCACACTGAGCTGCTGGATATTCCACAAAATAATTTTCTACAAATTGCAGCCACTGTTTAGGGTCAAACAACGGCAACCAATTTTCCACTAGTTAAATACTTGTCTATATTAAAATGGAGTTTTCCATTGTCTTATCTACGTGTAAATTTTTGACTATTTCCTACGATTGACATAGTCATGCAACTTCTTCCAAACCCGAAATTCTTATTAGAATTTTGTAAATTTAAATGAATCGGATTTGATAATTATAAACTTACTATTATTTTAAAACAAATTATTTTTTGAATTTAATTTTATTATAACTATAAAGTCTTAACATATTCTTTTTAAATTAAAGTGTGTAATTTTTTCCAACAATTTTCATGTATTTCCCTCTTTTTGAAATTAAATTATAGAATGTTATATATTAATTAGTTGTCCATGTGAGATTTTTAAGAAGCTAAATACCATACTTTTATAATTTGCCTTAAATTGAAAATATACTAAATTTTTGAAAGATCGAGATGTCTCGAGCAAAATATATACTGGACTAAAATTTTCAAGTGATCGGCCAAGGTATAATTGAGGCTACATGATTAATAACTGGCACAGCTCAAATTTTGAACAAGTTTAATTATAACTCTGACACAGATCTAAACTTACAATTTTAAATCTGAGAAAAGCTTCTTGCAAGTGAAAGATTGTAATTAAAATGAGCAATATGCCAAGCAATAAAATTTTTACGTTCATGATCATGGTAGCATTACGCAAGTATGACATCAAGATATAATAGTAAGTAAAAACTTAAAAAAAAAAAACGAAAAGAAAGAGGTATATGGACATATATACAGCATATTATAATTAGAGAAATTCATAGTAACACACATTTAATTGTTTTATTCATATTAGTTAATAATTAATGCATTTACATATATATTATTATGTGATTGAATTAGTTTGTACATAATGTGTCAGATTGAATCTACTTAAAATTTGTTTGACATTTAGATGTATAGGATGATATATGAATTTTGTATTTGTAGTGGAGATTGAGAACAAATGGAGGGAATAAGGGATGTGAAGAGGGTGGCTATATATATATATATATATATGAAAAGGAGACAATTAATGGCTATATATATATAAATATATATATATATATGAAAAGGAGACAATTTATACCTTTGACGTGATTAATGAATAGAGTATTTATTATGTTTAATTTAATATTTAATTTCTTCTTCCAAACCATGCATACGTATTTGATGTGAAGGCAACTTTATAATATATTGTTTTGGGGAAGAAATTGGGTTTAATTTCTTCTTCCAATCCACTTGCTCACCCACATATATATTTTATACATATTTAAAAAATATATAATTCAATTTGAATCAAATAAATTTGCAAACTATAGTTTATTTTTTGCTATTCGTAAAGAAATCATACTAATATCTACTCTGAAAACAACATTTCCATATTAATTGAATATGTTGCATTTTCTCTTAGTACGAAGATTGAAGAGAAAGAATTGATGAATTGAGAAAGGATAAGAATTTAGTTTCTTTGTTTGGTAAGAGAATGAGTCTAATTCGAATGGAAGAATGAAATAACAGTGGGTAAGAATATCGATAATTCGATTAATAATATAAATAATTAAGTGAAATAAGTGATTGGGTGTCACATATTGAGTGGTAGAGTATGTAAGCGCATGAACTGCACGGGTATTCATGAAAACGTCACACCATCTACCATTTCATAACCTTTCCCTTCCCCTACTTTTTTTATTTTTATTTTTTTTATCCTTTTCCCAATTTTATTTCATTTTTTATAGATAGAAATTGAGGTCTTTAATTTATGTCCATGTCAAATTCTCATTCAGAAATAAATGATATGGAAAGTTAACAAAAACTTTGAATCAAAAGAAATTCTAAAAATCATGGTGTAAACTGCTAAAAACAATAATTTTAATCTAGAAAAACCCAAAGTTTAAGATTGTTTTTTTAAATTCAAATATTGATTATGAATAATTAAAATAATGAGTAATAAATTAAAAATATATGTATATATTTACAAAATCAATATATAGCATATAGATTTGCATTCCATAAGTGGCATATGAATTCACTTTAATTTATTTTGGAAAGAAAAAGTATCGAGAAGGAATTGAAGGGAAGAATACCTTCTACTACTAAACAAAGACCACAGAACCCACCAAATGCATAAATATAACTGGAGCAGGTGTGTGAAGCATCTTTGAAGCTTCAAAGGATCAAAACCTGAATATGGGCATTGCCATAAAACATGCATGCATGTATGTTGATATATGGTCCAAAGCTAATTTAATTAATTAAGTACAATGGATGAAGTAGCTAGTAGATGTAATTACAATATTAAATTTGAACTAAATTAATAAAAATGGTGGGTGATGAGACAAGTTGTATAAGACGACAGACATCCTCATTCTCAAATGATGGTAGATCCGCATTAATAGGGTTCACGTAGTCTCATGCAAATTAATAAAAAATTTATGAGTTCAGAAAAAAAAATTAAAATTATATAAATGACAAGAAAAAGAGCACCAAACTACTGTTAGGAGTTGACTTCACAGGCTAGGTGTTGGAGTGAACCTTTCCACACTACCTTCTTTGTTTTATCTTTAATTTATTATATTATTATAATTATATACATATTTGATAGTTAATATGTTAATTATATATAATAATAATTTGACGTTTCTCTGATTTTCTTTCTTAAATAATTACTAATTAATTATCTCAAATGAACATCTTCGTTTTCTTCTCTCTTTTCATAATTTTCAAGTAATCAATTCTAATATAATATTAGAATCATAAAAAGATTAATAATAAAAATTTAAAACCCAAAATATAGAAAGACTCAAATTAAAAAATATTTAAGCATGTTTCTCAAAGAAAAATAAATTAAACAAGTGACAACTAAACTAAAATCAGTAGCATTTTGAGAGAATATTAAAACAATCTCCTATCAGAAGTTTAAAATATAGAATAACAATTTATAATTGTAGTATAACTAACTTAAATTATTGACACCCAATTCTAATATTAATTTCATACGCTAATGTTGATTGATTTTAAGATTAACTGCTATCTCTAGCTATATGCTATTTAAATGTTTATTTAGTAATTCAAAGAATCAGCCTGCAGTAATTTATACGATGAATAACAACAAAACCATTATATATTTATATAACTACTGTGAGATTTGTAATTGAAAATAGTGAGTGAAGAATTTGTTTGTGCTGCATGTGTCTAGTACCTAGACAACATCTGAATAATTATTTTTAATATTCTTCAGTCTTAGCAATATAAATTTGTGTTTTCGACAGCTTACAAGAAATTTCCTGTTTTTTATGTATCTTTTCCTAATTTTCCGATCTTTTGTAAGAATTCAATGAAATAAAAGAATAAAATAACCTTTACGAATCTGAGTGAATTAGCACCTCGAGCTAATTAATGCGATTAAAAAATATCAATTGATAATTATCAATTGATAATTAAAAAATATCAATTGTTAAGTTTGGAGTTTTCTTTTTCTTTCCATAAATTAAAAATATCAATTGATAATTATAGATAATACTCGTGTTCTTTTTTTTAGGTAAGTTTTAATTATTTGAAATTCAAGAAAAGATTACCGGTACCGATACGAAATCAAAATTTCATATTGTGATCCTTATTTTAAAATTTCCAACCTTTTGTAAGAATTCAAAGAAATAAAAGAATAGAATAACTTGTAAATCATGGTGAATTAACAGCTCAAATCAACGCCATTAAAATACTCAAAAAACAAATTAAATTAACCATACAAAATGAGGATAGAAAATAAAATGCCACAAACATTAGATATTCATCAAGAAATTTGGTAGGGTAATGAGTTTTGGATTTAACTTTTTTTAAAGGCTATAGCTCAAGTGAGAAAGGTTGTCAAAACCATTATAATTAAGTAGGAGATAAATTTTATAGCTAGCTAATGGGGGATAATAAACGTCATCCTTCACATGTCCAGACCCATTATAGGAGTAAAATAAGGTAGAAAGTAATATAGAGCAGAAAGACCACAACAGAAGGCCTCAACATCATATAACTTTAAAGGAATTTGGTAAACAATTAGGTGAGAAGATGGGTTCTGAACTTAACTTTTTCTAAAGGGATTGTCTAAATTATTATATAAGTATCAGTTAAATGTTATAGCTAACGTGAAATAAATTAGCATTGGTCCTTATTACACTCTCATATTGCGAGTGAAAGTTTTCCAAATTCCTTCATTATTTACAAAAACTAGTTAGATTGTATATTCAAAATTTAAAAATAAAATGATAAAAGGAGAGTTAAATTGATTATCCAAGTCTTTCAACGCAAGATGCTTGTGAATAATATAGAGCAGCTAATGAAAAGGACATTGATTTGGGTTTGTGAAGTAAAGGTCAGTAAGTGCTCTTATACACGTGGGAGGAATGAAAAAGCTCCCTTCTAACTCTAAAGTGAATTCGTTTCTCCCACATATCTCCAGAATATTAGGATCGGATATAGCAAGAGTGAAGTTAATAATTTAAAAAAATTAAAAATAAAATGAAATACACAAATTTTAAATGGAAAACTCTTAAATAAATCAGGATAAAAACCATAGACAATAATAGAAGAATTCACTATAAAAGAAAATAGGAGATTATTTATCTCTAATAATTAAAGAGAAAACAAATTAACTCTCCCTTTAAAATTAGGAGAACAACAAAATAACAAATATTTTTATCTCTCTATTTTTTTTATCTTTCTCTCATATTTGGAAAATCTATATTTCACTCACAAAAACTTAAAACTTTCTATATTTTTACTGAGGAAGAACTCTGCCTTTTATCAGAGAAAAGAATTCAAACTAAAATTTTCTACCACCTTTCTTTTAAAATAAAAATAAAATATTTTTTTTCAAATGTTTTGACTACCTACCACTGATATATTTTTTTCAACGAATCTCCCACTTGAAGATTTGATTATGCCAATCATATCTTCACACCATTTTTCTTTTTTGTCATTCCATGTCGCTTACGTTTTTGCTAGGCCGCTAGAGGATCGACACCAAATAAATTTGTTAGCATTGATTACTTTAGTTAAGAAATCTGCTAGGTTGTCTTATGTATAAATTTTTTACATATCCACTGTTCTTTCTTCCACTTTTCTCACTGACAAAGTGGTACTGGACTTGAATATGTTTTGTTCTTGAATGAAAGGTCAGATTCTTTATTAGATGCAAAGCACTCTAACTGCCACAAAAAAAATTTCTCTTGTTCATATCTGGGTTCTTCCAATGTCATTTTTAACCAAATTGTTTCTTTGTTAGCTTGTGTAGCTACTACATATTCTACTTTTGTTGTTGATGTAGCTACAACTGACTGCAGTTTTGAAACTCAACTTATAGCTCTACCAGTAAGAACAAACACATATCTGGTGGTAGATTTGCTTTTATTAAGATCACCTGCATAATCTGAATCAACATATCATCTGACAGTAAAGTCTGATCCACCATAATACAATGCAATATTTGTGGTTCCCTTAATGTATCTCAGGACCCTTTTTATTGTATTCCAATGCTCTTTACTAGGATTCCAATGCTCTTTACTAGGATTCACCATGCAATGTCTGGTCTGGTACAAATCATAGTGAACATTAAACACCCATTGCTGATGTATACGATACTCGAGACATCTTCATCCTCTTCGCTTTTGTGCTAAGACTCATACTGGATGATAACTTGAAATTAATAAGAAATTGGATAGAAATTGACTTACAATCTTGCATATTGAAGTGTCGCAAGATTTTCTTCAAATAGTTCTTTTGAGAAAGCCAAATCTTTCTATTATTTCTGTCTCAGTGAATTTGCATCCCTAGAATCTTGTTTGTTGGTTCTATTTCCTTCATTTCAAACTCTCTAGCCAACTGTGCCTTCAATTCTATAATACGATATTTGTTGGGGCCCGCTACCAACATGTCATATACGTACAACAGCAAAATAATGAAATCATTTCCACCAAACCTCTTGAAATATGCATAAAGATCTGCTTTAAGTCTGTTGTATCCAAGACTCATGATGAAGGAAACAAATATCTTATCGGTGCCTGTTTGAGACCGTACAGAGATTACAAACCAAGTTCTCTTTGTAGCATATAAATTTCTTTTTCTAGATCTCCATGAAGAAAAACTGTTTTGACATCTAACTGCTCTAGATGTAAGCCAAATGTAGCACACATTGCTAGAACTACTGTAATATTTGTTAGTCATACCACTGGAGAAAATATCTCATTAAAGTCAATGTCTTCTTTCGAAGCATCCCTAGAATCTTGTTTGTTGGTTCTATTTCCTTCATTTCAAACTCCCTAGCTAATTGTGCCTTTAATTCTATAATACGACATTTGTTGGGGCCCGGTACCAACATGTCGTATACGTACAACAGCAAAATAATAAAATCATTTCCACAAACCTCTTGAAATATGCACAAGGGTCTGCATTAAGTCTGTTGTATCCAAGACTCATGATGAAAGAATCAAATATCTTGTACCAACACATCGGCGCCTGATTGAGACCGTACAGAGATTTGTTCAACCTACAAACCAAGTTCTTTTTTCTTTTTCTTCAAATCCTTTTGGTTGTAGCATATAAATTCCTTTTGGTTGTAGCATATAAATTTCTCCATCTAACTGCTCCAGATGTAAGCCAAATGTAGCACACATTGCTAGAACTACTGTAATATTTGTTAGTCATACCATGGAGAAAATATCTCATTAAAGTCAATGTCTTCTTTCTGAGCATATCACTTTCCACTTGATCTTCGCTATTGCATTTGATCTTATACAACAATTTGTTTCTAATAGATTTTCTTCCTTCTAGTAATGGAACAAGTTTCCGAGTTTTATTTTTATGAAAAGCTTATATTTCCTCTTGCATTGTTGTCATCCACATAGGTACATCTTAATTGTTCAATGTTTCTTAAAGAGTTGATGGTTCTACATTGCTCTCTATAACATACTTTGAGTGTCAACCTAGTTGTTTTCTGGAGCGATTTGACCGTCGAGGTTCTAGTGCCTCAAAAACAATTGGTTTTTGCTCTTCGTGCTCTAGTTCTTCTCCAGAAAAATTATTTTGCTCAACTTCATTTTTCACGTGTACTACCATAGTTTCTGAATTTTCTTTCACTGTGCTATCATCACTTTCTTCTTTTTGTTATTTGTCTTATAAAAAGATAACATATATGCTAATTACAACCTTATGGATATTGGGATTCCACAAGCGATACACTTTTAATCCATTAACATATCCCAAGAATAGATGTTTTTTTTCAATTTTGGATCCAGTTTAGTAGTTTCTTGGGCGTTGTACATCACGTACACATGACTTCCAAATATATGGAGGTTTGAATAATCAGTTTTCTTCCCAGTCCACATCTATATCGGTGTCTTCAACTCAATTGCTGTTGATGAGTTCCGATTTATCACATAACATGCGGTATTTTCTGTTTCTGTCCAGAAATATTTTTTCAAGCCTATAGCTCCCAATATTGCTCTTGTTCTTTCTTACAAGGTTTTGTTAATCCGCTCTATCACTCTGTTTTGTTGAGGAGTGCATACTGTAGTGAACTGTCTTTTGATATCTTTTTTATTGCAAAATTCAGCAAACTCGTGACTGATATATTTTTCTCCATTATTTGTCCTCATACATTTGATCTTCTTTTAAGAATCAAGCTCTACCCGCGCTTTAAATACTTTAAAGACTAAAAACACATTTGTTTTTTTCTTGATAGGATACACCCACCGCCTTCTAGAATAATTATCTATGAATGATACAAAATATTTTGCTCATCTTAGAAATGTTACTAGTGCTTGTCATACATCAGAGTGAAGCAATTCTAGAATTTCTTTACTTCTATAATTTGATGTGTTAAACTTTAATCTGTGTTATTTACTTGTAACAGAATGCTCACAAAAAGGTAAAGATACCTTAGTGAGACCTAGAAGTAAATTTTATTCTACAAGAATTTTTATTCCTTGCTCAGACCTATGTCCAAATTTCTAATGTCAAACCATTGTAGATTTTTCACTTGAACTACTTGAAGCAACAGATGCTTCTCCTTCTAGCAAAGTCTCTCCCTTCAACATGTACAAGTTGTTAGTCACATTTTCTCCCTTCATTAGTACAAACGCCTCGAATCACTTTCATGATTCCTTTTTCGGCTTTAATTTTATAGTCAAAATCATCCAGTTGACCTAATGACAGCAAGTTCTTTTTAAGGTCTTTCACATGCCTCACTTGTTGAATAGTTGATACTGTGCCATAATAAAACTTCAACTTGATAGTTCCAATACCGACAATCTTTAAGGCATGATCATTGCAACTGTACACAGATCCCTCAAAGACAGGTTCATATTGGCGGAACCATTCTCTTCGAGATGTCATGTGAATTGTAGCTCCCGAGTCAATAAACCACACATTAGTAAATATTTTTCTACCTTCACTAGTTGTCGCTGCTTCACAACACAAAGTGTCACTTTCATTACATGTGCTTGCAATATTTCCTTAAGGATTATAGTGTTTTTTGTTTAAACTTCAGCAATCCTTCTTCAAGTGACTCTTTTTTCCACAGTGGTAGCACTTAAGGTTTATCTTCTTACTTTTTGACTTTGATCTGCCTTGGTCTTGGCTCCCACTTGAGTCACGTTTCGTTGACCTCCTTCTTATCACAGTTAGGGCTTCCATTTGTTGCAAACTAGCTAACCTATCCTCCTTGTTTTTGTGTTTGTTTTCTTCTTCAAGAATAGCAGCTGCAACATCATCAAAGTTCAGATAATTTGCGAGGATATTGTTTGTTATATTGTTGATGAATTGATCATGTGAATCAGGTAGACTTTGAAGCAGAAGTTCAACACGTTCAGTTAACTTTATTTTATAACCCAATGATGTGAGTTGAGAAAATAGTGTATTCAACGTATTGATGTGCTCTGTCATTGAAATAGATTCTGACATCCGCAGAGTGTACAATTTCCTTTTAAAGAAAATTTTGTTGTGAAGTGATTTAACCTCGTACAGTTTTGTGAGATGATCCCAAATCTCCTTTGCAGTTTTCTTCTCCTCTATGCTTAACAACACTTCATCTACTGATGCAAGATGAAGATTTGCAATAACATTTTCATCCATCCCGCTCCACTTGACATCATTTTTGTATTCCACCGGCTTTTCACTAATAGTCGTCAGACAATTATCTTTTCTCAAGATAACCTTTATCTTTAATTTCCACAATGAGAAATTACTCTTATTGAATTTTTTTTTATCTCAAATTTTGCCGTAATTACTTCTACAACCTTGAAAGCTAAATAATAATCCGACTTATTGTTTGATGTGGAGGGTCCACTAATTTAGTAGCAACCACAGAGCATACGATAAGTATATATTAACATCTAAATCTAGCTCTGATACCACTTATTGAGAAAATCAGGACCGGATAGAGCAGAAGTGTAGCTAATAATTTGAAAAAATTAAAGACAAAATGGAACAAACAGATTTTACGTGGAAAACCCTTAAACAAATCAGAGTAAAAACTACAGACAAAAATAGAAAAATTTACTACGAAAGAAAATAAGAGATAACAATTTCTCTCTAATAATTAAAGAGAAAACAAATTAACTATCTTTTTAAAATTAGGATAACAACAAAATAATAAATATTTTTATCTCTATTTTTTTTCTCTTTCTCTCATATTTGGAAACTCTATTTTTCACTCATAAAAATTTAAAACTTTCTATATTTTTACTAAGAAGGAACTCTACCTTTTATAGGTAGAAAAAGAAATTCAAACTAAAATTTTCTACCATATTTCTTTTAAAATAAAAATAAAAATAAAATAATTTTTTTTTCAAATGTTTCGGCCGCCTACCATTTGGTAGGTGGCTGATATATATTTTTTTTTTCAACATCCCATTCATATAGGGGCCATTCCCAGAATCATATATATAAAGGATTTTCATTGTTGAATTTATAATTAAACGAATCACATTTAATTAGTGTATTTTTGAAAAAAAAATTATGTTGTAAATGAAAATCTTATTGCATGCAATTTAAATCTATTTATGTTAACGTGCATATGAAATCAATAATTTTTTTACTTTTTAAATGATTTTAGAATCACACACAAAAAAAAAAAAACAAAGGAAAATCAATGGATTTAATTGTTATAACGTTACAAATATATAATTAGTTTTTTTTAATGTATGTAAACTTTAAATATCATATAAACGCAATATTTCTATATAGATTTTATTTATTGATCAATGGTTTTTTTCCTCATTGTGTTATATTTGATTTCATTATGTTGTAGTTTGAATGCATTTGTTATTACTAATTATCTTAAATGTTATAATTTTAACGATTTTACTTGACAAATATAATTTTAAAATTAAAGAAAATGGGATTTTTTTTTTGGAGATCCATGTTTGTTTTGTGATTTCTAAATCCACTCATAAAATGTTGGTAATAGATAGGTTTTTTTTTCCCTTAAAAATATGGCTTAAACCCACAAACACACACAACTAACAAAAGTAGGTGACACCACATAGTTTAAGTAACAATCGACTAGAGATGCAGTAGGAGGATAGGAACAAAATGCTGATCTCTCTTTCTTTTCTCACTTATGAGTTTTTTTCCCCTCTTTACTATATTTCAACAGTGTACAGCACAATAGCCCACATATATGATATTTAAACAAAGGCTATTGTGATTTTCGACTTTTATACTTTGTGCAATTGAATTTTTAATTTTTTAATTATTTTTTAATCGTTAATTTTAAATTAATTTATTTTTTTTTAATTTTATTCATCTAATTATTATTAACGCTGGAAATTTCATAAAACAAAAAATATTTAAATTAACTTCCTTACCTATTATTAATTAGATCCTATATGTTACGTAATGAATAAACAAGAAAGATAGTAAATTAAATAAATTTGATAGTCAACGAGGAGTTAATTGAACAAAGTTATTGATTAGTTTAAGAAGTTAATTGTATAAATTTTGAAATAAAAGCACAAATGTGTAAAGATCAAAGCCCAAGTAGCCTCATAAGCATGTTTATGCCAGCTTTTTGTGGGTGTTAGAAATGGAATTGAGATGAAAATTTTTAAACGTTGGTATTCTAATTTTCATGGTTTAATATACCACTTTAATTTTTTTTTAAATAATATTTATTCAATGAAGCTGTAAGTTTTCTTTTTATATATAAAATATTTATTCAATTAAACTATAATTTTTCTTTTTTAGTTTACAAACTTCAGCGTTTAAAGAATTCAATTATTAGTTGATCATAATAGTTAGAATTCAGATATCAGAATAATCGACAATGATAAGTAAATTCAATGGCATATAATTGGAATGAATTCTTGTGGTTTGTAATATTAAAATAATAGTATAATAATATAAGTTATTTATTTTGGAATTGAAAAGAAGATTTAATTAGTGGCAGGAAATGATGAAGCCAAAAGAGGATCAGCAGATCTCGTGATTCGATGCTCAAAAAGGCAATTTCTAAATCTTCTTTTGAGTTAGAGTACAGAGCATCAAACACATGCAATTGATGATCAGCCCAATCTACTCATAGTGTTTACTCATTGTAATGCCCCCAACTGCTCAGTCACACACATGCACTTCCATCCTCAATTAGATATTATATTTCTATTTGGAAGGTGTTTGTTATAATTATTAAATACAGTTTTTTTTATTCAATAGTTAATAAATAAAATGTTTAGTTAACTTTTTTAAATAATAACGGGTGAACTATTTGAATTTTCAAACAAATGAAGATTAAAAAACATCATTTTAGAGCTTTTTCTAAACCGTTTGAGTTTTTTAAATATATAAACAAAATTACTATTACACTACATTATCTTTATATAAATAACAAATTTTGAATTTATTTTTTATTTAGTTACTTTTATATCATATATTTTTTTGAAATTTTTTTTATTTGAATTTATTATTATTATTATTTTGTTAAAATAAATAATTATATCAAATAAGCAATATATTATATTTTTTATCTATTTATTTATATATTATAAAATAATCTATATTTTAAATTAAATAAATGATATCTCTTGGTAATTTTCTATCATAATATAAACAACTTAATTATTTTTACTAAACAACAAATACAAAACCGCTAGACTTGAATTTCATTATATGCATCACAACCATGTATTTGCCGTTAATTACTACTCCATCTGTTTTAATGAATTTATTCATTTTTAGTATTATATAAAAATTCAGAAAATAATTAGTAATCTAAGTAATTGATTATATATGAAATTAATAGAATTTGAAAATTTTATAAAGTTTGAAAATTATGAAATATTAATTATTTTAAATATTAAAGTTGAAAAAAATTTTAAAAATTATGTTATTTTTCATAAAATGAACAAAATTATTGAGACGGATTGATGGACATAATATATTGTACTTGTTCTCTACTTTTCATCAATTCTATGTATGATTTTTTTTTGCCATATTTAATAATATTCAATTAATTAAAGTTATCCATCCCTTTACGATTTTGATAATTTAGTAATGGAAATGAGGAAATCTGATTGACAAAGGTCAGTGTGGATGGTGAAGACGGCAAGTTTTTTTCCTTTTTTTTTTTTAAAAAAAAAAAAGAAAAGTTTCTAACAGATATTTGATCTTTGAGACTCTGAAAGTTAACTTTCCTATTCCAAAATCGAAACTTATTATTTAACTCTGCAATCAAATTTTAATTTTACAATCATTTAATGAAATTGTATCAAAACTTATTCATTAATCCTCTTTATTTCAGCAGAGAGAAAATTGTCGTTAATATTTTTATTTAAATTTAAATTTTAAATAAATTTATATATATGTTATTGTTTGCACTTCACTTCATATTGTCATTGTTAGCAAAAAGGGAATTACAAAAAAAATATTTGTAAAAAAATTAATTAATTAACGACAACAAGAGTCCACCGTAAAGTTGAAACTGAATTCCGACAATTAAATTCAAAGTAGAAAATGGAAAACATCTTGGCCGTAGCTGGAAATTGTAAAACTTCTTTCATCTACCCAAGTTTTCTATATTTTTAAAAAAATAATTGTTTTTTTTCGAAACGGGAAAGAATTGAAAAAGCTTTTTCTTGCATTGCATGATATCCATGCATACACATATATGTATACATACATATATCACCATAATATCATAACATATTAATATCATTATTAATATACAGATATAGTATAATTATGTATATTAAAGATAATAATAAAAAAATGTACTTACAAAAATTTAGGTGAATAATTGTATTGTTTACACGTCCCAATTAAAGAGAGGGAAGATAGAGAAAGACAATCTTGTTTTGTCAAGACCTAGGGTTTCCTATTTCCTCTTTTTTCACAGATGAACTGCAACTCATCTTTGGTTGGCCTTTTTCCTATTTGATGATTTTTCACTTATTTTGCTAAGATCAATACCTCGTGTACTTCTAACCTAAACGCTCTCCTTTTTTTTTTTTTTTTTTAGTTTTTTGGGTATCCAGCCATGGAGTAAGACGAGAGATTATCTAGTTTGATTAATTATGGCCACTTTTGAGTGGCCCTAATCCCTAGCTAATTCATTTTCTTGTTCTAAAAAAGTACAAATCTGTAAACTCTAAAAATCTCAGGCAAATTATCTGCATATCGGTGTCGTTTTATGTAGTTAAATTTGTAGTCTTAATTAGTTTTAAGGATAGAGAGAGAGAGGAAATTAAGAAAGATGGAAGAAAGTGAGCAAACAGGATGCTCAAAGACAAGGGCTTCAAGGCAAAGTCAAGGAGTAGAGAGTGAAAGTGGAGAGAATGATGAAGATGAAAATAGTATTAGGCCTAAAAATGGAGCTAGCTCAAGCAATAGTACTGTTGAAGAGAATGAGAAGAAGCTTTCTGTTAGGCCTTATGTTAGATCCAAGATGCCTAGGCTTCGATGGACTCCTGAGCTTCATCTCTGCTTTGCTAAAGCTGTGGAACGACTTGGTGGTCAAGATAGTAATTTCCATATTTCTTCTATATTTCTCAAAATCTTTTAACTATATATTCATCAAGCTATAATTTAAAGGGTTTTTCTTTTCGTCCTCTTTTCTTCATTTCTTTTTGTGCAGGAGCAACTCCTAAGTTGGTTCTTCAATTGATGAATGTCAATGGACTTAGCATTGCTCATGTCAAGAGCCATTTACAGGTTTTAATTTTACAAAGATTTGAGAATTGAGGTATATGATGTGATCTTTTTAATATTAAATACCATTTCCCTAATTTGGTTAATTTGGTTATTTAGATGTATAGAAGCAAGAAGATTGATGACCCAAGTCAAGGTACATCTCTTAGATTAATTTTGCATAAATTTTTCCTCGTCTGAAATTATCTTTTTTGCATGTAAGTTCTTAATTATTACTAATGAATAAAGATGGGATTTAATTATATGACAGTCATGGCGGATCATAGGCATCTTGTGGAAAGTGGAGATCGCAATATTTATAACCTCAGCCAACTTCCCATGCTGCAAGGCTGCAACCAACGCCAGGCTTCTACTCCTTACAGGTATATAATTAAACATCAATCTCCACAATTAATCAAAATAAACATATTCTTATTTGATTTTCTGGTTTGCTTACTACTTAATTAGTAGGGTTAATTGCCTTATCTCCTTCTTTTTTTTAAAGAATCTCTTTTTAATAAAAATTCCCTCTTTTTACTGAAGATATAGAGATGCTTCTTGGAATTCTCGAGAAGTTTTTTTTTATGATTCTCATATGGGTCGGTGTATAGTCGACGAAACCAGACAAGGATTATATGGGACAATGGCGCAAAGGATCTCAGGAGGCAACAATATTAATACCAATTTCGGTAGTCTTTGTCCCAATTTCCAAACGTCTGCTTCCTCGTTTGCTGCACACTCTACTTGGAAATCGGAAGACCTCAAACCCCAACTCCGGTCACCGGAAAATCATAGATTCTGGCGATCTCAACCCAGTTCAAGTAATTTGCAAACCAAATTGGGGGAGAACATGACAAGTCGTTTTAACAAGAGTATCGTCTCTTCAGGCAATGTCCAAGAATCGAAATCAATGAAAAGAAAGGCAGCAGATTGCAATCTTGATTTGGATTTATCACTCAAATTAACATCAACAAATCACGATGATCATGGAAGTCTTCCTCCCAGTTTAGAGGAATGTGATGAAATTGATAGTGAGTTATCCTTATCTCTGTATTCACCATCATCATCAAAGCTAAAAAGATTGAAGGTAGTTAAAGGGGATCAAAATAATACTAATGATAATACCAATAAACAAGATTCAAGAAGGGCGAGTACTCTGGATCTGACTATATGAATGAGACAATATTCTAAGTGAGATCTTGAGGTACTTGTCCAAATTATAATGCACTTCCTGTTATTGTCTTTTTTTTCCTCTCTCTTTTACTCGTACTATAATACAAATTAATAGCCACCATTTCTTTTCAGTTCATCTTCTTCATAATTTCCTTCCCACCTTCATCATATTCTGTCTATTAGATAATATTAATTAGAGCCTTTTCTGATATACTAATGTTAGAAGAAAATAAATTTCTGTCAGTGAATGGCACAATATGAAACTAGAAAAAACCTTACTTAGAATTGTAATTTAATAATTTTTGGACCGAAGAAAATCTAAATATTTGAGCACAACAATGTTTAATTATTGGGAATCACCTATAGGTCAGTTGGTCGAAAACTTTAGGAGTTTTTCAAGAAACTTAGATTCGAGTCCCTCCCTCTCCTCTCTAATTAATATGTACTTATCAAAAATAATGTGTATTAATTATAAATTATAAATTATATTATTATTATTATTATTATAGCTGCAGGTTATTTTGAATCTAATTAAATTGTGCCTATTTGACTTCATTTTGAGAATCTTCAAATGATCTCTAGCTCCTCAGTAGTATTTGAACCCATATGAAACATTCTTGCTTCTACTTTTCTCCTTTGAGCTGCTTATTTATAGGCTTGGCTCATTTTTTGTAGCTCTTCCTTCAAAGCTTATAATTCAGCTGAAACCACAAAATTACATATTCAGTTCTATTTATATAAAGTTTATTTATACAAGAGAGATTGTTAATAATAGATGCAAAATTATTGTGATATCATTACAATAATTTATGATATATAGCTAGCAGAACTGATGTAGCAATTATTAATTTGATACTGTAAATTAATCCTAACAATTTTAATATATATCCTCACATATTTATTCCTTTGCCGTAGATTATTTTTAAATAATAAATTACATGAATGATGAATTATATAATATTTGAAAGAACTACCTTCTTAAGGGCTTGTAATATCTCCTTCATTCCAGTGTTTTTCTTTCCAAGAATCGAGCAACGAAGTTCATAGCAATAAACTTTAGGAAATAATATAGATAAGTTGGCCTCTATATTTATTATGAAAGGGGAAAAAAAAGAAAAAAAAAACTCCTAATTATACAATATTAGATATATAGACACCCTAAAGATTTAAAACTCTGAAGGAGATAAGGATACGAAGAAGATGAATTTCAACTCCCTTTTCCATTTCAATGTCATCATTTCTGAGTTTTTTTGTGTAATTTATATTTCGCAGTCTAGAACTTCGAGTAGCTACTCTGTCATCAAGCACCCTACATATAAAAGAAAATCACATATCATATATATTTAATTTGTGTATTTTGCTAAAAAAAAAAAAAAAAGAGGCAAAAATAGACCTTTCGATTTTTCTAGCTGATGAAGGTGTGAACGAGCTTTAGGTACAAATCAATGCAAAAAAATAGAAAAACCTTGTGTCTTCACTACTTCTTTTAAGTTTTTAACTATATTACCTGCAATGGAAGGTCTAATCTCTCATGTTAGAAGGAAATTAGGGAAAACCCGAAAAAAATGATGGAAGAAAGAATTTGAAAAATGATTCTCATCAGCTCATCTGGTAGTCAATGTGGGAGAAATATTGGATATTTAAGGCTGGCAATGACCACCAATTTATATGAGAAATTTCAATTATCAAAGGAGTTATATATGGAAAGAACTTTTAATTAGTTACAGTAGCAAATAGTCAAACAAGTAAGAAATTATCCTAGAATACATGGGAAGTAATAAGTATGAATCTCCTCCAAACAAAAAACAACTTGGCTTTCCGGCCAATTATAGTTCTGTTAAACACTTGATTTTATTTGCTCTTAATCATTCAGTATCCTATAATCTAAATATTGCAGATTAATTTGAATTTAGGTTGGACAGATTCATTAAAGTAGTAAAATGCTACATCTTAAGTTTTAATATTAAAACTATGGGAAAAAAAATTTCTAGTATCTCATTTCTTCCCTTGAGTGTAAAAACTTGATTTTATTGATATATCATATATGTATACAGTTGCAATACAAGAAAAGTAAACAATTAGTGAGACCACCTTAGTGAGACCACCAAAATATTCCTCATCCCAATTTGCTTGAAACATTTTTATTAACGAATCAAAGTACTTCTCTTTTTGAGTGTTTTGATAAAATATTAAAATTAACAAAAATTCTCAATATAGGGTAGTTAAAGATTTTATGGAGTCAAAAAAAACTTGCAGTCTGCTTCTTCAACAGGTAGACTGTTCATGTTCGCTGTTGAAAGAAGCAGACAGCTGTTGTCCACCTGTTGAAGAAGCGGACATGAGCTGTGTCCGCTGATGTTGTAGGCAGACAGAAAAGTTTCCCCCTGCAACCCTGGAAAAACTGGGAAATTTTGCCTGCTCTTGCTCTGCAATTGAACGCTCACTCTGCCATTAAGGAGCAAGTAATTAATCAAATTTTGTTTTTTTTGTGCTAATTGCGCTTGATTAAATTCTGGTGCTCTCCCTCTTTTGCGTAATGTTTGATGCGTGTATTGCTGTACATTGCTGGTTATTCTTTGTGTTTATGGTGTTTATCACATGGTTTGGTTTTGTATGAATTTCATGTCTGTGAATTTAGATGGGGCAGAATTTTTATGAATAAAATGGGTTTCGTGATCTAGTTTTTTGTATTGTGATTGCTATTGTGCTGTTTTGCTCTTCCCCTTTAATATAAATTTCATATTGCCCTGTTCTAGGCATATTAATTTTGGTTCTAATTTTCCTAGATAGGACATTGTTTTAATGACTTATATTTAAGGCACACATATCTTCAAGTTTCAGGTTTTTTTTCTGCTACTCCTTAAAATTTGGTTCCTACGGTTGCTTGTCGCCCCAAATATTGTTGTCCATCCCATCTGAAATGTATCAGAATTATTCAAATGTCTTAGTAATTAGTATTTTAGTTACCAAATATGTTATATAATCATTTAGGCCGCGTTTGATTTAGATGTTGAATATAGTTGGTAGCTGAAAATTGATAACTAGTAACGGTCTAACATTTGTTGTTTGGTAAAAATAATTGAATTTTTGCTATTTATATATGAAATTACTAATAAGGATATCATTTATTTAAATCAAAATATATATTATTTTATAATAAATAAATAAAAATATGGTATATTGCTTATTTGATGTAATTATTTATTTTAACAAAATAATAATAATAATAAATGAATAATATTTTTTTAAAAATAGATGATATAAGAGTAACTAAATAAAAAATTAATTCAAATTTTGCTATTTCTTTATATATAAAGATAATTTTGTATAAGAATTATTTGGTCTTTACATTTAAAAAAGTTCAAACTGTTTAGAAAAAACTTCAAATTTGAATTTTTCAATCAGCAGCTATTTGAGATTTCAAAAATCTGTCGGTTTATATTTAGAAAAGTTTACCAAACATTTATCTATTAGATATTATTCAAGAAAAAATTATCTAGCTACTCTGAACAGTAGCATTGTATAAAAATAACTGAGCATTCATATACTCTTGCACTAATCAAAATATATTTTTTTGCCCCCTTAGATTCTTTAAGTTGGGGCAAAAGTAATGTTTAGTTGATTTATTAACAAAGGTTAAGATGGAGTTCTTGACTGTACATTTTGGGTAAAATGTGACTGTACATTTTGGCATGCTGGATATATGATGATAAGCTCACTCTCAAGAAAGAGCAAACTCCAAGGGTGCTAGCTCTCCAGGTTAAATAATTGGGGTCATCATTCATGGTGATCTTCTGCCTTGGTAGTCAAATGGTCCCCTGATACCATTATTTGCAGTTTCATTACCGAATAGGCTATCTTAAAAAATTGTGTTGAACACTGTACATTTATTGAATAAGCAAACAGAAATCCGTTTCTCTATCAGTGGACAGCTCCATGTCAACAAATTCATCCCAAATTGGTAAATACTTTTAAAAACGCTCTAAATTATGATTTTTTTTAAAAAAAAAAATCACCCTAAATTGATAAATATTTTGTACAAAATACCTAAGAGGAAAAAAGCCCAAGAACTTCAAATTCGTATTTAATAAATAAATTCATGAATACTTTAATTTTCTTCTTTCATTCCTTTTTAAATAAATTGAATAATTTTTCCAAATTAAATTCCATTTTTTCAATTATGTTTATTTTTTAATTAACTAAAAATTGAATCAAACCAAAGTTTTATGATTAATTGGTGCAGTTTTTATGAGCATAATTTTTTAGTTTGATTTGTAAATCGAACCGACCAATGCTCTGTTGTGGAAATCGGGTTAGTTTCCACCAAAATGAATAATTGTGCCAAAAATTAAGACAAAGAAAAAATTCCCAGGTAGTTGGTGGAGTCACAAATGGTCTCCCTTAAAAACCAACTTCCTTAGACTCTTGAGTCTTGGTGACAGAATTTTTCTAAGATAATTTAAAGCACAATATATCACAAAGTAAAAGACCCGACAATAGCTATTAAATAGAAATAAAAGGAACACCAGAATTTAACGAGGTTCGGCCAATTATGCCTACGTCATCGGACACTACTAAAATAATATTTCACTATTTCAAAGAAATATTACAAAGTGAAATATTACAAGAGAGAGAGGAAAAATACAACCAATCTTAGAAGTAGAGAGATTGGTTGTTTTTGGGATGAATTGTTAAGAGGTGGATTAAGCCCTTTTATAGGCTAATGCTATGGTGGAAAATTGAAATCTTTCCGATGTGGGATTGTCATATTTCAACAAATCTCCACCTTAACAATCTCACAATTCCAAACAAACATCCTCTAAACTCTTATATTACAAATTTCAGTAATGTCTCCAAATGCGCTTCAAAGCGCCCAATTTCAAATTTTAATAACATTTATCAAGTCCAAACAATGTTGGAACTTGACACCTGTCACAACTTTTGTTGTCATATCTGCGGGATTTTCAGCAGTCAAAATCTTCTGAAGAAGTATCCCACCATCTTCAAGAATTTCCCGTACAAAATGATATCGAACATCGATATGCTTCGTCCTTGTATGATAAACTTGATTCTTTGCTAAACAAATAGCACTTTGACTGTCACAATGCACTTTGACATGCTTCTGACCAATTCCCAAGTCATTCAACAACCCCTGAAGCCAAATTGCCTCCTTAACAGCTTCTGAAACTGTCATGTACTCTGCCTCTGTTGTAGACAAAGCAACTGTTGACTGTAAGGTGGACTTCCAACTAACCGGTGCCTTTGCAAGTGTGAACACATAACCGGTAGTAGATCGACGTTTGTCTAAATCACCTGCATAGTCGGAATCACAATATCCAACTATATATTGACCACTTTTCTCATCCCGCTCAAACATTATACCAACATCTACAGTATTCTGAATATACCGTAGAATCCATTTCACAGCTTGCCAATGTCCTTTGCCAGGATCATGCATGTACCTGCTCACAACTCCAACTGCTTGTAAAATGTCAGGCCTCGTACACACCATTGCATACATCAAGCTACCAACAGCATTTGCATATGGAACCTTTGACATATATTCTCGTTCTTCATCACTTTTCGGAGATAAAGATGCACTGAGCTTAAAATGAGGAGCAAGTGGAGTACTAACTGGTTTTGTATTCTCATTTATCCCAAAACGCTTTAGTACTTTTCTCAGATATTGTTTCTGAGTCAAACAAAGTCTCCCCAATTTTCTGTCTCTGCATATCTCCATACCGAGAATCTTCTTAGCTTCCCCTAAATCCTTCATTTCAAATTCCTGATTTAGTTGAGCTTTTAACTTCTGAATCTCTCCTTCATCTTTTGAAGCTATCAGCATATCATCAACATAAAGGAGGAGATAGATAAAGGAACCATCCCGTAGCTTGCGTAAATATACACAATGATCATATTTGTTTCTTGTGTATTTCTGCCTTATCATAAACTTGTCAAATCGTTTGTACCACTGTCTTGGAGATTGCTTCAATCCATACAACGATTTGCTCAACTTGCACGCCAAATTTTCTTTTCCAGCAACTTTAAATCCTTCTGGCTGAGTCATGTAGATTTCTTCTTCTAAGTCTCCATGTAAAAATGCAGTTTTTACATCAAGCTGAACTAGTTCCAGATCAAATTGTGCTACCAAAGCCAGCAGTATTCTTATGGAGGAATGTTTTACAACTGGAGAAAATACTTCATTATAATCAATTCCCTCCTTCTGAGCGTAACCTTTAGCTACCAATCTTGCCTTGTAGCGGATATCATTCTTATCAGGAAATCCGTCTTTCTTTGCATAAACTCATTTACAGCCAATCGCTTTCTTTCCCTTTGGCAGACTTGCTAGCTTCCATGTCTGATTCTTTTCAAGGGACTGCATCTCTTCTTCCATAGCCTTTATCCACTTTTTTTCTTCTGAGCTTCGAATAGCTTCACAATAAGTGGAAGGAAGCTCATCATCTACTGAAGATGTATAATTAGTCATATCTTCAAGTCGAGCATGTTTCTTAATATTCCTTTTCGGCTTTCGTAGTGCAATTGGCTCAAGTTGCTGAGGAGGTTCTTGTGCTGAAACCTCTGCTTCCTCATCTGATCCATTTTCTACCATTATCTCCTCTTCTTCCGTAGGAGTAATTTTATCAGACTTTACAATTGCTGGATCAACAATTCTTCTTCTATCAAACTCCACCTGTTTGGGAGTTTCCTCCACCTGCTGTGGAGAACCATCCGTCTGCTCCTTTGTTACCTTTAACATGGTAGACTCATCAAAGGTAACATCTCTACTAAAGATTATTTTCTTCGTCTCTGGGCACCATAGTCGATATCCTTTGATACCAGAGGATATCCCCATAAAGATAGCTTTCTTTGCCCTTGGATCTAACTTCGATTCCTTAACATGATAGTATGCAGTGGAACCAAACACATGTAAGGAATTATAATCTGTAGCAGGTTTTCCATACCACACCTCCAAAGGTGTTTTGCCATTGATAGCAGTTGATGGCAAACGATTAATGAGATGACATGCGTATGTTACAGCCTCAGCCCAAAACTGTCTGCCTAATCCAGCATTAGACAACATACACCGAACTTTCTCCAGTAGAGTTCGGTTCATGCGTTCAGCCACCCCATTCTGTTGTGGTGTATTTCTGACAGTGAAATGTCGAACAATTCCTTCATTTCTGCAAACTTTCATGAAGGGATCACTTGTGTACTCTCCGCCATTGTCTGTTCGAAGACACTTGATCTTTCTGCCCGTCTGAGTTTCTACCATCTTCTTCCAGATGAGAAAAACTTCCAACACTTCATCCTTTGTCTTCATTGTATACACCCATACTCTTCTTGAACAATCATCAACAAAGGTAACATAGTAGTGTTTACCTCCCATTGAAGCAGTTTTGGAAGGACCCCATACATCTGAGTGAACATAATCCAGAATACCCTTGGTATCATGGATTGCAGTGCCAAACTTCACTCTCGTCTGCTTCCCTTTGATGCAATGCTCACAGAAGTCTAATTTGCAGGTTCGCACTCCTTGCAATAATCCTTGATTCGCCAGAAGTTTCAAGGATTTTTCGCCTGCATGCCCCAAGCGCATATGCCACAATCTGGTTATTTCTAGCTCATGGTCATCACTAGAAACTGCTGCTGTTGTTCCAACAACTGTATTGCCTTCATAGTAATACAAGTTGTTGCTCCTTTGAACTCCTTTCATCACCACAAGTGCTCCAGATATAACCTTCATTACTTCATTTTTAATGATTATAGTGAAACCCTTTCTCCCAAGGATTCCCATAGAAATGAGGTTTTTCGTCAGACTGGGCACATATCTTACGTCTGTCAGAGTTCTGATTGATCCATCACGATTCCTCAATTGGATTGAACCAATTCCAGTTGTTTTGCAAGGGCTGTCATTTGCTGTATAGACAACTCCACCTTCAATTTCTTTAAAATCGAAAAACCATTCCCGATTGGGACACATATGGTGGCTACAGCCTGAATCCAGGATCCAAGTAGTCGAACTGCTTATTGATGGCATCAATGCTAATGAAAAATCTGAATCATCACATTCAGCTACATTTGAATCTGCAACAGACTTGCCTTTGCCAGATTTGCTTCTCAACTTAGGACAATCTTTCTTCCAGTGCCCCTTTTCTCGACAAAAGGCACATTCATATTTGCCCACTCTGGACTTTGATCTGTCTTTCTTTCCCCTGTTCTTATTTTTCGAACGGCCTCTTACTATCAAAGCTTCAGCTGCTCCACTGGTGCTATCCTTCTTGTCTTTTCTCCTCAATTCATAGCTGTATAGTGCAGCACATACTTCACTAAGAGACACCTCAGCTTTCCCATGGAGTAGAGTAGTTTCTAGAAACTCAAACTCCTCAGGAAGGGATCCCAACAGCATTAGGGCCAAATCTTCATCTTCAAATGTCACATCCAAGTTCATCAGATCTGCTACAAGTTGATTGAAATTGGTGATGTGATCATTCATCGTGGTACCAGGAACATATGTGAATCTGAACAGTCTTTTCTTCATATGAAGCTTATTTTGACTGCTCTTTTTCAAGAATTTTTCCTCCAGTGCCTTCCACAATTTACTCGCAGAAGTTTCTTTACAAAAGGCATACTTCTGCTCTCTGGACAGGCACGATCGAATTGTACCACATGCCAAACGATTGATTGTCTTCCATTCCTTCTCATCTGCACCTTCTGGCTTTTCTCCCTCAATGGCAATGTCTAAGCCTTGCTGAAATAAGGCGTCTAGAACTTCACCTTGCCACATGCCGAAATGGCCTGTACCATCAAAAATCTCCACTGCAATTCTCGTATTTGCCACAGCAGTTCTCGCCAAAATTGATGAAGTAGAAGCTGTTGTGTCCATTGTGGATTTTTGTCCGTCTCTTGCCATTTCCTTTTTAAGACTATTTAATAGCTTTCAAATGCGGAATACCCAAGAATCCAAGGAAACCTTTCTGATGTGGAAGATCAGCTTACGCCGCAACCACAGAGCATATAACTCAGTAACCTTGGCTCTGATACCAATTGTTGTGGAAATCGGGTTAGTTTCCACCAAAATGAATAATTGTGCCAAAAATTAAGACAAAGAAAAAATTTCCAGGTAGTTGGTGGAGTCACAAATGGTCTCCCTTAAAAACCAACTTCCTTAGACTCTTGAGTCTTGGTGACAGAATTTTTCTAAGATAATTTAAAGCACAATATATCACAAAGTAAAAGACCCGACAATAGCTATTAAATAGAAATAAAAGGAACACCAGAATTTAACGAGGTTCGGCCAATTATGCCTACGTCCTCGGACACTACTAAAATAATATTTCACTATTTCAAAGAAATATTACAAAGTGAAATATTACAAGAGAGAGAGGAAAAATACAACCAATCTTAGAAGTAGAGAGATTGGTGGTTTTTGGGATGAATTGTTAAGAGGTGGATTAAGCACTTTTATAGGCTAATGCTATGGTGGAAAATTGAAATCTTTCCGATGTGGGATTGTCATATTTCAACATGCTCATCCTTTTATATTCCTAATTCGTTAAGTGTTTCTAGACAGTCGTCACAAATTTCTCTCACTCTAAATCAGTCAAGTGGACCAATTATTAAGTGTGAGCATTGGTTTAATATGAAGAACTCAACCCTGAATTAATGATGAAATTAATTCTGCCTCAATTTCAACCCGAAATCAAATCAAATTAACTAAAATTATGGCTTAAAATGATTCAGTTGAAAATAAATTGTTAAATGAAATAATGAAGAGAATCGTCCATCCTAACCGAACTTAATCCAATCAGAACCGAATTCTAGCTGAACAAATCAAACTGAAATACAATTTCGATTGGATAAGTGCTCGGTATTCCTGACAGCTTGTAATTCTCGGCTCACATATAAATTGGGCATTAATATTTCAGCCTGCCTGAACACACAGATCTAGAAGAAGGCTGTGGGAGGCCCAACCTGTCCAAAATAATGCCTTGACTTCGAATTACCACCTCCCTGACTCCATCAATCTCGCAGTTGATAAATAAATTCTGTTTACTGATAAGAATAACGTCGCATGCAAAAATAATACATTCCTACAAAATAATTTTCCATTTTTGACCTGTACCAGAGCTTGTTTTTATATGCTTTCTCTTTGCCAAAATTTCTTGAAAAGAATGACAAGAGCGCTGGCACAGTGGAACATGATAAATATTGGAAGAATAATTTCACCTTTCAAAAACAATTGTTGTTGCTTTATGTCAAGGATTTATGCTGTTGCTTTCTCATATCTGTAGTACCAAATATTCTGTCTGTGACAATGCTGACATGCGATCCCAGCTGAGAAAACATCCAATCATATCACATGCCCAAATGCATTCCACCCCATTTATGATGGACCCATAATTAAGGTTCAAGATTTTTAAAATCTATAATCATTCTATTGGAGAATTTTTATGTGCTACTGTATTGAAAAATTCACTAAATCATTCATTGTAAATATTTAAATTTCTAATTAACTAAAGCTCCAAGTAAAAAAAAATCTCTCTTCTAGTAACTTTTAACAAACATTCATGCCAACAAAGTACAATAATAATAATAATAAAAAAAACCCAATAATTTTGAGGAAATTAACAAAAGAAGCAAACTTGCTATTACATAGACTATTACTGGGTTCATCTGGTACATACATGTAATAAGTAGCTGCTAACCCACTCCTATCTATACTGCAAATATATAAATATACAACAGCCTGGATTCTTCCGGTGGGCAGTCCGACCAGGCCACTGCAAGCCGCCGGCAGGTTCCACCCTCAAAGGAAATTTGGCAATTTTGAAGTCAGCGAGTTTACCGGAGAATTTTTGTTGGTTCAAACCGGAGTTGATCATTAAAAGAATTAGTACTATTAAGTTAAAAGTTAAAGTTTATCCATAGAAAATCTATACTTAATTATTTGAATTGGTTGCATATGATTGGACTTGACCGAGACATCATATTTAAGCCATCTTTAATTCGAACGTTAATAGAAGCAACCGAAGTATTGACCGGCGAAACAAGCTCCGATTCAGTGTGCTTCCAGGGATTATTACCGGGCCGATTTTTGCAAAAAACACAGACGATAATAACAAGAAAGCAAGCAAATAACAAGACTAAAACTAGCAGCGTAATCTCACCGTTGAGGGCGAAGTTTCGGTCGCCGGAGAAAAGAAGCTCATCCTTTTGAGGATTATTAGGAGGAAGGGAAGCAGAAGGCTGTGCACTGACATTAGCCATAGCAATTCCACTTAAACTGTTTGTTGAAGTTAGATCAATATTAAGGCTGATTTCATGGTTTCACTTTCATAAGCTGAAACTGTTATAGGAAAAAAGTGGGATGATACAATGCAAGAGAATAATGTAAGGAAAGAGATGTGGCCCAGTGGCTTACGTGAAGTTAAGGGTAGGCTATTTTGCTTTGGATAGTGCCAATATATTGAGGAAGAAATTTACAGATTGTGTTTGTGACCAGGAAATAGCCAATTTTTGCATTCTCTAATCGCGGTACTTTCTTTTTTCTTTTTCCTATTTTTTAATATTAATTTTCAGTTATTTATTTTTCAGCCACAAATTAATTTTAACTTGTAATGATATGATAGGCTGTATAAATAAATATAATTTAAGGGTATTTACACTTGGATGTCAAAAAAATAAAAGTTCATAATTTTTTTTATTTTTTTGGTACAAAGGGTCGATTGAAAATTTTTTGAGATCTCACAGTTTTGTTTAGTTACCATTAAATTAAAATTTATTAATTGGTTTTTTTTAATTTTTTTTTTATAAACAGTACTTCTTAAAAAAATATTTATTTATCTATTTTTTTTAAAAAAGTGATTTTCAAAATTTAAAATATTTTTTTTTTCCAGAAAACGTTTTTATATGCGATCCTGATTGGATAAATTAGTATATTTTTGGAATCTCTGAATTTTTGAGATATTGGATTGATCTTGATTTTATTTTTGGGTTTTTCCGGAACTAATGAGCTGTGGATGGTCCCATATTTATATGAAGCCAAGTATTTGATTAAAACAATACGTGTCGTTTTTTCTAGGAAAGGAGAGAACCGGAGAGGAAATTTGAAAAAAGAATATCTTCTTGAGTGATTTTCTGGTTTATATATATGTATATGTTTTTTGCTAGATTTCAAAATATTGTGCTGCAGTTTCAGAATACAAATACAAGGATGAGGAATTTATCTTTGGCAAGTGCATAAAAGCAACAAAAACATCCCCTTCATGTTGACAATCTCCTTATAATTTACTAAAATTTTACTTATAATTATTAAAGTAAAAGAAGAAAAAAAAAATTAATATAATTTATGTTTATGGATTAGCATCCTCCTCTCATTCAAAAATATTTACAATTAATTTAACATTAGCTATTCTTATGCCACACATCATTAATCATCCGTCCCAATCATTAATCGTCTTTAATTTCTATGAGCTCCACTGCCATTGGAATATGGATTGTGACATTCAGTAAGTAAATTACAATAGTAAGCCGGATGGACCACTCGGTGTTATTTGCTAAAGAATTCAGACTTCTATAAACCTCCGTTAATTGTGGAAACACCACAAAATAAAAACATTTGTAAGGAAAAAAGATAAAATAATACATGTTACGTACTCATGTTCAAATTAGTGTGGGTAATTGGGTATTAGCCTTGTCATAACTAAAATAAAATAAGTGAATTAGAAAACAAAGAAATAGAAAGGTTGTTAGGCTTCTAAGAGGAAATTAATTTTCAGTCCTCATGGTGAGCTTATGCTAAATTATATCATAAACTCATATTCATTTTGCATCATAAATCTATATATAAAATGACATTTCACATGCATATGACGCGTTTAAATGCAGCCTTTATTGTACCACAATTTTTTTCATCGTATTATTCTTCTTTTTTAAATAGAAAAAAAAATAAAAATTGTTTATCTATTCCATATTTATTTTTAAGAGATTCAATATTTATTTTTAAGAGATAAACTTTTTAATATACATAATTATTTTTATTTTTAGTATTTTTGAATGTTTTAATTATTGTTACTATTGTTTTAGATGAAAAAACATTATTTTTGATATATTTGTGAATAAAAATAGTTGAAAATAAATATATTAGAATTAAAAATGAGTCATATAGAAAGAGAAAAATGAGTTGCTGATGGTTAAAAACGATGAATCTGTTAGAAAATTTTGGTAGAAATTTGATAAACCTATTATTTGATAAACCTGTAAACTAAAGACAATCAACTTGTACATATATTAGAACTAAAAATAAGTAATATAAAAGAAAAAAATTGAGTTGCTCGAAGTTAAAAACAATGAATTTGATATGAAATTTTGGTAGGAAATTGATGATCCTATTATTTTGACGAATTGTAAATTAAAGATAATGAGTCTGTAAGTTATAATTTATAAACTTGGAACTTATAACTGAAGAACCTTTAACTTATAATTGATAAACTTATAAGTTATAATTGCTTGTAAGTTAAATTTAATGAACCTATAAATTAAAAATGATGAATTTATAAGTTTAAAAAATAAATATGTAAATTACAACTAATAAACCTATAAGTTATTACTGATAAACCTTTAAGTAATGTGTTCATATTTGTAATAATTTTATATGTGGTTTTGGTCTTTGGATTGTGATTTTGTATGTGGTTTTGATTTAATTTAGTACTTAAGTATTGTTTTTAGTGTTTATATATCATAAGTAGTAAAAGAAGTGAAAATAGATGGTTTGGGAGTAAGAAATACATATTTGGATTTGATTGAAGATTGGTTAGGTGATTGGAGATGTCTTGTAATACCCTTACAGCACTTATTCTATACGTACGTTACGTGAGTAAATACGATTATAACCGATATATGGCAAATTTTTTTTCTATTTTAATTTAATAACTATAATATTACCAACACTTAATTAATCTTTTTTACTTTTCTAAAAATTTTGGCAGCATAACGGCTATAAACTAACTAACTCATCTGTCAAGCAAACAATCCACAGTCCATTTTTTGGCACAATAATTCACACACAATGCAATATATTTTTCATTCAACCCCAATTGTCCACATATATAATAATTCACAAATATTCATTTGTCAGAATATATACATAAATTCATTCATACAACATTATATCTAAACCTATATATACATGTCATTTTATATAATAACCTACAATTATGTCAATATTTCGTCAACTCTTAAAAGTTGTATGTCTGCTTCTGTCTTTTTTGTCGTTACCTGCACACAGTCAAATAACTGCGTGCTTAACATTTATATGATTAGTGGTGATTACTAATCTAAAAAATTTCACTACTTGTATTTTCATGCAATTGTATTTTTAATATATTATTCAATTTTTTTCATTAATATATAATTCATTTTATTCTTTTTAAATTCTCTTAATTCACTATTTAATACCTTAATTAATTTTATCAATTTTTTTAATTCTTCTTTTCTTTCTTCTTTTCAATTTCTTTTTTTTTATTTGTAACAAATTTCACTTAAATTCTTAAATTTTTATTTATTTACAATTATACCATTAACTATATATTATTTACACTTTTGCCACTAACATTATTACTTTTATTATTTTTATATTTATTTATTTGATTATTTATCTTTACTACACAATTTAATATCTATATTGTATTTCTCACTTTCATTATTTTTCTTATATTTTTCACTTATTTCATGTTTATCCTATTTTTCGTTTTAATCATTTTTCTCATATTATATTCATAATTGTCACTTTAATTATTTCATTCACATTTGCCCCTAGTTTCAATCCGATAAAAAAACTTTGAATATGATACATGGAACGTGGACCCCAATAGTCCACTACACTGAAGAGTAATCTCGAATAATCACTCAAGTACTATATTGTACACTGAATCACTGAGTTACAATCACTGAAATAGACCATCATTGGCTACATAAGAGAGTCGTCATGACCCGCACCGCGGTAATAGTGTTTCTATAGCTAGCCAATTATATCCTGAGCTATATTTAACCATCAGAAAAATAACTAAGGGCATTATTTTATTTCTTCAATTCAATTTCTATTAAATCATAAATTTTATTATTTTTACATTATTAATCACTTAATAATTTATTCTTTTCATAACAATTTTATCATTACCAAATTTTTTTCACATTTTTCATTCTAATATATCAATTAAATTATAAACTCACCTAATATATTTTATTCATTATTTTTTATTTCATACATAATATCATCAATAAATAGAAAAATATTCAATATTTAATTGAAAATTTTCAATAAATTTCTACATACTTAAAATCATATTCTCTTACATTTCATAACTAAATTTTCATTTAATTAGCAAAGAAAATATTAATTTCTATTTTCTTTATTTATTTATTTATTTTTCCTATATTTAATTTTCATCATTAAAATTTTTCTTTCAATTTCTAATTATTCATTTCACTAATTAATACATTCATTATTCCATATATATCACAATATTACACTAAAATGTATTTATTCATTAATATTCATTTTTCACATAATAAGGTCACATTTTACAATTTCCACTAATTAATTTTTTTAATATAAATTAATCATTCTAATTCACTTTTCATAATCTATTAATCATGGTTTAAGCATTAATTTAATAATTACATACAAAATACACAAATTTCTAAATTTTCATATCCCTAAATTATACTTAATTAATGGAAATAATTAGATTAAGAAATCACTAACTCTAACTCCTTATTTTAGGCATTCCTAATCTTCCTTTTCCTTTTCCTTTCCTTTGGAAGCACCTTCACTTTGCTTTGAACCTACCATGGACAAAAAAAAAATTTCATTAATCCACCATTAATTTACTTCATTAGCTCAAATAAACTTCATAATTATTATCTACATATCTTAAATTACCTATTTGAACCATTAAATTAATTTAAAACCATAAATTTTGCTTACCTCAAATTAATATCCTAAACTTTCTCCTTTGATTTCCTTCCACTTTAGCCTCACAAATGAAGAATAAAACTTCTATTAGTTATTAGAGAGGTTGAAATTAATTTTAGTTGATTGAATTTGGTGTGAGAATTGAAGGAAAATGAAGAAATTTTGGAAGAAAACAAAGAAAGCTTGGCACGGGTAAGAAAGGGAAAAAAGGAAGAAGATGATGCAGAATTTCCTAGAGAAATCTGCTAATTTGGTCCCTTTTATAATGGTCTAAAATGGGTGGGTTTGGACTAAACAAAATTCATCCCATTAGGCCTAATTATGCACTATAAATTATTTTTCTCACTTATTAAGTTCAATTTTATCCAAATTTGATTCCATAATTCATAAAATATTTCTATATGTCTACACAAAAAATTTCAACTCAATCGGAGTTCTTTTTTTGTCCATCTTACTTAAATCGGACAGATAATTCAATTTTCGGTGTTACCTTAAAATTTCATTTTCACTGTCAAATAATCCTAAATATTATTTAGAGTATATTTATATCTTTAAATAAACTTTTGGATGTCGTTTGCTATTTTTTATAGTCCGGTCAAATTACGGTCAACCAACTATTTAATTAAACTGTATCTTTTTTTTTCTTAATTTTGACTTTTGAGGACTTATTTGACTTCATTTTCACTCCAAATTTTACCCTCATACTAGTTATAACCTGTATTTTCCGATAATCAAATAAATTTTTTTCACCCACGGGTGTATTTTTGACCTATACTGATAAATCTCGAAAACTACAATTTACAACTAACCCGGTATTTGGGTCATTACATGTCTCGGATCAAATTTGTCATGTGTATGTGAGGATCATCCAAGCAAGTGAAGAAGAGCAAAAGAGAATTCCACTATCACATGCTTGAGGGCAGTGCGCGGGCATGCAACGCTGGAGAACAAGAAAGCACCCCACTATCACACGTGTGATAGTCTCCTCTCGTGCACACGACACATTGAAAATATTTTTTCGTGCTCATAAGGATTTCTCGCTAGCTCGTAATGTTCCAAATTTCAATAAATAGCAAGATGAAGTCCTGAATTCGAAAATTTATATATGAATGAGTCTTTTCATTATTTTTAAAAGAAAATTTGTAACATCCTTGACTTTCCCCATATGCGTTTCATCGAACATAAGCATCTTGCATACAATTCAATTGAACACGTGCATTTCATATGTATTTTCGTAGGAACAAGTTCATGGCACGCACTAGCTATGTGTCATAGTATTTGGCAATTATATCGAGTCACATGTGTATCCTTATAACCTAAATAAGGATAACAAAGTATTAGAAATGAATTGAATAAGGTGACTAAATTAAAGTAAGAAAAATGATTAGATTAAGATTAGTGAACATTTACATTGCTAATTTAGTTAAATCGGGTCAAATGATTAAGCTGTATTATTGTGTGAATTAGTGAAATTATAAATCTATGTAAATAATAATAATAATAATAATAATAATAATAATAATAATATATACAAAATAAAATGAAAATGACATAAAAGAGAAATAGAAGAGAAGAGAAATGAGAAGAGAAAGGAGAAAAGAGATGAGAAAAAGATAAAAAGATAAAAACCAAAAGTTAGCTTTATCTTCCCATTTCTGCCTTCTTCTCCAGCCCGACTTCTTCTTCAATTTTCTTCATTTTAGACTTCAATTCTTCCTTGTTTCACCTAGTTTTTGAAGCTAATTGATTCCTTTCAAGGTTATTCTTGGTAAGTAATCAATTCTTATTGCTATAGGGTTTATTTGAGTTGCTTAGGTTCAATATTAGGCATTGTATTGCAACCCGATTTTGATGTTAATAGAAATTGATTCTGGAAATTTGTAAAGCCCAAAATTTGTTCCTTTATGTCTTATATTTGTGGATATGTAAACATTTTTGCAAGATGTTATGTATCGGGAGAGATATTCTCTTCGTACTGCAACTGGTCATGTATAAACCTTAACCAAGTTAGCTACTGTGTGGTTTGATTTCGAATATGTTAAAGCCCTTATTTGAAGTCTCTCAAAACATAAATGTTGTAGATATATGTGTTTTGTATATGTATACCAAATTTCAGGTTCATATACCTTCTAAATTGTGAGTTATGGTGAATGGAACCATATGACTATTCCATAGTTTGAACTGCCTACTGAATGCCCTGGGAAGATACAGTACATTGTTTGGCTAATTTGAGCTTTATAGAGCTATATTATGTAACTTATCAAAACATTAGGTATATGTCTTAGCGAAATGTGGGTACTAATTTCAACTTCATTGGTTATGTATAGAGTAAGTTATGGCTTTTGGAAGCCATACTGGTCCGGAAATCAATTCTATTCTAGACCAGTAAAATGTTTGGTATAATTAGAAGACCTTAGAGATATAATTGGTAAAAGTTGTAAACATGAAACATGTTCCATATGAACCTATATAAGTGTCTGTAACGTTTCATTAAAATATGACTTATATATTATAAGTTATGATTAACTCAAATGAGTACCATGAAACTGCCTAAAGGCAGAAAACAAGGCAGAAAATAGAACACTCTTAGAACTTCCACCAAATATTTTACAATGATCCAATTGGTCTGAAATTTGAATATGTTCTATAATTATATGTTATTTGTAATTAAGAATATGAATCAGATTAATTGGTCAATTATAGAAAAAGTTATAGGCTAAACAGTTTCATAAGGTCACACTGCCTTATAGGAAAAATCTTAACTATTGACATGAACAATGCATATTAATTTGTTTAAACCACATTAAGTCTCTCTAATCATGAGTTAATCGATTATGTTTTCATATTAGGCTTGCAACATATTGGAGACCCACAAGGAGCATATAGACAATAAGTTAGGGGTCGGAATCAAATGAGAACGGTGAGTCTAATTATCGATTGAATTCTTTAGTGCAAATGAATGTTTCTTACTATGTGATTCATGTGATTGTGATGATTGGTCATTGATAATGTAATGATGGATAATTTGTGACATTTTGGTACATATAAATGGTATACTTGTGGTATATTTGAGGTATATGTTTGACAAATGTGATATATATACATGATATATGTATAGTATATGCAAGGTATATGCTTGACATATGAGGTATATATGGAATATATGTATGTTGTGTATGATAAAGATGCAATGGTTGATGAATGCTTAAATACAAGTGCATATGCATATGGGCTAAAAAGGCATTGTGACTAGTTAATCGATATTGTAAAGCAAAAGAAGAGGCCTATGACCCAACAAATGTGCAAATGAAACAAATGATCAAGCTAGCTAGCAAATGCAAATGCAAATGTTCATATGGCAAATATTCACAGGGAAACCCGGGGCAATATCTGTTTAACTTGGTCACAACAAAATGAAATAAACAAAGCATTTGCATATATAAAGAGTAATGATTATATGTTTCAACTTTATTGATACTTATATGATACTGATGAATAGAATGGAATACATGATATATATTGGAATTGTGATTTATTACTATGAGTTGTTTGGTACTTTAGAGCTCATTGGATAGTTATTCTTACTGAGTCGCAACTCATCAATTTACATCATTTTTTAGGAAAAGAAAAGTTGTAGCTCATTTTGAGTAGCGTATAAAAGACATGGAGCACAGGTCACTGGCCGAGCCTCATCACTCTCTCTTCTTGCATTTCACACAAGCATGAAAATATGTCATATGTGTTTTGTATTTACGTGCTTGAATATGTATAGTCATTTTGGAATGAGTCTAAAATGTATAAATGAAATCAACTCGAAAATACTTATGTGTAAAGTTTATGTTTTGATATATGTGATATATTATATTGTGGTAAAAATCTCAGTGTTAACTTTGCAAAGTCAGTGAATAATATTACAGGATATGAGACTTGCAAGTCATTGAATGAAATTATAGGATATGAGACTTGCAAAGTCATTGAATTATATTACAGGATATGAAAAAAAAAATTTACTACTATTGTTAACAGTGTATTTTACCTTTCCAGTATGTCATGTATGATTACTTGATACAGGATAGGTTATACTAAAATGCATAAGGTGTTACGTTACAAAATTAATGTATTGTATGAAGTTTACATCAATTAGAATTTTAATTTAGTATTTATTTCATCATTTAGGACGATTTAAGAGAATTAATTCTCCTTGCAACTTTGTTATTTAGAATTCATTATCTATGCGTTCAAAAAACTTTTGGTGTGTAGACTTTAATTCCAATATAATTTAATTTTTAATTATGAAGTTATTTTGAATTCTTGAAAATTGATTTAGTTTTGAACCTTGGAGAATTAGAGATCAATCTTCCGATGAGATTCAAGTTATCAAATTTCAAGTGAGCTTATAGTTTTATTTTCTTTTTTTTATTGTAATATATTTAAGTTTGATATTGTTATAAACATGATCATTGTTATAACAATATTATGCTAAATATTTAAAGGATATTTAGTTAGTTACCCAATTTTATAAGGATCTTTTGATATATTTTATGAATGAATAATTTTTCTTTCAATTTTGATTGTATTTTATTTAATTTCAAGTTGAATAATTGTTTGACCACCAATTATTTAGTTAATATTAAGATTGGATCATTAGACAAATCAATTCGAATTTAATCTAAAAATTTAATTGAACACTAATTTATTAATTGATTTATTTAATTAGTAAATATAAATGATCGTCTTAGAATTATTATTTATTGTGCATTATTGATTAAAAACGAAAATACAGAATTAGAAAAACGAAATTAAATGTCTATCTCATATAATTGGTTATATTAATAGATTTAGATTGCAGATTTATTATTTTCAATTTTTAGATTAATTCAGTTAATTCCATAACTACTCTTCTAATTGGTTTCGAGTGTTTAGGTTTAATTTGTATTTTAATTTGGTGATTAAATAGATTAATTAGGAGTTTAGTGGTTCGTACACTTACAAATTTAAACTTACGAATATTAGTAAGTTATAACTGACAAACTTATAAATTATAAAATAATAAATTTATAAATTATAACCAAAAATTCTATAAATTATAACTGATTAGCCTGCAATTTATAGATTTTAAAAGAAAAACTGCATTGGATTTTATTTTGTTTCAATCATATGAAATATGAAGATTTATAGTGTAAGATAGATTTGAATTTAGGATATAAAAATTCACGATCTTATTCTTTCTCCTTCAAAATTCAAATTCAACCCGATCAGGATCTTCTACTGGCTTTTATGTTTAGGCTTTTGATGGTGATCTTTGGAGCTAATCTTATTCATATGGGTCCGGCCTTCCTTAATCTAGGATTGGATTTTAAAGTCTGTTTCGTAATTTTTCTTTATTTAAGGATTTTGATTGGATTAGAATTCGAAAATTTATAATATTAAATCTGCATGGTGCAAATTGTTCCACTTAAATGCCCGTTTTTTATGGGTTTAATTAGAATCATATTTTCATTCCAATTAGTATACTAATTGGAGTCGGAGGTATGGTTGTATATTATTTATATATTTGTTGATTAGATTCATTATAACATATGATACTTTTGTTCCACTTCTTAATAATTCATTGTTTTATTATAAAAAAATACTATTCCACACGAATCTGTGTATGGCGTCGAATTAAGTAGATTTCACTTATGTATGTGTGAGTTCCACATAATCCAACAGTCAACATTAACTCATGTTCACACAAATTTGTCGGGAATATCATTTTTCTTAATTATATTATCCAAAGATAATCAACTTGTGGTTTTACAAACTTTAATGTAGTCAGGGGACTGAAAATTTTTAAATTGAATTTAAATTAATATTTTTTAATAGAAAAAAGTATAGGTCGGTTGAACTTGCTTTTCTTAATCAAGTTATATGTATTTTTATTAGCTTTAATCAAAATAATATAATGTACAAACAAGTTTTACTAACATGAACTTGGAACTTTACCGATGACAAGTATGAGATAATCATATGGGAATTCCATTTACCAAACCCACCACAACCTAAAATTGAGAACTGAATAATCAAGTGCGCACGCACAGTGCGTAGATAGTCTTCTATTTGCACGATAAAATTCCAAATATAACCTCACTCTCAGAATTGCATATTTTAATTTTAATTTTAATTTTACCTCTCTAACCATTTCTTTGTCGTATTTTTATGCCTGACATTTCATAAAATGTCTTAAAACTGTCCTTTTAAACGGCGTTGATATGGCCCATTTATTAGTTTTTTTTTTAAAATTTCATTTAATAATTATAATAGTTGATATGGCAATAAACAAAATTAAATATTCTTAATTGCTCACATCAAAAAATATTTAAGGGTTAAAGTATAAATTCACCATTAAGATTTGCTTCAATTGCTAATATTTTTCCTAATTTTTTTGTATCAATTGTACTTAATGTATTTAAATAAATTGAGTCAATATCACTTTTTTAACCGTGATTCCTTGTCAGCATAACTTCTGTTGTTTTTAATATTATTTTAACATTTATTTAGCCGTGTAAGCTTCCAGGTCTGCAAATAAAATAGCAATGAAATTAAAAAAAAAATACACACGCATTCTCGCGAAAAAAAAAAAAAAAGAAAAATTCTCCTCTTTACCTTTGTTCTGCCAAAAAAAAAAATCTAGCCTCTGGTTCTGCCATTGCCTGGTTCCAAGCTCCTCTCTGTGGGATCGAGCCCGCCGCTGAATCCCTCTTCCACGTCACCGACTCTCCAGACCTTGTTGCTTCCCATGCTCAAGCCGCCCAATACCTCCAGCTCCGCATCCTGGACTTTGAAAATCGACATCGCGTCGCAGCCGCGTGCCTACTGAGCTCAAGAGCGTGCTGCCGCTGTCGATTCTCCTTTCTTTGAAATTTTTGTCTCTTTTTTTTTTCTCTTTCTACTGTATAACCATTCTTTGGGTTTTGGTTCTATTACTTTGCTTAATGTGTCTTCCAATTTCGATTCAGTGTAGGGTTTTTTTTTTCTTTTTAATATTTTTGTGTTTAGATTGTTGAGTATTCCCTTTTTTAGGAACTAATTAATTCAGAGGAAGAGGGATTTGGCTTTGTGGTCTATTTTGTTGCAAAATTCGTTCAAAATGTAAAATGAAGTTATACTCTGTGTAAAATAAATTAAGAGATAAGCAGAGGTGATGCTCTGTGTTGTTGATGGGTGAGAGGTAAGCAGATGGGAGTTGGCGATGATGATGGAGTGTCAATAGCGGTGGAGTGCTGGAGGCAGATGGGTGATGCTCTGTCTGGGTGATTGCAGCAGATAGGTGATGTTGTTCCACGTAAGCCTAAGTCTACCTACTGTACAGGTGACTTGTGCCACATAAGCAAAAAATAATATGTTGAGTTGACCGTTAGATGACGTGGCTGCATAGTTAAATAAGGGTAAAATTGATTCAATTTTATAATTTTAAGAACTTTATTAATTAAAAAAAATTGACCTTACCAAAAAAGAAGGTTTTGAAGCGATATTGACGAGTACTTATAATATAACCTCATATGAGAATTTATACTTTTCTTCTTTCTTAAAAGGTCTCTTTCATTCGCAAGCCATCATCAGCTTCATTGCCGACAAGACTAGCATCACAATCAACCAAATTACCACTTTCTTTTGAACATTCTCGCCATATCAGCTGCCACGATAGTTCCTTGCGACATCATGTTAGGATAAAAAATATATATATATATTTTTTGAAACTTTTTAATAAAATTAGGGGCAAATTAAAATGTTTTTGAATTATGTTATGAATATTTAGATTAAAAAAATACATGAAAGCTAAATTTAAAAATCAGTTTAATATATCATTTGTACACTAATTGAATCAAACAATGATGTATATTTAATTATTTTATTCACATTAATTAATGTAAATACAATAATTAATAAATATGCATACATTAATTGTATTAGCTTAACATACTAAATAGACTCAGTCTATAATATTGTCTGTAAACTAATTCAATCAAATAGTTATATATATTTTATTGTTTTATTTATATTGGTTGATATAAATATAATACTTAATTAATATACATTCATATGACTGTGTGATTTTATTATTCTCATAGACTAAATTTATTTAAAAAAAATTTCTCAAACAGGTTGAGGGCCGGTATTTTTACCCCTTATAGTCTCAGTGTCGTAGAAAATGCATGTATGGCTTTTACTGTGCCCAACCGCATAGGCGCATGAAAATTACAGAAATGGATAGTTGCTACAGTGCTACACTCCAAAACCTGGCGAAACAGCTCCATATTCTCATGCCTACTGATGCAGATCATATGCAACTACAAGACCAATTATTACCAGCTGAAGAAGATAATTTGGCCCTTTTGAAGGCTATGAAGGCAAGCTTCGTGTCATTCTTTCTAAATGGTCTATGAATTTATCCTCTCATCCTGGTAATTAAACTATCTATCCCAATATTCGATTTTATAAATAGTAATCTGTTACAATTCGTATTCTATATATATAAATTTACTAAAAATATTTGGAAAAAATAATTCCCACTTATGGTCTGGAAAAGAAATTAAGTCTTAAAGGGTTTACAAACACAAGGGGAGTTGAATAAATTGGTTTGAGTAATCATGGTGAATTCATTTCTTAATTTTTCTTTAATTAGGTTTTGAATCTTTTGATCATTTAACTCTTAACCTAATGTTATATGTTTGGGATAGAGAGGAAAACTAAGGCATAAGAAAATGAAAAAAAAAAAAAATTGCAACCTGAAATTTTCAAATGGAAAATATTTGTTTAAATCTGATTTATGACTTTACTTCTAAATATCAACCAGTAATAGAATGTAAGTGAATTAATAATTATTTTGCTTGTGGGGTATTCATTCATGGCTTAATGTATGAATAAAGTTATGGACCCTGTCTGAAAAAAAAATTGTTCCCAAATTAATCTTCTTTCAAAAGTTTTTTTTATTTTTATTAATCTTTACTCATTTTATTTTATTTTTTCCCCAACAGGGATTAATAAAGATATTAAAATTTTAAATTGAACGAGAGTTGTAATTTGTAAAAGCCAAAAACAAGTGTACACTCATTTTTCATTTTGGGTTTGAGAGAATTAGATAGACTTCATAAATCACCTTGGGCCATAGATAGGCCTAGATGGACAAAACTGACTATAGAGGATTGTCATATAATCATGGAGAGTCAGCTCAACTGAAATGGCTTTGGGTAAGTTGGTGGCCCGTTTTATGAAGCTAGTAAGCAACCCTAGCTTCGCCTTGGAAAATATTGTGTGCAATTATAAGCACTAATTGATAAATTAACACGTCATAAATAAAATATAGTAAATATAATATTTATTGAACACATGAGAATAAAAATACTTAACATAAATTTACTTCATTTAGAGTACTAATTGCTACAAAATAAGGAGAGATAAAAAAAAAATGTTTTGATAATTTTTTTATTGTTCATTATTATTAACATAATTTCGAAAAAGCAAAAGTGATAGCTGATAATAGAAATTAAGTATTAGCAATTGTAGAAAAGCAAACCATATAATTGTTTTGTGAGCACTACAAAAAAATTGAATATTAAATTATGGTTAATAACATGTGTTTTATAATAATAATAATATATAAAGCAGTAATAATTATAGCCATTCAAAACAAATCAATACCTCTAAGAACATAACCACACCATTACTCAATCTTTTTTTCCTTAGTAAGCAATGATAGACCTTCAACATTAAAATAATTTATTATTATTATTTTTACAATTAATTGTTAAGTATATACTTATATTTGATGAATAATATATAATTACTTAATACACGGTTTTTTCACCGATGATTCATTTGGAGATAGGTCTCCTTTTATGCTAAGAATTGACTAGATTGGATTGGGTACGTAAGAGGTATTTGCTGATTTAGTATCCAATAATTCTTCATTTTATTATCATTTTATTGTTATCTTCTTAAATTCTATTAATAGAAATATTTTTATTATTTTATTTTGTCTAATTACTTATTTAAGAAAAAATATTTAATCGAAGGCATATAAAAAAAAGGAAAAAAGAAAATGATTTTCCAGCCAAACAAAAAAATGGTTAGCATTTATTAAATTTTCTTAAAATTGTTAAAGTTAAATTTTATTTACCTAAAAACAATTATCCCTAATAAAATAAAATTATAAATTTACACAATTAAATTATTTTAAAAAAGTTAATAAATAACTAAAAGGCAAAATGTAAGCGTAAAAACATCCAATTTGATTTGATAAGAAAAATGAATTTTTTTTCTGAAAACTTTTGAAAAATAAATCAATAATGATAAATCCATGATGGATTGTTCTCGCGCAAATTATTAGGAGCATGGGGAAGGAAAGGCAAAAGTGAGGGGGCAGCGCGGAACTGTGACGGCATGCGAAGTGGTGCGTACAGCGCAGAGAGGCCGCGCTAACTTTTGTCAGTGACATGTTCAAACTCTAGAGACAGAAAGCTTACGACGCCAGAGTTTTTTGGTACTTTTAAACCGTGTTAGTTTTGTTAAGAAGACTTTTTTTGGAAATATACTGCTCTAGAAACAGTGTCAATATTATGCCTCCTGTTGCGTCGGGAGGTGGAACATGGACATCAAATATGATAATTATTATGAAAATGTGGCAAAAACCGGATAAATATATAGTATTACATGAATATATAGTTAAAAAAACAATATTGATAATGTAACTTTTAGTTGATATTTCATATATTTTCTTTATTCATTTTACATGCAAAAGTTAGTAGCATAAATACATATTATACTGTAATACTACAATAAGATTTATATAACATTTAAATGTTGATAAAGTTGTATAAAACAGCATAAATGAGAATCAAATAGTAAGAAGTGAGAGCAGTGACCAAGTATCAGCAAACCTATAACATAATAATTAATTAACGTTGAGATATGAATTATTTGAATAAAAAAACACATGCATTTTGTATTTTTTTTTTACCTCTTGAAGGTGTCTATCAAATAGAAATCTTCTAGTCCATTGCCAATTACATTGGGCCAATGTAGGAATTCATGATGAACCACTAAAAAAATCCATCAACACCATGTATCTCGAGAAGCATATTTTAAGAAAACAAATAAATAAGTGGAAAAATAATAAAACCTGTAAATATTAAGAAAAATTAAAAATTAAAAAAAGGGGGGAATATAAAGCAGTCTAACAAATTGGAGAAAAAAAATATAAAATATATAACAAAAACAATTAAAAAAATAAAAGGGAGATGAAACATACCCGTAAATACCAAACAGTAAAACTTAAAATTTTTTAGCAAAAGTACAAATTTTGGACATGCATGGTACAGAAAAACAACTATAAAAATGATATGTTGTTTAAAAAAATAAAATTTAAATAAAAAAATGAATCATAAGAGAAAATTTACACAGTAACACATAAATATAAATTTGGCACATGCAGGAAAAACATGAGATTCTAAAGGACGGGAGAGATGTGAAGAGAATTGGACTTTATATTTCACGTTATTATTAAATAAATAAATAAAATGATCTGTGTAAGAATTATTATGAGAGGAATATGCATGTCAACCAGGCCCATCAATGAAGCCGGGTCCAAATCATAGTAGCTTGAACCAAATCCGAAAGCAGAAACCAAAGTCCGGTCATATTATAAACGGCGTCGTTTTGTAATGGCTATAATGTATTTACATAGATATAGTTGAAGAAGCAAATTAATATATAGATGATTGATGTGCCGAATTAAATTAAGCAGTAATTAATTGTAAGCATTACCGGGTGGAAAGATGGAAGAGGAAGATGCAGATGATTGCGCAATCGCCTTAACTTAAGAGAAGCCATGGAGAGATTGGCTTAAATCTTCATGACGTTGTTGCAAAATAAGACCCTTTTTTCTCTCAAGTAATTAATATTTCAAACTTTTGAGCTAATTATAAATATTTACTAAGATAAAACAATTTAATTAAATCCTTAAAAACCAAAATAATATATATATATATATATATATATATATATATATATATATATATATATGTATATATGTATATTTTCATGCAGCACCAACTTAGGATTGTTCCTGAGGTAGGCCTTCTTTCCAGGATACAAGATTTCAAGCTTATATTAAATTCTGATGAAGTTGATGCCATTTTTGATGTCCCTCTAGAGATGTTTCTCAAGGCACTCCTGCTCCATCTTATTCATATACAAATATAAAAGTGGATTTTCTTATCTGAATATGGTACGATGAATAATAATTCATCAACTGAAACAATCACAATGTAAGATATATACTAAATAATAACTAATTTACATAAATTGCACATAATTTGATTTTTTTGGTCCATAATTTTTTTTAATAGACCTAGCTAGTCCAAACAAGTATTTTTCTTCTGAAAGTTCAAATTTTTTTAAATAGTTTTTTTTATTCCCATTCTTTTATTTTTCTTTTATAACAATAATGTAGGAAGAAGGTGTTAGGTTTTATGGGTTTGGACTGCTATGTGGGTTTGACCAAGCTCAAATCCAATTACTTTAATATAAATATAACAGTTTTTGATTTAATTAAAATTGCTCTCATAAGTAAGTGAGAAAAGAAAAACTGCTCTCCCTCACAAATTCTCTAAAAAAAATTTGTCTCAATTTTCTTTATAATCATTTAATCTCAATAGAATCAAAAGCATTCATACAAAGATTTTAAGCCCAATTCTAGTAACTAGGTCTATCTAAAATATTGAAAATATACTGTAAAAGCTCAACAAATAAGTTTTCGCTATCCAAAAAATCTTATATTGGTATCAAAGCTTGGAATGTGTATTTTTGTACTTGAATTTGTGATTAAGTTAATTTTAAATACTTAACCATGAAAATTCAAAATTTCTTCAATTTTAGTGAATTTTTTTCCGTTTCATAGTTCGAATTTGGTATGGTTGAAAAACTCTCATCATAAGCTTTCTAACAAGTATTTTTTTTCAAATTTTTCTAATGAGTAATTGATTTTTTACAAATTTTTAAAGTTTCTTATCAAAATTGTAATTTTTTAATTTCTGAAAATTTTGTTTAATGTTATTCCCACTCTCGAAAATGGTATGTATTGTTCAAACATGACTTACACAAACCTAAAATGGACTATAAATGGTTTAAAACGATTTAAAATTGTCAACAATGTGAAAATTTTGAAAAACCATCAACAAAATGCCACTAGAAGGTAGCGTGTGTAATACATGTGCCAACTAGATGTGTAACACACTAAACATGAGATCTAGCAACGACATGTGGCAATATTAAACATGTGTCAATTTTAAAGTAGGACACATGGATAGCCACAATGATGTGGTTGTACACGTGTCAAGCCACGTGTCATTGACCTATGGCTCTACCACATGGAACCACCTGATTGGTCCACTTTTTCACTAATGTAGCACTTATGTGGCAGGTGAGCTGGCTTGTGTGCACCCGTGAGGACGCATGAGACAGCTAGGCGGCGTGTGACTGAAATTCTATCTACGTGTGGAGGCGCATGAGAGGTCAGTTTTGGTCACAAATTTTTAATATATTCAAAATTAAATTCCTGATTTAATATATATTTTTTCATAATTTTATGATGACTTTTTGATGTAAAATTTGGAGAAAAACATGTAAATTGGAACATAATTATTAAGATACGATTACAATAAACATGTATATTTTTTTATCACATAAAATATATTATATTTAATGATGTCTAATGTTACTTTTGATTTGTTCAAACATGTAGTGAGAAATCTTATACTTATTACTTTGGAGCGATTATGTGTATATAGAAAAAATCTGGAACACTCTCTAGCTTAACACATCGATGGGATATTCTATAAATTGTGGATTTTTCTATATAATATTTAGTGAGAAATATGATTTAGCTGTAGAATAACAGATATTTATAGTTATTGATTCCTTACTTGATTCATGGAAAGATGAAAGAAAAACACTTAAAGAAAGACTAAGCAACTTGACTTATGAGAATCTCAAGTAAGAATTGACTTGGGAACTAGAGCGTCGGATAAAAGATGGTATTAGGTGATCTAGCAAGTCAAAGAATGGTTTCCCGTAGACAAGAAAGATGTCTGGTACATTGACAAAAAAAGAATTTGTTAAGAGATAACCATTGGTTTAACCAAATGATAAATTAATTGAACTTAACATTAGAACATATTTTTTATGTGACAATGTGTTATTTCTGAATTCGTTTAGCATACATATTGTCACTTCCTCGATTTAGACTCTGACCATAAATGTATATTTCAGTCATTTATACCCAGCACAGAGGCATACCGATCAGAGTTAAAATACGGATAAATAAGTGTAAAAATACTATTTTTATATGATAATAAAAAATATATAATATAAAAGTTTAATTCAATTAATTAATTATTGTGATTTCATGTCTAGCACGTAAATTGAGACAACATATCATATTTGAAATACGTGATTTTTTTCCGACAATAAAAATATAATTTAAGCATATCAAAATGTAAAAAATATCATTTTAAAGTAATAGGTGGAGTTATAAGATGAGATTTTAAGATTTATGTCCCGAAATAGGGAAATATAGTGTATAGTGCAGGTTTATATTCCGATTTTCTGATTGGGAGTTAAGGAGATGTGTTCATGATCTGAGGATACCGATGCGATCAATTGTATTCTAAGATTTTTAAAACTAATAATTTATAAATCAGACTACAAATGAATTTTTATGGGAATAATTTAGAAAAAAGACTTAATCGCAAAAATATAATTTTCATACCAGTAATCGTTTTAAAAATTCGAGAAGACCGTTTTAAGGAGAAAAGTATTCTGAGGATATTGAAATATTCAATTTGAGGAGATAAAATCGTTTGGGAGATGGAATTTAAGAAAATAAATTTATTCAATGATTAAATTGAAAAATTGGAAAGTTTAGTGGAAAAAATCCAAAGTCAAAGTTTATTTTGAATTAAATTAGATAAAAGCCAAAATATCTTATTGAATAATTTTAATTGATCAATAGGAGTAAGAATTGAGTTTAATTAAAATTAATTAAGTATTAATAAAGTATATAAAGTCAATAATGGACAAAAAATCAATAATTTAATAATATAAAACAAAACAAAAAATCTTTTATTCTTATTCTTCTTCTTCTTCCCTTACACGACCACCACAGCCATTTACATTTTTTTTAATTTTTTTCTCACAAATTACCATCATCAAGGTATAAAGAAATATAAGGAATTATGTGGGAATGAAGAAATATATTTTTGAAGAAAAATCAATTATTAGCTAAAAATTCCAAGAAATTTTGAGGTGAGATTTTCTTCACTTTTGTTTCAAATTTCCATGAATCTAAGTTAATTTGAATAATTTTTGTAAGTTGATTTTAAGTTTGATAATGATTTGGAGTTGAATTAGTATTTTGAAAAAATTAATTGATGTAGGAAAATTAAGAAAAAATTAGAAAAAATTAGGAAATGAGTAGAATGAGATTTGAGGATGATGGAGATGATGGAAAATTGATGAGAACATTTTTTAAGAATTTTTATGGAATTATTGAAAATTTTCCATAATTATGGCCAAATTTTTAAAAAATTATTTTGAAAGATATATTCCTTAAAATGATGATAATTGAGTTATATGGAGTGTTTGGAAGTGGAAATTAATTTTTGGAATGGAGACACATGAAAAAGGAATTTTGGTGAATTTTTTTTATTTTTGGCATAATTATTGAAAATTTTATTGGGAATTGTTGAATGTAATTTTGGTGAAATTGATGATGAAAAATGGAAGATAATGGGTCAAAGTAATTATAAAAATTTAGTTGGAATTTTTAGACCATTTATTGAATTAATAATAATTTTGAGATGAAAGTAAATTTTTGGAGAAAAAAATGAAAATAAAGATATGAAGGAAAAAATTAAATAAATTGAAGAGAAATTAGAAGAGAAAAGAAATATTTAATTAATTTGAAAATTTCGCATTAGTAGTGTATATCATGAAATAAAATCGGTAGAAAAATATTCATAAATGTGAAAGCCGAAAAAATTAAATGGGTAGTTTAATTTCTATTTTAATTTGGCAATTTTTATTGACTCAGTAATCAATTAGGAATTTAATAATTATTTAGGTGCACTGTCAGAGCAGACATCAGGAGTAAATAGAGGAAAAGAGTCGACAGTCTCTGACAAATTTTTGTAAAGGTCTATGTATTAATTGATAATATATATTAATTATAATTTAAATATATTTTTATATATTTTTTGGTATGAAATAAAATTACATTTTAGAAAATAATTATATATAATATTTATGAAAATATTAAATGTTGGAAAGTTATTGAAAATATATTTTATGATAAAAATAAAATATTTTGGTAAAGAATGAGAATTGGTATGAAATAAATTTATTTTTCTCATATAGTAAATTTTTATGTTATTAAATAATTGTATGAGAAATTGAGAACAATTATGTTTATAAAAAATTTGGTAAGATAAATATTTTAATATTTTATGTATAAGTAAATAATTTATTAATAGTTTTGATATATGAAAATCTTTTTTCCGAATTTTGTTCATTTTAAAGTGTAAATTTCCATTTAAAGTAATTTTTATTATAAGTTTTTGCATCACTAAGTTTTATACTCAGCGCATAAATTGGTTTTCTCTCTTGTAAGTTTTAGTGGAGCTAAACGACGACAATGGTATAAATAATAGTTGTCGCTGAAATCAGTGAACCCCACCTGTGGTGCTTATCCCACCTGTGGAGCCAAGCAGCAGTGACAGTCACCCTGCTAAGGTGAGTTTTGCTATATATATATTTTATCTATTTCACATAATATATATATATATATATATATAGTTATTTGTATGAGCATATAAATTAAGACCATGATATGAGAATAGTGAAAGCATAAAATTTTATCCTATTTGGTTAATGTAATATATTATTTTATTAAGTTTTATTCATGTCAATATATAAATATATTTATGTAAGTTTTAATAATGTATTATTTTAAATAAACATATCTCGTAGCATTCCTTATCTGACTGTATACGGTAATGTATACGGGTAGGTAAGGGATGTTACAATTTTATAAGGTGTTACATATATATATATATATATATATATATATATATATATATATATATCTTTTGTTGTTATGTTACATGAAATTATACATATAAGTAATATTGTGAGAATATTAGATTGGTAAATTAGTGAATCTCATATAATTAATTGACGTATGTTTAAATTAAACAATGATAATTGGACCATAATAGTGAGAATTGATTAGCCTCTGCACCAATATTTTTATTTCTGTTGCTTGTGTTAGGTTATTATTGATTAATTAAAATATTGTGTTATGAAATGATTATTATGGTAATGAATTGTGTTAATTCTAATTATGATCATTGTTTTTTAAATAGTTGAAATGACCACAACAAAAAGTATAATTGTTGACTTGAACCAAGGAGATAAGCTAAATGATAAAAACTATGATATTTGACATAAAAAAATTCAGTATCTCTTGAAAGAGTAAGATATGTTGGAAACTATAACATAACCAATGGCTGAGCCTGAGCATGGAAGCACTACTTAACATAGGCAGGATATGGAGACATATCAAGTCTATAAGCTCAAGGACAAAATTGCTCGCATATTGATACTGAGCAGCATGAGAAATGACTTTTATGCTATGCCTTGAGAAACACCGTTTAGCCTAAGCAGTTTGGGATGTTGTTAAGCTTCAATTTGGTAGAACATCGACAATAAGGTTGCACCAGTTAACTCTAAAATTTGATGCCTATAAGAAGAATTTTAATCATATCACGAGACAACATCTTATTGTCATATCTAATATGATAAGTAAATTGAAAGGTTTTGGTCATGAGATAACTAACGAGCAACAAGTTCAAGTTGTAATATGTTATCTTTCAAAAGTCTTGAAACACATGCATGGTAACCTTATCCGTAATGACAACATCAAAACTTTTGATGATGTTGCCCGATATGTTGAGCTAGAGGAGAATCGCCTTCTCAATTGATAAGCCTAATGGAGAAGCTTATATGACTAAGTCCAATGGCAAAAAAGGCTTTGGGCTCTGGACAAAAAAAATGGAAGGGTAAAGGCAAATGGGAAGACAAAGGAAGCAACAAAGCCAAATTTAGAAAAAATAAACACAAACGGGGGAAATACAACGGCAAGAAAGGAAAGAACATGAATTATTTCAATTATGGAAAATCTAGTCTCTTTGCTCTTGATTGCATTGAACCAAAATTATTGTATGACCAAATACATCCATCTGATTTATATGCTAGTAGTTGTTTGATGTTAGGTGAAACTGTTTCTTATTAGACTGTAGACTCAGCAGCAACTAACCATACAACAAAGAATCGATATGTCTTTATGGAATTTCGTCAATTATAAAAGGGAGTAAAAAAATCTATATAGGGAATAATATTTTCACTGATGTGCTTAGGATCAGTACTTGCGAGCTAGCATGATGAGTTTTATGCTCCTGATGTTCAACGAAATTTAGTTTCTATTGTTATTTTGCTAGAACTTGGTTTTAAAATTGTATTTGAAGATGGTTGAACGAATTTATTTTTGGACAATATTTTTTATAGTTTTGGTTAAATGTTGGATGATTTTATAGTGTTATGGATATTAATCCATTTATATTTACTGTTGGTAATTCTAGTAATAGTTTATTATACGATGATATTAAATGACATGTTAGATTAGGATACATTGGGCAAGATCGATTAAAAAGGTTAGCAAAGACTTGTCTTTTAGGATCTATTTAGAAAATATATTTGTTGGTTTGTGTACATTGTCTAACTAGAAAAACAACAATATTATTAATTGGCAAAGCCAAAAGAGCTACATTTCTTTTACAGCTTATACATTTTGACATTTGTAGTCCAATAAATATAAGAGTAAGATATGGTGCTCACTATTTCATCGCTTTCATAGATGATTTCACCAGATACGGTTTTCTTTATTTAATCTCCTATAAATCTGAAATATTAGATTACTTCATACGCTATAGTAAATTGGTAGAAAATCAATTAAATTTGAATATCAAAGTTTTGTGAACTGATTGATAGTGTGAATATCTATATGATTTATTTAAAAGTTATTGTGATGATAAGGGTATAGCTAGACAACTAACTATTCCTTCCATTTTGCAACAAAATGGAATAATAGAAAAAAGAAATGGAACCCTATTTGACATGGCTAGGTCTAGGTCAATAATGGCGCAAGCTAATTTACCCATTTCTTTTTGAAGAGATACATTAATGACTATTGCCTATATACTTATTCATGTACCATTAAAATTTGTTCTTTTCACACCATATGAATTATCGAAAGGCGAAAAGCTCGAATTAAGCAATTTGCGACCATGGGGATGTGCGACTTATATCCATAACACTTTCCATAAATATGAAAAGCTTAGTTCGAGAGGGAAGAAATGTATCTTTATAAGATACTCATAATTCTCCAAATGATATGTATTTTTTGGGGAAGATACAAATATAAGAATAACAAAAATTAAGTCATGAGATATCATTTTCTTAGAAGATGACTTTCCTAAAATGGTGAAATAAATAAGAATTTTCAACTTTATGAAATAGAATATCTTAAAAGTAGTGGGAGTGCAAGAATGATTAATTCAGCTTCCACAGAGAAAGATGATATTGATTATAATGTTCCTCATGAGGCAAGTGGGAGTGAAAAGTTACCAGATTTTGTTCCTATAGAGGAAGATCATGAACAATCTTAATCTTGATGTAGTAATCGTGATAAAATTTATCGTCGTCGATTTGAGATTAAATGGGAAGTTTTTATGATTGTTCTAGATGAAAAAGAGTCTAAAATAATACAACAAGCTCTCTCTGGTCCTAAAGTGAAGGAATGGATTAAAGTTATTAAAGAGAAAATAAATATGATGAAATCTAATCAAGTTTGGGATTTGGTTGATTTATCGCAAGGTTGTAAGACTATTGGGAACAAGTGAGTTCTCAAAATTAAATGTAAGACGGATGAGACAATTGAAAGATATAAAGCTCGTTTAGTAGCCAAATGCTACACACAACTAGAGGAAATTGATTATGAAAAGACATTCTCACTTATGGTCAGGTTTGCATTAGTTCGCCTCATTTTGGCTATAATAGCACAAATGGACTTAGAGTTATATCAAATGGACGTTAAGACTGTTTTTCTCAATGGAAAACTAGATAAAGATATCTATATGGGTCAACTTTTAGATTTTGAATTTAAAAGTCAAAAGCACAAAGTTTGCAAGTTCAAAAGATCCATTTATGGTCTTAAGCAAGCATCAAGATAATGAAATCTCAAATTTTATCAAGCCATGTTAAAAGATGATTTTTCTATGATGGAGGAAGACCATTGTGTTATGTTAAATATTCTAATAGTGGTTTCATAATTCTATCCTTATATGTTGATGATATTTTAATAGATGAAGTAAATATTGGAACGTTACCATATGCATGATTGCAAGCCCATGGATACCCTGTCAAAAGGAATTTGAGTCTTAGTCTTGATATATGTCCTAAAACATCAGATAAAAAAGAGTAAATGTCCAAAATACGCTATTCAAGTACTGTCGATAGTCTGATGTATGCAATAATGTGCACACATCTAAACATTTTTTATGTTGTTAGGCTATTAAGCAGATTTCAATATAATTTAGATCCAAAATACTAGATGATAGTTAAAAAAATATTAAGATATCTGAAAGGAATTTCAAACTATATTTTGTGCTATCAATGGAAAGATTTGCACTTAATTGGTTATATGGATACAAATTGGGAAGGTGATATTGATCAGTGCAAAATCGACTTCTAAATATGCATTCTTACTCAATGATTGTGCAATTTTATAAAGTAGCAATAAACAATCTTGTATAGCTTTTATCAATTATAAAAGTTGAATATGTAACATGTTTCTTAGTTATATAAGAGCAGTTTGGTTAAAGAAGTTTTTGCAATACTTAGAGATTGTCAAGACAATATCTGAACCTGTGACAATCCATTGTAATAGTATGACTGTATTAACTTATGCTAAAGATCTGAAATATCATGGAAATACCAAATACATCTAGATTAGGTATCACTATGTTAGAAATATGATTGCGGCAAAAAAAGTGGTTCTGAAACATATTTCTACAAATGAAATGGTAATAGATCTATTTACCAAATCAATAACTAGGGATGCATTTGTTAGACATGTGAAATCCCTATACTTATGTAGAATGTGATCAACTTATATATTGTGATAGACCATTTGGTTTTACTAACAATGATTTATATCATTTTTCATTATTTAATTGTTTAATAATTCTTCATTATATGAATATGTTGTAAATATCAGTTATCATAATTCGATGAAGTATGTCGATAGACTTAGATTGACTCACTCATATGAGTAATCGCTTTTATTACTATGGAGCTAGCAAAGATGATACCATAAATGTAGAAACATTAAGTGAATGATTAAGACGCAATAGGAGCGGTTTTGGTCTCACTATTTAAGGTCACCTTGATAAGGTTCAAAATGAGATTTTTCATATTTATAAGAATCAACATGGATAACTTTTTCTCATTCATGTATTTATTCAAAGGAAACTGAGTATGAAATTTGTTATTTAATATTGTTGAATATGAAAATAAAGGTTTCAAGTTTGGTGCTTACATAACAATAAGACTAAGACTCATATGATGTTATTTGTTTTAAACTAAGAGTGAGACATACACTCTTTTATCTTTTGACAAGAAAAATAGTAGCTTCACCATAGCATAAATTTCATATTGCATGTGCTATATGACCTATTAAAAACTGAAAGAATGGATCTATTCTTCTTCGCTATGTGAGTCCTATAAATCCTAAATATGGATTTCAAATATTTTACCATTTGTAACTTTTGACTATTTTATTATGTGATGAATTAATATTGGTTATCTTATGATGTATCTTATAGTCACGAAATGATTCGAATTAATGAAACACTTGTAGAAAAAGTGAGTTAATTCTAATCTAATTGATGGGAGGGAGAAAGAAAAAGTGTTTTTGCTTATATGCTGGCAACTTATATTTACTGACCAAAATTATTTCGTTCAATGAAGCTTGAAGTAAATTAGAATACTAGCAATTGTAAGAGTGATTTGAGTATGAATTATTGAGAGATTGAATGATATTCAATCAGGTATATTGAGAAATATACTTGGGGTAAATAAGCAAATTATCGGAAGTAATTATATCATTAGATTTATGTCTTATATATGGACAATAATTAGGTTTGTATATTGGAGCTCCTATTATTTTGTATATTTTAGGTCGCATAGTTCGTTCGTTCATCTGTATAAAAGATTATTTATTTAATTTTGAGATTCGGGACGATATTTTTAGGATGACGCTAGTCCATTATAGGCGAGTGAAAGATGTTGAATTTTATGGGGCCGAGTCATCCATGTGAGTTCGATCCAACCCAAGTCCATTTACTTTAATATAAATATGACAGTTTTTTATTCAATTAAAACTGATGCCATAAGTAACTAAACAAAGAAAAACTGTTCTCTTTCTGTAAATTCTTTGAAAAAATTTCAATCTCAGGATCAAGGATGTTCGTATTGTGATTTTAAGCCCGATTCTAATAATTGGGTTAGATCTGCTCAAAATATTGAAAATATACTGTGAATATTCAATAAATAAGTTTTCGCTGCACGAAAAATCTTACAAAATGAATGCATGAAGTAGAAGTATAAAGTTCATGTGTTTGATTTTATTTTATAGAAAGGGGTATTTCAAATATGGGGTTTGACAGCAAGCATTCTTACTGGAGCAGCCTCAATCATCTATAATAGATCTCCATCTTTCAACCAAAAGAATCTTTCAGACTTTCAATAATCGCAAAAGGCTTTGAATAATGCAACATGATTATTTTATGAAGACAAATATATGGATATTTGGAAACACAAATATATCAAAGGTTTATGCCCAATTTGCAGTCAGGATTATGTAATTTTTTTATACCATCTTGTATCTCTAAGCCCATCCTCGACAAATTTGATTGCTAATGTATAACATAGCATATTCAATATACATTCTATCCTCTCTCATATTTAACTTCAATCAATCATTCATTAAGCAACTTATAAAAATTCTTGAAAATTAAATCTATGCAAGGAGAAGTTTTTAAATAGAGTCAGTATATTAAATCATTCGTAAACTAATTCAATTATACAGTAATATAAATTTAATTATTTTATTCACATTAATTGATAATTAATGAGTATATATACATATATATATATATATATATATATATATTAATTTGTAATTGAATTAGTATATAAATAATATAATTAATTAAATCTATCTAAGAATTTATTCTATGAAAAAATGATTTCGTTTGCGTTAGAATGCTGACTTCATTTCTAGAATTTGCAAGTCATACTCATGTATTTGAGTGCAAAGTTAAATTAAGAAAGCAACTTATACAGTGTAACAAAATGGAACTGGATTAATTTAATCATATAGTACGTGTGTAATTAAAAATTCTCATTAATTAGTCCAAAGACAAAGTTAGTCATATTTTATCTAACAAAATTCCATGTATTTATCATATTTTTGGAGAAATGAACCTCGTTGCAGCTTTTTGGTGGATCATGCTATACCCTTTCAGATGGGGACTACTATTCTTCATCAGCCACCATTAGATTTATATTTTTAGCTGTATCATTATATTTTTGGTGTAACCTATAGTCGATAGTCCTTGTTATTATAGGCTTTGCTCATCTTTCCTTACTAAAAAAAAAATCCACACATTTAATTGTACGATGCTACATTTCATTTAAAAAATAATTTTTATATAACTATAATTCGTACATTATTTTTTTTGAACCATGAGCTAAATACTTTTTTTTTAATTTTCATTTCCGTTATTGTAATTCCCTTCTTTACCCATTATTATATAAAAGAAAATACTTTTTTTTTCATTAAATATATATGTAAGAAATTAAACTTCTTGTACGAAAAGTCAAAAATTTCAACCTAATCTTGGTCTAGCCTATGTGTGCCAACTATCATCTCCATCCAATTTGTCCCATCCAATCAATTGGCGAAATCATCATTAATACAATATAAAGAAAACATGTCTTGGGAAGTCAACTTTTACACAACTGCCAAGTTTAAAGGCTGTCCCGTGGTGTCCAAATCATAGTTTCTCCGACGCCGTATTAGTGTGTTGGTTGCGTTTGTTTATTCCATTCATAAAGAAGAAAACCACGCCTGAATTAGTTAGTCGTAAAGTCACCCACTTGTCTACACTTAGAATATTCTTCTTAAGTATTCAAATTTCAATATATAAGAATATATGTGACCCCACACACCTCCACCGACCGCGTTTCACAATTTCACCGCAGCTTCACGGTGGTTGGTGGTGGTGGATCATCATTTGATCATATATCTCAACTTCTAATTATTATACATATATATATATATGCACGTGTTTATCATAGAAATTTCTATGCCTACTTAAATTAAGGAAGAATTAATTTTCTGTAAAATGTCAAGTCTTGTCTTGTAATTTTTTTTTCTTTTTATACAAGTTCAAGAAAACTCAAAAGCAGAAAAGAGAAGCTGATAATCTTATAGTTGTAATTAACTAAGAGGTGGAGATCGGCCGGCCATGGAAATCTCAGAAACTTACGGCGAGGTGACGCCGGCGGTACCTTCATGGCTAAACAAGGGAGACAACGCATGGCAGATGACGGCGTCGGCTCTGGTTGCTATTCAGAGCATGCCAGGCCTTGTCATCCTCTACGCTAGTATTGTCAAGAAAAAATGGGCCGTCAACTCCGCGTTCATGGCCCTCTACGCCTTCGCCGCCGTACTCATCTGCTGGGTGCTTCTCTGCTACCGTATGGCCTTCGGCGACCAGCTCCTCCCTTTCTGGGGCAAAGCTGCACCGGCTTTAGGTCAAAAATACCTAATTCATCGAGCCAGAATCCCTGAAAGTAGACGCACAAATTATGAAACTGGCGTAGAAGAGACTGTGGAGCCTTATTACCCCATGGCCACACTCGTATATTTTCAGTTCACTTTTGCTGCAATCACGCTGATTTTGCTGGCAGGTTCAGTTCTTGGGCGGATGAATATAAAAGCATGGATGGCTTTTGTGCCTTTATGGCTAATATTCTCATACACAGTGGGCGCTTTTAGTCTATGGGGAGGTGGGTTTCTTTATCAATGGGGTGTTATTGATTATTCTGGTGGCTATGTTATTCACCTCTCTTCTGGGATTTCAGGCTTAACAGCTGCGTATTGGGTACGTATTATCATTAATCATGACTCCTCTAAATTAACCAAATTTGAGATGTAATTTAATTAATTAATTGATGTAAATACAGGTTGGGCCAAGGCTAAAGAGTGATAGAGAGAGGTTCCCTCCAAATAATGTATTGCTTATGCTGGCTGGAGCTGGGTTGCTGTGGATGGGCTGGTCAGGGTTCAATGGTGGAGCTCCTTATGCAGCTAATATTGATGCTTCAATTGCTGTATTGAACACTAATATAAGTGCAGCTACAAGCTTGCTTGTATGGACTTCTCTTGATGTTATTTTCTTTGGCAAACCATCTGTCGTTGGAGCTGTTCAGGGCATGATGACAGGACTAGCTTGTATTACTCCTGGAGCTGGTGAGTTTGATGAAGGAAAAAACATCAAAACATTATAATTGTTATTAAAAATTAAATTCCCTTGTACCATTTCCATAAAATATTCAAATTATTATAATAAATCTACTACAGCAAGGACTGATATAACAGTTGTCAATCTGCTTGATCAATGACAACAATCTTAATATATATTTCAACAGTTTTTCTGCGACCCCTATAAGTTATATATATCTGTGGGTAGTGATAGAAAATGGGAGCTGAAATTATTGAAAATGGGTCTTATTTTTCAGGGTTGGTTCAATCGTGGGCGGCTATTATAATGGGAATGTTGTCTGGAAGCATTCCATGGGTGTCTATGATGGTGATCCACAAGAAGTCTACGCTGCTACAAAAGGTAGGTGTTCGTATTATTCGTATTTACTTGTTATTTTTATTATAAATAATTGCTCAATCTTTTTATTATTATTTTTTTATTTGCCTCTTCTTTGAAAAATGAGAGTCAGGACAAACTTTTCTCACCCCAACTAATATTCCAAGCTCATTGAATCTTTGAATCTAACTAAAAGCTTCAAAAATACTAGATAGTGTTCAAATAGAACGGGTGAGATTATCAAAGCCATTCAAATCACACATATCTTATCGCAAGTTGTTTAGAATTTTCCACCCACTGAGTAGGACTGCATAGGCCATAATAAATTCATTTAGAAAGAAACAAAGTGAGAGGATAATGGCATATAAAATTTGTAATGGAAGAGATTAAAATTAAATTTAAATTTTAACTTTTTTTTCTTTTGAAAAATTACATGTATCAAACAAAGTTAAAAAAAAAATCAAAAGATAATTATAATTATAATTATGTGTGCAATCCATTTGATTGGAATATTAAAAAAAAAAAAAAGTACACAACAAATTTTGGAAAAGAAGTTCCTCAATAATTGATTCATCGTACAAGGATAAGATTGTAACCCAAAAAAAAAAATCCAGTAAATTTTATTTTTTTCCCCTTTTCGATAGAGCAATAAATTTCTGAAAATGGATTTGCTCTTAGATAAGTTGATGGATCATGGAGGATGACTTCATCCGGTGAGCAATAGGCACAATCTCTCTCATAGGCCCCAAAGAAGAATTGATAGCTTTTCAAATAAGGAATGTGCAAGTCTTTATCCTTCTATCACACTAATTACATATTAAATCTTTGTTATATTCTGACCCTTAAAAACCAAATGCTCAACCAACTTTCAAAGAAAGAAATGATTATCATATCTATAATTTAACATAAATGAACATTAGTTCTTTCCTTAAAACTATATTATATACTTAATACATGCACCATCTACTAATGACTGATAAGTTAATAGTCCGTTTGGTTAATTTGTTTCTTATATTAATCATTGTAAAATACAATATTACCACCATAAAGACAATAAGTAAACAATGGAATTTCTTATATATATGACGACAGAATTAAATTAATCGTAAGAATGACCCTTTTTTTCCCTTTGTTTTTATAAAGCTTGTTCTTTAAATTTGTTTGTTCTTTAAACTCTGCAATAATATGTTCCGTGATTACTTTATAATTTTCAATCAATAAATTTTAATTTATAGAACGTTCTAATTTTCATGTGATTAGTAAGAAAGTTATAAAAGTAAAAGAAGTAAATCTCATAAAACTGTGAGAAGAATTTTTACAATTTTTTGTCCAAAGAATTAAAGTCAAAGATAAGTACCCATATCATCTTAAATTATTCTATTAGTAGTTGAACATTTTCAAAATTGAGAGAGAGAGAGAGAGAGATTTAACGTGTTGGTTGTTCTCTGTAGACTTATTTTAACATATTGTATTTATTACAGAAATATATTATATTGTTTGGCGTTGAAATTGAAAAATATCGTTTCAAATCGATGTTAAAAAAAATGGAATTACAGTTTCACTATTTTGGAGGCTTTATGAATAAATACTTGGGAAATTTATTTCCAGTGCTATTTTTCATGGCCACCAAATCAAAATATTTAACGCGAGACTCTTTCTGTTCTAGTAGTAATTTTTATTCCCGATATTATGTTCCTATAATAAATAGTTCTGTGTACATAGTGCATACTCAAGGTTTGATTTCTCATGTTCAAATCCTAAAGCAGTTCACATTTATTTCCTAGCAACCACCATTTTGGCCGAGGAGTCTCAGACATTGGCTATCTATTTATTTATAGGCAAAATTCTATTGTATTCCATTATAAATTTTAGTTTGTCTTATTGGATCCAAGTATAATCTTAGTAGAAGAAAAAAAAAATGATAGGTCAGAAATGTAACGAAAGTATAAATTGAATTCTTGAACTATCATTTTTTTTATTGAGTCTCTATTTAGACTCAATGTTTACTAAATAATTGTTTAGGAATCCGATTAAACACAATAAAAGTTTTTTACTTATAATAATTAAAGGATCGCACAAAGGTGTTTGTTTCCTTATCGTGTTATGGCTAATAATGGGAAAAATCAGTAGGTTTCATACCCTTTTTAATTTTCATCATGCGGCTATGCATATAAAAGTTGAGCTAGTTATATGGTGGTAGGCTTTGTCAATGGCAAACACAAAAGGTTTCACATTCAATTTTCAACGACATTAAGTCATTCTCAATTTATTAACAATACAATATCGTCATTTGTTAAAAGTATACATAATAATAAATTTATAATCATATATTATGTAATTTGTAGTCTCAAAATTTGACCATATATATACAGGTGGATGACACACTAGGTGTGTTTCACACACACGCAGTGGCTGGCCTACTGGGCGGGCTGCTAACAGGACTTCTAGCGGAGCCAGAACTTTGCGAACTCATACTGCCCAAGAAAACACGAGGCGCTTTCTATGGGGGAAATGGTGGAAAACAATTCGTGAAGCAAATAGTTGCTGCCACTTTTATTATAGGATGGAACATAATGACAACAACAATAATCCTTTTAGCTATAAGGTTGTTCATACGTTTGAGAATGCCTGAAGAGCAACTTGCAATTGGAGATGACGCTGTCCATGGAGAAGAAGCTTATGCTCTTTGGGGTGATGGCGAGAAATATGACCCTACTAGACATGGCTGGAACACTTCTTTATATGGAGAAGAAACTGGGCCTTCTCCTAATGGGAATGGTGCTAGAGGTGTGACTATCAGTTTGTGAAGTTAAATTCTTTTTAACATTTTGCATTATATTAATGAGTAAATACACACTTGTGAATGCCTAGTTTCCTTCCTTCGTCGTAGCTTTCCTTTTCTTATTCAGCCTTTATTCAGCCTTCACTTTGTTTCCTCTTTCATATTCCACTGAATCATATATCACTATTCGCTAAATTTCACAGAATAACCATACTTACCAATTTAATGAAAAAGAAAAGATGACGACATTCGCATAAAATTTTGAGGGTTATACTTGTCAACGTATTCTAAGGAAACTGTTATTTGTAGCCAAAAAAAATTATACAAAATGAAATGACTAAAGTAACCTTAATTAAAATTTTAGAGTAAATATTTAAATTAAGAGTTTTTCTCTCCACTTAATTATCTTCTTCCCTCCCCAATACAATTAAATCTTTTACTTTGGTACTATTTGGTATAATCTATAATCTAGTTTAACTATAAAATTTAGTAAAAGATTTGTTTAGTAAAATAGCTGATTATCTAGCTGTTAACTAATAATCTAATTTCAAACTGCTAATTTAGTAACTAAAAATCTAATAGCTGATTTAATTAAAAATATTTGATAAAACTAGCTGAAAAATGTAAAATAATAAAAAATAATATGTTTATATTATTCAAAAATATTATATAAAAAATAAATTATATAATATATATGCATATTAAATAATATATACATTATGTTAAATATCTAATTTCAATTTAATAAATACGTTTATTTTTATTATATAACATTCTATTATTATTATAATTATAATTATTATTATTATTATTATTATATGTACATATTAAATAATTTTATAATTATATAATTTAATAATTATATAATTATTATAAAATGATAAAAAAATAAAAGTAAAAAAAGAAAGAAAAATCATAATTTACAAACTTATAAAAAAACTAGTTTTATTAACATTTTATTTTGGAGATTATAATCTAATTTTTTTAAAAAAAATAAACTACTTTACCAAAACAGTGACTTAGAATGATTTGCCAAGTAATCAAGCAAGACCCTCCAATCCATATGGAAATATAAAAAAATACAACTCCTAATTAACTATATAAATTATGATTTAACATTCATAGGCTAGCACTTTTAGTTTTGAGTTAATCGGATCATATTTCAGCTTTTCTTTTTTTTTTTTTAATTGGGAAAAATTAGTTTATTAATTAGAAATTCAGTAATTAAATAGTGTAAATTTTCAAAAGTTATTTTGTTGCAAGAGAAAATTTGCGGACGTTGGAAATAATTCCGTTAACATTGAACAAAAAATTTATGGGCGATGAACCAAGAAGTAGGCACGCCGTTAGCTAACAAGGGTGATGTGATAATCACGTGAATTTATTGATAGTCACAACCTTTTTGGCCTGTTTAAACAGCAAATTAGCAGTCAAGTGGAAAATAATCATATTTATGTTGCCAATAATTATTTAATTTAATATGTGATAATGCACTACAGTTTTTGGACAAATATGAGGTCCAAAGAGTTGCAAACTTGCACCATGCTTTAGAACTACGGATCTAGAACTTAAAATAACTAAAGTTTGCAAGTTAAGCAAGCATAGATTATTGGTTAGAAAAATTGGAGGCGAGTTCATGCACTTAATGTACAGGCAATTTTTAAGCCTCTTCCAAGTTTTTGACTCATGAGATGGTTTCCAGATTACAAGTTAAGCTTAACACCCATTGCTAGAGATGCACGCATCCATTTTTATTTCAACCACTACGGATTCTACCAACTTAATTAAAACGAGGTAGCAAAATAATTCAAATTGTGACTGGATCTACATACCTTTGTTGTTCCTCGATTGTGGAATGCTGTTTCAACTTTCTGAGGTTTAGACTCTGGTAAGAATATCATCCATCAGGTAATTCTACACCTCACAACTTGTTGAACATCTCCTGTCATAGTCAAATAACCAGCACTTTGTGCAAAATTTTCTACCCTCAGGCCCACCAATTCATCTATCTTTGGAAAATGAGGGTAAAACAAACTTAATTGAGCCCACATCTTTAATTTCCTCTGTCCTTGTACACCGAAGAAATGTCGACTTTAGGCTGAGATTCTGTGAGAATCTTGCAATTGAGTGGAAGATTCTGTTCAGTTCTGTGAGAATCTTGCAATGGAGCAGAAGATTCTGTTCAATTACTCAACACAGTACCCGAGATCACGTATCATATCAAGTGGCAAATATATTAACAGTTTGTATGGCACAGATAACGGCCAACGCACATGACACGACAAGAAAACACCATAACATAGGAGTTTCCTATGATCGAGACCGCAAACAATAAACAGAATGCATAGGCCTCTCTGGTTTTACTTCTATATAACCAGGACCCTCTGACTCGTATTCCAACCAAAGTAGAGTTTGTTTATGCACTTCAAAACCAACAATGGATAATGCTACAGTTGTTCCAGTAGCATACCGACAGGGCACCCCAGCAGTACCTGAATGGCTGAACAAGGGTGATAACACATGGCAGATGATCTCTGCAGCATTAGTAGGCATGCAAGGCATGCCTGGGTTGGTTATCCTCTACGCTGGTCTTGTCAAAAAGAAATGGGCTCTTAACTCAGCATTCATGGCACTGTATGCCTTTGCTGCAGTAATGCCTTGCTGGGTCTTTTGGGCTTAAAAGATGTCCTTTGGAAATCAGCTGCTCCCCTTCTGGGGCAAAGCTGGACTTGCAGTCTCTCAGGACTTCTTGATCCCTCAAACCATTCTGCCATCAACGCATGCAGCAGTCCAACCACTGTACCCCACTTCTACCATGGTCTTCTTTCAATTTGCTTTTGCAGCTGTGACTGTTATACTCCTTGCTGGATCAGTGTTAGGTCGAATGAGTATCAAAGCATGGATGGTCTTTGTACCCCTATGGATCACTTTCTCCTACAGTGTTGGAGCTTTTAGCATATGGGGTGGTGGCTTTCTCTTCCAATGGGGTGTCATGGATTATTCAGGCGGTTATGTTGTTCATCTTGCTTCTGGTGCAGCAGGATTCACAGCAGCTTACTGGGTGAGCACCTATAACTTCATGCTTTCCAGTCCATGGACTTTTCTCAAACTTATGGTGACATAAATCAACTTCCTCTACATCTCCTGTAGGTTGGGCCAAGACTAGAAGAAGACCGAGAAAACTTCCCACCGAATAATCTTTTATTAGCACTGACTGGAGCTGGTATTCTTTGGATGGGCTGGACAGGTTTCAATGGTGGAGATCCCTTTTCTGCCAATGTAGACTCCTCCCTAGCAGTTCTCAACACTCACATCTGTGCAGCTACCAGCCTCCTCACGTGGACCTGCTGGGATGTCCTCTTCTTCAAAAAACCCTCTGTGATTGGTGCCATTCAGGGAATGATAACTGGATTGGTGTGTATAACTCCTGCTGCAGGTGAGAAACTTCAAATCAAAAGCTCAATCATTTCAACTTCCAATTCCAAAGCTTTCCTCATTTCCTTATTCACCCACAGGTCTTGTTCAAGGATGGGCAGCATTTGTAATGGGAACAGCATCAGGAAGCATTCCCTGGTACACAATGATGGTCTTGAGCAAGAAGCTGCTCCTATTGCAGAAGGTCGATGATACCCTGGGCGTACTACACACTCACGCTGTTGCTGGAACATTGGGTGGGGCTCTCGCAGGACTCTTTGCACATCCATACCTCAGTAACTTGTTCTTGGTCGTTCCCAACTCAAAAGGGGCATTCTATGGCAGTCAAGGCGGAATTCAATTTTTGAAGCAATTAGCAGGAGCAGGCTTTGTCATAGGATGGAATGTAGTAGTTACATCCATTATTCTTTACATGATCAAATTGCTGATGCCTCTTCGGATGACTGAAGAAGATCTTAAAGTTGGGGATGATGCAGCTCACGGAGAAGCAGCCTATGCTCTTGCTGGACAAGGACAGAGAGAAAATTCTACACAAAATGGCGGCCAAAAGAATGCTGTTGAGCTCCAATATCCCGATGTTTAGTTTGATAGAAGCAATATGAAAATACCCATTGGCCATTACATAAAATTAAATATTTATCCGTAATCTCTAGCCAAGAAACAACTTGCAATATAAACTAAAGAATAAAAGCATAAAAATTGAGTTTTACATTCTAAATATTATATAGTCCACACTTAAATTTTATAAACTATAATAGTCAAGCAGGTCCTAATCAAACCTTTCCCAATTCTGAGTAATTATGGTTGAAGATGAAACTGGGGGTGGACTCAAGCTTCCTAGTCCAGAGTCAAAGGTCTCCCACTTAGTTGTCACTGACACAGCATTGTTGATATGGCTAAATGGCTTTGAATTACTTGATTTTAGGTTGCCCAGCACCTCATGGTAGTTATGGACGCGGCATACATATCGCAAAAGCAATAAGGTAAGCCAGCAGCATTGACAATGTTAATAATTCTCAGGTTAAATATCAAAATTCATAATATAAAATCTCAAGCTCAAAACAAAGTTATAAAGAACAAGAAAATTCTGATTCACAGTGCACTACTGCAGAAATTATTTTGATGGTGCAAAGAAATAAAGGTCAAGAAGTCTCACAAAAGGATTTATCTGTTGACTTTTTCGGGACTTGAAGTAGAGAGACATAAGATGATTTATAGAAGAATGAGAGGAAAGACTAATGAAGTAGAATTCCATTATCCGGCGTGTATATGACAAAAGCATAAAAAAAAAAGTGCAAATGAAGAGAAATAAACGAAAATTTCAAGGTCTCAAAGTTGGAAGATAATATTATCAGTTTAAAATGTGTAGTAAAACAAAATTAAGTAAATAAAAATTGAATCAATCAGAAACTGGAAAGTTCAATCTGTTCTATTTCGTGCTTCCAGATCAACTTGGCAAATAAAATTGTTTAATGAGTTCCATAGGAGGAAAAAGATACAAGCAAAAGGAGGTTTCTAAACCCCATGGAATGACTCAATGTCGGGATATGCCAATTCTTAAACCGTCTACAAATGCTCCGTTTTAGGAGTTGAAACTCTTTAATACAACAAATCAGATAGATGAATCAGACTGAAAAAGTTTGATCTCAAGAAAAATAGATACAGCCATACCCATGATGAGTACTTTTCACTTAAAATTTGTTAACTAAGATTACCTTCACAATAATGTGATCAACAAACTTAATCAAATGCAAGCTCCATAGCACAAAAAAACTAACCTCAGCCTTTCGCTGAATCTTTGCTTCTCCTTCAGCCTCAATAGTATCCAATTTCAGCAATTGCTTCATTAGCAATTCTGAAGACACTACAAACTCCTCCTTTTGTCCCACTATTCACAGCCACTTATAAGGCATTCACCTAGAAAAAGAAAAGAAAAGAAAAGACAAGACTCCTTGTAAGCGTGCCACAAAATAAAAGCACAATAAGTGAATTGTTACAGCAGACATTGGCTCACCCACTCCGCAAACTTGTTGGTCTCTTCCCTGATTTTATCAATAGCTTAAAATGCCTTTGACATCCCTTCTTTCCCCTTCATATCCCTCTTTGACATCGCTTCGCTTTCGTTTGCCTCAGCCTTTGGGGTTTCCTCATTTTCCTTCATCTCCTCAGGCTTCTTCTCTTTGCTCACTGGATTTTCCAAAACCAAAACCTTTGACTTATCCTTCACACCCCCACCTCTTCTTTCTTCTCTTCCTCTAAACAAAATCTTTTGATTTCCAGCCTCCACACCTATTTGTCGTTCAAGAACTTCTTTCATATACCCTGAAATCGGAAAGCAAATTATGCAAAAATTAAATGACCTCAATCGTCTGGTAAAATTTTGCAAACTAGAGAATAACAACAAAATTTTCAATATCAAAATACACAAGTAGTATTGCAGAAAAAGCATGTAGCTATTTGAACAACTACAACAAACGGATTATACATATGTGAGGGAAATAGATATGACTATAAGAGATCGGCAGCAACCAAGAGAATATGATATGTCCATACAGGTAAGCCAAGCATCTGCGAATGCTAAGTTCAAAATCTACCGGCCAAACCAGAAATGGATTTTTGATGGATTGCATCGCTGCAACTTCTACTGCAAGTGTGACGTATACCAAATTACCAACTATCTTTTTTTTATTAAAAAAAAAAACTTCTACTTTAATTTTAAATTTTTACTGTTAATATTTGGGTGGTTAACTATTTGGCTCCAAAATTAGGTCATAACTCATAATAATTAATTAATCCTTATTGGCTCAAAATTAAATTAAAAAGCCCTTTCATTCCAAAAAATAGAATAACTTTAACTTTTTTATAAATTAAAAAAATAAAATTAATACACTTAAAGCTATAAATCTTACTAATATATCTTTAAAATGATTAAGAGCATATTAAAAAAATGATAATTCATATTTAGTGATGACAAAACACATTAATAATAACAACAAAAATTATGTATATATTTGTAATTTACAACATTAAACAACAGCAATAATAATAATTTATAGCACTCCATCATTAACATTTAAAAATCCAAATGTATCAATATTATAAAAGAAAAAGAAATATCTATACAATTACGATCAATTATTATTTCTTGAATATTACTCTCATTTTGACTATGTTCACTCGCATTAAACAATAATAATAGTAATAATTTATGATATTTAATTGTCAACATAATTCAGTCCCAGCCGAATATATGAAACAAGCCCACAACCAACCACAAATTCAGCCCATAACATACCGAGATTATGGTGAACATATTTGTTCTCCGTTAGCAATTTTTCATCCAATACGATTAACCTATCAAAATAATATAAATTTAATTATATATAAATTTAAATTAAATAAATATATATTATAATTATATCAATTGTATCATAAAAATATATAAAATATATAATAATTTTAGTGATATTCGAAATATTAAAATATATATAATTATAGTAAATATCAATATCATATATTTATATATTAATAAATTTATAATAAATTATAATAAAATTAATTACATTAGTATATTATATATATAAATAAATATTAATGAATTATTTTTATTGATATATATATATATATATATAATATTATATACATAATGATCGTAAACAAAAGTTAGTATAAGTATTCTATAATACAAAAATTATTAATAATTATTTCATATAATTAGAGTAATTTTAACTAATATGAAACCTTAGCAATACACAACTCTAAATCGGTAGAAGAATTTATATTCTACTATCATGTATTAATTCCTTAGAAGATGAAAACTTTTTAATATTTTAAATTAATTTCACATTGAATTAAACTTTTTATTTTATTAATATTAATATAACATAAAACAAATTGTTTTATTTTACAAACATCAATAATTAAATCTCACATTGTTATATGGTTCACACTCCACAATATATATGACTTTTTTGTTGTTGCAATAATCAATTTCACATCAGTAAAATATAATGAACTGACAGAATAATAAACTCTATAAAAGAATAATTGTGAATAATGAAAGCTTAACTTGTAAAATTTGATTGTGATCAATTAAATTGATTGGTTTGGTAATAATTAAATTGATTGATTTTTATATGGATTAATTATATAATCGATTTAATTAGACACAAAATTATTTTAGATATAATTGTGTATGATACAATAAGATTAAAATTCGTGTTAACATAATACCACACAATTAATTAATCATGCCGTATATGAATTTAGTATAATCATGTTATATCCATTCCCTATTCTCAATTCAAATCTAGAAAGACAAGCATAAATAGAGCCGTTCGAGGATATCAAAAGGTATACAACAAAATGAAACGACTTACAATTTTGATATTGCAGAATGGCAGTATAGCCTTGTGTCATATACCAACTTGCTATTGTTCAACATCAGCTCTCTTTGCTATTGTAAATCACCTACAATTTCCAGGACTCTCCATACCAAAGACAATAATTTGAAAAACCATGAGAGAAAACTAAATGCAATCATGTGCCAGATCATATTTTCCAACAAAGTTCCAAATTACTTCACTGAATCCAAAAGTTCGGCCAAAAAATGGTCTCTGCAACATCTAATCACAATTTCAAAATTTCTGATATTTATCATAATACAACCTAAGTAAATGGCGGTCAACTGCCAGGAACATAAAAACAATTGAAGCATCGAACCCAACGTGCTCGTAAGCGCCATATTTACATGATTACTTCTAAGAAAGATCAAAGAGATTCAAAAAGATCATATTTTCCCCTTTTTTTTCAACTTTTAGCAGAAAATTTCCTTAATCTCTCCTACTTCACTTCCTGCGTCTTTCATCCCTATCACTTCTCCCCCTTCGCCTCCTGCACCTTTCATCCTCATCAGAACTTGATGACTCTGACTCTGATTCAGAACCACTGGACTCTGAGTCTGATGAACTCAAACTTCCAGATTCATCATCTGATTCTGATTCATAAACAGGTTTTTACTGTTGCATGATAAGTCGTGGCATATTCTTCAAGTACTCTCGCAAATTTTCAGTGATACCATCAAGACCAATGGAAGTGAAGAAGTTGATAGAGAAGAGTGTGTTCTTTGGATTGTCTCTAGGGAAAATAGACTCAAATGAATCCTGCATAGTGGGATCTGTGAGGCGCTCGTTCAAAGTTCGGATGCCAAGATGCTCTGACAACTCCTGCACCAGAAATACAAAGTTGAACTCAGTAAGTTATCAGCAAAAATATTGAATACAATCAACAGAAAAGCCAATACAATCAAGTAATTTTCATTAGGCTTTTGTTTTGTTCGTCCTCCATACATAAATTATTTACACAGCATGCTTGTATTCCATAGTTTGATTATGATGCACCATGCAGCAAAAAATGGTAGGTTATTTGAAATTAGCGTACAAAATTGAGATCATGGAATATCTATCATTTTCAATATGAAAATTTACTTGCACTAGAACTCAGGACAAGTCAACTTCTACCAAAAAGCATTCATCTACATAGCAACATAAGCAAACAACACAGGAAAATACCATTTCAAAAGGAAATCCACTTTCCCTGCAATTTAACACTGAAGCAGACAGAGTTCAAAGAAAATAATCATCAAGATGCTTGTGATATGTTGACCTTCACATGATATCCTTGGTGGATTTCTGTACACCCAGTTGGGAGACTGAGAAATTATTGACTAGCCCAAAAATGCTTCACAATTATTTGAAAACCCTACAAATAATATCAATTTGATTTGCCTCTCCTTGAAGTTGTCTAAGGCAACATATCTATTAAAAGTTAAGAACCTAGTGCAACTGATCATGTTTGAAGCCAAAACTCTCTTCCAAGTAAGATATGTACGTTCATTTGAGTATCAAGAACACAAGAAATATAAACTTGTTTTCATCCAAGCCAAATCTTGTTACCATCTTTTTTAATAACATAGTGGGAAAGCAAAGTCATGCGTGCTCTCATCTTTTATTTCAAGCATTTATAACTCTCTTAAGGATGTGTGGAGGAGTTTAATACAATTTTCCCCCCTAAACTCCATTCAAATACAGGGGAATGGTACTTACAACACTAAAAATGCTCTAAAATCTTGAGAATATAAATGCGACAGTGTTTAAGGCAACCACTTTGATCATACAGCTTCACCAAAGTTTTTCTTAATATAAACAGTATAACAAAGATTCTCAACAAGTTTAAGCTGTTTCTTGCTGGCCATTGAAAAAAAATAAATAGCTTCTCCCTAATCTTCTCTCTTTAACATTATCTAACTCTTTGGATGCACATAATCTCCATCTCTCTCTCTTTGTTTCTTTTCCTCTCTATAGCTGCATGCATATTATTCCTATACTACTTTAATATCTAAAATTCCAGACATCCCACAGAGTTTCAGTTTCAGTTTTTTCACCTATCCATACAGTGTCTAACAGACCCATATCATTAGAACTAAAAACAAAAATTCACTAGCAAGTTCATGGATAAAGATGGGAGGTCACGAGTTCAACATTTAACATCTACAATCTCTGTACCAAAAAAAAAGGAAAAAGAAAAATATTCACAAGCAAGTTCAAAAGAGACTGCCTCAGTGAAGACGCACACCTTAACCCATCTCCTAAGGACAACCCAGATCAAGAACATAATACATGCGAAATCCTAAGAAAAAGAAACAGAAACAGGCATAAGTTATCAAAATATATATCCTGTCAATCACCTGAAAAGGAATCTTGATAAATATACGCGAAGAAGAAGTTGTATCCTCCTCAGTCAAATGTATATAGGCTAACACATGCCAAGGCAGAGCGACTGTACCAAGTAAATGGGCAAAAAACTTTGCCACATTACGCAACTTATTTGTTTCTAATCGATGAATCATAGAATATTGCTGAACCTACTTCTCAAAATTTTCCTGGTAAACTTTGTTGATCATGCAAAATCTCTGCCCCAAAAGACCATAGTGCCGAAGGTAAGTTCTCTCTTGACTGCAGCATTCCAAAAGCATGATACACAGTTCCATCTATACACACCAATTGGGAAAAAAATGATAAGTCCCCACACAGTATAAAAAGATCCAACATAACACAATTGCAAAGCTAAATTACTTGTCTGAATCCAAACATCAAGAAAATGATATGCCAAAACTGAATTTGTTAAACATGTGCACCGTTAAAAGAAATCCTCTTTCTTATAGAAAAAAAAAAAATAGCTCAGAAAGCTACTCAGGGAATGTTTTGAACCCCAAGCATTTTCTGATAAGTTTCGTATTTATTTGATCAATTAGCTTTAGATGCTTCTATTTTTCCTAAGCATTTGATGAAAGAACAAAAAAGAGGACATTTACAAATATATCACATAAAATCAAGGTTTTAAATTTTAAAATACATGACCTAGAAACTTTTTTACCTAATCTAATTAAAAGAAATTCATTTTTGTATATTAATATCCAAAACATGATTATATTAAAAAATCTAAATAAACAAATCTAATAAATTTAAAATAGTGAGGGTATTATGGCAACTTATTTATTTATTTATTCATTTATTTTTTACCTTCTCATAATTTAACTAAATAGAGTATCTAAATATCCATGGGATTAAACATGATAAAGTTAGTTTACTTAAATTACTTATCAAGAAAATCACTTTTCTAAAAAAGTGAGTCTAGGTAGAAAAATTGAATTCTAACAATCAAATGCTTTATAATAACAGATTTAAAGTAAAAAAAAGAATATACCTACGTTAATGCACTTAAGATTAGAATGTGATTAAAATTAATTGCATTGTGAGAAATAATTTTTAACTCACATAATTATTAGATATCATAAAAATTTAAGGACATTATTGCAAGTTCACATTCCACCCCTGTCCATCCCCAAATTTGCTTCTATATAGAGCATATATTGTTGTGTGCTTAGGCTCAACATCTTGTGGCATTAGTTTGCTGAACCTGTATGTTCCTTAGCTTGCTATGAAGTTAATCCAAAAAGAATCAACGGTCTGTCAAGATATCTACATGTACAAAAGGGAAAAGGAGTGAGGTTAAATCCCTCAAGCACTTATACGTTTTTGGATTTTGGGAGGGAAAAATGCAAAAGAGCTTTTAAGAGAGAGAGTTTTCATAGTGCTAAAAAGTTAGTGGCCAAGTATGTTGCTATTAGCCTTTGTAGCAACTTGGGCATATAAATCGATTGAAAATGATCAATGCTGTACAGTATTTGGTACCCCTCAGGTGCCCTCAAGTTATTCGTACTACAAAAAAGTCATTGAAGTAAACCAAACTTTCTTCTTTAACAGAACAAATTAAAATGTGAAATGCCCAAATTATGCTCCAATTGAATAGCATAAATAAAAATCCTAAAGTACTAAGTTTCAATGAATGTGATGTGAGACAAGATTAAGCAATTAAGGACCATATGCTACCATAGATATCAGTAATTATATGCCACATGATAGTAAAAAAGGCATAATATTGATTGCTTACCTCCTGTCCTCGCTCAAGTTTAATTTTCAGTAGCTTATGCCCAACCCACTCGAAGTCTACACTGGACATGATGGTTAGATAAATTGTCCTCCGAAGATTGACAACATTAGTTTCAGTCTCATCATCATCATCATCGCCTGAACCCGCATCAGAACCTTCTTCGTCCTCATACTCCTCACCCAGGATGCTTTTCCTCAATTCTTCATATCTCTTCTCATTCTCCAGTAAATTATCATCTGGTTTGAAAATATCTAAACAAAGAGAACAATAAACATTTATAACTATATACAGCAATAGATGATTGATCTAGCTGCTAACAGAGAGCTAAGTTCTGAGGCATACCAAGGGTGATCTCAGGATCTATGTCCTCTTGGAGCGATATCTCATGTGTTAATTGGTCTTCCTGCTCAACAAGGTCCAATTCTGGATGAACAGCTGGGTACCCCTGCAGTTGCAGACATTTTACAAAGGCAATTTAGACTACCATATGCCATATATGTAGAGTCATAGAAACAACTGACAAAAGGCAGAAAACTGCACCTGAAATTTGGCTTTTCTGATGGCAAAGAGGACCTCAATCAAAAACCGAACTCTCTTGTCAATCTCCCCTTTGTGGAGAATGGCACGGAAACGCTCAAAAGCACCTGCAAAAACGAAGACCATAAATATCAGATTAAAGTAACAACATAAAAACAAAGAGGGGAGGCATAAAATAGACCGTATTGTCTAATACAAAATAGAACAAAAGAGTCTAAAATTCCATTTAACATCAAGAACAAAAATTTCAAAGACACTAGATAGAAATTATACAATGAAATCATTAAAGCTTCATCCTTTATTTTCTAGAAAGAAATAATGACACTGAAATTATTGCATGTACAAGAACTGTTAACTTTTCAGTTGAGAAGCAACAAAAGAAACTACTATCAGATAATTCAACACCAGTGTCAGACACCAATGATAATGCCACAGTCCACCATAAATATAACAAAAATACAAGTAACATTAGAGAAAAGTACAGAGGTTTAATCCAAAGACAGCAATTGTAGCATCTTCACTACTAAACATGTTATAGACTATAACAGTTCACAGTGATATGACTTTATCAATCCACTGTGCTTGTCAAGATACAAGCATCACTGCATCAGTAGTTTTTCAAAGAATCAGCAAATCTCTGTCCAAAACAGGAAATGTATACAAAAATGTATATCACTTTCAGAAGTTATATTCATAGAACATCCTTTACACAACATGATAAAATTAACACCATAAAATGATGAAACAATAAAATTAGTTTTTTTTTTCTTTTATCTAAGAATGATGGCAAACCACTATCATATGTAAACAAAACTATACGTGAATAGACTTGGCAAACTAAAAAATAAAAAAGAGACAAAGCAACTTGAAAATTTATGTATTCCTATGAGATAAAATAAGAGAACTATCAAGTTCATAATCAGAAACAAATCCAAAATAACACCACCAGAACAACGACAAGAATTGCTAACAAATATAAATATGAGTAGAATTGGCATGCTTACCATCAAGACCTTTGGGTGAAACATCATTAAGTAATAACCCACACTCTGTAACAAACCCCACAGCTACTTCAACGCTGTCATCAGTGGGATTCTCCAGCAAAATAGCAAGCAATTCTAAACCAATAACTTCATGAGCCACTTGTTGGTTCACTAGATGTGCTATAAATTTAACAGCAGCTAGCAATTGAGGCTGTCCACAAAGCAAACAGAAGAAAATTATTCAAAACCAAAATAAAACAAAAAAATCAAATCCCACAAGCACAGTCCAATTGTAAGAAAATGAATTGACACAAACCTTGTCATTCCGTTTATAAGGTCTCTTCAGCTGCAATTGTATTCTTCTTAATAAAAGATCACCCACTTCAGGGAATTTGGTGTTCACAACAGCAACCAAGGCAGCAAACACATCAATGAAACTTGGAGATGCCATTTGTGACTTCATGCAAGATATACAGAAAAGACCCCTTCATCGAATCAGATTTTCAGACAACAATTTAGGTATGATATTGTTTATATTGGTGGCATTAACCTTATTCACAAGTCCATTGATACTCTTACGAAGAGCATCCCAGGTCAACCTCTGGTACTCCGTACTGCTTTTATCTTGAATCTCTTTCATCATTCGGGCCAACTTAAAAGGTGGGATGTAAACTCCCCCGCTCCTACCCAAATTCGATGCTTCTGCGTTGGGATTTCCTTCATCCAAGGCTGTTCTTCCAGGTTTAGACTCTTCAACTGCCTTTCCACCACTCTCATCTTTTCGACTATCTTCACGCCTTTCATTCTGTTCCTTATATATTCCATACTCCTCATCATCTCTGTTCCTATGCCTATCAACATCATTTGTTTCCCTTTCTTGTTCTGATTTCCTGTGCGCCCAGCTATCATCAACGTCATCTGAATTCCTCCTACACGAGCGGCGGACCCTGTCCCTACTTCTATCCTCAGTTTCTCGCCTTCTATGCCCATTCTCATGCCGACGGATTGTTTCTCTTTCTCTACTATCTCCTTTCTCTCGGCCGTCACCATCCCCGTCTGAACTCCGATTATACTCCTTCACCCTATCACCGCACTCACCATTTCTCTCTCTATCCCGCTCGCCCCTTTCTCTCTCCACCAACTCCCCTTCTTCGTCGGAACTTTCCCTCGATGCCTTCCGAAGCTCTTTCTCCCTTCTTCCCCCCTCTATCTCTCGCGTCATGCTTACCAACTCTCCATCATCCCTATCCTTCTCGTTGCTACGTTTACGCTGGCTGCTCCTCTCGTGACGGCTATGATAGCTACTATTCTCGTCGTCGTTGGAGTCGCTAGAATTTCTGGCCATTACCACTAATTTGTTCAGTCGCAGAGTATCACTTAGATTTGGAGAGAGAAAGGATTATAGAAGCCCTAAAAGTAGAAAGAAACCAACACGGGGAAAAGCCAAAATTGAACCAAAAATCCAGAGATGAAAGTAATGCGATAGAAGCAGAACCCTAACTGGATCGCGGGTCGCAGCGCCCCTCTATCTTCTTTTCACTGTCATAAGGAAAAGCCCACCGACGTCGTTTACGTATAAGGAAGGTAAATTAGAGTTCGGAGTGAGCAATTGAGCATCGGGGTATTTCACACTAATTAGTCCATATTGATTGGTTTTTTAAAGTAATTATTGAACTGTCCGTAAAAATTAGTTAAAATTTTCTAGAAATTACAACGAGAGCACACAGAATTTCTTATTTCCGTTTCCGATTCTAAAATACATATCTTATTTCCGGTTCTACCTCGTTTCCACCAACAAAATTATGGATCCACATTTTCACGGAAATAGAGATTTTTAACTCTATGATCTCGATTTTCATAAAAAAAATTTATTTTATTTTAATATTAATATTAATAATATTTTTTAATTAATTAATTATATAATTGTTTAAATAAAAAATATTTTTTTAATTTAATTGTATTATATTTTTATTTTATTATTTTAAAAAATATTAATTTTATAAAAATATAAATAATTATTATATATATTTATATAAATACTATGTTCAAGCAAAGATCGGCACCAACCACAACAAAAATTTACCACGGAAACATATTTAATTGTCATCCCTAATAATTTGAATGGTTCAATCACCTTTAACCAATAGTCAACTTGTAATAAAGTAAATAATTTAAGCATTCAAAAAAAATTAATATTAACAAATCAATTCTAAAATTAAATGCCGATGCATAACAAAAATTCACTTACCTCTTTAAAAAATAAAAAAGCAAAAACAAACAATTAAAAAATATAAAATTGATTCCAATTCTACTGGGTATAAGTTGTTTAACACTGTTAGTTGAATATAACCATAAAAATTTAACACAAATGACACCATCTTTAAAAAAAAGTAATAAATTTTAAGATAAATTCAATTTGTAAATTAATATATTCAAACAGTGACACATATTTAATTTATATAAATATAATAATTAATAAATATATATATATATATTACTATGTGATTATATTAGGCTAATAAACTAAGATCTTATTTAGTTTAGTTATTGAGTGCAACTGATAACTCTTTTATATTAATGTTTGACAAAATTAATTGAATTGTTAATTTTAGAATGTAAAATTACTAATAAAAATATAATTTATTTTATTCACAATATATATTTTTATATAATGTATAAATAAATAAAGTAATTATTTGATATAATTATTTATTATAATTAAAATAATAAAAATTTAAATAAATGTGTATATATAATTTATAAACAAAATCAATTAATTTATCACAATTTATACTTAATATATTAAATGATATATATAGTAATTAAAAATATAGTATATATTTTTGTCATTTAAAAATGAACAATATTACTAGTTTAACTATTATTTATAATAATTTAATATTTATAATTATAAATAATTTATTGATTGAAAAATTATTTTGAATGAATTAAGTATTTTGTAATTAATAAAAATTTATAAGTGTAATATAGTCAAAATAAAATAAAATTAGTTATCAACTGATGAAATTAAATTTTTTCAATCAGTAGTTAATTGAAATTAGAATCCACTATCAACTGATGTGATGCTGATTAAAATATTTTACTAAATATCATGTTAGCAGTGATTGAATATCAATTAACTATTAATTGCTTTAAAGAGCTAAACTAAATATCATATAAATCTATTTAAAAATTTATCCATTAAAAAAAAAGAAAAAAAAAACTTAACACAATTATAGAGGTTTAACAGTCCACAAAAGTTTGGCAAAAAATATTTTTTTAGCTCTCTAAACTTTTCAAAATATTTATAATAAGTCTTCCAATTTTTTTATTGAATTATAAAAAAATAATATTATTACATCATGTTTTTCGAATCTAACAAAATAGAATCACATGCTTTATGAATCTCGCTTTGAAAATAAAATATAAATATACAATTATTATAAATTCGTGTTGGGAATTGCTTTTAAGTATTTAAAAATAATTTTATAATTTTTTTTAATTTAATTGACTAATTTTTTTAATATAAATACAATTATATATTTTTTAATTTGAATACTTTCAAAAAGCAGTTTTTAAATTTAAAAAAATTAAAAATTAAAAAAAAATTAAAAATATTTATGTCAAACGGACCCTAAATATTATATTAAATTATTTGAAAACTTAAAAAATAAAATGTTGTTAATAGTTTAATACTTAAAAATTGAAAGTATTCAATGAATAATTTAAAAATGATTGAATTTCATTATTTAAAAATAATTGATTTCTATTATTTGAAAATCACCCAAACTGATTTAATTAAAAAAATTATCCGATTATTTAAAACGAATATCAAAAGTTAGGCCGATCCTAAAACAATCCATTTAATTTAATTTGAAAAAAATATCTGAAAATAACTCGAACATGAAATGACCTTAGCTCGAATATGTATGTTTCAATTCAATTGTTTAAATAATTTTATAAATCAAATGATTTTAGACCAGATATTTTAATCTCAAAGGGTATTTTCTCTCACCATAAAATTTTAACTTAAAAGAATTGAATCAAAGACAGATTTTCAGATTTTGATTCTTAAAATTTTAGATTTTTTTTAGGGGTTTGCATATAATGTTCAGATTTTCCAAATTCAAATATTTTTTTGTATAAATTATTACCAAAAATATTGTGATACACTTAAATTAACTCACAATCCGCAAATTATATTATAGATATGTATTTATAATGAATCGTATGTAATTTATTTAAATAATAAATAATTTTATTTTTTAAAATATATAAAAAATAAATGTATTGTTATACTTAGTAAAAAAATTGGATGTATAATACAATAAATCTATTATATAAGAATTGCACAGATCCGCAGATGCATCACTCTTGGATTCTGGATCCGAAGATGATCCTTAAATAAGCAAAATGGTTAGGCAAATTAGAACCTCCATAGGGCTTCGAGATGCTACAATGCTAATGGGCTGGAAGCCTCTTTTACATGCTCCTAAATCATGGAGGGATTATTCATATTGAAATTATAATACCACAAATTATATTATGGATTCGTGTTTATTATATATTATAGTCTCAATTTTAAACTAGCATTATATTATTTTTTGATTTAAATGATCTCACGTATTTACTGTGCATTATAAACATAAACAATTATTGTAATAATGAAATTTTTCATTATCATCATATTTTTATTCTTCTTATTCAAAAAGATAAAAGAAAAAAAAACTTATTTCCTCATTGTATAACTGTTTTAGAGATAATTTTTTTAATTTGCATATTTAATTTTATTTTTAGTATTTTTGAATATTTTAGTTATTGCTTTTATTATTTGTGATGAAAAATACTAATTTTTATATATTTGTGGAATAAAATGATGATATTTGAATTAAAAATAAATAATATAGAGAGAGAAAATCTATTGGTAGAAGTTGAAGATGATATATTTAGTAGAAATAATGAATTTGTAAGTGATAAATCTACAAGTTGTAAATAATGAATTTATAAATGATAAACCTGTAAGTTTTAAATGTAAATCTATTGTGAATGATAAAATTGTAAAATCTAAATAATTAATCTATAGCTTCAAATATGAATATATAAGTTTAAAATAATAAATCTGCAAAAGTTTGTAAACGATAAATCTATAAGTGATAAAATAATTATTTGTAAATGATGAATCTATAGTTTATAAATGATGAATCTGTAAAATTTAAATGATGAACTTGTAGTTTTATAAATGATGAATCTGTAATTTTTAAACAATGAACTTATAAGTTCAAAAAGATGAACCTTGAAGTATAAAAAGATGAATCTATAAGTTATAACTGATGAATCTATAAGTTTTAAAACAATCAATAAACTAATTTTATATTCACAGGTGTACCAAAATCTAATTCCGAAAAAATGTATTTTTTTATTTTTATTTCACACATATGAAAAATGAGATGTATAATATAATATAAACATGATATAACAACCTTTTAATGCTAATAAAGAAAATACTACTGGCACTACTATGATTGAGATTTAATAGTAATTTGACAAGAGAAGGTGGATTTTATTGATAGAATTCTAGATTATTATTATTGTGAAAATTTATTAATTAATTTATTCACCGCATGCAATGATATTGTGAAGATGAAGTGTGAAGTGCATTTAACTATTTGTTAAAATCAACTTCATACTTGCAAATCAAAAAAATAAAAAATAAAAAAATCATTTTCTTCTCTTTTATTTTTTTTAAATTTTTAAATCCGAATTTTCTTTTAATTCATTTTATATTAAATATGTTGTTAAGAAAAGATATATTTCTGAGCAATCCATTGTTAGGCCAACTTTTGAATGATATTTCCTCTTTCTCGTGCCGGTGCCATCAAATTACTATCATGTAGTGTCAGTGGAACAATTCCATAAATTTATTCAAAAATAAAAGGAAAATGCCCTTAATCTATATTAGAATAATTCTAATTATTAGAAATATTTGCTTAAAAAAAAAGAAATAAACTATCAGAGTTTTCATATGGATTTGATAGCAAAAGCATCCAAAGTTTGAGTTGAAATTGGGCCGCTACAGTCCCGATTTCTACAGAAATCCTAGTATTTGACGATGTTTTTGGTTGCAATGCTTCTGCTCTGTCGCTGGAATCCATTCTCAAACGTGTTAGAAGCTAGAAACTACTTTACATTTGAATCTTAAAGTTACCAAACTGTGTCGTGACGAGAACAGCACAGTATGGGATAATGACATTAACAGTTAAAAAAGTAGAATAAAATAAAATAGAACTTTTATGTTTGGAAGAAGTGAAAGTGATGATAGACCCAAGAAAAAGAAAAGCAAAAATGACCAGAAAATGCACTACATAACGTCTCTCATTTTGGAAAATGAGAGAAAGTAGGAAGAAAGTAAAATTTCCAGCAGGATATTCTAGCCTTCTGTTAAGTTTTTAAATCTCCTTTGGAAACTTTAAATTGGAATCTCGTTATAATTTAATTTAAATAGCTGGCCATTAATTATTGACAATGTTTAGGGTAATTGAGCAGAAATTGAGGAAGAGGACAGATGTTTTGCTTTGTCTAGCTGATTCAGATGAAAAGTTAGTTCAAAAATACAAACCGGGACAATAATCTTTATTCTATTTTATTTTCTTTGCATGCAATTAGTCCGATTTTATTGTCACTTACCAAATACGAGTGATTCCTGTACCTATTTATCTCTGTGCGCAGTTAAATAATGTGAATTCTCATGGCTTATCGGTTTTTGAGTTTTAAATTTAATAATTATGATTTATTGTTGCGCCAAAATAATTTAAATCATTTTATTAATAGTTTATATGCATTAGAGATATAAAATTAATTTTTATTTCAATACTCTCTCAAATGGAATTAATATGGTAGAATTGTCAATTATGAAATAATAAAATATACATATAAACTAATTGTTGATCCCATTTTCATGAAGAAATATGACATAGTTATCATAAGCATATTCACCACAAAATTAACAAAAAAATTAATTGATTTATTTTTATTACATATAGTTATCTTTCTACAATGAGTATTATTAATTTGAATTGACGCTGACGTGATAATATAATTTGATGAATATTATTGCTCTAATCATATCAATATCATATTAAATAAATAAAATAAAATAAAATTTAAAATTAAAAAATTAAGAAATTGATCCTAAAAGAATATATATAATATATATATATAACAATTAGGGAGAGTAAAGTAACAAAATATTCAAGCAGTTAGAAAAAGTAGCAATAGCTATAGCAAAGAACTAGGCTCGACACTAAAAATTAACAAGAAATATGTTATAGGTAGCCATGTTTCCTAGTCCTCCACCATGTACTAAATATATGAGAGGAGCAGGAGCAGGAGCAGGAGCAGCAGCAGCAAACCTTCTGAATGAGTGGCCATGGGACTGGGACTGAACTCTGTAGAATTATGCATCTTTACGTCAAATGGGCAGTGTAAATTTGAAAAAGGTCACCCACTCCCCGGTCCACCACTGTACAGACTTTGTTATATTATAGTTTTATCTCCTTTTGATATTGGTTTTGTTAACTAGTCAAGTCAAAAGCTTGTCATCATAATCATTTTATTTTTTCTTAAAATTAGTAATGATTCATTCTCAGTGTTACATATACATCACTGCAATTTTATTTTTAATTTTTTTGACTGATGTGCTGAGACTTTTTGTTTCTCTGATTCTGAAATGAGACAGTTGATGATAGGTAGGTAATTTTAGTTCAACAAGTAAGAATATAATTAATTGATTTAGGGCTTTTACTCTACTCTACCTAGTAGACTCCCCCCCAACGTGAAACCCGGAGCCACATGTGCATTTGCTTCTTATTGTCTTGTCCCACCATTTCACGTTTTATTTTTATTTTTTATTTTCAATATTAGATCCGTATTGTCCTTAATATGGTTTTAAATATAAGTACGATGTACACGAATAGGTGTATTGAAATAGGTGTAACACTATCAGATTTGAATCTAATTGTATTGTGTGCAGAAAGTATAAATTTTATTTTAAAAAATAACTAGTAAAATTATTCAAATTAATAATAAATTTAATATATAATATATTCAATTAATAAACATTAAAATAAATATTATTTTACTTAAAAAAATATAAATTACATAACATTTTCATATTAAGTTGGATAAATTTATTATAAAATAATATTTTAATTTTTTTATAAGTAAATAGATATTTTATTAAATATAAGAAGAAAAATTACATTTCTAAAAAAGAGAAAGGCGATGAAAAAATTCATTTATATAACTAAATAATATAAAATAAGAATACAAAATTATATCTATAAAAATATAATCATTACCAGAAAAAATATCGTAGAATATCATTTGTATTTCATTCAGATAAAAAAATGTCAGATGATAAACTTCCTCCATCACACATATTAATTTCATAATTTTGAAGAACATTGTTTATCTCAATATTATATGTTATATAATAAATTCATTTGGGATATAATTTATCCAAATGATTATATAGATATCCATAATAAAATCGGAGAACAAATAGATTAATATAAGAATTGACTTTATATTCATATTTTAAATTAATATTAATTTAATTTCAAGTAGCCAAAGTCAACAAATTAAGTGTAAAATTTTAAAATCTATATATATATATATATATATATATATTATAAACATAAAAGTGATTACAAATGTTATAATTAATATAATCTATTTCTGAAATTTAAGAAAATTGAAGAAAAAATTATTATATTTATTCAAACAAACTTAAAAAAATTTATATCAATAATTTAAATCATTAATATTTAAATAAAATATAATTTTTTTGGACTATTATGTAATATTCATATTGATCAATATCGTCCGTATCACTTATAACGGACGATACAATTGTGTCACATTGGTATTGTATTAAAATTCTAAAAAACATTAAATAATGGACAATATTTATGTATCAAACGATATTTAAAATATGAGTGCTAAATAACCCTTTTAGTCTGCTTAAAATTTCTTTCCCACTAATTTTCTTTTCATTTTATTTTCAAAGAGGAGATTAATCAACTGAGGTCTCTGTATCTATTAACCTTTTTGCTAATTATTTTAATCTCAAAGTTCCTAGTTAACTCAAAGCAAGTATGAATGATATGCTACCTAACTCCCTTTTGTCCATGATTCAATGTTATATGCAAGGCAACGGTCATCAGGTGCTCCATAGACTGAACAAAATAATAATAATAATAAAATTATCGAATTATTAATTTTCTGGTGCAACTATAAAGTGATAAACCATTCCTGGCTTGGCAATGCTAATTAAGTTAATTTGAAAAAGAACTTTTAGTGGTTAAAAACTCCATTATCTTGGCAATTTCGTTTGGACATATATATCAACTGCTTACAGCGTAAGTGTTTATATATTCTGCTGTATACATGTGTGCAAGCACTAGAAAACCTAGGTTAATTTGTGCATGTGAAGGCGCAAATAGATAAAGGGAATGAATATTATAATTAGCTGTACAAAATAAAATTACTGGGTGTTCGTGGGATCACACTGATATGCTTTTAAGAAGGGATCTTAGCTAGCTCCAAGGTTACACGTCGAAACAACTTAGCTCCAAAAGAAGAGCTCATGATATGACCTTAACCTCTTTTCTTAATTTGCCTAGTCAAGGGAACATGAAATGAACAGTTTTTCTTTTAGCGAACAGTGTGTGTAACCTTAGCCTTAGGTGTGTAAAAGTCACCAATTCCCTACATCAAAAGCCCAAAAAACAAGCCCCAGCAACGATTTGGTCCTTGGATTTCTATATGTAACTATGATACATCTACTTCGATTTCAGAGGCAGGACCCCCACCATTGCTTCTCTCTCTCTCTCTCTCACACACACACTTTTCCTCATATATCTTCGTACCTCATCAACCTCAATGACACTTCTCATACTATACGTACTAGTTGCTGATTAATTAACTCATATTCTTCTCTTTTTATTTTTTTTTAAAAAAAGAAATATTATCTGATAGGTACTGTAATTAGAAACTGAAACGAAGATGAAATCGGATTTTAATTTTTTTAGTCTAAATTATTCAGTTGCTGAATTGCATATTAATATGAAATTCATGCAAAGTTGAATTAATTTCAATTTTAATTATCTTGTAAATGTATATAAAATATGTCATACAACATGTATTATTTTATGATTAATGCTAAACAAAATACATAGCTAATCTCATTTAAGTTTCAAGTTAATTTGAGTTTCATTGCTTGCATCTATTCTCTTTTTTTTTTCTTAATTTTCTTTTCCATCAATCAAACTGTACAAATAATCAAATAATCGTTTCTAATTTAATTAATTCGATCCAATTTTAAAAACATTGATGCTTGACTAGGAGGAGGGAGGGGTTCCTTATGATGGTCATGTTATAATATATTATGGAGAAGTGTCCTCTAAAGTTTGAGCGAACAATCAGTTCAAAGGGCCAAAAAGAAACAAAGGCACTAAAAAAAAGGGAAAGCAAATGTCTTTGCGTGGACTAGGCCCCTACAATTTAGTCAGTAAACACCCGTATCCTGCCTCATAGATTAGCTGACTCATCTGACGACATGTCGCCCTTCACTCATTTTCAAATGGGACGTACCTTAGCGCTTAGCACATGTTTGATCTTTCTTCCCCTCTATATATACTCTTTACTTAACAACAACCCACCCCTACCATATAGTTCAATCTCAAGTGTAAGTAAGTTTCTTTTGATCATCTTCATGGACTACTTCGTTTCTACAAACCCTAGCTCTTCTGGGCCTTCTGCTTCTTCTTCTTCTTTGCCTAACAATGGCAAGGACAAGAAGAAGGGTGGCAAGAGAGGAGGCACCAATGGGATGAAGCTGTCGACCGATCCACAAAGTGTGGCTGCAAGAGAAAGACGACATCGTATTAGCGACCGGTTCAAGATTTTACAGAGTTTGGTTCCGGGGGGAAGTAAGATGGACACAGTCTCCATGCTAGAAGAGGCTATTAATTATGTCAAGTTCTTGAAGACACAGATATTGTTTCATCAAAGTATAATGAATTTTATGGATGATGATCCTTATCGTTATCTTCCTCCTCCAGCTGCTTCACTGCCTCCCCAACAACAACAACAACAGCAACAACTACTTTCTTCATACTTGGATGCAAATTTTGTAGCTGAAGGGCAACCGCTAGTTTCTTCTCTACCTTGGCCTGATTCTTTTTTTCAAGGTGAAGAGGCTATGTATTTTGATCCATTTGATAAATATTAACTAAGTAATCATTGTTCTTACTATATGTATGGATGGGAAATCATGTTATTATGTGTTTGTGGTGTTAAAATTGGTAACTAAGTCAAGATTAGGTGCCGTATCTGGGGTAATTAAACAATCTGTAATCACGCATTATTAATGAAACTTTATGTAAAGAATCCTATATTCTTATTATTAAAGCATCTATGCATGCTTCTCTATTTATGTAAAGAAACCTATTTTTTAATTACTCTAAGTTGAAAATTTTAGTACAGCGCTTCTCTTATTTGCAGAAGACAAGTTGCAGCACTTGATGTTTGAAATGAAATGAAACCAGCCAAATCATCATATTTTAATTACTCTCATAATGGCAAAATTATTAAAATAAGGATGAGAAAAAAGTTTCAAGAACTCTCTTAGCAGGCATAAATTAAAATTGAACAAGGAAAAGAAATATTAGAATGATGACAATGCGCGGCAATTTTTTTTTAACCTCAAATTTTTATTGCCTTGATGATCCGGCAAGATTCATTTTCTATTTAAATATCTAACTACTAGAAGCCGAATAAATATATTTAAAAAAAATTAAAATTAGACCAAATTGAAATAGTTTGATTCCATTCGATATAGTTTGATTGATATTTTAATATTATATGAAATTATATTTTATATATAAATCAACTGCTCAGCGTTCGATTTTATTGATTTTTCCATCCAGTAGAATGGAAACAAAATTTGAAATGTTCAAAAATTTTACACCAATCCAAATAATCAAAAAATCAAATCAAATTGATTGAATTATATTCAATTTGATTTTTCAATTTTACTTCCTTTGTCCACTACCTAAAACGAAAGAAAAATTCATCTAATCATTACTAATAAATTTTAGTATGATGATATGGCGATCAAGAATTGTAAAATCTTTAATTTGCATTCCAATGGAATCCATTATAAAATTTTTAAAAAATACATGTGAGAGATACATATCCCAATATATTTACACATAATGAAAACAAAAATAAAGAAAAAACAGGGTGAAATAAAAACCAACCCAAAAAGGAAAAAATAATCTAGATCTTCTCACTACAAGAATTTTGCAATTTAGCAGATGTCAAAATAGAGTCGCTAAAAGAAAAAAAAAAGCATTGCTAAGGTAATTTAGCAACGCCTTAGTGAAGCTGGGATGACATCAAAAAGTAATCCCAACCTTGAAATAGCGACAATAAACAAAACGGAGTTGCTAAATAATGATGCACTTATGGCATTGCTAAGTAGCGACGTGCATATTTTGTCGCTATATAAAAAGGCATCACAAATAGTTGACAATCGAAATGAACACGTGACCCACATAGTGACACCATAAGCAATGCAAAAATGGGGTCGCTAATTTTGCGACGTAAGTTTGCATCACAAATGTATAAAAATTATTTTTAGCAACACCATAGAGCGTCGCTACTTTTCATTTTTTTAATATTTTGAAAATAATTACTCATTATAAAATCACTTGTTTATTATATAATACTTTGATACCCAATTAACTAATATCATATCATTGAAATCACTAATATATACGATTGGATTAGCGGACCCACTGCACAAAATGCAATGCAAGACATATAAAGTTTATATACATCTAAGGCTGTAAATGAACTAATCCGCTCGTGAACTATTCAAATCTCGGTTCGGAAAAAAATTAGTTCGAAATCATTTATTAATGTTAACGAACCGAGCTTGAAAACTTTATCGACATCGAGTTTAATACTGTTTAGTTCGTTAGCTTGCGAACATGTTTGTTTACGAGCTCGCGAACACATTTGCAAACATGTTCATTTAAAAAGCTCGCGAACACGTTCATTTAAAAAGCTTGCGAACATGTTCATGAACATATTTGTTTAAAAACTCACAAACGTGTTCATTTAAAAGCTTGCGAACATGTTTGTTTAAAAACTTGCGAACATACTCATTTATGTCTTGTTTATATTATATTTTATTATCGAGCTCGGACTTTTGTCATTATTAGTTAACGGCCCGAACTCGAGCTAGTTATTATTAATTAACGAGTCAAACTCGAGCTTTTGTTATAATTAATTAACGAGCCGAATTTGAATTTTTGTCATTATTAATTAACGAGCTAAATTCAAATTTTTATCATCATTAGTTAATGAGCCGAACTCGAGCTAAGTTCGTTAAACATAATAAATAAGTTTTTTTCGAGCCGAGCTCGAGCCGCTCAAGAACTTGATCATTTTTAAATGAGTCAAGTTCAAACTCAAGTATAAAAGATCGAATCGAGTTCGAGCCTATAATAAACTGAAACCAGTCGAGCTCAAGCTCATCAATATTCAGCTCAGTTCGATTCATTTACAACCCTATGCACATCTACAAAAGCTAACAATATCCTTAACATAATCTGATTAAACATGTAAGACATTTAGCTACCCCTTTGCTAATTTTGCATCAGTATCTAAATTTAATGAAGGGATGACAAACTGATTGACAAAACCATCAGCTAGAACCTTTTTACCATCTTCAATAAGGTAAATAGCAGTTTCTGGAACTGACAAAGAGAGAACATTAAGGAAAAAGAAAGCTTAGCTAATTTAATATAATTCCCCATTCAATAATTCCAAGATACGACATATGGGTTAAATTATAGAGAATGTGAGCATGCCTTGGAGCATATGTCCTAAATTGTTAAAGTAGCCTACTTTCTTGACTTATTCCTCTTCTTATCTATCATACATTTGTACAAATAGTTATGTCTGCTAGAAGGTTAAACCCTCCCAAAGTCAACCGTTCAACATACTGAGTGCAACATCAAACATCAAGATACAACATCACATTCATACTCCAATGAACATATAACAACTCTAATATGATTTGTTGTTTATACAACCAATTCAATTTACTTATCAAGATGGACTATAACAACTCTGATGTGATTTGCTGGTCCACTAGGATATGTCTCCAAATACAATATAATTACATACTAACAAAGAGAAAAGAAACTAGAGAAAATTAAAGAATCTAGATGTTGCAAAAAAAATTATGGTTCTTGTTAGATACATATTTTACACTTTTATTCTTGTTATTTTCCTACGATCTTTGAGTTTGATTTGCTTAATTTGGTGATTTTTATCTTTCTTTATATCTTATGGTTGATTATAAGAAATGTGATTTATTTGAGCTTAATTTTGCAGTATTTGACCCATTTCACTCATGCAGAATCATTGTTATACAATCCTAAGATTGAAAAGATTCTTCACCGCCTAAGGAAAAAGACTAGAAAACGTGCCCATGCTTCTGATTCTAAAGTTAAAGAATAAGACATTATGGCTTCTAAAGAGCTCACCTTAAGAGAGATTACTACACCTGATTTAAATCAGCAATCACTTTGCATAGAATATCCAACTTTAGAGGTAGCTTTTGAACTTAAATCTGGTCTTATTCACTTACTTCCTACTTTTCGTGGACTTGTAGTTGAAGATCCTCATAAGCACCTCAAAAAATTTCATGTGGTGTGCTATAGTATTAAACAACAAAGGGTAAGCGAGGAACAAATCAAGCTACGTGCTTTCCCATTTTGTTTGGCTAATAAAGCTAAGGATTAGTTATATTATCTACCATCGGGTTCAATTACTACATGATATGAGATGAAGAAATAATTTTTGGAGAAAATTTTCCCTGCATCTCGTGCTACAATCATTAGGAAGGAGATAGGTGGAATTTGTTAATACCAAAACAAGACCATTTTTGAGTATTGGGAGCGCTTTAAGCAACTTTATGCTAGCTGCCCACATCACCAAATTGCAGAAAATCTACTTATTCAGTACTTCTATGAAAGGCTGAATCTTTAGGATAGATACATGTTAGATGCAGCTAGTGAAGGAGTTTCGATAAACAAAACCCCAATTATTGCTAGGGAATTGATTGTCACTGTGGCTACCAACACACAACAATTCGGGTATAGGCAAGAACTACCTCCAAAAAGGGTGAATGAGGTAAGCACTATTTCCCTTGAACATAAGGTTGATGCACTAACTTCTCTTGTTCAGCAGATGGTCAGAGGTAATATACAATAAGTGAAGACATGTGGCATTTTTTCTATCGCGAGGCATCCTACTGATATGTGTCCTCAACTTCAAGACAACCTCTATGAACAAGCGAATGTTGTTGGTGGATTTCTAGGTCAACCTCAAAGACAACATGACCCATATTCAACAACTTACAATCCTGAATGGAGGGATCATTCCAACTTTAGCTATGAGTCGAGGCCGAATAATTACCATCAGCCCACATATGAACCAAGGCCACCTCCCGCGCCTCAACCACATCCTAAATCAGGTATGTCCTTAGATCAAATTATTATTGCTCTTGCTAATAACACTCAACAATTTCAACAGGAAACAAGAGCTAATGTACAAAATTTAGAGAATTAATTGAGTCTTCTAGCCACTTCAATTAGCAACTTGGAATCTCAAAGATTGGGTAAGTTACCTTCTCAAACTGTTATGAATCCTAAGATGAATGTAAGTGCAATGATCTTGAAAAGTGGAAAATAAGTGCAAACATCTAGTGAATTGGTGTACAAGCAGGGATTAAATGAAGAACTGTAAAAAGAATAGGTGAAAACCGAGGCAAAGTCCAACAAACAACCTAATCTAATACCTCAACCAACTGTATCTCCTCCATTCCCTAGCCGTTTTTCCAAATCCAAGAAGGAGGAGCAAGTAAAAGAGATATGAGAGATGTTTCATAAGGTAGAGGTAAACATTCCTTTACTTGATGTTATGAAGTAGATTCCCAAGTATGCAAAATTCTTCAAAGATTTGTGTACTAACAAAAGGAAGTTAAAAGGGAAATGAAAAGTAAGTGTGGGAGAGAATGTCTTTGCTATAATTCAAAAGAAACTCCTTCCTAAATGTCAGAATCCAGGTATGTTCACTATACCCTGGAAGATAAGAAATATTAAATTTGAAAGAGCTATGTTAGATCTAGGTGGTTCCATAAATGTCATGCCACTTTCTTTACATTCATCTTTGAATGCGGGTCCTTTGAAAAAAACAAGTGTAATTATTCAGCTTGGAGATAGATCTAATGCTTATCCTAAAGGTTGGAGGGATGTACTTATACACGTTAACAATTTGGTTTTCCTTACTGATTTCTATGTTATTGATATGGAAGATGATAACTCTTATAATTCAACCCCTATTCTCTTCGAGAGACCATTTTTGAAACCATCTAGAACTAAAATCGATGAATATGAAGATACTTTAACTACGAAATTTAATGATGAAGTTATTAAATTTAATATTGATAATGCCATGAAATATCCTACTAACATAAATTCAGTTTTTGCTCTAGATAAAATGGCGTCTAGAAAATCCTTTTATGTTGATCAAAAAGTTCTTTATAATTCTAATTTCACGTTATTTCAAGGTAAGTTACATTCTCGTTGGATAGGTCCTTTTATAATTACTAATATTTTTCCACATGGTGCAATGAAAATAAAAGTTTATCCAAAAATAAAAATTTCAAAGTCAATGGTTATTGTTTGAAGCCTTTCTATAAAGAATTCTAAATTCATAATGTTAAATAATTCATTTTAGAATCTCCAAATCCCCTAAGATGAATGATACAAAATCATGTCTAGTCAAAGACTTAAAAGAAATGTGCTAATGGGAGGCAACCCTATTTAAATTTTTTTAGCTTGTTTTAATTAATTTTTATTAGTTTTAGGAGCACTCGTGAAATACGACTTAGGCACGCTATATTTACTATCTTCTTGCAGAAGTCTTTTTTTTTTTTTCCAACTATGGTTATTCTTTATTCTTTTGGAATTTTAGTGTTCAAATTTTTAGTTGTGTTAATTCTTTTAATTTATGGTATAAGTTTGTGTTATAACTACTTTAGCTTTGTGATGTTTAAGTTTAGTTTTTTTTTTCTTTTAGTTAAAATCTTCCTTTTACTTTCACTTTTTATTATTTTATTTTTACTCTAAGTAACCCTAAGCAATTATCTCTTGTCTTCATCTTAAGCAAAAACAATAGCCCAAACTTCTATTCACCCGTTTTCTCTAAAATTCATCAAACCATATTTTTTCCTCCTTTAAATCAAGGCTTAGTCTCACCTGTAATGGCAAACCCAAGCTTTCTTCTCATGCTCTGAACATAGTAATCAAAAACTCTTCATTCATCTCCTTTTTCTGATTAATGTTGTCACCAAACGCATTTTAATGGCATTATGTTTTCATTCACTCCCACAAGAATAACTAGTAAATCGATTTTGTTCACCCATACAAGTTTGCTCATATCTCTTCTTCTTCTATTTAATGATCAGTCATCTCTAGTTATTTGATTTATGGCTCTTGTCATATTGATGTGAATTTCTTGGTTTGTAATTACTGATTGTATTTGCTGGAACCTTGTGGCTGCTCCTTTAAGGAAGTATCTTTCACTTATTTTTATTTTTTTCCCAATTTTGTTTTTGTTGAGCAGAAATTTTACACAATTGAGAACAATGTGTACTTTTAAATGCGGGGGAGGGAGTTAGAGACCTATAGGACTTAATTTTACTTTCAAATGTACAAAATATCAGTTTTAGTTATAATTTTCGACAAAAATCGGACATTTCAACATTTTCCAGATTTTGCATAAACACTTGATAAGCTTTTTGTTTCAATGACTGTATTCCTCTTAAATATGTTTTCATTGATGCATATTAGGGAATAAAATTGAGATAATAAGAGGGATATTTGTGTCAAGTGGTTGATTTATATGCATCATTCTTAGTGTCTAATCTTCTTAGATAATTGATTCAATAGATGAGTGTGTTGGATTTAATACATTTACCTAATTTTCTTTTGTGAGCTTTTGAGCGTTTGAAGAACATTTATCATCTTTAAGCTTTGAAATTTTTTCTTTCATGTGTGAATTCAAGCATTTCGAGATTACTCATAGAATTTGAATTTAAAGGCTAATTGAGACTGCGTATATATATATTATCAAGACATTTAAGTGATAGAGACATTAAGATTAACCCTTTTAGCTTTCTTTAAAATACCTTACCCTTTTGTTTATCCCTTAATCAACCAATTTGAGTCTTAGCTCTTCTTTCTTGATTTCACCACATCATAAGTACCCACATTAAACCTTATTTTTGTTTTTCTTCACCATACATTTTGTTACCCTTGATCATGAGTGCTAATGAACAAGTTAAAGACTATTATATAATATTTTTTATAGCTCTGTCTATAATTCAAAAAAGGTGAATCATGAGAAGCCAAGTATGAAAAAAGTTACAGTAGTAGCAATAAAATTCATTTCAATGGTTTCATTGTGAAAAATAAAAAGAAAAGAAAGAAAAAAGGCATTGGACATGTGGAACATCAAGTGCAAAATTTTTGAAAGGATATTGCTACTGATTTAATTGTTTAATTCACCATAATAGCTGTAGAAAATTAAACTGAAGTAAAGTCTCTAATTTGTTTATTAGTCTCTTCTGATCATTACACCATTTGAACCTTTTTACTACCCTTCTACCCAAGCCCAATTACAACCCAATTTAAAAACCTCTTAATTTGTATTTTGATGATATTTCTAGGCAGTGGAGATTGGATTAGAATGCAAACTTATGAAAGTATTTGCTGGCTTGAATGAATGCTTTGATGAAATACTACATAAACACATTGAGTAAATTAAGAGACATAAATGAGAGGACATTGAATTCAGTTATGCTTTGATATTGTTGATGTTGTTGAAGAAGATGAGATGCTTAGGTGATATATGTAACTCATGTTATAAGATACTTATGTTTTCTTGACTGTCTTCATTTAGTTTTATAATGTGTATTGATTAAAGCTTATGGTTGTGGAGGATGATTTATTGGAATGATAACTTTGTTTTGTGTTTGCTTGAGTACAAGCAAGAGTCAAGTGTGGGAGAATTTATTAAATATGTATTTTGCATTTTTATTCTTGTTATTTTCTTGTGATCTTTGGGTTTGATTTGCTTAATTTAGTGATTTTCGTCTTTCTTTATATTTATGGTTCATTATGAGAGATGTGATTTATATGAGTTTACTTTTGCAGCATTTGCAAGTCTAATTGAAAGAGTTGAAATGTGAAAATTTGTGTTTGGAAGTTGAGAGAAGATAAAGCAAAAGCATATCTTAAATCAGACCCACTATTTAATTTTGGAAGGAAATTGAAGATGATTTCGGTTAAAACATAGGCAAGTTTGTTGTTCCGAGTTACTTTTAATTAGGACTCTTTGTTTAGAATTAATGAGGGTTATAAATATTCTTTTTTTTGTGGCTTTAAACCATCCTTTTGATAAGCCACCTTCATATTTTTCAGACTTGAATATTTTTTTTTTGGTTGTAATCTCCAATTCATAGAGAACTGCACTCTTATCTAGTTGAAAGTTAATCATGTTCTTAAAATTTTTATTGTGAAATCTATGCTTAATTTCTTTCTCTTCTATATTCAAATATTTATATATTCTATTCTCTGATATGATTCTGATTCAATGGTTTGATTAATTAAATAAAATACCTATTATTTGATTTGTTATTGTAATTACTTGTTAATTAGATTGTCATATCCATAATTGTTTAATTTATCTAATATCAATAAAAAACAATATAATTGATTGTAGACAAATTTTCAATTTATATTGTGGGAATATATAATCAAACTTAAACAAATCGAGCTTATATGTTTATTGGTTTGCATTAGTTGTCTTATGTTTATAATATTGTTGGGTTAAATCCTAAAAAATTGTTTAGAACTACTTGATAATAAGAGAATAATTAAAAAACATGTTTTAGGGAAAAATTCATTGCTACAAGTGACTAAAACCAATGTATTTGAAATATAATTAATTTTATTTGTATTGATAATTAATTTAATTTCTTCAAGGCTGATTATACCTTTGACTAAAATTTTTCTCATATTGTTAATCTCATTTAATTTTTATGCTATTTATTTATTTCTGAAAATTATTTTAATTTTAACTTTAAAATCTCCATCTTTTTATTACTTATTTTAAAAAAATGAATTCACAAGTTCTTTAAAATTTGATCATATTCATCGCTATTACAATTTTATATTTTATATTTTATATTTAGAAGAGTAAGTAATTTATTTTTATTGGTTTCAATGCCCGACAGTTCTATACATTAGACTATAAGGGTAAAAGAATGTTAAAAGGACTGGACCCACATAAGATCACTTATCAAAACTCAAGAAATAAATAATATCAATCGTGTGAAAGTAACAAGTGTTAACAAGTGTTGTCCGTAATTGCATGGCATAAGCTACAAGTGACTAAGATAATTGAGAACCAGATAAGTGCTACGAGAAATAAAAAATGGAATGGAGATTATGCAATGGCATCATATAGAAATATTCAATAATCGACAACATATTCCAACCGGTCAATGCCATAATGTTCATGCAATGAAACCCCAAGTGAAGCCTAGGAGAATAAAAATTTCTATGAATGTTTTTACCTCACCAAGTTCATCTATGTAGATGTTAAAAACAATTTCCACTTTATAATAATTTTTTGGTATTTGGAACAGCAAAATCTTTGGCTTCCACCATTTTCTTTAATTCATTAAGAAAAAAAGTTGAGCCATACATTTAAGCTTTGACGAAAACCACCAGAAACAGAAAAATATTCACTTGTCTTCCCTGGATCACAAGTTCTTTGATTTTAGCCAAAACATAACACCATTGATACACCACTATAATCTAAATTCTATAACTGCATGTCTCTAAATGCCAACTTTTCCCACTATATCTTTCATAAGATTTTAAGTTTCAAAAAGGCATTACATCTTCTCAAGATTGTCAGAACTTAAAATTGGATTATATGGAAAATATTGACAACAATGAATGCTTGGAAATCTTATATGATTTTCGTCCTACTTCAAGTCTCTAATTTGTAAAAGAACTTTAAGAGAATTTACAGCAAATTCCAGCACCGCATTTGTTTCTGAGGGTCCACTCTATATTAATATTAATATACATATATAAAAAAGGGTTAGAACAGAAAGTGCAGATGCCAACAAATAAATATTTCTACACTATCTTTTGCAATAGTCCACTTTAGAAAAAAAATGAACATTTGCCAACATTTCAGCAGCCAATTGCAGTAAATGAGATAGACGCATTAAATATGTATATAACATACTAGAATAAGATGCAAATTAATGAACCAGATAAGCCATTTTTACCTTTGGTGCTTGACCCTTGGCAAGATTTTCGAAGTGTTCCAGACTTTCCTTGGTAAAAAATGAAAGTTAATTTTTATATCAAAATCCTTATGTCAAAACATAGTAATATTTGAAAGTATAGACATGATAAATACAAGTTGCATTATTTGCACCTCTGTACCTCTAGTGGTTCCTTTTTAGTGATAATATTCAAGTATAAACTATTTTTATTACATAACCCATTTCAATTTCTAGTATAATAAAAATATATTTTACGAACCTGAACTTTTCAGTAGTGGATTAAATATTATTTATTGTATTGAACTCATTAATGAAATTTAATTCAAAATAAAAATTAATTTTACGGTTGTATTAAAACTTTAAAACTCAACTTTGATTTTTAGTATCAATTAGATCAGTCTGTAATACATCAATTGAAAATATCAAAACTGGAATAAATTATAATAATGTTGGGCAAATACAGAAGAAACACATACAATTTGCTTCTAGAGGATAAGTGAGAAATTGAGAAAAGATGAAGGCGAGTTATAAAGAAGTAGATAGAGACACAGAGAAAGATAGAAATTGACTTCTGTTATTAGTCATGCATCCATCATTTTTCAGTACAATGCTAGCCTTTATTTGGTAGGATCCAACTTACAACTCAGCATAACTGCTTAGCTAATAGAATACATGCACATTCAAAATAGTAGTTAGCCACCTAATCACAACCTTTTGACTTAACTACTTCAGTGAATCTAAGTAACTGATTTAGCAAAGCTCACCTTATGAGGTTGCTGACTCTCAAGTCTCAACACATATCAACATAAATTTGATGGTGAAATAACATGCACTATGAAGTGCATCCACAGTAATAAATTTTAATTCACATAAATATTTGCAATGATCAATTCTCAAGCCAAAAAAGTGAATAACTGTAAGTAGGGCATTCCAGAGATTTTGTGCTTCCAAAAATATATGTTGACACATTTTATAAGCATTTTTGTCAATGATGCTCACAGAATCTTCTATAATGCAATAGATATAAGAGTATTTTTAATAAAATTAAAAGCACTGCATGTGGAAGAGGAGGCCAAAGTAACATCAAACAAATTGAAGATGAAGGGCTATGAAATCTAGAATGGTTTACAACTTGAGAGAGAATATGACTCAGATAGTTGATATCTTCAACTTTGCTTGATAGAGTACAAACAAATTGTAGGTCAAGGGCCATGAAATTTTGAAATTTTGAATTATTAGGAATCTGACAGAGTGTATCTTGCAAGAGCATTGCTTCAATGGTTATAAAAGTCTCATTGGAGCATTGCCATCAATTTCCTCACGTCTTACACAAGTTATATTAACAACAAGAAATTGTAGCTCAGAAAACAAACAATGATACTATCATTAGCTTTAACATTCACCCACTTGAAACTCTTTCAAAAGGGGATTTCTAAACTTCTATATCTTTATTGCTTAAGCTTTCAATTGGGATTAAATTTTATTTTATAACTTTAAAAGTAGAGAAATTCTTAAGAAAAGTATGTAGGGATGCAGGGTAGGCCACCCAAAACTTGACAGGGCATGTAGGTCATATTCTAGTTACAAAGTTTTTCAAAAAGCCAAAAATTATCACAAACAAGAGCAAAAACACCTACCAATTCCTAATTTCGTCCCACCCTTACTTCATCTTTTCCATAGTTGTTTACTTGCCTTGAAGAAACCAACACAAAATCACTCGACACATCCCAAATGCAGGTTTAATTATAAAGAGTTCTCTCTCAAACGGATATACTTAAGCACCTAGTTATTACCATTTTCTATTTTATTACAATTGTTCTTTTGCTTTTTTTTTTTTATTTGCATATCATATTAAACAATGGTACAAACACATTGTTGATTTACTACGTCATATATGAACTGATGTCCTCAGCCCTATTCTTTGCAAGAGTTGATGCAAGACATGCATATGACCATAGGCACACTCGTTGCAGAAGCAACAAAATTGTATTATCTATTTAGATTTCTAAGTCAATTTGGACCCATGAATAATTTTCAGCATCTTCAGATATAGAAATTTACCATGACTGCAACTCCTGTCTCAGAGAATTTTGGAATGAAAATGAGTCTCACCAACTGCCCCTCTGATCCTGCACTTCTACATTGCCATTAATCTGGCTTTTATTTGAAATAAACTATATAGAATTTGTTTTTACCATCAAATTGCAAAGTAATGTTTCGCATAATATTTGTCAAGTAACAAGAAATCCATACCCTTTAATAGGAGAGTTCCATATTTATCTTGATTCCCACAAAATATACATGCGGACAGCTATCAATAAGGAAAGGATCCCTATCATTGAAAGGATAACACCCTGAAAGACATCAGTGATAGAGGATCATAAAAGATCAGCTCATGAAACTATCAAATTTGATTATTTATTAAGTTTATATACCATCTCATATTTCAAGGAACCAATTTGGCCTAAGAAAATAATTAAAAAAATTCAAAGACAAGCAAGAGAACAGTAGAAAAATTTATAGCTGAATATATATCCCTACCAAGTGTATTAGGTGCTGTTGGAGTCAGATGCCTCCACTAATGTCCTTTCCATAAACTCAAGCCTATTCTTTCCCTCTGAATACTTCTCAAGATCATCACTATTCTGATATGATATTCTAAGAAATCTATACAAACAAAATGGTAATACAAGTTGAGGTTGTCTTGTCTGAATATATCTCAATAATTTCATGATAATACATCAACAAAATGAATGCTCATATTTTACCTGATGTTATCAAGTTCAAAACAATGAGGATTAGTATAGGATTAGGACCTAAAAGTGTTATAAGCAGTTGATCCAGGGAAAAGGCATCTGTGCAGACGCTGAAAGAGAAGGAAATTTAACGAAAACAAATGAAATTCTGATGGTATAGTTGAAATTATAAAGTAACCTGCTGAGGTAAGGAAAAGTTTGCTGGGTCATTGGGTCCAGGCATGATATCCAAAGGCACACCTGCAGCAATCTAAACACAGAGTAAGCAGCATGACCAAAATGAGGTTTTCCAGAAAGAAAAAGGGGGAACAAAAAGCTAATTTGAAGTTATTGAGTGGAATAAATAAAATAACCTGAGAAAAATATATCTATCTCTTTGATAGGTTCAGATAGTCTTGATTGATTTCTTGAAGCCAAATTCTGAAAAAATAATCAGCAAGGGAGAAATTATAGCCATATCTAGGTGATAAAGACTGGGATAAAAACTTCTATGCACAAAGATTTAAAGTTCCAAGAGAGTTGATCCATATACAATCAGCACTAAATAAGAAAAGAATGCAGACGCCAGCAACACAAGTTATATCTAAATCTACCTTCTGACATTTTAATGAAGAGAGAAAAACTAGGAAGTTGCAATGGTACTTCAAAATCCATGAGGAATGTGATCATTCTTCCTAGAGAGTGCAAAGAATGTCATTTACATTGAACAATGAAAAGATAAACAATAAGCATGTATTTCAGAATCAGAACAACTCAGAAGGACAAAAAGAAAAGGATACAATAAAAAAGCATTGACAAAAGATCATCAAGAGAACGTGAATTTGGGCACTGGCTAAAATAAAAAAGATAGGAAACGCATAAAACAGTTACCTGTGCATTAAGAAGTCCACGAAGAATTTCAACTGAATTTCCAGCAATCACAACATGATCAATCTCTACTGCAATACCTTGCTCCTGTTCAGAGGATGAGAAAATAAGTTGGCAAGAACACTGGCCAGAAAATAGACTAACATAACTTTAAAAAAAAAAGTGGAAAAAGGTCCTGTTATATGATCCACAAGAAGCTGATATTAGAGGGGGTTAGATGTGCTGCTCCCAACACTCGGTCCAGAAACAAAAACAACATATTTGTCCTCCCCTGTTCACATTTGCAATATAAAACTTTAAGGCCATGCATACTAACACATACATGCCATGTTTAAAAAGCAAAATGTATCTTAGAATTTGGGAGACAAATTCCAGATGTTAACGGATGGAGTCTAAATGTCCAATAGAATGGTAAATGACCTGTGAAGCAACTCATCTATGAAGTAAGAAACTTAAAGTACAAAATTCAAAATTTCTATACATAACTTGATAGTTATGATCATTCTAAGGTTCACAACTCTAGATTCAAATATGTTTCATATCATATGTCTCACACCTATCTAATGCAAACTTCACACAATTTTCACAAAACTTTCCCTTTCTGTAGATTGAATGTATCCCTTTCTGCATAATAAATGCATCATTGAGTTTGTAGATAGTGGTTTAATTCCAATGCAAATATAGATAGACTACATTCTCGCATAAATGTAAATGAAAGTGCAAGAAAGAGCATCCACAACCAGCTAACAATTTCCATCTATTTTATATCAAGGTGGAAATAGAATGAAAAAAGAAGGCTAAAAAGTAGAAGGGTCATACTTGACTGGAGTGGCAGCTCTATCTGTGGTGGCAGACCAGCTTCAAGAACATCTAGAACCAAGAAGTCACCAACACCAGTTTCCTTTCCATGCAAAGCAACAACAATACCTGCCAATGAAAAGTATCAATGGAGAATCATACACTCCAAACACACAAAAAAAAAAAAAAAATGATTCGGTTTAGTAAGGTGTATTTCCACAAAAAGATAACACAGAGAGCTTGTGCACTAGTTTCTGCCCAAATCCAATGCCTAGATAAATAATTAAATACAAAACAAGGGGCTGTGTAGGAAAGGATAAGTATCATAAGTTTGTCATTTTATACACTCACAGTAGGCAATGAGTTTTAGTATGTTAGCCCTGGATATTTAGTCCTTCCATAAAACATATATAATTTCTCAATCTCTACAGTGCATACCTTTGACTATTTCACAAGCAAGCATATTCACAACACACAACAAGGTATCATATGCCAGGAAGCATAAATAAGAATAAATATGTCTTCATACAGTTCATCAAAATAATTAAATATCAGCACATGTCGAACACATTCCATCTCACCATATGTTATAATTATAATTAATTTTTCTTTTAATAATAATAATAATAATTATCATATTCATTAAAGTTATTTACCCTTTCTTTTCTTTATTATTATTATTATTATTATTATTATTATTATCATCATCGTCACTGTTTCCACATAAAACACAAATGACTCATATGCCTAAAATCTTTTATTTATTTTTATCATTCTGCCCATCATACCATAAACTAGAACTAGGAAGATATAAGGAGTTTGACTGCCTTTGCAGCTTCAATTGTGTATAGCTTAGCGGTTACATATTAAAAAAAAAACATGTTTGATTCTCTAAATCTAGACTAGGTACTTATACGAGCTTAATATATTTTTATATATTGACCCAACTCATCTTTTTATTTCATTATCAATCACAATGTCATTAAATTCAGTCTTGTCATACCATTTTAAATGCTCATATTTTCTATTTAAAAAGCATCAAGTAGAGCTCTCAGTTAATAGCACAATTATTCACAGTATTCAAAATATAATAAAATGACAATTGCTCATCCAACAATTAATAGTTCATACTTCATACACATCATTTTATTAATTCATATAAAATTTAAAATAAAATCATTGTCAAGAAGCGTGCACAAACCAATCTAATTCTTTTTTATTCTTCTTTTTCATTCCAATACAATTAACACATCACTAACATTTAATTCCATTAGGAAGCAAATTTCATATGTTAGGCAGCCTTCAATCTTCATTTTTTTCCGTTAATTTAATACACAATAAGCCACATCATATCATGCATTCCATCTAAACCATTTCAATAAAATTCATCAATAATCCTTTAATATTTAATCTAGAATTAATTGGGAATTCCCCTGGCTAAACAATTAAACTTACACAATAATTCAACAAGTTAATATATTCATTCGTTCATATTCTGTTCTAGTGTTCTTAATACACTTTAGCATTGATATATATTTTAATTCATTTAAAATTGGAATTGAGCAACCTTATTATTCATCTTCCAAGCTATTTATTTATCATTCAAACTTAAAGTCCCGAACATGTCACATTTAGACATAACACAAAGAAAACCTACAATAAATAATCGGTCAAAAGTATACACTAACTTTTTTTTTTTATAATAAATTCATCCCTCCTTCATTCCCTTGCTGGCCCAATGCCTTAATTAGCTAAAATAGTTTCTTGCATTCATTAAAATTTCATCAATGTTTAGTGCCCATTTTGACTCTATACTATACCAATACAAACTTCCCTTTTTGTTAGTCCACGTTGCTACATGGTCACAGTCCCTTTTTGTTCTAATTTCTTCTCATTTGGCAACACCAATTCTTCCATTACAAACACGGTTTCCACCTAATTCATGGCTTGTCCAAGTTTTAAATTCAATTTTTTTCCATCAACTTTGGTCCAATTATTGACCTTTTTATCAACCATTTCCTATCTCAACATTTCCCTTATTTATGCGTATTATTCCAGCCCTTAAATCCCATGCAATTACAGCCATTTTTAGCTAACAACAACCCGTTTATATTATGAACAAAAGGGGCTGTCCAAAGTTGTCCAAGAGCTGCCCAGTTTTAATTCAAGATCCCAAATTTTTTTTGTTAAATTCATGCGCAAACATCATCCCAATATCCTTAATTTTGTTTCATTACATTAATTCAAGTTTCCTTCAAGTTTTACTTCAATAGGCAGTACCTCAATCAATAGGTCACGGGTTCATAGATTTTGTCATTTAAATTTTTTCTTCTTATTAATTCTTGGTCCATGTAATCCCTTCTTCATCTTTTTTTTTAGTTAAATTTCCATCTAATTTCTATTAATTCATCAAAATTAAAAGTATTAAGGGCATTTTTAAGTCTTGGGTAAATGATAGAAACAAAGAAAAGAAGAGTTTGCACCCACCTTACAAGATCACCAATTGTAGCCGAACCACCATGGGAGGTTTTCTTCCTCTTTTGTTTCTTCCTTTGCTCCCTTTTCTCTTCCCAAGCCTTTAATTCTCCTTGGATCACCTTAACCCCATGTCAAAATCTTCATTTCCCTTTGTTTTCTACCCAAATCCGTAGCATGCAGCCGCCTTTCTCCTTGGTCAGTTTTTGGGTGAAGATAGAGAGAAGAAAAAGATGGAGGAGGTAGAAAATGGATGAAAGTGATGAAATATTCTAGATTTCCCTTCCTTTTAGAGTTAGTTTAGTTTTTAATAATTAAATTAGATATTATGGTTAACCTTGTCATGGATTGGATATTAAACTAATAAATTTTAATTTATTCTAAATCGTTCTCAATCCTATCCAACTTTAACTTTTACCAATTGACCTCTAAACTTTTATTCTTTTTAATTTAGCCCATAGAAAAATTTTCATTTTCCTAATTTAAGCACCAAACTAAATAATTTACACCAATTACATACTCCATTAACTTGTCTGATTAATATTCCTTCTATCGATTTATTTAATTGCATTAATTTTACCTCTTATTTAATTCTTCCCTTCGAATTAATCCAAATCTCCTGATTTCTCTCAATTAAATTCCAAATTAAAATTATCTTGTAATTTTAATTTTTCCTTTTTAGTCTAAATTTGAACTTCAATTAGATTAGGGGTGTCCGACATTAGAATGTGTATGTGATTTAGAGTTTAAATTAACGGATATTTACATATTTGATTTTTTTAATATTCTTCTCATACTACTCTATTTTTTGGATTCACAATGAAATCGCAGCTGATTAGTTTTGGTTTCGATGCATAAAATCGAAGAACGATTAAGAAGTATAGTTTTGGAAAGGGCTGTGAGGGCTAGAAAAGGTGCTCTTTTAGCTCTATTTGAAAATTCTCCAGATTTGAAGTTTGTTTCTCAAGGCAAACACAACTAAGGTATTAACTATTAATTAAGTATACATATCATGCGCAATTTAAAATTTATATATCTTTTCTTTTTTTTAAATAATTGAATTCTAATAAATGATTGTATGTTATTTTCTTTAAGAATAAATGTTATATATTAATAAAAAAAAATTAAAATATTATTTATTATCTTAAAAATTAATTTTATAAAAAAATAAATATAATTTTCTTTTTCACATGCAAAGTGCGGATATTTTACTAGTTTTTTCAAATAAAATAGACACTTGGTAGAAAAATGAGAAAAGGGTAGGAGTCGAGATGCCTACAGCATACATGTGCCTGCCTTGTTTTAACATGTGAATCGAGCAAGGCCATATTCTTTTTGGGTTAAAAACTCAAAATATGAGGCAATGAAATCCGGGTTGGTCACTGGGCCTATAAAGTTCTCAGTTTAACGAAGATTTTGTGGAACAGCATTTCGACGGTCTTCATGCACAAACTCAAAACATGTTAGGAAAAGAGAGGCTGGTGATTGATAGTCGTCAAATAGAAGTGCAAAACTTCAGAGAATAGAGGCTCAATGTATTGGGCAGCCGGAATGATGAAATTCCTGAACGAGTTACTGTACGACCATGCTGCGTTTGCTTTGCAGCTACGAAACTGATATTTAGACCAACAAAACAAGAATTGAATCTGTTATCTGTGCAAAATATGTCCTCATCACCCCCACTTTAGGGCTGATGCTATCTGTATTATTTACAAATTACAAACAACAAATGAAGAAAAATTATAACAACCAAGGAAGAAAAAACAAACGGCATCGACTTCACTTTCATACTTCCTTTTAGAGTTAGTTTAGTTTTTAATAATTAAATTAGTTTAGTTCAGAAGATGAATCTGAAGTTATGGGTAGTGAGTGATAACAAGTACATTTAGGATCATGAATGACTCGTTTCCTTGATATATCGAGTTTTGCACAGAAAACACAATACCTTCCACCAAAGTCATTTTCTTCTTCTTCATCATCGTCAATATCTGTAGTGTCTTCCTCAAAAGGTTCCTCAGGTGCAATTCTCCAATCATCCCTTGTGTCGTATGTCAATCCCAGCATTGGAAGAAGACCCAGGAGAACTTTATCTATGCGATCATCACACCATTTATTTGCTTTTTTCCAGAACAGTAAGAACCCAACGACAGCTCCTGCTCCTAGGCCAAACCCCAGTCCAGGGGCAATGAACTGCCAATCAAATCCATTACCTGGAGTTCGTTGCTTTGCAGGAGGTGATGCATTGATATTTATGCAGTTATCTAGAGGAGCTCCACATAATCCTCTGTTGCCTTCAAACGAGGCTGTTGCAAATGATTGGAGTTGTGTGCTTGTTGGGATCCTTCCTTCTAGCATGTTAAATGAGAGGTTCAGGAATGAAAGAAATGTTAGCATTGCCAGCTGCTGGGGAATTTCTCCAGTAAGATTGTTCCTTGAGAGATCTAAGGATTCAAGATGTGATATACTGCCTAAAGACGGTGGGATTTGACCTTCAATAGCATTATGCGACAAATTGAGAACATAGAGAGCATCGAACTGTCCTAACCTTTCTGGTATGGGCCCATCAAATTTGTTGTTTGACACGTCAATGGATGTGAAGACAGTTAAAATCTTCACCAGCTCCATCTCAAGGCCTTTGCTGGTAACCGTTACTGAATCTTGATAGTACAGTCCAGTAAGCCGTAGAATCTCAAATTTAAGGTGATCGTGGATTTCATTTCCATCTCCCTTCATTGCTTCCCATGTTTTCAAGATGCTGTTTGGTAGTCGACCACTAAAATTATTGGAAGCTACATCGACAATCTGAAGCCTTGCCCATGTAATATTGGTACTTGGACAACTAACATGTCCATAGAATTTGTTGTCTCGCAAAACAAGTACTCTCAAGCCGGATATGTTCCTCAAAAGGCATGGGAAAGCATCACTAATGGTATTACCGCCAAGGTCTAAGACCTCTAGCATAGAACAATTAGCCAGAGATTCCGGTATCTTCCCTCCCAATCGATTTCCATTCAGATCTAGAGTTTTCAGAAGACAGTTTCCTGAAAAATTATCAGGAATATTGCCAGCAAAACTGTTTCTCCTTAAATTTAGAACACCAAGATTTTGGCTCATATTGATTAAACAGTCTGGTATTCTGCCAGTCAAATTGTTGCCAGAGAAGTCAAGAACTTGAAGGTTAGTAGCATTGCATATAGACAAAGGTATAACACCTGTAAGGTGGTTGCTTGAAAGAGAGAAAAAAACAGCTCCAGGGAGGCTGGTACCGATGTCATCTGGTATTGTAGAGTTAAATCCATTGCTAGAGTAATCTACGTAGGCAGCATACTGGGGAATAGCCGGTATTCTCCCCTGGAGTCGGTTGTCATGTAGGTCCAGAACACTAAGATTAGGAATGGCATAAGGTTTTTGCAGATCCTCCAGGAGATTATGTGAAAGGTTCAAATAACGGAGAGAACCATTTCCAACATTCCAAATCCAAGAAGGTATTACCCCAGCAATATGATTGTCTGAAAGATCTAAATTGATTATTTTTGATTGGTTGTGCAGATTAGGAAATACTCTAAGGTTGCATGATGCCAGTTTTAATGTGTTGATCAGAGGGAAGGGTAATGAGTTTGGAGGGCTAGCACTTTCCACTGTCAAGTTATTGCAAGAAAGATCAAGATTTGTGAGATTACCAAGCTTTTGAATCAAGTCCAGTTGTATGGTGCCATTGAACTTATTCCCTGAAAATGAAAGAACATTGAGTCGGCTGAGATTGAAGACAGAAATAGGAATTAACCCATCCAGCTTGTTGCTACTCAAATCCAGGGTATCCAGCGAAGATAAAGATGCACTTGAAAATTTAGGAACTTGACCTTCAAATTGATTGGAAGAAAGCAGAATCTTCTGCAGCGATGGGACAGCAAACAGAGATGAGGGAATGTTACCCCTCAGTGAATTATACCTCAAGTTGATGGAAATGAGATTTGGAATGCCTTGAAAATGAGAGCTCGGAATCTCACCCGACAAGTTATTGTGAGAGAAGTCAATATACTTGAGTTTCTTGGAGCTGCCAAACGATGGGATTTGGCCAGTGAACATGTTGGATGAGAAGTCTAATTCTTCAATTTCAGTGAGATTTTCCATTGAACTTGGAATTGATCCAGAGAAATTGCAAGCTGCAAGATTTATTATTGACAAATTCCCTGGTTTACCAAGTGACTCTGGCAGTATCCCCGAAAAATTTGTTTTTGTAAGCAGCAGGATCCTAAGAGAGGCATTGTGGAAACTATCTGGCAAGTATCCATGAAGCTGTTGATTGTATGATACGTCAAGGATCTCTAATGTTGATACCTCGAATACTTCAGCAGGAAATGTTCCCTTCAACTCGCAAGAGCTGAGGCGCAAGATTCTCAAATTCGAGAAATTTGCAAAGAAATCTGGAACTGGAGCAGATAAATTGTTACTATCCAAACGAATTACTCTCAAAGACCCAAGATTTGCGAGGGAAGCACTAATAGGGCCCGAAAGATAACAGTTAGCCAAGCTCAATACTTCCAGATTAGGCAGTAAAGACAGGGTCGAGCACCATTCCTCCCCTTTAGCTGATATATTTACACCATCTAGAAGCAGTCCTCTCAGCTGCGTCAGATTTTGAATTAGTGTCGCCAGATTTGGTTTCTCAAGTTTTAGGGATCTAACTCCAGGGAAGTGAAGTGTAGACAGATCAAGTGTAACCAAGTTCCTCATTTGTGAGATCTGTGTCGGAATTTGACCCGCAAAACCAGCGTTCGACAAATTCAAAGAAATCAAGCCAGTGAGGTTCGCAAACCCGGACGGCAGAGATATGTTGAAGAGGTTGTAAGACAAATCTAGATTCTGTAGATACTGAAAGCTGAAAATTGAACTACTCTCAATTCCACGGGAGATTGATTCGTTGCTCAAGTTCAGCCCAATAATATGACCCAGAACACCTTCGTCGCAGGTTACACCGGGCCAGTTACAGCAATCTGCATTCAAATTCCATCTCACAAGTTTTGTAGACTTGGATTGATTGAAAATGAGACTGTTGTTCAATCGGATTAACAAGGATAGTTGATCGCTCTGGCATGCCCCAGAAACCAAAGCTACATCGATGCCAAGGAGCAGTGCTAAAAGAGGCAAAAGGGGAAACCATACAAGGGATGGAATCTTCATTTGCAGACAATTAGGAGGTACCCATGTAAATGGAAAATGGAATAAGTGATTAATAAGGTGATTTGGGTTACACTGGCGAACAAGTATGAATATGAGCCGTTTCGATTCGTTGGGTTTAAGTGGTGGAGGAGCAGAAAGTTGATGGGGTTTGACGATGGACGGTGACCCAAAGCGTAAAGGGGAGGCAGAAGAATAGAGAGGAGAAGGAGATGGTCAACAACGGAGCGCGTTAAAGAGTTAGAGTTTGTAATGCTAGAGTCGTTAACGGTTAATATATTTTGTTTCTTTGTCCGGATTAAAAGTCTGTTTGACCAGATAAGTCATTTTTATTTATTACTATTTATTATAAATAAATTAAAAAAAATTAAAAATTTATTTTTAAAGTAAAATTATATTTTTTTAATTTTTAATATTTAATTTTATTATTTATTAATAATAAATAATAAAAATTAATTCAATTCTCTTTATTAAGTTGATTTTCAAAAGAAGAAAAAAAAAAAAACCTTTTCCTACCATGTTGTTTTCACTGCATGGATTATCTTCAAAAGTGAACTTCGTAAATGTTTTTTAAGCTACCAGCAGACAGAGATCGTAGAATATTGTAAGTGCTTATTATTATTAATTCAATGATAAAAGTGTAGAAGAGGCCAAGACACACGGTACTTTTTTGGCTAAATATATAAAATCACACCTAAATTTATGAAGAAAATGTCTATTGACTCCCTATGTTTAAAGTTTAATCGCTTAGATATGTAACTTTGTGAATTTAAAAACACCTCAAATACTTGAATTTTGAATTGAATCTCATTAACACTTAAAATAAAATTATCACGTTCGCGATTTAGAATATAATTGTATATATGTATTGCAATTATCTATATTACAGAATAGGACATACTGATTAAAATATAAATACGGACAATCAAATTTGAGAAATTTGCTTTAATATAATAATATGATGTTTAATATATATATTGCATTGAATTGATTAACAGGTTCAATTTGTATTGTATACGTAAATCGAGATAATAGACCGGACTGAAATTTAAAATTTTTTGTCCAATAATGAAAATACAATTTAAGCATTCCAAAACTTAAAGAATATTATTTCAAGATCATATATAGAGTTATAAAGCAAAATTTTAAAGTTAAGAGTTACAAATACGATTTTCACAATCACAATAGTTTTGATGTAATTGTAATTGATTTAAAGATTTTAAAAACTGATAATTTATAAATTGGAAAGCGAACAGATGAGTTTTTATGGGTCAAATAAAGAAAAATGATTAAATTGTAAAAATGTAATTTTTCACACCGGATGTCGTTTAGCAAAATCGAAGATAAAATTATTTTATAATTATTGATATATTTAATTTGACGGAATTAAGTTATTTGGATGTCTAATTTTGGAGAATTAAATTTAATCATGAATTAATTTGAAGCAAAATTGTGATTAGTGAAAAATATAATTAAGTCTAAATTAATTAAGCTATAATTGGGTCATGTGTGAATCTTATTATGGATTAATTAAATTTTAATTGTCCAATGAGAGGATTAATTAAGGTATTAATAAATATTAATAAAATCTAATTTGAAGTATAAATAGAAAATAGTCAATTTCTTTAGAAATATCCATAAAAATTAAGAAAAAACTATCTTATTCATTTTCTACCTACCATGACCGAGAAACCTCTAAAGCTTCAATCCCTTGTTTTCTTTAATTTTTCTTCCTTAAATCATAATTATTCAACCATCAAAAAGATTAAGGTAGCATTGGTGAGAAGAAAAAATTACAAAGGGAGAAAAATTTGGACAAAAATGAAAGCTTGGCTAAAATACTCATTCAAAAAAAATGATAATTTTTTTACTTTCTCCATTCAAATTTGTTAGTTTGATTGTTGTCATATATATTCCTTTGAGTTTTTGGTATGATATTGCTTGCATTTGGTTGATGAAAAAATTATAATTTATGGCAACAATGTTGAATAATTGAATAAAAAAGTGAAAATGAATTAATTGAAGATTGTCGATGACAGAATAGATGAAAATAAAGAAATCATTTTTAGAAATTTTTATAATTATGACAAATTTTGAAAATTTATACTTTAAATTAGTGAGAATAGAATTGATTATAGTGTTTGGAAGTGAAAAATATTTTTTGGTGTGAAATAAATATTTAATAGAATTTTTGATGAATTTTTAAATTTTTGACCGAATTATTAAAAAATTTATTAAAAATAATTGAGTATTATTTTGGTAAAATTGTTAATGACAAATGAAAGAAGATGAATTAAAATGATTATACGAATTTATTTGAATTTTTGATTGCACCATAAAACGTATTAACGATTGGAACCTCGAACGCATTAAACGCGTGTAATGAGAAAAATTTTTATTATAAGATTTTGCTATACGTAAGAGCGGAAAATGATTGAAAGATTTTAATTTAACTATATTTTATATCTTGTGTGACTCGATAATTAATTGAAATTTATTTTTTATTAGGTGTAGTATTGAGACATACACTAACATGAGATTTAATATGATTTTAATACTATAAATTTTTTTTATTAGTAAATATGAAATAAAATTTAAAGTGTGTATGTTTTTAATTATATGACTTGATATGTTTTCGTATGAAATATATTTTATACTATAAATAGATAATTTCTGAAATAAAAAAAATATTTGGAAAATTGTGAATATTTTTAAATTTTTAAAAATGACTTGAAAATTTAATTATGAGAATTATAAATTTAGCTCACGTATTAGTATAAATCTTGAAGTAGGATATTATTGGTATGCTAATAGAGTAATTTTCTATGAATCTTGTGTATATCTGTAGATCCAGTAAAATTATTTTTTGTCATGTGAACTAAAACATTATTGATCTTGTGCAAATTTGTAAGACCCATGATTTATATATCTAAATCATGTGCATATTTGTGCCTAGGTGATTAACGCTATATTATATGTGATCTCTTTGATTTTCTAAAAATAAGTCTATAGTATTATAATATGTGGAAATAATATAAAGATATTATTTGTATATAAATGTGATATTATGTAAATTTTATGAGAATCATAATATAAATCGTATTATAAGTTTTTATTGGATTGACAAATTGATAAAACACTTCCACGATTTAAAAAAAAATCTATAGTTATTAAATGAATAATGAAAACAAAAATATTATTTATGACTATATTTTAAAAAAAATTACTTCAGAAAAATATTTATGGTATTAAACATTGTTATATTTTATTATGATTGTACTGAATTTATAACTTAGTGCGAAAGTTGTTTTTCTTGTGTAGGTATTAGAAAAACATGTTGAAACGACAATTGTGTAAACAAAGACATCGCTAATTAGTGGATCCTACTGAATGAAGTTGAGTAGCAGTATCAGTAGCCACACAGAGAGGTTGGACTCTTTTATCTATATTTTAATTATTTTGATATATTTTAATGTATATTAGAATTTTAAAAGTTTTTGGTTGTGACATGTAAATATTTAAATATGGTGAGAATAAGGCGTGTATGCAAGTATATTATTTCCTTTTTGTTATGTATGTTTTTTGTTAATTTCTTTTTATAATGTTAATTATTGTTATATATATATATATATATATATTGGTAATAGATTTAGAAAAAAAAAGTATTTCTTACCCTATCGATATACGATAGAGTATATAAAATGATAAAGAGTGTTACAAAAATGATGTAATATGCAAGTAAAATAAAATGATAATATATTTATTATGTAATATGCAAGTAAAATAAAATGATAATATATTTATTCTTATTGTGCTTGGAAGAAAGCTCAGAATTATTAAGTTCATGTTGAAGAGGTTCAATTTAAATATTCAATTTAGTTTATTTAACTTTCATAATTTTGAGGATAACTTGAGTTGAATCTTATCAACATTTAGAATGAAACGTGTTAGAAATTATTGAATTGATAAATTAAAGCACTTGACTTTTATTTTAAGTACATGTAGCAAATAAATTTTTTCTTAATAAATTAATGAATCAATTTATACGTTTTTCTTTTTTTTTTTTAAAATTTTTAAAAGTATTTAAGGTGTATTTAAATTTTTGTATATTGAACAATTAGGTCATACATGTGATAGAGTGATCCAACATAAATTGAGAAGATTTTAGAATAAGAATACAGCACAATAACAGCATATTCGATATTCTAAATTTTGGAATAAAAATGTGATTTTCATTCCAAATTTGAGTTTAGTACCTAAAATATTTGAGAATATAATTTTGATTCCTATATAAGGATTTTAAATATATCAAATTTGTTAATATTTGAAATTTTTCCAGTGTTTTTTTAAATAAAATATTTTATATTCATAAAAATACTCTCAATAAAATTAAATCGAAAATAAAAATATGATATTAGTTTCTATTATATGAAAATATCAAAGAAAAACATTAGAATTCCAAAATACCAATCTATGAATAAGATTTTGTTTTCCATGAAATCTTATTCTTTTAGTATATCAAACATGCCATAAGAGTATGTAACTTTTTAAAACTTATAATTAAAAAAAATGAAAGGAATTTAAAAAAAAAAAAGGTTTTTCAAATTTTGAGTCAGTCTCTTAGTTCACTTAATTATGTTCAGCCTAGGCCTCACTAATTTTCGGCTTAAGCCCAGTAATGTTGGCATATATTCATGAAATAAAATTCAATTATATATATATACTTCAACTCCTGAGGTAAATTTTTTTAATTCTTCCCTTAGAAACAAATGGCACAAGACTACCTCTTACAATATCTTTCCCCACCATGTAGAGTTGTGATATGAATTATGTTATTTTTCTTTATTTCTGATTGTATAATGAAGGAAATAAAGTATTGACCATATTATTCTTGTTGGGTATTCTAGTTAAGGGACTGCAAGGCTCTCTATCTACAAATACTGCAACCAAACAAGATGATATAGAGTCCTCCAGAGCCAGAACCAGTTGGAATTTGATCACCTAAATTCCTCATGGACTTGGACTGAACTCAAGTCTGACTATTTTATTTCTGTTTCAGTTTTAAATGTCTATTTTGATTTTTTTTTTCACTATAAATATTTATTTTAAAAAAATTAAGATAGTGTTTAATATATATTTTCTTATTATACTATTATTTATAAAATTACACACTCTTTCTTTTTATAATTGCAATAAGAACCCTACAACATTAATGGTGACTAATCATTTTCTTTATTTATGTGAAGATTTTAAAAATGGCCATTCAAGGTAAAACGGAAGGAGTACACTGTTGCAAAACAAAATTTCCCTCGGTAACATTAGATTAGAGTCCATATCAATTACATTGAAAATTTATTTGCAGTTTTATAGTTTTGTTTAGTATTGCATTTGGAAAAAAATTATTTTTAATTTTTTTGAATTTCCAAAATTATTTTTGGAGAAAAATGAATAAATAGATATTTTTTGTATAAATAAGTTTGGAAAAAATAGTTTATAAAAATTTAAAAAATCAGTTAACTAAATAAAAAAAATTCTAAATCTATTTTTTTTAATACACAGGAATAATCTCAAACAATCGTTAAGCTATGTACATTTCAAATAGAGATTCAGAAAGTACCAGGCTACCAGCCTTGATATTTGAAACCAAGCTGAACTTAATTCGCGCAAACATGAATGAGGCAAGAGCCTATTTTAGCCTTTGGGTCCCCATTCTTCTAATTTGACTTATGAATTGGGATTCAGAATTTGAAAGCGCTTAAAAGGGAGACGTGGCTGCCTGGTGGTGATGAAACTGAGAACATGTTAGGAACAAATGACGGGCTTGTGCTAGTCATTCTATGCGATAATAACAATGATAATATATTACCAGTTTTTATTCTTGTTCAGCTAATTAGCTTCGGCATTGGAGGCACTTGTTTTTTTCCCTTTCTTTTGTCTACAATTATTGAAGCGCACGAATGATCCCAACCTGTGAAGAAATTCCTGAACGACTGCCTAGCTCATTAACTGCTATTTTGAGCTAAACGAACAAGAATTTTGTGAGTTGTGCGCCTTGTGGCTGTGATATCACCACCCCTACTCAAGGGTCGATGGTTTTTCTATTATTTACAAATTACAAAACAATAATGAAAAAAGAAGCAAAAAAGAAAGAAAAAATAAGAGTGAAACGACAACTGCACTCTCCCTTACTTAAAATGTGCCTATGAAGAATCAGAGGTTGAGAAAGAAGAAGAAGGTGAAGATATGGGTGGGGAATGATAACAAGCACATTCCGGGTCATGAATGATCCGTTTCTTTGTGATATCAAGTTTTGTACAGAACACACAGTACCTTCCTCCAATTCCATGACCACCTTCATCTTCCACTTCATCAGCATCATCAGCATCATCATCAGCATCTGAGCTATCTTCTTCAAATTGACCCTTATGTGAAATCCTCCTCCAATCATCACTGGTGTAGTATATCAGTCCAAATAGTGGAAGAATAACTTTAAGAATTTTATCTATGCGATCATCATACCATTTATTTGCTTTCTTCCAGAACAGTAATGGTGAAAAAATAGCTGCTGCTCCCCCTCCAAACCCCAGGCCAGGGACTATGGACTCCCAATCATATCCATTTCTTTTGTGGATATCATTTTGTCTTGCACGCGGTAGTGCATCAATGTTTGAGCATAATTTTGACAAAGGAAATCCACATAATCCTTCATTACCTTTATATGAAGTATTTTCAAAAGTTTCCAATTGATTACCCCGCGGTATGCCTCCTGCTAATTGATTGTATGACAGGTTCAGGAATGATAGGAATGTTAAACATACAAGCTGCTCAGGTATTATCCCATTTAAATGATTAAATGACAAGTCTAAGCTCTCAAGCTGTGACAAGTTGCCTAAAGAAGCGGGGATTCGGCCTGAGAAAAAATTTCTGGATAAGTTGAGAACGTATAGAGCACTGAATTGCCCTATGATGTCAGGTATTGGCCCTTCAAAATTGTTGTCGGAGAAGTCCATGGATGTGAAAACTGTAAGGATCTTCACCAGCTCCATCTGGAGACCTTTGCTTGTAACTGTTATTGAATCTTCATAATACAGTCTACTGAGTTTTAGAGGCTCAAAACCAAGGTGATCATGGGTTTCATTTCCAGACCCCTTCATCGCCTCCCACGTCCCTAAGCATTTATCATGTAGATTACCATTAAAATGGTTGGATGCTAGGTCGATAATTTGAAGCATCGGCCAAGGACCATGGTTCTTTTGACACCAAATCATGCCAGAAAATCCATTCCTCCGCAGAACAAGGACTCGCAAACTTGTCATGTTCTTCAGAAAGCATGGAAAGCTATCATTTATTCCATTGTTCCCGAGGTCTAAAACCTCTAGAACAGAGCAATTAGCTAGAGATTGTGGAACCTTCCCCTCCAACTGATTTCCATTCACATCTAGAGTCTTTAGTTGACAGGTACTTGGAAATTTATCAGGAATAATGCCTACAAATTTGTTCCTCCTTAAATTCAGAACACCAAGAATCTTTCTTCTCTCTATTAAACAGGATGGTATTGTGCCGTTGAAATAGTTGTGAGAAAGATCAAGAACTTGTAGATTACTAGCATTGCATATTGATTCAGGAATAGCTCCATGAAGGCGATTGTTAGAAAGAGAAAAGAAAATGGAAAAGGGGAGGAAATTACCAATGTCAGGTGGGATGGAAGAAGTAAAATGATTGTTCGAGTAATCGACAATGGTAGCTAATGGTGGAGGCGTTGGAATACCCCCTTGGAGTTGGTTATGCTGTAGGTCCAAAATGGAAAGATTAGGAAAAGAAAGAGATTCATATACACTCGTCAAGGAGTTCCACGAAAGATTCAGATAGAGGAGAGATGTGAGTCCTCCAATCCATTGAGGAACTGTCCCATTAATTTTGTTTTTCGAAAGGTCTAAGTAGATGAGTTTGGATTGGGTTTTTAGATTGGGTAACATCCTTAGACTGCAGGAAGCCAGCTTTAGTGTGGTCATCTGTGGAAAGGAAGGTGATGTAGAATTGCTAGTACTTGCATCCACTATCAAGTTGTTGAATGATAGATCAAGCGTGGTGAGATTAGGAAGACTCCGTATCCAATCTAACTTTATGGTGCCATTGAACTTGTTGGAGGAGAGTAAGAGGACGTTGAGTCTTGTGAGATTAAAGACTGGGCTGGGTATAGACCCTTCTAATTTATTGCTACCCAAATCCAGAGTTTCCAAATCTGAGAAAGATGCTTCTGAAATTTTAGGAACTAGACCTGAAAAGCTATTAAAGGAAAGCTGAATCTTCTGCAGCGATGGGATTGAAAACAGAGATGGTGGGATGCTTCCACTGAGGAGATTATGCCTCAAGTCGACATACACAAGATTTTGAAGACCTTTCCAGTGGGTGGATGGAATCTCACCAGACAGTTTATTGTAAGAAAAGTCCATATAAGTGAGTTCCCTGGACCGGACCAAGGATGGGATTTGACCGGTGAAGTTGTTGAAAGAGAAATCCAAATAGACAAGTTCAGTGAGGCCTGCCATTGAACTCGGAATTGATCCAGTAAAATTGCAATATGCAAGCTCTATTCTTGACAAATTGGCAAGTGCACCGATAGATTCTGGTAAGTTACCTGAAAATTTTGTGTTGCTCAGTACTAATGTCTTAAGAGAGGCATTCTGAAATCTATCAGGCAAGTGTCCATGAAGTTCTTGGTTGAATGATAAGTCAAGAATCTCTAGAGTTGGTACCTGCAATATTTTATCAGGAAATGTTCCTTTCAAGGCACAGGAGCTGAGATGCAAGATAGTCAAACTACTAAAATTTGCCAAGAACTCCGGAACAGTATCTGAAATATTGTTGCCATCCAAGCGGATCACCGAGAGAGACTGCAGATTTCGAAGAGAAGGATGTAAAGGGCCAGAAAGTAAACAGGAGGACATGCTCAGTACTTGCAGATTTGGGAGGGAAGAAGATATAGCCTGGCACCACTCATTCCCAGATTCAGAAATATTGACTCCATCAAGACGGAGTAGTGTTAGCTTGCTGAGATTTTTAACCAGTGTCGCAAGATTTGGGTTATCAAGTTTTAGCGAACGAATTTCAGAGAATATAAGAGCAGACATAGACAAATCAAGGCTAACTAACTCACTCATATATGAAATCTCAATAGGAATTTGTCCTGAAAAACCAGCGTTTGACAAATTCAAAGAAGTCAAACTAGTGAGATTCGCAAACCAGGTTGGGATTGATGTGCTGAAGTTGTTGTAAGACAAATCCAGATTCTGAAGATACTGAATGCTGAAAAGCTTACTCTTTTCAATTCCACCAGTAATTGATTCGTGACTCAAGTTGAGGTGAGTAACATGACCCAGATCACCTTCATCGCAAGCTACACCAGGCCAGTCACAGCAATCTCCGCCCAAATTCCACCTCACCAGTTTTGTTGACCTGGTTGGATCGTAGGTGAGAGTGTTCTTTAATTGGAGTAACAAGGATTGCTGATCGCTTTGGCATACGCCAGAAGCCAAAGCTACATGGATGCCAAAAAGCAGAGATAAACGATGCAAAAGGAAAGGAATTCTCATTGGCGGGCAATTAAGAGACACCCATGAAAATGGAAGAAATGAGTGATTTGGTGATTGAGTTATACTGATGAAGAAGAATGAACATGACCCTTTTTGATTTGTTGGGATTAAGTGAAGGGGAGCCTAAAAAGTTGTCGGGGTTCGGCAAGGGACGGTGACCAATGGTGTACAATGGGAGACGGAAGAGAATAGAGGAGAAAGTAAATGGATTTTGAACAGAAAAGAATCGAAGAACATGTCATTTGTGACTATTTGTTGGCATATGTTTATTTATTATTTTATTTGCTGTAGACCTTTTTTTTTAGAACAAATTTTCTGTAGACTTTGTTGTGGGCTTTGGGTATACAAAACTGGCAGTGCCGATGGCAGACCTTTGAAAATTCAAAACCGATGACTTTGTTTTGTAGTTTTAGTTTCTCACAGAGCAGCATGAATGGTGGCCAAGGATAGAGATCGTGCCATCAATATATGTTTCCTTCAAATTAATTGCATTTTTTGACATGTCATGTTTTCACCGAGCCACAAATGTCAAATAGATTACAGGATACATTCATAATTCGTGACCTTACAGTTTTAACAGGAAATATTATTGCTTTTAGCTATTTATTTCTTAGTGATATGAGAATGAAACTCTATTTTGTAATTTAATTCACTCTGTTATCTTAATTATTCTACTTTTTTTCAATCTCCTAAATAAAATTCAAAAGTTTAATGAACTTTTATAAAAAAATTTAAATAAGATAAGTTATTTAATAATATTAATCTTCAAACATTCATTTGAAAATGAATTATTAAAATCTCTTTTTTAAGATCTATCATATTCGAATGAAGTTGAGGGTATTCTAATATTAATAAACAAATCAAAAATATTATGGGTCATATATATAGGCGGTGATACCCAAAGTGACCCAAAAATGAGAGAGTTATGGAGAGAATTTTTAGTAGGAGAAAATGGAATTCAGATTTGCTGCAGTGATAAATTTTACCCTTTTCTTTTCAATCAATAACGATAAATTTCACATTTACTATTATCAGTATTCAGTAGTATAATATTTGATATTTATATTCATAATTTTCTAAAGTTTCAGGTAAAGAACCTGTCCTTAAAGTAGCAGATCCAACTTTGTTTACTAATTGACATGTTTAAAATTCTTGATAAATTTCAAAAAACACATGATGAGAAGAAGCTATTGGTTTGGTATCTCTCCAGTCAAATGAGAAAAGTGGAAAAAAAAAATAATCAAAATAAATTATGCATTTTTTTTTTGGTTTCTTATTTCCCTTCTCAGTGGGAAAAGAACCAACTGAAATTAAAATAATAAAAAAGAGTGGTGTGAAAGCATTGATGAGCTTTGCATCCTTGACTTTAGGTTAGCATTCACTATCCATTTTACTTTTTTTTTTCCAAAGAAATCTAACGACCTAGAATTTGGTTAGATATAGTGATTGCTCTAATTAATTAAGATAAAGATAAATAAAATTAATTTACTAACTTTTATATACATTGGCTCCAAACAAGGAAATGGAATTACTAGTCACACTCTTACTTAACACTTTTTTTCTTTATATCCCTTATTTTTAATGAAAAAATATAACATATTCGATCTTTATAGCGATGTTAAAGTCAATTTAAAATTATTTTTTAATAAATAAATAGTCATAGTTTCTAATTACAAATTATGAATTTAATTAATTAATTAATTAATTATTATTATTAATATACTTATATGAATATTGCTGAGCATCCAAAATATGCATTCCTATGCATTTTACTTTTAGGTAAACCAATATTATAGCTACGTTTATTAAAAAAAAAAAACTTTATCTTATATACAATTATTATACATTAATATTCACATTGTATAATGATACTCTGATAGTTAATAAATTATTGGAGTTTTTATAGATTTTAAATTAACAAATATATTTGATAAAATTATTAGATATAAAGTAACTTAAATAAAAAAAAATGTAAACCACACATTTTTACACAAATGCATGGTGACCATTAAATTGGTGAATTTATATATAAGCACACATGATCCATTTGATTGAACGGTAAAAAAACATCCACATAAATACATATAGAGTAACATTACTATTTTAAATCTCAATATCAAACATCCAATCAATAATAATAATAAAACATTTTATTTAATAAATCGTCACATTATTCTTTAGTGATAACTTTAAAAACATCAATAATATCTCTAATATTTTACTTTATTTTCAATTAGACCCATAACATTTCAAATTTTTTCAATTATAATCATTCATCTAATTTTCTATTAAATATAGATGGAAAACTAAGATGGTGTATTGTCACTGAATGTTTTAAAACTTTTGTAATGAATTTTTTGTTACTGATAATTTTTAAGCTTTTACAATAAAAATATTTCTTAAAAACTATCAATAAATATTTGAATAAATTTAAAAAATAATAAATATTGCTTAATTAACACCACAATTAGAATTATGGTCAAAAGAGTTAATTGAAAAAATAATTAAATTTACAGTTAAAAGAGCCAATTGACACCACAATTAATATTATACTAAAATTTTCTCAATTACTAAAATTTTCTCAATTAACACCATAAAGGATTTTACAAAAAAATGCAATTAAACGGATGTAAAAAAATTATATCTTTTAAACCCATTTTTAATTAAAAATTCAATCTATATGTTTTAGTTAATAATATAAATTTATATAAAAAACCTATTTTTAAGTAAAAATTGTTAATACTAAAAACATGAAGTTAAAGTCCATGAAATTAAAAAAAATACCTAAATATGTATTAAAAATAATTTTCCAATTATATAATATCTTAGTAAAATAATGTATAAAGTTAAAATTTTAGGCGATCATAGATTTATTTGATATTTGGGCTCACGTATATAGTTTTGATGTTATAAATTCTTAAAAGAATGCTAACCACACTTGTTTGCAACACTTTGTTTTAACATTATATTTTTTTATTGATTCATTATATCTACTATTTTTAATAAAAATTATGTTATATATTTTCTAGGTAAAATTAAATATAGTAATTTTTTCTCTTTATAATAACTAAAACATTAAAACCTATTTTTTATTTATTATTTTCTCTATTATTCATTTCTTTAATAAAATTTCTTAATTTTAATATGTTTATTACTAATTTATGCAAAATGTATTTTATACACGTGCGTACACACATATATAGGAAAAACAAAATTGCAAATCTTTATTGAGGTTTTCTCCTCTACTTTCGCTTCAATATGTTTGACATATATATTTTTTAATAATAATAATAATAATACAAAGAAATTGGAGTGAGCAATTTGGAATTGTGAAACACACTTCTCTTCTTGAGTCTCTACATAATTGTAATTATTATTTTTTAAATAACAATAAACTTTTTCCTCTTAAAATTAATATTATTTCATCATTTGCATTAAAAAACTAGGAATTGAGAGAAAATAAAGGTTAAAGTAAAAATTATCTCAATTATTTTGTTGAAGTAAAATGAAAAAATTGTTATATAGATTAATAATATATAGTTTCTCTATATATAAGAGATAATAAAAAGTAGTGTGAGACATAAGAAGAAAGAAAATAGGGAATGGTAAATAAATAAATAAATAATCCTTATAAAGAGAAAAAAAACATCAAATTTAATTTTATCTAGAAAAGATATTATAAGTTTTTTTGTATTAAAAATAATGAATATAATAGACCAATGAGAAATAAAATAATAAAAGAGAGCGTTGATGCAAACATAGCTAATATTTTATGGGTATATTATTATTTAAAACTATCTAATTATTTAATTGTCTTTAATTATAATAGAAAATAATTAAAATGTTCATTTTAGCTAGCTAGATTCTATTGTTTTCAAAATGTCAACTACTCATTCCATATCACTATAATCGTCGTTTAAAAAAATAAATTTTATTTTACTCCAACTAATGTTTTAAATTACCAATAAAAAGTAATTTTGTTCTAACTTTATCCATGCTATAATTTTGAAAAAATGAGTTTTATAGAAATAATTATAATTCATTACTATTCTAATTTTTTTAAAAAGAGTAATATAATTATTTTATATCTATTTAATTATGTCAATTAAATAATATTTATAATATTATCTTAAATGACAGTTAAAGCAGAACCAAGACAATATATTTCAACTAGATTGCTATAATTCTTGCTTTACATGAAAATTAGCGTAATTATTTAGGTTGGAATTGTCTCATCTAATAATTGATGATCCCACCACCCTTTGGTTGGCCTTTCTACGTACTAACAAATCTAACACTTTTCTTGACTAGGGATGATATCATATATATATATATTACTCTTTATCCCCGCAGTGTTTCCCTCCAAATTAAACGATTTTTTTTTTGTAATTTTCATGTCCCGATTCTTCTGACTCTAAATTTTTTTATGTATATATATTCTCTCTACTCCGATTTCTATCTCAAATATTATAAATATATAATAATTATTTATATTTTAATATAATTAATATTTTTTAAAAATAATAAAATAAAAATATAACACTTATTTAAAATAAAAAATATTTTTTATATAAATAATTCTATAATTAATTAATTAAAATAAAAAATATTTTTATATAAATAATCCTATAATTAATTAATTAAAATAAATAAATTTTTTTAATAAAAATTAGAAAATATGATCGGAGTTGAAGATCTACATTTCTGTATGGTATGGGGACAAAGATTAATAAATTTTTTTTGAAAAAGAACAAGACAGAATCAGAAATTGAGTGTATATTTCAGAATTAGAAACAAGGATGAAGAATTTCATTTCGAATCCATCCCATTGCCCATTTTATATCATTGGCTAGCAATTATTCAATCACTTGGACTTATCTTTTAATTAATTTGTGACCAAACAATTTAATTAGACCATAAATATCATAACTTGGTTTTTATTAAAAAATATGTAAAAAATAAAAAAATTTATTTATATGACATTTTCTTAATTAATTAAGCTTATCTATTTATAAATAAAATTGTGCTCCCAAATTAAGTACGAATAGCGCTTTTCAAAACATCATCCAAAAAAAAATTACTACTGACTTTTTGCCTAATTAAATCCTTAAAATAGTATTTTACACCATATTAGCAATTATTTTTGAAACTTTTGCTTCATGTTATTTAAATGGCAGAAAATCATGAAACTCCTACGTACTTTTTGTACTAGTTCTACTTTTAACATGATCACACGTCAAAAGATGCTTTTTTCCCCCTCTTTTTCCAGTGTTTGTTAAAAAAAAAAACAGAGAGATCAAAAGAATTTTTTTAAAAGGCTTTACTAGCTATATAAATACGAAAAATGTTATTTTTTATAAATTATTTTTTTAAATAACAAATACTTTTAATTATATTATTATTAGACTCACATGAAAAAAAAATCAAAACTTATAAAATTAAAACAATAATAATAAAGAAGTTAGCTAATATTATAATTGTTACATTACCTTGAAGTTTGTGTGTTAGGATAACTAATTTCAGCAACTTAATTACTATTTGATTAAACAACAAATATTTATCGTCTAATCCAACAAATGAAATTATAACAACGAGAAAAGCAACAGCGTAAGAAATGTTATCAAGTCTGAGCAATAATGTTCTACATATGTACATTGGAAATTTGATTCAAGAAAAGTAAAATAAAATAAAATAAAGAAACAAAAAGTATTGTGGGTGAAAATTGAAAAAGATAAGTGGAACTTTAACCTCAAGTCCCACATTGTCTGCTATAAAATTGATGAATTCAATTAAAGTCAAGAGTCTCGTGACCCAACAAAAAACAAGAATTCTTTTTGGAAATTATTATAAGATACATTCACGATAATATCAAGTTCCTAATCAATGCTACAAGCCACAACAAAAATCATTCTGTCCAAACAACGAATTAGAATATTAACAACAGCCGATTATTATCTTCATTAGCTTTTTTTTTATTAAACTTGGTGCTACGATGATAATGTTGGTCAAATTATACATAAATTGTAATAAATGACAATAAAAATGAATGATATATCTTTTGTTGAACTAATTAATAATTTGTTGACAAAATATTTGATAGGTAATATATTAGATGAAGATTAATTCTAACTATCAATTTGGTAGGTGATAATTAATTTTGACCATCCATTTGGTAAGTAAGATGGTAGATGGAAAATGATGTAAACTATCTATTAAAATAAGTAAGAATTAATTTTGATCATTTATTAAGGAAATGAAAATCTATATATAGTTTTAGAAATTTATTTGTAAGGTATTTCATTCAAAAGTGAGAAAGAAAAATAAAAGATTATGAAAACTTTAATGAGAGGTTGTGAGTGTTTGTAAATGTTTTATAAAATTTTTTTTCTTCAGAAAAAGATATGCAGCAGTCCGGAGACGTAAGCATAATTGACCGAACTCCGTTATTAATTTATGTATATTTTATTATTTCGCATTTCTTTCGATTTCTCATAAATTTGATTATAAGAAAATTGACGTTATTTCCCAACAGATAATAATAATAATAATAATAATAATAATAATAATAATAACAACAACAACAACATGAGTTATTTTTTATTTTAATTTTTACAATAATGTTATCATAACATAGATATTCAGTGGCTAAATTATAAGTCCAATGGTCAATAATCATTGTTCGTATTCACTTATATTATGATTTTTTCTTTCTTTCTTTTCTTTTATATATTTCTTTCAATATGTATAATTGGAATATTAGAATGGGGAGCAAATTAGGGTGTTGGAAATTGTTTGACCAATTAAGGATCACAAACCATTAAATACGCTTGAAGAAGAGAAATTAGGAGAGAAACGTTGGAAAAAATACTGCTTTAACAGCAAAAGCAGCAAGTGAATGAACACCGTGAGATTCTTCTCACTCTATAGTCTTTAATCCAAATTTCTAAAGCTTTTTAAATTTTGATTTTTTCCAATTTTCCACTCACCATATAAATGCCAACATCATTGACCAATGTTTAAAGAAAATTTTCCAATTTCCTAATCTTATTCTGACTAATATATGCCATAGCATTTGGAAAAAATACTTTTTGAAAAAAAAATTATTTTTAATTTTTTTAAGTTTTAAAAACTGTTTCTGTAGATAAGTAAATAAATATATATATATTTTTTCAAAAGCAGATTTGAAAAAACAGTTTATAAAAAATTAAAAAATTAATTAATTAAAAAAATTTCTAATCCAACAACAATTCGAACACCCTCATATTGTAATAAAACACAATTTTAATTACAAGCATAGGCATTAATGCTGGGTATATATATGGTAATGTTGAATAGAGATCGGGACCATTGATCTTAAAAAAAAGATGGGTCATAATTCATCCTAATTTACACATTTCATGATTAAATGGAATTTTGTTTGTCTAAATTACAGGTATCTAGAAACCTATTGGAGTCTAATTAAATCAGGTTTGAGCTAGATGGAATTCTTAAAGTTAACTAAGCTCTCTTAGTACATATTTTTCTTTGTTTACTTGAACTTAAAATCTTACTTGAATCTAAGTGTTCAACAACTTAAACCAATATATTTTTTTTAAAAAATTAAATGGAATAAGGAGTCTTGGAAATGTGAGTGATAAAAGAGTAAAAGAGTAAAAAATTAAACTTAATACCTTACTTGAGAGATTCAGTAAACTTGAACCAATCAGTATTGGTATATTTTTATTTTTAATTTTTAATGGAACAAAGAGACTTGGAAATGTAAATGATAAAGCGTGAAATACACCTGAATAGGGTCTGGAGTTTTAACTGGATCGTTATCCGCTTGATGGGTAAAATTTGCAAATTAGCACATTAGAAGGCGGAATCCGGGATGGATTTTTTCCTTCTTTTTTTTTTTTCTTTCTTTTTCTAAATGGAAATGAAGAGTTGGAGATGTAAGGAAAGCAACAGCTGTGAGAATGAGGACATGGGGAAAAAAAACAAAATCATCTCCTTTATTAAGCGTAAAGCAAACAAGTTGTTGGGTAGGCAGACCATGACTTGTGGAGTCAATGGACCTTTTTCTTGTCTTCTTTCTTTATTTCAGAGACTTGCTTTTAATTAAAAATAATACCTTTGCCTGCTAACTGGACTATACTTCTGTCACTCAAGAAATTTATCTTTTATGGGTTTCCCTGTTATATGATCATGTTTTAATTGGTTAGATCGTTTCTTCTTTATGTTGCTTATTTTACAATATTATGGCAACAACTCTTTGTTATATTGATGTGAAAAGGGATAGTGAAAATTTGAGTCTTTAAATTATCACCAGTACATAAATAGGATTTATGCATTAAATTGTTAAAGAGCCCAGTTCCAATAAAAGTTCGTACTGTTGGTCTGTTGCTACAATTAAAGGCAATATGCCACTTTTGTGGCATCCATTGTGCTTCGAATACTTTATTTGAGAGCTTGATTTTTTTTTTTAAAATTTTCTAGTTCATGCAATCTAATAATTGATAATTTTAATGAAAGCAAATCCTGGTGGTCTGGTGGATGCACTCAGAATACATTTGTTAAGATGTAATATGTTGACGAGTTGATGAAACGCTAAAGTGAATTGCCGAGGCCTTTTCTTTATTTCTTAACCTAATTAAAAGAGAAAAGATTAATTATCCTGATTGAAGGAAAGAAAAATTGACGACAAATACTCTGCCTGGGATGATCCTCTCTTGACAGTTCTTACTGTCTCCTCCGCAACCTGTTTATGTTCCAGTTCCTGCTGCTGTTTCTGACTCTTCGATTTAGCTGTGGCAAAATCCTGAGGAGAAGACCATCAACCTGCTTGTAATACCAGATTCTCCAGCGTCTCCAGTAGATTAAAGGCCCAACTGTAATTCCCAACCCGAAGATATATCCCAATTCAAAGCTCAAGTATTTCCAATTGATTTCTAAACCATTCCTTGGCAGTAATGCAGCTAATGGATCGTCGACATTTGAGCATAATTTTGACAAAGGAAATCCACATAATCCTTCATTACCTTTATATGAAGTATTTTCAAATGTTTGGAATTGATTACCCCGCGGTATTTCTCCTACTAATTGATTGTATGAGAGGTTCAGGAATGAAAGGAATGTTAAACCTACAAGCTGCTCAGGAATTATTCCATTTAAATGATTAAATGACAGGTCTAAGCTCTCAAGCTGTGACAAGTTGCCTAAAGAAGCGGGGATTCGGCCTGTGAAAGAATTTTTCGATAAGTTGAGAACGTATAGAGCACTGAATTGCCCTATGATGTCAGGTATTGGCCCTTCAAAATTGTTGTCGGAGAAGTCCATGGATGTGAAAACTGTAAGGATCTTCACCAGCTCCATCTGGAGACCTTTGCTTGTAACTGTTATTGAATCTTCATAATACAGTCTACTGAGTTTTAGAGGCTCAAAACCAAGGTGATCATGGGTTTCATTTCCAGACCCCTTCATCGCCTCCCACGTCCCTAAGCATTTATCATGTAGATTACCATTAAAATGGTTGGATGCTAGGTCGATAATTTGAAGCATCGGCCAAGGACCATGGTTCTTTTGACACCAAATCATGCCAGAAAATCCATTCCTCCGCAGAACAAGGACTCGCAAACTTGTCATGTTCTTCAGAAAGCATGGAAAGCTATCATTTATTCCATTGTTCCCGAGGTCTAAAACCTCTAGAATAGAGCAATTAGCTAGAGATTGTGGAACCTTCCCCTCCAACTGATTTCCATTCACATCTAGAGTCTTCAGTTGACAGGTACTTGGAAACTTATCAGGAATAATGCCTACAAATTTGTTCCTCCTTAAATTCAGAACACCAAGAATATTGCTTCTCTCTATTAAACAGGATGGTATTGTGCCGTTGAAATCGTTGTGAGACAGATCAAGAACTTGTAGATTACTAGCATTGCATATTGATTCAGGAATAGCTCCATGAAGGCGATTGTTAGAAAGAGAAAAGAAAATGGAAAAGGGGAGGAAATTACCAATGTCAGGTGGGATGGAAGAAGTAAAATGATTGTTCGAGTAATCAACAATGGTAGCTAATGGTGGAGGCGTTGGAATACCCCCTTGGAGTTGGTTATGCTGTAGGTCCAAAATGGAAAGATTAGGAAAAGAAAGAGATTCATATACACTCGTCAAGGAGTTCCAAGAAAGATTCAGATAGAGGAGAGATGCGAGTCCTCCAATCCATTGAGGAACTGTCCCATTAATTTTGTTTTTCGAAAGGTCTAAGTAGATGAGTTTGGATTGGGTTTTTAGATTGGGTAACATCCTTAGACTGCAGGAAGCCATCTTTAGCGTGGTCATCTGTGGAAAGGAAGGTGATGTAGAATTGCTAGTACTTGCATCCACTATCAAGTTGTTGAATGATAGATCAAGCGTGGTGAGATTAGGAAGACTCCGTATCCAATCTAGCTTTATGGTGCCATTGAACTTGTTGGAGGAGAGTAAGAGGACTTTGAGTCTTGTGAGATTAAAGACTGGGCTGGTTATAGACCCTTCAAATTTATTGCTACCCAAATCCAGAGTTTCCAAATCTGAGAAAGATGCTTCTGAAATTTTAGGAATTAGACCTGAAAAGCTATTAAAGGAAAGCTGAATCTTCTGCAGCGATGGGATTGAAAACAGAGATGGTGGGATGCTTCCACTGAGGAGATTATGCCTCAAGTCGACATACACAAGATTTTGAAGACCTTTCCAGTGGGTGGATGGAATCTCACCAGACAGTTTATTGTAAGAAAAGTCCATATACGTGAGTTCCCTGGACCGGACCAAGGATGGGATTGGACCGGTGAAGTTGTTGAAAGAGAAATCCAAATAGACAAGTTCAGTGAGGCCTGCCATTGAACTCGGAATTGATCCAGTAAAATTGCAATATGCAAGCTCTATTCTTGACAAATTGGCAAGTGCACCGATAGATTCTGGTAAGTTACCTGAAAATTTTGTGTTGCTCAGCACTACTGTCTTAAGAGAGGCATTCTGAAATCTATCAGGCAAGTGTCCTTGAAGTTCTGGGTTGAATGATAAGTCCAGAATCTCTAGAGTTGGTACCTGCAATATTTTATCATGAAATATTCCTTTCAAGGCACAGGAGCTGAGTTGCAAGACTGTCAAACCAGTAAAATTTGCCAAGAACTCCGGAACAGTATCTGAAACATTGTTGCCATCCAAGCGGATCACCGAGAGAGACTGCAGATTTTGAAGAGAAGGATGTAAAGGGCCAGAAAGTAAACAGGAGGACATGCTCAGTACTTGCAGATTTGGGAGGGAAGAAGATATGGCCTGGCACCACTCATTCCCAGATTCTGATATATTGACTCCATCAAGACGGAGAAGTGTTAGCTTGCTGAGATTTTTAACCAGTGTTGCAAGACTTGGGTTCTCAAGTTTCAGAGGACGGAGTTCGCGGAATATAAGATCAGACTTAGACAAATCAAGGCTAACTAACTCCCTCATGTATGAAATCTCAATAGGAATTTGTCCTGAAAAACCAGCGTTTGACAAATTCAAAGAAATCAAACTAGTGAGATTCGCAAACCAGGTTGGGATTGATGTCCTGAAGTTGTTGCAAGACAAATCCAGATTCTGGAGATACTGAATGCTGAAAAGCTTACTCTTTTGAATTCCACCAGTAATTGATTCGTGACTCAAGTTGAGGTGAGTAACATGACCCAGATCACCTTCATCGCAAGCTACACCAGGCCAGTCACAGCAATCTGCGCCCAAATTCCACCTCACCAGTTTTGTTGACCTGGATGGATTGTAGGTGAGAGTGTTCTTTAATTGGAGTAACAAGGACTGTTGATCACTCTGGCATACGCTGGAAACCACAGCTACAAGCATGCTGAACAAAACTGTCAAAAGAGGCATGGAAAACCACGTTTGAAGTGAAATTTTCATTTTGCAAACACTTACAGACTCTGATACACTTGAAGATGAGATAGATTTGTATTAGTTTATGGTAATAAATAATTATGTGTTTTTATTTTTCCTTACTTTTTGAAGAGGAGAGACTAATGAGCATGATTTGTGGAGTTGAAGTAACGTAATGCTGAACCTTTGCTGGAGGAATAACTATCTAAAACTTGTCCAATTCAATTTCAAAGAGTAGAGACTGAGGCTTTACTGTCTTCCATGCAAAATTCCACATCTTCTTGGAAATTTGTCCAATTTTCCGCTTATCATTTAATTAAATGTCAATATCATTGACCTATTAAACCATGACTTGCTGAGACCCTTAACCTTTTCCTTCTTTCATTCTTTTCGATTCTTTTCAGAGACTTACTTTTAATTAAAACAATACCTAGACTATACTTCTGTGACTCAAGAAATTTATCATTATGGTTTTCCCTGTTATATCATGTTTAATTAATTAGTTAAATCTTCTTCTTTTGTTTTTATTTAATTAGAATCAAAATCTGATATTGCTTAATTTATTTTACAATATTATAGCAACAAATCTGCTAAGCTATCAAAAATATTTAAGTAGGGTTTATGAAATAAATTTAAAACTGTAATTTTAATGATTGCAATAAAATATTCAAATTGTTACAAATTTAAATAATAAATGGCAGCAGGAGCAAAAGTAGCGGCTCTACTGCAGTAGATCAATATTCAATAGCAACAATGTTGATGGGCATATTATAATAATTTTGTGTCTCTATTCTATCTTTAATATAACTATGGTTTTGTTTTTTCCTTGATGTTTGAAGAGGACAAAGAGACTAACAATAGATTTATTATTTCTTCTTATTTTGCTGATTGGGTGTAATGTTACCTCCGAAGACGATGACTTATGGAGTGAAAGTAACATAATTTATTGGAATGAGTATCAGATTATTGGATCCGACTAACCATTACCATGACCATATCTAAAACCTATGATCATAAATTTGTCCAATTTCCTAATTTTATTTTTATCCTGACTGATAAACTTTTAATTACATGCATAGGTATGAATACCTGTGTATGCTCATGTTGAATACAGAGACTATTGCTCTTAGGAAAAAGTGCGCATCATCCATCTTAATGTGCATTTATGATTAAATGGATTTTTGTTGAGAAATAATACCAATTTCTCCATAATCAGATTTATGAAAAAGTAAAAAAAATACGGAATAATAAGATACATACAAATTGATAACGGAGTTCGGCCAATTATGTCTACGTTTTCGGACTGCTGTAAGAAAAATTCACAAAGTGTTACAAATACTCACAATTCACAATCTCTCATTAAAGTTTTTCTAAATTTTTTTTTCTCTCTCACTTTTAGATGAAATTTGGATGAGATATCTTACAAATGAATTACTAAGGCTATATATAGGTTCCAACTTCTTAACGAACGATCAAGATTAATTCTCATCTACTTTGATGGATATTTGAAATCATTTTTTATCAATCGTCTTACCTACCAAATGGATGATCAAAATTAATTCACACCAATCAAATGGATGATTAAGATTAATGTTCACTTATCATTTTACCTACCAAATATTTTATCAACTAATTATTAATTAGTTTAACAAAAGATGCACCGTACATTTTTATTATCATTTATTTCTGATGCATATCCCCCGAATGGAACAAGAAACTTAGAAATGCAAGTGATTAAGTGTGAAATAATCTTGAACCGGATCCGATTTGCTGACTGAGTCGTGGCAAAGAACGTCAGAAAACAGGACCTGGATTAGAAATGTAAGGAAAGCAGCAGCCGTGAGAATGAGGACAGAGAAAAAAACAACACTATCATCTCCTTTATTAAGCAAACAAGTTACAGGCTCTGTGGGTCAGGTTTAAAAAAAAAAACACTATCATCTCATCTCCTTTTCGGTTCTTTTATTTTTTTATTTCTTTTCAGAGATTTATTTTTAATTAAAATTTACCTTGCCCAATATCTACATGTATTCTAACGTTGACTCGAGAAATTTATCTTTATGGGTTTCCCTGCTATATCATGTTTAATTAGTTAGATCTTCTTCTTCTGTTTGTACTTTTTATTAAATTAGAATAAAAATCTGACATTGCACGTTTAATTTACAATATTATCGCAAGAACACTGGCTAATTCATTTGTTACATTGATGCGAAAAGGGATAATGACAATTTGAGTGTTTAAACTAAGTGCTTGATTTTTATTTCATGCAATCTAATATTTGATAATTTTCATGAATAATAATCTTCGTGATGCACTCAGTATAAACATTTGTAATTATGTAATATAATATAATTTAAAAGAAAAATGAACTGAAAATTGATTTCATTACAAACTATACGAGTCTGTTGAAAAGTTAAGAAATGCTGAAGTGAATGGTTTCTTTATTTAATAATTTAATTAAAAGGAAAAAAAATGATGAATATCCTACTTTAATGATCACAAATACCCTGGCTGGGATCATGCTCTTGAGAATCTCGACTATCTCCTCCGCCGCCTGTTCCTGTTGCAGTTGCTGTTGTTGATTCTTTGATTTAGCTGAGGGAAAATCCTGAGGAGAAGACGATCAACCTGTTTGCAATACCAGATTCTCCAGCGCCTCCAGAAGATTAGAGGCCCAACTGTAATCCCAAAGCCGAAAATATATCCCAATTCAATGCTCAAGAATTTCCAATGGATTCCTGGAGTTTGGTGCTTTGCAGGAGGTGATGCATTGATATTTATGCAGTTATCTAGAGGAACTCCACATAATCCTATATTACCTTGAAACGAAGCTGTTGAAAATGATTGGAGTTGTGTGCTCGTTGGGATCCTTCCTTCTAGCATGTTAAATGAGAGATTCAGGAATGCAAGAAATGTTAGCTTTGCCAGCTGCCGAGGAATTTCTCCAGTAAGATAGTTACTCGAGAGATCTAAGGATTCAAGATGTGATATACTGCCTAAAGATGGTGGGATTTGACCTTCAAGAGCATTATGAGACAAATTGAGAATATAGAGAGCATCGAACTGTCCTAACCCTTCCGGTATGGGTCCATCAAATTTGTTGTTTGACACGTCAATGGATGTGAAGACAGTTAAAATCTTCACCAGCTCCATCTCAAGGCCTTTGCTGGTAACCGTTACTGAATCTTGATAGTACAGTCCAGTAAGCCGTAGAATCTCAAATTTAAGGTGATCGTGGATTTCATTTCCATCTCCCTTCATTGCTTCCCATGTTTTCAAGATGCTGTTTGGTAGTCGACCACTAAAATTATTGGAAGCTACATCGACAATCTGAAGCCTTGCCCATGTAATATTGGTACTTGGACAACTAACATGTCCATAGAATTTGTTGTCTCGCAAAACAAGTACTCTCAAGCCGGATATGTTCCTCAAAAGGCATGGGAAAGCATCACTAATGGTATTGCCGCCAAGGTCTAAGACCTATAGCATAGAACAATTAGCCAAAGATTCCGGTATCTTCCCTCCCAATCGATTTCCATTCAGATCTAGAGTTTTCAGAAGACAGTTTCCTGAAAAATTGTCAGGAATATTGCCAGCAAAACTGTTTCTCCTTAAATTTAGAACACCAAGATTTTGGCTCATATTGATTAAACAGTCTGGTATTCTGCCAGTCAAATTGTTGCCAGAGAAGTCAAGAACTTGAAGGTTACTAGCATTGCATATAGACAAAGGTATTACACCTGTAAGGTGGTTGCTTGAAAGAGAGAAAAAAACAGCTCCAGGGAGGCTGGTACCGATGTCATCTGGTATTGTAGAGTTAAATCCATTGCTAGAGTAATCTACGTAGGCAGCATACTGGGGAATAGCCGGTATTCTCCCCTGGAGTCGGTTGTCATGTAGGTCCAGAACACTAAGATTAGGAATGGCATAAGGTTTTTGCAGATCCTCCAGGAGATTATGTGAAAGGTTCAAATAACGGAGAGAACCATTTCCAACATTCCAAATCCAAGAAGGTATTACCCCAGCAATATGATTGTCTGAAAGATCTAAATTGATTATTTTTGATTGGTTGTGCAGATTAGGAAATACTCTAAGGTTGCATGATGCCAGTTTTAATGTGTTGATCAGAGGGAAGGGTAACGAGTTTGGAGGGCTAGCACTTTCCACTGTCAAGTTATTGTAAGAAAGATCAAGATTTGTGAGATTACCAAGCTTCTGAATCCAGTCCAGCTGTATGGTGCCATTGAACTTATTCCCTGAGAGTGAAAGGACATGGAGTCGGCTGAGATTGAAGACAGAAATAGGAATCAAGCCATCCAGCTTGTTGCTACTCAAATCCAGGGTATCCAGCGAAGATAAAGATGCATATGAAAATTTAGGAACTTGACCTTCAAATTGGTTGGAAGAAAGCAGAATCTTCTGCAGCGATGGGACAGCAAAAAGAGATGAGGGAATGTTACCTCTCAGTGAATTATACCTTAAGTTGACGGAAATGAGATTTGGAATGCCTTGAAAATGAGAGCTCGGAATCTCACCCGACAAGTTATTGTGAGAGAAGTCAATATACTTGAGTTTCTTGGAGCTGCCAAACGATGGGATTTGGCCAGTGAACATGTTGGATGAGAAGTCTAAATCTTCAATTTCAGTAAGATTTTCCATTGAACTTGGAATTGATCCAGAGAAATTGCAAGCTGCAAGATTTATTATTGACAAATTCCCTGGTTTACCAAGTGACTCTGGCAGTATCCCCGAAAAATTTGTGTTTGTAAGCAGCAGGATCCTAAGAGAAGCATTGTGGAAACTATCTGGCAAGTATCCACGAAGCTGTTGATTGTATGATACGTCAAGGATCTCTAGTGTTGATACCTCGAATACTTCAGCAGGAAATGTTCCCTTCAACTCGCAAAAGCTGAGGCGCAAGATTCTCAAATTCGAGAAATTTGCAAAGAAATCTGGAACTGGAGCAGATAAATTGTTACTATCCAAACGAATTACTCTCAAAGACCCAAGACTTGCGAGGGAAGCACTAATAGGGCCCGAAAGATAACAGTTAGCCAAGCTCAATACTTCCAGATTAGGCAGTAAAGACAGGGCCCAGCTCCATTCATCCCCTATAGCTGATATATTTACTCCATCTAGAAGCAGTTCTCTCAGCTGCGTCAGATTTTGAATTAGTGTCGCCAGATTTGGTTTCTCAAGTTTTAGGGATCCAACTCCACGGAAGTCAAGCGTAGACAGATCAAGTGTAACCAATTTCCTCATTTGTGAGATCTGCGTCGGAATTTGTCCCGCAAAACCAGCATTCGACAAATTCAGAGAAATCAAGCCAGTGAGGTTTGCGAACTCCGGCGGTAGAGATATGTTGAAGAGGTTGCCAGACAAATCTAGATTCTGTAGATACTGAAGGCCAAAAAGTGAACCACTCTCAATTCCACGGGAGATTGATTCGTTGCTCAAGTTCAGGCCAATAATATGACCCCCGCCATCGCAAGTTACACCGGGCCAGTCACAGCAATCTGCACTCAAATTCCATCTCACCAGCTTTGTAGACTTGGACTGACTGAAAATGAGACTGTTGTTCAATCGGATTAGCAAGGACAGTTGATCGCTCTGGCATAACCCAGAAACCAAAGCTACATCGATGCCAAAGAGCAGTGCTAAAAGAAGCAAAAGGGGAAACCGTACAAGGGATGGAATCCTCATTCGCAGACAATTAGGAGACGCCCATGTAAATGGAAAATGAAAGAAGCGAGTAATATTGTGAACAAGTATGAATATGAATATGAGCCGTTTTGATTCGTTGGGTTTAAGTGGAAGAAGAGCAGAAAGTTGACGGGGCTTGACGACGGACGGTGACCCGAAGCATAAAGCCAAAGGGGAGGCAGAAGAATGGAGAGGAGGAGATGGAGATGGTCAACAACGTAGCGCGTCAAAAAGTCTGAGATTCCATTAATAGCATTGCCAATACAGTGAGTAATGGTAGAGCCTAGAATCCTTAATAAAGGCATGGTTCTTATTTATATTTGTTTGTTTGCCCAGTTGATTTTCAAAAAATGACCTTTTTACCAGTATTTTAGTTTTCATTGCATGGATGGTCCTCAAAAGTGTACTTTCTAAATATTTTTTAAGCCACTAGAAGATATATGGATTTTTGTCATTGCGTTTATAAAAAACGTTTTTAAAAAAAAAATTTATTTTTGAATAGAGGAATCAGTTAAATAAATAATTTTTCCTTTTGAAAAAATCAATTTATAAAAAATTAAAAAAAAATCAGTCAAATTATAAACTTAATTTTTAGATATTTAGCAGTAATCCCAAAACCCAAAGCTCTATGATAATGGAAGTGCTTATTATTATTATTATTTTAGTGGAAAAAATTTAGAAGGGCCCTAGACAAATAGTACCATTTTTGGCTAAATATATAAATTCCCACCTAAATTTTTTTGTGAAGAAAGTGTCTATTAGCCCCCTATTTTTAAAGTTTAATCTCTTAGATATTTAACTTTGTATATTTAGTAACTCTTGCACATTTTAGGCTTATAAATTTTGTAATTTTCAAATGTTTGAATATTGAATTGAATCTTATTAATTCTTAAAATAGAATGATGTAATATGCAAGTAAAATAAAATGATAATATAGTATTATTATTGTGCTTGGGAGAGTCTAGGAATTATTAAGTTTATGAATTTAGATGTTTAGAAGGTTCAATTTTAAGTATAGTGGGTCAATAAACTCTAGAATTTAGAGTATTTAAATTTTATAATTTTGAGACATTTGAAATTTGAATTGAATCTTATCAACATTTTAAAATGAAACGTGTTAGAAGTTATTGAATTTACAAACAAAAGCACTAAGGAGGTCAATTTTAAGTACATGGAGCTAATAAATTTTTTCTTAATAAGTTAATGAATCAATTTATACGTTTTTCACTTTTTTGAGTATTTGAGATGTATTTGAATTTTTGCATATTGAACAATTAGGCCATATAAGAGACGAATGATATAATATAATTTGAAAAAAAAAATTATATAGGGATGAGGATTGACGGAACCACACCAATACACCTTGCACATTTTTCTGAACTCACTCCATTAGGCTCAATGGAAAAACATGTAGAGGAGCCGTTTTGATTAAAATTCCAAAGGTCCGATTATTGTAGCCCCTTGAAATTATAATATGTGAGTAATGGTAGCCCAAAACAATAATGAATAGACGGATTTTTATGTATAAGTAGGTTAGAAGTTAAGTGCTTAATTAATGTTTGATTTTTTTTTGGGGAAGAATTAATGTTTGATTAGATGCCTAATTAGAAATGACTAGGAAAATAATTATGTGCCCAATTTCAAAAGAAATAATGAAATAAGACATAAAAACGACAGAGTTTCAAAAAAGAAAAGACTAGTTTTCTAGTTTTTTCTGATAAAATATTTATTTGCTATCAAAACTATTGTATGTCAAAATTTTATTTTGCGTTAAATTAGTGCTAAAATTTTAAAGTTAAATTTCATATCATAATATCAAAAAAAAAATTAGTGTCTACATTAGTAAATCTAATGGTCCCATCAATAAATTTATTGTATATCTTTATTAGTATAAATCCATCGAAATTTTTTTTAGAACTATGATGTAAAACTAATTTCAAATAATTAGTACTAATTTTATAAAACAAAAATTAGTACAAATTTGATACTATACAAAATTTTTTTTGTATCATTAAATTATTTTAGCCCATGTTTTTCTTTAAACATTTTTTTTCGATGTTAGTACAATTATTTATTTATTTAGTTTGAAATGGCCCCATCTAATAAGTAAGGTCCCACCACCCCTGTTCTGGTCAGTCTTTCAGGGAAATATAAAATCTAGCACTTTCCTTGACTAGCAATTATTCAATTACTTCAACTTCTCTTTTAATTAAATTGTGGTTAACCAATTTAATTAGACAATAAATACCATGATTCATGACAACAATAAGTTAGTGAAAAATACTTACATATCTAGATTTGATTTTATATATAAATCAAATCAGTAATAAATTAAAATATATGTTAATATTGAAATAAATTAATAAGATATTTTTTAATTAAGTTTATAAAAAAAATTATAGACCCAATTTAAGTAAGAAAAACATTCTCAAAACATCCTCCATGAAAAAATCATTCAATTTGTAGTTCAAAAGCAATAATGCACTGGAATTGCTGGTATACTACCTTGGTAACAATCTTGCACTTCCTAAAAATATATCTCTTCTCGTGGGTAAACTGATCGTGATTTAAATTAATGTCATTTTTTTTAGAATTTATGATCAATTGGCCTTATAACATGGAGCATTTGGATTTGATTTGGCATCAATTTTGTACTGTATGTTCTGTTGACCAAAAAACAGGGATAGATCTAGGGCATGGGCAATGAGAGTAAGTTGTTCGTGCTTCTACTAAAATATTTTATAGTATCCCTTTTAGTCCCTATAAATTATATATATATATATATATAGTATATTGTTTTCACTTGAAAAAATTAAATTCAGTTTTATATATTTTATGTAGTAAATTATTAAGAAATACAAATAGAGAAATTACTTTTTGATTTTTTATTTTATTTTATTGAATTATTGTTTAGTTATTTATATTGAAAGAAGTATTTAGTATTATTGGCAATAAAAATATATTAAAATATGAATACTCGAAAATAAATATTGTAATAATTTAGAAATTATATTATTATATCATTATAAATGCAAAATTTTTTTTTATATATTAAAACATATATGAGTAATCGAAAACTTATATATTTTTTATACGTCGGTCTTTATATAATTTTTAATTTATTATCTATTAAATTAATTTTGTCTCTTACTGAAAATAAATTTTAAATGCGACTTTTGTATTACTGACTTTTGTCTAATTGAATCCTTAAAATAGGATTTTACACCGTAATAGCAACAAGTTTTAAAACTTTTTTTTTTATTCATATTCCTTAAATGGAAGAAAAACGATGACACTCGTTACATTTTCTACTAGTTCAGCTTATAAGAGAAAAAACTCTCTTTTTTTTTTTTTGTCGTAAACTACATAAAAAATACATAAAATCATAAAAAAATAAAAATAAAAATAAAAAAAATAATAGAGAAAATAACTAATGTGTTTTTTTAATACATTATCTTGAAGTTTGTGTTGGAAATTGGGAAAACTAATTTCAGCAACTTACTATTTGGCAAATATTTATTGTCTAAATCTAACGACTACCGCTCGGATGCCAATATGTCTATCCATCTGAAGAATCAATTATACGAATGAAATTATAACAATGAGAAAAGCAACAGCATAAGAAATATTATCAATTCTGAACAATTAATTGACCTACCAACATTGGAAATTTGGTTCTAGAAAAGTAAATCAGGAGGAATTTTTTTTTTTTTAAAATAATTTATTCTGTGTGAGAACAGAAAATATAGTGGAACTTTAACCTCAAATCAAATATATCTTACACTGCCTGCTGTAAATTGCTGAATTCAATTAGAGTGAAGAGTCTCGTGAGACCCAACAAAGAAGAAGAAAAACATTGGGTGTTTTCTTCTCAGAAATTATTTTAGGAACCCTTCACGATGATAGCAAGTTCCTAATCAGCTGTGAGAATGAGGACATGGAGAAAAAAGACATAATCATCTCCTTTATTAAGCGTCACTGTGATAATCAATTGTAGGCAATATTACGCAAGGAAAAATAAGAATTACACCCCTGAACTTTTCAAGATTTTTACCTTATATATCAAATGATTTGATTCAAATCTCTAAATTAAATTCACGAAATTTTTATTTCTACAGTGACTCCATAAATTTTATGAGTTCACCGCTAGATTTTGAACTTCATAATTCAGGGAAAAAAAATGGTTATAGTTGTAATAATAATAAACTATAAGAGGGGAAAAAGAAAAAGAAAAAGAAAACCTTAATTGAAGGGTTTGCAGCCCATTTCCCACACCAAAAGCATTTGGCAGCGATGAGTCGATGGCAGTTTCGGTGACGCGTTGCAACTTGCAACTGTAAGAGCCTTTTCACTGTGGATAAAGAAACGGCCATGGACACTTCTAAACCCCAAGGTATATATGGTGTCTAATTGAATTATCTCTTTGTTAAGGGTTTTAAATTTGCATCATCAGATTTTTAATGTTATGGCTTGTATCAATTAGTTGCAGAAGAGAATAAGGGAAAGCCAATAATGATTCTATTGGTCGGCGCACCGGGCAGTGGGAAGTCTACTTTCTGCGACCAAGTCATGCGTTCCTCTTCTCGACCTTGGGCCCGCATCTGCCAGGTATCTATCTCTTGTTCCTTCTTAGAATGCTGTGCACCTGTTTGTTAAAATGCTTCTTTGGCTTCAAGTTCATTGGGAAGTAATTGCTTTGATAAGTTTGATTTTTATATCCCTAAAATTGATTGCTAATCTGAAGGGTTTGATGTGAAATGAATAGGCATTGCTAATGGTAGAACCGTATGGACTTTGATTGGAAATTTTGCGTTTGCTTTTGTATTTGGTCATATTAACTCACTATTTTTGAACCAAACTTTCTGTCATTTCTCTGGAAGTACTGATCAATTTCTCGATCATAACCAGAGAATAAGAAGAGAATTGGGAGATTGGGGCGAAGAGATTGAGAGGAAAGGGGATGAGAATTAGAAGAAATAGGGAAGAGAGAGTTAGATAGAAAGAGAAGAGGGATAGAACAGAGAGAATGTGCAGAGAAAGAGAGATCGAGAGGGGGAGAAGGAGAGGGAGAATTTTCAGGGAGAAGCAATTGAATTCTTTATTATTTCACACACTATAGAATTGTATTTTTACAACTTATTTATATGGAATTACAATAGCTAATATGATTACAATTGTACCCCTAGATTTCTAACACAATGGGACCACGTTTCTAGTTAGGTTTTCTATCATGATTATACTGGATTTTGCTTTGGCTTGCAGGACACTATTAATAATGGTAAGGCTGGAACCAAGCCTCAGTGCCTCAAGGCTGCAGCCAGTGCATTGAAGGAAGGTAAAAGTGTATTTATCGACAGATGCAATATGGACAAAGAACAGCGTGCAGAGTTTTTGAAACTTGGTGATTCCCAAATAGATGTTCATTCTGTGGTGCTGGACCTTCCTGCTCAACTTTGTATATCTCGTTCTGTGAAACGCACTGGACATGAAGGAAACTTGCAGGGCGGAAAGGCTGCAGCAGTTGTCAACAGAATGCTGCAAAAGAAAGAATTGCCTAAGCTTTCTGAAGGGTTCTCTCGAATCATGTTTTGCCAGAGTGAAAGTGATGTTCAAGCTGCAGTTGACATTTATGCTGCACTTGGTCCATTAGATACACTTCCAAGTGGTTCTTTTGGTCAGAAGAACCCAGATGCCAAAGTCCAACTTGGTATTATGAAATTCCTAAAGAAGGTAGATGTTTCTTCCAGTGCAGGATCAAATTCATTCAGTGATCAAGATTCTTCATGTCCTCAAATTAGTAACAAAAAGGGTCCTTCCATCAAAGTACTGGATAATGTGTCATCATTATCAGCTGCTATGTCTAACGAGGTAAAAGAAAGTGACTACCTGTCTAAAGACACCATCAACCATAGTGTTTCTCTTGACAGCATTCCCATTCTTGCATTTCCATCTATTTCAACAGCAGATTTCCACTTCAACAGTGAGAAGGCATCTGATATCATTGTTGAAAAGGTTGAAGAATTTGTAAAGAAGCTGGGAAATGCCAGGCTTGTTCTTGTGGACTTGAGTTATGGATCTAAGATTTTGTCTTTGGTTAGGGCCAAAGTTGCAAAAAGGAACATTGACACTAAAAAGTTCTTCACATTTGTTGGAAATATAACTCAACTCTATTCACAAGGAGGTTTACACTGCAATGTAATAGCAAATGCTGCCAATTGGTAAGCTTTATGATTTCGCTATTTGTGCAGTTGCTTTCATTGCTTTTTCTTAATGAAAAAGAAAAATATTGTGCCCAGCATTTAATAAAACATGTTGCTACTGAGGGTTGAATAGCTAAAGCAGAGTACTACCCCACAAGCCCTTTATTCTACATTTGAACAATTTCTTAGGATATAATCATGTTTTTCAATGAGCTTATTGCAATGAAATTTAAGTTTGCCTTATGAGACATATTTGCTTAAAGATTAAGCATAAATATCCTCTTATTGGGTTATTCATTGCAACTTTGAGACAAAATGAATCTGTTAATGCAGTATCTGATTAACTTTTCACGACACCCTGCTAATTTTTTTAGTCATGTGCTTTCAGTAGTAATGCGAAGTTGATTATTTTTCTTGGGACCATTGTTTTTGGTGATTATGATATTTATTCTGCAGGCGATTGAAACCTGGAGGTGGAGGTGTAAATGCTGCAATTTTCAGTGCTGCAGGTCCAGCCCTGGAAGTTGCAACCAAGGAACGAGCAGCATCACTTCTTCCAGGACATGCTCTGGTCGTTCCCCTTCCTTCAAATTCTCCTTTGTTTAGCAGGGAAGGGGTAACCCACGTCATACATGTTCTTGGCCCAAATATGAACCCACAAAGGCCTAATTGCCTTAATGATGACTATACCAAAGGGTGCAAAATTCTTCGTGATGCTTATACATCACTTTTCAGCAGTTTTGTGTCTATACTGACTAACCAAGGAAAATCATCGAGTAGAAGCAGCGAAAACCTTGTATCAGATACATCATTTCAAGGCACCTCGCCTTGTGGCCTTAGGAATCATTTGGCAAATAGTGATCAAAAGACTAAAAGAGATTGTGATCTTGTCTCTGAGAAAATCAAAAAGTGCAAGGGATCTCAGAATGAAATTGGTGCTGATAGAACTGGTTCAGGCTCTGCATGTGGAATGTTGCATGGAGACAACAGAAAGATTAATGTAAGCACTTCAAAGAGCTGGGGCACCTGGGCTCATGCTCTTTACCAGATTGCAAGGCATCCTGAGAAGCATAAGGATGAGTTACTGGAGATATTAGATGAAGTTGTTGTATTAAATGATCTTTACCCTAAGGTAAACTTGACCTCTCTAGTGTTTGCTACTGCTTGATTATGACTATGATGCTGTCGTTGGATTTTTATTTAGCAGAACTGGCATTATTTTTGGCAGGCACAAAAGCATCTCCTAGTCTTGGCAAGATGTGAAGGTCTTGATAGCCTTACTGATGTGCATCAAGAACACCTGCCGTTGGTAATGACCATGCATGCTGTGGGCTTAAAATGGGCTGAAAAATTCTTGCATGAGGATTCATCAATGGTCTTCCGCCTTGGATATCACTCGGTATGTAATGGTTATACTTTAGCGATTTGCCAATTTCTTTTGTTTTCTTTTCCAATCTCCTTTTGGTCTTATGAGCATAACTCATGACTCTGATGCAACCCGTGGTTGCAGATTGAAACTTGGTGCTGGAAATTGTAATTTAGTGGGTAGTTGTTCTTAGGAATTGGAATAGGGTCAGGCAGAGCAGAGGAAGAAAAAAGGTGCACACCAGGGGCTGGTATGCCCCATTTATTAATAAATCATTGGAAGTCAAATTTTATATATACCACACACCCACTACACCGAAGGAGTTTTGATTTTTGAATACTATTAGCAATGAGAAAGGAAAATAACATGAACTAGTTAATGCTATTTTGTAATGACAGAAACACATAACACGCACAAATAAGAGAAATTAAAGATAGAACACAAGATTTACATGGTTTGGTTTTGTAACTACATCCACGGGCAAGATAGAGAGAGATACAAAAAACCACTATGAAAGAGAAACGATTACAATCACATAACCAAATCTCACTCTACTTGAAATAGGGAATAATTCAGTATTTATACAGGTTGCACATGCCTTAGAAAATATCTAATCAGGTTTCACCACAGGCTTTTTGGGTTGGGTTATTATTTGGATATCCAAATTCAAGCCACAATTAACATATTTCTTTCATAAACAAATTAGTTCTCCAAAATTATGTAAAAATTACATATTTAGAAACAAGGCAAAATCAAGGTGGGGCAAGGGAGCCCAAACCTTTTCTGCTTAGCTACCTTTGGCATTGTAACTTACTAGCTTTCCCCTCAAACTCAGAACGGGCTTGTTAAATGTTGATGGAGCAAGGTCAAGTTGCCATCTCAAGCTTCTCTCTCAGCTGGCAATGACACCTTTTATGTCTTTAAGATCTATAACATACAAATAATCCAAAAATGGGAACCCTAATTTGAAAAGCTATGGATCCTAAGAGGACCAAAATTTGGAAGGTCAGCTAATCTGACATCCAATTACTGGAGCTAAATGCATTAATGGACATATGGCAAGACACTAAAAATTTGGGTTGCAGTTGTGAGAAAACAGATGGATTGTTTCTTTTTTTTTTAAAAAAAAAAATTTGGAATTTGACTAACTTGCTACTCATTATGAAAGCTATTAATCAATAAGTTAACTTTGCAACAATAATTCATGGTGGAATAAACATGTGATATCCTTTATGCTGGTCTGTTTCTTTGCATTATAATTTTTTGCATATACTCGTGCTCGTGAATGCAGGCCTTCTCTGTACATACATTATTTATTATCTATCCCAACACTACAGCCTTTTTCCTTACGTTGCACTTTTCTGTTTAGTTTTGGCACTAACTGTTCTTTTAACTACTTGAGATATGGAAATATTAAGAGCTGGAAAGTGGATTTTCTGACGGGCATTTTGGATGTCCTTGCAGGCTCCTTCCATGCGACAGCTTCACTTGCATGTTATTAGCCAGGATTTCAACTCAAACCATCTCAAGAATAAAAAACACTGGAACTCCTTTAATACTGCCTTTTTTAGAGATTCGGTTGATGTAATTGAAGAAATCAAGAATCCCGGGAAAGCAACATTAAAAGACGATGACAGCTATTTGTCGATGGAGTTGCGTTGCCATCGATGTAGAAGTGCACACCCCAACATACCCAGACTGAAATCACATATTAGGAATTGCCAAGCTCCCTTCCGACCCTACCTGCTTGAAAATGGCCGCCTAGTGCTCCCTCGGAATGACAATATGAGTGAGTGACTCTCAGGTCTCTATGAATAATGCCTTGTCAAAGTTTTGTTGTATATAAATTTTGTTCTGTTTTTGGATTTGCCTTGAGCGATGGCTCTGGTTTTGGGGATAAAGATTTTGGTCTTATCGGATGGCTTTGTAGATGAACCTCAACCTCAACCTCAACCTCAAGCAAAAACTTTGCTAATTCATTTACAATTAGAATAGGGAATTCTGTGTGGATTAAGTCTTGAAACATTCGTTGTCTGCAAGTTTTATGAAATTTTATTGAGATAAATAGTCAGAGCTGCTGCCTATTAAAATTCTTGTACAAACCAACTAATTTTAACCGACGTAAGATGTATTCCACAGCCGTAACATATTCAAAAAGTTCGGAAGAAAAAACAAAAACAAGTCATCCTCATAATGAATCTCCCCGTAGAATAGAAAAAAGTGTTTCAGATTGATAATAGAAAGTTGATGTCTTGTATAACGAGGAAGAAAATTCAACTTTTTCAATTTTTAAAAATTTTATAATCTTAAAATAATTCAATCAATTTGATGAATAATAATAAATTTATTCTTTAATAAATGAAAAAAAGTTATTTTTTTTTTATTTTTTTTCTTTTAAATCACTAAAAATTAATTCAAATATTTTTTTAAATAAAATAATTTAATTATTTTGTCTATATCCGTTATGCAGCATTGAAAAAAAGCAGTAATATTATTGAGGACGCTATGGGTAGTTTCATTGTTTAGATACATTCTATTTAATTATTAATGTTATTTTTATTGACAGTGAGTAATTAATATTTAAGAAAATCTTGTTTAATTTTGAAATTGAATACATTCCATTTTATTGTTGTTGATGTTATTTTTATCGATAGTTATTAGTTAATATTTAAGTAAATTTAATAAATGATTATTTTATTGATTAGAAATGATCACTACAACTATAATTTTTTCTGCATTATTAGTACAAATTCTTATCATTATCATTAAACTAAAATGTTATAAAGATGATCGATCACATAGATCTCAGATATATTTTGTTAATATTTTTATTTATCTTTTTTTTTATTATGAATAAAATATCATTCTATTTTAATTTTCCAAAAGGGAGAGCCCACAAGGCTGCATGGTAAGATGACATTTGTTTTACGAAGGTTGCACCGTCGATTCCGAAACAAACCACAGCTGCGGCTACTTTTCAAAGGGTTATAATATTTTCTTTCAAATGTTTGCACTAAACAAAAACAAAACACTCAATAGCACCCACTTACTCCTTCATTGGGACTCAACGATTTTCATTATTCAAGTGTTTAGGACTGCCAAGGCCGTGGGGGGATCTTCCTAGCAACCTTCTTTCTCATCCATATCCTTTTCATTTTTCATTTTCATGACCCACTATCAAACATTACTCCCTGATTTCTTTTGTGTCTCATTCACAATAAACATGCACCATATCTCATGAAGCTTAAAGATGCGGTACGAAAACTCCAATTCAAATTGACACAAATATCCGAAAATATATCATCAAAGATCTCAACGGAACAATAAAAGACAGATCATCAGCTGCGAATGAAAGATGATGATGGAGGCATAGGCGGATATGAACTTCTACTGAGGGTTTGGTGGGCGGCTATTGGCAGCAGAGACCCTAGAACCCCATTCCAAGAGTTCTTTGCTAGTGTCATCCTTGTGGACGATAACCTCAATGAAGCACAAGCAATCTTTCTTTGGCCCTGTTGCATTCTCAATTGCTTCTGTTAGTTCTTCCTCACAGAACACCTGCAACATCATATTAATCAACTGTATGAGTGATCTGTGTTTGATTTCAATTAATGTGAGTGCTTGATGAATAATCAAGTTAATAATTTCACCTTGGTTGTGCAGCATTTGCCTTCACCATTGTGGAGTGCATCAACAAAAGCAGTGCAGTTCCAGTTCTTGATCAAGGACCATCATGGATCTCAACTTCAATGGTGAATTGTTGATTAAGAACATGATGGTATTCTGTCCACATCGCAGCATTGTTGTTACTTCTTGTGCAGTCATCTGTGTCAGGCATTTACATCAGCCACATTAAATTAGATAAACCATATAAAAATCTGAGACCAATTAGTAATATGTTGTTAACTAGATGTGCCTAGCAAAATATACTATCCCCTGTCTCACGAATGAGATGATTGCGTCCAAATATATATTCAACAGAATTCCGGAGTTTGTCTCAAAATTCTTGGTTATATACCTGAAAGCTACCATCACCAATACAAGTAATCACGCTTCTCTGGCGCAGCCTGAGCATAACCAAGAGTTGCACCAACTTACCAACCAATTGATTCATATTGCATTTGGAACTCATACCTGAAACCCAATTTCACTATACTTGGATAGATTTGTGAAATAAATATTATAAATAGAAATAGAATTGTCTATTGCTCACCCGCATCCCTTTGGCAGTCTCAGCTTCTGGCAATTAAACTATGAGTCCCCTGTGTCAGCAATGACAGCAATTTCACCGGAAAGCTACTTCTGTATATGTTGGAAGAGAACATTAACCCTCAATGGTTCTTTAGGTTCACCTTTTAAAGGCTGTCCGTCAGGAACATAAATCCTGCGGGAGTTTTCAAAAGCAGTGTTATTGTGCTTCACCCTCTTTGAAAGGGCAGTATGAAAATCCTTCATGAGAACACATCCAAATGCAGGTCCATTTCCGGTCACCACACGATCAGGTTGCACTATGATAGCCTTCTCTTTCTTGAGGAGGAGAGAGTACCCAACAGAACTGTAGTCATTGAAAATAGGTCCACCAAACAAGTAAGCATCTGCAGATTCCACAATTTCAGCACAGAAGGCAGAACTTATTGCACCCCAATAAGTCCCAATGAAGTGAGGATGGGTTTCAGGCATAAGCCCTTTTGCTGATGGCATCACAGCCAAGGCATAACCAGATGCATCAGCTAACTCAACAAAGGCCTTGCATGCCTTTGCAACCCTCAATTTAGGTCCACTCACCAGAATTGGTTTCACTGCCTTGCTCAAGAACTCTACTGCTGCTTCAACTGCAGCCTCCAAACCTAGTTTGTTAATCTGTACACCAAAGAACCAGTTTTTATCAACATATCTTCTATTATTAAATTAATCAGCAAACCCTCAGGCAGTGAGCAGAAATTAACAAAGCTAAAAAAACCCACCTGGGAGAGAGTGAAAATGGGACTGGATCGCGGCTAAAAGTAGGATGAGGAATCCCAGGCAAATTACAGCTAATGCTGATATAAACAGGCTTGCTTGTTGGTTTTCTTAAAGCCAGTAACAAACTTGAAACACAAACAAACAGAGAGGATTTTTGGCGATGCTCAACACTTTCATCATTTTCTGGTTTTCTTATTATATAAGCAAATACAAAATCATAACTGCACCACTAACATTACAGCCCCCGTTTTCTAAAAATAAAACTAACCACATAAACTTTACTCAAATAACTGCTACCCTAATTTTAGTAACTGCTGACTCTAAATCCTAACCGCCTAAAATATGCATAACGTGCAAACCATACATAGACAACTCCTGGAGACAACTAGATTAACTCATCAATCTCCTCCTTAATCTTGTTGTCCTTCACTGACGATCCGCACACCAGTTTTCTCTCTCATCTCCAAGAACTTCAATCTTGCAAGTGACTTTGTCAGAATATCAGCATGCTGATCTTTTGTGCAAACCTGTTGAATTTCAATCATTCCTGATTCAACACAATCTCTAATGTAGTGGAATCGGGTATCGATGTGTTTGCTCCTCTCATGGTGAACTGAATTCTTGCTCAATGCAATCTCTAATGTAGTGGACGATTGCGGACTGATTATCGATCTTTAGAACCACTTTCTTAACCTCGGTCTTTAACAAATCTGCCAACAATCGTCCCAGCCACACTCCTTGACACGCTGCTGCACAGGCAGCGATGTACTCCGCTTCACAGGAAGATAACGCAACCACTTTCTGTTTTTGTGAACACCAACTAATAGGATTTGACCCAAGGAAAAATATTAAACCTGAGGTACTTTTCCTGTCATTAGTATCACCAGCTAGATCACTATCGGAGTAACCGATAAGCTCCAAGCTTCCTTCCTTCTTCTCATAAACGCAACTGAGGTCCTTTCACGTACCACAATATGTGCTTCACTGTGGCCATGTGCTCCGTTGTGGGCTTCTCCATGTATCTACTCACCATGCCGACAGAGAATGCCAAATCTGGGCGCGTGTGCAGTAGATATCTTAAACTGCCAACAATTCTTCGGTACAGAGTTGTGCCTACAGGTGGACTTGTGCTTTCCTTGCTCAGTTTCAGACTAGGTTCCATCGGGATTTGTGAAGGGTTGCAATCTTTCATGCCGCATTTGTCTAAAACCTTTCTTGCATATGCCGACTGGTTGAGTGTAATCCTTTGAGAATTCTGACAAACTTCAATTCCCAGATAGTAACTTAGTAACCCAAGGTCACTCATGCTAAACAATTTCTTCATCTGTGATTTGAACTTGTCTATGTCTTGAATACACTCTTCAGTGATGATTAAATCATCCACGTAGACTCCAACAATTAAATTCCCTTTACCTTGATTTCTTATGTACACGACATGCTCTAAAGAACACCTCTCAAAACCTAGTGTCCTCAATGACTTGTCCAGTTTTGAGTTCCAGACTCTAGGTGCTTGTCGCAAACCGTACAATGCTTTGTGCAGTTTTAACACCTTGTGCTCTTCTCCTTTTATTTCAAATCCCGACGGTTGAATGACATACACTTCCTCTTCCAAATCACCGTTGAGGAAGGCTGACTTCACATCCATATGATGCACCTCCCATCCGTCATGTGCCGCAATAGAGATCAGCAAACGTACTGTCTCTAGCCGAGCAACAGGGGCAAAAACTTCATCAAAGTCTATGCCTTGTCATTGAACGTACCCCTTTGCCACTAATCTCGCCTTGTGCTTCACAATTCTGCCTTGAGTGTCCTTCTTTAGCTTGTAAACCCACTTTAGACCTATAGGTTTGTGGCTGTCGGGTAATGGGATGAGCTTCCAAGTTTTGTTCCTTTGAATGGAAGAAATTTCCTCCTCCATTGCTTTTCTCCACATCGGGTCCGCCTTAGCTTCTTCAAGAGTTGATGGCTCCTCCTCTCTTAGCAAACACAGTCCCAAATACTCCAGTTCTATTGGGAAGGTTTCATCATAAAGGCTTTTGATGTCACGCTTACCCCGTGGTCCTTCTAATGAACTCTCATCAGATGTTGTGGGTTGCACTACTTCTGTTGAGGCCGAACCATCAAAAGCATCAAAAGTTGCATCTGGAGTGTGTGGTGTCAATGAATCGGGGTCTGAAATAGATGTTCTGGATCTCATGTTCATCACTGGTGAAGCATGCTGGTATCGGTTACCAGTTTGTTCTTGTGTCGGCTGTGGGAAATCCATACCAGAATTGCTGATACCAATACCAGAATTGCTGACCGCCTCTTTATCTTCCTGATTTGTCGTATAAGATGCGCCTGCTATGGTAAAATAGTGTGCTGCAAGAGTGTTCCCTGCTGATCATGTACCTGTTACTAGAGATTTGCTCCACTCCCACTTCTTCTCCTCCTCGAACACTGCATCTCGTGTCACCACAACTCGTCTTGTCGCTGGATCGAACATTCGATAGCCTTTCGTATTCATATCATAACCAATGAACACCATTTGCTTGCTACGATCAGCCAACTTCGGAAGGTACGGTGTAACTACTTTTACATGTGCAAGGCATCCGAAAATACGAAAATGATCGACACTTGGCTTGCGGTCATAGTATGCTTAATAGGGAGTTTTGCCGACGACGCTCTTTGTTGGTGCTCTATTTAAGAGATATACGGCAGTTGATACCGCTTCTCCCCAAAATTCGCTCGGGACTCTCATGCTTTTCAACAAACTCCTTGCCATGCCAACCACCATCTGATTTCTTCGTTCAACAACTCCATTCTGCTGAAGAGAATAAGGCGCCGTGAGATAATGCTTAATTCCCAACAGCTCAAAGTAAGTCTTGAACTCATTTGAGGTGAATTCGCTGCCACGATCCGTGCGCAAAGCTTTCAGCTTACTGTTTTTCTCCATTTCGGCTGCAGCTTTGACCTTCTTAAATGCCTCAAATGCTTCGTCTTTGTTTCGGATCAGCACCTGCCACATAAATCTTGTACAATCGTCAACCAACAACAAGAAATAACGCTTCCCTCTGTGAGTAGCAGGGGTAATTGGGCTGCACAAATCTCCATGCCACAATTCAAGAGGTGATTCTGCTCGGAATTTTGCCACTGCTGGAAAAGGATTTCGGTGTTGCTTTCCAATCAAACAACCATCACAGATGCGGTCCTCATGCTCGATTATGGGCAAGCCGTGCACCATCTGTTTCTGACTTAGAAACTTCAAGGCATGAAAATTCACATGCCCGTATCTTGCATGCCATCGCCACGCTTCTTCTTTGCTCCTCACCAGAAGGCATTCGGGTAGAGTTGGTGCTATGTTAAACACATATAACCGGTTGCTTGACCTGTTCACTTTTGCTAGTAGCCTTTGTGATCTGTCCAAAATATTCATAACACCTCATTCAACCACAACTTTGCATCCGTTCTCATCTAACTGGCCAAGGCTTATTATGTTGCTCTTCAACATCAGGATGTAGTAGACATTAGTAAGTATTCGATGTTCACCTGTGAAGCCTTCAAAACCGAACCTCTTCCTTGGATTTCTACAGCCGAGCCATCCCCAAATTTGACTAACCCTTTAATGGTTGTGTCAATTTCAGCAAATTTTTCGATACAACCGGTCATGTGGTTACTTGCGCCGGTATCTAAATACCAAGCCTTCTCTCGGGTGCTTTTAATCTTTGGCACCACCTTATCTTCGTGCAGTAACACTTGCTCGTTTTGTATTGCGTGGCTGAGAACACAAGTTTCGGCCATCAACAGTGTCGGTTCATCTTCGGTTTGCATTGTAACAAGGTTTGCTCTTTCTCTTCGGTTTGGTTTGGGACACTCTTTTGCAAAGTGACCATATTCATTACAATTGAAACACTTAACCCTGGATTTTTCGAAGTTACGTGGCTTTTGGTCTTCGTTATTGCGTTCACCATTTCCTCGACCTCCACCATATCCACGCCTACGAACACGTCCTCTCCAGTGACGTCCTCCTCTTTTGTTGCTGCTGGAACCTTCATCTTTCTTTGCCTTTGGGATTCTTGCCTCCCACTCAGCCTGGGTAAGGAGTAACTGTTCTCCATTGCCCTTTGAGTGCAATCGCCCTTTAAGTCCTTCCTCGAAGGTTCTGAGATGGCCGATCGCCTCTGAAACCGGCATCTTCTCAATATCGCCAAACTGCTCAATTGTTCCAATAATCTGGAGAAAACTATCTAGAACTGCGCTGAATAGTTTTTCAACAACTTCGCTGTCGTCGAGCTTTGTGCCCAGCAAGCGGATCTCACCCACTAGCGTGGTAAGCTTCATGGAAAATTTGTTTATTGTCTCTGAATCCTCCATGTGTAACTTGTTCAGTTGTCGTTTCAGCACCTGTACGCGTGCCTTCTTAACGCGATCTTCACCAACCCGCATCTCCCTGAGTGCGTCCCAAGCCTCCTTTGCCGTTTGCTTCTCCGCGATTGCCATCATCACGTCATCTGGCACGGCTTGAGAAATGGCTACCATGGCGCCTTGATCTTTGTCGTTGTCTGTGTCTCCACCTTCGATCACTGACCATACTTTTAGAGAATGCAATATTATCTTCATCTTGACAGCCCATATGTCGTAGTTCGTTTGGATATTGGATCGGGATTGAGGCTCCTCTTGCCGTCGGTTTGATCACTGCAAGTGTCTTTGATTGATCTCCTACTTCACTGGCCATTGCTTTGACAACTAGGCTCTGATACCAAATATTGGTTTTCTTAAAGCCAGTAACAAACTTGAAACACAAACAAACACAGAGGATTTTTTGCGATGCTCAACACTTTCATCATTTTCTGGTTTTCTTATTATATAAGCAAATACAAAATCATAACTGCACCACTAATATTACAGCCCACGTTTTCTAAAAATAAAACTAATCACATAAACTTTACTCAAATAACTGCTACCCTAATTTTAGTAACTGTTGACTCTAAATCCTAACCGCCTAAAATATGCATAACGTGCAAACCATACATAGACAACTCCTAGAGACAACTAGATTAACTCATCATTGCTTTCTTTCAAAGCAGTGGATATAGCATTATCGATCTGCTCATGTGCATCTTCTAACATAGCCTGCCAAAATTATCAAACAGCTCCAAAACCATCATATAAAAGAAAAACAAAACATTTTGACACAAAATCATTCACTAAAACCAAAAATACCCAGTTGAGATAGTTTTTTTTTTAATATGAAAGTAGGTAACAGTCTGAAAACACCTTAGCTCCTGGTTAAAATCAGACAATCCAATAGTATGATGGAGAATCCTGTTAGTCCCATAATCGTTAGAGTTAGGGCCACTGACGATACATATCACTGGCATATTCTTGCTATAATCACCGGCAATGACATTAAGAACACTAAGACCACCAACCGAAAACGCAACAACACAAGCTCCAACACGACGCGAGCGAGCATAAGCATCGGTCGGTAGAGTTAGGCTTACAGGTGACAATGATTGCAATCTTGGTGTGCATAGGAAAAAGATGGGGATGGTGAAGAATAAAAAGACAAATGTATTGTGTGAAATAGAAAGCTAGAAAGAAATTTGAGAGAATTGTTTGTTTGGAAATGAGGAAAAGGGAAGGATTTTATAGGTGGAATAATAAGTTGGGGAAATGAGAGTGGAGAAAGCCAGAGGCTTAACAGATAATTGTTTTTCATTTTGGATTAGCGCTAGCGGTGATTAGTAAGTCTTGCCATTTTCCTTTTTTCATAGATCGGATGAATGATGGACTTTAGCACTAGTAAAATAGTTATTAATTTATATATTTAATATTCTATTACTGATTTAATTTATGAACAAAAAAAAAGAAATTTATAAATCGAGTCTACACAAGTATTTTTTTTTTAATGATTATTTGAGCCTCAAAAATTGTTGCCCAAGTAAAATTTCTATAAGAAACTAACGTGACAAAGTGAGTGTATAATAGAGTCAATGTATGGTAGAAAAGGGTAAAAAGATGGACGTTTCTATCATGAGCGACCTTAAAAAAGGAAGGCAAAGAAAATAATGATTTTGAATATCTACATTTCTACACACACATATAATACACTTAATAGTATTTTTCTCGGATCTCAATTCTGATGTTAAAACCCAAAAAGAAAAAGAGAAGAATAGTATAGACTACAGCTGTTCCCGGTTCCCCAGTTTTCTCATTGCCTTCTATGCAGCATACTGGCCAATTTTAGTTTACCGCCAACTTCGAATAAACACATAAACGACGTCGTAGAAGTGTTTCAAAAATCAAAACCAGGAGCTTTCACTGAAAACCTGCGGTGGCTTTCTAAAACTGGAGGGGTTGCTGATAATTAGCTGATTGCGGATTAGTGGACAATGAGGAAGAAGGTGTGCATGCATGAGATACGTACACACATTTTTTTTTATTATTTTATTTTATTTTTATGAAACATGCTATGATCCCTCTACGTAGATGGGTTACAAAGGTTAAAATGATTGTATGACGTGGCGAAGTGACAAAACATGAAATTATTGTATGACGTGGCAAAGTGCATCATGTGCTATAAAAATATAGTATGACATGGCAAATTGCATGTGGGCAGATAAACCAACTTAACCTTTGAAACCTAACAAAAATAGGGTATATTAGCCTGGAAATTGAAACTTGACCCTAATTTTCAATTTCAAGGCCAGAATTAAATTTCACATTTTGACGTTTTTTCTTCTCTTTTTTTAATTGTTTTTATTGATTGCCTTTAAGAGTTAAGACTATAAGTAGAGAATGTTTTATTCTAATTTATACATGCTTTATAATCTTGAAATTATTAAATATGGATATAACGAAATATATTTTTATATTTAATACTCTTATAAATAAATTTGACCAATGCTATAAATTAATTTTATTTGTGCTAAATAATTAAATATAGATTTAGTAACAGTAGCACAAAGTGTAATGATATTCTCTATTTTCAGCAATGATTGGGCATCTTTCTGTTACATAGCTCTTATAATGTACCATAGGAAAAACAAATATCCAAAGTAAGATCAGGAAAAAAGGGTCCTAACTCCTAATTCATAGAATTTTGGAATTTTAATTTTTATATTTTTTACAGCTTTTAAACCAATTCAGAAACTTTTATTATTATTATTATTATTATTATTATTATTATTATTATTATTATTATTATTATTATTATTATTATTATTATTATTATTATTATTATTATTATTATTATAAGTTTGTAGGTGAGGATCCCTGAAATTGATAAAAATCTAAAAAAATTAAAAATTAAATTCTAAATTCCAAGTATAATTTTATAATTTTTCAGTAGTTTTGCTGTATATTAATATGATTATATGATGTATGATGAAAATATGTGATTTATGCATGTATGCATGTTCTGGAAACTTAGGAGCATTTTTATTATGCTCTGTAAGTTTAAAGTCATTTTTATGATATTTACGCTTTTATAGTATTTGGAAGTATAATTTTATAATTACAATGATTTATAACTAATTTTAATCTGTTATAATTCAATAGTTGAAAATTAATTATAATGTATGAAATGGGTATTAAATATTTTTTGTGCTAATTTTAATCTGTTATAATTCAATAGTTGAAAATTAATTATAATGTATGAAATGGGTATTAAATATTTTTTGTGTTGGATATATTTATGTAATATATATATATATATATATATAAAATATCATATTGCATACCATATACAATATAAAATAAACAATTTACTAATCTGAAATATCATAGAAATTTTAATTTTTAATCAATAGGAAAAATTAAGTGTAAAAATAATAAAATCCAATTTAGATATTAAATATTTAAAAGCAGATTTTTATATGAAAAGTTGAGATTTTGAATTTTCTTACAATAAGTTCATTTTGAGTTCAAATTTTAAGAGATGGTTGTTAAAAGTTTTTTAAATGTTGATTTTTTACTTATATTTTACTAAACACAGAGCTAACGAATTTCTTGAAAAAATAAATTTTTTAAAAAAAACTAACCGCACGTTCAATATAACTTTTGGTTTATTGAATAGCAAAGACAAGAAATTTCAATTTCAGTTTTCAGTTTTCCTCCTTTGGGTAGGATTCCCATTAAATTAATTTCCTTATTAATTAGGAATAATTTTCAATCCAAAATTAGAATTTGCCCCGACTACGAATTGCACAAAAATAGTCAATCTATATATTGCATTTCCCAATTAAGAATTTGCATAAAAATCGGCAAATTGAGAATTCTACAAGCATCTCAAACAACTTAAATTCGAAAATGAAAAACATGCATACATTTGCTTCCCTCTTCTTTCCATCAACTAGAATCAAATTCAATGACTATAGATTGTTGAATAATACAAACTAATAAACAAAAATCAATAAGTTACAACAATTACAATCCATCAGCCAATGGATATAAGGTTCTACTTGTATCACAACAGAAAAACAAAATTGATTCCTAAGGACGAGGGGAATTCCCCAACAGTAATCCACGTCGCTTACCATCTGCACTTAATTCTGCATAAAGACAGATACTCTTAACTATAATCATCAGTTACTACTAGGGGTTCCAGAAGTACATCTACTCTCAACTTAATGTGGCATTGATGATTTTATCACTCTCCCATATTTACATCAATATCAAAAACCAGTTGCCAAATTTGTTATCTTCAGTTGTCTCATTTGATCTCTGGCTTCTGTCTTATCTTGGTAAATTGTACATCTCCATTAAGAGTAGAGCTAATAAATCTCTCCACTTCTTCTTCAGTCATTTCGCCCTTAAATGTTGCAAACTTTCCCCTTCGAGGTTTGTAGGCCACCAATAACTTCTCCGATGATTTGAATCCAGACTTGTCGAATGCGTTCAAGAATGCTGCTTGCTTGTTAGCATCTAAGAGAGTATAGGAAATGGAATTCCTGGAGGTTGAATCAGTATTCAATTGCCTTGAAAATGATTTTTGAGAGATCTAAGAGCACAAATAATGCAGAAACCAAGAAAATCGGTCAGAAAACATGCTTCAAATTTTTTTCACATTCCTACAGCAAATTAAATTAATTTCTGCAATAGGACATTCCCATAGAATAAAAATACCAATTGTGAAAAAAATAAGTATCCATCTTGCAGATACTTAACATAATGCAACTGAATCAGTAATTCAACCTCCAACCCAATTTAGCAAAACTGCTCAAAACAATTGTATTATCATCCCAAAGCATCACATCTACAGAGGGAAACACAGGAAACGAGAAGAGTTTCAAAGTAGCTTGGCTAGTATTTTAATTTCATAAACCTTGAGGTGCCCGCCAGTTAATAACCATGTTAGCTCAACTCTATAGTAAGGGTTAATTATTCATGATTATAAAATAAAGAATAAAAGAGACTTGGCAAGAACCAAAAAAGGAAATAATACATGTTTTCACCAGCCATCTTCCATGTTAAGGTGAAAACAAATTGTGGAAGTGGAACTCACTTTTTCTTCCATAAAAGAACAGATAATAGGTTCCAAAATAGAATATTTATACTCACCTTAGATAACATAGATTCCAGCTTCTCCCTTGCTTTTGAAGATCTGAAAGCACCTATGATGCAAACAGGGTTTGCTTCCCCACACATATCATCAAAATTCAATCTTGTCAGCAAAGGTACCTGTTTCTCAACAGTATCATCCTGCTTTCTAGCCTGACTTGATGCTACCTTCTTATTCTTTTTATCAAAGTCAGCAAGCAAGGTACTAAGATCTTCAATTGTAGATCGCAAATCTTTCACAGAAATCCCTGCTTTTAAGACATGCTTTTCCCCATTTGATAACCAACCAACTATAGCTGGAAGTGCATCAACTCCCATCTTCTTTACCACTGGATCAGTCACGTCATGAACCTAGATCAAGATTTACCATTGTTATTTCCAAATACAAATAAAATAAGAATTTTTTCAGTTAACAGAAACTCAGATAGCTTTTTCTTCCTTCTCCTGATATAAATTTGCAAATCAATCATTAAAATTTTAAGTAGAAATATTCAGTTTGATATCAGAGTGCAAACTCATAATCTCAATGAAATTTTCACACATAGAAAATCAACATTTCCTTTGCAACAATTTCCAACAAAATAAGACCATTATGTTAAAGATAAACAAATGCAACAAATTCCAAGAATTTAAGACTATCACGTTTAAGATAAATAAATTTCTATAATATTCAGAAGCACATACTAGACTACTATAAAGAAAATAAAGATATCTTCAACTTTTGTCAACTGGAGGGATCTGATGGAAAAAGAAAAAAACATTTATAAATAAACTAATGAACAAACCATAACATACCTCTGCATCTTTGAAAATTATGCGTTCATGATATATGCCACTAAGGACACGCCAGATCACAGGTGTATCTTTTTTAGTAGAAAGAAGCAAGACTCTGGGTAATTTTTCCCTACCAGAAAAAGACTCAACATGTTTCAGCTCGATACGCTTTGAAAACCTTGGCAAATGATCTTGGCAGAAAGTTTTCAAACTCTTAGGAACTAAATCACCATTGTACTCCACCAAAGAGTCCTTATCACTTGTTTTGTATGAATACACAAATACCCTTGGCATTTGACGGGGGTTTATTTTGAGTTCAGTACAAAAAGACTTATCAGTTTCACAATTTATACTTCCTACCTGCAAAAGGGGAGAAAGGTAGTCAGCATGTGAAGCAATCAGAGTATAATTAAAAGATAGAAACTGAGAATTTGAGCATGTACCTTTAGCGCTCCTTGCAATGACTCAGCAACCTCCTGTATGATTGATTCATGATAATTGCTCCCCCTCAACGAGGGAGAATAAGAGAGCAAAAGCCAAGTCATCCCTTGGTCAGCAATTTCTTTCTTAAAGAATTTAGAATTTATGGGCATGATGCTTTTAGAGGAGCTTCTCGCTCTAGACTGAAAATTAGATTGAGACCTCGTAGAACCACCAAACTGACCCCCACCAAAATCACCCCCAAAAAGATTGGAGAAAATATCACCCATGCCGAAACCAAATGGATTCTGAGCACCAGAACCACCAAAGGAAAATGAGAATGATTTGGAACTTCCCTGCCCTCCCATATTTTGCCGTTCATCTGGTCTGAAGTTAAACCGATTTTGCCCCTGTCTGCCGCTTGTAAAATAAGTATATCCACCCTGATCACCAGGAGAGCCGGCACCAAATCCAGGATTCCCCTTCTCATCTCCATAAAGATCATAATTCTTTCTCTTCTCTTCATCTGACAGAATCTCATACGCTGATAAAACAAGACAATATAAGAAGATATCATAACATGAACTACATAGAAATTAGGAATTGCATTTGAGAAGTGAAAAGAACAAAAAAACTACTTCTTATTTTCTTATGATGCTAGATCCTGACCAGGATATTGAGTCAGCAGATGATACAGACACGTACCATTATTAATCTCAGCAAACTTCTCTTGAGCACCTTTATTTTTGTTCTTGTCAGGATGATATTGAAGAGAAAGCCTACAAAAATGTATTTGGCAAAGGATGAGCAGCTAAAAAACATGCCATGAATATATGTGCATATTGATGTATACTACACTGATACGGTGCAGAATGCTAATGCATACTATGATGACAAGAAAAGCTTTAGAGACCCAACAGAAAACTAATATAGCATCTGCTAAAGTATCAATTTTGGAAGATAGAGTAAATAAATGGTTAGACTATCTCAGGCAAGGTTTTGAAATTCCAAACATAAACCTTTTAATATAAAATCAAACCAAAATATTATGAATTTCAATTTTTGCTAGTGTCATATATATCAAGCAAATGCACTAATAAGTAGCAGATACTACGTGTCAAGCATGCAATGGAAGAACAAGAAAAGCAAAATGTATATAAAAATTGATATGTCAAATATACAACTGCATTGTCAGGATCTTCAAGGTATCCTAGGCACTCAAAAGAACAGAAATGTCATTTCCCAGTTACACTAGTAGTGTTGCCATTGCTATTTTGCACTGCCCTACCATACCCACCATGGGACCTCATAATTAATTAACACTAAAGATGGGTTAATTCACTAAAGGAAAGGTCATCCAAGACCAAAAGTTGCCCTTCAAACCTACTTCAAGGCCAGCGAAATTTGACACCTAGGTTGGGCCAGGCCAACTCAATACCAATATTTCCTCATGTCATGTACAAATAAAGAATCCAATCAAGTACAATTGTTCTCGCTTCTAATATATTCAAAATCATAGAATATAAATGCATCTAGCATAGAAAGGAGCTCAAGAAACAGATGGCAAATTCCTTGAAAAAGAACAGAAATTGGAGGGGAAATGTACTTGTGAAATGCTTTCTGTATTTCTCGTTGACTTGCATTTCGCTCAACCCCAAGAACCTGGAATCAGAAAATTGTACACAAAAAAACTTGAGCAAAGTTTTGAAATTTAATCTCAGTCAAGACTACAAAGAAAAGAAATAAACCATATTTCATAAGAAAGCATTATGTTGTCCCAAAAGAATTAAAAAAAAGGGGTACCATCCTAGGATATATTTGTTCCTTTTTATTGTCTTCTCCTTTAAGAGCTTAATTGTAGTCATCATTGCTTGGCGCAATTGACTAAGGTAGAAGCCTTGGGGAAGCAACCACTTGATGAAAAATAAAAGCTGATGTATAGTATTATATCTATATTATTTAGAACAGTAGATTAACGGTAATGGCCATTTTCAAAAGTTCAGCAGGATTCTTTTTAAGACATATCTATGTAGCTATTTTGGCACTCTCCCCGAACTGACATCACTTTAAGCTTATTCAAAATTAATCGCAGCTTCAGATATTCATATGACATTCACTATTTATTTATCTGTATTTAATTTTATACACAATCCGAAATATGAGTATACCAAATTACAGAATTCACCCATAAAAAAGAGTTAAATCGGCATAATTATCGCAAATTCAAATTAGGAACAGAACCACCTTCAAATTTCATGAAATAAAATAATAAAAAAATCCACTGATGGAAGACTCTGGCAGCTCAAAACATGCTATCAAAACTAACACTAACGTAAATATGAAATTGAAATTCACTATACCGCATTAGCTATGCATATAATATGATAGCAAATTGTCAATTGGACAAGTTTCTGATCAAAAATTACACGAAGAGGACAACGATAAAACAATGACAAGTATAATCTGGTCCAACCAAAGCCAATTGAACGCAGGACATTCCACAGGAAACCCTAACATTAAACCAATTGAACGCACCTTATAGGGGTCGATATTTCTTGCCTCTTCCGTTAACAGAAACAGAGACAAAACAACGATAACCGACAAAGTAAAGCGCATGTTCATCCAGTTGAATTGAAAAAAAGAATACCCACTGCTAGAAGCTTGAGTTTGGATGAATAATGAAAATGCGAGATTCGAAAAGAAATTGAGCGATTATCTGGAGGAACAAAGTGCGAACGAGACTAGACGAATACTGGATTAAAGGGGCGCGCATTAATAGGTTCGCGGGGGAAACTCCAGATCCTTCGCCTCCAAGGCCGTTAGGTGCACGTGGCGTTTCCACTCTATTCCACGCCGACTGACCAATAGGATTGCTCAAAAATATTTGGCTTTAGATTAATTTGCCACCGTCACCACCCCTAGGTTGGATTGTTACATTATGTATTCTATCTATATTATATTATATTATGTATTTTATTTCTTTATAAAACGCATATTTTTTATTTTGGTAAATAAATTAATATAAAATATTATAGGTTGATCGTTTTTGAAGTTATATGTTCATCAGTTCTAACTTACAAATTAATCATTTTAAACTTATAGTTTTATCATTTTAGATTTACATGTTGATCATTTTGAAGTTTATTGTTTAGAAGTTACAAGTTCATCGTTTATAATTTATAGGTTCATTTTAGAAGCTGCAGATTTATTATTTAAAATTTATAGGTTTATTATTTACAACTTGCTATCTCATCATTTATAGGTTTATCGTTTTTAACTTATATGTTAATCTTTTGAAGCTATAAATTTATTGTTTAAATTTTACAGATTTATCATGTACAATTTACTACTTCATAATTTATAGGTTTATTGTTTACAACTTATAGATCATCATTTTGAAACTATAGATTTATCGTTTTAAATTTACAAGTTAATCAGTTATATGTTCATCGTTTATAGTTTATAGATTCATCACTTGCATATTCATTATTTTTACCAAATTCATTGTCTCTAACCTCCAGATTTTATTTTTCTATATTACTTATTTTTAATTCAAATATCTCTATTTTCAACTATTTTCTTTCACAAAAAAATCAAAATTAAATATTTTTATTCTAAACAATAATAACAATCATTATAATATTCAAAAATACAAAAAATCAAATCAAATATGCAAATTAAAAAAATTTATCTCTTTAAAAACAAAATTAAAATATACAGTTTTTTTAATCTCTGCGAATAAAAAAAAGAAGAAAAGAAAAAGGGAAAAATAAGAAGAAGAACAATATAATAAATACGATGGAAAAATATGATACTGTACCAATTAATGACACACAAAACGTTATAGCCCCACATTAGAACAGAAAGCCCAGGAATGATTAGAAGAATCTCAAATCTCAAGCTGACACAGGAAGTTGTTGGAGAAAAGACATTTCAGTGAATGTGATTAAGAAAGGATTAAATATTAATTTGTCAATTAACAAATCTAACTTAAGACCAAATTAAAGTTATGATCAAACTGTTTTTTTTTTTTTTTTATCAAACTTGATCGATCCCATTTGTAGCCAATAAGAATATTGAGGATAAAATAACTATATTTGGAGTACTATTTTACACCAAATGTTTTAAATATTAGACACAGATTAATTTTGAAACAAGTTAGGCATTTACAATTTTGTTCAAAAAATAATAATAATAATATAGAAGAAGAAATCGTCATTTACATTAATGTCTCATTTAGATTGAGAGATTTTAAAATTAATAGATTTCATGATATTCATAAATTTTAAATTCATATATTGTAAAATTCATGGATTATAAAAATTCTATCATTTGGTTTGAATATAAAATCTATGGATTGATGGTATAATTTTTCTTGCACTCATATTTGGTTTAATGATCATAATCCATGAATTTAACATTTAATTTTCCATTTTACTCTTTACTAAATATCTATAATTTATCATTAATTAAATATTTTCTAATCTTTTTTATCATGTTTATATTGAATTGTGAAATAATATAATTTAGTGTAAATTTTTTTTAAAAAATAAAATTGATGAAATTATTATTATTGTCAAATTTAAAATATGTTATAAATTTTTTGCTCAAAATTTTATATAAACTTATTATATATACTATGTTTATGAATAAATTAATCCATTAATATTTTTTTCCAAAGAAACTCGTTAATATTTTTTAATTCATATTCAAATCAATACATATAAAATAAGTGAAAATAAAATAAAATATTGTAATATATTATGTTTTTTTTCAAAGGAATTCGTTAATATTCTTTTAATTAATATTCAAATCAATACATATAAAATAAGTGAAAATAAAATAAAAAAAATTGGCAAATCATTTTGCTGTATTTTTAGGTTTAAAGATAGTTTAGGAATACTATTAATTTACTAAAGACAATCTTGGAATATAAAAAAATATCTGACAACAATTCCTCATGAATAAAAAATGATGAATTTTAGACTTTTCCATCTAGAAAGTGAGAAATCAAATCCTTTAAAAATAAAAGATTTTGGTGGGTAGCTGATTTTCCAAAATCTATGAATTTTAACATTTTTTAAATAGCTAAACAATAGATTTAATATAAATTCATGGATTATTTTAATTCTCTCATTCAAAATCTCTCAATTCAAACATAGTATAAGACTAATTTCATTAATGTGTCAAAAACTTACTCTAATATCCAAGTGGAGTGATAACAATAAGGCTAATCGATATAGATGGGATTTTGATATTCTGAAGCTGATGTGGCTAGAATGAGCTATAGAAGAGAGGAAGATTGTCGAGCTTGGCATTTCAGTAAGGACGAGATATATATGCAGTGAAATCGGGGTATACTGTGGCCATGAACAATTTTGTTAATGTCAAATTATCAATTCTTTTGCTGTCCATGGTCATTGGTTGCGCTTATTGAATCTTAAATTGCCTCCGAAAATAAAACTATTCTTATGGAGGGCTTTGAGGAATAGAGACCGTGGTGTTAGTGTTAATCCTTCATGCTTGAGTTGCAGCGATAACGAAGATGTGGATATGTTTTGCTTAATTGTTCAAAAGCTAAAGATTGCTGGAACTTGTTAAATATTAACAGCAACCATTTGTCTTATGTTTCTCTCTTTACTGATTTGTTGGAAGGCAATAATATGGCACTAACTTTGGTGGTTAGCTCTGTCGACTGGGGGCGTCTTTGGCAAAGGAAGAATGTTGATCCATCTCGGATTGTGCAATTTGCTGCTCGGGCTCGGCAAGATAGGAAGATGGCTAAAGTTGTTGATCTCACGTCTTTGCTTAATGCCAGCAATCTTTCTACGCCGTCAAATATAATGTTGATACATCCATTTTTGAGGCCGAGAGGTGTGCGAGATCATGAAGACAAATTCAATCGTGGGCTGTCTGGTTTTTCTGAGGGCATTGTTTCGCCTTTAATTGCTGAATCGTTGGCTCTTAAAGAATCTATGCTCTGGCTTTCAAATGAAGGTTTGGAGTAATATATGTTTTCAAATGGATTGTCTTGAGTTATTCAATGCTTTACACTTTGTTGCTGTGAATCTTTCCGAGGTTGGAGAAATTGTTCAGGACTGTTTGATGTTAAGGAATAGTTTTAATAACTTATCCTTTTTGGGTTAAATATATTCGTTAATCTTTCTGCTCATTCCTTAGCTAGGGTAGCAACATTTTACGTAAATTTATCTGTTTAGAATGATTTTCCTAGTATGTTATGTTCTTGTTCCCGATTTCTCTTTAGGTATTGAGCGTGATTCTTAGAGTGTGTTTACGTATAAAAAAAATTTTCTGTTTTCATTTTTTTCATTTTCATTGAAAATTTGTAAAATTTATTTAAGAAAACTTATTGTTTTCAATTTGGATAATATTTTACATTGTTATCAAACTCAGACCAGCCACCCCGTGACCGGGTGAAAGATTTCCTGCTTTTTTTGAAAAAAAAATGGCACAATATGTGCCTTTTGTTATTTGAATCCGGATCTCTTCAACTTTCTTTGTTAAAATGTACCACTAGGCTAAATGGAAGGCTTTGTTACATTTTTTACAAATTTTATTATAGTTAATTACATATTATTATTTATATTATTTTAAATATATTTTGCATTTACTTATTTGTATTTTTATTAATAATACATATTATTAAAATAATTCAAATAGATTATTCTTATTTTATAAGAAATTCATTTCCAAATGTGTAATATATAATTAATAGTATTTCTTGTCATAGAATTTTAATATTAGTAATATATATCATAAAAATATTAATTTTAAATATTCACATTATTCAAGAGTTATTATATGTATGATAAATTTGAATTTAAATATTTGTATATTTTATACAGTATTACAAATAATCATATAGAATATTTTTTATATTTATATAAAAAATAAATACAAATTTATTTAATAAATATTGAGTATAAATATCATAAATAATAATTATTTAATTTAAAAATGAAATTAATGGAAATGTACCTTAAATAATGATTATCATATTGGTTGGTAAGAAAAAAAAAACTCTTCAAATTATATTTTAATTTTTAGTATTAATTTTGTTCTATTTTAATTTGGATGTGATTATATATAAATTAAATTAAGGAAATTACTTTTTTGTGCATAAAACAAGTTTTGTATAAGTTATTTTATATTTTATTATGTATGAGATATGTCATATTTTATTATGTATATGACATATTATATTCTTAGAAATTTTCACATAAACCGGTTCAACTCAAGTTGAATTTTAAACCCTTGACCCATTGTTTTTTCCGGTTCATTGACCAGACCAGATCTGATAATCTTGACATTTTAAGTTTAAAGTGTAAACTTTGAATAAATAAAGTGAAAAATCCATGTTTTCATTTGAAAACAAATCACATTTTATATAAAAAAATATATAGAAAACATGTTAAAATTTATTTTCTAAAGTTTAATTATAATTTAGAAAATATGAAAAACTGTTTTCAATTTTCATTTTAGAAAAATAGCACAAATAAATACAAAATTTTATTTTCTGTTTTCATTTGAAAAAATTTCCAGAAAACTGCCCTAGTTTTCTAGGAGTAATCACACCTTTAGGTTCTCTTTACGTTTTGAACGCGGGTCTTAGGTTTAAATGGATGGGAGAAGTCTTCTAACTGAGATTCAGTTAGATCTGCTGTTCTTTACCCTGCTGCTGTTTGTTGGCTCCTTATTAATATATTTTGTTTAAAAAAAATAATCCTAAACTAGATTTCAAAATCAGTTTAACAGGCAAATTGATATAAAATTTCTGATTAGATGTTTCCACCTTTCCCTAATTCCCTTGAACTTTCATTACACGTTAATCAAATCTCAAAAGCGAGATAGGAAGATTATCTTACCAAAACAGGCTTAGTGACAGAGCCAGAAAATGGGCAATCGTAGGCTTACAAAACTCTACCCTTAAAATTTAGCCCATAGAGGAGTTATTATTATAGCCCATTTTATGAAGCCTATATCGCTCGGTAAAACCTAATTGATAATTGATGATACAAACGAGTGAAACAACCTATACTTGAAAAACAAAATGCACTTTTTTTTTTTCTGAACTATGTATATTCTGTCCATTGCGTTGAGGCATATTTTATTATAATTAAGCCTTTCAAATTTTATTTTGACCGTACAATACCCTTTAACTTCTGATTTTGTCTAAATTAAACCCTCCAATTTAATTTTTTTTAGTTTACTTTCAGTTAATAAGGGCTTAAGTTAGACAAAATAAAAGTTTAATGGCTTAATTTCAACAAATAAAAATTCAAAGCCTTAGTAAGGTATATCTGGACTGGCAAAGTAATAATAACAAGGATAACTAAGACCTTAGTGTGTAGATCATTCTTTTCGTTCCTAGTCAAGCTAAACCATGGATGAGCTGAAAGCAACATGAGCTGTAACCAATAAAAGAATGCCAAAACCAAAAGCATTGTTTGATAGGAAAATTTTGTATTCCCATACAAAATGGGGATCCAATCTGCTATTGAAATTCAATTAGGAGGAAGAAAGTCGACCCTCAGGGAATCTTGTCTCAACCTTACCTATTCTTGCAGGTGGCCATACAATGTGAGTAACTCTTCCGTTAATTAGCCCCAACGGAATCTGTCATGAATAGCTCCTTTTAATTAGCACAATTCCAAGAAATTTTTCATTTATTTTTAGAAAAGGTAATAATTGCTGCATATACAATCTCTACAATGTCCTGCAACGAAGTCAATCACGCTGCTAACAAGTAAGCAAATACGAAAATGTATCTTTCCAGCAATGTGATGACAGTTTTTGTGAGCAATAAGAAACAAAAAGATTTAACAACCATTCAATTCATACAAAATATTACGCAACTATTCATTTCATAATATTCACAGTTATGGTGTCATATATACATACCGGGCCAAAAGAATTTGAATCAAAGCTACGAAGCAAGTTGTCTCCCTCAACCCAACAATGTCCTTCTGGAACCTTAACCACATCACCTGAATGAGTTCCAATCCAGTCACCTGGCAAGCCAATAATTCTCTTTACGAGTTTCTTCTTGTGATCACTTGGAGAGCTACAAAAATATGCAAAAAAAAGTAATATCACATACAAGCACAGAAAACCTACATCAGTATTAAGCTACTTTAAGGTAAAGACCCAAGATAGGATGCCTCTAAAACTTTTGAATGCGAAGTTGTCCAATTTCAAGAGACAATATTTGACTTACGACCTAGAGTTCTATGCTTTGGTATGAGCTTTTTGTCATTGGCAGCATTACTTAGCTTACTGTGAATTTGTGGTTTATTCAGACCATCAAGCTTTTTGATATTTACAATCTCAGAAAAAGCTTAAATTAATGATTGACATGCTAAATGGAGCTCTTCCCTTGATGAATTTAATTTCTCGCTGAAATACAAATCCAGTGATTCTAATATTGTGGTTGATGCTTTAAATAGGCAATCTTTACTTTTGTCAGTTAAGAGCACTCATGTCACATGTTTTGAGGAATTAAAAAAACAGTTTAGTTCTGATCCTTGTTTCAGCAAGATAATAGCTGACTTGCAACTTCAAGAATGTGAAGTGAACATAAAATGAGAAAAATCAGACAAATTTTTCACAAACAAAGGAAATGCAATGTTTGAAGTTTTACAGCTTCAAGAATGTGAAGTGAACTTAAAATAAGAAAATTCGAGCAAGAACAAGAAAGGATGCTTGCTAGAGTTCAAAGGATATTTAAGAAATAATAACGAAAAAAACCTACCGAAAAATTACCACATCGCCATGCGAAAACTTGTATTTGTTAAGGCAAAACTTCTCCACTAATACATGGTCATCTGCAGTCAAACAAATTATCAAATTAATGAGAACTCTGTCCTGAACTCCAAGTCTCTTGAGGTTTCACTAAAAAATGTATTACCAATCAATGTGGGGGACATAGAGGTTTCTCGCACTCGAACGACACTGGCATATCGATCTGCAACGGTGAGCCCTACGAGCCCAATTGTGAAGTTCTTCTTTGCCAAACTCCATAAAAAATTACTAGATCCCATTCTATGCCTATATGCAAGTCAAGTGAAATGTCGTAATCATCTGCATCAAGCATCCATTTCAAGCAAAATGTCATGCAATGTAGAATAAATAACGAATTGCAGGCAAAAAGTACTGAAACAACGTTCACTAATAGCTTCTCTTACACACAGAAATAGACAACATAATAAGAAAGTTTTGAATACTCCCTATCTGCACAGTGATCCACAATGAAAAGCTTTTAACAATGCAACTAAAACCCTTATTCGATTAAATCCTAACTTTCAATTAGGTCAAACTACAATAGCAACAAGATAAGATCTAATCATGTGAGAATAATTGTGAACAGAGAAAGAAAGAGAAATTTACGAATTCTTTGACGAAGCCCTTGTAGATGAGATACTGAACAAGGCAAGAAGGGAAAAGTTGCGTCGATGACAGCCCAAATTGTATTTCAGATAGGGGGTGAAATCCAAGATGCTATGTCGGCAGTGAGGGCTGCCAAGGGAAACGTGTGGAGCTGCTGGTGTAGGGGATGTGAACCCCGTCGGCTGGGCAGCAACAAACGTGGACTTTGAAGAGCGAGTAGTGTGGTGGTGTGGATGATGGTCGGGGGTGAGGAGGCTGCACTTGTGTCGGCTGTAGGGATCTGGTGGAGAGAATGTTGATGGGGAAGATAGGAAAGGGGATAGCTTCGTCATTTGCTTGAGATTTACACTATGTTTTGGGAGAAGTGTGGAGAAGGAAAGCAATATTTTTTAACCTAAAATAAATAATCCTGTTTTCTCACATAGAAAATATAAAAATAAAATTTCAAAAATAAAATTGCATATAATTTGAGACATATAAAAAATAATTGAAAGGAATTACGAATATCATGAATTTGAATAGTTTAGAAAATGACAGAGATTTAATGGAAAAGCTTCTAGCATTAAATTTTTTTTAGAACAAATTACAAAAAGGTACCATAAAATTTTAATAAATTACAATTATAAATAAATTTTTAAAAAATTAACATTTTACTTTTATCAATTGAAATAACATTCATTCATTTTATACTATATAAATTTCAAACATTACAGTGTAATATAACACGTAAATTTTCTATGTCTAAAATATTTTTATATAATTTTTTTAATATTTCATATATACTTTATTGACAGGATTTAATATTTCTGATCATTACTAATAATTGTAGTTCCAGAAAAACAATACATTAAGTTACCGTTTTTCTAGTTATTATCTCAAATAATATTTTTATTTATTAACAAAGGTAAAAGGTTAGTTTTTTTTAAAAAAATCTGGTTATAATTTATTAAATTTGTTATTTTTTAAATTTGAAATCTATTTAAACAAGATAAATATGTTATAAAATTTACAAAAATATTTTTTTATTGGATTTCTTTTTTAAACCATTGGATTATTAATATTAATATTTTATTATTTTGAAAAATTAATTCTTATGAATATGAATGATTTAATAAATTCTGATTAATTATGTTATAAATTACTCTAAGGAAAAGAACTGAAAAAAAAGATAGAACAATGATTAAAATAATGCAACTTAAACAACAAAACACGGCTGCAAGAGATTGTTGCTTGATGTGGCTGAGATGAACAATGTCATCTGCTCCCGCAACATTTTTCCTAGCAGGGGCTCAGTGATTTTTCACCAAACACAAATTTCTGAAACTTCTTACTCCTTAACTGTATTATTTTATATAGATTTAATTACTACTGAATTGTATTATTATTTTTTTCTATGCAAGATGACTGTAATAGTGTAATTTTCTAAATTACCTATTTTTCTTGATTGCTGCGTCCCCCTATCTTGCAGAAATTTGCATTTCCAAATTCTAAGATAGGAGTAGAGAGAGAAGAGTTTGATGCTTAAATAGCAATTTTTTTTTCTCTTAATAGTCTTTACAAGAAAGGCCCATAATAATACAACCAGTAAACATGCGGAGTAGAAACAGTGATTTTTAAGAGGTCAAGTTATCGATAATGGTAGTGTGAAGAGGGTCGCTCAAGTGAGTAGCCCAGTTGTTAAGAGGACCTTTGCCGGTAACAGCAGCCTGAACTGCGAACCCAAGGAACGCAACCATGGCGAGACGAGCGTGCTTGATCTCCGCCAATTGAAGGGTAGCCTTCTTCTCTGGGTCAGCTGCTAGCCCTAGCGGATCAAAGAACTTCCCTCCAGGATACAGCCTCTTCTCTGGATCCAATTCTGCATTCCTTTGGAATTCAATATACCCAATCACTAAAACCTCAATCCATATCAATGTAGTAATTGAGAATGGCAATGGCTGCCCAAGGTAAGATGATCCCTCTACCAGCTCCACCTGAAAATTGAAATACCCACAATAAATTTCTTTAGCTCTCCATTGTCGGTGAATATTTATTTATGATATATAAATCCAATACAATACCTTTCCGGCGTCTTGCCAGGTGACTCCAGTGAGCCACTCAACAGAGAGAGCGCCGAGAGTAGCCAACATAGCCCACCTTCCATGAATCAGCTCACACTCACGGAACCTTTGCAGTCCAAACACCTCGCTGTAAGGCTGGAACGGCGTCGATTTGACATCGGAGTTCTCTGTGCGAGTTCCGATCACATCACCGGCTAAGTTCTTGGCCAAGTTCTGGTCCAACGAGTCCAACTCGAACTGCAAATATTCTGCCGGTTTCCCCAACCCGAATGGGTCAAACCCGTAATCGCCCACCAAGCTGCCGTCTAGCCATTCTGGTGCCTTTGCTCCAGGGTACCACAGCGGCCGGTTTGAGGTTTGCTTAACCGATTTCTTCGGCGCGGACTTCTTGGTTCCAAATCCAAACCGGGCTTGGACCCGGCCCGAGTTGGAGTAAACATCGGGGAGGCGTGTTCCCATGAAGGATGATGCAGCGGCCGCAGCAGCTGTGGAGGACGCCATTGCCGGAGTCTAAAATGCGCTGATTATGTTAGCAGAAAGAGATGTCGAAGAGGGTGGAGATGGTGGTTTAATTTTGATCTGTGTGGGCATATCGATCTGTGTTATAGCGGTGGAAGTTTTAATAATTCTATGATGCTATATCCGTGTGGAAGAAAAGGAACCGTTGGATGACGTTGAGTATCCATCTGACGAACAGGAAAGTATCGGCCTTATCTTTGCCTTATCTGGATGTGGGGTCAGCTAAGTTAAAACTTTTTTGTTTGAGTGCCTCTTAATCTTTTTTGTGGCTGTTGTTGCACTTGCTACCAGAAAATCTAATGTGATTCTCCTCTTAGATTTTCAACTCTAACGTTAGGTTTCATCAAAGTTTTTGTTCTTCGGCTGTCCAATACTGACACCTGCTGCCCCAAAATTCCAATCCTCATTTAATAAAAAAAAAAAAAAAAATTTGAACCTAAAATATAAGGAGAATGAAAATTTTCTATTAATTGGCCAATTTTTGAGCAAAATATTATTGATATTCTGAATGCCACCACGGTTTTTAATTTTTGGTTTATCAGAAATGCTGATAGCAGTTTGTTTGATTGAGTTCTTTCACAAGCAATCTTGAAAAGGGATGCAAGCCTTTTTAACAGTAACCACCTATTATTGCTCTTATTCATCTGGATTTTATTTAGGTCAGTATTGGTTTCTTTAGTGAGCAAGTCGTCTCAACTTCTTCAAATAATGGTTGGCTGAGTGATAATAATCTCAACAAAGATAGGCTTGATATTTTCTATTTGATGATTGCAGTTCTTAGCTTCCTTAATTTTACAAATAATAATGAGGAAACTTAAAACCACAACTCGATCTAGTAATGACGCTTTTGCTAATAATTTATTACTTGTTTGATGAGATTATAAAAATGATCAATTTTTAATAAAATTTGAAATTGTAATAAATTCATTATAATATAATTTACAAAGTGGAAGCAAAGACTTTGAAGGATCAAAAGCTATAATAATGGTTGAATTGTTAATCTCCATGTGTCTGTTATTGTTGTGAAGTCCCTAAAAATAATGAATGATATGCTTGTTTAGTTGAGTAATGGTAATTAGCTTCTAAACGTTTAAATGAACATTTGACGATTTATTTTTCCATTTAGTTTTTCTCAATAAAAATTAAAACTAAAGCTAAAAGCTGACAATTCATTGTACCATTGGTTATAAACAACTGATTGTTAATGTTGACCACTAAAAGCTAACTACTATCGCTGATTGTTGACAATCGATCAAATATGACCTATATGAATACCACCTTGACCAAAATAGATAGAATTATAATTTATAAATTATGAATGATGATATTAAATTAAAAATATATTAATAGAATAACATATCCAATAACTATTAATTTTAAATAAATTACAGTTTGAAATTAAAAAAATATATATTTTTTTAATTATAAATAAATAGCTACAATTTTGCAAGACTAAAATGTTAAATTAGAAAAGCGTTAATTTTAAATGGAAAAATTAATGCACACGCCTAAATACAATTTTAGAAAAACATTATATAACAAAAAATAAAAGAAATTAGGATCCATTTGGTTTAAAGGTGGGAAAGAAAATAAAGGAAAATAGGAATGAGAATAATTAATTCTAGTTTATCGTTTGGTTCAATTTTTGTATTAAGGAATGAAATTAGCATATGTTTTGTTAAACTTTAGAATAAAAATTAATTTCATATTTTATATTTATTGTTAATATGTTTACTTTTAAAAATTATAATAATTGAAAAAAAATATAATTTATTATAAAATGGATGGCTGCATGTGCATCCCTTCTTTTTTTGCTCTATAATAACAGTAATGAACCATGTAAAAAATTGCACCAAGTAGGCCAGTGCCTATTATTTGTAAAAGGTTTCTGCCTGGTTCATGTTCTAATTAGTGTGAATTTTTCGGATATACTCAAGTTTCTATTAAACACGTATCCGCTGCCACCCCTAGTCCCCATTGAATGAGTAATAAGTGAACTTTTCAGATGATTTTGGGTAACCGGTTACAATTCAAGTTTTTTACTTTTTTTTATTTGAGTTGATTTTACTCATTTAGATATAATGTTTTAAATTTTATGTAACACACTAACTGAATCTTAGATCACAGTGTATTATAATGAGGTTATTCATAATGATAAAAATGTAATACAGCTGAAAAAATATATAATTTTTTTATTAATTTTAACAATAGTATAACTAATTAAATTTATCGTCATTGAAATTCTATCCGGTATAAGCAAGATTAATCTTAATTGATTGGCTGAAAATATATGTGGTCTAAAAAATTTTTTTTTGCCTCCCTCCATACGAATTCTACATCCATTCGTAATTATATATATTGCACTCTTATTGCAATGTTTATCAAATTATAAAAACATGTTATCGTTAAAGAATCTATCTATCTTCAAAATAGAGATCAATTTTCAGGTTTATGTAAGAAGAAGAATTTGAAACACTTGAAACATCCTGAAGAAACCAAATATTCAAATCACCAACAATATCTTTATGACCTATGGAGTTATTATTTACAAAATATTTTAATGTTGCACAAATAATTAATAAAAAGAATAAATAAATAAAATAAACTTAGAAATCAATAGTACCCTGTCATCAATGCTAAATTAGTAAACAAATATAAGAAATCTATGTATTCCACCTAAAAAGAAATTATTTTTTTATAAACAATAAAAAAAAATTCAAAAATCAATGTTGAATAAAATAATTCAAAAAACAAAATTTTTGGTGAAAAAAAACTATCGAATTTCGAACATTACTAACCGGGTGTAGCCCGTAAATGCGAGATTACACATATGGCTGAGCTGAGCCAGCAGCCAAGCAGCTAAAGTAACCGGCTGTTCAGGTCACTTTGCCAAGTTCCCTACGAAGCTCGTCAGTCGCGCCCTTGGCTTTTCTGCTTTGTTATTCTCCCTTGGTATTGATTCTCTGGTTCGTTCAACTCTGTTTCTCGTAGAGGCATCGCCGCTTCGCTCTACTCCTCTAAGGTGGGTTTTCTTTCGTTTTTCAGATCTACTTCGTAATTTTTATTTTCTGTATTTTCCTTCACTTCGACTTTTCTGTTCGGTTTATCAGAAAATTGAGGTAGTGGAGCTGATGAATTCTCCTGTCACTGGAGTCTCTGTTTTTTCTTTTCTTTCTTTAACTTTTTCTTATTAGGTTTTTCACCTTCTATGGCGCTGATTACGGAATATTAAATTTTTTTTTGCTCCGTTTTGCTGCTCCTCAAAGAAATTCCTCGTCAAAATTTTAGTTTACTTTCATGTCCATCAAGGCGGTGGATTATTGAATATTTAGATAATATATCTTATAACTACCGGATGCTTTGATTTTTACTTATGTCTAGTACCTTATTGATATAGAATTGCTTTTTCATTTTCCTAGAAATTCGGTGGCCGTTTTTCTTAATAATTATTGCCTCGATCATCAATTTTATTTGCTTTTTTGAAGCTTGATTTTCTCCATTAATTTTATTTGATTTTGGCTTTTTCGAAACTCATATCACGTTTTAGTTTTATCTTTTTGAAGTTCTCGGTTGTTTGTTGTTGCGTTTTGTTCTCGTAATTGTTCCTTTGAGTTTTCTTTACTCTGTGGCTTTATATGTAATGTTTATTTATTTATGCTAGTATCTGTGGATGTTTACGTAAAATTATGGTGCTTTGACTTTCATGATTGAGGCAATGACTTGGCTTCTTGTGCAATAATTGTCTATCATGGAAATTTGGAAATATTTTGAAGTTGGAACCATGAATTAAGTAATGAACTGCTTAATTTGATCTAAATCTTTGTTGATACAGGTATTCACTAGCAAAAATGAAAGCTACCATGGGTAAAGGGGCAGCAAAGCCTTCAAAGGGAGCTCTGAAACCTGCTGATGATAGGTTAGTTCAATTTATAAATATACTTGATATTCTATGTATTATCAGATTATAAATATTATATGTTTTCTTTTTTGGGCTGCTATGATAATTGAGAATGGTGTTCCTTGATAAGAGGTGTTGTATTTGCAGGTTTGACAAGTTCTTGTGTCTGATTTTATATATTTTATGGTGGATACAGTGATTATCAGAATGTTATAGTGACAGAACATACCTATCTCTATCATTTTCAGAAAGGTTGGAAAGAGGAAGGCAGCAGTTGTTGCTGATAAGAGTAGCAAACTAAAAGCTAAGAAGGAGAAAAATGCCAAGAAAGATCCAAACAAACCAAAGAGGCCTCCTAGTGCTTTCTTTGTCTTCCTGTATGAATATCATTGGAAGTAATTGACTACTTTGAAATACTATTTTTTGGGATTGCTCTGAATTTATCCCATCCCCTTTTTACAGAGAGGAGTTCCGAAAGACTTTCAAGAAAGACAATCCTAATGTGACATCTGTAGCAGCTGTAAGCAATCACAATTTTTTTATAATCTCTGATGTGTTAGATTTTATTTTAATTTCCATTATATGATGTGTGCTTTATCAATAAGAAATTAATTATTGGTATGATTCTGTAATTGAAGGTCGGTAAAGCTGGGGGAGAGAGGTGGAAATCAATGTCTCCCGCTGTAAGTGCCATGATGTTTAACATTGCATGCTATCTTGTGCTAGTTAGTGAAGTTTCTCTTGGTTTTGAACTTGCTAACTATAGTTACATGGGGTTGGGTTATATATATAATATTGACTTGGAAATTGTTTGAAGCTTGGCTGCCAATAACATGTTGTGTTTGTCTTGGATGCCATCACGCAGACCACTTCAGTGGGATTCAAATGAATTGCCCTTGGACCTAATTTCTCTTGTTTATGGCAAATTTGGGCATGAGTTTCTGATATATTTATTTGGAGACTATGGTTGAATGCTAAACTTCTTCTGTAGCGGCTGGCTGTAGTTAACTTGCAATTATCGTTTCTTGGTTTTGCAGGAAAAAGTTCCATATGAGGCCAAAGCTGCCAAAAAGAAGGACGAGTATGGAAAGCTTATGAATGCTTACAACAAGAAGCAGGTGAACATATTGCATCAGCCATTCTCCTGTCAAAAGAGTGTTGTGATTGCTTGTTAAATATTAAATTTTCTCTCCTATATTAACAGGAGAGCACAGCTGATGATGGTGATGAGGAGTCGGAGAGGTCAAAATCTGAAGTGCATGACGAAGATGATGAGGCTACTGCAGAGGTGTGCTTGCTTACTTGTTTAACTATTTATTTTCTTAATAATGCTCGGGTGGGTTGTCATAATTTGATTTTTCATATTTTGATAGACATATTGTTATATGACCTATATTCTTGAATCCATTATATGGGCTTAAATTAGTTGGAGAAAAGCTTGCTCTGGAGTTATTGTTTTAGACAGCATTGCTTACCTTTTATGAATTATTGCTTCATTGAAATTTCCAGGTTCGTAATAAATATTATTGGAATATAGCTGGAGTACTCATGAATTGCTAATATACTCCCATTCCCCAATAAATGTTTTCCACTTCATGTTAAGAAATTTTTATTTGGCTCTCTGCACTTTCAGAGTTGAGTGTGTTGAGTGGGTTAGAAAATTAAGACAGAGATTTAGCCTTCTAAAAATTTGCAATCAGTCTAGTCAAATGTGTAGAATTTCATCAATCCTGTTGAAATGGAGAGCTTTTTTTTTGTTAGAAGGGAGAGGAGGATGCAAAATGTTAAACAGCTTGTTAGAAAGTTGACAAAATATTACTGTAGGCCTTTTATCTTAATTATGATGCCAGCACTAATAATTATAGCATATATTCCTTATATTTTGGCAGGAAGGGCAAGACGAGGAAGAGGAAGAGGAAGAGGAAGAGGAGGAGGAAGAGGATGATGAGGACTGAAGTTGGATGGTTTTGATTTTGGGCATCATGTGATTTAGGAGAAAGATTTTTGGAAATGTAGATGCATATTTTTAGGTTATATTTGGTTGTGTTAATGCGGTGGGGAAAACTTTTTCTTTTCCATCTTTGGTGAAAGATTTAAAGCAGGAAAAATATGTAACTCGTTCTGCCATGATGCCCTGTTAGTCACTTGGGGATACCAATAGATGAGCCACTTTACTTTTAGTAAAATATAGAATCTATATCTTTCTTTAATGTCTTGGCTTGCAATTTTATCTTAAGCAAGAATGAAACTGTTTTGCAGTGAGGCACCCGCTGTTTCGACTCTTAATATGTGCTTTTTTTTTCAGATTAAGGATCGGATGCTCATAAAGCTACTTATATTTTTCTATTGACTTGATTTTTATAGGTAAAAATTGCCTAATATGGAAAATGGAAAAAAGTGTGCCTCATCCCAGTAACAAAGCTATTAAAAATTCTCACACTGTAGGCTCTGGTTTTCGACATTAAAATATCCTTCCCTCTCGAGCAAAAGAGCATCAAGTCCAGGCGTTTTTTACCCCAAGGAATATCAGGATGACTCTGCCGGTGTTTTGTTTATTTTATAATGTTTTTGTTATGAAATGCGCTATTCCTGCTTCTCTCTTTAACTTTTTTCTTTGTTACCTTATTATTATTATTTATTATTATTGAAATCAGAGTGATTCTTTTTTATTTCTGTTGTTTTTGGGATCAATGATGTGTGCGGTCAAGACTGAATATATATACCCATGAGAGTGGGAGCTGCATTCCCTGTTCTGCCGCCCTACTAATTAACCCTACTCTGCTAGGCATTGTCACACATCAATTGATAAGGGATAACGTCTACTAATATTTTGGGGCAGGATTTTCACCACAGGCATTTTGTTTCTCAAACAAGAACGCATCAGCACGTCATCATCGAGAGGCCACAAATTAAAGGAATAACATAGAAAAAAAAAAATCAAAGACTTCAATAAATAGGTATTTACAGTTCTAAACACGTTCCTGACGGAGGAGAAACAATAATCAGAATCAACAGCTAGGCATTATATACAGAAGTGTCCTGCAGCACAGCAGGCACAGTACTCACCGATAAAGGGGATCATAGGTAGCAAACATTGGATCTGGAACAATGAGAGGCAACTTGTCAATGTACATAAAAAATCTCTTTAAATTCTCCCTGGTAATTGATGACAAGTCAACAATTTCATTTCTGCTGGTGTAGATCCACAGGTCACCAGAGTTCACTCTTTTAAGACTATCCCGGCAGAAAGGGCATGACTGCGATCGTTCCCGCCTAATAAGACATCAGAGCATGAGTCAGGTGACATTAACTGGCATATAATAGCAGCAAAGGCTCCTATACTAATACCTGCCAACTAAAATAGTGCTTTAATTCAATAGCATTACACACGCATGGGCAGGTATATTAAGATCTTAACACTTAATCGAGCCAGCAAGCACCTGGCAGGACCAGAGGAAAGAAGTTGACGGCTACTTCATTAAATAGCATTGTTCTCACCTTAGCTTGCACTGATTATGTACACACAAGGAGTTCTAAGAGATTACACTGATTATGTACACACAAGGAGTTCTAATAGATTACACTGATTATGTACACACAAGGAGTTCTAGGCTGAAGTACTTGGGAGCTAGTTTCATAACTGGTGTTAGCACTTGGGCTGAGGTGGGGACTTAACTAGTTCAGATCTACTATGATGATTCTGTAAGACAAGTATTCAAGCAAAGCCACTTAAGGGGAAAACAGGATAAGCAGGATACGTTCTTTCTAAACATTGGTAAGAGTAACAACATCAGTTTCTATATCATAAACATTTGATTTGATTTTTAAATGTATAGTCTGTGCCACGTGAAAAAATTGCCAAATCTGCTAGTTGTCATCCATGATGTTTCAAATGTTAACCCAAATATTATGCAACCTTGATTCGTCACAAAGTTTCCAAACCCACAATGTATATGCATTTCAAAATTTCAATGTTAAAAGGGATTGCAAGGATGCAAACAATAGTTTCACTATCAATATCAGAAATTCATTCACTCTCTTTTTGTTGTGAAGAAAATGAATCAGTTCATAAATAATTAGTAGGCCTAAATGGAAATTTCAATTTAATTCAAACATTACAAGACCTCGATAGTTAAGGCTATGAACATGGTATTGCAGGCCAGCAGTGATTAAAGATAATTATACCAACTCTTGGACGATGATGACAGATCATAAAGACAATAAAGTATATACAGGAGAATTCATAGATAATCACTTCATATCAATATACAAATCTAACATACACCATTATTAATACCTTAACTTTTTCTGCTGTGAACTTATCAAGTGACTGGCAATGGAGGTCAGATTGTTACTAATCTTTGTTCTCAAGTATGCTTGTCATTCCTCACTTTACCTCCCAAAAAATTATTGCAAATATCATACTCTTACCGATAGGAATTTGTTTGTCAAGGCAATTTAACTGTAACTATATCATTTTCACTGGAGGTGCCAAAAGTAAGACCTAGGTAATAACAGAATTTCCTAATTGCTCCATGAGCACACTCATGCGGACTTACCAAAAGCAAGGATATATACACCACATAGAGATATATATACGCACAATATTGCATAAAGTTAGCTTACCAATTTCGATAGCACTTCATACACATTGAATGACTGCATTTGGGCAACACAACCTTCGTGTTCATCTCCAAGCAAATTCCACATTCTTCTTCTCTCTCCAGCTCAATTTCAGAGAGCTTTCCTCTGTCCATCTCATCTTTCTTTTTATACTTAGAACAAATCTCTCTCTGTTTCCTCTCTTCTACTTCATTGATTCCTATTTGAAGTTGCAATAAAGATGGAAATATCACCCCTGTCAAGAAGACCAAAAGGGCAAAAACTTTATAGCTCAGCTGCTGACAGCTTTCTTCCAATAAAACAAGTACATCACACATGAAGTAGCAAATGTACCGAACTATAAAATACATTGTTCCACATGGTAGCAAGAAACATACCAATTATAAAAAAAATATACTCACCATAGAATTCTCTTATGCTAGCCTTTCTTTCATGAATAGACATTGTTGTCTTTCCATCCTCATAAGCCTGTTATACAACATCATATTATTACACCCTTGACATTAAGGAAAGGGTAGCATTATGCCAGCAACGATAGTGTATTTAAAAGTTAGATTGCAGTTCCCAATGGACAAAAAAGACATGATATGTTCTATAGAATAAAATGCAAATCACCTTGTAGATGAGAATTCTAAGTAATCCCAATGCACCAGCAAGATGGCAATCTGTCCATTGAACAAGAAAAAGGAAAAACTGAGCAGCAGGACTATAGGATAATCTCATCTGAACGCAGGCCCCATCATATTCCCTTGGATAATCAGAAGCCCTGAATCACAAGCGTGTGTCAATAGAACGCAGAAAGCAGAATGAAACCACTCAACTCCATCAAATTCATACATACCCTTACTCTCTCTGTTAGAACAGAGCAGAAAATGCAACAGGAGAAAATCTCATAACCACAAAATTGAAAATCTGTGAAATAGGCTGAGTAAAATTTTCACATTTGCTGGTTTGAGAAAAAGTGATTTAGCATCTCAATCAAGATGCTCACGGGTACACTGAACAGATTTTTACAAAATTCGAAAACTCAACTTGAAAGAATTAAATAATATAATCGGCTCACATGATTAGCATTCAAGATGCAATCATAAATGAACCAGTGTTCTGTTCGTTATCTTATCCGTACTCTTACTTCTGTATTTCTCAATCAGGACACTCTAATTGAGTTATTTCCAACAAAATCAAAGTGTAATTTTCCATGCGCAGAAATGCAAAATCTAATGCTGATCATGCACATAAAAGCAAAACCCACATCCTAGATATAGAAATCTTCTGAAACCCAACTCCAAAATCCCTTATTTATTTATTTATTTTTCCCAAAACAAACCTTGATATCTTCAATAATATAAGTACATAAACGACAAAACTCCATAAAGTGAAGCTTCTTTATCCACAATGTATTCCATAAAGTCACTCAGAGCTCGAAGTGACATATATGCCCAATTAGAAAATAAAGAACCGCACCACTCGAGAAATATCACGATCCACTACTTCCTTTAACATCAACATGTGATTTAGACCGAGCAGCGCATAAAAGTAGGTGAAAACGGTCTATAATCTCAGTTGGAGCAGAATCACTTAAATCAAAAATATATATCTAATTATCTTATCAATAAGGGCATAGAAAATCCACATTCAAGGACTCGAAAGAGTACAATTTAATCCATTATTAAAGTTCGATCATCTAAAATAATTCGTAAGATAAAAAAATAAACGCGCGAAACAAAATCCTTGCACCCCAAAAAAATAAGTAGAAAAAATGCAGAAAAAATTGATCCTTCACCCAGACAAGAAGATCAACATTTTAACGCAGAATCTCAACGGTCTCTAATGAAAATTTGAAATTGACTAAAACCCAGAAAGAGAAAACACAAAAATAGTTAAAACAGAAACCCAAAAAAAAAAAAAAAGAAGCGAGGAAATTACAGAGTGTTGGCAAACTGGATATCAGCTTCAAGAGCCTTAAGCGAGTCCTTAAACGATTTCCGCATACCCCCTTATTTTATTCCTTCTTCAACCAATAATCAAATCAAAACCAACAGTTTCCAAAACCCACAACGCATTCAGCCACTCATTTAATAAAACAAAAAAAAATCTAGAAACCATAACCCAATTGAAAATAGAAAACCCAACAGAAATAGTGGAGAAAGAAAGAGAGAGAGAGAGGGGGGAAAAAGGGATAAGCAGTAGGAGCAGGAACAAAGTGTGGATTTTACTACCATAGCTTTTCGCTTGGAACACACGTAATATAATTCATTCTCATTTCTTACACGAGTTTTTCTTTTTTTCAATTTAATTTTAATTAATACCGACAACAAGATTGAAGATTTAATTGAATTTACACTATTGCCCTTAATTTTCCTAGAAAAATTTAATAAAGCGACTCGTCTCGCAATATCTCGAAACGTCACCTGTCAGTGGCGTTGCTTATCTCACTGTTGGGTGATGATGCGGAGGCGCTGTGGCGAGACGATGATCTAAGTGAGGTTGTATCGAAAGAAAAGTTGGTACCTTGGATGATGATAAAATAATGCTGCGAAGTGTACTTAGTCTGTAGATGAACACGAGTAAAGTTACTCTAAGCATCTAGTGACGCGTGGCCTTCATGCATGATTTTGATCCAACCGTTAAATTCGGGTCCCACTTTTTCTGGCTTTTTATAGCTCACTAGCTGATGTGTTACTGTTTGGTTAATCAAAATATTCAATTATCAGTTGGGCCCCACTTTGATATGACAATTTTGCCTGCCGCCAGACCACAACCACCTTCCCGACCCGACCTTTTTATCGGGTCAAAATTCTTTAAAAAAAAATTTTTTAAAAATGTTTCGATTAATTCGCAAATGTCAAAATGGTCTTTTTATTTTTTTTCAATTTTGTTAATGTTTGATTTTTTTTTAAATTAAATTCTAAATGTTACAAAATTTATTCAATGTGATCCAATTTAACAGAATCAGCAGGCGAAAACCATTTTTCATTTTTATTTCCTCTATAACTCAACTTTTTTTAGACATAATTTGTTAGAATTTTTTTTTACTTCATTTTATTGCTTTGCGATAAGATTTTATTTATTTCAGCTGAAGATTTTATATTTTAAAATTAAATGCACTTATTTTTAGTCAAATGTTAAAACAAACTTTACTTTAACATTTTTATTTAATTAACTGGAAAAAAAATCCATTTTTTGACGTGAAAATTCCATTAAATTAGGTCAAGATTCAAATAATGGGAGCTCAATTAATAAAAGATTGAATCAAATAATTAATAATTTTGAAACAAATATAGGGAAAAAATTAACTCTTAATCTAAATATTTGAAATTCATTACAATGGGGCAATAATCTTTCACGTGTTTTTAAATTAGATCCATAATCAAAAAAGTTATACCAGTTGAAAACTATTTTGAATGCATGCCAATTGAAAACTTAGCGTATTAGGCCATTTCCAACTCATTGCGTTAAAATGGTGTAAATTTTACATTAAAATAGTGTAATTACAGTAAATTTATCTCCAACTCATTATACAATTTTTTACACCAAAAAGAATATTCTATATATATTCCTCTTTATACTTTATTTTATATTATTTTTTATTAATTTTAGACTACATAATTATTTTACAAAATAAATATTTTTTTAATTTATTCATCCAATATTAAAAATTTTATTATTTAATAATATTATAAAATACAAATTCAATTTAATATCAAATTTTAATAAAAATTTTAATTAAAAAAATATTAAATAAAACGCAGATTTATTAAAAACGCAATAAAGAAAACTTAACATTGAATAATTAATAATACAACATTACAATAAAAAAATAATATTACTATTGATTTTTATTTAATTTTTCAATTAAATATATTTTAATATTAATTAAAATATATTTACTAATTAAAATTTTATTTATTCAAATATAATAAAATTATTTATAAAAAAATATAAAATTTGGTAAAGAAAAATTAAAAATTTTATTTTTAAATATAAATAAAATTATTTAATTTAAAAAAAAAAACCCAAAAAAACCCGTGCCTCCTCTCTCTCTACCTTTCCCTTTCTTCTTCTTCTTCTTCCTCCTCCTTCTTCTTCTTTCTCCTGCAACTTACCTTCTCTTTTTTTTTAATCTGAAATGGCGTAGCTACAGTGCAACGCCAAATATGGCGCGGTACTGTAGCTAGCACCATTTTTTACACCATTTTGGTATTCGGTTGGAAATCAAAAGTTTTACACCATTTTTGTTTTTTTTTTTCTTATTTTTGCACTAATTTGGTACTGGTTGGAGATGACCTTAAGCGGTTTTCAATTTCAATGGAGTCACTTAAATTAACAAAAATAGACCACAAAAGTGAATTTCTCAATTTCACCTCACTTTTATGGTATCATATCTTCGGACATTACAAAAATTTTGCTATTTGCAAGGATTTACTCCAATAAATCCATTGTTTATCTTTCTTTTTTTTTGTAAAAGAAATATATTTTTATGAATTTTAACTCTATATATCGATCAATTTCTTTTTAATTTGCTTTTTTACAAACTTCAATATTTTATAATATTTTTATTAATTATGAAAAATTACTTTTCATAGTTTAATAATGTGCAACAAATTATTTATAACATATATTCTTGGCTAAACAAGATGCAAGGAGGAGAAGAAGTAAGCATTCAATGTCAAGAGCTTCTTTCCAATCTCTTCACATACAAAGATCATTTAAGGATTTTTATTTATTTATTTATATTGATGGACTTACTCAAGAGGTATTTTTAAATTTTTTTCAGACGAAGTTTTTTTTTTTTTTGAAAAGTGTAGTCATGTACCTCTTTCTAGGGGAGAAGTTGCAATCGAACAAATATTTAACTAATAATATTTTCACAAATAATAATAATAAATCCATGAATTAGGTGGTGGGGAAGACCACAATTTTAAAAGAAGCTTAAGATGTGGTTAATCAAAACCAAAATGTACAAAACTAAGGACAAGCCGGCATAGGAAATTGGCTTATATTTCACAATTTCCCAATTCAGTCCACAATTAATCATCATCAGTCCACAATTAATCATCAGCTTCTTCCTAGCTTACAATGGCATTAGTATTCTTTTATGAATGATTGGTAATAAAATTTTAATATCAACCATTCATATATTTATGAATGGCTAAAATTAGACTAACATGACTTGTCAAGTTTAAGTGAATTTACACAAGGGGGTCTTAAATCCATTTCAGTCAAATGGAAACTTATCTGTGAAGGCTTCAACTTTGGAGCTTTCCTCCAGTAAAATGGGATCATAAATGTCAGCTTCTTCAATTTCCAGTGGGTTGGCACATCACATGGAGCTGACCTTCCTCAAAAGAGTTTTAGCTGATTTAACATTTTTAAGCAGAAGAAGGTACCCATGACTGAGATGACTGCCACCTGAAAATCAAAGAGTGCCCATTTCATCAATGGATATATGTCTAGGGACCTTCAGATTTATTTGATGAGTATGCCATCCAGCTAAATCCAACTGCTGGACGAAATCATCAAACCTATCTTCCATCTCTACCAGACTTTGCGCAAGCTGATCAAACACATCAGTTGAGCTTTTCCAATTTTCATGGAGCCAATATGTCTGCCACACACTTCTTAGGACCGACATACTCGTAGCTCCGACCTGCATTCAAATTCTCAATTTTGATATCAAGTCGAAGACATTATTTATCGTTACTCATTTATAACATCCCAACCTTAAATGACACTAACACCTCAAAGTCTCTCTTTTGTTGGTTTACCACCAGATAATATTTCTCCTTTGCGTATAGTTTTACAAGTGTCTTCACCTGCTCCAAATACAAAAAAAGAATAATTAATGATTACCCCAGCACTTTTAAATGAAAGCAAAAGCTCTCCTATGGCTGGTTAATTTACAGAATATTCTCCTTTGCGTACAAGATATAAAATCAATTTTAAAAGATAAGAATCCAATGTCCCTGACAGTGTATCCTCACATACTAAGTGTTTAATATGTGCCTCCTTACTGTAGAAGGAGAACAAAATTACCTTACAACATAATCAGAAGTAAATCTGAAGCATTGCAATTATAGTTTCATCAAATAAACTTTTAAGTTATAACTAACAGAAAAGTTATCTGTAAACCATCTACCACAAACCAATGGAGAATCTATATATGAGCCCTCTACCAAAAAAAGACGTAAAACCTTGTTAATTTTGATTATACGAGTATCCAGTGGCTTATGTTAAGTGTAGTTACGATTAATAATTAAATTAGGAGATGATATAATGTCTCTGGTCGTAAAGCCAAATTCCAGCATAAAAGACTACTGCAAAATATAGCTAAAAACTAGCCAAATTCAATAACATTGCCTGATCTATCCTTCTTATTTCTTAAACTAATGCAAAATATTTTTAATATTGGGCTACTTAAACATTTGCTATAAATCAGAATACACCTTGGTCACGGATCTCTCACCACCGACCATCTCCTCCAAGGGCACACCAAAAGTAATTTGTGGCTTTTCGAAGGCTTCCCATGCTAAAATATTTTCTTCTTGATTGCAATCAGCACATCCTGAGTCAAAATTCATCAAATTGAATGCTATAACATGAAATAATTTTGATGAATAAGGAGCTTAAAAGGGAATGCAGTTACCTATTACATTAGAGTGTAAGATATGTGATTTCCCCAGCAAACGAGCACGCTTGAGGTTTATCTGTATAAGAAGTCCAACAAAATAGATCCCATAAATGATTCAAACTTAAATGCGTGTTCTACCTCTTGTTATTACCCAATGTCTGGATATAACAATACAACATCCTCAGACAAGCGGTTCTTTAGCAAAAAACTTCAGGGGAAAGGGAATTCTTACTGTGTTAAACCTTAGAACTGCAAGTGATAGATAACGTAACCAAAGGTGCAGAAGCAGCACGCTCATCCATGTCAATGCAAATACCGGAAATGATTTTACCAGACCAGGTGTATCCTGCACTTATAATCTAAGTTTCAGTTCAATGCATCAAGAAATATTTTAAATTAAATATTGCTACTATCCCACAGAATAAGGAGAACAATCTTAAAAGAATATAGAAACATACGAGAATCATAACACCCAAAGCCAGGCCAAGCAACTGAGCACCTACTTCCCAAACTTCCTCCTGAAAAAATTGATCAGCAAATTATCAGGTAGCACTCTTTTGTTTATAAAAGCTCATACATCATATATAAAACTCAAGGAAAGTTCAGATGCAACAAATGCAGTTTCTTCTCTGTATGCGTTTCCAACAGAGAGGATGCTAATTAGCATGACAAAGAAAAATTATTTCAATAATCAGGATATTCAATTCAGATTAATCAAGAATTTTTTATTCAAACCAGTTGGGATAGATTAAACGAGTCTTTCTCTGTAGTTTATTCCAGCACAAAAGTCCCCTGAAAATACATATTTTTGCTTAAAGAAACTAGAAATAAAATCAATTTGTATAAATAAATGAAAATGTAGAGCATCACAAGATATTATAAATTCATAAGTCAAATAACTACTTTGTAACACAAGATTGCTTTGCTTTTCCCATGACAATGCGAAGCTGATTTCACCAGAGCTTAACAATAAAAGTCAATTTTTTATCACTTTCATTAAAGATATATAAAAAATCATTTTCTGAGCCGTCACCGAAAATTTGAACTTTTAGATTCAGCAGTTCTTTAGTAGGTAGAAGAGCTGTTTCAGTTTGACCGGATAGTCCAATGTTCAGATCTTCAGTCCTTCCATTCTTATTAACTAAAATATTAACACGAGGTAAATGTGGAGCTACACTAGTCATCCATTTAAGCTTTAAGTCAAAAATGATTCTTGGGCTCTCACTATACCTTTGATCATTTAAGTTGACTGGTTCTTTAATAATTTTGAAAGATAAATAACTATTCATTTATCAGCAGTGTAGTAATATATGACTTTTTTTTTTTTTTGTAGCCTCATGTCCTAAGCAACGTTATTGATGTTGATTTTATGCTTCTTGACAAGTAAATACCGATATTAGTTCTTTATTTCTTCTTCATTCTCTATCAACACTAGTAACTATCTCCAAAGTAAATCCAAATTAATTTGGTGGTAAAACCACTTGATTTAAGATATATTATCTTAATTTGGTACAACACAATCCTCCCCCGAATCCATTGAAATGGTCATCCCTGAAAATGATGAGGGCAATGTTATCGTGTTAACCGTATTGTTGCATCTAGCAGGGTGAAAACTATGGGAAAACCTAATTCAAACTCAACTAAGCCTCAACTAATTGGGATAGCTATATGAGTTATTTTCCTCATCTCCCCCAGTTTAGGCTACCTCTTCATAATGATAAAGGGGTGCCAAATCCATATTTATTACTTCCCCTAATTTCAGCTAAGGCATACTTCTAGGGTGTTATCATTTAAATTTCCTGCAATCAATGTACTCTACCTTTGTGAACCATGTTGGTTGAATATGAGCAAGACTCATAATTTGTAACAGGGGAAGAAATGGTTGACACGACAAGAAAAAATTGTTACTCGCAATAGTTTTTCCTCTATTTTAGATGATCAAGGTAAAAAGATCCAAATATATGCCAAAACTGAAACAATAAATTATCATAAGATATTGAAGTTAGGGGTAACCTATTAGGCAATCAATAACACTCAAAACCACAACATTTGTACCTTTGCAGCTATCTCGCCCAGATTTCCTGAGTTTGCAAAATGGTTTTGAATTACACGGAATGAAGGGTCTTTCAGTCCACTTGCCACAGCCTACATAAACATCAATATCCAAGAAATCAAGTAAAATCTTGAATATTTTTAGATCAGCTAGTTTTTGCTCGAAAAGAAAATGGAGATTGCATAGCACAATGTATGTGGCACAGACAGTGCCACAGTGGATGTCTGTTGAGCACGTCCGAAGTTAATAAATTGAACTCTATGTTTGACAATTTCTTTCAAATTCAGCATTCTCTTGAATGAAAGGTATATTTACAAAATTATATAATGTGCCTCATATTAATACCATAAGAAAAGAGTTTAAGTATGTGAATGAATAATGGAAAATAATATAACTCTCAACATTATTTAATAAAATGTTTCTTTCTATTAGCTTAGTTTACTCTCAAACAAATAAATATTACATATCATTAGTTTCTAATAATATAGGTCGTAATTTTCAAGCAGTTTACAGTGAAAGAAAACCCTTGATTTGATTGATTTTAGAAAACAGAACTGACTTGCATGTTCCGAGCTCTACCTCTATTGTTTCCTACCTACTTTCTTTACAAAATTAAAACCAACCTTTCTTTTTCTAATTAAACATAATTACAACATTTTTAGCAAAACAATTTGGTACCTTCTGGTAACTGTAATCTATTGAAATCCATGAATTAAACATAAGTTTTCATGATACGAAGCATGTCATAATTCATAAGTATTCGCCATGCACTGAGAATGCATTTGTGCTCACCCTTGGCGTGTTCTGTACTTTTTTGAGATCTGCACTATATTAGTGCACATGGAATGGCAACGAAAAACATATACAGGAGCCATATGATACAAGCAAGGTACAGGAATGATAAGATTCAAGTGAGATGACAATATTTAAAATTCATAAACAATGCAGGGGAAGGATAAAGAGCTTCAAGAAATAATACCTTGGCAAGATTTCCAAGAGAAGCCAATGGGAGAAAATACGCAGGATAGAGTTGGGTGGTTAGATCAAAGATGCTGCAGGATGGAATAAGAACTCTTAATTATGCCTTTTAAAACATTTATTTAGAAAAACCCAACTCTGAACCCCTCAACTTTTCAAACTTTCACTACTGAGCCCTCCAACATTTAGTGTGTTCTATCAAACCCTTAAAAGGCTTTTTTTTTTTGTCTATTAAACATAATTTAACAGAAAAACAAAACAAATTGAAATCCTTCATGGAAGTCTTTCATCAACTTTAAAAATGTTGAAAAGAAAGCACAACTTATCCAGGAAGTTACTTGGAACCATCTCTCACAAGTTCCACTGTCTTCCATTTTTACTCCACTCCTCTTCTTTATTCCTCATCTTATTCAATTTGTTTCAGGAATCCTGGAAAACCAAAGAAAAACTATTACACAATCATCACTAAGATCCCCATCTCCTTAGATCATTTCCAACAACAGAAATCAATCGCCTCAGCCATTCATTCAGATGGTCTCTCGCTCTCTCTCTGAGATCGTTTCTTTCTTGACTTGCAGAGTCACTCCCATCTCTTCGACTACCCCACCTTTACACCTTGACTGCATGTCATCGATTTTCTATGTATCTTGACCTGAACTAGCCAACTCTTATAGAAAATTGGATAAATTTAGTGGACTGTAAGATAGCTTTGTACAAGATCTCTTTGCGCACAACTTGTTCAATTCTTATGGTGTGTTGTGGCAATGTTACAAGTTTTGGCAAAGTATTCTATAACATGCTTGTGAGATTCATTGTCTCTTGGACCAGTACTACGCTCACAATCATGCAGTGACCCCTGGCTAATGGCAGTGTGTCAGCAACTGAACCAGCACCACTAGTGGAATTTCCAACACTTTTGTTTAATTACATAGTTATTGGAGAACTAAATTGCAAGTTATTTTGTTATATGTTTCTATCCTGGTTAAACAAACTCCAATAAAATCAAATACTTCTGCAGCAATTAATTGGGAGAAAAATTCAGACTCAATAGTCTCAAATAAAAAGGTACAGTGGCCAAGTAAAAACGCTTTAAATTGGAAGTGCCAATAGCAAAGAGTTGAAAATTTCATAGGCTTGAATTGGGTTTTTGTCCATTTAATTTTGATGTTCTTCAATTCATACAAAAAGCCTGTAACACAAACCTTCCTGCACTGCCAATGAAGTCTGCATACATGCGCCATTGTTTTGGATCATCATCGAAAAGATTTCCAAACCGTCCACCTGGAAAAGCAAAATACTTATAAATGAATTTTGATACCAATTTTTTATTTTATTCTATATCGTTTTCCTTTATAATTTATTTTCAGACCAATGAATAGGCGCCCTAGAGCTCCAATGCCATCCTTTGATACCCATCTGCAGAAATAATCACAAAAACTATAGCTTAATCCAATTCCAATAAAATTCTAACTATTTATACTTTATAAATGGGCTAACTTGGTATATATAATTACAAAACAAGCCAACAATACAAAATTTCACCTGATAGTAGCAGCAGAAGCAGCAGCAGTAGTACCAGTGAATGAGCCAACACCAACAGCCTGAAATGGTAGAGTGCAGAAATTGATATAATAAGCGATAGCATATTTGCATAATGAAAATATGAAATACTGAGAGATATTTAGAAATCACTACAAGAGGTTCATTAAATAGCACATTGGATTTTAATAGATAAAAAACATAAGGTGTCAAATTATAGCAAAATATGACTATTTGAGGAGTCTTAAACCTAGAAAACATACCCAAGATAAACTAATGGACTGAGTTAGATTAACATGCCTTGAGGAGACTTGATGTAACTAAAGTGTGACAGATCCATCCAGTAACATTGGTAGGGAACTGTAACAACATGTACTGCAAGTAGTCATCCGAGACAGATCCTTCATTTAGAGTTAAAAAAAAAAGAAAAAAAGAAAGCAATTAGTGATTGGAAATATAAAACTCATATAGTAACCATTTTGTGATATGTGATGAATACACATAAAAATAATCTAAATATGCTTTAAAAATATCTAATTATCATAATAAAAGGCACAACTATATATGGTTTAAAAATCCAAAGAAACTGCAACTAAAGAATGATTGTAGTTCAAAGTACTACCCTAAAATATAGCTAGGAAAATAAGAAAAAGCTCCACCTTAATAAGTCAAAAGTAACTATAAACTTGAAAGTACATCTTGATACAGACACAATGATAAGCATCAACTCTCACTGGTTTACAACTTAATGAGGCATCATTAAGCAAGGAGGCTCCACTTTAGCATATTAGAACTGATATTTAAACTTTGAAAAGAAGTGTTTTTGGGTAGATAACACACAAATGGGGAAATGCTTCAACAATTCAAAAGCATCAAACAATAATAAATAAATATTCCAGAGTGCTTTTGAAGGATTCATTAAAAATCCATTACAGCATTTCAAAAGTAAGTTCTACTGAGGACCCTGATGGATAATTGCCAAGACTTTTAAATAGCTTGCGAATATCTAATGGGAACACCTAAGATAATTCACATTAGGGTTTTGCCAAGATACAAAATTAGAGAGTGAAAAGAGAAACTTCAAATGGACTTCATCAAACAATGACGTTCAAACATGAAATGCATTTTAATGTATAATAAACAAATTATGAGACATTTTCATTTTTTATGAAATGTAGCACAACTGCACAAGAAATGGACGCACACCAGCAAGTCAAAGTTCAAATATGTAGAACAAGATTGAAAGGAAAATATAAAAGCAAAAGTATGATAAAATAGATAAAGAAAATTAATCAGAAACAAGTGAAACACACTCTGGTCACCTGGGAAGCCTGTAGGTAGAATAAAATCTTTGATAACATATGGAAGCCACGATAATTTTGTGTCAGATGAATGAGATTCTTTAAACCAAATATTTTCGGCACCATGTTCCTCAAAAAAACTTTTTAAAAGTGAGTCATCATCTAACACATACCTGTTTGCAAATCATGATACAGGCAAAACAACTCAGATGCAAGAAAAGATTTGAATTACACAATCACAGGCCAGGATGAATTCACTAAGCAAAGAAAACCACAACTAATCTCCCAAGACAAGTAAAACCGTTAGGTCCTCTTTGCATGGGAAATTTGAAATCCTCGACTTGAATATGAGCATTTCATTCAAATTGTAGAAGCAAAAACTTCGAATTGTAAAGGAGGAGAAAGAAAAATCATCCAACCACATTCAAAAATTCTCCTTATCCAAATTATGTTTATCAAAAGAAGTTACATTCAAGATGGGGCTATCACAAAAGTGAAAAAATGAAATAGAAGAAATTCATATTATCGGCTAAAGAAAATAACTAAAATATTTTTGCAGATCAATCTTAACTTAATAATTGTAGAAAAGAACAGAAAATTAAAAATAAAAAATCCAATAAATTGATAAAGAAAGCTCTTAAAACAAAAGACAAATGCAATGAAAACAAAAACCAAAGACAAGGAAGGTTTTATTTGATGAATGACCTCCTTGCAGTTCCGTTGCCATATCTCTCCACCAAGACGGCATTCCTGTAGAAGCACAAATTTGGAAAATCCAGTAAACTAAAGACAGCCAGGATATAGAAAACTGTTTAGGCGAATAAAACACACTGTAACAGTGTCAACTGCCAATAAAAGGAAATGACAAAATACAGTCCAAAATGGAAATAAAAAAATTCCTTCAGATTCACCCAGTCTAAAGTTCCAGTTTTTCGTCTGCTAGATTCTTTAGCCAACAGAGTCCAAAACAGCATCATATAATTGATAAGTTTGAGTATTTTATATATACTTCCATTTTCCCAGAAAACCAAATGTAAGGTTAACGATGAAGCTTGTACCTCCAATCGTTAGCATCATCTTCTCCGTCTTGAGCATTGGATTGTACAGAAGAACAGAGAATTTGGAAATGCCGAGCTCTCTTTCTCGTCGAAAATTCAAAAGCTCTCGCGGGCAAAGAGAATTGTAGAGAGGAAGCCATTTCTCAAAAGATTTCAGTGTCGGGGTGTTTGGCTAATTCATTGGGCGGATATGGAAAGAAAAGAAAATGAAATATATAGAGAGAGGGAAGTGTAATTTTACTCTAAAAATTTTTCTTGTTATAATTTTTTAAGTTAATTTTATTCATCAACTTTCAAAATTAGTGCATATTTTTCCTTTTTACTGTAATCATTTTTTTTTAACCATTAGTTCGTTAAATAACTAAAGTAAGCTAAAGTATAATTTTACTCTTGAACTTCATCAAATGTTTTTAATTGTGTCCTGTATTTTATTTTTTTTAAGTCATATTTATTCTAAAATTATGAAATCAAGCACATGTATACTTATTTTCCATTTTCCATTGTAACATTTGGTTGATTGATTGTTGATCAAATAAATTAGTTGATCTGATTATATTTTGTATAAATGACAAAAAAAAATAAAAAAAGAAGTGATGAATTGGGCAATTTAATAATCTATAGGGTCAAAAGTGCTATACATCTCCGAAATAAAAACGATGTCGTTGAACCTGTTTAAACTGATACTAAAATTGTATGTAACCAAACCAAATTGTTCCCATTTTGTTTTTAATTTCTTGGTTTCTTTACCTTTTTGTATTCATGAACCGGTGATGTAACTTTTTTATTTATTTGTTGATATTGCCGACTTTAATTATTATTTATAAATCAGAATAACTTTTTATTCTGATTTTTGTCATATATAAATCTATTTTATAGATTTTTTTTTTTTTGCTTTTATCATCATAAAGCCTAACATGCATGTCATCACATCTATTATATGGGGATTTTATATTTGTTTGGTCCAATAATATACTGTTACATTCATGGATTATGCATGGGCTATCAACTGTTCATGCCATGTTTGATTTGATGCATGTATCATGATTTTTCATACCATGTTTGATTGATGCATGTATCATGATTTTCTATATTATAATGTTATTTTTTGCCCCCTATGTTATCATTGTAATATCCCACAAATCTTACTTTTTCAAACAATTAATTATTTAGTAACTAACAATAAGTTAAAACTTCCTAGAACTTCCTAAAACTTCTATAAATAGTTGTCATCTATCTGTGTTTTGTATTATCAACTGTTTGTTTCTTTATTTCTTTTTCCATTAAAAGTTAGGTTGTCAATTGAGTATTCTTTTAAAACATTGATCAAATAGGATGTAATAAGAACTTTTTTTTTTCTGATCTTCCTATATGTACATCCAAGTTATTGTGTGCACCATATTACTGCTGATGGTGGACGGTGCAATGCATTTATTTTCAGATTACTTGATTCTATTGTTCATCCTACTTGAATCCCTTTTTTACTTTTGCTTTCTTTTTTTATTACATCATTTTTTTTTATTATGCTTTCCTTTGAATTTTAAAAATTTTAATGGGTTTGGACGTTGTTATCGTGTTAGTTTAACTATAAACCAAACATTTTTTTCCACTTTATGCATCCGTTGTTTTTTAGATATGATTCTTTTAATATTCTTCCAAATTTGTTCCTTTTATTATGATAAATAGAACTTGACTAATTTATCCGATTGCTCTTCCCCTGTTGTCTTATGTATATTATGCGTATTTTGTCCACTTCTCTTTCAAACTCCACATAAATATATGCACATGCCACTATAAGTTTATAAAAAAATATTTTATGTATTAATTTTAATTGTGATTCAACATGTACTTTCCATTTTTTGTATTTGGTTGTAAAACTCATGTAATTCCTTGTTGAGATTGAAGTACATATATAGATATTCTCTACTGCCTTTATTATCTTACTGTTGCTTATTTATTCTTACCATGTTGTTGGTTATGTCGGGTTTATAAACTTCATCCCCTCTATTTTTTTTTACTCTATTTTTTTGAAGTTGAAGTATATATGTTACTTTTTTAATATTATTTGCTCAATTTATTATTTAATTTTTCATATTTTCAACACAACGCGATAATTACATACTAGTAATATATTTGCATATGATATGAATGACTTAATTGACCAATTTTTTTAGGGTATCAATATGGATCATGATACATGAACTCAATTCGCAAAACTTGTAAAATTAGCATGTTAGTGTTGAGTATATACAGGTTCATGTCAGAAACATATCAACCCGTTTATGACACGGCTCAAAGTGGGTCATGTGACAGATTGACACACAAATTCGTTACAAACTGTTTGATTTTTACATATTATGTTGGGTCATATTGATATAACCCAATCTATTTATAATACGTAGAAATTTGTAGTAATGTCGAGACTAATAATGTCATTTTACAAAAAATAAGTATTTAAATATATATATATATATATATATATATATATATTAAAATCCAGATCGTATCAAGTCAGATCATGTGACCCTAACAAAGCAGAAGTAGATAATATATCCAAGTCGAATCGTGTCGAGTTTTATGACACATATAATACATTTAATTTTTGTGTTGTGTTATAATTGACACAATTAGTAAATGAATCGTGTTCATATTGATACTAATAATGTCATCAGAGTTGATCAACACGATACGAATACAATCCACCAACTCATTTTGACACCCCTAATAAACAAATTAAAATTTTTGTCCTTTATAATGAAACTTGAGTTTCCATAAAAATATCAAAAAATTGGAATTCAAGGAACTTCCATGTTCCACTCATCAACAATAACCATTTTTAACAACATATTCTCTATTGGAATGATAGTGTCAAACAAGAACATCCTCACGATTGTTTGATCCTCTCTACATCAATAAAACCAAGCACATTTTTTTAAAGGAAAAATAGAATTATTGCATTAAATCAAAGAAGAAAACAACATAAATAAAAGGAAATTAACATCATTCCACACTTGTAATACCCCCTTACTATCATACGTAACAGTCAGGTAAGTTAATGTCACTGTCTGCCTGTTTGGTCAAATCTATATAATATTGTTATTCAAATTTATTTTATAATACATTTTATTTTATAACACAAGATATATTTAATATTATAATTAAATTAAATATGAATTTAATTATTGATATAAGAATTTTCATAAACTTGATTAGTATTTTTCCACATCTACCAGCCTTTTTCTTTTATCCAGCACGAACACTAGTATCGGAGATGCACTTGATAAAATATATAAAATTGAATATTAGGCATTTGTAAAATATCAATTCTTCTAGAAATTAAAGGATTGCCCTTTCTAATAACCTGATATCTCTCATATTGATTGCATTTTGGTGCCTTTATTTATATAGAATTCACATGTTTATCATATTGTTCGAGATTAAATTTTATTATTATTATTATTGTTATTGTTGTTGTTGTTGTTGTTGCATTTTCACTTCACCATTTTAATTCACATGGCTATTCAAACTCATATGGTTCACAACCTAGCATTCATAATTAGTCCAAAATTCATTTTTCATTCATAAAAATAAACTTCAATAACCCCATAATTCTATTTTTAGTTCATGGCTACAACTTGTAAATCCCATAAATCATATCTTCCTTCTTTTTTTCTATTTAATCTCTTCTAGTTAACTTAATTAAGTAAAAAAAAAATCCAAATCTCCCAATACAAGGTCTCGGCCAACTTCATAATCACACCCAAAAATATATAAAACCTCACTTAATCATAGATTTCTTAAATTACAATAGAATATTGAGATGGTAAAATAAGAAAAACACAAAAGGAAAGATAAGTAGGAGAGCTTAGTGCTCTCGATTACAAAAGAAAATTACTCCATCACATGCCAAATGAAACTCCAGTTGAACAATGAAACATCAAAATTTTGATAGATTCACCCACCTTATTTGGAATCCTAGGTTGGCCAAACACCCTTATCCTTTCTCTATTCTCTTGTTAATTTCTTCTCTTTTTTTCTTCTCCTTTTTTTTGTTGATTTCTAGCTTGATTCTTATTCTACGTCACTTTTCTCTCACAAAACTACTCTTTTCTTATGCTAAATAGAGCAAAAACAGAGGAGATGGGAGTGAGAGGTTTCAGGTTCAAGGTGTTTAAAGGATAAAGACAGTGAATAATGAGGAAATGTGTAGAAGATGACCTTCCTTTCTCCTTTATGCCGAAATTAACCATAGAAAAATTGGATTAATTAACTCAATTTCAACACCTATTGACCCATAAAATTAAAAAGGGTTGAATTGATTATTAAAATTTAATTAATCTTTCTTAAATAAATATCTCATTTGATTCATAATTTTTCTTACTATTTATATTTAGTCACACTCCTTTTTTTTTCTTCAATTTCAAGCCCTAAACTACTTAGTCTCATACAATTAAATACACCAATATTCACAACCTAATTTATTTTATGTGTCAGTGTTCTTGGTTTGACGATTGATCCACCAAAATGAAAATCACATTTATCAAGATTTTTATGGAATCGCAACTTAAATTTTATTTCTTTGATTTCGTACCCTAGACATAAGAATTTCGACATCAAATTATACCGAATGATTTGCAGTACAATCAGGGTGTTTAACCATTCCAATGTCCTTTAGCAAAGCTTTCATGTCTTCTACCAGCCCTAGAGCTTTAACATAATCTCAATCAAAAGGTCTTAAAGGAAGGATGGAGCGACATTTAAGAAAAAAATACTTGGAATGGTGGTTGCGATGGAGAATGGAGAGCATTGGGTGTGATGGAGTCCTACCAGCAGATGTCTTTGAGCACTTGCCCTTTTCCTTTTATAAACCAACTTTAATGGCCATAAATGGTGTCAAAAAGGCTCAAAAAGTTGAAAAGAAATGAAGAACAAGATTGCTACTATAAGAAAAGTAACCTCGATAATGGGGGTTAAAAATTTGCTCTAAAAATTGATTTTAAAAGATGAAAGTTGAAAAAACATTGTTTAAATGAAGTGAAAAGGGGAAAACTGGTAGAAATTTGACGTAAAACGGCCAATAAATGGTTGAGAAAGGTCAAAAATCATGAGAAAACATATGACCAACGACAGAGGAGAGAGAAAATGAGAAGAAGAAGATGAAACATAGTTTTTAAAGTCATGATTTATGGTCATGAAGAGAACGTTTACGAGCGTGAATCGAAGTGTTCACTGGCACAAAAATTGTGACACAATCTATTAGGAAAAATATGAATGTTTCTGTTTGTTGAGGGACATAAGTTTATAGTTATGACTATTTGTTCACGAGCATGAACTCTTACTGTTACATGTACCAAAATGTGACACAAAGCATGAACCAAAATATGATAGATTCTGGCATTTTGGTCTAAAAACCTTCATGGTCAAGACTCCCTAGGCACAGACATGAAGTTCTAAAACATGACAAAAATAAAACATGTTTTAAAACAAAATTTTATGTTGCAAAACTTCTTCCTAAGCAAATAAAATATTCTTTTTTGATAAACATACAAACATGTATTAAGGAATTAGGACATGCATTCACCCCTTATAACAATCAAGATTCACAAGAATTAGCAAATATGTTATATGCAAAGTATATAAACATACAAAAGCATACAAACAATAATAAATACACAAACTCAGCATGATGAATGCAATGCATGCTTTTAAAATCACTTTTTACACCAATATGCTCCCATTAAGCATACCAAACTCCCTTTTTATAAAATCTTTATGTTTTGGCATCCTTAGTTTGCAATTCGCTAGTAACACAAAAATCGCGTATTTTAAGTTTTCGTAAAAAATTTAATGTTACTTATTTAAAATCAATTTTCTCACTTGCAATACGCATATCTACCGGGGCCTAAACTAATGATAGCCATAAAAGTAAAATATTAAATATAGTAATATTACTATTATCATTATCGATATTTAGATTATAAATTGATATGTTTGTAAAATTGTTTATTTTTGTGATCATATTAGTAAAACAATATTAGAATGAATTATGAACTACGTTATAGAAATACATATTATATGTTATCAATTAAGATGCATTATGTAATGGTTTATTTATTTGATGTTACTGTATTGAATATCATGCAATATGTGAGATAAGATACAAGTGAATCATACTAGTAAGATGCAATAGAAATCCAGAATATTTTGACATGTGATACAAATAAAATAATTTGTGTGAATACCATAGTAAAGCCCATAGATTAGCCTAAACCAGAATTAGGGGATTTGTTAGCATACCAATAGAGTTATACAAATTTATACAGATTATCCAGCTTTACTGGAATATGGAGTTACATCCTACTCTGTCAAAATATATAGATAATAAAGATATTTGGCATCCACATTCACAAAAACATCTTTTCTTATACGATTACTCATTGTGTCTCCCTATTGCCAATCTGGGTAGTCAATTTATGGGTACAATAGATGAGTAACTTGAGATATTTTTTATAATGTTGAGATGTCAATTCATTATGTTGATATATTTATTGTAATGTCCGCTAAGTAGGGCCTAATTAATATGTTGGTTTAAAGATATTATAAGTATGCTTAAGGGTTTGGTTAAGGGAAAGAGTTGAGAAAATATGAGAAAAATAAAAATTTCCTTATTCACGCTCATGAATGTAATGTCACGATCATAAATGATATTTTGAGATGTTTCACACCCGTGAATATTATCAGATATAAAATTTCAACAGTTATTTTTTTCTTTCTATCACGACCTAAACTCAAAAGTAAACCCTATAACTCAAAATTCTTTCATATCAGTGACCAAATCTTGTGTTTTCTTTGATTTCTAAACCAAAACACTTAAACCAACACCAAAGACCAAAGTTTAACAAGTTCTTGGGGGATAGAAGCCTAAGGAATGTTGTGTTCTTATAAAGGCCAAACCAAAAAAAAATAAAGGAGTCTAAATCTTTCATCCTAGTTATGTTTCCTTTAATCTTGGTAAGGAATCACATTTCTCATTCTTTGCAAGTTTCTATAGCATTTTTTTCATGTATATCCCATTTTTTGTGGAGACTCATTTCCAAATGAGTTAGAATTTCAGTTGATCGTGAGTTTTTACGGTTTAAAACCCCTCTTTAAGCTTGATTAAGGTTATAGTAAACTTTCGTGTGAGGTTATGTGAGTTTAAGGTTGAAAGGCCTCAAGCGCCAAGAGGGGATGAATTATTGATTTTTGTAAGGAATGAAAAATTAAAAATTTAAGCAAGATAAAAAGTAAGGGAGAAAAATAACACTGAAATTTATAAAGGTTTAACCCTCAAAGCCTACTTCTCTCCCCAACTACTGCTGAGAGTTTTAATCTATTAACAATATACTTTTAGGAATAGATTAAACTCATACAAGTATTTTCCAAGGCTCATACTCAAACTCTTACAAGTGTTTTTAACGACTCAATACAAAACGTTTACAAATGTTTAATTCCCAACTCAATTCACTCAATCTCACTATCGAACAATCATTTACGAGAATAAAAACAGTCAAACAACTACAAACTCAAGATCACTTGAGTTTTACACAACCAAAATGAGAATTGAAAATAATACAAGAGAGATTGCAACAAAGAAATAAAATATAAACTCTCACAATATGATTTCGTAAGGATTTTTCAAAGTAATTAAGCTTTTAATGTTCTAGTTGATGTTCTTTTTTCATAAAAATAAACTATTTATAGAGTTCCTTCTAAATCTAGCTGTCAAAGATGCTTTAATTCAAATAATAGTCATTTTACTACCTCGGAAGAAGGCTACAACGGTAATATTTTTCAGTTTTACGGGTGTGAATAGTCTTTCACGGGAGTGAATTATTTTGCTCTTGATTTTTCAAATTTTTATAATTCAACATTCACGAGTGTGCATAGTATTTCACATGCGTTAATAGTAAATAGTGAACAGTACTTTTTGGATGTGAATAGTATTATGATCGTTATTGAATCGAATTTTTGAATTCTTTAGCATTTCAACACCTTCACAGTCTTAACACATGGCTTCATGGGTATGAATAACATATATTCTGCACTTTTAAACTTTATTTGGCTTGATTTCTTTGGTTAAGATATTCCAATATAAATTTAACTTGTATAATTACTTAAAATACAAAGAATGGTTAAATTTCTTATTACTCAATTATTTGTTATCATCAAAATAACGAAAATATCTTTAAGGTTAAATCAAATAACCCTCAAGGTTCAACAAAGGTTATATAAGAGATTTTAAGGTTAGGGTTTGATCTTTTATGGCTTTAAAAGTTAAGTATATGATGTATAGAAGTTGATGGATATATGTTATATGTGATATGAGTTAGAAGATGATGTGGTAAAACCCACCAAGAGGATAAACAAACTTAAGAGAAGCTTAGTGTTGAGGCTCCATTAGAGATATGTATATATATGCATTGAAATTCCGAATTAATGGCATGATATATGTGTAATGTGTTAAATATATCTTAAATGCTTTGTATGTCATTTTGTGGTTAGAAATGAATGTAAATATGCCTTAAATGAGCATTGATGATACTTTTATTGTTATATAATATGAATATGATGCTTGAAAGGAACATTGTATTGGATATGCCATGTGTGCATAAATGGTATGTTAAGATATGATGATTAAAAGGTAATGTTAATAAAGTTGTAGAGGTTTGTTGAACCATAAATGCATGATTATGATATTGAATAAATTAGTAAATAATTTATGAGAAAATGTGCAATTATGTGTTTAATTGATGATATAGCATGATAAGACCTGTTTGATGAGAATGTTCATAGAAAAATGTTGTCATGGGATAATTATAGAAGCTCTTGCATATGGATTTTCTTAAATACCTTGCTGTATATTTATTCACGCCAGTAACAGAGGATTCACGGTCATGAATCATCGATTCGAAACTGCCAGATCAGGTAAAATGTTTCACGATTTGAGTCACCACTTGACTCATGACCATGAATCACAAAAGTCACATCTATGACTAATTATTCACGCATGTGAAGAAATGTGCAATTTCTTGGATAGAAACGTTCACAACTTAGTTCATGGTTTTGTTCAGGAGTGGGAGTACCCGTGAATGAACTTTCATGGGCATGAACTATGAACGGCCGTGAACACATGGTTCACGCCTGTAAATCATGTTTAAATGTTATATGTTGTTTCTTCGATAACTGTAATGTAATGAATGTGCACATATTTTGATAGTGGTATGATATAAATAGTAGACACATGTCTATATGATTATTCATGTACACATGATACATGGTGATTTTCATATGTTACAAATATTACATGATAACAAAAGGTTTATATAAAAGTATATCAAATAATATATGAAAAAATAAAATCCAGGTTCAATACTATGACTAGAAGTAGGATATGCGATATGTCATTAAAGGAGCAAATGGTACCGTAGTTATATGTTACACAGTGACTTTTTTTAAGGACAAAATAGCTTAAGCTCGAAGAGTGTCATTGATCATATATTGTATGAAAAAAATATATGTTTTAGTCAATCAAGGTGGCTTAAGCTCGGAGAGCACCCATGTTCACAACTTATAAGCGAATAGTCCAGGTTGAGAATTGTTAGGCTAAGATGTTAAAATAATAAGTGAATACATTATAATGAAAAAAGGGTTTTATGACATGGGTATACAATGGCAAATGTTTCATATGTTATATGTTATGAACACTGGTATATGTTGCTTAAGTATGATATTAAGGTATAATACTTTATTGGTTACATAAGTTGAAGTATATTACATGATGTTATGATTTCACTGTCATATCATATTGTTTTAATATGATGTCACGAATATGTATAACTTGATGTTGTTGTATGAATGTATGTTGAATTTATATGTATATATGTACCACTAAACTTTCAAAAGTTTATTTTGCATGTGTTTTCCCCATGCAGGTCGAAGCCCAATAGATAAAAATAATAGTCAATTTAGAGAAGTCAGTCCAACATAGAGACAACAGAGCAAATCTGACAAGAGTCAGTGATATATCATATTTTGCATTTTGTACATGACATATGAGTTTATGAGTCATTTACTTTCATACATTTCTTATATTTTGAATTATATGTAATCTTTTACTTTAAGACATGTATTTTTGCAAACAACAAGCTATTGAAGCCCAAAGTTAATATTTTGATATACATATCATGATATTTCTTATGGATCGAAAATGTTTAATGGTACATGTGATGGTTTTATATGTAATAAGTTTATGTGGCAAAAAAAGGTTTTCCAAAGAAAAGAAAAGTTTAAAATTTTTATAGTTTTTCTATAATAGGTATAAGTGACATTCGCTCATTTAGTTGAGAAGACACGATATATATATATATATATGTGTGTGTGTGTGTGTGTGTGTTTATTGCTTACTATAAGGAAGCATGTTAGGGTCATAAACATAAATTTAAATTAATTATAATTTGACTATTTTTATAAATCTTGCATTATTGAGCTAAAATTCAGAGTGAGAGTTGTTTTTTTCTCACACAGATAGTAAATAACAAATATATACTAACACACATATCGTAAGAGTTGCAAATCTAGTAATTCAAGCAGAGAAGTGTAGCGGTAATAGTAGTAATGATAGTCATATTATGTTTATAAATATATTTTTTATGCATTATGTATATTTTTAAAACAAATACATATCTCTGAATAAAATTATTTATAGGTTTATATTTTGTAAAAACATGTTTTACATATGTTTATAAAGATTATTTATTCACATTTTGATTTATGTATAGGTTTATAGATGATGTATGTCTATAAGTCATACACGTGCATATCAGTTAATTAATTGTAAACACCACTTTACTTGACTGAGGTACAGTAGGGTAAGAGGGTATTATAACACTCTTGGACCAAACTGCAATCCTGCAATTCTTACTAACAAATGAGCTATTTGGTTAGCTGATCTCCTAAAGAATTTAAAATTGCAATTAACAATGCATTTATAAATCAACAAATATTCATGAATTAAAAGGCCTAATGTTGATAGATTCGCAACATAAGTAGAAATTGTCTGATAAAGTTGCAAACAATATCTCAAAATACACATTGTGAACATTAAGGGATTTAATCCAACTAAGAGCCTCCCTGCAAGAAAGACTCTCCACCATCAAAGAATCCAAAGATCCTCACAATAAACCTTTTGTGGTAACCACAAAAGTACTTGCACTGTTTTCTCATCATGCAACTATAACCAATACGATTCAAATGAGGAAAATAGTTGTGTCAAAGTTACATTTAAGAAAACCCATTGGAGGTTTCTTCTATATACCTCCTCCAATGGTGGATCTACATTATGAAAAGTGGAGTCTTTCGACCCCGCTTTTTTTTTTTAATCTTTTTAATATACATTTTTAAAAAAATGGTATTATATTCATGTTAAAAATTAAAGTGGACCGTATTAATTTAATATAATGGATCTCATAAAAAATTTAAAAATTAATTTTTTAATTTAAAAAATTGAATAAAAAAATTTCTTTTTTTGATTCTTCCTCCTTTTATTGGCTTGTAGTCCTTCATTCATTTTTTGACTCCTTTTTATGTGATTGCATTGTAATCATCCATCCACTTATTTTTTTTCTTTTTTCTAACCTATCTTCTCTGCAGTTTATCAGATCTAGAAAACCAAGAATGAAGTGTTGTTCCAACAACAACAGCCTATTATTATGTTGATTGTACATAGAATTAGAGAGACTATTTTGTTTAGATTCATGTATAGACATGATACACAATATAACCACAAAAATTATTGTATTTTTGTTAACTGGCAAAATTTCTTTGCTAATAAGGTATTTATGTTTTGTTCACAGTTTAGCTCCGTTTTATATTTTGTTTTGATATTAATATAAATTATTTTAGTTTGACAAAAAAAACTTTCTTTTGAATTGCTTTATGATGATGATATAATAATAATAATAATCAAAGCTTTAATAAGTTCATTGACAAAGAGTCGATATTGTACATAGAATTAGAGAGACTATTCTGTTTAGATTCATGTATAGACATGATACACAATATAACCACAAAAATTATTGTATTTTTGTTAACTGGCAAAATTTCTTTGCTAATAAGGTATCTCTGTTTTGTTCACAGTTTTGCTACGTTTTGTAGTTTGTTTTGATATTAATATAAATTCTTTTGGTTTGACAAAAAAAACTTTCTTTTGAATTGCTTTATGATGATGATGATGATATAATAATAATAATAATAATAATAATCAAAGCTTTAATAAGTTCATTGACAAAGAGTTGATGAGCAGTAGGGCTTTGACACAACATAAATTTTCAGAAAATAAAAAAAAAATAGAAAATGGGTCTTCCCTGACACAAAATGAATGTATTACAAAAGAATAGCCTTAGTAGAAAATATGCACCGGTAGGAAACCAATCTCAAATATCATGCGGTTTTTTCAAATTTTATTTTTTCCCATCCGATTCCGAATGTTTTTTTGCAGGAGACAGAGCGGTGATAGTATATATATCCCCCGCCCCAAAAATATATTTATATAATTATATATTTTTATTATTTATATATATAATAATTATTTATATTTTAATATAATTAATATTTTAAAAATAATAATAAAATAAAAATATAACACTTATTTTAAATAAAAAAATATTTTTTTATTTAAAAAAATATATAATTAACTAATTAATTAAAATAAAAAATAAAAAAATAATTTTAACATTAAAAAAATAAAAAATTTTAATAAAATTTGGGAATCGAGGCGCTATCGAGAATTCCCGTCCCCGTGTGGTGCGGGAAAGGAGATCCAAAAATTTTCTCCATCAGGGTTCGGGGCGGGGTCGGGTTACGGGGGCTGGTACGGGGATGGAGAACTCCGCCCCGAACCCGCCCCGTTACCATTTACAACTTAAATAATGCCACCAGTTGAACAACAACAACAATAATAATAAAAATAATAAATGCCACCAGACTAGACAATAATTCCTACACAAATCATCTACTTCTAGTTGAACGTGACGCCCACTAGAAAAATTGGGCAAGAAAGTAATGGTCAAAAACATTACAGAAATATCTTCAGATACTGGCATTCTGGCTTTGTTTCTCACGGTTTTCCTCCACAATTTTCTGAAACTCTTTTTCACTGGTTGCGATTACACGTTTCACCATGTCAAAGGTAGTAAGCCTAATGCTGCAGTAGAAAAAAAAGGATGTAGGATTATCAGGGAAAAAATGCAAGTCTTATTTCAGTTATCAAGTGCAGTGAACCAGTAATCCTACTAGGTCAATGCCACGTCCTTCAAAACATTTTGCAAAATTCAGATGCCATGATTCATACTCGCCAAGTGAAGATGAAATGAAAGGACCATTAGATCTAGAAGATGAACTTCTTTTCACCATTCTAAAGTCAATTACTAAGTTAAATTTAGTTGGTTGGTTTTATTTTAAAAATCAGCATCAACATTTGATCCACCTCTATCAAATTAATTAGTTAAAAGTTAGTTTATACAATCTTTTACTGTTTATCGTAAATTTATAATATCCACTTAATCTTATCGACTAATCCACCAATTTTTAGACTATACATGAAGCTATGGATAATCAAAATTTTTTGGTTGGATCAAAACTAAAATATTGAGCGGCTGCCAGCACTAAGCCATCTAACTTAACAAGATTACTGTGGAGGCACGTGTCCCCAATGCCCTGACTGTAAATCTATCCCTAATATTGAGGGATCTGTGTCCATATATCAGACAAATGAAATGGACAAAGTTAGGCAAACCTGCTGTTTGGTAGGTTCTTTAATGCATTTGGCACAAAACCCCTATACAAGCCAATAACTCCATCCCGTTGAATGATTCCTGGATCAATAAGATCATGATTAGATTCAAATTCATCAATTCATTATTATGAGTCAAAAATTTTAGCTTCCCTGTAAAACTGATCTAAAGGAGAACACAAAAATGGAACAAAGAAACTTTAATTAGATATCTCACAACATTAATTGATACTTGAAACAGAAACTGAAAGCTCTTAACATACGAGAGTTACAACTCAAAAAGGGGTAGAACCATAAGAAATGAATGGGGAATTTGTAATTCCATATAAGTGGAAATTCATTATTGAGTTGATATATGGACATCTGAGAAAGACATTCATAATTAAGAAGCCTGAGAGAGAACTTAGAATTTAAGTTGAGAAGCTGGATTCATATCAGAGATGGGAAAAAGACAGTCCTAGTAACAACTTTCTTCTGTAAGCTATTTAAGTAGAATGTGTTACTAGGACTATGAGCAAAATTTGCATTTGTTACTAGGACAGTTAACACAAATTTTTTTTTCTTATGCCAATCATTAGCCACAATTCATTTTTAGCACTCCTGTGATTGACTCAGTACCTTTCCTTGTGAGCATCTTCAATTTAAGAATTAAATTGTTGACCTAAATTGCACTCGTAAGCCAACAAATTTATGTATTCCCAAGTAAGTGCCATAGCCATTACCTTTAGAAATCCTAGTATTAATTTCAGGAAAAAAAAAAGAAGGAACCTTCCACACAAGTACATACTCCAGATGTTTATGTCAATTACCTGAAAATGCATCCAAAACTGACTTATAAGGTGTTCCCTTCATTTGCATTTGTCTTCTAATTGTATCCAAAGGATAACATGTTAGTGTTGCAACAGCAGCAGATGCCACAGCTGTAAATAGAGATGCCTGAGCTGTCTATCGATATTTCTCTGGCAAAGACTTCTTAACTCTGCATCCAAAAAGGGTCAATATTTGAAGATTCAATCTAGTTCTCCTTCTGTTAAATTCTTGAGGTATTAATGAACTCACAAGTCAAAAATGCAAAAGTTCACGGCAATATATGGAGCAATGCCAATGAGAGAAGGCCCAAGACCATAATAAAAGGACGCAACTCCTTCATCCCGTAACATGTTCAAGGCAACCTCGATAAATCATTTAACTCCACCCTTATATAAAAGAACATCTAGTCATAAACAAAATTCAATTTGTCACGCATACCTCTGACATAGTCTTATACCCGGGTTCAACTGCTAACCGTAATCTTAGAACATCCAAAGGATAGGTTACCTACACAAATAGAAGAGTAGAAAGAGAAAAGAAGTAAAATTTAAGTGATCACATCTAAAGCTGGTGTGAAAAAGAATTGACAGAAAGGGAAAAGTTGAGACAACTATCAAAGCAGAAAAGAATTTACTCATTATCTTCAACATGAACACATTATCACTGAGGCAAATCAATTGAAGCCAAGCAGGTTGCAATATGATGAACAGAACATTTTGCATTCTCATTTACTAACTTACAAAAGTGGATGTCATGCCTGCACATGCACCTGCAGCAAGTCTTCCAACAACAGAGAGTTTTCCATCATTTCCAGTAAACAATTTCTGCAAAACCCACACAAATATTAACTAAAATTTCTCAAGCAATAGTAAATGCAGAAACATATAATACTATCATCAAATTTGTTTGATTAAATTTTACTGTTACCTTGTAAGCTTCATAAGCAAAGAGCTGGACAGCACTATAAGGTATAATCCGAATCACCTGAAACATTCAGAAGATATTCTAAATTTAAAATTACTTCCTAAGCACATCAAGATTCATAAATTAGAAAATTTCAAGTACAAAGAGAGTGAATAACGCAAAAGGAACTGAGGAAGGTTCCCTTTCCAATAACCTTTTATTCCTTCTTCTTTCCCTATCAGTGTTATGGCCTGCAAATCATTAGATGAATAGGCACCAAGATAAAAGTATTAACCATGCATTTGGATGCAAGGATTGAATACTTAGATTTTATTTGATAATTAAATTCATGAATTAAGGTTGGATTTTGTTCAAAAAGAGCAATCAAGTTAAGATTCATGAATGTGGATATAAACTTCATTTGGATGTGGATTTGAAATACCTGAAAACAGATCCATTTCAAATGAGTTATCAATTCTCATTTACACTCATGAATCTAATCTCCGTAGCAAATCCAATCAATTGAACAATGAGCTCATTTGAATTCATAGCATAAAAAATTAACAGATAAACAGAATCTGGCATGAGAGGAAAAAAAAAACTTCCATCTCACATGAAGTCCACCGTCAATTTTACCTGAATGAAATCAATTGCCTTCTTAGCACTATCTTGCCCAGCCCGAACGCCGTGGGTCTGTCAACACATCAAATTACTTTACATTAACCAACGTTTCAGTTGAAGGAGAAAATAACCTTGTTGAAACTCTGCAAAACACGAACATTTTTAAATTTGATACTTATCCAACATTTTCTCGGTAAACAAGCAATACATTAAGAAAGCACCAAGTTAACATGAGATAAAACAAAGGCAAGGTAAACACGTGAAGAAACTCCAAACGACAAATTTACGCCAAAAGTTAGAATTGAAGGTGACTAATGAAGCGATGCCTGCATAAGGAGTTTGATACGGTCGAAAGGAGCCGTCGCGGTCTTTGCTGCAGCTCCAGAGATAGCTCCGGCAACAAAAATCGCGGCGTCTCCCGGCACGTAACTCAAAATAGCCAGTGGATGATTCAAGAGCTGAGAAGAGCTCGGCGCGAATTCAATTTTGTCTCCCTTTTCCAACATTGAGACAGAGGCAAAATTAACAAAACCGACGTTTCCAAGATGATGACTACCACTAGCCTCAACGCTATAACTAAGCTGCGCGGTCTTCCACAGGGGGCCATGGTCTGCGTCCTCAAGGAGACCGCACTGTGAGGTTTTGAGGTCCGCTGTGCTTCGAAATGACAAAATGGCTCTTTGTGTTCCCATGTTTTTATTCGAATTTACAACAGGGAAGAGCTAAGAAAATTAGGTGCTGGCAGGGACTGGGGAGGGTGAAGAGCAACAACTATCTGATTCTGAATGTAAGGGAACGTCTTCAGTTTTACGCTGATTCTCTGCGTGCAGGCCTATATAGAGAAGCTGATCTGCACCGTCTTGATATTTTTGAGGGGTGATATTTTTGTGACGATATTCCTAGGGTCAATTTCTCAACAGTTATGCGTAAAAATATCCTCCAATTTATTAATATTTTTTAATTTTAATTCATATAATACAAATATTATTTTAAATTATTTTTATAAATTTTATGTATTACGATATTATCATAACGGCCAAGTATTTTATCACTGACATGAAATGCATTTTGATGATAGTTATTATATCGTAGTTTATATATATATATATATATATATATATATATATATATATTTTTTTTTTTTTTTTTATTGTCATAATTAAATGTTACATCACCGCCTTTATTACTCTTTTTAATTTTGATACGGAATGAAAATAAGGTTAAACATGGACCAATTAACTAGTTTATGAATAAATTTAATTTAATAATAATAAAATCTTAATTAATCTATTAAAATTGGTTAATATATAGTAAATTTTAAATTTTTAAATGTTAAAAAAATAAGTCAATATTTTTTTCAATTACTATCTATAAACTTAAATTTCTCACGTACATACATATTTAATAATTGCCTTAAATTATCTTTTTAATTGATTGACAATTCGACATGCCTTTTTAGGTGTAATTCAAATAATTTGTCACATTAGCAAAAAAATTTAATAGTTACAGAATTGAAGAGTTAAGTTATTGATTCGTTTGTTTTCTCCTTCCAATTTAGGTATCTAAGTAAGTGATTTTTTTTTTTTTATCGAAAGTTTAGATATCTTTTTTATGTATTTTTAGCCAAATAATTCATCTTCTTTGATTTTGACATAAAAATGGCTTTTTTTTTTAAAAAAAAAAAGCGTTTTATATTTTAATTTTTTTTAATAAAATAATTTTAAGTTTTTAATTCTTTCATCATTCTGACTTTTTCTTTATAAAATTATTCATGGTCTTTTTAAAATATTTATTTTTTCAATCCAAAGATATAAGTCAATCTTCATTTTTTATCAATCCATTTCAAAAGATAAGAACATTTTTTTGCTACAAATATATATATATTGTAATTCTCTATGCAGCCCTTATATAATGTATGTGTCTTGTTATAAATAAATATGAATTATTAAATTTTCAATCTTTTAATAATACTCATAATGAATGTAGGGATATATTAAGCTAAATAGATAATTTCAGTTATATTAATTAATTATGATTTTTTATAAAAATGATATATTTTTTGAATTTATTTGTAAATTTAGGTATTGAGAAAATGAGTATTTATTTATAAGGAAATAAAAAATATAGTTGAATTCCATGAAACCAATTGAATCATAACTCAACTATTAATCTGTGGGGATCCAGTTTTGATAATGTTGCTAGGAAGCAAACGAGGCCTTATGTTTATTGAGTCAGAATGAATAAATAAAAGGCCTTATGTTGATTGCCATGAACAAAACCCATGAGATAAAATCCCCTTCTTGAGTTCTCGAGCTCAATATTCCTAAATCAAAATCCTCCGATTTGAATTTTAAATATTTAACTATTTTTTTGAGATAATATTTTGCCCACTTTTCAAAAACTTATTTAATATGAGTATAATTAATCTCTTTGGTAATAACGTTTGCCAAAAGTGTTTTTAGAGAAAAAAATTTATTTTAAAATTTTTTAAATTTTGAAAACTGTTTTTGGAAATAAACAAATAAATAGATGGTTCTTCCAGAAAAATGTTTGAAAAAATCAATTTATAAAAAACTAAAAAAATCAGTTAATTAAATTAAAAAAAATTATAAATTTACATTTTTCAACACCTAACAACAATTCCAAATAATTCACAAAAAAACAAAATCCCCTTCTTGAAAATGCAGGACAATCTCTCGGTCGAACATATAAAGGAAAACGTATTCCTCTCCACCATAACTTATTTTAATTTTCAATGATTATTAATATTTTTTTTGGTGAAATGCTATCAATTTCAAACAATAAATTAAAAATGTTATATTATATAGTAATACTTCTTGGCGGGATGTCATCAGTTTCAAACAACAAATTAAATATATATGTTACATTAAAGTTTTTAACAAATAAAAAATTTAAAGACATTAATTATAGGGCTGGTTATTTAATCACTTATAGTTTTCTCTTTTTTTTTTAAAAAAAAACAAAATAGGTAAAACTTATAATTTGATCTTATACTTTTTTATTTTATTTTTTACATGGCTCGTGTATTTTTATTTTGATGATTTAAGCTCCAAATTTTTATTTTATCAGTAATTAATTGAATTCTTTTTTCTATAAATGACAATTTTTCTCCACCCACCGAGCCCCAAACAAAACAGTTTTCTAAAATAATTTTTTTTTCACCCCGATCCCACCTTGTGCCCTGAATGGAGTGGGGATGATATATATATCTCTAGTCCTGATACCCGTCCCAAAAATGTATTTATATATTTTTATTATTTATATATATAATAATTATTTATATTTTAATATAATTAATATTTAAAAATAATAAAATAAAAATATAACACTTATTTTAAGTAAAAAATATTTTTTATTTAAAAAATTATATAACTAACTAATTAATTAAAATAAAAAAATAAAACAAATAATTCTAATATTAAAATAAAATAAAAAAATTTAATAAAATTCAGGAATGAGGGCTAGGTCAGGAATTCTCGTCACCGTGTGGCGCGGAGACGGAAATCCAAAAATTTTTCTCAAAGGGGTATAGGGCGGCAGAGTGGTATTGGTGTCGGGGTATGAGAGTGTAGTATCGGGGTCGGAAACGGAGAATTCTATCCCGAATCCACTCCGTTGGTATTCCTACTTTTTTCATATTTTTTTAAATTAAACTAACATTATGCTAATATAAAATTATCATTATGATTCATTTGCAATATTGAATGTGATATAGAATTAACGGGGTAATTTACAATCCAACCAATAATTATTTATAAATTACACACTTCAATTCATAAAGTATTCAATTCAAAGAGGATATGAAAGACACTTCTACATAAGTAGATTAATAGCGTTAATCCAATTTTTTAAAAAAAAGGGAAAACGGACTTGATTATTAATAAAATAATAGTACATAAACTCAAACATCGAAATAAAAGCATGGATGCGGCATTGGAAAAAATTAAAAAATACAGAAATCAAATTATGAAATTTGCCAAAAAAATCATAATATATATTTTACCAAATAAATTTTATATATAACATTATTTATTATAAATGAAATAATTTTATCATGGATATGAGTAAAATAGAACCCTAAAACTCAACAAAATGTGAAAAGATATTTATGCCTTTAGTTAGAAAATTTTGGATATTTACATTTAAAGCTATGAAAATATGGACCAATACATGCTGTTGTATACCAAAATTAATTATAAAAAGTATATTTTTATATGAAAATCTAAGCAAATCTCTTAGATTGGTACTTCTAAGATGCCTTTGCAGTTTTGCATTCAATTATTGGGGGGGCATTTTATTCTCTAGCTTATAATGCAATCCATCAATTTTGTTTGCTCCATTTTCAAAACATAAATATTAGGATGAACACAAGATTAAATTGCAAGCCCAAACGAAAATTAATTAGCATTATTCATAAAATTGGAGACAGGCCTTGTGATGAGGCAGATGCCATTAGCTTGTCGTCTATATATAGGCTTGGGAAATCAAACCGATAACAAAAAAACACTCGGCAGATATCAGAAATCAATACAAATGACATATATGCTGGAGCCTGTCTTCATAAAAACCAACAATTCATGGCATGACTACTCTATAGAAAAATCTTCCATTTTTAGCTTTCACAAGGCATCACGACTATCTTGACAAAACCAACACAAATTGCTTGCTTTCCATCCATCCATCCATCCATTGATTTTAATGAAAATCAAAGAATAACTAATGCAAAATCACCTTCGCTGCCCAAAACCTGCATTAATAATTGATTCACATTAGACTCAATATATAACTAAGGTAATTAAATATATAACTGTCACTAATTACTACACAATAAATTGTTAGCAGCTACCGGACACAAAACTGTTGCAATAATTTATGGGAGGTGGCGACTGTCAATTTGTTAATCCTAAATCAATGGTAATAATTTTAATATATATACATCGTAATAGCTTTATATTATAGGAATTTTTGTGGTGGTGCGAATAGAATAAATTTGCAGGGTCTTAATTAAGAAACAAAACTCACGTATATTAAGCAACGAGGGCTCCAGTGGCTGCAACAACGACGTTTCCATGGTCTGCAGTGAATGAAGAAACATTGTGTATGTTAGCAGTTGGGTTTGATTAAAGTTTTGCAACCAAGTACGGAAAAAAACCCATGTGGGAAGTCCTTACTCAGTGGTGTTTTTGATAGGAAAAAGCATGCTCCGATAACACAGTAGCATAGCAACAAAGCCAATCCTTTCAAGTAATGAGAAGTACCATCCTGTCATGCACATATCATGATGATGAGAATTCAGTTTTAATTTTCTTTTGGCCAAATTGGAAACATGGGTTGGTATATAATATATTATCTTGCCTGTAGAGCGAAGGCTGTGGTGATTATTGATATTGCAAGACTACCAGTCTCCAGGAGATTGAAATTCAGATCCATCCTAATTCCCATTATCCAAGCAACAACCACGCACAATGGAACCTGAAAATTTTCACATTAAACATTCAGAATTATTAGTTTGATTTTTTTTTTGTTGACTAAAAATCTTTGGTCAGGCTGCTTACCACAAACATAGCAATTTGAGTTGCTGAACCCAAAGCAACTCCCAAGGAAATATCCTGCAATTCATGACCATATATAATATATAGGATTCAGAATCTCAACAATCAATTAAAATAAGGCTGAAAAAAGGGAAATTAATTAATTAATTTATACTCACCAACTTGTTTTTGAAAGCAAATATGATAGCTCCAGCATGTTCAGCTGCATTTCCAACAATTGGCAGCAAGATTATGCTAATGAAGCTGACTGACAGGCCCCAAGAATCAGAAGCATCCTGAAAACAAAAGGGGAATTCTCAGTTCTTATATGCAAGTATCCTTTTTTTTTTTTTTCTTAAAGACAATTGTTTAATTAAATGGTGAAGTAATAATTAATTACCTCAATAGTTCCCACAACGTATTCAGATAACAAAGAAATGACAGCAGTCATTCCTACCAGCCAAGCAATTCCACTCCAAAATCCAATCACTGGTGTTTCTTCAGAAACATCATCCCCATCCTCCGAATCCTAATCATAATTCAAACAACTCCATCAATTAATATACATATATATAAACTTCAATTTTCATTCACGTCTTTTTTTTTTCAAGAAAGAAAACAATCACCTCTTGCGCTTCAAACAATTGCCTGTGTGTGAACAGTTGGAAAACAAGGTAAGCCATGTATGCAATAAGCATCACAATGCTACTTGCTCTCGACAATTCGAGGGTCGGCACACCTGTGACAGAAGCAGAAACGCCAGCAATTCTGAACAACAATGGCAGCATATGACACAACAACGCTAGCATCAGAAGCAGGATATTCACATCTGCTTGTCTCTGGTCCATGATAAAAATGTATATTAGCATCAACATTTTATTATTTGACCTTAATTTCTTGGCTTATATAATTATATACTTACTCTATCATATTTTTGTTCCCTTGAAAGATTTGCAATTCCACCACAAAAGAGAGAGGTGCCAAGAACCAAAAGCAGGTTTGAGAGAATGGAACCCAACAGAGAATATTTCACCACTTCAATCTTGTGCTGGCTCAGTGCAAATATAGCTATTATGAGCTCAGTAGCATTCCCACATGTTGCATTTAGTAGCCCTCCCACTGCAAAAATCAATTTTTTTTTCAAAAAAATATTAAATCATATATATCACTTGTGGTCCCTTAAAATTTTTCTTTTTAAAATTTTAATTGAAAGTCCAAGTATGATCCTGGTGGTTTCTATCTGAAGGAGCAATCGCAATCCAATTTTATATAATTTTCTTGTGTGATTAGCCAATTAGATTAAGGGTTTAAGAAATTATATAATAATATTAAAGATCTATGGACACTCTCATCCTCTGAAGTGGTCAACCAGAGTGATGAGATAAGAACAATGACATACGGAATGTCAGAAAAACTCAGTTCTTTTGGGCTGTCTCCACATGAGGGATTGGAACCATATTTTGCAGTATTAATTGTTTTCTTTTTTCTTTTATTTTTTATTTTTTATTTTTCAAAATCACAAGAAATAAAGGTCTTTAATCCTATAATGGATCGAGAATATTCTTTACAGCCTCTTTTCAAGGGAAATCAAAATTATACCTGTTGGACCTGTGTAGTAAGCAATTTGCCTGCAATTTTCATAAAAACAGAAAAAAAAAGGGATCAGTGTGAAAATTTTTTTTGGTTATGCTAAAAGATTCTTATAATATGAAGAATAGAGAGAAGCTTACTCAGTCAAAAAACTGACTCTTTCTGCAAGGGGAGTGAGTCCAAGCAAGCTCAAGCCAAAAACCCAGGGCTGTGAACACAATTAACCAAAACTTCAATTGAAAATTGATAAAACAGTAAACCCTAAAGAAGTGCAAAAAAAAAAAAAAAAACAGAACTTACTCTGCCAAAATTATAATGCTCAGCAACAATGGCAAGAATGATGGCAGGAAAAAGAACAGAAAGTTTAGTTCCTAAAATAACTTCTTGAAGATTAGTTAACACTTTTCGAAGCAAGCCGCATCGGAGTTTCGAAACGAGGGTAAGATCAGATTTCTTGCGAAGGGAAGAGGATGACATGTTGTGAGCTGTGCGGCCGTGTCTCATCTCCTTGCTCAGGCCCTTAAGGTTGCCATTCTCCAGCCATGGTTCCTGCACTGAAGCCATAATTTTGATGATGATGATGATGAAGAAAAAGCCAAAACTATCACCCCTTCTACGACAGAAGTAGCAAAAGAACAAAGGAAAGAAGAGAAGCTTGGCTAATATATTTATGTCAGAATGGCATTGAGAGTGTTAGGACTACTATTATAAATAGGAGTTTGCATGGATTTATATGGTAATAAATAATATATATGAATCTTCCAGGAAATTTCGTTCTTTTTGTTCTTTTCTTATATATAGTTATTTTCACTACGTGGATAAATAAAAATACTCTTATACTATAATAGCTTTTTGATAATTATTAATTTTCTATCATATCATTTTATGGTCAATTTTGTGCTACCTGTGATCATTAATAATTTGTGTAGAAGATTAATAAAGGAAAATTAAAAGAATTTATATCATTGAATTTTAATTTAAGTGTTTATATATAATTCCAGACTTTGATGATCATGTTGAAATTAGGACCTTGAAATTATAGGATGATCTAATAATCTGAAACCTGCAAAAGAAAGGAAAAGAATAGATGATCTAATAATCTGAAACCTGCAAAAGAAAGGAAAAGATCGAACTCCTAAGCTGCAATCAACATCAGTACTCCGATACTGAAATTAGAAAAGTAAAAAATAAAATGATAATAGAATCTTTTGTATAGAAAATATAACAATACCTGAATTCTAACTTCTATATATTTCAATTATGTAGTTAAACGAGTATAATAACTTTAATGAGAATAGGATGAATTTAACCCAAATTTACCATTGGTATTAAATACTAATTAAGTTAATTCGATAAAATAGCTTGATTACTTGAATAATTTAATCGTACTAACTCTTTCAAAAAATAATAATAATTAAAAAAACTTACCTTTATCTAAACAATTTGGTGATGTATTTAATGATAATTTGATATTAGAAATTTAGAAGTTGATATTATTATAGTCTTTCTATGATCTATATATAAGACTAAAAGTATTGATTTTTTTTTTTAACAAATAGAATATGAAGAGATGGAATTGCCTTGCAAATGTAATATGAAAAGAAATTAAAAAAAAAAAGAAGGGAGCATAGGAAAGATAGTTGTAAAATTATATATATATATATATATATATATATATATATATATATATATATATATATATATATATATATATATATACACTTTAGATTAATTCTAATTTGCATAATCAAGAATTGTTTAAAAATGGAAGTTGAACTTGCATGGAGGTTGGGATTTCCATTTAATTAAATAATCAAGAAAAGCCAAGGCAAGTGTATATTATACCAACTTTAAAGGTAGGTAGAAAATGAAGCAAGTATGATTGCTTTTGCTTTAATTTTTGTTAGACAACAAGTTCGGTGTGAGTGGAAAAAGATAAGAATATAATTTATTTTGTATTAAAATTTTTAAGAGGTAGTCTAAATCATACACGAATTATGAGAAAAATGACAATTTTTTTATATATAAGAGACATAATTGGAGGTTTAAACTCGAAATTTTACTCGTTTGGACTAGTAATATAAAGCTAAAATTTATTGATTAAAAAAATGACAATTTAATATAGAATAATATACATTTTATGCTAAGGGCCTAACTATGAGGAAGTGAGCAGGACTAATCCACTCCACTAATTTTGGCAAATTTCATTTTTAGCTTAGTAAATTTATTTTTTTATTTTAATTAATGACTTTGAAAAATTATAAGTAACCCTACTGAAAAATTGAAGATAACTCCACTTAATATTGAAAAATAATGAATTTTTTTTATTGATCATATAATATTTCGATCCCATTAACTTAAAATCCTGAATACACATTGATTTTATGCCTATGAAAAAAAATTAAACCGAATATAACATGAGTTATTTACCATATGTTATCATCTAAACTTAAGTTGAAATTATCCGAAAACAATTAAATGTTTTTATAATCAAGAGGAGAGAAAAAGAGGCTTATTTTTAGTTATATATATAAATTTATAATTTATCATTGGATACGAATAAAGAAGAATAATGAGTTGTAAATATTAAGAATCTGTTTAGTATTGTGTTTGGAAAAAACATTTCTGGAGAAAAAAATTTATTTTTAATTTTTTTGAGTTTTGAAAACTGCTTTTGAAGATAAACAGATAAATATTTTTTTTTCAAAAGTAGATTTGTGAAAAACAGTTTATAAAAAATTAAAAAAATTAGTTAATTAAATTAAAAAAATTCTAAATTTGTTTTTTAGATACTTAACAGTAATTCCAAATATTCTCTAAATAGTTTGCTCGTGTGCCTTAAAATTAAAAAAATAAATTAAAATTTATATATATATATTTCTTTGAGCAATTTTTAATGGTCAAAAGAAAATAGAAGGATGTAATGCAATGTATTGGCAATGATAATATTTGCGATTCATTAATAGAAATTTTAGTATGATGTCATGAACATGTTGTCAACTAACGGGAGAAATTTGAAACACATAATTTTTGTAATTTGAAACAGCAAAGGTACGGATGAAATTAACTGTCAAGTACTATTGAATTGATTTTTGTGGCTTATGTTCCTTGAAAATCTTTAGATATTACCATCCACATAAAACCTGGTCCTACTTTTTTTTTTTTTAATTTTCAAAGAAAAAATTGTGTCCTAGCAGTTGTTTAGTATTTTTATCGTCTCAAAAGTATTGTTTATTTTCTAAAAATAATAATTTTTTTAATTTTTTTCAATTTTATCCCTTATATATATTAATAAAAATATTGTCTAATGATTATATTAGATGAAAAATTTTATATTATGTAAAAGTTAATGAAGTAAATAATTGAGATATTATGTTTTTTAAATGACATATTTGGTATACTAAAAATATATAATTCCATAAAAAAATAAAATTTTATTCTTATATTGATGTTTTGAGATTTTAATATTTCTTTTTGGTATATTTATGTAATAGAAATTAAAATTCTATTTTTATATTCGTTTTAATTTTATTGACAGTATTTTTTGGAATATAAAATATGTTATTTTAAAAAATATGAAAAAAATTTAAATATCAATAAATTTGACTTATTATAAATTTTTATACATAAATCAAAATACTATTTTAAAATATTTTAACTACTAAATTTAAACTTTGAATGAAAATATTATTTCTATACCAAAATTTAATATATCAAACGTGCCAAAATGGCATTATAGAATTGGTTACCTGCGTTATTAATACCGCCCTCAATTCTAATGCTACATCGAAAATAGATAATCATTTTATTTAAGAATGTTTGTTTTATATAAACTTTGAAGATATAAACATGAATAATAATAATAATAATAATAATAATAATAATAATAAGGGTATACCGTTGCCCTATTGTTGAGTTATTAATTCGATAAAAAAAAATGATTGCATTTTATTTTAAGTAATTTTAGATGCAATTGGAGAGATGACGATGTTGTATAATTTTTTTAGAAAATAATTTATTAAAATTGAGTATTTTCATTACATAAGTAAATATAATAGAACCAAGACGAAATAAATTGATAGTTCAACAAAGAAAAAACCCACACGAAAAGAGGAATAAGAAGAAGAAGACATACATTTCATCATCAATAAATAAAAAACAACAGAAAATCCTATAGTGGAAATGTACAAATCCACCCGTCTGATTCCTTTCAATTCGAAATAATTAATAATCTCATGATTTATGATATTGATCAATTTGTTACCTGTCATTTTCATTGGTGTTGGAGATCAATGGAAGAGTTTGTTAAAAAAAATTATGACCGGATAAAGTAAAATCATAGCTAATAATTCGAAAAAAAATAAAGATAAATTGAATACATAGATTTTATGTGAAAAATTCTCTTAAACAAATAAAGATAAATACAGCAGACAAATATAAAAGAATTTCACTATTAAAAAAAATAAGAGATTGTAACTTATCTCTAAAATTTAAAGAAAAAAATATTTACACTCTCTTAAAAATTAGAAAAATAACAACAATTCTCTAATATTTCTTTTCTCTCACTTTAGGACTTTTCTCTCACTTTACTCTCACTTATTATGCTCTAAACTCTCAACTATCTATGTCTTTTATAGGTATAATATTTGCATTAAGACCTAATTTATATTGAGAGATTTTAAAATTCAAAATTTTTATAAAATCTATGAATTTTAAACCAATGAATTGTGAAATCCATAAATTATAAAAATTTTATCATTAGATTTAAATATAAAATTCATGGACTGATAAAGTAATTTTTTTCACTTATATTTGGTTCAATGATCACAATTTATAGATTTAATAATTAATTATAAATTTTATCATTTACTAAATATTGATAATTTATCATTAATTAAGCATTTTCTAGACTTTTTTTTATCACATTTATATTTAATTGTGAAATAATATAATTTAGAATAAAATTTCTAAAAAATATAATTGATGAAATTATCGTTATTTTGAAATTTGAAATATGTTACAAATTTTTCGTTCTAATTTTTGTATAAACTCATTATATGTATTATATTTATAAATCAATTAATCAATTAATATTTTTTTTCTTTTTCGAATGAACTCATTAATATTTTTTAATTGATATTCAAACTAATAGAGATAAAATAAATGAAATAAAATAAAATAATAATAAATTTTTTTGCTGTATTTTTAGATTTACGGATAATTTTGGAATACTGTTAACTTATTAGGGATAATCTTAGAATAAAAAAATCTCATAACAATCTCTCATAGATAAAATTTTTTTGGATTTTAGACTTTTCCACCTAGAAGGTGAGAAATCAAATTCTTAAAAAGTGAAATATTCTAGTGGATGATAGATTTTCCAAAATCCATAAATTTTGACATTTTTAAATAGTCAAACAATAAATTTAATATAAATTCATAAATTTTTCTAATTCTCTCATTTAAAATATCTATCCAAACATAACCTAAATCTAAAAATTGGTAGAAATTTATTGTGGTGGTGAAAATTTTCAAATTGATATAGGTTTGGTGAGATGAAAATAGTGGTGGCAAGACTTTTCCAATAGAATTAATGAAATTAAATGCATGGCCTCCAATTTTATTCTTAGGCACCTATTTATTAATTAATTTGTAGTTGAAAGAGATACATAGCAGAGTAGAGGTACAACTGTCCGTACTTCAATATCTATAGGAAACTTACTAGAAGCTTCTCAGTTATGTTTATGACCATGAATATATATACAGACTTAGATATTTTTATACTATATACCAGCAATGTTAACCGACTTATTGTATTTGTTGTTCCTTTCCCTCCACGAGAATTCTCTTACGACAAGGTAGTCCACAGAATGAAAATCATCAACAACGAACTTTAATCAATCCATTGCCGAGCCGGAGGACATCACACGCATTCTTTTATTTATATATATTTATTATCTAAAATTGTATTCTTGTATGTTAATTGTGCAATGATTTTGGTTTAAATATACGATTAGTTGATGTGGCTTAAATTTTAGTGAATTCAAATTGCAATTCGACTCAAAAAGTTTGTAATGAGTCTCAAAAGGTGAGAAAAATTGAGATCTAAATTGGTAGTGATCCAATTTTTTATTTACTTATATAATTCGATTGGAATTTTAGGATTTTGTTTATTGGTTTTGTGATTGTAATCGATTTAGTTGTTATTACGGAAAATGATTCTTTATCTTGCTTGCGGATATAGACATAATTGGTCAAACCATATAATTTTTTTTTTACTTTTACTTTAATTTTGTGGTTGTCCGTGAAATTGAATAATTTTCACAATATGATTGTACTTAATTCATCACATCTATGGAATTCTTATAAAAGTTTTAGGAACCAAAAAAGACACTAATAATTTTCAGCTTGAGACACCTCTATTAGATTTGCAACATAACATTTGCTTTTTAGCCTCAAAAAGGGCGCTTGGCGTTAGCAGAAAAAAGAAAATATATATTAGAGGAGCAAAATGCCAATTTAAGGAAGGTAGAAAGAAATTTCTGATGAACAGTGTTTAGATTACAAAAATCTATGCTATATAAAGGCACATATTTACCACTCAAATTGCCAACTACTGAAATTTTCAATTCTTAATCTCATTTTATGATTTCTTCTGCCTCAGCTGCAAATTTTACTACTTTTTTTTTTCTGGCGGATAATTTTTGGAAGATTTTTCAACAATTGGAGCGAAGACAATAAGCTTTCAAAATGCAATTAGGTAGTTTTCTATTTTCCCATTTGCTTAAACTTTTACTATCTATGGAAAATTTTGCAATAGTTATTTTTCTAGTTTAATTGTTCTTTGAAGATCTCCCCAGTCTACTTTCTAATTTCCTAAATTTCTTGTATCTTTCATTGATTTCACTTTTCAGCCAAAATTTCCTAATTTTTTTATAAGTTATTTTACACCTAAAGGAAAAATATCTTAAATTCATTTTGGCTTTACTACCGGTTCTAGTACAATCTAGTTAGTGGTGGCCTAATTTTCAAGATATATCACACCAATTTTCCTAATTTTTCTTTTTTTTTAATCCTTTTAAATTCTTTTACTCAAATTCTATTACAGAAAAACACTTATTTAAATTAAATTTATAAAAAAAAATAGATCAATTCAATCGCAATTTGTTACATAATTGATTTAAGTCCAATAAAAATCCTCTACGATTTTCTTCTTTGAAACAAATTAAGTAACAATTACTATATTCTAGCATCTGGGTGTGGCTTCATTTTCAAGGTAACAATTACTGTTCTCCTCATCTTTCTAAATTCTAATTGCAGAATAGATTTTGATAGGTGTTGAGTAGGACACTATACTTTGAATTAATTAAATCCCTCCCCTTAATTTTTTTAATCAACATATACATATAGTTATATAGTCCACTTCAAAATTAGTACAATAAAATGTAACAATTAAAAAATTTGTTGTTGTATTCATTAATATATATATATGACATTAATTAATATTTAAATATTCCAAAAATAGATAAATAGCTAGCAGTTTCAATCTCTCCTCATGCTCAAAATCAAATTATCACTTGCCTCCAAAAGATAGAAACTTATTCAAAATTCTTCCATATCCAAAAATCAATACAAACAACAAATTAACTTTAATGATCTCCACACATTTCAAAAGGGTATCTGCCTTACTCACAGACACACACACAGACACATATAACCCTTTCAAACACCTTCCTTGAAGTTTCCTTCAATTCTTATACTTGATGAGTATAAATCCAATCATTGATCTTTAGACATAAATAAGAGGCATAAAATGTGGCGTAGTTCATAATTTAGATGAAGACAAGACAAACTATTTTTCATAATTTTTTTTGGAGTTTTATGCATGTCTATATCAAATATATATTAGAGGAAGATTTGCTAATAATCTTTTTTTTTTCATGAAATTTCCTCGAAGTTTCCTTCTTCAATGATCTCAAAACAGTTAGGGGTGGCCAGCTTCTGTTTGTTTTTGTCTAGAATTTCTGTTGGAAGTTCTCCCTCCATACCCTTGTGTACATCCATGTTTCTCTTATTTATTTAGGGCTCTATTTGTCATTCGGTTCAAAAAATATATTTTTAAAAAAATATATTTTTAAAATTTTTTAAATTTTCAAATATATTTTTAAAGAGAAACATATAAATAAATATTTTTTCTAAAAGAAAGTTTGAGAAATTAAAAAAAAACAGTCAATTAAATCAAAAAAACTCTAAATCTACTTTTTTGATACTTACAGCAATACCAATACTCCTTGATAAATATTTTTATTCCTGAATTTTATAATTTAAGAAAATATCCTTTAGGTTTGTTCAATTGACTTTTAGTTATTAATTTTTAACTAATTTAGTTCATATTTATAAAATATTCAATATCCAATTAATGATAATTAAAAGAGTCAATTTAAAAAAAAAAATTCGGTTAGTCCCTATTTATGAAACACCTAGCATTTAATCAATAATAACCGGATAAATTTTTAGGGAATTAAACTAGTTCAAAATTAATAATTAAGGAAGTCAATTGAATAAATGTTTAGTTAAAAACTTAACTATAAAAATTCTTAAAATTTGGAAACCAAAATATGCATTTTTTTTATATAAGTTTTTCAGGGCTAGGGAAAATGGCAAATAAATTTGGGTATACAGTAAATGATTAATAATTGTAATTACTTTTATATTAGTAATTTTTAACTCAGAGATACTAGAAATATAACAATGAAATTATGAAATTATGAATTTGAATTATATATATACATACATGTTCTTACTGAGGATTTTTCCTCAAGAAAGAAATGAGAATTTCTCACTAAAGAAGGAAATTGAATACCAAAGAGGCAAAGAAGTCAATAGTCAACACAATTTTGAAAGAATTTCCAAAAGAAAAGAATCTTCTAAAAGTTGAAACTCAAGCACAAAAAATAAAAATAAAAAGACTGTATCTATTTCCGATTTTCTATTGGTAACTTGAGTATATAAAGTTCGCCTGCTCTGATGAAAGCCAATTCCAATTGATTCTGTGAATACTGTGAGCTGAAATGGACTTTCGACAATACAACTAGTGATGGACTTTCTACAATAAAACTAGTGATCAAAAAGTTTAACGTACCATTATTTTTATTTATTTATTGTTTATTAAAAGAGGTTTCTGCTGGACAAAAATCTTCCCAAGATTTATTATATTGTGTTAATAATTTAATATCTACGGTAATCTTTAATAAGATATTATAGGAGTTTAATATAATAATTGCTATTTTTGTCACTATCCATCATGATTGAATCTCATATTATAGAGGAATTAATTCCCTATAGGGAATTCTTAATATTTTATTAATGCTGAATGATTTAAATATATCAACTCATTCTTGTTTGCATTTAACTAAGTTGGTAAAACTTTTGCCATATTTTGTAAAATAAAACAAATAAATATTTGGCATCTAATAACAATAAAACTTTAATTCCATATTAAATGGGATTGGCCATATAAATTTTATGTCTCCAAATCATGCACATACAATATAAGATTTTTTTAAAATGAACCAACAATTTCGAATACAATTTTCATGTCGTTCAAAAAAATTTATTGATATTTTTCTTATAATAAATTTATTGATATCAATTTTCATGTAGGACGCAATAGAATACACTAGAGATGTGTATAAACCGTCCAACCCATTTTAACCGCACCAATTCGAACCAATTCATTATCAAATCATGATTTAATAAATATAGTAGATTGGATTCACACAACCCCCATATATATATATATAACTAATATTTTAAATATTTATATTCCATGATGCAAAATTGAAATCATTTTTTTAATATTTTTAAATATTAGCGGATGAGTCAACGATTGATATTAAAACAAAGATAAGTAAGTATTTGATGGAGTATTATGAACAATTTGTTAAAGGACAATATATTATATTAATGGAAACTTAATATTTCAAAATTTTCTATACTTTCAAAAATTGTGAGAAATAACTTAGCAATTCCAATTTCAATAGTTAGCCTCCTAATCCATTTTTAGCATAATTAGAAGAATTATTGATCTATTTCAAAGTTCATTTGCTTCTAAAATATTGGATGATATTGAAAAAATTTTAAAAATTGCACAGTATAATGAGTTTTTTATTTTTTTCTAAAAAAGTAAAATTATCTCTTTGGTACACAAATTTTAATATTGATACTTTTTTTAATAGAAATTTCCGAATATAGTATAATTACCATAACTAATGAAGTTGAAGAAGATGATAATGATGATAATGAATTTTTTAATAGAAATTTCCGAATATAGTATAATTACCATAACTAATGAAGTTGAAGAAATAATAATGATAATAATGAAAGGTAAAAGAGGTAAACGATATTTTTTAAATTAAATTGAATTTGTACATATTGCTAAGGTAAAAGTCATTTCTCCTCAAAACTGTAACACTAAAGCTTCTAAATCAATCTTCCAAACGAGTCTCTGATCGACTCTTACATTTTTGTTTTCTCTAAGTATTGTTATTTTTTAAAGTTTGATATTATTTTGGACCAGAATGGAAGGTGGCAATCGTATTATAAGGCTAGGTGCTCTATACAAATCTTGATTTCCAACCATTAGCTCCATTTGGTCTTTGGATTGTGGATCTCTAGGTTTGATGCAGTATACACGGGATCCATGGTGCTTAACTTCATGCCCTGCAACCTCACAATCATTAAAAAAAAAAAAAAAAGATCCATCCTCCTTGCCAATCCTGCGTCTCCAACTCATTAAAATATACGCTGACCTAGGCAACTCCGTGAGACTGGAAAAACTAACCAAGTTCCGGGCGAATCTAGAAGCTTGGAGGTTTTCTAGAATCACCATTTCCCTCCCATTTAGTGAATGCTTTCTTTTTTCACTCTTCAAGGGAAAAAATGAATAAAATAAATAAATAAAGCTTAATCTTGCAAAAACTAATTAAATTTTTGGTTCCATTTCCACTTTAAAGAGCATAAATAATATGCAGAGCTGATAGATAAAAACTTGCACAATAAGATATCACTAACCATAGCCAGGTTCCAATCAGGATGGGGAGTAGGAAACATATCACCCCATGAATCTGAAACACATGAACACTCTAGTTTAACACAATTATATTTAGGGGGAATAAAAAGAGGAGTAGCGAAAAGGAAAAATACAAGGACAGTAATGGTTGCTTTTTCAAGAGAAAAAAAAAAAAGAGAAACCTGGGGCATATGTTGTTCATGATCATTACTGGGACTTGAGAGAATAATCCATTGATCATCATAACAAAAAACCAAGGTAATTAAAATTAATTAATTATGTAAAAAAATTAATTACCGTTAATTATTTTTTAAGACATACTAATAATATAAAAAGTATAAATAAAGAATATAACAATAAAAAATAAACCAACATAAAATGTATTAATAGAAAGTTAAAAAATATGTTCTCTTGTAGCATAAATAATTGTTGGCTTTCTATTGTGTCTGGATCATTATTTTCTAAATATTGTTTTGACCAATCATCTTCAAGGGTCAATTTAATTATTTTGGTTTTTTTGTTAATTAATGATTTTCCAACACAATTTTATAATAACACATTAATTTTTTTCAACACAATTTTATCATAACACATATATTGTTAATTAATTTTTTTAAATAATTCATAAAATTTAATTAGCTTAGTTATTTGTTAATTAATTTTTAAGATAATATTAATTAATTTTAATTACCTTGATTTTTTTTAATTAATTTTTTTTCCAACACATTTTTATCATTACACATATAATGTTAATTAATTTTTTTAAAACAATTTATAATTTTAAATTAAATTTTAATTACCTTAGTTTTTTGTTAATTAATTTTTTTTCCAATACAATTTTATCATAACACATATAATATTAAATAATCTTTAAAATCATTAATAATTTTTAACTAAATTTAAATAACCTTAATTTTTTTCAAAACAATTTTATCATAACACATTAATTTTTTAATTAATTAGTAAATTTTAATTAAAAATTAATTACTTTTAGTTTTTGTTAATTAATTAATTTCTTACATGTCTAACTCTGCAGAATAGAGTTAACTATAGTATGATCGACTCTATAAATAGCAATCATATGTAGTACCTAGTTCTACAAGACACTTCAAGTTACAATATGATTGTCACTGAAAGGTAAACTTTTCTTCGTCATTTATAGTTGCAATCATGTGTCTAATAGAACCACAATCCCTCCACCCAGTATAAAAATGCATACTTTGGACATTATATTTTATTTTGGGAACAAATGGATAATTTTTTTTTCCTTTTTTTACTTGTGTAAGTAAAAAATCCATTCAGGAATCAAACATTTTAAAAATACATATATTTGATTATTCTACCTACTCAGCTAAAATAAAACTTAACCGCCAACAAAAAGGAACCGGCTACAATTTCCAACAAATACCGTGGAAAAGAGTTTTAATTACCATTCCACATAGCTCTGTTGGGTTTCCCTCGATTCCTCGACTGAATCAAAAATTAAGAATAAAAAAAATCAACATAAAAACCAATTCAATAAAAATAAAAGCCAAAACAGTGAGTACCACTAGCGGCCTCATCGTCGTGGGCGAAAAGTGAAGACGGCGAGAAAAGAGCTGTGTCCATGAACAAGCACTTAGCGGAAGGTTAAGATGAACACGTCTGAGGGAGATATTGGGTAGCAGAATCATAGAATGGGTCTGATTTATCCAGGGCTGGAAACCATATTTACTCAAAGCCCATTGTCAGCAGCCCAAGCTTCACTATCTTCCTCCGCTTTGATCTCGTGCACCCTCATCATAGGCCCGGTTGAGCCGAGTTTTATTTTTGAACCAAGCCTAATTTGATCCGAAAATGAAAAGATATGAAAGTTCTGTTTAATAAACATGTAAATTGTATTAAAAAAAAATAAACATGTAAATTTTTATGTACATTCCTATTTATCTCTCTTTTATTTTTTTCCCATAATTTAGATATTTTTTTTATTTTTTCCTTCTCTCATCTAACTTATTTCTTGTAATTTTTCTTTTCAAATTTTTCTCTCATAATTAATGTCTACTCTTCTCTGTAGGTGATGCTTTGTAAATTCCAGTTGTTAAGATCAGACCATATTGATTAATTTGATCTAGTCTGATTTGATAAAACAACTGCGTCGGTTTGAATTTAATAATTAGAAAAATACTACTTTTCTAACTTCCTTGACTTAAGCCTCCAACTTTTATATATATATATATGTTCATATACCTTGTTTTAAAAATATTTGGCAATAATACATTTGATCATCATAAGAAAATAATTGACTAATGGATTTTTCAATAAAACTTTGATGTAAATTTATCTTTAACAAAATCAAATGCATAACACTACCGAAATGTCAATTTTAATATATATAGTTATCTATGTTTGTATGTCAGTTAGTCCATGTATATAAAAGGACGACAATCCACATCATTTTATGTATAAATTTGTTGTGTCATTATATTTATTGTGTCATTATACGTTTTATATCGTTTAATCGATTAACATATATATAAAGCTCTCGAGTTGCATCGAGAGAAAATAATTTAAAATTGTAAATATAGTAAATAATATCTAGTTTCTTAATATTTCTAACAAAACTTTTTATGCTCCATTATCTTCATTATGCATTTTTTATTTTTATGCAGAATATTTGTACTTTCTTATGCATATCTTTTATTTTTTTCAGAAATTCATAGCATATTTTATTTACAGTATGTTATGTATGTAAATGTAAAAAACTAGAAACTAGTAGAAAAAATCTAAAAAAAAATTCAAATATATTTTTTAACAATTAGAAAAGGAAAAAATTTACAAAATAAATCAAAATTAGATCACTCCACTTCATTAAAAGCACCCTACTTTATTAAATTTTAATTATTAAATTATATATATTAATAATTAATTATTACCACTCTCTCTATACCACAACAAGCAAAAAACTGCTTCTCTATCATAGAAATAGATCAGTCATAGGTCAATAATCAATATATCCATATCTATCCATATAAATTTCCTTTTTTTTTTCAAATAAAAAAAAACTCTTTTTTAATAGAATATACAATTATTTATCTTCTACTCTCTCCAAAATTTTATTCCCATTTGTCACTAAAAAAAAGTTTAAGTAGTTTCTTTGTTACCTATAAAGAAATCCAATTCATTTTTTTATATATTTTTTAAATTATAAGATTGTAAACGAATCAAACCATTCGTTCGGATCTCAATTCGAAAAAATATTTGTTTGATATCTTTTGTTAATCTTAACATACTAAATTTGATTTCAAATTCGAATTCAAAAATATTTTCAAACTGGAATTCGAACTCAAATTTAATATTATTTGGTTTGTTAGCTCGTTAATATATTGTTTAGCTCGTTGATATGTTCTTTTAAGAGTAAGCCAACATAATAGTTTAAGAACTCACCAACGTGTTAGTTTAAGAATTCACAAACGTATTTATTTAAGAAATCGCAAATGTATTCGTTTAAAAGTTTTTGAATATATTCATTTAAAAGTTCATTAATATATTTGTTTAAAACCTTACAAACATATTCATTTTGAAACTTGTTTATATTATATTTTGTTATTAAGTTTAAGTTTGAACTCGAATTTTTATCATTATTAGTTAACGAGTGAAACTCGAGCTTTTATCATTATTAGTTAACAAGTCAAACTCGAATTAAACTCATTCAATATAATAAATGAACTATTTATAAACCAAACTTAAACCGTTCGAGAACTTTATAATTTTAAAACGAACTGAACTTGAGATTGATATCTTTTGTTAATCTTAACATACTAAATTTGATTTCAAATTCGAATTCAAAAATATTTTCGAACTCGAATTCGAACTCAAATTTAATATTATTTGGTTTGTTAGCTCGTTAATATATTGTTTAGCTCGCTGATATGTTCTTTTAAGAGTAAGCCAACATAATAGTTTAAGAACTCACCAACGTGTTAGTTTAAGAATTCACAAACGTATTTATTTAAGAAATCGCAAATGTATTCGTTTAAAAGTTTTTGAATATATTCATTTAAAAGTTCATTAATATATTTGTTTAAAACCTTACAAACATATTCATTTTGAAACTTGTTTATATTATATTTTGTTATTAAGTTTAAGTTTGAACTCGAATTTTTATCATTATTAGTTAACGAGTGAAACTCGAGCTTTTATCATTATTAGTTAACAAGTCAAACTCGAATTAAACTCATTCAATATAATAAATGAACTATTTATAAACCAAACTTAAACCGTTCGAGAACTTAATAATTTTAAAACGAACTGAACTTGAGATCAAATATAAAAACTCAAATTGAACTCGAGCTTGTAATAAATTTGAACAAACCGAGTTTAAATTCATCAATATTTAGCTTGATTTTATTCAATTATAACCTTACTAAATTCAAAAGTTTTTTTTTCCTATTAGAGTGGATAGTTAGTTTTCCGGGAGAAGTTTACTCTTTTAAGTCAGACCTAAAGTAGGTATTTTATTGTTGGGTTTTCTCCTCAATTGGGTGAAGTTTACTCTTTTTATTCATTGGTTCGTCGTGGAATCCAAACCAGATATGATCATGGGATTTTACAATCCACTTTTAGAAGTAAAGAACGGTGCCATTAGTGAGACAGAGAGAAGGCAGCTGGAAACGGGGTTGTTTAGTGGGAGAAGGAATAGCTAGTTAATGGTAGACAATGTTGTATTGCTTGGAAGTCAACAATACTCTTCATTTAGATACAACGGGCTTTGTCTATGCTTGGCATTTAAGTAATCAGTTACCTTTGATCCTGCGTAGACGGTAATAATTATTGATGTTTGATTGAAGGATGCAGCTAACAACATTCACTAGAGATTGTTTATTATGGAGGAAATGATTCAGTGCAACCGTCTCTACGGGGTATAGTCCTCATGTTCCACTTCCTGAATACATTGAAAACATGAAGAAAATTGCTCTCCATCTCAAGGGAATTATTATAATAGATTGTTCATTTCATATAGCCATAAATTGTCAATTTCATTGGCAGAGCCCTTCTGAGAAGACTCAGGTCATCTTTCTCAGTCCCCCACCTGTCAATGAGGGAATGATCAGAGAAATTTTTAGGTGATTTCAATATTGCTTACATACTATTATACCTGGCAAACAAATCGGGTTGGATCATTTTTAATTTGGATTATCTGTTTTGCAGTAATATTACTGTGTTTCCAATAGTGAAGGGGCTTTCAAACTTCAAAGCATTTTTTTTCATAAATCCAATCTTTATCTCAATTTTCTCTGTTTCTGTTCAAGTTAAAAATAAAAAATGGTAAAAATGAAAGGGAAGACTGGTTTATTACATTCTTGGTTAGTAACCAAGAAACATGTTTCTTCTGCTTTCTGCAAATACAAATACTTGCACAATTTGTTTTCCATATTCTTCCCTTGGCTACCAGAAAAACATGGTCATATCATTCATCATCTTACAGCATACAAGATAGCCAGAAAAATAATGTTATTCGAACTTAAACTAGTTATTTGGAAATCCAAAGAGTTTTAGGTTCTGAAGATCACTAGGATGTATAACAACTCCAGTTGCAAAATATAAAGCTGGAATAACACCATGGTGTCCATCTTGAACTTTGCAATCTAAGGAAAATCAAATGACAATCAGTTGCCAAAGAAAATCCTGTTTACAACATCAACAGGCAAAGCATAAGCTGGATCTATGGCTTTCAATCCAGGATATTCAAGAAGAGAAAGACCTGCATTATCAAGGAGAAAAAAAAATTAATCATACCTGAAATCTGCAGTCAAGAATAGAATCTTAACCATAAGATGCATGCAGGACAAGAGAGAATACAAAACACTCAGAGACATTAAGTTCTTTAGGCACATCCATATATATATATATATGTATGTATATATATATATAAAGCCCAGACCACCAGACAAATTGAATTGAGAACGCGCAGGATTATTAAAGGAACATCTAGGATGTGCCTTATGCGAGAGGTTTAGGCACTAAGTCATGCACCTAAAGTCAGGCACAAGGCACAAAAAAGGCACCCCTTGTAATTGCTATCGTCCTTGTTTTTGTGGTGTTAGCATTATTATTATTATAATTTTTAAATTTAATCCAACAAGCTACCAATACAAATTATTCAAACAAGAAAAAGAGCTTACCATGCTTCTGCATATTCCATATTAAATCAAAAGAAAGAAAAGGCAAAATTTGAAGGGGAAAGAAAATAGATGGTTGCATCATCATTTGACATAAGACGGGATTGCTAGAGCTAGTGGAGTTGAAAAGGAGGCCATCATACCAGATCAAGTAAATGCAAAAATGTTGTCCACTTCCACTCCTAGCATTTAGAAGTGACCAATTTGAATGGGATGATGAATAATATTTTGAATTGGATGATGAGTCAGTCTAATGGATGCTTAGGATTATTGCTATCTAGTAGGAGCAGGATTCTCATTTCATGTCTCTTTTGCATCTTCCTTTTAATCTTTATTTTGCATTTAGAAAATATCAGTTCTAGTTTCATCCATATTTTATGTTATGATGATTCAGTAACTTTATATTATTAATCTTAGTTGTCTTGAATTACTTTCTTTTATTTTTTTCCACTTTTACACCTCAACTCTGTCAAGCGTGCACCTATGCCCTAGGACCCCTTAGCACCTTCTTAACTATGAGTATATGATTCTTTTACCTAGGAAAATTCAAATATAGTTGTATAAGAAAGGAAATAATCCTAAATTAGGTAGGGATGAAAGAAAAAATATGCTTTAAATGCAAAAATCAAATAATATCTGAATTGCAGCCTTAACATATTCTTCTCCTCTTTGAAAAAGTAGAAAGGAAAAATAAATAACTAAAGAATAACGAGAAGAAGCCAACAGGAAAAGGAAAGAAAATCAAGAGGAAAATAATGAGAATGGTGTAAGATACTGACGTTAGAAAAAGAGGATTTCCCTTAATATGAGCAGGGGACCTAGCAGCCCTTAGAAAATGAAGGACAACAAAACAAAGGATATATAGGGGAAAAAAAATACAAGCACACTTCAAAAATGGCCCAATTGAATAAAGCAACGGCAAGAAAAATCAAGTACCAGCTACTCCAAAATACGTATGGAAAACATCAACAGCATCATCAGGCCTGTCTGAAATCCCCCCTTTCTCTGTGTCCTGCATGTGAGAACATAATGAGCCCAAAAGAAAATTCTTTAATTGACATGTCATATTTTCAAATGCCAATACCAATAAGAGCCCTTGGTTCACTAGTTCATTACAAAAAGACAACACTAACCTGACAGTTTAAGATAAACTTAACGAGCTTTTCCTTGTTAATCCAATGAACTCTGTCAATCATTATCAAGCTCGAAAGAACCCACCAAGAATAGCAAACCTGAATTTATTCAATATACAATCATAATTGGAATATCTATAAAATTATTCATAGAAAGCAACTCATTTTTGAGAGAAATACCAACATCAGGAAGTTTCTCAGGGCGGCCATTTAGACCTCCAGATTTGACTTGCCGCTCACATAACCACCATCCAAGTAGGTCCTTGTCAACTTGATGGAGAGACCCCGTAATAGCAAGGGCAGCCACACAGCAGAAAACTGCAATTACCAGGAAGACAACAAAATTTTAACAGAAAATTTTATACATAATGGCTAATCAGCAACTTTGGTGGGGTGGTTGGACTAAAGGTTGAGGTTTTTTTCTAGGGGAAAAAATAGCACAAGAGAAAGAGGCAGATTCAGAACTCAGAAGGTTTATGAGGGTCGAATGGATATTATGAGAGAAGAAAAAAAAAGTATTAACTCTTCTGTTTTAAGGTTCCTATAAGCTTTCTGAATCAAGAAAAAAAAATCAAAATACTAACTCCATTCTACAGCACATACAAGAAAACTATGATGCAACTAAAATTCCAAGCAACTGATCATCTTGAAATCACCAATTATATGCACAAATTGACACTGATATGCACAGAACAACAGTCTAAATGACCTTAACCATAATAAACAGCAAGGGAAAAGTTAAAGCTAATTGGTCAACAATCAGAGCAAAGATAATCTCCGCAAGCCACAAATTTCTTATGGCAGGCACAAAATAAAAAATTTAGCCACATTTAAAAATGAGTTCAGACGTGAATAACAAAAGTAAGCCATCATACAAATTCTAAATAGATTTTCAGCCCTCAAAGAATAATGCAGAGAAACATTTCAAATTTAGTAAAGGACAAACAAAAGCCAATTATAATTCAAGATTTTAAAATTTTTAAGGGAACATTGAAACGTACTCTGTCCAGCATGAGACTCCCCACCAGGAGTGCATCCAAATCCACCATCCATATTCTTGCAGCGCAAGATGTAGTTCACAGCCTTTTCCACATTTATTTTATCCAGACGATGCAATAAAGAGAGACAACATGCGGCAATATAAGAAAACCTATAAAAAATGGCTTGTTATCTGAAAGATTATTAATTACAAGTCCAACGAAAATTATCACTTAGTATTTGTTATTAAAAGGAACACCTTGTATCCACTTCACCCCACATGTCCCCGGAAAAGGATCCATCTTCATTTTGCAGACCAGCAACATCTGACTAAAGAACTAAGGAAAACAAGAAATGCCGGTCATAATTTGGATCTTCATTTTAATTTGTCAATTTTCTATTGAATTTTTGTGCAACTCTGGCACATGGGACTCAATCCAAGCCTAAATCTATTTCTGAATCCATCTTTCAGCTATCAGTAACTGACTAATTGTCAATCCAAAAGCATAATTAACACATTTATGATGGAGGTAAGTAAGAATTTATCAAAAATCAAAATGTACAATTGTTACACTGAAAGTTCTGATAACTATTAATGGTCTCATGCTAGTATACAAACTTGCATGGCTCATAATGGCTGTCACCAAACTAGAAGTCAAAACACAATACAGGAAGGATACAGTTGGACACCTTATCAGCATCGAGTACATTTAGCTTGTCAAAAAGAGCCAGAACTTGGACAGCACTCAGTGTATACAAAATGTGGGGATCATGTCCAATATTACCAGCAAAACCACCTGCATGACAAAGTGTGTCACCATTAATCTTACTACAATCTCTTTATTAGTTTACCTCTTTGCCTTCAAACTATTGTTTAATTATAAAGTTCTGCATCTTCAGACTTCCTTATTGTGCATGCACCATCTCTACAACTAGTTTGCCAAAATACATAAATGGAACTGATATCAAATAAATTAGATTAAATGAAATTGTTTTAAATACCAGACTCATGTTGGCATTGCATAATCCATTCAATTACTTCATTTGGATCCACTGAATCAAGCTTTCCCAAAAGATCTAGAGTGGTCAATCCCCAGTATGCTCCATTCATTCTTAAGTGCTCCATCACCACAGCTTCAGTACTATCCTTTCTCTTTAAAGAAATGATGCAGGTGAATTAATAAAAGGAGATCAAATTAATTCAGTATATAAATAAGAATACAATAAACGAAAGTGATAAAGCATACCTTTTCAACAGATAAAATGTATTTAACATGATTATCGACAGCTAGTTCTCCCATCTGCAGTCGTTATACACATTAAATTTTAGATCTTTACAATTGCAGATGTACAAAAATGAAATTCCGCATAGACCCACAAAAACCAAAACACAAGGTAATAGCTCATCTCATCCAACAACAATTCACTATCAAATAAAACTTAACAGTTTTCAATAATTTGGCGTTAATAAATCCAGAACTCAATTACAATTAATGGCTCTCAATTCTCTCTCAAAATCATACCTAAGTATAGAGCTGCTAGCTAGTTGAAGAAGCAGAGAGAACAAAGGAAAGAGAGAGAGAGAGAGACAAAGACTGACGGCTGCTCACTGCGTTAAGTTGCTGGAGGGAAGAGGTGTGTTTCTAAAGAGAAATACAAGAAGCTGCATCACGACGTTAAGTAGCGGTCGGCTATTTGTTTTTGCTTGACAAAACAGCAGTTCTTTACCTTTTGCATTGACTTAATTGCGCCATAAACAGTCTGTTTATTGAAATATATATATATATATATATATATATATATATATATATATATATATATATATATATATCTCTTATCAAAGAAATTTTAATTTTTTATGCACTACCAGTTTTGATAATTATCTTAGATTAAATATAAAAATGACCTTGAAATTATATCTTAAAAATGGATGAATCCCTATTATTTTTTCAAAATTATAATTGTTATTTTATTTTAATTTTTTATTATTTTTTAGTAAATATTTGAATTTTTTCCATTGGATCTAATTTAGATCCAATTGAATCGTAAATCCATGGTCCTCTATTTCTCGACTTAAAAAAGAGTTTCAAAACTTCTTTCTTAGCTAGAGATATATGCCAATCTCTAAGATAATACATACTTAAGCTGAATTTATGATTAAAAAAATCAATTATATTTTATTATGTACATAAAATAATTATTTATCTTTATATGTGACAGTTTAAGATTAAATTAATTTATAAAAATTCGATATCGATTGAAAATAATTTTTTTAAACTTGTTTACAGATAATTTTTGCATACATAAGCATCATCATTAACTGGTCCATCACGGGGTGAGTCCAGATAACACATTTCCAACACTTTATTTTTTTTTTTTATCTTTTTTGCTTGAAAAGGTCCGGTTGTGGTGGACGCAAGAAGTCCACAAGAGAGCAGAAAGAGACACCATTTCCCATTAATAGATACTAAAGCAAGTGAGCTGGTATTTTTCTATCAATCCCAAATATTCCTATATTAAAAAAGACAAATAAATATATAAGCTTTAGTTCATAGTACTGATATGATGATCAGTGAAGTGTCGAGATCAAATTACAGTCCGAGTGTTGAGGTGGGCGATGGGGCTGAGCATGTGTCTGTCACTGTCATATTCAAATTATCTGCTCTATAAAATATAATTATGGGCATGACTTGTTTTATTTCTTCAAGGTACCGAAGGAGAAAACTGAGTATGGTCGGACCAGTAAGGCCCCAATTTGTGCTGTTTGGATCATCAATAGTTCAATTCAGTTATTCCAATGAAGGATGGGGTGCTATCCTCACCGACTTCTACTCCCGCAAGGTCTTCCTTATCCCTATTCTGAATCTAATCTTATTCATGGAATTGGAAATATGTTTGGATTTGATGTTTTCATATTTGTGGTTTGGATAAGTTGTGATAAAGTACCATCTACGGCTCTTCAAAAACTGAAAAAACAATAAGTACCATCTACAGATACGTTTGTCATATCAGCTTTTTATTTTATTTCCATGAATCATATGATAATAATTACTGTTTTAATTTCCTTTTTTCTTTTTGGTGGGATCCACAAGAAAATCCCATTCCCATATCACCGCTAAAATTCATAATTTTTCAAACAGGCAGATATAGTGCTCCGAGGATACTCAGGTTGGAATTCAAGGCGTGCCCTGCAGGTTCTGGATCAAGTTTTTCCCAAGGTCAATTATTATGTTTTCTGTTAATCTTATGCTTTTTCAGTCTTATCGAATAAATGCATAAACTAATTCAATTATAACCTGTTATGTATATAAAACATATATTTCAGCTATTTTTTATTTTATTTTTTTTATCTAAATAGTTCTATAAATGCATTCATAGCGCAATTCAATCAAAACATGATATGTATCTAAAATGATATATATATATACAAAGGAGGTGCAACCCATCAAACCCGAACAGGCTCAGGAAAAACAATTCCCACAGTATTGGTTTTAGTATTGTTTTTTGAACTGCTGTTGATAATAATACAGATCTGGATATGTTAATTACAATTTATTCATTTTATGTGGATTGCTTGAGCTTCTATGCTGTTAATGAAGTTGCTGAGCTTCTTCCTCAGTTCCTCAAGCATTTTCATCTATCAATTAGTCATTCCTGATTAGATTTTAAATTTAGTTTTTTTTTTTTTTTAATTAAGGATGCTGCTGTACAACCTGCGTTGGTGATAGTCTATTTTGGAGGGAATGACTCAATCCACCCTCATCCATCTGGCCTTGGCCCTCATGTGCCGCTTACTGAATATATCACTAACGTGAGGAAAATTGCTATCCACCTTAAGGTAATCCTTCAAAACTTCAAACACTATATTTGATTGCTTATTTTTCTCTTATATCATAAAAGTTTGATCACTTGTGAAATAATTACTATTGTGCATACACGATATATTGTGATTGGATTGGTTTATAAATTAATTCATGGATCCGGTCTCGATTAAAAAAAATTCTACTTTTAGTACATTAATATGAGATTATATTAAATAATGATTGGTCTATATTTGGAGTAATGCGACATTAATTTGAGCCAAAATCATCAATATGTGACATGTCATTTAATATTTCGACATTGTGTTGCTTGATTATTGCCAGAGCCTTTCGGAGAAGACTAGAATTATCTTTCTTGGTGCTCCCCCTGTAAATGAAGAACTAATTGGCAAAACCCTGAGGTGTCTTTATCTTTGTTTTTTGTTGATATCCATTTCACCATTGAGTTCATAAAGAGTAGAATATGTTATGACGATGCATTAATTACTTCCTAAACCAGCGATAAATTTGATTTGGTTCGAACAAATGAGAGCTGTCGAATATATTCCGAAGCTTGTTTGGAGCTCTGCCGTGAGATGGATGTGAAGGCAATTGATCTTTGGACTGTAATTCAGCAGATTGATCAATGGAAAGACATTTGCTTCACGTATGAATCTTTTACCCTATTCCATAAATATCCAGGGATATAAAGTTAGCATGTGATTGCTTTATTTATGCTAGTTTCTGCGTAGGGATGGAATCCACTTTTCGTCCGAGGGAAGTAAAATAGTAGCAAGGGAGATCATGAAGGTGATTGAAGGGGCCAATTGGGAACCAAGTCTCCATTGGAAAGAAATGCCCACTGAATTCGGAGAGAATTCGCCCTATGATCCAGTCGACTGTGAAGGAGACACGATAAACATCTCAGAATCTGACTTTCACAGAACCATAAAGTGGAACTAAACCTGCTAAAAATGAGCTTCCCTATTTTCTGGCGTGCAACAACTCGTTTTCTGTTAAATAAGCAACTCGGCTGAGTTCCCATATAATAAAGAGTTCTTTTACAGACACTTTTGTTTGTAGAAGCAAGATAATAGAGCACATCTATGAACATTGTCTGAAACAAGATATATTTCTTAGCTTCTTCAGATGCGAGGGAAGAAAATCGTCATCCCTTATTTTCTTTGAGATGATAACGTTCGAAACTCCTGGCTTCTTCTCTCGTGTAGTCGAAAGAAACTTATATTGGCCTCTTTGAGAGCAACAGCGTTATGGAGAGAAAAACAGAGGAATTAGAGAAGAGCATTGGACTCTAAATTATCCTACTGACATTACATGTGTTCTTGCTTCACATAGGCTACGCAAGCCAGTGAACTCCTATAAATCGGTTAATCCAGTGGTATACGCTGATGAGCTGATAATCCAGCCGATTGTCTGTGAAAGGTTTTCAACGGTGACTTCGTTTTCATTTTTAAGTCATAAACAAGCAATCAGTACCGATAGAAATTTTCAATAATGCAGAGTGCATTAAAACAGCTATTTTTTTAAGAGACTATTCACAGTTTCACGCCACAATAAAAGAGCCACACGACTTGAATGTCCATGTAAACTGAGTTGTGTTGAGTGGAGTGCGGGTTAGGAACTGATGCATCCTATACGTTGACAATCAGCTAACTTTGAGTAAGAAAATTTAGCTAGGCTATAACAGAGATGAGCACATAACAGATCTGCTCTTGCAAAATATTTGGAACAAAAATTAAACAATTCTAATATATCATTCAAAAAAACTTGGCTGATAAAGCTTCAAGTCTTCCAGTATATAAATCCAAAACAAGAACTTGGCACGAATCAGTTACCATAGCATAAGCATTAACATAAAATAACTTGTAACATCTATCTGTTCTCACTGTTTCTTATATTACACCGAGTGAAAGTATACAAAGCCATCCCCCGCGAGTATCAGTGACAACTCATCCAGGCCCAAGCCAACAGAACATCAATTCAAAGAATAATACATACAGAGGGGTAAAACAAGCAGAAATTGCAATAACTCACCATGCCTCTCCCACCATAGCCGCCAAATTTACTCGGACGATGTCAGCTTACCTCTAATTCTTGTTAACATAAACAAAACTAGGCTATTCACATCCATCCAATATGAAACAACATTTCCAACAGATTAGACCATTGATAATTCCAGGGGCTCCATGCGCATGCATGCACGCACGTCCAGTCAATAGCATGTTCTATGAGGAAAGCTGAAATCTGCCACTTGGCTTTTTTCTTCTCCATCCCTAAAAGTCATCAAAGAGTGAAGCGAAGATCAACATTGAAACTCTCATCAACAAACAGTAGTGGCAAAAAATAATAACGAAATTAATATCAGAAATGACACTTACAAAGGCAGCATAATACACAAAAGTCAAACCCGCTAGAACAATAAATGCAATTTGAAAAACATTATACCTGTTATCCAATAAATATTAAATCCAAATAGGTCAGTAAATTCATGCCCTATGAGAATAAACAATGTAAGAGAAATGTTATGTTGCAACTCACTTGTACAAGTATTTAATTCCTCGAAGAGACTGCAATGTGTGTCCAAAAATTTCCTGTGCAGCAGTTGCTTGAGCATAGTAGCCAAATGCTGTAGAACAGAACTGAATGACACTGAAATTGCAAAACACAGATAATTTTTGCATCATTTACTTGCAGGTAAGCTGTAATAATAACAGCCCGCATATGACATTCACAAAAAAAAAACAGTTCATATGCCAAAAAAAAAAGAGGAAATAAGAAGAAAAGAACAAAGGTAAATGTAACCCATACTATGAATAGTTGGCGCCAAACCAATGCACTTAAAACTTACAGGCAAATCAAGCTCCAAATAACAACAGTTGCAAAGAGTTAGCACTGGACCTTTTTGGCCAAGCACTGCATTTTCCTCCTCCCTCATTAAGGGTCACATTTTTTTGCTCATTCGATTATCATTCCAAAGATCAAGAGTTCATTTCTTAGTCAAAGATGGGACTCGTGGAATGCAAAAAAGTTCCCATTGCCAAGTTCATTTCACAAAAAGTTAATAAAAAAGGGCTAAATAATTCATTACGCGATCATCTAATCAGTACCCAACCTTCTAAAATGTCACCTTAGGGGACAAAATCATCAACATGTGCTATCCTGAAAATATCAGTCAGTTACAGAGGGAGAAAATGTGGCACACAGAAGCACTCCAAGGAAAAAAGACACATACCTAATGGAGCAAAGGAGAATGAGTCCGACATTGAAAAGAAAGGAATTCATCAGAGTGGCTCCCCACCTGTAAGACAAGCTCACTCAATTTATGAGCCAGAAAAATATTACATAGGCACACAATGCATGCTGAAATTAATAACAAAAGGATCCCTCCGCAAAATTTCATACTTCATGGGATGAATTGTAATGAAAACTAATCTCAGGCCCAGCATCATTGCCCCAGCTATCACTGCAAGCAGAAGGTAGAAGCAGAAGAATGCAAATGCCACAGTACCCAAAAGACCTAGCAAAGTTAAATACACATCTAAAAATAAGATTCACCAACTAAAATGGAAAAGATCAAAGGTGGAAAAGGGGCACAAGATAAATATCAAAATTACCCCATATATCATCCAGCTTGATGAAAACCTCATTCAGAAAAGGAGAAAGAGGTGGATCAATCAGCAGATATATGACAATATGAGCAACCCAAGCCACAGAAACAATCAACCTAAGAAACAATAAAGCAAGAGGTTGTTAGTAACATTTGAACAGGCATCATGAAATCCAAGAATGGTGGGGAAAATGACCACAGAGGAAGAATCAGTGGCATAAGTTTCGCAAGAATCAAGTTTCCTTGTAACACCTAATCCACCAAGACTAGAAATGCAATCACTTTCGCCTACTTATCACTAAAATTGCAACCTATCAAAAACAAAAAAGGAAACATGTCTCTCTTTTTTTTACCACAAGGATCATTGAGTCTCAACTTAGTATCCACTTTATATGATTTTGTGTGGACTAGAAATCCTTTTGTCATTATTCAAAAAAGTAAATACTTAACTTCTTAGCTAATGACTCTCTCCACTCTACAATCCTTATCTCTTTAACTTGATGATATCATTCTCCAGTCCATGCAACTCAAATCCCATGAACTAAAATGCCAGCAAAAGGTTGACTTGAGCATTATAATTTGCTCAACTGGTTTTAAAATGTTAAACAAGTAGGCTTACCTTAGAAATGGGAAAAAAATAAAAAGAAAAAGCTCTATTCTACAAAATCATACCAGGAAATCTAGAAAATGGAATTTAATTGTCAAACGAAAATTTGGAAACAAATTTTCTAGTTTTTCAAACTTGCACTAATATTTTAAAACCTCATTTAAGATGTTTCCCATATTTCTCTGTGCAGAATATAGTTGTCAGATTTAAACCCCAATTACAACTTTCTTTTTTTAATTACTATTTTTCATGTAACTATGAGCAGATTAACAGTGTTATTTCTTGTTTGTCACCATAGATCCAACAGTACATGACCTAATTCTGGTTCTTCCATTGCTGGATTTGAACCCTCACAGCAGCTACTTTTTCATAATTTTAATCCTTAAATTCTTTTTGTTCTACAAGTATATATACAAATTTTCAAATTAAACAATCACACTAAATATACCTTTAAATCTTTTTATTACTAAAATATATATTTTAAATAGATTTTTTCTAAAACTAACAATTAAAAGATCTTAGAATAAAAAATAAGATTCAAACATAATAAAAAGTTACCTTCCACATCTTTTTGTCTTTCAAATGAGCAAGCATGTTAGTATACAATTTTTCTGTTAGCTAAAATATAATATTACATTTATTATAATTTTCATGTGGTTAATTATAGTTACTATTTTCAATACAATATCGATTGTTCTAAAAGCAAAAAAGAAATTGTCTCCTAAATTCACATGATAAACAATGTTAAAGGACAAGCTTCTAGATTTGTTCCCACCTTAACTCTAAGCTTCCCAAACATTTCAAAAACCTTTTCTTTTGTTTTTTTTGCATTGTTTCTTATTTTCTTTTTTCTACCTTCTAAACCATTGCTTTTACTTGATTTCCTTTTATTCATTCACAAAGCTCCTACTCTCTTTGGTAGTTGATCTTACTAATATATTCTTTTGGGCTCAAAGACATTGCTCTTTTTATACTCCTTTCTTTCCATCAAAATTAGTACAATTTGGCTTGATGTCTACTGCATCCATCTAGACCCATCATAACATCAAGGGACATGATGACGTAAACAGTCTTTCTCATGTACTGCAATCAGGATAATCCTTCTCATAACAAGATTATGTCATTGAATATCAAGATGTTGGAATTTCTTTCTGTTGAAATAGTTCTAATTTCACCATTGTATTCATTCTTCCACAATTCTTTGGCTAATAGATAAAATTGTCCTCTATTTAACTTAAAAAACTGCAATGCATGCTTCAACATGCAAGCTCTACAATCAATAGTTCTCAAGGATCTAGGTCACAACATCTTAATTCATATGAACAACTCCCCTTATGGCATATGGAAAATGAATGAATTCGAACAGTATTACAAGAAAAAGCACCATAAACCTCAGAATAAACCAATTGCACCAAAAAAGACTTTAAAAAAAGATCACTAAATACTGGAAAAACCAGAACTTACCCTAACATCCCCAACACAAGTTTAGCCAAGTAACCAAGGACAGTTAGAGCCCATGCAGTCTCAGCCTGAAAATGATGGACAAACACATCAACAATATGAAGAAAAGAGTCAGGCAACACGCTTAATTAGAATCATCACCTTTTCTCCTTGAGGATATATCTCTTCCAACAGCTTTACATCTTCTTCCAACTGAAGCAATTCCTGAAAATTTAAGTAAGCATAAAAATAAGTTTTGGCAACCACAATAAGGAATTGAAACCAATAAAATGAATTACTAAATTGTTCCTAATCATTTCAATACATGACCAACCAACTTATTTTCCACTCTTCCAATTGCATATTGACCAGTTAGTTGCAAAACATCAATAAAGTTTTGAACACATTATATGGTTTGAGTTTTGAGAAACATGTTACATTAAAAGATACATGAGTTACTGAGGACACTCATCTTTTGATATGAACATACAACAAAATAAACTAATGAATATCGAAAATTCAAACTTTTGAGCTAACAGTCTCAGAGCCTGAAAGTATGTGAGATAACAGGTAAAAAGTAGCCCTAGCTTTGAGCAGATAAGAACATAAGTTTGAATTCTCAAGGAAAAAAAATGCATATAGCACTGTAAACATGCAGTCAATACACTGAAACTAAAACAGCATAATCACAGAGTACCTTCTCTACTGCCTTCACATTTTTGCGCCACTTTCTACCCTTAGACCCACTTCTTTCTTCCTGATGTAGAGCATCAGCTGCTTTCTTCAATTCTTTTGCTTTTTTACCTAGTTCAGTTGCTTCCTGAAGAATATGAACAACTGTCGATAAGCATCAGACAATGCATAATGTGCATCCATGCAGCCATACAATATGCAGAGAGAACCACCTTAATATACTGTGAACGGGTGATAACAGCCTTCGGGCGCCGAATGAAGGAAAATATAAGTCCAAGCGGCAAACAAGCAATACCAACACCACCAAAAATCTGACATATATGAGCATAGTGAGAAATACAAACTTCTAAACAAAATGAATGGTTGGAATCCATATTTAGTGCATCTTAGTCTGCAGGTACAGAATCTTTCATACAATACATAATTCGCTAATAGAACCTATACTATTTCATTGGAACAGATTAATTGTTTTCAACCACAGCCTATGATGTGGAAATCACACAAGGACTGTGTATCATCCCTAGAGTTCAATTCTGTAATTAGGTCACAAGTGAATGATACCGCAAAAAGTACAGATCCAACAATTGTAGCAAGAGCAACGACATATTCAGGGAATGTAGCGCGCATAGTCCATGTTTTCTCTGAGGAAGCATTTGCAAGATATGCAGAACACTGTAATGAGTAAAAATGTTAGAGACGAGAAGAAAGGAGGGAGCAGAAATACATAAAGAATGAGTTCAATGATTCTCTATTCTGCAATATGAAAATCGAAAAAACAGAAGGAGCAATATGCTGAAACAATATTATTAATCAACTTTTACCTGGTGGACACCACTTCCAATACATGGTTGACTGCTAGAGAAATCCCAAGAACTAGGAAAGCTAGTTGTGCCTGAAGAGAGGTGCATAACAGTGAAGTCCACCTTTCCAACTAGCCCTGGTACACAATCAATGAGCATAAACTCAATGGAGAGCAATTATGTCTCAATAGAACAAGACAAAGAGCTACAGCAGTGATAATTATATCCTTAACGCAATTATGTCTTAAATGCCATTCAATGTGCAGGAACAGTAAAAAAATGGTTATATGGTCCTACAAAATTGGTCATATGAATAAATTCTGTTTATCAAAAGTTACAGCAATGATAAGTTGTTTTACAGAATATCTCGAACAGGTAAGGTAATGAAGATGCCACCTCAAACAAAAAAAAAAACTAGAAAGCAAAAGTAATGTATATTTCCAAAATAAAATGAAATACTGCATTTTCAGATCAACATCCAAGAATTCATCGGCTGAAATATGTTACAACGTATATTTTATTCTTATAAAAACAAAATGCAGGAGTACTAAGTACTTACCATATAGAATGCCAAGCACAAGAGCGCATACAACAGCAGTTGTTATCACCCACAACAATGCGCTTTTTATCCTCTTGCCAATACTCCTGAGCCATTAAAAACAATGGCATGGCCATTAATAAAACTCCAATTACAGTTAATAGATACCTGGGATTAAAAACATAAATTAAAAAGACCTACTTGTCCTGGTCTCCTTCATAGTAGAACATAGCGAAGGGGATAACGAAGAACACGAGCACAGCATCGACAATATAGACAGCGATCCATAGATCTTTCATTGGCAAGGTCAGATTACACGCACCATTATATATCGCGTGGCGACAAGCTTGACGGTTAGCGACGTCAGCGGGTAACATCAATATTGAGAGGAGCGCGATGGAAAGGCCAAAAACGACGACGAATTTCGGGAAATACGCCTGATTCTTATCATCCGGATGTTGATAATTGACGAGAAGGTAAACATTGAAGATAAAAACGATAACGCAGACGACTATAGCAACAATAACTAGAGCGAGATTGAAATCGCCCATTGTTTAAACTCTCGATTCGACGCCAAATCGATCGAGAAAATTGAAAAAATTAGGGTTTTTTTTTTTGTTGCTGGAACCAAATGTTTTGAATTTTGTAGATCTGACTTGATCAGAACAGAAGGGAAATGGGTAGGTTTGGTCCGGTGAGGTCGATTGTTGGGGTGAATAAAATGGGATTTATTATTTAAATGACGTTTTTGTACTTAGAAAATAGTCTAAAGGCAGCAAGATATGAACGTCAGTTTGAATGGATCCAAGGTTACAAGTGTCATTTCATCATTCACCGTTAGTATTATCGGACAGCCTGTCCAGGCTGAGACGCGCCATTTTTATTTTCTTTTTTTGAAACTGAGGTCTTTTTTATTCCCGAGTTTCGACTTTTAGATATGTAAGAAAAGCGGCCCGTATGCTCCGCAGCAAAGGGATGCGTGACTTAAGTATCAGACGTCATTTAACGGCGTCGGTATTTGTATATTCTTTAAAAATTCACTTTGAGGAGGAGATTTTTACCTAATGCTAGATTTAATTTAATTTAATTTTTTTTACCGTGAACACTTATCCATCGATACAGCAAGATTAAATATTAATTTTTTTTTTTATCATAATTATTTTA